>CM035137.1:35080274-36465426 GCA_020205605.1 Panax ginseng
CTAAATGGTAATTTGGAGGAGAAAGTTCATATGGATCCACCGCCTAGATTTGATAAACACTTTTGATCTAAGGTATGTAAGCTAAAGAAGTCATTATACGGGCTCAAGCAATCTTCAAGAGCTTGGTTTGAACGATTCACATTGCAATTTTGATAGTATAATGTGGATGATATATTTCTTAATGGGGATAATGTCATTGAAATGGATCGATTGAAGAAAAGTCTAGCTTTGGAATTTGAAATTAAAGATCTGGGGTTTCTAAGATACTTTCTTGGAATGGAAGTTGCTCGTTCAAAAGGGGTATTGTTGTCTCACAAAGAAAATACATTTCTGATCTCCTTAAAGAAACAGGAATGAGTGGATGTAGACCTACCGATACTCCAATCGATCCTAACCAGAAACTAGGAGACACCAAGGATTGAAATCTTGTGAATACAACTCGGTATTAGAAGTTTGTGGGAAAACTGATCTATTTATCTCACACCTGACCAGATAATTTGCAATTAGCATAGTAAGTCGATTTATGCACTCACCCTATGAAGTACATCTTGAGGCAGTATACCGTATCCTAAGATATTTGAAAAATACTCTCCATGAAAGGGATTGTTCTTCAAGAAGAGTGAGCATAAGACTATTGAAGCATATACAGATGCGGATTGGGCAGGTTTAGTTAGTGACAAAAGATCCAAATCAGGATACTGCACCTATATATATGGGGAAATCTAGTCACTTGGAGGAGCAAGAAACAAAGTGTAGTAGCACGAAGTAGTGCAGAAGCTGAGTATTGGGCTATGGCACATGTAGTATGTGAGATATTGTGGCTAAAAAAGATTCTTGAATATTAAAAAGACCACTAGAGATGCCTATAAAACTATATCGTGACAACAAAGCTGCGATTAACATTGCTCATAACCTTGTGCAACATGATAGGACTAAATATGTTGAGATTGACAATCACTTCATAAAAGAGAAATTGGAGGTTGGTATTATTTGTATGCCGTTTGTTCCGACGACACAACAAATAGCTGACATTCTTACAAAAGGATTGTTCATATCAAGCTTTGGGTTTCTCAACAGCAAGTTAGGCATGATATGCACCAACTTGTGGGGGAGTGTCGAGGATTAGGATAATTAGGTTTTGTTTCTAATAAATTCAAATTAAGATTTGAATTAGTTTGTTAGGGAGTTAGTCTGTTAGTTGTTCCTAATTTTTTGCATTTCCTATTTTTATGTAATCTGGAAGATTAGGATAAACTTTTATCCTATGTTTTGAATCTTCTATTTTTATGTAATTTGGTAGATTAGGATAGACTTCTACCATAACTACCTTGGTTATAAATATCCCCTGTAACATCTATTAATTTAAGCAAGTTCTTTTCCTTCTCAAAAACTTTCAAAATCAAATCCCAGTTAATTTAAATTCCCAAAAACTAAACAATTTCAACTATAATCACGGTGTTTACACTTGTTACTGCAGTGGTAATTAGTGTTCATGTTATATTTTGATCCTTGGTGCTATAACTTGTTTTGTGTTCCCATTTACTCAACTAAAATTCAACTAATAAGCAATAGCTAGTTGAATTTAAACTTGTTCTATTTCGGACACTCAGTTGTTTCACTGAGGATATCCATCTCATGCTTATAAAACCACTCAAGCTCACTTACTCTCACTAAAATAGTGTTGTTACTGCTTAGGATTAATTTTCAAACTCAGAATGACAATTGTTTTGTGATTCATTCCTTTCTATTCCCTGTAATCATGGCTGGTCCTTCACAATTGCTGCAAAGTTACATGGAGTACACCAACGGAAACTGCAATTCATTGATGAGAAGATGGATTACTTTGTGGGTGGGATGAATGAGTTGTTGAAGCAAAGAGGCTCACTCAGATAATGAAGAGGGGTTTGAGAATCTTTTTGGGAACAAGGAAAGGGGCAAAAGGCCTGTTCATATGGGGCAAAGGAGAGATAAAGGCTTCTTTAGAGACCCTAGTCATGCTAAGCAAGAAAGAGCAAGGAGAGATGAAGAAGATGATGCTCAATGGAGAAGGAACCAAAATGAAGATGTTGATGAAAAGAGGAGAGAACTTAAACATTTTAAATTGGTGTTTCCATCATTTACCACGGGTGATAATGCTAAGAGTCAGATTTAAGACTGAGGAGTACTTTAGCATCTATGGAATCTACTCCGAGAGGAGGATTGCCATATATGGGATGCATTTATATGACTTTCCAAAATATTGGTACAAGTCCTATGTTAATGGCAAGGATGGGCTTACATAGAGGGAGTTTGTAAGAGACTTCACTGTGACTGAGACAGGTGTGGAAAACATATTATGTTTATTGAAGCAAGTAGGAACTGTGAATGCATACTATGATGAGTTTGAAAGCCATAAGGGGAGAATACTTGAGAAGTTGCCTCACTTTACTGAGGACTTCTTTGTGGGGAATTTCATTGATGCTTAAGAAAGACTAAGAAAATGGTAAAGTTTCTTGACTCAGATACTTTATCCCAAGCATTCAAACAAGCCAAGTTCTATGAGAGTCCTATTCCTAAACTTGCCAACGCTCACAAATATCCTAAATCACAACCCAGCTCCACCAACACTCAGCCCAGCTACAAAAAGGACCTTCCTGCACCACTTGCAACCAAAACACCGCTATTCACTTATCCCAGAAAGGAATTTATTAAGGCGAAACCTATTATTGAAGCCCAAAGAGATGAGAGGAAGGCCAAGGGCCTATATTTTTATTGTGACGAGAAATAAGGCTCCCTATAATATCATGATCACTTGTGAGGATTTCCAGTACTGTAAGGACTCAAGAATGTGAGAAATACTCTAGAACTCCCAATATGATGAAGAGCCCAAGAACAGCATCCCACATGATTCACCAACATAGGAAAGCCTATAAGTATCTCTTAATGCCTTTGAAGGACAATCCAACCCACAAACTATGAAGATGACTGGGTATATAGGAAAGAGGCTCATTTCCATACTTACTGACGGTGGAAGTTATCACAACTTCCTAGACCCTAAAATAGCTCAAAGGCTTAAGTGTGCTTTGGCACCTACTCAACCCATGCTTGTCTTTGTAGCAAATGGGAGCCAACTCACAAGCGAACAACAGTGCACAAAGTTCCAATGGAAGATGGGTGATTTTTTGTTTAAGGACACAGTTAGGTTGCTACCCCTAGGGGGCTGTGATATGGTGCTGGAGTACAATGACTTAAAAAATTGGGACCAACTACTTTTGTCTAAGAGAACCTTACCATAAAATTCAGTTATGGTGGGG
Organism: Panax ginseng; assembly: GCA_020205605.1. Lineage (NCBI taxonomy): Eukaryota > Viridiplantae > Streptophyta > Magnoliopsida > Apiales > Araliaceae > Panax > Panax ginseng. The sequence continues at coordinate 35,083,568 of CM035137.1, forward strand.
AACCAGTTGAGTTGCAAGGTATGGTAAGAAGCTCTTTACCAGAGCTTAAGATGATAACCTTGGAAGGACTAGTAGAGCACATCAGAAACCAGGAGCATGGTCTTCTAGTGGTAGTCCTTTCAATCCCTGATCCAACCAGAGCACCTAAAACACAAAGTTATCAACCGAGTTGCAATTCTATAACCATCCCTAACCCAAACACAGAACCAGAATTACAAACTGTACTTAAAGAATAGTCAGATATATTCCAAGACCCCCAAGGTATGCCACCAAAAAGGTCTCTAGACCACAACATTCCTTTTGAGGCTAATGCATTACCCTTCTCTATTAGGTCTTTCAAATGCTCCTATGACCAAAAGAATGAAATAGAGAGGCTAGTCTTGGAAATGTTGCACTCTGGAATCATAAGGCGTAGCCAGAGTCCATATGCATCTCCTTTACTCTTAGTCAAGAAGAAAGATGGTAGTTGGAGGTTCTGTGTAGACTATAGGCATCTCAACTCCCTCACCATAAAAAACAAGTATCCTATTCCACTCAAAGTTTTAAACTAGATGAACTGCAAGGAGCTTAAGTCTTCACTAAGCTAGTACCACCAAGTTAGAATGAAAGAAGAAGACATTGAGAAAACAACTTTTAGAGCCCAGGATTGTTTGGATTCACAGTCATGCCGTTTGGGCTTACCAATGCACCCGCTACATTCCAAAATTTGATGAACCAATTAGTTCAACTCTCCTTAGAAAGCATGTACTGGTATTCTTTGATGACATCCTAGTATATTCTAAGGATATGAAAGAGCATTTCAAACATCTTAAAGAAGTGTTTCAAGTCATGAGAGAGAATCAGTTGTTTGCTAAAATGAGTAAGTTTGCTTTCGCCAAATATCAAATTGACTACTTGGGGCATGTCATTTTAAGTACAGGAGTAGCAGTTGATCCTTCTAAAGTCCAAGATGTGCTAGATTGGCCTGCCCCTAAAACCATCAAATAGCTAAGAGGTTTCCTTTGTCTCACTGGATATTACAGAAAATTCATAAAGGGATATGAAACTATTGCTAAACCCCTTACCATATTATTTCATAAAGGAAAATTTGGGTGGAACTTAGAAGCTGAACAGTCCTTCATAACTATTAAAAAAACCCTCACAACCTCTTCAGTTCTAGCATTGCCAGACTTTACCAAAACCTTTGAAGTGGAGACTGATGCATCAAGCTCTGGAATAGGTGCCATCCTAATACAAGAAGGTAGACCTTTGGAATACTTTAGCAAGGCATTAGGACCTAAGGCTCAGTCTTATTCAACCTATTAGAAAGAGCTCATGGTTGTGGCAGAAGCTATAAAGAGATGGTCTTCTTACCTTGGGCAAAGACAGTTCATCATTAGAACAAACTTTCAATCCTTAAGTATTTCCTGGAACAAATAGTAACTTGTCTGCAACAAAGGTGGATGAGCAAACTTTTGGGATATGACTACATCATTACTTACAAGAAAGGGAAGGATAACACATCAGCAGATAGTTTATCTAGAAAGTTTGAAGAAGGAGCCAGACAAGAACACTTTCATGAGGACATGAAAAATTTCAAGGGGGAGGGGAATGTCAGGAAAGGGTAGAGGGGAATAGTTAGTATATTCTAGAGTTAGATATTTTATGCACATGTAAGCACATGGCAGGTTAGGAGTATTTACAATTTTCAGCATGTGATAGCTATATATATTTGTAGAGGGAAGAGTAATCCCCAAGTTTTGATATTATGCATTTTAGAATAAAATGAGGAGTAAAGCTTTCAACTACTCCCTTTCTATCTCTCTATCTCTTTGCAACTCATGAACTCAGTGAGAAATTCATTGAGTTCTTCTACTTCTTCATCCCTTTCTCTCTATTTTCTCTAATTCTATCTATCTATATCTCTATTTCTCTCTTAAATTCTAGTTAGGCCAGGGCCTGACAAAGTCTTATGTACATTGTATATCCACATTTTTCGATGAGGAATTGGGATCACACAGAGGGTAACAAGTTTTTTGGATGGAGGGAGTGTATTGTAGTTAGTTGATAAAATTTGCAACTCAATAGAAAGAAAAAGGAAGGAACAATAAGAAGGTTTTAATTTAGTTGGGGAAAATTAAATGATTATCCTTCTACGAACAAAAAGAAAAATACGATGGGATGGAATACCTTGAGTGTCTTTTTTTTCACGGGCTTGTATCTGTTAATAGTAAGCTGTGGGTAGAGTCTTAACATATAAGTATTCAGTTTGCACTAAAAAGAAAGTTGAGTTTTACCTTAGTATATTATGACATCTACCCAAAACTTCTGAATTTAAAGCAGAAACAACTTATATTGCTTCAAGATTCGAGAAACATTAATTGATAGGTGGTCCTACATTTCCGAAGTATCTCGAAATTGTCTGTCAATATGCTTAATCACATTCTGCAAGAGACTCGTGTTACTCAGCTCCTTCCGAAGCACATATGTATTGCTTCTACTTGTTTTTTGCGGTATACATTTTGACTATGCTTTATGCTCACTGCAAGTTGTAGATGACATGCATGGGCACTCCTACTAGCTATTTACAAATGGACATGCTGCACTTGAATCCAATCATGATAGATATGTTGTCTATTATCAGAAGCAAAGCATCATGAGGCATTTCAATTTGCTTATGCTATTAATTTGATATATTTAGCAAGCTTGTGTTAATGTTCAGGAGCAAATTAACTTAATTTACTGACAATCCTTTGTGGGATACTAACATTTGTTCACCCCCCCCTCCGGGGGAAACACCCCAAACCACCTTTCTTGTAAAGACAGGATGCTTTTGCAATCCTGGTGCATGTGCAAAGTATCTTGGTTTGTCTCACTCAGATCTTCTTTCCAATATCGAGGTAGTTCTTATTCTCTGCTGAAATCTCCCATCTCTATGCTGTAGTTTGTTTTCAAGGAAAGCATCAAAATGCATCATTTAACAGTCTTACCTTCTGTTAATGTAGGCTGGGCATGTTTGTTGGGATGATCATGATATATTGCATGGGAAGCCTACTGGAGCTGTTAGAGTGTCCTTTGGTTATATGTCAACGTTTGAAGATGCCAGGGTAATTGCTTTCATCTTAAAGGACAACGTGTCAGTTATTAATATACAAATTTGCGATTCTAGATGCTATATTCTTTGTGAAGAATAATTGTTCTCCCGCCTGGAAATGAGAGTCCTATTTTTTCCCTTGAATATTAAAGCATTCATGTAAAATATTTGTTCATACATTTCTTTCCCAAATAATAAATTTTAGCATTAAAATTTAATGTTGAAGACAAATCATTCTAAAAAAATTATGGGTAACTGTTTAATACAAACCTTAGTATTTAGAACGGTAATTTATCTATCTTTTTTTTTATTACTAACATGCTACTTGAACAATTTTTATTTTGGAGAGAAAAAATAAAATGTAATTCATGTAAAGTAATTGTTCGTTTTTATCAACATAATAGTTCATATCGATCTGAAGTTTTTCTGACGTTTTTCCCCCTTTCCAATTCTTGTGCAGAAATTTATGAGCTTCATACTGAGTTCCTTTGTCTCATTGCCTTTTCAGTCTGGTCATTCAATTTTGCTGAGACCAAAGTCCATCAGTCCTCCAACTGAAGGTCACTTTTCTACATCCAATTTACGCTGTTGCATTCAAAAGTTTAACTTGCCTATGTGCATTTTTCTTGCTATTTGAAAATAATGATTTCTTCCTTGCTCTAATTATATGACAACGTCATCACGTGTTGTTATATTTTACAGTGCTGCTTACATATGTACCTTATTCGAACCGCAGGTCTTGAAGGAGCAATCTCCAGATACTATCTGCGGTCAATAACTATTTATCCAATAAAGTCATGTGGCGGGTTCAGAGCGGACAATTGGCCCTTAAGCAGTACTGGTAGCTATTTGTAAGCTGCATATTATATTAGCCCTCTCTTTTGAATGTAGTGCATGTTAATTTTAGTTAATTTCTCAATAATACTCCAAGTCTGATCTGAACAACCAAAAAATATGGTGTTGGAAACAGATATGGTGAAAGAGGAAAAAAAACTCTTAACAGAAGACATATTCTTTTAGAGTTTTATGGTAAATGGCAATGAAGACTATTACAGAAAGATTGAGTATGGTAATGCAGAGCCAGAATAGTATTTTAAGAGCGTTTGAGTCGGTGAAACTTCTAATTGGTGACACTTTTGATCCAGTTGGAGTTATGGGGTTCATAATACATCAAAACGAAGCTAGCGACGAACTCAACAAGACACGTCGTCTTTGGCCATGAATTATGCTGTTTTAAGTCCAAAAACTTGTTTTAAGTAGGATTATGGATGTTCAAAGTTTTGGTCGAACTTGAAATTTGTTAATTACTACCTCCGTTCCTAAAAGATTGTTGGCACATGGATTAAGAAAGTATCATTTACCAAGTAAAATTTGTTTGAAATTCCATCACTACCCCTTTATGGGAAGTTGAAAACTATTAATACAAGGGAGAGAATTTCTTGGGACAATGAGAGAAGGTAGGGGTAATATAGGAAAATAAATAATTTAATCTCCTTTAAAGTTGTAAACGACAAACTTTTTGGAACAAATTTTTTCTTCCTTTAGGAACGGAGGGAGTAATTTTTATAAGTTTGTTTTCCCTTTTCCTATTTGGTGTTGGAAAGTTGGGTAAGACTATAAGTATGCCGCCTTAGGGTTTTTTCATTATGACTGATAGTTTTATACAAGATCATTTTCTTTGAGAATATTATCTTTCTTCCTTGTGGATTCAAGGGTTTATCTACATCCGTGTTAGGGCGCAAATTCTAACCATTTCTTCTAGCTGCGTATATATATATATATGTGTGTGTGTGTGTGTGTATACACTGTATTCTTATCTTGCCTGGTATCACTGAATTATGTCAATTCACAGCTACACATTTCTTCACTCTTTCATATGGCAGCTTTCATAAGGACTATAATTTGATGCAGAGGACAGTTTGGACATTTGCCCATCATACTAGGTCTAATTAAAATTATCATTAGGTTTATGTGCTGCTAGCAAGTAGCAAGTTTTTGTTTATGTTATCCAAATTATTTTGGTAGGTACCAACTTCAGATGTGTGTGATTGGCTTGCTCCATATAAGACAATTGACCGAAAAAAACCATTGACCTCTTCTCATGCTATCAAAAAAACATTTAAACTATAGTGTTTTGCACAAAAAAATTGAAATTTCTAAACACTGTCAAAAGCCCAAAATTTTGACCATACAAGCTGACATATACTTGGTCAAATTTTGGCTATTTTTGACAATTGTTTGAAAGTTCAATGGTTTCTATGCAAAAAATTAGTTTTATTTTTGATAGCTTGACAAGAGCTCAATGATTTTCCTGGTCATAAGTCCTGGTCATTAAGTCATCTGTATAATACACTAATTGCTCTTTTTTTTTCTCTGTTGCAAATTTTACTTAGTTTTAAGAAAAGACATTTCTTTGTAAAACATAGTGTTATTGCGGTGTATATATTCTAATTGCTGTTTATTGTTAAGTTGTTACAAAAGACAAGGCTGTGAAATATTTAGTTGAAAACAATTTTTTGGGATGTGTTATACATTATTGCTCTGTTTTCTGTTGCAAAATTTTGCAGGATTGCTACATGATCGAGAATGGATTATCAAAAGCACAAGTGGTGAAATTCTTACCCAAAAGAAGGTTTTGTTTTACAGAGTGTTGCATTATACATCAGTTCATTTATATGCATAATTTTTTTTTTGCACTGACTATGCATTTGTATACAATATTTTGGGTCATCTATATGCATAAATTTCTGATATGATGCTGTCAAATGAGAGATAAGGAGAGAGATATTATTAGTTAGCATTATCTAGAAGTAGCAAGTTTCATGTGATGGGAGTTAGTTATATGGGTGTAGTATAAGATAGTTTATGTTAGCATATTTCCTATTGTGATAATATCTAGTTTAAAACTTTAAATGGCTAAGAAGAGCTATGTAATTGTCATGTAGACTCTGTTTCTGAGTTTTGGACGGAAAAGAAATGAATAGAAAACTTAAATTAGAACAGAAAAAAAAGAATTGAAAACGTGAAGTTTTCATTTTTGTTGTTTCTGAGTTCTTAATAGAAAAGAATAGAAATTTTTATAAAAAAATTTATTGCGTTTTTGAGTTCCAATGAAAAGAAAAGAAAAGAAAAATATCACTTTTACAAATTTACTCTTCTATTAGTTATAACATTGAACCATGAATAAAAATATGCACAAAGAAAAAAATTCCATAATCAAATACAAATATCCAAATAAATGTTTAACAAAAATTACTTCTACAAAGTCATTATCATATTATACCCAAAAGTCATCAAACATAATTTGAATTTGAGTTAAAGTATGTTTTAGAAACTAAAATTTATTGTTTAGCTTAATCACAAAGTCTTATACTCACCTTGTGATATATTGTGATAATACAACCACCACTACTACCAATAATAATAATAATAATAACAAAACCGGATAGAAGTTGGAGGTAGCAACAAAATAATGAGTGGTGATGTGCAAATTATAATTAACACAAATTAAAAAAAATAACAATAAAATAATTTTAAATTTATTTTTAGTGGTCTTATAAAATAATATAAAATGATAAGTACACTCATATTAAAAAAAAATAAAAAAAATAATTTTAAATTTAAATAACTGTACTTTTAATCTCCTTTTTTTTGACACGGAGGGAGTATATACGTAGTATCATAAAAGGGTCCTCCTACTCCTACTCCTAACAAGGAGAGGTAAGAACGTCATTCCGAAAGACACTCGAATTTATAATTTTTTTTTGGGGTTAAATTCAGTGCTCTTCTTCTTTCTCTTCTGTCGAGTTCTGAGGAAGGAAGGAAGGACAGTCTGAAGGTCTCTCTAATTTGTTGATATAATATACATGGGTCTTTCCAGAAAAAAAGGTATGTATGATTCTGTTTTGCCAAGGAATCTTATCTTTTTGTTTTGTTGAATCTGATAATGGTTTTTATTAATGGGTTTGCTTAGACTGTATTTGGGGAAAGAGTTATAATTTAAAATTTATTATATTGAAAGTAGAGGATAATATGAGAATTATAAAAATATTACTTATTCCAATTTCTATTCCGTCCAAATCAGGCCAATTTTGGACGGAAAACTTTGGCAAGAAAAGTGGCCAAGTTTTCTATCCATTTTTTTCTTTTCCGTTTATTAAAAGACTCAGAAACATAGGAATTGGAAAGAAAAGTTAAATTTTCGGTCAATTTTTTTTCTTTTCTGTCCATTTTAAAAATTAGAAATAGAGTGGTAATGAATAAAAACTAAGAAAATGAGTTAATGTTTGTGGTTCCATATCCTCTCTTATTCTGTCATTCTATTCTTCTCCTATCTAAATTCTTCCTCTTATCCTCTGAATTCTCTTCTCAATTTCTTTTTAGTTTCTATTCTTAGTTGGGATCATCACAAGACCTAACGGATACAATCTAATTCTTTAGGGTTGAGAGTCATAGGAAATTTTAGATGAAATTCCTGTTCGTCATCCTTACTTTCTTATTATGCATTCAGACTATTCTTTTCATTTTAAACTTGGTGTAAGCTTAAAAATAAAAATAATTGTTTAAATTTTGTTTGTTTATGTTAATAGCATATTAGCATATTTCCGATTCATATTTAGTTTAAATGGCTAAGAAGAGTTATGTAATTGTCATGTGATGAATGAAAAATAAGAAAATGAGTTAATGTTTGTGGTTTCATATCCTCTCTTATTCTGTCATTCTATTCTTCTATCTAAATTCTTCCTCTTATCCTCTGAATTCTCTTTCATTTTCTGTTTATTTTCTATTCTTAGTCGGGATCATCACATGGTCCTGACAGGTACAGTCTAATTCTTTGGGGCTGAGTCGTAAAAAAAAATTGAGTAAATTCCTGTTTGTATCCCTTCATCATCCTATCACTTTCTTATTATGCGTTTAAATTTTACTTCTCATTTTTAAGCTTCTTCTTGCATCGCTAATGAAGCTAGCTACTTGTTTAAAACATCATTCTGTATCTGTAGTATACTACTGTAAGGTTACAAACACCATAAGGGTGTCAATTTTGACATCACTGGGAACCACAGAACTAAGGCTCATTAGCGTATCCATGGTCAAATTCTTCATTTGCATGTATTAGTGTTTACTCATAGCTCCACGTAAGTAAATTCTAATTAGAAGATTTCTATTACTGATTTAATTTGTTGCATAAAGTTCTAAGTCCTCTGTATTTGCTTTGCAGGTTCCGGACATGTGCTATATCAGTACATTTATTGATCTCAACTTGGGAATATTAATCGTAGAGTCACCTCGTTTCAAAGAAAAACTGCAGATTGAACTTGGATCAGATTCTTCTTTTTCTGGAAGAGATGAAATGGATATACATAATCAGAGGTGGGTGATTAAATACTCTGTCTTCTTAACTTCTATAGGAATATTATATACATGAAATTCTCCTACATCTTGGTGTCTATTATTTTACCCTGTGTGCGCCACAATTTCTTTTGTTGGTAGACATAAGTAATGTGTTGAGGGATGCACAAAATTAATGGTTTGTTTAACCTGTTAACATGAGGGTAAGGGCTAGTTCAACATACTATCACAAACATAATTAAAACCTTGAATCCACAATGAAGATTCACAAGGAAGATAAAGAAATCTCAAAGAGAAATTGATAATAATTGTCAAGGACTAGATATTATAGTTGTTTATATATTATATTTGTTGGTATGAAACTTAAGTAGATAGTTACAAGTGGCATAATCAACTTGTCTTGAAGAGGCTGTAATCTGGTAACCTTACAATTATTTTATTTAAGCAAATAAACAATTTATTGAGCGATTACTTTGTTACAAGTTTGATATTTATATGAAACGTCTTTTAGCAAGGCCTCAAAACTAAGCTCCAGTTTAATCAGGCTATCAAATATTTCTAAGTGTAGCAGTGTTACTTTGATTCTTATTTCTTAGTTTTCACATTTTGCAGGCAACCAAAATCTTACGAAGTTTTGATGCTATATTTTTGAAAATCACTGTGCAAGTGGTGCACATTATTCGTTGTAAGAGTCAAATAAAAATGTGATAGTTATCATTTTGCAGTGTATCAAGCCCAGGGTTTTGATACTGAAGAATTCATTTATTTTTTTCTAATAGGTACGAAGTCCAGGTTTATGGTGATGAGATTGACAATTGGTTTAGCAATGCCGTCGGCCGACCTTGTACTTTATTAAGAAGTTCTGCCTCAAAGAATTATGCCTGTTCAAGCAGGACCAGAAGCGTAGGGGCATGCAGGGATGATAAGAGCAGATTAAATTTTGTGAATGAAGCTCAGTTTTTGCTGATATCTGAGGAAAGTGTATCTGATCTCAACAACAGGTTAAGTTCAAGTATGTTCTGACTTCTGATATACTCCAATCTCGTCACACTGGCTATTTATTACCATTTAGCTCAAAGATTCCTCTAGCTTTCTTTCTTGAAGACTTGCTACTAAATGAGTTTATTGATTACTCTATGTTAGCAGATGTGATGTTAGTTGTTAGTAGAGTATATCAGTTGATATAGTTGTTAGTAGAGTATGGCAACACCTAATGGAGCATGGGCTCCTTGTACTTGTTGAAAGTTTTTTCTTGTATAAATAAGCTTCATGTAATCTAAGAAATATAACAGAGAGAATACATTTCTACATGGTATCAGAGCTTGATCCTTATCAAAAAGGAAAAAACCCGCTGTTCTTCAATTTTTTCTCCCTCTGTTCGCGGCTGATCTTAAATCATCTTAGAAAATCAGTCGAATCAATCCATTTGGAGAAATTAAGAACATAAGTGATTTATCCATTGTCAGTCGATCAACACAAAAATGTCAGACTCACCACCCGCCGCCGCACGCGTCTCCACGCGCTTCCCCACTCGCCGGTCGCCAACGCCACGCGCCACTCTTTGTCGACGCGTGAGACAGTTTTCGACGACCTTTTCCGGCGCGGTTTGTTCCAGTGCAGTCGGTTCTCTTTCCTCTTGCCATCTACAGTAGTCGACTAGTGTGAAATTCAGGTTTGCTTGTATTGAGCATTCGTTTGGTCTATTTGTTCAGTGTTAGTTTTCTAAATCTTTGTACCGAGCATTCGTTTGGCTTATTTGGTTTGTACTGGGCTTATTTGTTAACTATTTGTTGTATTGAACGCACTTATTAGCTTTATTGAACTAAATTGACTCAACTGCTTTAGAAAACCCAATTTCTCCCTTATTGTTCACTCACTGCCATTTGTTTACTGTTGTCCGTTGCATTTTTTGGAATAACCCTGCCATTTTTGTTGAGCCTTTAGATTATCCTTGTTAATATTTCCTTGGATAATTCTTGTGACTCCTATTACCATGGCCGAATCTAGTTCCATTCATAATGATACTACAGAAACAAATAAAGAGCAGTTAATTAGAAACAATCATCTCAATTCTGCGTTGGCTCTCAGTCCTTTTAAATTGGATGGATCCAATTACCTGGCATGGTCTCAAGCATGCCGTATGTCAATTGAGGCTAATTGTATGCAACATTTCATCAATGGGACAATTACTATGCCTGCACAACCGGGGATGACTCAAGAAGAATGGAAGTAATAATTCCATGGTCAAAACATGGATTTTTAATTCTATGGAACCAAATATGAGGAGTAGTTACATGTTTCTAGGCACTGCCTATGAACTTTGGGAGGATATTTTTCAAAATTTTGTCTGTTTCTAGTGATATGTCCAAGACATATGACATTCGTAAGCAAATCCGGTGAGCTAGGTCAAGGGGAGAAGCCTGTTGCATAGTACTTTGCAGAGATTAATGCCCTTTGACATGAGCTTAATCATTACCGGGTTTTTTCCGCCAAATGTACTGATACCACAGTTTATCAAAAGTTTGTTAGCGAGGATCGAGTTGTTGATTTCTTGGCTGGTTTAAACATTGAGTTTGATCAAATTCGAGCCCAACTGATTGGTCAGACACCTTTTCCATCACTGCGAGAGACCCATGCCCAGGTCCAGCAAGAGGAAAGTAGACGTCGAGTGATGGTTCTAAATCTCCATCCTGTGGACAATTCAGCCTTGGTTGCTTCGGATCCTAAGCCGAGCATTCACATTCCATCTCCTATTGAGAAGGAGTCCCGCGACTGTGACTACTGTGGGGGAAAAAATCAGGGATCGATGCTATAAGTTTCATGGGCGTCCTAAAGGACGTGGAGAACGGTCTAGCCGAGGTCATGGACGTGGATCCCAGGCCTACATATCTACTCCACCCCTTCTTTTGACACACCCAGTACTTCTGAAACTACTACTGCCCTCACCCCTGAGGAGATCTCAATTTTTCGGAATTCTATTCCCAATCTACTCCTCTTTATGCTCCGTCAGGTATACATTCTTGTGCTTTACATGTTTTATTCACTTCTAGTTGGATTATAGACACAGGTGCCACCGAGCATATGACTGGGTCATCCAACCTCTTTACTTCATACACTTGCTCTAGAAAAGACAAGGTTCGGATTGCTGATGGCTCCCTGTCCTCTATCTCCGGGGCGTGGTTCTATCATTTGTACATCTTCATTAACATTATCATCCGTTCTTTATATCCCTTTATTTACTGCAAACTTACTATCTGTCCAACATCTTTGCAGATCTCTACAATGTTCCGTAACATTTTTTCCAACTCATTGTGTTTTTCAGGACTTGGTGACGGGACAACAGATTGGCAGTGGTAGTGCAGTTAATGGTCTCTACTATTTAGATGTTCCCTCGTCAAAAGTGTGCTCTACTCAGGCTCTACACTCTACTCTTGACTCTCACCTGACCTCTCTCCATCAATGGCATCGACATTTGGGACATCCTTCATTTTTTGTATTGGAGTCTTTATTTCCATCTTTAGTTAAACAATGTAACAAAACTTAGTTTTTGTGTGAAGCATGTGAATTAGGTAAACACAAACGGTCTACTTATTATGTCATTCATAGTAGACAATCTGAGCCTTTTGCTATTATCTATTCTGATGTATGGTGACCCTCTCAGGTTGTTTCCCGTTCTGGTTTTATATGGTTTGTTATTGATTGTCATTCTCGTGTCACTTGGATCTATCTTCTGCGATCAAAAAATGAGGTGTTTGATTGTTTTCAGGATTTTCACAAAATGATTCAAACTCAATTTGACGCTAAAGTCAGGATTCTTCACAGTGATAATGGTCGTGAATATAATAATAATACTGTGTTTGCATCTTACCTCTCTCAGCATGGCGTCATCCTTCAAACCTCGTGTCAAAACTCCAAAACAAAATGGTGTGGCGGAAAGAAAAAACTGACACTTACTAGAGGTTGCACGATCTCTTATGTTAACCATGAACACCCCTAAATTTCTATGGGAAGATGCAGATTTTTATGGGGAGATGCAGTTTTGACTGTTGCATTTCTTATAAACCATCTTCCTTCTAGGGTTCTTGGGAACAAAAGCCCCATCTCTTTTATCCGACACCCGACCAGTCCTTCTCTTTCGCCTCGAGTTTTTGGTTGTGTGTGCTATGTTCATGATAAATCTCCCACTCGAGGAAAATTAGATCCCAAAGCCCTTCGGTGTGTGTTTATTGGATATTCTCCAACACAAAAAGGTTATAAATGTTATCATCTAACTTCTCACAAAGTCTTTGTCATCAGGGATGTAACTTTTTGGGAATTAGAACCTTTTTATTCTTCTACCTCTTCTCCTCAGGGGGATAATATTGTTGATGAGGAGAAGCTTCCCTCTGAGGGTAGTATTCCAAGCCCTATTTTTCCTGTTCCTATTGTTGTTCCTAATAATTCTACACAAGGGGAGTTACAGAGTGCTAGATAGAATGAGTTTGAGCCTAAGCCTGAGTTGAGGACCTATGCTCGAAAAGGCAAGCATAAGGTAATCATTTCTGCACCACTACACCAACCTTACTCCGAACCTAGTCAGAATAATGCTAATGGTGAGAATCCTAATCCTACTTGTTCTTCTGATAATACGGATATTCCTATTGCTCCTATTACCTCATCTGATGATACCGATATTCTTATTGCTCTTAGAAAAGGGGTTAGAGCTTGAACTCAACATCCTATTTCTAATTTCTTAGCCTATAATAAATTATCTGCATCCTACCTCTCCTTTGTTTCCTCCTTGTCTTCAATATCTGTTCCTCAGGGGTGGAAAGAAGCAATGAGCAATGAGAATTGGAAACAGACTATGATTGAGGAGATGAATACCCTGAAGAAGAATGATACATGGGAACTAGTTACTCTTCCTTATAGAAAAAAACCAGTTGGATGCAAGTGGGTATATACAGTCAAACAAAATTCTGATGGGATAATTGAGACACTCAAAGCCAGACTAGTTGCAAAAGGGTACACTCAAACCCATGTGGTTGATTACTAGGAGACATTTGCTCCTGTAGCAAAGATGAACTCTGTTCGTACCATAATCTCATGTGCAGCGAACTTCGACTGGGATCTTCAGCAATTAGACGTAAAAAATGCATTCCTTCGCAGTAACTTGGATGAGGAAGTGTACATGGACATACCTCCTGGTTTTGCTTCATCCGTCACTGTGGGCAAGGTTTGTAAGCTACGAAAGGCTTTGTATGGTCTGAAGCAATCTCTTAGAGCCTGGTTTGGTAGAATCCACAGAGCAATGATAAGGTTTGGGTATAAGCAAAGTTGAGCAGATCATACTCTTTTTGTCAAACAAATAAAGGGTAAGATTACCATTCTTATTGTTTATTGACGACATTGTCGTGACAGGGGATAATAAAGAAGAGATATCTAATCTTAAAGTGAGTCTGGCCAAAGAATTTGAGATCAAAGATCTTAGTCCTTTGAAATATTTCCTTGGTATTGAAGTTGCAAGATCTTCTAGTGGGATTTTTCTATCTCAGCGGAAGTATGTCCTTAATCTTTTAACAGAAACTGACATGTTAGGATGTAAGCCTGCTGATTCTCCTATTGAAGTTAATCATCATCTAGGAGGCACGAGACCTACGGTTAATAGAAAAAGATATCAACGTTTGGTGGGACGATTGATATACCTCTCTCATGCTAGACCTGCATATCTTATGTTGTGGGAATAGTGAGTCAGTATATGCATGATCCTAGATATTATCACATGGAAACTGTTTATAGAATTCTGAGGTATCTCAAGTCTGCTCCAGGAAAAGGATTATTGCTTGCACCACATGACCATATGAGAGTTAAAGCTTTTTTCGACTCAGATTGGGCTGGCTCTATTGAGGATCGTCGTTCTACATCAAGATACTGTTCATTTGTTGGAGGTAACCTTGTTACTTGGCGTATTAAGAAACAGTTTGTGGTGGCAAGATCTAGTGTTGAGGCTGAATATCGAGCTATCGCTTTGGGTATATGTGAACTAATGTGACTTCGAACTTTGCTGGAAGATTTGGGTGTTGCAACTAAAGAGCCTATACAATTATTTTGTGATAATAAAGCAGTCATTAGTATTGCATACGACCCAGTACAATACGATAGAACGAAGCACATTGAGATTGATAGACACTTCATCAAAGAAAAGTTAACCAGTGATCTTATTTGCTTACCTTTTGTAAAAACAGATCATCCAGCTAGTTGATATTCTGACTAAAGGTCTTAGTAGTAAGATGTTTCATCCATTGTATTTCAAGTTGGGTATGCGAGATATTTATATATCAACTTGAGGGGGAGTGTTAGCAGATGTCATGTTAGTTGTTAGTAGAGTATATCAGTTGATATAGTTATTAGTAGAGTATGGCAACACCTAATGAAGCATGGGCTCCTTGTACTTAGTTGAAAGTTTTTTCTTGTATAAATAAGCTTCATGTAATCTAAGAAATATAAGAAATATAAGAGAGATAATACATTTCTACACTATGTTTATGCTCCCTGTTGAAAATTGAATGCGTAAATACTTTGTAAACTTGGAACTTAATCAATTTACAATTAGGATAGTAGATCTAATGGGAACTAATTACTCCCTCCATTCCACTTTCAATGTCATGGCCATAATCATGTTAGTGGCCATGTTTGTGGCATGGAGTTAAAGATATGCCATGGAAACATTAGATAATTTAGAAAAAGTATAGTATCACAAAATTATTTCTAATTTGTTTTTTGAATGTTTTATAATCCATGTCATAACATGGTTCTTCTGAATCATGAATTTGAAAGTGGAGTAGATGGAGTAGTTAATAGATAAACAAAATGGCCAAGAGTATCATATTTCTAGATTTGCAAAGGCAGAAAAGAGTAGTCTCTGTCCGTATGCAATTATATTTATTCTCCGTCATTTTATTTCATTCAGAAGAAGTTTAATGCAAGTGCTAATTTTGTTTTTTGAAATAATCTTAGTTTTCTATTTTAAATTGGTATTAAGAGTCTTCCAGGGTTGTATAGAAAAACTTGCTTACTAATATGTTCTAAAGACCAACTTACATGGTTATTTATTGGTAGGAGGATCACCTATCCAAGTCAATCCAATGAGATTTCGTCCGAACCTTGTGATAGCTGGTGGTGAGCCATATGCTGAAGATGGATGGAGAAGTATTAAAATTGGAAATAAATACTTTACAGTAAGTTCTTGTCTTTTAATAATATTGAATATCAAATATTAAATGGATTTTGAATTACACGTGTTTGCTCTCTAATGACATTAGCAACAAAGTGAGCCTCGGACAAATTTATGGAGATGCTGATATTCTCTTTGAAACTTCCTACTTTGTTTCATGATTTTCCTGTTCTTTCAAGTCCCATATGTGCTTGTGTTAAATTAGATGACTCTATTTCCTCAAACAGAAAACTGTAAAGAGAGCATGTTTCAAGACAGTAGTCTTACTGCCATAATATCTTTTATAGCTTTATTAGTGAATTTTGTGATCTTAATATTGGTTGGTTAGGAATTGTCAACTGCAGGGTTTATTTTATTTTTTAACTGTAATGAGGAAGATGTTTAACTCCCTTAGTGAAGAAAAGTAAATTTTCTGTCCCAAGATGAAAATCCGTCAAAAGTTTAAAGTGAATGTTGAATGTGACAAATTTTCGGTCAAAAGTAAAATTATCTCAAGCGTAATGAGGTTTGACATATTGATTTTGGGTGTTGCTTTGAGATTCCCTGAAAAGGTAAGTTGGACCTCCCTATTGTGGACGAAGGAGGGATTAAATTGCTAGGTAATAATTGTTTTCTACTACACATGTTAGGCATACTACGAGGAAATAATCTGTTTCTTACTCTGTTAGTTTGTGTTGATATGTGTCTGTGTGAGAGAGTTCTTTTCGGACACACATCGATTTATGCTCCCAATTTTATGCAGTCATTGGGTGGTTGCAATCGTTGCCAGATGATCAATTTGACATTCCAAGCGGGAGAGGTTCAGCGGATAAATGAACCTTTAGCTACCTTAGCAGCTTACAGGAGAGTGAAGGTGAGACGGAAAATTACTCTTTTTAAGTTTATGCTTTTTTGGGCACTCTTTATTTTGAACAGTGTGAAATTATTATATCTGTCTGAATAGGGGAAGATATTATTTGGGATTCTGCTGAGGTATGAGGATAGCAATAAAGTTGGGCAGGAAACAGATTTGTTGCTTCAAGTGGGAGAAGAAATATACCCGGACACATAACACAGTTACAAGTAAATGAATAAGAAAAAGGAAATGTAACAAAGTTGGATAAATGAATAACAAATTGTTCGACAATTCTTTGTAAAATATCCGTAGTGACAAGATATACAGAGGGTTGGGAAGCGAGGATGTGTGTGTTCTTGATAATTAATAATGTCACTTGATCCTTGTGATCCTGTCTGATA
This sequence comes from Panax ginseng, assembly GCA_020205605.1. NCBI lineage: Eukaryota > Viridiplantae > Streptophyta > Magnoliopsida > Apiales > Araliaceae > Panax > Panax ginseng. Next base: position 35,100,439 of record CM035137.1, read on the forward strand.
CAACTCTTGTAAAATTATGTGGACCTTTTATTTAGTCTTATTTCAAGCAGCAATGGTGGACTATGCTTGCATTTGCATAACTGAGCATATGATGGATAATGAATGGGTATGCTCTCTCATTTACAGCGTTTGCAACAGTTTAATCCATCGAGCTCTTCTAGGTGGACATAGAAATTGGACATGAGTGTATTTGAATTTCATCTATTTGTATTTTTACCCACTATTGGGGGTTAAAATACAATTAAGTGAAATTCAAATATACTCATGTCTAATTTTTATGTCCAATTTTCATATCCACAGAGTTTTTGTAATCCATTTGGAGATTCGAATGCACCACTAATTTTGGTGCATTGTTTTTTGTGACACGACAAAAGACTAAAAAGAAACAATCATGATTTTTCACAAAATTGGATAAATTGACTAAATAATCACAATAATTTTGTAAGTTCTAAATAATTAAATTAACCTTAAAATACATGGGAAAATACTAAAAAACAGGTAAGAACTTTGGAAGGCAATAAATCTTGCAGGACTCATCGTAAGCTTTGATTTGATATATTATGGGTCTCTCAACTTCAAACGGATCAAAAGTAAGGTTGTAAACGAATTAAATAGTTCGGGCTCGACTCGAAAAAATACAAGCGAGATTCGGATTCGTTAATAATATGATTCAAATTTGAACATAAAAAATAAATTTTTTGAACAAAAATATGAATAGAATATGAACAATGTTATACTTGACTCGTTTAAGATTCTAATTACTTGATTTCGATTCGATACATACTTGATTGATACAGATTCGATTGGATACTTGATACATTCTCTTATAATATATACAAAATTAAATCAAATTAAGAAATTTAATTATTATTATTGTGTTTTGTTTTTAATTTTAATTGTGATTTTATATTTTCAAAGTGTAATAGTAAATATATTTTTTCATTTCTAAGTAAAACAACAAATTCAATTTATAATTATATTTATTATAAAGTTAGTTATTATGTGGAGATTCGAATTCGAGTATGAATTTAATGTTTCGAGTCAAATTCGAGCAGTTATCTCGTTTACACTCGTTTCTTCCTTTGCGGATCGTGTCATTTTGAGCCTAAACGCCGTGTTTGTGAGTTAAATAAATTGTGTTTGAAATAAGTTATTGTCGAATAATTATTCGATCATTTTTCTTATTTGTATCATGATTCAATCAAAAATTTTCAAATTATTTTAATATGTAATCGGAATACTTTCTTTGTGGTGTATTACTATATTAAGATAAAATCGAACCGGGTTCTATTATTTCTTTATTTTTTGTATCGATTCCTGTCAAAAAAGAATAATTTAAATAGACGAACAAAATATTGAAATAGTTTTAGATTTCTAAACATACCGTAGTATATATGCTGGTAAAGGAAGAAGCATAATAATGTCTTGGATTATTTGGAATCTGTTTTATATAGTCTTATTTCTAGCAGAAATGGTAGGCAATGCTGCATGTGTAACTTAGATTATATCTATGTTTTTAAAATCTGCATTTGTGTCCCTCCAATGAGTTTCTATACAAGTCGTTTGGTTAGACATAATCATTTGAGGGCGGAATGTTATAATGGTTAAAATTGGATTAGAAAGACATCAGAACGTTAGTTGAAAATTGTGTCGGAATGTTCTCATATTTTTTTCTACTCTATATATATTTACGGTTAGATTGTTAAGTAAATATCTAAACTACTTTAAATTTAACTGACCTTAAATACATTATCTCATGTCAATTTTAAAAACCTTTTGCTTGTATTAAAATATATTTTATAGATGATTGGCCAAGTTTTCTTAAATTCTTATTTTATTTATTTATTATCTTTTTGTCGTATTTTTCAAAATTATAAGATTCGCGGAGTCATGTTTTAATATTCATTTTGTTCAACCAATATAGTTGCATATTTGTTAATTATGACCAAAAGTAATTTTAGGACGTAGAATAACCATTAACCTATCTTTCTGTGGATGGAAATGAAACCCAGATATAAGTGAGGTAAACGACCCACTTATCACTAGACCAACAATAAACATTTCTACATATCGGTAAAAACATCAACTCATTTTATCAAATTTTGGACCTTTTTGACTAGTTTAAATGTCCAATATTTTTGGTACAAAATAAAATAAATAATTTGTTTGTTTTTTATGCCTTTACAATTATTATATGATTTTTTAAATTATTAAATTTTAATAATAATATAAAATGGCACAACGTACTTAAATTTGATAATATTTTTATTATTATGCTACCATTACTAAACTAAACTAGCAATTCATTGTTAATGGTAGCAATGAATTGGTAGTTTAGTAATGGTAGCCATTCAAATTATAATATTAAATATATATAAAGCTTTCAGGGTTATATTTAATTTCATGTTTCTTGACCTAGCCATTAATTTTTCTCTTTTTGTCACCATCATCTCTTCATTGTCTTGCCCCATTGATCTTCTCTTCTTGAATTAATTGACTACTTGGTTCCAAATCCAGATACAAGTCTTGGCACGTGGTCTCATTTGCAATATAAAATCAATTTTTAAATTTATTTATAGAATATTTAAATTTAAAATTAACGTTACTCGTTTTAAATTAGTTATATGATAATTAATAATAATTTTTGTATAATTTACAATAATAATAATTGTATTGATGCAGATCACATGAATAGGTAGTAATTTCAAACTCAAAAAAATCTTAAATTTATCTTAAATAATCAAAATAATCTTCTATCTTGAGACGGAGTTTTTTATTATGAAAACTTCTCTTCTTCTGTAACATTTATATAAATTTAAAATTAACATTTTATAATTTGTCCATCGAGTTGTAATAATATCTTCCTTCAATTTGTATAATTGTCAAACACTTTCTTTGAAAAAGAAAATCATTTATGTTTGCAAGTCATGCTCAAGTCTTGGAGATAGAAATCAGTGCCAAAGTAGTTTTAATTTAATTCTAACTAGATTGATAACCTATGCAACACACACGGGTTAATATCGATAATATAATTTAAAATTGTGGTGTATAATATTTAATATTATAATTATAATTCAAATATAAATAATATAATATAAATGGTAATAATATATATTGAACATGAAATTGAAGAGTTATATGTATATCAAAATCACTGTATATGTTTTTTAATACATGCATTTACTTTCTTGAAATAATAATACAACAAAAGATACGAAAAAAATTAATATAATTATGAACATGACATACATTGTATCAATAGAGATAAATTCGGGACTGACTCGATGATCGATCAACCAAAATAACTCAGTTAATATGAAAAAGATCCGTAATTGTTTTGTTATATATAGTAATAGATTCTATAAAATTAATTAAAAAAATTGTGATTTTAGTTCTGAATATTGAGTTAACAAACACAACATTAGTTATTTAAAGTAATTTAAATATTTATAATATCATCACAAAACAACAAATGAAGGTGTAAATTTTAATTTAATATATAATCTATATAATATGATATACAGAACTTATTTGCATGCACGTATCTCCTCCTTGAAGGCATATTGTTTTGTCTTACATACAAGGACAAAACTATACTTTATGAAAATTTAATTTTACTTGTTCACATTCTTAAGATCTACCATTGGTTGGTTACATTGTAATATATTTTGAATATAAAATATTTCAAATTAATTTTTTAAAATTAACTATTATATTATATTTCAAAACGGGAAATATAATTTAATTCTTATAATATATTTCATTTTAAAAACTAAATGAAAACTTAAGAAAAGAGTTGAGAGAGCAATTAGAACTGTACGTAAAAGGAGAGACGTCCATTGATGGTAGTAATAAACTATCACCTTTGGTCTAATGAAACTACTTCTTAGTGATAACATAAAATTTAAAAAACTAAATCCCTCAAAATAAATTACATATATTAGTACATTTTTTGAAAATAATTACAAAATCATACCTCTATAAAATAATTACAAAATATTATTACACTTTTTATTTTTATTTACAATATTAATATAATTAAAAGTCCTTAAGTTAAAAATATTATAATTAATTAATATGTAATGTAACATGGCAATATTAATGGGTTGTTTTATTTTGAAAGGCGTGATAACCGCCATTACGTCTCTTCTTTTTTAAACCATTTTGTTTGCATCTTTGAAACCCTTTTTTCTTTTTTTCATTCGTCTTCTTCCTTTCTTCTCTCTCTCTTTAGTGTTTATTCTTCAATCGTTTGATCGCCATTTTCGTCTTGTTGTATAGTTATCGTTGTTACTTGTTGTCGTTGTTTATTGTTATTGTTGTTACTCTTGTCGATCTGAATAACTACATTTGTTGGTCGCCATTTTTGTTGTTCCGCTCGTTCGATTAGTTGTTTTGTTTTTGTTCGTTTGATTTGTGTTGAATGGTAATACAAGGAAAGAAATACGGAAGAAAAGAGAATCACGAGAGGATGATTACGTAAAGGGATTGAAGAAGTTTGTTGTGGAGAGGAAGGGGAAGGGGGAGAATGTAGGTCAGAAATCGAGTAAGAGTGAGCATAGGTTGGTGTTACATAGTGATATCAAGCATCCTGAAGTGCAGTTAGATTCTGAGTTTGATGTCGATGTAGTTAAGTCGGAAGGACAAGTGCTTAGCGAAATATAATTCCAATGAAAAATTTTAAAGGTTTGTTAATTTAAATTTTGTTATTTTACGATCATATAAATGTTTGGTTTCTTAGTTAGTATATTTTTGTTCTTTATTAGATTACGTTTTGGATACCACTTGTGTTCAATCGATTTGGAATGTTTGATTCTTGTTTTATTACATTATGGTTACCATTAAAAGATGTTTTGGTTCTTATCATATAATTGTTTGATTCTTGTTAGATTATGATTTTGATACCACTTTTGTTCCTTTGAGTTGGGTCTTTGGTTCTTGTTTGTTGTTGTAATGGTTACCATATATTTGCTTTAGTATTCATGGTTTGTTTACTATCATATATCATATAGCTATTTGGTTACTTGTTTAGTATGTTTGTTGTTAATGTTTGATTATGATTTGGAATCTATTATTGTTCCCTCAATTTGGTATTTTGGTTATTTTTTTATGTTGTTTTGGTTTCCATGTATGTGTAGTATACATTTGTTGGGTTGAAATGGATTTGGTGTACATGTTGATCATGTTTTTAATACTATGATATATAACTATTTGGTTTGGTTACTATCATATAACTGTTTGGTTACTATCATATAAATGCGATGTGTTACTATATAAACATGTTTTGGTTACTATGATATAAGCTGTTTGATTACTATCTTATAACTTTGTTTGATTTACTATGATATAAACTGATATGTTACTATATAAACATGTTTTGGTTACTATGATATGTTACTATGATATAGACTGATATGTTACTATGATATAACTGTTTGGTTACTATCATATAACTGTTTTGTTACTATCATATAAATGTTTGGTTTACTATCAAATAACTGTTTTGTTACTATCTTATAACTGTAAGGTTACTATCATATAACTATTTGGTTACTATCATATAAGCTGTTTGATTCTTGTTTTATTATGTTATGGTTCTGAGTTATATTACGATATAGGTAACTATTTTTTTGTGCGATCGATGTGGGATGTTGGATACTTTTTATAGTATGTTTTGGCAGCTATGTAATTGTTATATTATATTTTTTTGCTAGTATGATATTATTTGTTGGTTACTATGTAATTATTTATGGTATAAACAATGTTTTATATTGGTTACTAATAATCGTGCAAATCTGATTTTGTTTATTTGCGATTATGGGACATGTATTATGAGGGATGTAACGAAAAAATTTATTGGAAAAGTTATTTATTGAGTGCGACGTGGAAGTTCCCAAGATGATTACAAGAAACCGAACGAAAAGTCGATTGGAGAAGTTCAAGGCAACATGTTTTGGGAATTTTCTGGAGTTCGGTGATCAGCACCAAATGTATTCCCAGATTATTCACCATGCTCTTATACGGGAGGTTCACCAGAGTGATGCTGGTGAAATGTGGTTTTTGTTTGGGGATAAAAGGGTCAGATTTGGTTTGCCTGAGTTTTGTCTAATTTTTGGGTTGAGATGGCAGGGTGACGATGATATTACTGCGTATAAAGGTATGGAGAATATGCTTATTGAAAAGTTTTTTGGGCATGAAGCTGTTACGCGTAGTAGTATATGTAGGATTTATCGGAAGGCAGTTTTTGATGACGATGATGAGGCTATTAAGATGTCATTTATTTTTCTGGTGTTTAATTTCATTTTATCCACATTTTCTAAAAATCATGTGGATGGGGCAATGGTCAATTTTCTATGTTATGGTGATGTTAATAGTCTTCCTTGGGGAAATTTGCATTCGAGATGACAAAGTACTCTTTGTCAAATCCTTTGAAGGGTAGATTGAAGAAAGGAAGGAATGGTGGGTCAATATATATTTTCTACAAGGATCATTATACAAAATTGTACGAGTTGAATGGTCTACCTTATGTATTCCAAGTTTTTATGTTTGAGATCATTCCGTTATTCAAAACTCGGGGCATATGCAATGATGAGCATCCGTCTGATATCCGTTTATTTAGATGGAAGGAGCTAGTGAAGCCCCCTACGAATGACAAGTTGAATGATTTAGTATTTTATTCCGGACAGGTATGCAATTTACTATTAAGAGTATAATTGGTTACCTTTAGTTATATATTTAGTTACTGATTATATTTTGTGATGTTTACTGTTAACAAAGTAGTTAGTTACCTTTATATACTCATTTGGTTACTGATTTGTTATGTTTGTGTTAATAATAACAATGTTTTTTGTTACCTGAATATTCGCATTTGGTTACTAATTAAATTACCCTCGTGTTGCTAATAACAATTTTGTTGGTTACCCGGTTATACAAATTTTGTCTACCTTTCTTAATTGTTTTGGTTATTGATTTATATACATTTGGTTACCTGTATATATGTAGTTGGTTACTAATTATGTTTCATGATTCTTTATTTACTATTTTTTTTACTGTATTTGTTCAATGTTTGTCAGATATTATACTAAATGTACTTAATGTTTTTCAGTTGAGGATAAAAAGTCTGATTCCCACGTCCGAGGAGAAGGATCGGCTTGATTTGGGTGGGCTTCAATTTTTAAATGGGAAGGATGCTGATAAGAAGGTTTCAAAAAAAGTTAAGGGTGACAACATTGGATTTGATATGTCTGAAGTTAAAAATGCAATTGATGCACGGTTTAGGCCGTTGGAGAAGAAAGTGTCTGAAATTAAGAAAGACATTATAAAATTGAGGGCTGATATTAAGGATGATATGCATGTTTTTCATGTTCAGTTATGTAGGGACTTTAGGTCCATTATTAGAGATGAGTTATGCGGGATCAAAGGTGTTGGGGACAAACAAGTTGATGGTGATTCTGATGATGATTCTGATTACGATGATGGATGATGTGATGATGATGATGATGATGATGATGATGATGATGATGATGAAGATGATGTAGGTGATGAAGCTGATGATGTAGCTGATGAGGCTGATCATGGTGTTGATGATGATGATGATGTTTTTAAAGGTAATACTAATGATAACGGTGAGGTTTGTGATGATGGGTTGAAAGGCGATGAGAAAAATGATGAGTTTGATACTGAAGTCGTTAAAGAGTGTGAAGATGTTGTTCTGGTTGATGAAGTTGTTAAGGATGATGAAGTTGTTAAAGAGTGTGAAGACCCCCATGTTGATGCGGATGTTGATGATGGTTCAAAAATAAATAAGAATAATGATGGTGATGATGTGTTGAATTTTGTTGAGAAGAAGGATGGGAATGAATTTGAGTTTGGTAATGAAGTTGAGCGTGATGTTGTGGTTGAAGAACATCATGAAATAAAATTGATGATGATGATCTGAAAAATGTCGAGGTTAGACATATTTGTTTGTTTTGTTGTGTTATATGTCTTTTTTAATGATTAATTGATTGTTTTTATTTTTCATAGATTAGCAAGAATAATGACATGCCATCGTTTGACATATTAAGCCAATGCCTTTGGTAAAGAGATTGTTGTGTATGTTGTTGATGAGGTTAGTGTTATAATGACATGCCATCTTGTTTTTTACATGTTTTTGGTTTTTAGTTCTTTATTATATTGTGATATGGTTACTATTATATATATTATGTTTACTATTACAATATTGGTTGGTTACTCTTACATTGTGTGTTGGTTACTACTATATTATAATAAGATTAGTAATTTATTTTGTTTTGGTTACTAATATGATATGTTCACTTTAATATGTCGATTATTGTTCATTCATTTTTTTATTAAATATAGTTGTTAACTGCATGTGTTTATGTTGAAAATATAATTGTATTTTTTACCCTTTATGTCAATATAAACAGGGGAATAAATTTGAGGCAGAAAGCAAGTCTGCCCTTGATCAGGTTGTTTTGACTACACAGGACATAGTTCAATGTGATGAGTTGGAGAAAAGTGTCCATAAAGCCAGCGGTAGACCTGTTCGTGAACATGCAAAGAGTGCCGTTTTGCGGTCTCCATATACATCAATGTTTGGATCGGCTGGTTCATCGTCTACTGTCGTGGGTGCTAGTCAAATACTTGCATGTCTTTCTGCATATCCAAAAGTATGCATGGATATGCCATCAAAGTTTGAAGAGGCATTGTTTGAACAATGGTTTAAAATTGGTCTAAACAACAGGAAAAGGTTTGTTTTTTATTGTTAAGAATGCTATAGTTTTTTTATTAAACAAGTAAATTTGTTTTCTTTGTAGAAACACATGGTTAATATTAAATAAATGTTATGGCTAGTGTTATTTTATGTTTTGGTTACTGCTTTATCATGTTATGGTTACTGTTATTTTATAAGTTGGATACCATTTTTGTTTTGTCAATTTGGTTTTTTGTTACTATCATATTATATATTTACTTACTATATAATTGTTAGGTATATGTATATTGGTTAAATTGTTTTTTATTACATTATATTTTCTGTTTTATTTACGGTCATATTGTATTTTGGTTACTGTCATATTATGTTTTGGTTACTAATATATTATATGTTGGTTACTATCATGTAATATTTGTTTTATGTTAATGTTCAATTGAAGTAAAGTGTTTGTTATTTTATATTATATTTTGATTGATTAATAGGTATTTGTTTAGTACATTCATGTTGTTTAAAATTATTATTGAGTAGATGATGTTGTTGTTTTGTTTACTATTAAATTATTTTATGGTTACTATTATTTTATATTTTGGTTACTGTTTTGTTATGTATTGGTTACTATTTGATTATGGTTATTATATTATTATTTGTTGGTTTACAGATTCTTTTTTGTTTACAATTAAGTTGTTGATTAGTATGTTAATTATTGATTGTTCAAGTCTGATTTTGGGTAGTGTATACTAATATAGTAATTGTTAATGTTAGCGTGTATACTAATATATTTTTATATTGAAGGACCGACAAATTTCTTGGAAAGAACGATAATATTGAACCTGCTTTTGTATTTGGGTCTGTCCCAATATCATCAAAGATGTGGTTCTATAAATTAAAGACTCCCGGACAATGGTTAGACGATGATGTGAGTTCTTTTTTTTTAAATCATGTTTTTATAGATATGGTTACATTTTTTAGTTGGGGTAGTAACTAGTGTTAACCGATTTGGTTACATTCATTACATACTTACATTTTTTTAGCAATTGTGTAATATTATATGTTTTTTTTTCTGGTTCAGCACATCAATGTTGCGTTTTATTATTTCCATAAATTGGCCAGACATTCCGACAGTGTTCATATAAGGGCAACGACTATGGATTATTGGTTTCATAACAAGATGACTGCTCTTTTCGAGGAGTATATAAGTAAAAATGCAGATAAGAGTGTTTTGTCTGGGGAGGGTGATGTTGCTGAATACATCCATGGTCTGTTTATGGATGTCAACACACCATGGAGAAATGTTGATTACGTGTTGTTCCCCATTCATATGTCATCACCGGAACATTGGTTTTTGTTGACATTTGATGTGCATCGTAGACGTCTAACTGTTTATAATTCTTTGCGGCCAAAAAAGAAATCCATGCAAACAAAAATTATGGATGTTTGTTAGCCTTATATATTTATCCTCCCCACTTTATTGCGGAAGAGTGGGTTTTGGAGGGATAGGTCTGACATTGACTTTAGCAGTGAACTGCATCGCAACAAAGAGGAAGATGATATAATTGAGTTGGAATTTGCAGAGGCGGTTCCTGAACAAGTTGAGGGGTAAGGGTTACATTGTTTACATTTTTTAAATTATTACATATAGGTTGATTTTAGTTTTGATTTTTGTTATCTTTTTTCTGTTTGTGTAGTGATTGCGAGATGTTCACGATATGTTTTGCTGAGCATGTCATTCATCAAAAATTTGATGAAATTCCTATTCCATTCCCCATTGCACAGTATCGGAAGAAGTTATGCACAAACCTATATATGCATGCAAGGAACAAACAGTTGGAGGGATACGAGACTGACAAAGAATTTCCAGGAAGATTTGTTCCAGATTTTGATTAGTTTGGATCTCGTTGTTTTGTATTTTATGAATTGTGTTTTGTATTTTTTTTTTGGGGATATACACAATATTTTTGTATGGGATTACATATTTGAGAATTTTAGCAGTAATGAAAGTAACATTGTTTGTTGGTTGGTATTTGTTTCTTTTAAGTTGTGTTTGCTGCATTGTTTGAGATGTACAATTGGTAACCAAATATGTATTGAAAGGTAACCAACTATTGTTTTGATAGTAACCAGAGAGTTACAAGCCTGTTTTAGGACACATATCAATTATGAAATGTATATGTCATAGTATACTTGGGTTGGCTAAACAAACAATATCACTTTCATTACGAGGATCTTTGATATACAGGTTGTTTTATGTTTTGGTTACCATTAAAACATATTATAGTTCTTGTTATGTAACTATTTGGTTACTTATAATATTTAAGTTGTGTTTCTTTGCATTGTTCGAGATGTACAATTGGTAACCAAATATGTATTGAAAAAGTAACCAACTATTGTTTTGATAGTAACTAGAGAGTTACAAGCTTGTTTTTAGGACATATATCAATTGTGAAATGTATATGTCATCATAGTATACTTGGGTTGGTTAAACAAACAATATCACTTTCATTACGGGATCTTTGGATACACGTGTTGTTTTATGTTTTGGTTACCATTAAAACATATTATGGTTACTGTTATGTAACTATTTGGTTACTTATAATATTTAAGTTGTGTTTGCTGCATTGTCTGAGATGTACAATTGGTAACCAAATATGTATTGAAAGGTATCCAACTATTGTTTTGATAGTAACCAGAGAGTTACAAGCTTGTTTTAGGACATATATCAATTGTGAAATGTACATGTCATAGTATACTTGGGTTGGCTAAACAAACAATATCACTTTCATTACGGGATGTTTGATACACAGGTTATATTATGTTTTTGTTACCATTAAAACATATTATGGTTACTGTTATGTAACTCTTTGGTTACTGTTGTGTAACTATTTGGTTACTTATAATATTTAAGTTGTGGTAAACAAATTTATATAAAATTATTTTAGAATATTTAACAATTGTACAATGTATATATATGTGTGCTTTATATTGGAAACTCATAATGAAATCAGAAATCAAAATATTATTCAATAACAATTTTGTTTACTGTACACAATAAAAAATGTTTCCAACCATATGGATACTGGTTACTCATAGTAAACAATTATATATTCTTGTATTTACACTCTTAATGTAATTGCAATATATCAGACCTTTTTTGGTCTAAAAACGGAGGTGGATTATTGCATGTTTTCCTGTTGTGTCCTTTTTCTTGGCACTTGCTGCATTTGTTTTGAATTTTGATTTCGGACTCGTGTTTGTACCTCCTCCTATTTTTGGTCTTCCGCTGGTCTTCTTCTTGTTCTCGGTGGTTTACACATATTTTTTTACTTCCTCTAGTATATCCCGCTTTTCTTTGTCATCTAACTACATGATGGAAGTCGAATATGTGTCAACCAAAGTTGTTTTAGAGTAATTTTTTGAGCAAAAATCGTAACAGCTCAAATTTCGCTTGTTCATAACAGCAGCAATGTGTGGACAAGGCATCTCATGGTACTGAAATTTATGACATGTGCATGTCTTTTGGTCGATGTCCACAATATATTGTTTGGCGACATCGTAAACAGTGAAAATCACTAAGTTTGATGTCTCAACCTACATCACAAATTAAGTGTTGTTAGAATAAAATACAACTGGAATCATTTTCATTGTCTGAAAAAAGAAATAAAAATAGTAAAGAAAACAACTCAATTTAATAATTCAAAACACAATAACATTATAATTATAACGAGTAACCAAACAAGCATCGATTAGTAACCAAAGATAATGATACATAGTAACTAACTCAAAGAAAGAGTCGAGAACCATTATAATGATATGCGATAAGCAATTAAGTATTAGTTAGTAACTAATATAATATTATATAGTAAACCAAGTTACCATTAGTTAAGAAACAAGTCATTATTAGTCAAGAACCATTATAATGTTGCATAAAGAAACAAGTCAACATTAGTCAGTAACCAATTCAACATTAATTAGTAATATTATGCAGTAACCAAGACAACATTAGTCAAGAATCAAAGACAATGATACACAAGAACCAACTCAAGAATTTCAATAACCATTATAATGTTATGCAATAAGCAATTAAGTATTAGTTAGTAACCAATATAATATTACATAGTAACCAAGTTACCATTAGTCAGTAAATAAGTCAGTATTAGTCAGTAACCATTATAGTGTTACACATTAACCAAGTCAGCATTAGTCAGTAAATAATTCAACATTAATTAGTAATATTATGCAATAATCAAGACAACATTAGTCAGTAACTAAGACAATTTAAAATTTGATGCAATAATTTATAATTTGTATTAGTTACCTTAAGTTTCTTTGATTTAATGATATTAGATTGCAACCTTCCTTCAGCTGTTGTGGAAAGTGTTGTGAATGTTGATAGGTCGCTTGTTTGTTTGTGAAATACCATCTTTGAACCGGATAACGTAGGCATTCAATTCAATCATTGATGCAATGAAAGATCCCTAATCATCTTGATTGCGTTGTTAATAGATTCGGTGGTGTTTGAAGTCATTGTTGAGTATCTCTTACATGTCCCATGGAGCTCGTGCACTTCTCCAACTTGACCTCTTCCTCCAAATATGTCCTTATTCGAGGATCAATGGCATCAAGTTCACCCATGTGTTTTTGTTGAATTGTTCAATAGTGTAAGCTCTACTGAACCCATTGTAAGCTTTGCTTAAGTTCCTCTCTCTCTTTTTGAATCTATTTTTATATTTTTCAAGATTACATGGTATATGCGAAAACCATGCATGACGTCCGAAACACAAAATTCAGTCCTTGTATAATGGCTTCATGTCTATCTCGAGACAATGCATTGGCCTTCCTAACTCCACAAGAAATTCTCAAATTTATGAAAACCATCTCCAAGATAATTCATTTTCATTTGTCAACCATCGCAAAAAGCAATCGAATAATGTTTTGATTTCATCTTGTGTGCTTGCTATCGAGAAGTCCCCCCAGTAAGTTGATTGTATGAACGTTCCATCGATTACAATTATTGGAAAGCAATGGTTCCATGCTTGAATGGATGCTCCAATGGCAAAGAATAAATACTTGAAACGACCATTTGTTTCCAACTCAAGGATGTGATGAACTCGATATGAAACATGAGCATTATCATTAGAATTCAAGTAGTATACAAGATATCAAATCACTAGTAGTTGGTAACCATTCAAATGGTTAATGGTATCCAAATCAGTTGGGTAACAGTTTAGTTAGGTAACCAAATCATTTTAGTTGGGTAACCAACTAAGTATGAAAAACCAATAAAATGTCATTAGAATTACAAGTAGTATACACAGATCCAAATCACTAGTAGTTGGTAACCATTCAAATCATGGTTAATGGTATCCAAATCGGTATCCAAAAATCACTTTAGTAGGGTAACCAAATCGAGTTTAGTTGGGTAACCAACCAACTAAGTATGAAAAAAAATCAATAAAATGTCATTAGAATTACAAGTAGTATATAGTATCCAAAACACTAGTAGTTGGTAACCATTCAGTTGGCTAATGGTATCCAAATTTGTTGAGTAGGGTAACCAAATCAGTTAAGTTGGGTAACTAACTAAATATGAAAAAACCAATAAAATGTTTTTAATTGTTACCTGGATTTGTTTTCTTCAGCATGTGTAACCATGATGGGATCATTGAGTAGTCATGTGGATTTCTTCTTACCTTTTCCAACGCTTTCTCCTTCGATCTCCATGCTTTTTGGTAAGAGATAGACACATTATATTCTGTCATCATGTCCTCCACAATATCGGTTGGTGTGTATATTTTTTTCAAATTTGTTAATTTGTGCATTATGCATTCACTGACCAACTCACTATTTGCCTGCCTGTGGTCTCCCAGCAATACGTTGACTGAACACGTGTGGATGTCGTTGAATTCCCTCACCTTGAACATACTAGGTTTTTCGAAAACTTGATGCTCTCATCTTCCAATTGCAATTTTCATCATATACGCACACTAGCACAAAGTCTCTATGACTTGTTCGTTGAACTTTGTGTTGTCTATTTTTCCTGATTGAATGCAGCCTCATAGCTTGTGATAGGATTTTTTTGTCTTTGTAGGTTTGATGTAATCGTACTTCACGTTCATTCGGATCTGTTATTACATCATCATATCGTTCTTCTGTGTATGATTTGTCATGTTGTCTGTCTCGTTGTTGTTCAATAATTTCCATTGCAAGGTGATCAGCATATTGCGTTCCAATTTGGCAATCGTGTGTTGGTAGTGGAACTAGTGCTGAATTCCCCTGTGTTGATCTGATTGGCGTTACATTGTGAATTATAGTTTCTTCTACATTTGTCAAGTTATGTAATATTGTTGTGCGTCCCCTTCTGTGTTCAGTTTCTATAATCACTGGGAATTTACCTTGCTCATCAGATTTTCTACTGACTTCAATAAAGAATCTTAAGGTTGCTTCATCTGATATACTGATCGGTGGAATATCGCTTCTAATCTGAAATTTGATTGACAATGTTGTTGCGTTTGTGTCTAGCCGTAATGCACTGCATATCATGTTTTGCATCTCTCTGAACGAACAAGTTGATGGAACTAGTATGCCGGTAACTTCAAATTTGGTGTATTGTTTACTATCACCCATGTACTAGTTGAAATAAAGTACAACCGAATCATCTCCATTATCTCGTCAAATGAATAAGTATTTTTAAAGTAACCAAATCAATGTTAGCTAGTAACCAAACTACATGATGTTGGTAACCAGAACATAAAATACATTTGTACATTCATCTTACAATAAAAATAATCAAGATATTGATATTTGTTACTGAATTAAATTAAAATAGTTGTATGCAGGTAACCAATGTAGCCAATAAGTAACCAACATATTAAAACAAACCAAACTCATGACAACATTATACATTAATCATGACAACATTATTCAGTAACCAATTCCATTTTAGATTGTAACCAACACATATTTATTTAGTAACCACAAGATAAATACATTCTGCATTGCATTTTTATAGTAAAAAACAACCAGTATAATTTGTTTGTTACCAACTAAAGACAAGCTGTTGTAAGAATGTAACCATTGTAGATAACAAGTAACCATTAATATAAAAAACATAAGTAGAAGTGTACAGTAATATGCTTCAGCAACCAATATTACAGTAACCAATTAATCTCTGCAGTAATTAAGTTTGCATTAGTCAGTAACCAAGTCAGTATTAGTCAATAACCAAGTCAGCATTAGTCACTAAATAATTTTACACAGTAACCAAGTCAGCACTATAATTTTAGACAGTAACCAAGTCAGCATTAGTCAGTAACCATTATAGTTTTATACAAAACGAAGTCAACATTAGTCAAGAACCATTATAGTTTTACACAATAACCAAGTCAGCATTAGTCAGTAACCATTATAGTAACCAAGTCAGCATTATAGTCATATACCTCAGTATTAGACAGTAACCAATTCAATGTAGTCAATAAGTAACCTCCAATATAAAAACAAACAATTATAAAACAATATAACATTATAATCATACACAGTAACTAATTTAGCACTATTGAGTAACCATTATAATTTTATATAGTAATCAAGACAACATTAGACAGTAACCAATATAATGTTAAACAGTTTCCAAATAAAAATTAGTCAGTAACCAAGTCATCATTTTTCAATAACTAATCAGCATTGTTCAGTAATATTATGCACTAATCATTATAATTTTAC
Organism: Panax ginseng; assembly: GCA_020205605.1. Classification (NCBI taxonomy): domain Eukaryota; kingdom Viridiplantae; phylum Streptophyta; class Magnoliopsida; order Apiales; family Araliaceae; genus Panax; species Panax ginseng. Next base: position 35,116,871 of record CM035137.1, read on the forward strand.
ACAACAACCAACTCAAAGAATATTCAAGAACCATATAATGTTACACAATGAATCGAATCAAGATTAATCAAGAACAATATATTGTTACACAGAAACCAATACATCATTAGATAGTAACCAAGACAACATTAGACAGTAACCAAGACATCATTAGACAGTATAATGTTATACAGTAACCAAGATAACATTAGAGAGTAACCAACAGTTGCATGAAGGTAACCAATTTATTTGATGAGTAACCATTAATATAAAAAAATCGGAGAACTCATTTAAAAATTATAAAGCTATTAAATAAACATTATTTAGCAAAAAATACACAATAAACAAAGATCCAATTTATATCTATTTAGTAACCATAATATAAAACATATTAATGAATCAACCAATCGTTATACTGAATTTGTAGTAACCATTTTAAATGTGAAAAACTTAAGAAAGGTTATCAATATAGAATTCAGTAAAAAACATAGGTAACTATATGCATATGAATTTTAAACTCACATACCTCAGTATTCAGATTTGTATCAAAGTTGCTGCGATTTTGTTACTGAACTTCAACAATCACTGTAGTTCGATTGTTTTTGGTTACTGAACTTGAAGTTGCTGTCGATTTTGTATGCTATTTTGCGATCCTAGCGTACCGTCGCGACGAAAAGTTTCATCTTTTCCAATCTCAGTGGTGTGTCGCGCCAGAAGATTTGGATTTCTCTGATATCAAAGTTGCATGTTTTGTTCAGTTGCTTGAATGTAGGAGCGGTTAGTTGCATATAGAAGAGTCCGTGAATCGGCGTATATACGATTTTAGCAATTTATATTGTGATTTTTTTGTAATTATATTGTGTTTTTTATTTTTGTAATTACTTTAATTTTTATATTAGTAATTATGTTGTGTGTTTGTTTTTATTTTAATTAACCGATAATTACCCATATTATATTCAATTAATTGTTGTATATTATATTTGTCTATTAATTACTAGTAGATTCTCATTTTAATTACCCTTGTCCGCTCTCTCTATCTATAGTATATATTAATTTCATTTTTAAAAGTTTTATTTAAAAGTCAAAACATCTTAAAATGGTTAATATGGTTAATATGATTTTTAACCATAACCATATGGTTCCAACCCACACAACCCATATTAAAAATGGTTAATATAATTTTAGTTCTTAAATGGAACCATAACCATATTTTGAAAACCAAAACCAACCCATAACTATATTTTGCCAGGCCTAATATATATATATATATATATATATATATATATATATATATATATATATATATATGGAATGATTCATAACATGTTGTTGGCTTGTTTCGGTGTTTAACAAAACAATCACACATACGCAAGTGCACGTGGTCCACAAGTAATATAAGGTAAAAAAAGTATCGTTTTCAGGGAAAAAAATGAGTATCTTTAGTCTAACATGCAACAACTTTGTAATTATCTTAGTCTGCTTAAACGAATGATGCAATTGTGAACTAAATATCTAAACTGATTATCAACTAAGAAAATAACTAACAAGTAGATGAGTCAAATTAAGATAATATGGGATTCTAAATACACTTAGTGCCTTATTCAAATTATACACCTCCTTCTAAGTCTAACTGATTACTACGGACTGCTAGTCGAGAACACAAAGGTAAAACATGGCTATCTCTCGATATACCAAGCTCATATCACATACAATCCACGAAAGATAGAATATATATGAACATCTAATATTACCAAAACCACTATATTTCTATTTGACTTCAGAGTAATATAGATTTAAGCACAAGTCCTCTCAAATGACTACATGCGGTAATACGATATATATATATCTATCTGGATTACGAATCATAAAATCTATCACATGTAAAAGTCATGAACACATGTTAATATGGGTAAATTTGAATTTGTACTTCATTTTCCAAGTTCATACAAATTAATTCGGTAGATGATGATCAAGCATCTAAACAATTAAAGCACCCATACTAGGCAATCTAAGCATAATCAATCACAACCAACAAAGAGGCATAGAAATCTAAACTAAGCAAAAAGGTCCATTAGAATCCCATAATGGAGATTAGTTCATCACTGAAACAATCACCATTATGGGAGTTTGTTCAAGCATGAGATTATGAAATGAAAACAAAGAGAACCAGTAGATGAAGAAATGCAAATCTGATATATCTTTGTCCAATCCAGATATTCAAAACTGAATCAATAATCCCAAATCATCCAAATCAAAACCCTAAATATTAAAATCTAATAGAGAGGCAAGAGAGAAGCCAAAAAGTAGAAGTATATGCTATGACACCCCCAAAATAGGTATACATCACCCATCTTGAGTTGTCAAATACATGGTATAAAATACAAATACAAACTTAATTATACAACATGAGCTGAGAGTTTTTACACGAATGTCATCTTCTAGACAATATCCAAACTCAAATGGAGACCTCATTACAATTATTATCACACTATTTCATAGAATAGTGAGGACTACTATAACATCATCTCGGACCATCACTCCATTCCCTGACTAGTCCCGGCTACGTTCTCATTTCCTGAAGAGAACAATGAAAGCAAAAGGGTGAGCTCAACTAGCCCAGTAAGAAATATTATGACTAAGATAATGTAGAATAAATTATTGTTAGCCTTCACCAGTGTTAAATTGATAAAATAAAATAAACATCAAGTTTAACTGCAGCGGAACAAGCAATCCATTAGAAGAGTTAAGTAGAGCATGATATCTACTATCTTCTATGATTTAAAAAGTTTATCATCGATTTTATCGCTGAGACTCAGCTTAATAAATAATCCACATCACTGAATTATCCATGCACTACGGGCCAAGGATATTCATTAGTATCACAACCATAAATTATTCATGCACTACGGGCCAATGATATTTGTGTTTTCACCAATGGTCATGATCATGCCAACCAATGTCCATCAATGCACTACGGGCCAATGAATACTTTTATCACATCATTTGTAACATTACGATCATAATTATACCGAATAATCCCTGGTCATAATTATACCAATCAACAGTCCATCTATGCACTACGGCCAAAGATGACTTTCATCACATTATAAGTATGAGGATGATGACAATGATATAAGAATTCAATTAAATAAAAGCAAAGAATAAATTTTTAAAGATTTACAATTTAATTTATCCATAATTCAATAATGCCCAAATTATCAACACAATACTACTTTGTGGAGTAAAATTTAAGAATAATATTTTATCAAAAATGATTTGGACCGAAAAGAAATCAATTTTTGTCATGAATAGTACTTTGGGTGAATAGTACCCGAGTAAATAGTACCATGTGAATAGTACTTTAGGAATAATACTTCATGAATAGTACTATATGAATAGTATTTCATGAATATTACTTTGTGAATAGTACCGCACTTATGAATAGTACCGTATTTATGAATAGTGCCCATAAATAGTACTCTGTGAATAGTACCGTACATATGAATAGTGCCATATAAATGAATAGTACCCATGAATAGTACTCCGACATGAAAAGCTTAAAATTTAACAAGAATGTTCAGAAAAATATTCTTGTGAAATGATACTAGATGAAGCGCAAATTTCAAGGATATTCTACTAATTTCACGGAGTATAGAAGCAATACTTTAAAAAAATGAGTGTAGAATTCAGAATCTGAAATGAAATAATATTACTTACATACTACAGAGTATGGAAGAAACTATTATTTCTTTGGATATTGAACAAAAATAATATCCCTTACGAATACGAAAGAAATAATACCACTTACCTTAGTAGAAGACTGGATGCTGGAATATTGAAGTAGCATAATACTCTTTTTCTTTCTCTCTATAGCTTCTCTCTCTATAATTGCTCTTGTGAGTCTTAGTGAATTGGTGAGAATGAAAGAAGAACGTGCTTCTATTTATAAGAAAACATTGTTTCGATAATTGCACGTTTAGGGGCTCAAATTATTACAGTATACTACCTTCATCTTTTCCTCTATTTTTAATTTAATCCTACAAGTATTATCAAACTTGCACCACCTCCCCTAATAGTACATGCTTGTGAATCAATAATACATGCATGTGAATCAATAGTTCCATTCATGTGAAAAAATAGTTATATGCATGTGAACTAACAACAATTAATTGCTCATTTATTTGATTAATTACCCGATTGGTCAAATTAACCTCCAGAAAATCAATTATTATCGAAATAAATATCGATTTCCACTAATACTAATAATCCCAACACAATAGAAATATCAATTTCATCTTTAATCAACACGAACTTATTCATCATTATTATTATAACTCACAGTATTTAACAACCAGATCATTCCCAGGAAAGAGGGGGCTTTCCGATAAGAATTTCTCCTTATTGGCGCGCAATTAGGTAACCAAACCCCTTTCCTCGACAGAACTTTCTAGACATCGTCAATATTACAAATAATAATATGAATAACTTTGTCATCTCAATTATTGATTTAATAATATAAAATATTATGCAGATTGTACTATGACAATAATTGAATCAATAATATGAGAGGTATTATGCAGCAATTACTGTAGCAATAATTGAGTATAACTGAGTGACTTCTCACGTAAGCATCAATAATCAATACTGTATACTACTACGAAACCACGCCATTCATCGTACTTTTATCACCGGATTATTTCAACGATTTAACAAGAAAACTTTCGTCGTTATTTTTATAAAAATATATTTTTGTCATTTTCTAACTCCGACAGTAATTCCATTGTGGGGTCCACCAATGATTGTGTCGTCGTACGAATATTTCCTGTTAAAACAAATATTCTCCGACCAAACAAATATTCCCGGACACAACGAATATTTTATAACAACTGCTTACTTTGCAAAAATTGTCATATATCACCCTTAACTTTAACCTTTTATCAATTTAACCATTTACTAAATAGAATTATAAGAAAATTGAATACTTTTATTTTATAAAATTTGGGGTCTTACAATCTCCCCTCCTTATGAAATTTCACTCTCGAAATTTACGTACGTACTTGGTATGTCGAAGTGGTGAGGATACCTCGTCAGATTCTAACTTTTGAGGTATAACCTTTGAGCATAGAATATGTTTTTTCTTATCCAAGATTTAAACAGGTATCTCCTCATACGTTAAATCTTCTGCTATCTCGTCTAGTTTTAATTCAATAATGTGGTTCGGGTCGTCCACATATTTACATAACATCGATACGTGAAAAATATTATGAACACGCGACATACTTGGCGGTAAAGCGAGTCTATAGGCCACAGTTCCTACTCGATCAAGGATTTCAAATAGACCAATAAAATTGAGGGTTGAGATTTCCTCTCTTCGTCGATTCTTGCTTCTAGAATAACGCCTTCTTGTACCTTCTTCTTCACATTCATCAGCTCTGAGTTTGTAGCTTGAGCGGCTTTTAACTTTATCGATTAAAGTCAATTTTACTCGTATATTCACTATCTTTACGTAGGTTCTTGGAGTCTTTAACTCCATCTCCATCCTTTGTAAATTAAACAAAATGGGTCTTTGTGTTAATGGCGTCGCACTTGTAACCGCATACTATCTTCTACTCAACGCGTCAGCTACCACATTCGCTTTTTCTACGATGGTATTGAATGGTACTATCATAATCTTTCAATAGCTCGAGCCAATGTCTTCTGCGCGAGTTACATTAGTTCTGAGTGAAGAAATATTAGAGGGTTTTAGAAATGAGTTTTGTACTAGGGTCAATATAAAATTTGATTTCATGTTCTAGGGGTAGACTAGGAAGTTCTTCAGGGAATACGTCAAGAAATTTATCAACGATAGAAATATCATTCAAAACTGTAACTGTCATCCAAGACTTGGATAGCACGTCACATTGATACCTATCAACTTGCCACCGTTATTCACGGCATCTCCTATGGAGAGTCTGGCTTTGGTGCATTCCAAGACTTAGAAGTCACCAGCGAAAGGTTCGGGGCTTTTTACTTATGGCTTAATATGATAATGATTGACTTTAGTGGTTTGGTCACTTGAATTTGCATAACAGGTTGGTTAGGAAGGCTAACAACCTTACGAAAACAATCAATTTTAGTATGATGAGTAGTTAACCAGTCGATTCCTAAAATCACATCAAAGGCAAGTATTTTCAAAGAGATAAGATTGACAGGTTACGTGAGGGTGCCAATTTGAATCAAATAAAATTTATAAATAGTGGATGTAACGAAGGTTTCTCCTAACAGAGTTTCAACAGATAAGTCAAAGTCTAATTTCTTTGGAGTTAAATTTAAACGTTGAGCGTAAGTAGGAGAAATAAAAGAATGGGTAGAACCGGTATCAAATAAGGTATAGACTTCGCAAGAATTTATGATTAACTTACACGTGATAACTTCGTTTGAGTTCCTCGACAAACGCTCTCACTTAAACTACCGGCTTTGACTTGTCTGGGACATCCTTTGGTGTCACCATCCCAGTTGGACTTGAATTCACTACACGACAAAATTGAGCTAGGTGACCTTCTCTTTCACGATTGAAACACGCTTTGGGTTGCTGCGTATAGTTTGGACGGATGTGTCCCTCCTGTCCGCATTTGAAACATACGATCGGTGGTCATTCTTCTACCTTTAAAATGAGTGCTGGTGCTACTGCCAACGTCTTTCCGTCATTATTGAATCTTCTCTTCTTAAAACTGTTCCCACTTAGTTCACCTTTCCTATTATCTTGGCCATGATTACCACCAAAGTGGTTACCATTTCTTGCCTGATAATTTCCTTCACGATGGTTATCGTTATTCTGATGGCCGTTGCCACTGGTACGATTATTATCGTGTTGTAGGTCGTTACCTTTTGGTTGAGCTGACTCATAATCACGTTCTAATAACTGAGCCCTATTCGCAACATCTGAATATAAACAAAGTTCGTGAGAAATAAGGTATTGACGTATTTTGGGTTTCAAATCTCACAGAAACATTCGCGTTATTCGCTCTTCATTATCAACCAAATGAGATGCAAACCGGGACAACTTGGCAAACTTAGCCTCGTACTGCGACACGATCATATTGTTTTGCTCCAGCTTAATGAATTCTACCTCCTTCATGTGACAAATACTTTAGGGAAAGTACTTGTCGTTGAACAATTCTTAGAACTTCTCCCAAGACATTTTCAGTATGGCAGGTTGAGTACGCTTTATAGATTCCCACCAATGATTTGCCTCTTCACGCAACATAAAGGTGGCGAAGGGAACCTTTTGCTCCTCTGAGCATTCCAAGACATCAAATATCTTGGTGATCTGCTTTATCCACGTCTCTACCTTAAGTGGTTCTGGCTTTCCCAAAAACTCTGGTGGTCCCAGCTCCTTGAACTGCTTAGCAGTGACCAGCCGTGAGTTGCTAGTGTTTCCACCTGCATTTTGAATAAGAGTCTCTCTCGTTTGGTTTTGCATAAATTCAAAAAAATTCCTAAATATACCATCATTCGTCATTTGGTTGGTGTTGTTGTTTACACGAGGATTATTGCCTTCCTGATTCACATTATCCTGGTTATTGATCAGTGGTGACTCAACGGTCTCATGTGCTCCATTGCTTATCTCAATATTTTTTTTAGATGCCATTCTCAAATACTGTCACAAAACAAGGGTTAATTGACATGCCACATATTATCCCTATATTCTGACCGACCAATTAAATAACAAATAAGCTTAGGTAGGTCATACTAGCGAAGGATTTACCCGTCTCACCCCTCATAGTTCTAGTCTCACATCTCAGCCAGGGATCATATCCCTAAAATTTGATACCAACTGTGACGCCCCCAAAATAGATATACATCACCCATCTTGAGTCGCCAAATACATGGTACAAAATACAAATACAAACTTAATTATACAACACGAGCTAAGAGTTTTTACACGAATATTGTCTTTTAGACAATATCCAAACTCAAATGGAGTCCTCATTACAATTATTATCACACTATTTCATAGAATAGTGAGGACTACTATAACATCATCTCGGACCATCACTCCGTTCCTCGACTAGTCCCAGCTATGTTCTCATTTCCTGAAGAGAACAATGAAAGCAAAAGGGTGAGCTCAACTATCCCAGTAAGAAATATTATGACTAAGATAATGCAGAAATAAATTATTGTTAGCCTTCAATAGTGTTAAACTGATAAAATATAATAAACATCAAGTTTAATTGCAGCAGAACAAGCAATCCATTAGAAGAGTTAAGTAGAGCATGATATCTACTATCTTTTATGATTTAAAAAGTTTATCATCAATTTTATCGCTGAGACTCAGCTTAATAAATAATCCACATCACTGAATTATCCATGCATTACGGGCCAAGGATATTCATTAGTATCACAACCATGAATTATCCATTCACTACAAGCCAATGATATTCGTGTTTTCACCAATGGTCATGATCATGCCAACCACTGTCCATCAATGAACTACGGGCCAATGAGGACTTTTACCACATCATTTGTAACATTACTTGTCATGATTATATCCGAATAATCCTCGGTCATAATCATACCAATCAACAAATTCATCTATGCACTACGGCCAAAGATGACTTTCATCACAATATAAGCATGAGGATGATGACAATGATATAAGAATTCAATTAAATGAAAGCAAAGGATAAATTTTTAAAGATTTATAATTTAATTTATCCATAATTAAATAATGCCTAAATTATCAACATGATACTGCTTTGTGGAGTAAAATTCAAGAATAATATTTTATCAAAAATGATTTGGATCGAAAAGAAATCAATTTTTGTCATGAATAGTACTTCGGGTGAATAGTACTCCGTGAATAGTACTTCAGGAATAGTACTTCATGAATAGTATTTTGTGAATAGTACTTTTTGAATAGTACTTTATGAATAGTACTGTACTTATAAATAGTATCGTATTTATGAATAGTGCCCATGAATAGTACTTTGTGAATAGTACCGTATATATGAATAGTGCCGCATAAATGAATAGTACCCATAAATAGTACTCCGACATAAAAAGCTTAAAATTTAACAAGAACGTTCAGAAAAATATCCTTGTGAAACGATACTAGATGAAACACAAATTTCAAGGATATTCTACTAATTTCACGGAGTATAGAAGTAATACTTTAACAAAATGAGTGTAGAATTCGAAATCTGAAACGAAATAATATTACTTACATACTACAGAGTATGGAAGAAAATATTATTTCTACGGATATTGAACAAAAATAATATCTCTTACAAATACAAAAAAATAATACCCCTTACCTTAGAAGAAGACTGGATACCGGAATAGTGAAGTAGCAGAATACTCTTCTTCTTTCTCTCTATAGCTTCTCTCTCTATAATTGCTCTTGTCAGTCTTAGTGAATTGGTGAGAATGAAAAAAGAATGAGCTTCTATTTATAGGAAAACATAGTTTCGATAATTGCACGTTTAGGGGCTAAAATTATTATAGTATACTACCTTCATCTTTTCCTCTATTTTTAATTTAGTCCTACAAGTATTATCAAATTTGCACCACCTTCCCTAATAGTACATTCATGTGAATCAATAGTACATGCATGTGAATCAATAGTTCTATTCATGTGAACAAATAGTTATATGAATGTGAACTAATAGCAATTTATTGCTCATTTATCCGATTAATTACCCGATTGGTCAATTTAACCTCCAGAAATCACTTATTATCGAAATAAATGTCAATTTCCACTAATACTAATAATCCCAACACAATGGAAATATCAATTTCATCTTTAATAAACATGAACTTATTCATCATTAATATTATAACTCACAGAATTTAACAACCAGATCATTCCCAGGAAAGAGAAGGCTTTCCGATAAGAATTTCTCCCTATTGGCGCGCAATTAGGTGACCAAACCCCTTTCCTCGACAGAAATTTCTAGACATCGTCAATATTGCAAATAATAATATGAATAAATTTGTCATCTCAATTATTGATTTAATAATATAAAATATTATGTAGATGATATTATGACAATAATTGAATCAATAATATGAGAGATATTATGCAAAGAATTATCGTAGCAATAATTGAGTATAACTGGTGACTTCTCACGTAAGCATCAATAATCAATACCGTATGCTACTATCTGACCACATATTCATCAGACTTTTACCATTGAATATTTCAATAATCTAATCTAAGTAAAACTTTCGTAGTTATTTTTATAAAAGATATTTCGTCGCTTTTCTAACTTCGACAATGAATTTCGATTGTCAGGGTCCACCAATAATTATACCGTCGTATAAATATTCCCTGTTAAAAGGAATATTCTCCAACCAAACGAATATTCCCCGACACAACGAATATTTTATGTCAACTTGCTTACTTTGCAAAAATTTTCATATATCACCCTTAACTTTAACCTTTTATCGATTTAACCATTTACTAAATAGAATTATACGAAAATTAAATACTTTCATTTCATAAAATTCGGGGTCTTGTATGTGCTATATCTTCTCTATGCCTTTCTAAAACCCTAAAATAGTAACAAAAACGATTAAAGTGTAAGTCTATAACTTCCCAATACACCCTTTAAAGGAAATACACGCAAATATAAATTTTAATGAAAAGTCAAATTTGGTCAGAATTCCTATGGCGCGGCCACGCCATCCCAGATGACAATAGGGCACTGCCTAGATGGTCTGCTTTCAATTTCTCTCGTGGCGTGCTAGCAGTGTCAAGGCTTTCACAGAGGCGCGACCACATGCCAGATTTCTACGGGATGAATCTTTGGTGCACTTCGGTTCTTTTTCTCCTCACGCTTATCTTCAAGTTCCTTCTTCTTTTCACTTCCATGCTGCTTCCACTTGCCATACTCACTGTTATACGCCAATTCCATCTTTACTCCACCACAAGCTTGCCAATATGCCGTTTCCATGCCATATCCATCCACGATGCTAAGAATAGAGTTTCCGCCATGCAATCTACAAAATAAAGATGAAACACATAAAAAGTAACTAAATCATTTGAAATTAACCTATAGTTCTAGCAAGTAGATAGCCAATAAGTATGTATAAACCTTCTTATCAAATACCCCCAAACGTGAACTATTTCTTTCCCTCAAGCAACAAAAATAAATGTAATCTACATGCTATGCAAGCTACGCTACTATAACAATGAATCCCAAATTTTCAGCCACATATGAATTCCAATAAGTGTTGCCTCAGAGAAAATATAAGACTATGAACAAAAGTATCAAACCAAGCTAAAACCATAAAGACATACAATTGGAAAATCTAAACCTGTTGACAATGATGTAGTGTGTGTGTGTGTGCTAATATACACGAATAAGCTTGATAAAGGTAGACATTCCACATGCTAAGCTTCTAAGGAGGAAAAATAAGGGTTTAAATATAGAAAGCTGAGACATGAAATTACAACCAATCCAACACATCAATCCAAACTAAGGGTTAACAAAGGGCTTATTTTACTTTTATTCACTCACGAGGGCGATATTCACACATTCCCGTGGTTATATTATATTAATTTTTCCCATGGCTGTGCAATGTCTCATTCCCTTAGGATTTTCAGTGCTACCTTAACGAGCTTTCAACCAACGACTCCCAAACCGTTCAGGCTTTAGGGCTCTAGGTGTAGAGACATCCCCTCGCGTACTTACTCAAGTAGTAAAGGCCACGAAACAAGACTAGCCACAATTTTTTTTGTTTTTATTTTTTATTATTGAATAGCATGCATACTCAATGTGTTCCCCCGAACTTGAATTTCTGTGTCTGTATAGTCATTACTCATTTTCTACAAAGTTCTATTTTTAAAAATTAATTTTTCCCTTTAGAAGACAAGCATGTGCTAATCTCAACCACAAGAATATAATAAAAAAACCGTGCTATCCGATAACATCAAAACAACAAGTAAAGACTATATCATGTATGAAACTATGACTAAGCTTAAACTATCAACAGAGTTCAAACATCTATAACATTTTAATATCATCATCGGTCAAACTAGAATTCAACATGCTCAAACATGGGATCATGCAATGTAATGTAACGAAACAACTAATTAAGAAAACAAACAAAAAAGAGTAAACAAACAAAAGTACTTAAATGTAGATTATCATGCAACCTACACATGCACTACTACTATATGCAAAAATGCAACTACTATCATGAAATACTACTAACTACAACCCAATACCCCCAAACTTAAAATAAGTTTTGTCCTCAATGGAGATAAAGAGTTAGAAAACTCCCCTAAGCATCGACATGGCCACCCGACTGAGACTCGGGTGGTGAATCAGGCGGTGGATAAGGCATAGCTGATCCAAAAACTGGGAACCCCATAATCATCCCCTGCTGAGCAAATGCCTCCCCAGGGCACGAGATAGTCTAGTTGAATAGGCCGTAAAGTTGAAGTAGAGTGCATCCATCCGGGCCTGCAGGTGCCTAATCTGGCGATCCTGTCTCGCTAAACTAGTAGTAGGAGGTCTTGCGACCTCTGATGGCTGTGGGGAAGTCTCTGGTGGAGGAGTGGGAAATATGAATCCTCAGCCTCTCGAGTCTGCTGTACCACCATTCCATTCTGAGTATTTCTTGATTGTGGCATGAGTGATGTCCTGGCTCGGCATCTGCAGTTGTTCATCCTCCCCTTCAACTCCAGCCTGAGCACATATCTGAGTCACCACTAAGGCATGTAGAATCCCATTGGTGGTGTTGCCTCACATGTAGCGTATCATGGACTGATGTAGAAAGTAACCAATGTCACACTACTACAAAGTAGTAAATAGACAACACTTCAACCACAACGTTTTTATAAAAAACGTTATGGTATTTTTTTCCACAACGTTTTTAACAAAACGTTGTAGATATATATGAAAAAACGTTATCTATTTAAAAGGGTATTTTTTAAATTTTAACTAGATAACATTTTAAAAAAAAATGTTGTCTATCTAAAAAACACGGAGCAGGCTAAATGAAAACTTTAAATAAAAATACACATTCCCTCCCCTTATTTCTATTTCCCCAACCCCTTTCTCTCTCCTCCTTTCGCGTTCTCCCTCTCCGGTCCGTTTACTTCCTGCAAACCCTAGCCACTCTCGTTTCTCTTTTCCTAGTCTCGTTTCTCTTTGCCTAGTTCTATGGCCTTGTCTCCGCTCGCTCGCCGTGGTTTGACTGCTAATTCCTGTTTTCTGCCGCCGTTTCCGCCGCAATTGATGTTCCCTGTGATTGGAGGTAAAGATGTGGTGGTTTGGGAGGAGAAGCCTCAGAAATTGGAGACTGATTTGTCTGGTAAGTACTATTCTAGCTTTAATTTCTTAATTTTCATGGTTTAATCCTTACCGAATCCTCCCAATTCTCCTATAAAATCATTACCTAAAACCCTAACCCAAGTCCTAGTGGATCTGTATCACCGTTGCATCCCAGATTATCCACCGACACTCCAACTGCATGACGTGTAAGTAATGCCCAGACTAATGTGAACCCTTTACCTCACCCTCCGGGTGCTGCCATGCTATCACAACCAGCTCCCAGTCCCAAAGTTACAGCTAAACCAGAAAGAATGAAAATTTAGTGGAAAAAGGGAAAACTTATTGGGCGTGGGACATTTGGTAGTGTTTATGTTGGCTCCAATCGGTATGTAGAATATATGTATTTGTTCATTATTTTATTTTGCAGAGCTTATCTTATTATATTCTTTCATTCAACAAAGAAACTGGAGCATTGTGTGCGATGAAAGAAGTTGAATTATTACCAGATGACCCAAAATCTACAGAATGTATAAAGCAATTAGAGCAGGTTGTACTATATGTTTATTATATTTTCGTATCTTTTCTTCATTTTTGTAGTTATGTTTGGAGGATGTCTTGTGCGCTTGTTCTCCTTGACTTATGTACCCCTTCTCTTTCTAATTTTTTTTGTTTCCCTATACAACTATACTATTTGAACTTGAGTGAGCCCTATGCAATTTTATATGAGATGTGTGTGATAAAACAAGAATATTACTAATCACAAAGTACAGGTTTCCAATGTTTTATTAGCCATTTTGGGAAATTATTACCAGCTCTAGAATATATACATTGTAGGTTGAAACCACATAGTTAACTTGTGTGTCTTATGTTTATACTTTTTAGGAATTAATTCTGATCCATGAATTTTAAATATATCTTTGCTTGATCTGGTGAGGAGTTTTTAAGGATTTGCTGGGATATTTCTTATGGATTTTTGAATACACTAACTTTAACTTTTTTCTTTGTTAGTTTCCTTTTGTTTTCCCCATTGTTTTTGTTGAATTGAAATTTTTCGTACATTAGTTTGCTACTTTCCTGCTTTCCCTACATAGGGTTTGAAATGGCCGTCACCTTAATTTATTTTAGAAGTTCAAATAAATAAATACATATTTTTTGTAAGACCCCAACTTATTGTGAATAAAATTAAATTTTCTTTATTTATTATCTTGAAATAATTAGGAGTTAATTTGATATAATACTTTGGTTATGGGTGAAATGTACAAATTTTACAAAATAAGCAAGTGGTTATAAACTATTCATTTTTGTCGGGAAATATTTGTTTGGTTGGGAAATATTCTTGTGATCGGGGAATATTCGTACTACGGCGCAGCCATTCGTGGGCCTTATAACAAAATAACTGCCGGATGAAGAAAACGAGAAGTTTGAGTTTTTATAAATAACGTCGTAGTTATTACCGTTAACACTGTTGGAATACGCAGTGGTTAAAATACAAGAATACGCTGGCGTGGTTACACAAAGAGCACTACCAGATTGCACAATATTTTTGAATTATTGATTCTTACGTAAAAAGGCACTTACTCAATAATTGTTACAAGAATTACCTTTCAATATTTTATTTTATTGATTCAATAATTGTCATGCGTTGATATTTTATATTATTGTTGTTTCAATAATTGTCACTGCACAGTATTTCCCATTATCAGATCAATAATTCATATTATTTGAATAATATTATTAGATAGCATTATTAGCAATGTCTAGAAAGTTCTGTCTAAGGAGAGGTTTGGTCACCTAATTGCGTGCCAGTAAGGAGAAATCTTTATTGAAAAGCCCCCTCTTTCCTGGGAACGGCCTGGTTGTCATAATTGTGATTATGTAATATTATTTGTGAATAATTAATTATTGATTTATATGATAAGAAAATATTTATTTGATGTGGATATAAATGATGGATTTATTTATTTGATGTGGATATAATTTTTAATCCGACCGTTGGATCGTTGTGATTTTTGGATATGTTATACATATATAAGTTGGGTATATGTTCACAAATTTTGAACTGTTAAAAATGAACGTATGATTTATTATAAATTTTAAGAGGTGACTGATTCGGAAATTAGGTTTATAAATGATTTTGGTGGAAAATTCTAGAATTGAGTGGGCCCCACTTGTGGTTGGCGAAGAAATGTGCTGAATTTTATTTCAAATGTGGTGGATGGAAATAGTAGCAGGTAAAACCATCAGGTAGTAGGTCAAGTCTGCTTCGGCGTGCTAACATTTTCCTATATATAGAGGGCTAAGTTAGAATTGAAAATCACACCAGAAACATAAGCTTTCTCTCTTTCTCTCTCTATATTATTGAGCGTATTTTGTAAGTATTTAGATACTTTGAGAGTTCTTTGCTCAATTAAAAGTTTCATTCAAAGATCACTTCTCGACCTTTCCTTCCGGCAATCGATTCTTTGAGGTAAGGGATGTTATCTTCTTCTTAAATGATATTATTTTCTTTAATATCATTATGCTGAGATATTGTTATGAATTTTATTGTGGAATTTCTACCTTTATGTGTCGGGGTTACTATTCACGTATACGACACTATTCACGTATACGGCACTATTCACAAATACGGCACTATTCACCACAAAATGAAATTTTCTCTTTTTAATCCCAGATGTCTTTTATGGTTACTATCTTTGATTGTATCCATGTTTTGATCTTTATTCTACTTCACACTTGGTTATTATGAAGTATTATTGAATTTGGATAAACCGAAATACGAATCCCTAATATTTGTCCTTCTGTCTCACTGGATTCGTTCTCTAAAATGTTTTTCATCATCCTCAGTCCTTAATGGTGATACTTGATGAATATCTTTGGCCTGTAGTGCAAAGATGAATGATTACCTGATGAATATCTTTGGCCCGTAGTGCAAAGATGAACTGGTGTTGAGATGAACATGACCAACTGGTGATACAAATGAATATCTTTGGCCCTTAGTGTAAAGATAAATATTTGATGCAAGATGTATATTGATTGATGTTACAGGGATAAAATATTGATGATGGACTTTTAAATTCATAGATGATAGTAGATTTCATTCTCTACTTAACACTTCTAATGAATTGTTGTTTCCGTTGCAGTTGTTGATCTAAAACTTGTTATCTATTGTATTCTATCAGATTTTTCCTGTTAAAGACTAAGGATAATTTGTTGTATATTATCTTAGTCATAATATTCTTTATCGGGCTAGTATTTTGATAGAAAAAAACATATATATTTGGTGTAGAATAGATGTCCACGAAGAACTTTTATATTCTCGATGTACATTATTGGTTAAGCCACTTCTTAATGAGTCATGGTTTGTCCAACTAAAAGTTTAATTCCAAATGATATTAATTTAATGCAATTTTCTCTTTGATTGTTCATTACATGCATTGAGATCTTTAGGGTAAAATTATTACTCCTCTAACTCGGATAAACTTTATAAAATAATTAATTTGTTGATACTCTACTTTCCACTGTCGCAGGAAATTAATGTTCTAAGCCAGCTAAAACATCCAAACATTGTGTAGTATTATGGTAGTGAAATAGTGAGTTGTTCCTTGTTGCATGCTGATGCTTATGTTTGCACTCAGTAGTCTCTGCTTACCTATGGTAATGAGAGTTTAATTTTGTGCACATGCAGGTTGGTGATCGATTTTACATATATTTAGAGTATGTTCACCCTGGTTCTATAGTTAATTATATTCGTGACCATTGTGGAGCAATCACAGAATTCATTGTACGCAATTTCACTCGTCAAATTCTTTCCGGGTTGGCTTACTTGCATAGAACAAAGACATTACACAGGTACTAGTCTTAAAAAAAATTGGAGTTTCAGTATTCAATTTTCAAGAGTATCAATCTCAAATACAACATCCATTATACTTTTTCAATGTAACCACAAATGTAGAAAGCATTTGTGTAACCGCTGTTAAGATATATGGGATTGACAATTGACATGAGCACCTTAATGTTGCTGGGGGTGCATTCTTGAGTGCCAAGTTTGATGATGATTTCAATTCGTAGGGACATCAAATGAGCTAATTTGCTTGTTGATGCATATGGAGTTGTCAAGCTTGCTGACTTTGGGATGGCAAAACATGTAAGTTTTTAACTTTTAATTATTGAAATTGTTAATGGTAGACTAAGAGTACTAAATGAAAACATTTATGGATCCATAAGTATGCCTTGTTCCTTGACAGTAAATGTGTGCTAAAAGTTAAGTATCCAATTGAGCTATGCAAAGTTCTCAAAGGATTAGAACCTAGGACAAGTCTGCAGTTATACCTCTATAGAAAGAGAGTTAATGGATGTTAGTTATCTGCATATCTTGGTATAATTATGTTCATACTGTAATCTATGAAAAGAGAGTTGATGGATGTTAGTTATTAGCAGTTCTGCTTATCTTGATGTAATTTGTTTATGATGTAATCTATTCTATTTGGATGTATTATACGGTACTTAACCTATAGGTTTTGGGTCTGTTTTTGGATAGCTTTGATGGCTTTTTCCTCATGGATCCCTGTGTTATTCCCCCCTTTTATTTTCTTTATAGAGCCTAACTTATATGAATATATGACCTTCTCTAGTTGACAAGAGGAGTAAGATGGATTAGTTACATTTGCATAAGAAATGGAAAAGGATAACTAGAGAAGGAAATGTCATGATTAACAGGGGATGGGGATTTGAGAACAAGGGTAAATATCACACATATAATTCTCACACAAAACTCAAAAATTCATATAATTCAATGTATCAAATTAATAGAGTACATCACTATTTATAATACTCCTAAACAATTTTTCTAACCTAAATTGGACTCTAATAAGATAACTATAAATTAAAGAAACTAATTAAAATACAACTTTTAATTCATGGGCTTCCAAAGCCTTTTATATTGTTTTAACCAAGTCTTGCTCCGGGCTTGTCGTACATCAATGATCTTGGTATAGTGCCCATCTTCTACATTCCCCCTTTATTCTGCATCACAGTATTGAACCAAAATCCCCAACACTCCCTGGAAAAGTATATTTATCACTATGTGCCATTGACTTGTATGATGGATTGACCATCTACATGCTAACAGTGATAGATAGGAAATGGCTTGTATCTTGATTGTTGATAAATTTTTTAGTGGTAAGTGAGTGCTCTGTGGTGTCTTTATCATTGTTGGTTGTTTCATGTTTTCTTTAATCATTTTGGGGGATTGAAAGATGGTCTTGTTACACAGCTTACTGAACAAGCTGCTAATCTTTCTCTGAAGGGAAGTCCATACTGGATGGCTCCTGAGGTATGTTCTTGTTGCAACATCATAGATTTTCAGTGCACACATGATCCTGCTGCTCCATACTAACAACTCTTTTTTGCTCCCTGCAGCTCTTACAGTCTGTGTGTGCTTAACTATAATCGTTTTAAAAAGCGTTGTGTAAGGGTGTCAAATAGATGACACCCTTAACCACTTACGCTTTTCCAACGATCGAAACCACAACATTTTTTCCGCGTTATCTATTTACTATTTTGTAGTAGTGTCAATATATTTTTCTGTGATGAATCCCCAAAGAATAATGGCTCTATCAGCCGTCACATCATGCTGGTGGGTGGAGGGCATCAGATTAGCACATATAAAATTATTCCAGGCCTTAGCATATCGATTGAGTGCTGCATGAGGGAAATTGGTCTTTGTGTCTGTGCCAGTCTTGATAGTCTACTTGGTGCTTGGTACACATAAGTCTGTAATCAGTTGGTCCAAGTCAGTCTCAAACCTCTTAGCAACAACCCAATTCTCTTGACCAGCCGGGAGAGTGGGCAAATGAAACACTTCACGGATCGCTGGCGAAAGATAATTCACTTGAATACTCTAGACGAAGGAAATTATGCTTTATGTCTCCCTGGTATTCACATAAAATTCCCGAATAATAACATGGATTGAGCAGCTGCGAGTGTTGCCACAACCCCAAACCATGCCCTTTCTTGGAACATATCTAACATCTGGCCATCTATTTTGGTTGGTTTCAGCCCTTTTTCTTGTACAAATGACTTGGTTAATAGCCTATAATACTGAGTTTGTGCAGATAGGTTAATGAACCTAGATGTATCCAAAACAGTCTTGTTATGGCTACTATTTGAAGAAGATGATGGAGTGACTGATCGTGCTCTTTTTGGACCCATTATTTCTGCAAAAAATTGAACTTGTAACTCTGAACTTGTGAATCCAAAAGATGAAAACCCCTAAACTAGCCTCTGAAATCTGCTCTGTATAAACCCTACAGATACTGAAATGCAACCCCCAAAACTGATGTTGCAATTAGGTATGGACTTTGCTTTATGCTATGAGGTTGGGGCGATTTACAGCAAACGAGTAGGAGAGGAGAGGTTGTTATGGGTTAAGATAGGGAGTCTGAGTATGAGAAGGTTTTTTGGGAAAATTCGACCGAAGGGAATAAGATATATTGAATGGGTTAAGTTTTTAAAACTTTAAGACCCAATAATTTCTGGGCGCGGGCGCGCCAATATTGACCTTGGAGATGGCGCGGGCGCGCTTAGTAGATTTCTTCACTGAATAGTGGCTTGGGCGCGTCGTATTTTGGCTTGAGGTAAGCGCGGCCGCGCTGCCCTAGTTCCTGTTTTGAGCTTTTTGCAACAGCATACCACTTGGCTTCCAACTGACATATGCACTTTACTTCCTGCACAAAAAGAATTCATAAATAAGACATGTAATCCTCAAAATTGACTATATAAGCTAAATACAACTAACATAAAAAATGATATATGCAATATCTTTCTAAACTAAATGCAATATGTTCTAAACTCAAAATTGTCAGAATTAAACATGTGGGGGGGAGTATTGATGTGTAACAAGAATTAAACAAGAGGGAGGAATAAAGATATGTAGCCAGAATTAAACAAGAGGGAGAAATAGAATTGATGGGGTGCCTCCCATCAAGCACTTATTTATAGTCAATTAGCTTGACTTTCTCAGACAGGTTCATGTGTTGGAAAGGGTCATGGAGGACTTCTGTCGATCGATGTCGCCCCCAAAGTAGTGCTTTAACCTCTGCCTATTAACCTTGAATGGCTTGTCCAGGGCTTGACCAAAAATCTCAACTGCACCATGCGGATACACGATTTTCAATGTGAATGGACCCGACCATCTCGACTTGAGTTTTCCCAGGAAAAGTCTAAGACGTGAGTTGAACAACAACACCGCTTGCCCTGGCTCAAACTTCTTATCCATGATTTACGGTCGTGCCACTTTTTTACTTTTTCTTTGTACAGTTTTGAATTCTCATAAGCCTGCATTCTGAATTCATCTAACTCATTTAATTGAAGAAATCTCTTATCCCCTACGGCTTTGAGGTCAAAGTTCAGCTTTTTGATGGCCCAGTATGCTTTGTGCTCAAATTCCATGGGAAGATGGCAGGCTTTCCCATATACCAACTAATAAGGTGACACCCCCAGCGGTGTCTTGTACGCAGTTCTGTATGCCCACACTGCATCATCAAGTTTAAGTGACCAATCTTTCCTTGTAGGATTGAAAATTTTCTCTAAGATCCTCTTTACTTAACGATTGGAAACCTCAGCTTGGCTATTAGTTTGGGGATGGTAGGCTGTGGTAACACGGTGATTCACCCCATACTTAGCTAATAATGATGTAAACTGTGTGTTGCAGAAGTGAGTGCCTTCGTCAATGATGATAGCCCTAGGTGTCCCGAGTCTTGTGAATAGACTCTTTTGTAGAAATCACAAGACTACCTTAGCATCATTCGTTGGCAAAGCCACCACCACTTTGAAACATAATCTACTGCCAGTAGAATATATAGATTATCGCACGATGAAACAAAAGGCCCCATGAAATCTATACCCCAAACATCAAATATCTTGACCTCTAAGATCATGTTCAAGGGCATCTCATTCCTCTTGGAGATGTTGCCTACTCGCTGGCATCTATTACAGTTCTGTAAAAAATTATAGGCATCTTTAACAAGTGTCGGCCAATAAAATCCTACTTGAAGTACCTTGGCTATTGTCCTCTCTCCCCCATAATGTCCCCCATAGACTGATGCATGGAAACCCTAGAGTATGCTCTCTGCCTCACTGTGTGGAATACACCTTCAGATCATTCTATCGGCACACTGCTTAAACAAATATGGCTCATCCCATATGTACCATTTAACATCATGTAAAAACTTTTTCTTTTGGGGTCGTGTCAACTCCGGAGGGAGAATGTTTCTCACTAAGAAGTTTGCAAAATTAGCAAACCATGAGATTTCTCCTTGCACCACAAACAACTGTTCCTTAGGGAAAAACTCATTGATCAGAACTCCATCATCTTTGTCTTTCCCTTGGTTCTCTAGTCTGGACAAGTGGTCTGCTACTTGGTTCTCAATACCCTTTCTATCTTTGATTTCCAAATCAAACTCTTACAACATAAGAATCCATTGAATGAGATGAGGCTTGGCATCTTTCTTAGCTATCAAATACCGGATGGCCGCATGATCTGTATACACTACTACTCTCGTGCCAATCAGGTATGAGCAAAATTTATCGAATGCATACACCACTGCTAATAGCTCCTTCTCTATGGTAGTGTAATTCAGTTGAGCATCCATCAGGGTCTTACTAGCATAATAGATGACATGAAAAATCTTTTCCCTGTGTTGCCCCAAAACAACTCCCATAGCGAAGTCACTTGCATCACACATTAGTTCAAAAGGTAGAGACCAGTCGGGCGCTGTGATGATTGGTGCTGTAGTCAATCTTTTCTTTAAATGCTCAAAAGCTAACAGAAACTCCTCGTCGAGCTTAAACGGGACATCCTTCTCAAGCAAACTACATAATGGCTTTGTGATCTTTGAGAAGTCCTTTATGAATCGACGATAAAACCCCGCTTGACCAAGGAAACTGCGGACCCCCTTAACTGAAGTCGGTGGTGGTAGGCTCTCAATAGTCTTCAATTTATCTTTATCAACCTCCAATCCTTTCCCTGAAACCTTGTGCCCAAGTATAATTCCCTCTTGTACCATTAAATGGCACTTTTCCCAATTCAGCACTAAATTAGTCTCAACACACCTCTTCAACACCAATACCAAATTCTCCAAGCATATGTCAAATGAATCCCCAAAGACTGAAAAGTCATCCATGAAGACTTCCATATTCTGCTCAACCATATCAGAGAATATTGCCATCATACATCTCTGAAATGTGGCTGGAGCATTGCATAAACCAAAAGACATCCTCTTGAATGTAAAAGTTCCATAGGGGCATGTGAAGGTAGTCTTTTCCTGATCTTCCAGGGCTATAACTATCTAATTATACCCTAAATATCCATCTAAGAGGCAGTAGTAGTCATGTCCTACCAACCTATCCAACATTTGTTTAATAAATGAGAGAGGGAAATGGTCCTTTCTAGTCACCTTGTTCAGTTTGCGATAATCTATACAGACTCTCCATTTTGTGACTGTTCTGGTAGGAATTAATTCATTATTTTCATTGGCTACTACAGTCATGCCTCTCTTCTTTAGTACATACTGCACCGGGCTCACCTATGAGCTGTATGATATTGGGTATATGATGCCGGCATCCAACCACTTAAGGATTTCTTTCTTGATGACCTCTTTTATTATAGGATTATGTCTCCTCTATTTCTTCACTATTGTCTTACTGTCAGCCTCAAGAAGTATCTTATGCATACAGAAAGAGGGCTTATCCCCTTGATATCTGCTATGGTCCACCCAATAGTAGATTTGAATTCCCTTAAGACTCGCATCAGTTTACTTTCCTAACAAGATGATAAAGCAGAGGCAATTATAACTGGCAACGTGGAAGACTCACCCAAAAATGCATACTTTAGATGGTTCGATAGAGGTTTAGGATCAAGAATAGGAGGCATCTCAAGAGAAGGTCTAAGACGCTCTGATGTCTCCCCTGTGTGGCCGAGTGGTTCTACCAAACTCTTGAATTTTCTCATTTATGGCACTGTATTCAAAATTTTCACATATTCAACCACATATGTATCCTCCATATCAAAATCCCCTAATAAGGCACTCTCTAACCGATTACTTTTCAATACTTGTATGGCTTCTTCATTCAATATTCTGCAACTGAATCAATCCGAAAACATTCTTCTTCATCAGTAGGGAACTTCATAGCTTTGAAGACATTAAATGTAACCTCTTGGTCCTGAACCCTCATTGTAAGCTCACCCTTCTATACATCGATGAGAGTTCATCCAGTAGCTTGGAAAGGTCTCCCCAGAATGATTGGTATGTGCTTGTCTTCTTCATAGTCAAGGATAATGAAGTCGGCAGGGAAAATAAATTTGTCCACTTTCACTAGGACATCTTCTACAATAACCCTCGGATATGTGATGGATCTATTAGCAAGCTACAATGATATGTTCGTCAGCTTAGGAGCCGACAATCCAAACTGTGTAAACACTGATAGAGACATAAGATTAATGCTTGCCCCCAAGTTACATAAACATTTGTCGAAGGATAACTTCCCAATGGAGCAAGGTATCGTGAAACTTCCGGGGTCCTTGAGCTTAGGAGGTAGCTTGCATTACAAAACCGTACTGCACTCTTCAGTTAAAGAAACTGTCTCATAATCTTCCAGTCTCTTCTTTCTCGACAATATGCCTTTCATAAATGTAGCATAGCTCGACATTTGTTCCAATGCCTCTGCGAAAGGTATATTGATTTGCAGCTTCTTAACCTCCAAGAATTTAACAAACTGTTTATCTAATTTTTGCTTCAGAAATCTCTGAGGGTATGGTACAGGAGGGTACTCAACTGGTGGTATAGCTTTGGATTTCTCAGCTAATTCCTTCTGTTCTGTCTCAACTATATGTTCCCCCTCACCTTCTTCAGACAAACATTACTCAACATTCTCTGCACAGTGGCGCGGGCGCGCCATGTTCCCTTCTTCTTGGGGTACGGCCGCGCCAGACCCTGGCTCTGCAGTTTTTTTCTCATTCCTAAGAGTGATAGCCTGACACTGTTCCTTTCCTTCCCTTCTCAGATTTGCCTCTTTATTGCTTGGCAGTGCTCCTTGTGGTCTGTTATTCAACATGTTGGCCATTTGGCCCATTTGGTTTTCTAGATTCTTAATTGCCACAGCTTGGCTTTTGATTAACACTTCGATGTTTGCCATATACTTCAACATTATCTCCTCCATTTCAGATTTCTTTTCTGGCTGAGGAGCTGGAGTGGGAGGATGTTGATGTTGCTGAAATCCAGGAGGGTAGGATGGTCTAGGAACATACTATTGTGGTTGATGTTGTTGTTGAGGTTGATGTTGTTGTTGAGTACCTTGATTGTTACTCCAACTGAAATTGGGATGATTTCTAATGTTTGGATGGTACGAATTCTGGAATTGTTTAGGTTACCTTTGGTAGTTGCTCATTAACTGAACCGACTCTGCAGTGATAGCACATTGATCCGTCGGGTGTGACCCTGCACACAACTCACAGACAAAGGTAACTTGTTGTACTTTACTTTCGGTCATAGAATCAATCTTCTTTGACATTGCCACCAGTTGAGCTAATAATTCCGCGATGGCATCCACTTCCAATACCCCAATAGGTTTTGGTTGAGGCAGTCTAGATAATGGATTCTGGAAGTCATTTTCCTCCATGGTTTCTATCAAATCATAAGCTTCATCATAGCTTTTTGCCCATAAAGCTCCTCCTGCGGCGGCAACAATGCTTGGCCTAGATTGCCATCCTAAGCCATTGTAAAATGTATTGATCACCATCCAATCTGGCATCCCATGATGAGGACACTTTCTTAGCATCTCCTTATATCTTTCCCAAGCCTCGTATAAAGATTCTCCTTGTTGTTGCTCAAATTTAGAAAGAACACTCCTCATCTTCGCAGTTTTAGCCATAAGAAAGAATTTGGCTAGAAATTTATGTGCTAAGTCCTCCCAAGTAGTCACTGATCTCGCTGGTAGCGAGGGAAGCAAACTCCTAGCTTTGTCCTTCAAAGTGAATGGAAAGAGACGAAGCCTCACTGCATCATCCAACACATTTTTATACTTGAATGTGTCACAGATCTCAATAAAACTCAGAAGATGTTCATTCGGGTCATCATTAACTGAACCCCAAAATTGGACTGTGTTCTGTACCATCTGGATTGTCCCTGGCTTGATTTCAAAGGTGTTCGCGGCTATTGCTGGCCTAACTATACTCGACTGTAGCTCATTGATTTTCGGCATAGAATAGTACCTCAATGCTATATGTTCATCGGCCGCCATTTGTACCAGTGTTTAAGATACCTCTTGTGTATTAGTAGTAATGGTATTCAATCTCCAAGCTCTCCCGTTGATGTTATCCTGTCTAGGTACCAAAGCAAAATTCTGAGATCGAGTTTGCATAAACTAACCAAGAGTACCTGAAACCAAAAGAAAAGCAAAATAGAAATGAGATAAGATGTGAATTGTTTAATTCAGAAAAATTTAACTTAAGTTGATGTTGAAAGTAATAAAAATAAACACTAATCCCCAGCAACGGTGCCAAAAACTTGTTGGGTTGTTTCGGTGTTTAACAAAATAATCACACACACGCAAGCACACGTGGTCCACAAGTAATATAAGGTAAGAAAAGTATCGTTACTACGAAGAAAAATGAGTATCTTTAGTCTAACATGCAATAACTTTGTAATTATCTTAGCCTACTTAAATGAATGATGCAATTGTAAACTAAATATCTAAACTGATTATCAACTAAGAAACTAACTAACAACCAGATGAGTTAAATTAAGATAATATGGGATTCTAACTTCACTTAGTGCCTTATTCAAATTATACACCTCTTGCAAAGTCTAACTAATTACTACGGGCTGCTAGTCGAGAACACAAAGGTAAAACATGGTTATCTCTCGATATACCAAGTTCATATCACATACAATCCACGAAAGATAGAATATATATGAACATCCAATATTACCAAAACCACTATATTTTTATGTGAGTTAAGAGTAACATAGATTTAAGCACAAGTCCTCTCAAATGACTACACGCAGTAATACGGTATATGTCTATCCGGATTACAAATCATGAAATCTATCACATGTAAAAGTCACGAACACATGCTAATATGGGTAGATTTGAATTTGTACTTCATTTTTGAAGTTTATACAAATTAATTCGGTAGATGGTAATCAATCATCTAAACAATTAAAGCACCCATACTAGGCAATCCAAGCATAATCAATCACAACCAACAAAGAGGCATAGAAATCTGAACTAAGCAAAAAGGTCTATTAGAATCCCATAATAGAGATTAGTTCATCACTGAAGCAATCACCATTATGGGAGTTTGTTCAAGCATGAGATTATGAAATGAAAATAAAGAGAACCAGTAGATGAAGAAATGCAAATCTGATATATCTTTGCGCAATCTAGATCTTCAAAACTGAATCAATAATCCCAAATCATCCAAATCAAAACCCTAAATATTAAAATCTATTGGAGAGGCAAGAGAGAAGCCAAAAAGTAGAAGTATATGCTATATCCTCTCTATTCCTTTCTAAAACCCTAGAATAGTAAGAAAAACGATTCAAGTGTAAGTCTATAACTTCCCAATACACCCTTTAAAGGAAATACACAAAAATAGAAATTTTAATGAAAAGTCAAATTTGGGCAGAATTCTTATGGCGCGACCGCGCCATCCCGTATGCATAATGGGGTGCCGACGCGTCGTGTTTGCCTGAATTTCTTTCCTAGCGTGGGCGCGCCGTGTCAAGGTTTCAAAGAGGCACGACCGCACTGCTGTGATTTCCTTCAAGATGAATGTTGGTGCACTTCTAGTTCTTTCTCTGCTGCTGCTATCTTCAAGTTCCTTTTTCTTTTCACTTCCATGCTGCTTCCACTTGCCATGCTCACTATTATACGCTAGTTCCATCTTTAATCCACCACAAGCTTGCCAACATGCCGTTTCTATGCCATATCCATCCACGATGCTAAGAATAGAGTTTCCGCCATGTAATCTACAAAATAAAGATAAAACGCATAAAAAATAACTAAATCACTTGAAATTAAGCTATATTCTAGCAAGTAGATAGCCAATAAGTAGGTATAAAACCTACTTATCACATGTATTTGCTATGGAATTAAAAGTGGCATATATCATCTATACCTTCCGTTTAACAAATGAATAACTGCGATTTAAATTGGGAACACTCCGTCTGCTAATACTTCTAGCGGACGTAATTAATGTATTATTTAGCCGATTTTGCCCCCATATGCCAAATATTAAGTTTCATGAACAACCTTCACATATTAGCAATCATTTATACTAATCAATACAACTTAAACACACACAAATAGATAAGAACAAGAAACTGACATTCCCAGGTGCCACACAAAGAACCCGTTTTTGATTATTCAATTCCAAAACCAATCGGGCATCCTCCGACTCATGAACTAAAACCTTCTCATCCATAACAAAAAAGAACTTATCACCAGTAGAATCTAATTTCACAATGGAAGCTTCCTTCCCCAACCTACAATAAAAACTCTGCCTTCCTCTCACCAAATTAACCATCCCCAAACATGAATCTCTCCCCACCACGGTAACGTCCCGACAGTGCACGACATATCATCTACCCTTTTTTTGTGGACAATCGTGGTTTTGAGGTGGACGAAAGGGTCGACATCATATATAAAACCAAGCCGTCGGCGGAGGAGAGAGTTACTGAGGAAGGAGGAGAGAGAGAGAAATAAATGAAAGGCGGTGATGGTGGAGGTGGGGTTAGTGAGGGAACCATTTTCGGAGGAGGGATAGGTCGAGATCTTGATTGTGAAACATCTGGAATCATGGATACTGTTGCCATGGAGCTTTAAACTGGCTGCATTTAATTGGGGAGAGGTGGGAAGGAAGGAAAAGAGTGGAGTTAGGGTTAGGGTTTTGCTTGATTGTTTTAACTTTTTGAGCTTGAATCCCCCAATTCATTTAGTTAATATGTGTCCACTAGTAATTCTAGTGGACATGGTTAATTTATTAACTACGTCCACTAGAAGTACTAGCGGACGGCGTGTTCCCAATTTTAATCGCAGCCACTCATTTGTTAAACGGAAGGTATAGATGCTATTTGCCACTTTTTATTCCATAGCAAATTCATACTATGGATTTCAGAGGTTTGAGCCCAAGATAAAGTAGTTAGGGTTTTCTAGTTGTTATATAAACTTTGTTTGGTGTGTGAATCATTATAGAGTATGTGTGATGCATCTAATGAATATGTTAGACAAGCATTACTAACCAAGTTAATGAACTTGAGTATATTGTGTGTTCTTTTTTTTTTTTTTGTTCATCTAATTTTTTGTGCATTATTTATTATTAAATTCTAATAGGAATAGTAAATAAAATTGACAAATATCTAGTTTCTGGTCTTCTATTTAAGACATTTTCTCTATGTTTTTTTTTTCCAAATGTTGATGTTGTATTTTCTATTAAGTAAGATTTTGCCAAATTTGGACATACAAACAAGAGAGCACACCGTGATTGACGACCAAAACCGTCGAAAAATCTTTTCAGTGTGAAAATTAGTACATATTATTTTAGGCATTCAATTCAAATGTATATGAAAGTTTATTAGTCTAGAGAGAGACTAACTTTATCTTTATGTGTGATTATATATATATATATATATATATATATATTTATATCCAACTTGGTTTTGGGGAAAATAATTGAGCCTACCAATTAAAATTCGAATCACTTTTGGAAGTGATTCACATTTCTTTTCCAATTACACTTTTGCCCATAAGCCTCATGGGTTTAGACCAATATGCCCAACAATCTCTCCTTCTGAACCCATGAGAGTGGGCTTCTACCGTGACGCCGTCAGTTAAAGTCCATTCCAACTAACTCCTTGCAAAATTCTAGTGTATCACGAGTTACAACCTCTGTCAACATATGTGAGGGGTTCTCATCAGTATGAACTTTCATCACTTTCATTAATTCTTTTTCTATCACTTTTCGAAGTCAGTGATGACAAACATCAATGTGCTTGGTACGATTATGATACGTGGCATTATTGGTGAAGTCAATTTCACTTTGACTATCACAATAAACCAAATATTCATCTTGTGTCAAACCCAACTCTTAGAGAAACTGTTTCAACCATAACATTTCCTTGCCTGCTTCCGTAGCGGCGATGTATTCTGACTCAGTTGTAGACAAAGTAACACACTTCTGCAACTTAGACTGCCATGATATAGCTCCCCTTGTAAAAGTTAACAATTACCCCGAAGTAGATTTGTTTTATTCATAACCTGTCATGTGTGCATCTGTAAAACCTTCCAAGATTGTATTCGAACCACCAAAGCCCAAACACAAACTGAAAGTAGCTTTCAAGTATCTAAGAATCCACTTAATTGGTTCCCAATGTTAAATACTAAGATTTGACAAATACTTGCTCACAATGCCAACTGCATGAGAAATATCTGGTCGTGTACAAACCATCGCATACAGAAGACTCTATACAATAGAGGAGTAGGGAACTGCTGCCATATCATCTCTCCTTTCTGTAGTAGAAAGACACACGCGTTTTGTCAACTTAATATGATTGGCCCACTACAAGAAAAAGGGTTATCTCGGATGGAATTAATTCTGACCGAATATATTTCGTTGATGTTAACATAATTTTGACGAAATATTATGTCGATATTAATTTCATCGAGGTTAGACTAAAGTCGACAGACATCTGTCGGAATTAAGCCATTTACTTGGCGCCTAGCTTTCTCGCCAATGCAAGTTTTAAGGTCGATGGAATATGTGTTAAGGTCGACTGAATGGTTCGTCGACAATAGCTAAAATGTGACGAAAATAATTTTATTTTTTAAAATCAGGCGCACTAGCAGTCCTAAACCTTTTTCATTCTTTTCCTTTCTTCTTAGCAGCAGCGGCGTCATTTCTTATCCTCTCCTCCGTATTTTTTCTCCTTCTCATTTCATCCATATTTCTTCCTTCTGTAAGCTCCTGCATTTGGTCCATAGTCCATTTGAGGAGGTGAATCCGACTGGGGTCAGGTGTGGTGGTATCGGCGGCGGCGTCGGTGACGGCGACTTGGGTTAGGTGTGGTGGTGCTGGCGACGACTAGGGTCTTCTTCTTCCTCCATAGTTAAGTACTTTCAATTTACAGGTTAGGGCTTAATTTTTTTGTAATCAGGTTTAAGAATTCCTAAATTATTTTTAGCCCTAAATAAAAGAAATTAAATTATTGGTTGATATGTTCCCTAAAATATTGATATTAGGTAATAATGAATTAGGGATTCATGTTGGTTTGAATATTCAGTGAAATCCATATGATTTGCCTTATATTCAATGAAATGAATTATCTATATTAATTCAACATATCCATTTTGGTTTGAGTTAAGGATTCATGTTGGTTTGAATAATTTTATTTGCCTTGGTTCGACATATCCATTTTCTACCTTTTTCTGTTATATGGATTTGGTTCAATTTGGTTATATGTGAAGTGAAATGCTTGTGGGTTTGCCTTATCCATTTGGTTATACTGTATTTGGTTCAATTTGGTTTATATGAAATGGTTAAGCATATCCATTTTCTGCCTTTTTTAGCCTTATGAATTGCATTATGTGAATCAATTGAAGACTTGTCTTATTTGGGTGTGGAATTATTTTCGGCGGAATTTCTCTGGAAGTTATAGATGGTATTAAATAAATCAATGCTTAACTATCAAAGACAATTAGGACTTAGTTTGACACTAAAATAAAGTAAAAAAACACAACTAAGTAGCATTTACTTAGTTGACTACCACTAATATATATATATATATATAAATTAAGTATAACATAAATAAATATTATAGTAAATATAATGTAAGAAAAAGGATACAAATAATATAATATAAAAACTAAGTAGCATTCACTTGGTTTGGTAATCCTAAAAATATAAAATAAAATGGCTCTCATGTATACATGAAAAATTAATATAAAAAGCAATATAATATAATACAAAATAAATTTCAACGAAAGTAAAATAAAATAAAATAATATAACTAAAATAAATATTTTATTTTATTTTTTTAAAATTAAATAATTTAATTTAAATTAAATTAAATTAAAATGATATAGTATAAAATAAAATAAAATAACTAAAATAAATTAAGTTAAATTAAATTAAATAATATAATACAAATAAAATAAATAAATAAAATAAATAAATTAACTAAAATAAATAAATTAAGTAAGGTAAATTAAATAATATAATATAATACAAAATAATAAATAAATAAAATAAAATAATTAACTAAAATAAATTAATTAATTAAGGTAAATTAAATTAAATAATATAATACAAAATAAATAAATAAAATAAAATAAAGTAAAATAAATAAATTAATTAAGGTAAATTAAATTAAATAATATTATAAAACATAAATAAAATTAGATAAATTAAATAATATAAAATAAAATAATATAAAATAACTAAAATAAATTAATTAATTTAAATAAAATACAAAATAAATAAAATAAATTTAAAATAAAATAAAATGAAATGAAAAAATTAAATTAAATTAAATATAATAACATTTAAATTAAATGAAATATAATATAATATAATAAAACATGTTAATGATAAAATACTATAATGTATTCAAATAATATTTGTCAGGAACTGAGTAGCACTTGCTTAGTTTATATCATTGAAAAAAATAAACTAAGTAGCATTTGCTTAGTTTTTCACAATTACAGTAAACTGCATATATACTTCATATGCATGTAATATTAATGGGAGCTTAGAAACCCATTTGACATTCACTCATTAGGAGTGAATGTCGAATAGTCCCCAGTTTGGGACTGTTACTGGATGCTATGTCTCTCACTTAGGTTGGTGCCAATTCACAAGGTGCGTTTTTATAAACTTTTGAGGATTTTTTAGCTGGTGTCTTTACATGTTCTCCGAGTGCATACTTAGACTAAGTTGTCTTGGTCTATTTCGTGTACTTAGAGACCATGAGGAGGTGTTGCTGAAATTTTCTTAAAATAGAAGAAACGTGCTCAAGATTGGCACTAGTGAGGAGACGCATCCAGGAACGGGATAGAAGCCTAACCCTTGTAGAGTGGAGATATATACTAGGTAAACTAAATTCATGCATGGACCACATTCATGATTATTCTTGATCTAATTGGGTATTTTTTCAATTAAAGATGTCAGCCGACCGGAGTTGGATGTACCGTAGGATACAGATTGATGGGAGGGAATTAGTTGATGTGTACCATGATGGGGTATCCAATTTTATCAACAAAGCAATAGAACATGTTGATGATCCGAACGGAAAGATGAGATGCCCGTGTCTCAAGTGTAAGAACATGATATGGAAGACGGCCGATGAAGTTAAATTTGACTTATATTCACGTGGGTTTGTGGAAGGGTATTCGGTATGGATTCATCACGAGGAATGAGTCGAGTTTAGGAAATGCATGATAAGATCAGAGACCAATCGCTCACTGGATTCACAATCGATAACTATGATGTCGCGCGATGTTGGTTGATGCGTATGGCCCTACCAATATTGATCGAATAAAACGAGCATGCGCCAAGCAAAGGCTCAACAAAGCTAAATGATTCAAAGAATGCCTTCTACAAGTTGCTATCTCAATCGAGTGTCCCATCAGATCCTCGGAAATGACAAGACACCAAAGCTTTCTAGCAGCTTATAAAGCTTTTACATTTCAAGAATGAGCATGACTGCAGTGAGAGAGGATTCAATGATTTGCTTGATATTCTCAGTGAGTTCTTACATAGGAATAATACTCTGCCCGCGAATTACTATGAAGTGAAGAAAATGGTTAAGGGGTTGAATCTCGAGTATGAGAAGTTCGATGTTTGTGAGCAGGATTGCATGTTATACTATGGGGAGAACAAAGATAAGGTTCAGTGTGATATATGCAAATTGCCTCGGTACAAGATCCAAAAACGTGGGGGAAGAAGAAACATATTCCAAATAAGATTTTACAGTACTTTCCTTTTATACGCTTGGTAAATGGCTTATTCATGTTCCACAAGACACTACTCAAAGATATGAGTTGGCATAAAACAAGGGATGTCGTACTTCGGTCAAATTTGACTCACCCAGCAGATGGAGATGAATGGAATAATTTTGATGCCAATTTTCCATAATTTGTCGATGAAGTTAGGAATGTCAGGCTTGGCATGGCTACAGATGGCTTCTGTCCATTTAATAATTTTAGTCAGCCTTACTCTGTTTGGCCAGTGATTATGGTAGCTTACAATCCTCCATTGTCAATGTGCATGAGGGATTCGTATCTTTTCTTGACCTTACTTATACCGGGGGATAAGAGTCCTACAAAAGACATTAACGTGTACCTTAGGCCGTTAGTCGATGAATTTAAGATGCTGTGGGAAATAGGTGTTCAGACTTTTGATATATCTGTCGGGCAGAATTTTGTGATGAAGGCAGCCTTGTTGTGGACTATCACTGACTTTTCAGCACTTGGGATGATTAGTGGTTGGTCAACTCATGGTAAGTTGTCATGTCCAGTCTGTATGGGGGATGTGCAAGGCACTCAATTACGTCATGGATGGAAAACTAGTTTTTTTGGAACTACTCGTAGATTCTTGCCTGCTGAGCACAATTATAGAAAAATGTTTACACAGTTCAACAGAAAGATAGAGAAGAAGGGCGTGGTTGGTCGCTTGTTGGGCAGTGACCTATTAGGCTGGCTAAATGATCTAACATTTCCACCGTCTGGGAAGGAGCACAGTAAGTTGAGAGCAATAGGATACAAGAAAAGTCATAACTGGACACACTCCCCGATTTGGTTTGAGTTTCCATACAGGGTCACACTAGTACTTCGTCATTGTATAGATGTTATGGATATAGAAAAGAATGTATTCGAGAACTTATTTTACACTGTACTAGATATGAGTGGTAAAACAAAAGACAATGATAAAGCACATAAAAACTTGGAGAAAATGAATATCAGGCGAGAATTGTGGCTCCGACCTAACAACTCAAAACCAAAAGCTCCATTTTATCTTACCAAGCAAAAGGTTGAAAACATTTGCAAGTGGCTTAGCACATTGAAGCTCCCAGATGGATATGCTTCTAACATATCTCGTTGTACTACGGTTGAGCAGTTAAAAATTACTAGGTTCAAAAGTCACGACTGTCATGTATTCATGCAGAAGTTGATGCCAATTGCATTTCGTGAGGTGTTACCCAATAATATTAATTATACCTTTATTGCACTTTCAAATTTCTTTCAGGATATTTGCTCAACTGCTATAAGGTATAGTGATGTGGAGCAGATGGAGAAAAATATAGTGTTAACAATGTGCAAGCTCGAAATGATCTTACCACTGGGGTTCTTTGACAACATGGATCATTTTCCTATTCATCTGTCATATGAACTTAAGCTTAGAGGACCGATGCAATATCAATGGATGTATCCTTTTGAGAGGTAATATCACATACATAGTGTAATATTCGTCATGTTTATAATTAACTTATCCGATATTGTTATATTTCAGGTATATGCATTGATTAAAGCAAAAATTTAAAAGCAAAGCTCGTGTAGAGGGTTCTATTGCTTAACACTATACGGAGGAAGAGCTTGTCAACTTCTGCTTGTTGTACTTTGACGATGTAGTCACAACGAAGCACAATTGTTTAAGTTGGAATGAGGTTGTCGATCTGTCTGGTTGTGCTGATGAGTTGGTTGTATTCACTTATCCGGCTAAACCATTTGGACATGAGATGAAGACTTACCTAACCGATAAAGATTTGAAGATTGTATCTACATACGTGCTTCTAAATATGCCAAAAGTATCATCGTACATCAAGTATATATTATTATAAGTTGAAGCTTTAATATCTAATTAACCCTAATCAATAATTAAATAATATTATATTATTGTACGCAGTTCATTCGAAGCGAAAGCACATGATTCTAATGTAAGACCCCAAATTTTATGAATAAAGATTTAATTTCTCGATTATTTTTTTAATATTAAAGTGTGGATTTGATATAATGTTATAGTTGTGGGTAGTATTTATAAATTCTGAAAAGTATGCAAGTTGTTATAAAATATTCGATTGGTTGGGAAATATTCGTTTTAACATGGAATATTCGTACGACGGCACAATCATTGGTGGACCCCACAATGGAATTATTGTCAGAGTTCGAAAACGACAGAAATATCTTTTTATAAAAATAACGACAAAAGTTTTACCGTTAATTTTCGAATTACCCGGTGGTAAAAGTACAGTAATACGCGTGGTTGCATAGTAGCACACGGTATTGTACAGTATCTTTGATTATTGATGCTTACGTGAGAAGTCACTCAATTATACTCAATTATTTCTACAATAATTGCTGCATAATATCTCTAATATTATTGATTCAATTATTGTCACAAGATCATCTCGCATAATATTTTATATTATTAAATCAATAATTCGCATTTACAAAGTTATTCATATTATTATTTGCATTATTGACGATGTCTAGAAAGTTCTGTCGAGGAAAGGAGTTTGGTCACCTAATTACGCGCTAATAGGTAGAAATCCTTATCGGAAAGCCCCCTCTTTCTTGAGAATGATGAATAAATATTGTTAAATATTGTGAGTTATAATATTAATGATGAATAAATTCGTGTTGATTAAAGATGAAATTGATATTTCCATTGTGTTGAGATTATTAGTGTTAGTGGAAATCGACATTTATTTCGATAATAATTGATTTCTAGAGGTTAAATTGACCAATCGGGTAATTAATCATATAAATGAGCAATTAATTGCTATTAGTTCACATGCGTATAACTATTTGTTCACATGAATGGAACTATTGATTCACATGCTTGTACTGTTGATTCACATGCATATACTATTAGGGGAGGTGGTGCAAGTTTGATAATACTTGTAGGACTAAATTAAAAATAGAGAAAAAGATGAGGGTACTATACTGTAATAATTCGAACCCCAAAATGTGCAATTATCGAAACTATGTTTTTCTATAAATAGAAGCTCACTCTTCTTTTATTCTCACCAATTTACTAAGACTCACAAGAGCAATTATAGAGAGAGAAGCTATAAAGAGAAAGAAGAAGAGTATTCTGCTACTTCACTATTCCAGTATCCAGTCTACTTCTAAGGTAAGGGGTATTATTTATTTTATATTCGCTTACGATATTATTTTTCGTATCCGTAAGAAATTTTACTTCGTTCAATATTCGCAAGAAATATTATCTTCGTTTAATATTCGTAAAGGAATATTATCTTCGTTCAATATTCGTAAGGAATATTATTTTCGTTCAACAGTTGTAAGGGATATTATTTTTGTTCAATATTCGTAAGAAATAATATTTTTTCCATACTCTGTAGTATGTAAGTAATATTATTTCGTTTCAGATTTTGAATCCTACACTCATTTTGTTAAGTTTTGGCTTCTATACTCCAGGAAATTAGTAGAATATCCTTGATATTTGCGCTTCATCCAATATATTTTCATGAAAATATTATTCTGAGTATTCTTAATAAGTTTTAACCTTTTCATGCCAGAGTACTATTCACGGGGTACTATTCTCGAAGTACTATTCATGAGATACTATTCACCCAAGGTACTATTCATGACAAAAATTAATTTCTTTTCTGTCCAAATCATTTTTGATACATTATTATTCTTGAATTTTATTCTATAAAGCAGTATCATGTTGACCATTTGAACATTTTTTAAACATTGGATAAATTTAAAGTCTAATATTTATCCTTAATCTCGTTTGATTGAATTTTTATATCATTGTCATCATCCTCATGTTTATATTGTGATGAAAGTCATCTTCGGCCAAGGGTGCAAAGATGGACTGTTGATTGGAATGATTCTGACCAGGGATTATTCAGTATAATCATGACCTATAATGTTATAAGTGATGCAGATTATTTATTGAGCTGAGTCTCAGCGACAGTTATTGGTATGATCATAACCATGCGTTCTCTTTGGCCAAGGGTGCAAAGATCAATTGTTGTTTGGCATGTTCATGACCATTGGTGAAAACACGAATATCCTTGGCCCATAGTGCATGGATAATTCGTGGTCATGATACTAACGATTATCCTTGGCCCGTAGTGCATGGATAATTCAGTGATGTAGATTATTTATTAAACTGAGTCTTAGCGATAAAATTGATGATAAACTTTTAAATCATAGAAGATAGTATATATTATGCTCTACTTGACTCTTCTAATGGATTGCTTATTTTACTGCAGTTGTTGATCTAAAACTTGTTGTCTATTGTATTCTATCAGTTGTTATACTGTTGAAGGCCAAGGATAATTTATTCTGCATTATCTTAGTCATAATATTTCTTATTGGGCTAGTTGAGCTCACCTTTTTCTTTTACTGTTCTCTTCAAGAAATGAGAATATAGCCGGGGCTAATCGGGGAATGGATTGACGGTCCAGATTGTTGTTTTAGTAGTCCTCACTATTCTGTGAAATAGTGTGATAATAATTATAATGAGATTGAATTTGAGTTTGGATATTGTCTAGGAGACAATATTTGTATTAAAACTCACAGCTTATGTTTTGTTGTATTCTGCACGACACTTAATAGTTGTATAAATTAAGTTTGTATTTAAGTTTTGTACCATGTATTTGGCGACTCAGAGTGGGTGATGTATACCTATTTTGGGGGCTTTATAGTTGGTATCAAAGCTTAGGGATATAATCCCTGGCTAAGATGTGAGACTAGAACTACGGGGGAGAGACGGGGAAATCCTTCGCTAGTATGACCTACCTAAGTTTAGTTGTTATTTAATTGGTCAGTCAGAATATAGAGATAAAATGTGGTATGTCAATTAACTCTTGTATTGTGACTATAAAATGGTATCTAAAAATATTGAGATAATCAATGGAGCACATGAGACCGTTGAGTCACTGACGATCAATAACCAAGATAATGTGCATCAGGAAGGTAATAATCCTCAGGTAAATAACAACGCCGACCAAATGACAAACGATGGTACGTTTAGGAGCTTTTTAGAATTTATGTAACACCAAATGAGAGAGACTCTTGTTCATAATGGAGGTGGAGTCACTGGTAACTCACAGCTGGTCACCGCTAAGCAGTTCAAGGAGCTGGGACACCGGAGTTTTTGGGAAAGCCAGAACCACTTAAGTCAAAAACGTGGATAAAGTAGATCACCAAGATATTTGATGTCTTGGAATGCTCAGAGGAGCAAAAGGTTCCCTTCGCCACCTTTATGTTGCTTGAAGAGGCAGATTACTGGTGGGAATCTGTAAAACGTACCCAGCCTGCCGCACTCAAGATGTCTTGGGAGAAGTTCCAAGAATTGTTCAACGACAAGTACTTTCCTGAAAGTATTCGTCACATGAAAGAGGTTGAATTCATCAAGCTAGAGCAAAAAAATATGATCTTATCGCAGTATAAGGCTAAATTTGCAGAGTTATCTCGGTTTTTATCCCATTTGGTAGATAATGAGGAGAGAATGACACGAATGTTTCTGCAAGGTTTGAAACTCAAAATACGTCAATACCTCATTTCTCATAAACTTTTCTTATATTCAGATGTTGTGAATAGGGCTCAGTTATTAGAACGCGATAATGAGATACCCCAAAAAGAGAGAGTAGCCGACAAATTGATAATACCAGTGGTAGCAGTCATCGAAGTGGTGACAACAAACGTGGAGGAAATCAATATGCCAGAAAGGGTAACCACTTCGGTGGTAATAATGGCCAGGATAATAGGAAAGGTGAACTAAGTGAGAACAACTTCAAGAAGAGAAGGTTCAATAATGATGGAAAGACAGTGGCCCATTTCCAAGGAAGAAGAACGACCACCAGTCGTATGTTTGAAATGCTGACAGGAGGGACACATCCGTCCAAACTGTACGCAACAACCCAAAGCGTGTTTCAATTACGGAAGAGAAGGTCACCTAACTCAATTTTGTCGTGTAGTGAAGTCAAGTCTAACTGGGATGGTGACGCCAAAGGATGTCTCAGACAAGTCAAAGTTGGTAATTTAAGTGAGAGCATTTGTCGAGAAACCCTAACGAAGTTATCACGGGTAAGTTAATCATAAACTCTTAGGAAGTTTATACCTTATTCGATACCGGTTCTACCCATTATTTTATTTCTCCTACTTACGCTCAACATTTAAATTTAACTCCAAAGAAATTAGACTTTGACTTATCTGTTGAAACTCCGTTAGGAGAAACCTTCGTTACATCCACTATTTATAAATTTTATTTGATTCAAATTGGCACCCTCACGTAACGTGTCAATCTTATCTCTTTGAAAATACTTGCCTTTGATGTGATTTTAGGAATCGACTGGTTAACTACTCATCATGCTAAAATTGATTATTTTCGTAAGGTTTTTATCCTTCCTAACCAACCTGTTATGCAAATTCAAGTGACCAAACCACTAAAGTCAATCATTGTCATATTAAGCCATAAGTAAAGAGCCCCGATCCTTTCGCTGGTGACTTCCAAGTCTTGGAATGCACCAAAGCCAGACTCTTCGTAGGGGACACCATGAATAACGGTGGCAAGTTGATAGGTATCAATGTAACGTGCTATCCAATTCTTGGATGAGAGTCACAGTTTTGAATAATATTTCTATTGTTAATAAATTTCTTGACGTATTCCACAAAGAACTTCCTAGCCTAACCCCAGAGCGTGAAATTAAATTTTGTATCGACCTTGAACCCGGTACAAAACCCTCAAATATTTTTTTCACCTAGAACGAACGTAACATGCGCCAAAGAAATTGGCTCAAGTTATTGAAAGTTTACGACCATACCATTCAATACCATCTTGTAAAAGCGAACGTAGTAGCTGACGCGTTGAGTAGAAGATCGTATGCGTTTGTGAGTGCGATATTGTTAACACAAATACCCATGTCGTACGACTTACAAAATATGGAGATAGAATTAAAGACTCCAAGAATCTACGTGAAGATAACGAATATACGATTAGAACCGACTTTAATCGATAAAGTTAAAGCCGCTCAAGCTACAGACTCAGAGCTGATAAATGTGAAGAAGAAGGTTCAAGAAGGCGTTATTCTAGAAGAAAGAATCGATGAAGAGAGAAAATCTCAACCCTCGATTTTATTGGTCTATTTGAAATCCTCGATCAAGTAGGAACTGTGGCCTATAGACTCGCTTTAATACCAAGTATGTCGTGTGTTCATAATGTTTTACACGTATCAATGTTACGTAAATATGTGGACAATCCGAACCATATTATTGAATTAGAACTAGACGAGATAACAGAAGATTTAACGTATGAGGAGATACATGTTAAAATCTTGTATAAGAAGGAACAAATTCTACGCTCAAAGGTTTTACCTCAAGATTTAGAATCTGACAAGGTATCCTCACCTTTTTGACATACCAGGTACGTATGTCAATTTCGAGGACAAAATTTCATAAGAAGTGGAGGTTGTAAGACCCCAAATTTTATGAATAAAGATTTAATTTCAAGAAATATTTTTTTTAATATTAAGGTGTGGATTTGATATAATGTTATAGTTGTGGGTAGTATTTATAAAATTTGAAAAGTATGCAAGTTGCTATAAAATATTCGATTGGTCGAGAAATATTTGTTTTAATAGGGAATATTCGTACAACGACACAATCATTGGTGGACCCCAAAATAAAATTATTGTTGGAGTTCGACAACGATAGAAATATCTTTTTATAAAAATAATGATGAAAGTTTTATCGTTAACTGTCGAATTACCCGGTGGTAAAGTACAGTAATACGTGTGGTTGCATAGTAGCACACAGTATTATACATTATCTTTGATTATTGATGCTTATGTGAGAAGTCACTCAGTTATACTCAATTATTACTACAGTAATTGCTGCATAATATCTCTAATATTATTGATTCAATTATTATCACAGTATCATCTGCATAATATTTTATATTATTAAATCAATAATTAAGATGACAAAGTTATTCATAGTATTATTTGCATTATTGAAGATGTCTAAAAAGTTCTGTAGAGGAAAGGGGTTTGGTCACCTAATTGCGCGCCAATACGGAGAAATCCTTATCGGAAAGCCCTCTCTTTCTTGAGAATGATCTGGTTGTTAAATATTATGAGTTATAATATTAATGATGAATAAGTTCGTGTTGATTAAATATGAAATTGATATTTTCATTGTGTTGGGATTATTAATGTTAGTGGAAATTGACATTTATTTTGATAATAATTGATTTCTTGAGGTTAAATTGACCAATCGGGTAATTAATTGAATAAATGAGCAATTAATTGCTATTAGTTCACATGCATATAACTATTTATTCACATGAATGGAACTATTGATTCACATGCTTGTACCGTTGATTCACATGCATGTACTATTAGGGGAGGTGGTGCAAGTTTGATAATACTTGTAGGACTAAATTAAAAATAGAGGAAAAGATGAAGGTACTATACTGTAATAATTCGAGCTCCAAAATGTGCAATTATCAAACTATGTTTTCCTATAAATAGAAGCTCATTCTTCTTTCATTCTCACCAATTCACTAAGACTTACAAGAGCAATTATAGAGAGAAACTATAAAGAGAAAGAAGAAGAGTATTCTGCTACTTCACTATTCCAGTATCCAGTCTTCTTCTAAGGTAAGGGGTATTATTTATTTCATATTCGCTTACAATATTATTTTTTGTATTCGTAAGAAATTTTATTTTGTTCAATATTTACAAGAAATATTATCTTCGTTTAATATTCGTAAGGAATATTATCTTCGTTCAATATTCGTAAGGAATATTATTTTCGTTCAACAGTTGTAAGGGATATTATTTTTGTTCAATATTCATAAGAAATAATATTTTCTTCCATACTCTGTAGTATGTAAGTAATGTTATTTCGTTTCAGATTTTGAATTCTACACTCATTTTGTTAAGTTTTGGCTTCTATACTCTATGAATTTAGTAGAATATCCTTGATATTTGCGCTTTATCCAGTATCTTTTCATGAAAATATTATTCTGAGTATTCTTGATAAGTTTTAACCTTTTTATATTAGAGTACTATTTACGGGGTACTATTCCCGAAGTATTATTTATGTGGTACTATTCACTCAGATACTATTCATCCGGGGTACTATTCATGGCAAAGACAAAAATTGATTTCTTTTCTGTCAAAATCATTTTTGATACATTATTATTCTTGAATTTTACTCCACAAAGTAGTATCATGTTGACCATTTGAACTTTTTTAAAACTTTGGATAAATTTAAAGTCTTTAATATTTATCCTTGATCTTGTTTGATTGAATTTTTATATCATTGTCATCATCCTCATGCTTATATTGTGATGAAAGTCATCTTCAGCCAAGGGTGCAAAGATGGACTGTTAATTGGTATGATTATAACCAGAGATTATTCGGTATAATTATGACCTGTAATGTTACAAGTGATGTGGATTATTTATTGAGCTGAGTCTCAACGACAGTTATTGGTATGATCATGACCATGCGTTCTCTTTGGCCAAGGGTGCAAAGATGAATTATTGTTTGGCATGTTCATGACCATTGCTGAAAACACGAATATCCTTGGCCCGTAGTGCATGGATAAATCGTGGTCGTGATACTAACGAATATCCTTGGCCCGTAGTGCATGGATAATTTAGTGATGTAGATTATTTATTAAGCTGAGTCTCAGCGATAAAATTGATGATAAACTTTTAAATCATAGAAGATAGTAGATATCATGCTCTACTTAACTCTTCTAATGGATTGCTTATTCCGCTGCAGTTGTTGATCTAAAACCTGTTGTCTATTGTATTCTATCAGTTGTTATACTGTTGAAGTCCATGGATAATTTATTCTGCATTATCTTAGTCATAATATTTCTTATCGGGCTAGTTGAGCTCACTCTTTTATTTCACTATTCTCTTCAGAAAATGAGAATATAGCTGGGGCTAGTCGGGGAATAGATTGACGGTCCATATGGTTATTTTATTAGTCCTCACTATTCTGTGAAATAGTGTGATAATAATTGTAATGAGATTGAATTTGAGTTTGGATATTGTCTAGGAGACAATATTTGTATTAAAACTCACAACTTATCTTTGGTCGTATTCTGCACGACACTTAACAGTTGTATAAATAATGTTTGTATTTAAGTTCTGTACCATGTATTTGGCGACTTAGAATGGGTGATGTATACCTATTTGGGGGGGGGGGTCACATCTAACCCGAGGTTGACTACAACACAGATGGAAGCATTCACTAGTAAAAATTTCCATCGGTGGTTTAAGAGAAGGGTCGAAGAAGAAAATGCTTCTTAGCATTTTAGAGATGTCAGTTTAGGCCCGTACAAACTTATTAGTTCATTTCTAGGCTGCATCGTTAATGGGTATAGATTCAAGGTTGATGACTTGAATAAACTAACATCAGTCAACTCTGGCGTTGTTGTGTTGGGAAGTTGTTACGGAGATTATGAGTCCAATTACTATGGACGATTAGAAAAAGTTGTTGTCCTAAATTATCCCGAGGGTAAAAAGGTCGTTACATTTAAGTGTCACTGGTTTGATATTGCAAAGGGTGTTAAAGTTTATCATAATTGCGAGATCCCGAATTTTATGAAATAAAAGTATTCAATTTTTCTATTTTGGTAAATAGTTAAATTGATAAAAGTTTATAATATTAATGATGAATAAGTTCGTGCTGATTAAAGATTAATTTGATAGTTCCATTATGTTGGGATTATTAGTGTTAGTGAAAATTGACATCTATTTCGATAATAATTGATGTCTGGAGGTTATATTGACCAATCGGGTAATTAATCGAATAAATTAGCAATTAATTACTATTAATTCACATGCTTATAACTATGTGTTCACATGTGTATACTATTGATTCACATGATTTACTATTAGGGGAGTTGGTGCAAGATTGGTAATACTTGCATGACTAAATTAAAAATGAAGGTATAGATGAAGGTACTATATTATAATTAATTTTTTCACATGTTTAGAACTATTGAGTCACATGATTTACTATTAGGGGAGGTGGTCCAAGTTTGATAATACTTGCATGACTAAATTAAAAATGAAGAAAAAGATAATGGTATTATACTGTAATATTTCGAGTCCCAAAATGTGCAATTATCGAAACTATATTTTCCTATAAATAGAAGCTCATTCATTCATTATTTTTCACCAATTCACTAAGTCTCACAAGAGCAATTATAGAGATAGAAGCTATAGAGAGAAAGAAGAAGCGAAGTCTACTATTTCACTACTCTAGTATACAGTCTTCTTCTGAGGTAAGGGTTATTATTTTTTTATATTCTGAAGAGATATTATTTTTCATATTCATATGAATATTATTATCGTTCAATATTCATTATATTCGTTTAATATTCATAAGGAATATTATTTTCGTTCAATATTCATAAGGAATATTATTTTCGTTCAACCGTTGTAAGTAAGGGGTTTCTGCCAGGGGAAGTTTTGTAATTTTTCTGTGCCTCAAAAATTCTAAAAAAATTTGAAATGATAATTTGATGAGTTTTCTAGATTGTGTCTAAAAATGGAGATTTTGGATGTATATATTAGAAG
Organism: Panax ginseng; assembly: GCA_020205605.1. Classification (NCBI taxonomy): domain Eukaryota; kingdom Viridiplantae; phylum Streptophyta; class Magnoliopsida; order Apiales; family Araliaceae; genus Panax; species Panax ginseng. Next base: position 35,161,751 of record CM035137.1, read on the forward strand.
TTATGAATTTTATAGGAAAAAACTATTTCAAAAGTAAACCCTTATAACTCCTTGTAGTTAACTCCAAAATTGGTGAAATTTTTATTGGGAGTACATCTATATAACATCAGTATACCGTATAAATTTTGGAATATTTGGATAAAAGTACAATTTTTGATAAATGTCTAAATATTCAACAGTTTTAGTCATATGAAAAATAGTAAATGAATTTTAAAAATTCTAAGAAAAATATATGTTCAATATGGAACTATATTCTGCTAAATCCCAGAAAAGAAAATTTGTTTGTACTGATTTGGTATTTTTCATTAAAATGGACTAGTTATGAGTAAATGAATTAAATATGTTATGTGAAGTAAGAAAATTGGAAAATAGGATTTTATGGCTTGAGAATCCTATATAAGGTATATGCAGATTTTTGATGAGAATTTTGGTTATTAGTGATGAAATCTTATGAGTTTGGCATTTTAGGATGATTAAATGCATTAATTAGTAAAGTGTAAACAATTAAAATAAATTATTTATAAGTTTAAGAAATGATTAAAATATTGTGGTAATATTAAATTATGAGATTATTAAATGATTTATAACATTTGGATTAAGGTGTTATAAATATTGATATAGATTTTATGGTGAAACTTTATCTTTTTATGTCGGGGTTACTATTCACGTATACGACACTATTCACGTATACGACACTATTTATGTATATGACACTATTTACGTATACGACATTATTTATGTATACGGTACTATGTACGGATACGGAGTACTATTCATGAGTTACTATTCACGAGTTACTATTCATGAGTTACTATTCATGAGTTATTATTCACGAATTACTATTCACGAGTTACTATTCACGGGGTACTATTTACCCGAAAAATTTATTTCTTTTCTGTCCAAATTATTTTTGGTACATGAATATTATTCTTGAATTTTACTCTATAAAGCAGTATCATGTTGACAATTTGGGCGTTATTGATTTCTGGATAGATTAAATTATAAATCTTTAAAATTTATCCTTGAACTTGTTTTATTGAATTATTATGTCATTGTCATCATCCTCATGCTTATATTGTGATTAAAGTCATCTTTGGCTTACGTGCATAGATGGACTTGGTATGATTATGACCAGGGATTATTCGGTATAATCATGACCGTAATGTGATGAATGATGTGGTAAAAGTCCTCATTGGCCTGTAGTTTATTGATGGACAGTTGTTGGTATGATTGTGACCATGGATTATTCGGTATAATCATGACCATTGATGATTACATGAATATCCTCGCCCAGAGCGGGATGATTCGATGATGTGGTTTATTTATTGTCGAGTCTCAAAGAATAAAGTTGATGAAAAACTTTTTAAATCATAGAAGATAGTAGATTTTATGCTCTACTTGACTCTTCTAATGGATTGCTTATTTCCGCTGCAGTTGTTGATCTAAAACTTGTTGTCTATTGTATTTTATCAGTTGTTATATTGTTGAAGGCTAAGGATAATTTATTCTGCATTATCTTAGTGATAATATTTCTTACTTGGCTAGTTGAGCTCACCCTTTTCTTTCACCGTTTCTCTTCGTGAAATGAGAATATAGCTGGGACGAGTCGGGAAATGGAGTGATGGTCCAGGATAAATGTCTTTAGTATTCCTCACTATTCTATGGAATAATATGATAATAACTGTAATGAGGACACCATTGAGTGTGGATATTGTCTAGATGACAATATTCTTGGTTAAACTCTCAGCTATGTTTTGTCGTATTTTACACGACTGTTATATAATTAAGTTTGTATTTGATTTATATAGTGTGTATCTGGCGACTCAAGATGGGTGATGTATACCTATTTTGGGGGCGTCACAGTTGGTATCAAAGCTTAGGGATATGATCTCTGGCTGAGATGTGAGACAAGAACTAGGAGGGGAGAGACGGGAATTTTTTTTGCTAGTATGACCTACCTAAGTTTATTTGGTATTTAATTGGTCGTTCAGAGTATAGGGATAATATGTGGCATGTGAATTAACCCTTATTTTGAAACTATATTCTAGAATGATATCTAAAATACAGGAATTGAGAAATAGGAAAATCATGATAAAGAGGAAATAACCGGGAAGGTACAATCCAAAAAAGAAAGCAAGGTATTCTCATCTCTTCGAACTACCAGGTACGTAAATTTCGAGGGTGAAATTTCATAAGGAGGGGAGATTGTGAGATCCCGAATTTTATGAAATAAAAGTATTCAATTTTTCTATTTTGGTAAATAGTTAAATTGATAAAATTTTAAAGTTAAGGGTGATATGTGATTTTTTAAAAGTAATCAAGTTGTCCCCAAAATAGGTATACATCACCCATCTTGAGTCGCCAAATACATGGTACAAAAAATTCAAATACAACTTAATTATACAACAACCGTGTAAAATACGAAAAAACATAATCTAAGAGTTTTAATAAGAATATTGTCATCTAGATAATATCCACACTCAATGGAGTCCTCATTACATTTATTGTCACACTATTTAATGTAATAGTGAGGACTACTAATGCTATCATCCGACCGCCACCCGCTCCCCGACTAGTCCTGCCACGCTCTTCATTTCCTCAAGAGAATAAAGGAAAGAAAGGGTGAGCTCAACTAGCCCAAGAAGAAATATTATGACTAAGATAATGCGTAATAAATTATCATTAGTCTTCAACAATGTTAAACCGATAAAATACAATAGACATCAAGTTTAATCATAAATGAATAAGCAATCCATTAAAGAGTCAAGAGAGAGCATGATATCTACTACTATCTTCTATGATTTAAAATGTTTTCATCAATTTTATCACGAGACTCAAATTTTAATAAATAAACCACATCATCGAAGTCATCCCCGCACTACGCGCCAAGGATATTCATTAAATCATCAATGGTCATGACTATACCGAATAATCCTCGTCATAATCATACCAAAAACTCGCCCATCAATGCACTACAAAGCTACCGAGGACTTTTACCACATCATTTATAACATTACAGTCATGATTATACCGAATAATCCTCGGTCATAATCATACCAAGTCCATCTACGCACGTAAGCCAAAGATGACTTTCATCACAATATAAGCATGAGGATGATGACAATGACATAATAATTCAATAAAACAAGTTCAAGAATAAATTTTAAAGATTTATAAGTTAATTTATCTTGAAATCAATTACGCCCAAATTGTCAACATGATACCGCTTTTGTGGAGTAAAATTCAAGAATGCTCGTAAGAATATTTCCATGAAAAGATACCGATGAAGCGCAAAATATCCGTGATATTCTACTAATTTCATGGAGTATAGAAGCCAAAACTTTAACCAAATGAGTATCATAGAATATATGAAATCGCAAATGGATTTTCACCCGCCATGCGTAATCCACGAGATGCATCATTTCCACAATTTAATAAGGAATGAATACGAAGGATCATTCACCATGCATGTGATAATCCACATGTATGTGTTATTCCAATGTAATAATAAAGAATGGAACCAGTCATGCCAGAATCCGCATGCATGTGATATTCCAATGTAATAATAAAGAATGGAATAATGTAAGAATTCACCATGCATGCGATAGATCGCATGCATGTGTTAAGTTATTCCAATGTAATAATAAAGAATGGAACCAGTGTCTAGCGTAATCCGATGCATGTGATATATCCAAATGTAATAATAAAGAATGGAATAACAAAGAATTCACCATGCATGCGATAGACCATATGCATGTGTATTCCAATGTAATAATAAAGAATGGAACCAGTGTATAATCATAATCATATGCATGTGATATTCATGTGATATTCCAAATGTAATAATAAAGAATGGAATAATGTAATAATTTCACCACGATGCAATAAAGAATGATTGCATGTATAAGATAGACAAAGTTATTCCAACATAATAATAAAGAATGGAATAATGTAAGAATTTCACCATGTATGCATACGAGATTCATGAATAAAAAGTTATTCCAACATAATAATAAAGAATGGAATAATGTAAGCTCTTCATGAATACGAAAGAAATAATACCCTTTACCTTAGAAAGAAAAATCGATATCGAGTAGAGAGTAGTAGCATATTTCTTCTTCTTCTTTCTCTCTAATTTCTCTATAATAATTGCTCTATAGCTTTAGTGAATTGGTGAGAAATGAAGGAAGAATGAGCTTCTATTTATAGAAAAATATAGTTTCGATAATTGCACACGCTGGGGCTCAAAAATATTACAAAGACAATACCTTCAACTTTTCTTTCATTTTTAATTTAGTCCCGCAAGTATTATCAAACTTGCACCACCTCCCCTAATAGTAAATAATGTGAATCAATAGTTCAATCATGTGAATCAATAGTTATAATCATGTGAAAATACGAATTACAAAGATAAGACTCCATCTATACCTCCATTTTTAACTTAGTCATGCAAGTATTATCAATCTTGCACCAACTCCCCTAATAGTACAAGAATGTGAATCAATAGTAAACACATGTGAACAAATAGTTATAATCATGTGAATTAATAGCAATTAATTGCTCATTTATCCGACTAATTACCCGACCGGTCAGTATAACTTCCAGACATCAATTAATATCGAAATAAATGTCGATTTCCACTAACACTAATAATTCCAACACAATGGAACTATCAATTTCATCTTTAATCAACACGAACTTATTCGTCATTCATATTATAACTCACAATATTTAACAACCAAAATCGCTCCTGTGAAAGAGGGGGCTTTCCGATAAGGATTTCTCCTTATCATGCGCGCAATTAGATGACCAAACCTCTCCTCGATGTAACTTCTAGACATTGTAAATATTGCAATTTAATAATATGAATAACTTTGTCGCCTCAATTATTGATTTAATAATATATCATATAATGCATGATGATATCGTGACAATAATCGAATCAATAATACGAGAGATATGATGCAAAGAATTATCAGAAGTAATAATTGAGTATAACCGAGTGACTTCTCACGTAAGATCAATAATCAATACCGTGCTGCTACTATGCAACCACGCCAGACATCGTATTTTTACTACCGTAGTTCAACAGCTTTAACTAGAAAACTTCCGCCGTTATTTTTATAAAAAGATAATTATGTCATTTTCTAACTACGACAATACTACCGCTAGGGGGTCCACTAATGATTGTGCCATCGCATTTAATATTCCCCCGTTAAAACGAATATTCCCCACCAATCAATATTATATAACCACTTGCTTACTTTTTTGCAAAATTTGTAAATATTACCCACAACTATAACATTATATCAAATCCACACCATAATATTCAAAAATATATTTCGAGAAAATTATTCTTTATTCATAAAAGTCAGGTCTTACAACCTCCCTTCTTATGAAATTTCATCCTCAAAATTAGGGTGCGACTGGTATGTCAAGAGGTGAGGATACCTTGATTTCATCTCGCATTCTAACTCCTGTGTCATTTCCTCCACATCGTGGTTTCTCCACAAAACTTCGACTTGAGGTATAACTTTAGAGCGTAGAATATGATCCTTCTTATCCAAGATTTTAACAGTAACTCTTCATACGCTAAATCTTCCTCTATCTCGTCCGGTTCTAATTCAATAATATGGTTCGGGTCTTTCACATATTTACGTAACATAGATATGTGAAAAACGTTATGAACACGAGACATACTTCAAGCAGTAGGCGCAGTCTATAGCCACAGCTCCTACTCGATCGAGGATTAAAATGGGCCAATGAATCGAGGATCGAGCTTTCCTCTCTTTCCAAATCTTGTAACTCCTTTCCATGGAGCAACACGTAATAACACATGATCTCCAATATCAATTCCACGCCTTTTCGATGAAGATCAAAGATAACTCTTTGTCGATCTTGTGAGGTTTTTATACGCTGTTTGATCGCTTGAATCTTTTCCGTAGTCATACACGCACTCAAATCCGGCCCCAACAACGTTGCTTCACCCACCTCATCCCAAAGATAATCGAGAATCTACACTTTCTTCCATACAACGCCTCAAATGGAGCCATGCCAATACTTGCTTGATAACTATTGTTGTAGGAAAACTCCACCAATGGTAAGAACTTGTCCCAACTTCCTCAAGTCAAGGACACAGAGTCTTAATAAATCTTCAAGAGTTTGAATAGTCCTTTCCGACCGCCCATCCGCTTCGAGGATGATATGCCAAACTAAATCAGTAAATCCGCGCTCATAGCTTTTTTTGCAAACTAACCCAAAATCTTGAAGTGAATCTTGGGTCTCGATCGTAAACTATGGATACCGGCATATACCATGCAATCTTACGATCTCGCTTATGTACATACTACTAAGAAGACGCTCAAGTGTAAAAGTTTCTCAGATTTGTAAGAAAAATGAGCAGACTTTGGTCAATCTATCAACAATGACCCAAATCGCATCTATGCCTTGAGAAACCTTTGGGAAGACCAAAGAACGAAATCCATGGTAATGTGCTCCCACTTCCATTCTAGAATTTCAAGTGGTTGCAATGGACCTTTTGGCACTTGATGCTCCGCCGACTCGCTGACAAGTTAGACACCTTGAGATAAACCCCGCTATCTCTCTCTTCATATTGCTTCCACCAAAATGTATGTCAAGATCACGATACATTTTGGTACTCCCAGATGGATTGCAAACGGTGTGTTGTGCGCCCCCATCATGATTTTATACTTCAAGTCGTAATCGTTAGAAACACAAAGTCCGGAGTCGACTCAAGTATTCCTTCTTCATCGATTCTTGCTTCCTAATAAAGCACCTTCTTGCACTTTCTTCTTTCTTCATACGCATCACCTCCAGTGTCCGTAGTTTGAGCAAATTTTTAACTTTATCGATTAAAGTCTGCCCACTCAGATATTCGCCATCATCACATGGGTCCCTCGAGTCTTTAACTCTATTTCCATCCTTTCCAAGTCATACAAAATGGGTCTTTGCGCTGACAATATTGCACTCTGCATCTCGCATATGATCTTCTACTCAATGCGCCACCACTACGCTCGCTTTTCCAGTGATGGTATTGATGGTATGATCATAATCTTTCAACAACTCAAGCCATCGCCATCGCCGCATGTTGAGTTCCTTTTTTGAGTGAAGAAATATTTGAGGCTTTTATGATCCGTATAGATCTCCACCTTCTCTCCATACATGTAATGCCTCCAAATCTTAAGCAAAAAACGACTCACTAACTCTAGATCATGAGTAGGATAATTCCTCTCATATTCTTTGAGTTGTCGAGAGGCATAGGCTATGACTTTCCCATGTTGCATGAGAACACATCCTAACCCTTTTCTCAAGCATCACAGAGATGACAAAATCCTCCGAGCCGATGGTATGGTATTGTCGTAATAAAAATAAATGAGTCTCCTCTCGAGTTCTTGAAAACTCTTTTCACATTCCTCGCCCCAACCAAATTTTGTATCTTTTCGAGTCACCGAAGTTAATGGAGTAGCGATTCGAGAAAACCTTCTACTTATCTCCGATAATAACCAAATAAGCCGAGAAAGCTACGATTTCTACATCGACTTAGGTTGCTCCCAAATTTTTGATTGCTTCAATCTTTGCCGTCAATGATATTCCATGATTTGATATCACGTGCCCAAGGAATGCAACTTCCTCAAGCCGTAACTCGTGATTTCTTCAACTTGGCATAAAGCTTGTTTTCACGGCTTTTGAGAGTATCACCTTCAAGTGTTGCTTTCATGGTCTTCACGGGTTTTGGAGTATATGAGGATGTCATCAATAAAGACGACCACAAAGTGATCCAAATATTCCTCAATACTCTTGGCTCATCATATCCATGAAGGCAAAGAGAGCATTAGTCAATCCAAAAGACATGACTAGAATTCATAATGCCCGCATCGAGTTCTCGAAAGCAGCCTTTGAATGTCATCGCTTTTAATCTTCAACCGATGATATCCTAACGAAGATCAATCTTTGAAAAGAATTTGGCTCTTGCAACCGGGTCAAACAGTCATCAATGCGAGGCAACGGGTACCTATTTTTGATGGTGACATGATTCAACTCCCGATAATCAATACAAAGTCGCATACTTCCATCTTTCTTCTTCACGAATAGTAATAGGAGCACCCCAAGGAGACGATTAGACGAATGAAACCGATGTCTAACAATTCCTCAGAGTTGGGTTTTTAACTCCTCAAGTTCAATAGAGCCATTCGATATGGGCTTTGAAATGGGTTTTGTACCGATTCAAGGTCGATACAAAATTCAATTTCACGCCTGGGGTAGGCCAGAAGTTCTTCAGTGAATACGCCAGAAATTTATTAACAATAGAAATATCATTCAAATCGACGATCTTTATTTAAATCCGCGATATGGGCTAAGAAAGCTTGACATCCATTTTTCAATAAACGAATAGCTTTTATGACTTGATATGACAAAGGATTGATTTTAGTGGTTTGTCTGTTTGAATTCGCATAATAGGTTGGTTAGAAATATGAAAGCTAACAACCTTATTTAAAAATAATCGATTTTAGCATGATGAGTAGTTAACCAATCAACCCCAAAAATCACATCAAATGCAAGTATTTTCAAAGAAATAAGATCGACAGTAACGTAAGTTACCGATTTGAATCAAACAAGACTTATAAACCGTGGATGTAATGAAGGTTTCTCCCAACGAGTTTCAACAGATAAGTCAAAGTCTAATTTCTCCTGAGTCAAATTTAAACGCTGAGCGCAAGTAGGAGAAATAAAGGAATGGGTAGAACCGTATCAAATAAAGTATAAACTTCGCTAGAGTTTATGATTAGCTTACCCGTGATCACCTCGCTCGATTCCTCGCTTTTTGGGAGGTTACGACAAACGCCTCCCTCGAACTACCGCTTTGTCTTCGTCTCGACACCCTTTTGATGCCTCCATCCCAAATTGACTTCGACTTTTGGTGCACGACAAAAATCGGGCTAGTGACCTTCTTTTCCACAATTATAACACGCTTTGACCGCATCGCAGCTTTGACTTATGTGTCCTTCCCTCCACATTTGTAACATACGACCGGGGTCGCTTCTCTCCTCCTTAACAACAAAAATGTGTGCCGACGCCTTTCCATCCTTGTTGAATCTCCTCTTCTTGAAATGTCCACTTTATTGTCATGGCCATGATTACCACCAAGTGATTATCATTTCGCATGTTGATTCCTCCACGCTTTGTTGTCACCGCTCATGATCGCTACCACCGGTATTATCGACTTTTTTGCCGCTTCTCTCTCGGTCAATTTGACTCATTATCGCGCCCCAATAATCGAGCCCTATTCACAACATCTCAATACAAACACAGCTTTGAGAAATTAGGTATCGACGATCTCGTTTCAAACCTCTTAGAAACATCCGCCATTCTCTCCTCATTATCAACCAAGGGGGACGCAAACCGAGACAACTCGAAAACTTAGCTTCAGATCGCGCCACTTGGCCATATTGTTTGCTCAAGCTTGATGAACTCTACCTCCTTCATGTGACGAATACTTTCAGAAAGTACTTGTCATCGAATGTTTTCGAACTTCTCCCAAGACATTTTGAGTGCGGCAGTCGAGTACGCTTTTACGATTCCCACCAAGAATCACCGCCCGCCGCAATACGAAGGTGGCAAAGGAACCTTTTGCTCCTGAGCATCCCAAGACATCAAATATCTTGTTGATCTCGCTTTATCCACGCCTCCGCCTTTAAGTGGTTTTGGCTTCTCCAAAACTCCTATGGTCCCAGCCTCGAATCGCTTAATGGACCGTCCGAGAGTTGTCAAGTTTTCACCGCATTTTTGACAGAGCCGCTTTCACCGATGTCGCATGAATTGCATATAAAGCCTCCGAAACATCCCATCGCTCACCATTTCATCTGTGTTATTTGTTTACATGAGGATTATTGTCTTCCTCGCTGCACATTATCCTCGGCATTAATCTGTGGTGACTCAACTACCTCATGTGCTTCATTGTTTATCTCAACATTTTCGATGCCATTTTCAAATACCGCCACAAAACAAGGGTTAATTAACATATCACATATTATCCCTATACTCCTAATCGACCAATTAAATACCAAATAAACTTAGGTAGGTCATACTAGCAAGGAATTCCCCTCTCCTCCTAGTTCTTGTCTCACATCTCACCAGGATCATATCCCTAAGCTTTGATACTAACCGTGACGCCCCCAAAAAATAGGTATACATCACCCATCTTGAGTCGCCAAATACATGGTACAAAATTCAAATACAACTTAATTATATACAACAAAAAATGTAAAATACGACAAAAAAACATAATCTAAGAGTTTTAATAAGAATATTGTCATCTAGACAATATCCACACTCAATGGAGTCCTCATTACATTTATTGTCACACTATTTAATGTAATAAAGAGGACTACTAATGCTATCATCCGACCGCACCCGCTCCCCGACTACTAGTCCCTGCCACGCTCTCTCTCATTTCCTCAAGAGAACAAAGAAAAAGAAAGGGTGAGCTCAACTAGCCCAAGAAGAAATATTATGACTAAGATAATGCGTAATAAATTATCATTAGTCTTCAACAATGTTAAACCGATAAAATACAATAGACATCAAGTTTAATCTGCAGCTTAATAAGCAATCCATTAGTAAGAGTCAAGTAGAGCATGATATCTACTATCTTCTATGATTTAAAATGTTTTCATCAATTTTTATCACCGAGACTCAAATTTTAATAAATAAACCACATCATCGAAGTCATCCCCGCACTACGCGCCAAGGATATTCATTAAATCATCAATGGTCATGACTATACCGAATAATCCCTCGGTCATAATCATACCAAAAACTGCCCATCAATGCACTACAAAGCTATCGAGGACTTTTACCACATCATTTATAACATTACAGTCATGATTATACCGAATAATCCTCGGTCATAATCATACCAAGTCCATCTACGCACGTAAGCCAAAGATGACTTTCATCACAATATAAGCATGAGGATGATGACAATGACATAATAATTCAATAAAACAAGTTCAAGAATAAATTTTAAAGATTTATAAGTTAATTTATCTTGAAATCAATTACGCCCAAATTGTCAACATGATATCGCTTTCAGGAGTAAAATTCAAGAATGCTCGTAAGAATATTTCCATGAAAAGATACCGATGATGAAGCGCAAATATCCGTGATATTCTACTAATTTCATGGAGTATAGAAGCCAAAACTTTAACCAAATGAGTATCATAGAATATATGAAACCGCAAATGGATTTTCACCCGCCATGCAGAATCCACGAGATGCATCATTTCCACAATTTAATAAGGAATGAATACGTAAGGCGATCATTCACCATGCATGTGATAATCCACATGTATGTGTTATTCCAATGTAATAATAAAGAATGGAACCAAAGTCATGCGTAATCCGCATGCATGTGATATTCCAAATGTAATAATAAAGAATGGAATAATGTAAGAATTCACCATGCATGCGATAGATCAAGATGCATAAAAGTTATTCCAATGTAATAATAAAGAATGGAACCAGTCTAAAAGTAATCCGCATGCATGTGATATTCCAATGTAATAATAAAGAATGGAATAACAAAGAATTCACCATGCATGCGATAGATCAAAATGCATGTGTTATTCCAATGTAATAATAAAGAATGGAACCATGTCAGCGAAATCCGCATGCATGTGATATTCCAATGTAATAATAAAGAATGGAACCAGTGTCTAGCAGAATCCATGCATGTGATATTTCCAAATGTAATAATAAAGAATGGAATAATGTAAGAATTTCACCATGTATGCATAGATTGATGTATAAAGTTATTCCAACATAATAATAAAGAATGGAATAATGTAAGAATTTCACCATGTATGCAGATATTTTCAGATGACATGTAAAAAAGTTATTCCAACATAATAATAAAGAATGGAATAATGTAAGCTCTCTCATGAATACGAAAAAGAAATAATACCCTTACCTTAGAAAGAAATCGATATCGAGTAGAGAGGTAGCAGACTTCTTCTTCTTCTTCTCTATAATTTCTCTCTCTCTAATAATTGCTTCTATAGCTTTAGTGAATTGGTGAGAAATGAAGGAAGAATGAGCTTCTATTTATAGAAAAATATAGTTTCGATAATCGCACGCTTTTGGGGCTCAAAATATTACAAAGACAATACCTTCAACTTTTCTTTCATTTTTAATTTAGTCCTCGCAAGTATTATCAAACTTGCACCACCTCCCCTAATAGTAAATAATGTGAATCAATAGTTCAATCATGTGAATCAATAGTTATAATCATGTGAAAATACTGAATTACAAAGATAAGACTCCATCTATACCTCCATTTTTAACTTAGTCATGCAAGTATTATCAATCTTGCACCAACTCCCCTAATAGTACAAGAATGTGAATCAATAGTACACACATGTGAAACAAATAGTTATAATCATGTGAATTAATAGCAATTAATTGCTCATTTATCCTATTAATTACCCGATCGGGTCAAGATAAACTTCCAGACATCAATTAATATCGAAATAAATGTCGATTTCCACTAACACTAATAATTCCAACACAATGGAACTATCAATTTCATCTTTAATCAACACGAACTTATTCATCATTAATATTATAACTCACAATATTTAACAACCAGTCGCTCCTGTGAAAGAGGGGCTTTTCGATAAGGATTTCTCCTTATCAAGCCAATTAGATGACCAAACCTCTCCTCGATGTAACTTCTAGACATTGTAAATATTGCAATTTAATAATATGAATAACTTTGTCGCCTCAATTATTGATTTAATAATATATCATATAATGCATATGATATACTTGACGATAATAATAATCAATCAATAAGAGATATGATGCAAAGAATTATCGTAGCAATAATTGAGTATAACCGAGTGACTTCTCACGTAAGATCAATAATCAATACCGCGCTACTATGCAACCACGCAGACATCGCATCGTTTTTACCGTAGTAGTAGTTCAACAATTTTAATAAAAAACTTCCGCCGTTTATTTTTAAAAAGATAATTATGTCGCTTTTTCTAACTACGACAATACTTCCGCTAGGGTCCACCAATGATTGTGCCGTCGCATTTAATATTCCCTCGTTAAAACGAATATTCCCCACCAATCGAATATTATATAACCACTGCTTACTTTTGCAAAATTTGTAAATATTACCCACAACTATAACATTATATCAAATCCACACCATAATATTCAAAAATATATTTCGAGAAAATTATTCTTTATTCATAAAAGTTTTCATAATTTTTCCGACCTCAAAAATTCGGAAAAATTTGAAATGATAATTTGATGAGTTTTCTAGATTGAGTCCAAAAATGGCGATTTTTGGATGTATATATTAGGAGTTATGAATTTTATGTGAAAAGACTATTTCAAAAGTAAACACTTATAAATCTTTGTAGTTAACTCCAAAATTGATGAAATTTTTATTGGGAGTACATCTCTATGACATCAGTATACTCGACAAAAGTTTTTGATAAATGTCTAAATATTCGGCAGCTTTAGTCATATGAAAAATAGTAAATGAATTTTAAAAATTCTGAGAAAAATATATGTTCAATATGGAACTATATTCTGCTAAATCGCAGAAAAGAAAATTTGTTTGTACTGATTTGGTTTTTTTCATTAAAATGGACTAGTTATGAGTAAATGAATTAAATATGTTATGTAAAGTAAGAAAATTGGAAAATAGGATTTTATGGCTTGAGAATCCTACATAAGGTATATGCAGATTTTTGATGAGAGTTTTGGTTATTAGTGATGAAATCTTATGAGTTTGGCATTTTAGGATGATTAAATGCATTAATTAGTAAAGTGTAAATAATTAAAATAAATTGTTTATAAGTTTAATAAATGATTAAAATATTGTGGTAATATTAAATTATGAGATTATTAAATGATTTATAACATTTGGATTAAGGTGTTATAAATATTGATATGGATTTTATTGTGAAACTTTATCTTTTTGTGTCGGGGTTACTATTCATGTATACGACACTATTCACGTATACGGCATTATTCATGTATATGGCACTATTTGCGTATATGACATTATTTATGTATATGGTGTTATGTACGAATACGGAGTACTATTTATGAGTTACTATTCACGAGTTACTATTTATGAGTTACTATTCATGAGTACTATTCAGGAGTTACTATTCATGAGTTACTATTCATGAGTTACTATTCACGGGATACTATTTACCTGAAAAATATATTTCTTTTTTGTCCAAATTATTTTTGGTACATGGATATCATTCTTGAATTTTACTCTACAAAGCAGTATCATGTTGACAATTTGGATGTTATTGATTTCTCGATAGATTAAATTATAAATCTTTAAAATTTATCCTTAAACTTGTTTTATTGAATTATTATGTCATTGTCATCATCCTCATGCTTATATTGTGATTAAAGTCATCTTTGGCTTACGTGCATAGATGGACTTGGTATGATTATGACCAGGAATTATTCGGTATAATCATGACCGTAATGTGATGAATGATGTGGTAAAAGTCCTCATTGGCCTGTAGTTTATTGATGGACAGTTGTTGGTATGATTATGACCAGGGATTATTCGGTATAATCATGACCATTGATGATTACATGAATATCCTTGGCCCATAGTGCATGGATGATTCAATGATGTGGTTTATTTATTAAGCTGAGTCTCAGCGATAAATTTGATGAAAAACTTTTTAAATCATAGAAGATAGTAGATTTTATGCTCTACTTGACTCTTCTAATGGATTGCTTATTTCTACTGCAGTTGTTGATCTAAAACTTGTTGTCTATTGTATTTTATCAGTTGTTATACTGTTGAAGGCTAAGGATAATTTATTCTGCATTATCTTAGTCATAATATTTCTTACTGGGCTAGTTGAGCTCACGCTTTCTTTCATTATTCTATTCAGGAAATGAGAATATAGCTGGGACGAGTAGGGAAATGGAGTGATGGTCCATGATAAATGGCTTTAGTAGTCCTCACTATTCTACCGAATACTGTGATAATAATTGTAATGAGGACACCATTGAGTGTGGATATTGTCTAGATGACAATATTCTTGGTTAAACTCTCAGCTATGTTTTGTTGTATTTTACACGACTGTTGTATAATTAAGTTGTATTTGAATTTTGTACCATGTATTTGGCGACTCAAGATGGGTGATGTATACCTATTTTGGGGGCGTCACAATAATAGAATCGTCACAGTAGATATAAAGTCGAAGTTACAGTCTAGAGACATATTTGTGTTAGCCACGCAAGCAACTTAAGTGTACTACGCCCCTAATGTCATAAATTATAGAACCCCCTGGTATACAGTTGTCACAACGAAGACTCGGGCATTTGATGGTACTAATCTGTCTGGAACAGATGACCCGTTGCAAGAACAAGTTAGCAATCCTAGCCACGTATTGCTATATAATGATGATGTGGTGGGGATTGATGTCGTTGACGTACCTGATGTTGACAAAGTGGAGGAAGATGTGGTTGTCAATCCGTATGTGGTCATAGAAGATGATAGTGAGGAAGAAATTGATACACAAGAGGAATAGACAGAATCAGAGGATGAAAATAATTTTGATTCTGACGGGTTTCACGACGTACTACTTCTTAACTGCTCGTAGTTTTGTAAATAAATTACTACTAAAACCAATCATTAGAATAAAATAAATGAAATTTAATGTCATTTATGTCTGTTATTTTAGTAGTATAGCTTTGCCTAGACATAGCGATGGAGGTGGCCGTGGTGGCGGTCGTACAGGATCGGGTGACGGCTCCCAAGGTGGGTCGTCTTCATTAGGTTGTGAGTTAATTTTGTTTTGGCCTAATAACACTTATTTTCATAATTTTTTAATAAAAATGTTCATTTACTAATTTTTAATAAAAAAACTAAATGCTAGACGTCGGCGTCAGCGAGGGCCTAACCTTGGTCTATTAGGTCGTCCACTGACAGTTCCTGACACAGTTCATGTTGATGTAGGCTCGTCGGTGTAGGTTTCAACTATAATATATTATGTTCAATTAAAATAATATTATTATGTGATTAATAAATTAAAATAATCCATTCAAATTTTGTTTTCTAGTATTATGGATGCAAATGCTTAAGATCGAATCAGATAGGCCATATGCCCATCATCTCCGCATCGGGTCAGATATGCGATTTAGCCACTACTGTCGCAGTGATGTCGATCTTTGACTTTATTGTGACAATGTTGCGCGAGTTTCATGTAAGTCATCGAAATACATATATTAAATCATAAATTTAGTCATATAATTGACATATTGTTCAAATATTATTGATACGTATGTTATATACGTGTAATAGAGGTATTATAGATATGAGGCTGGCATCACTGACGCGGATGGCGATGCTATTATTATCGCATACATTTCAAAGAACTATCTTTGGTCAAGTTGTATGAGATCTGATGTAGCGCAAAGCGCAATTGAAGTATTTCCCGGGACTACTATACAAAGATCATCACCACGACAAGACGATGTCGATGGACATACCTACCATGTATACGTCGGGATGATGATTCCTTCAAGACCAAGTCAGAAAAGATGAAGAAAAATCGAGGCCAGCTACGGATTGTACATACTTCTGGCTCGTAGTCATTTCAGGAGGTTAAGTCAGTATGTATTTATATTTAGTTTAGTTTAATACTAAACTACATCTATAGTAAAGTAAGGTGATATTAATTAATGTATGATTTAGGCTATACGGAGTAGCTTGGGCTGACCTCCTACTATGATGGAGTTTTGGGATAGAGTCCATATGCCGAAGGATTCGACTATGGGGTCGACGATGTCTCCCGCAACATTAGCTATACGGGTACTACATTTACTACACAATGATTATAATCTAGGATCATATTACGTAATTAATATGATGATACCGAATTAACTCACATGTACATATATTAAATTACAGGACCGGTTTGAGAAGCTCCGGGCCACGCGTGTAGCTGAGTTGCAGGTTGCTAGGGGCGATCCCGAGATGTTAGATTCTACTATCCTCCGCATGATATTAGTTTATCTTAGGATGAGGAGATGGCTCTTTGGGTCACGTCTCAGGATCCTCCTAGTAGCACAACCGATCAGTATCGAGTGCTAAGGTTGCTGAGGATACCAGCCTATACACTACCTGGAGGTATAATATTTTAGTATAGATTTCTCATTCATGAATTTCTTCCGATTTTGATTATTATTGATATTATATTTATTTTTGCAGGCACTAGCCAACGTCTACGGCCGAGAGCCCCCGTGGGACCATCACATACGGGCGTTGGCTTAGACGACACTCTATTCTAGATGGTTATAATGGCGGTGTCGGAGCGGTATTATAAGTCCCCAAATTTTTATGAATAAAGATTTATTTTTCTCTAAATATTATTTTAAATAATAAGGTGTGATTTGATATAATGCTATAGTTATGGGTAATATGTGTAAATTTTGCAAGTAAGCAAGTTGTCATAAAATATTCGTTTGGTTAGGGAATATTCTTTTTGTTGAGGAATATTCGTACGACGGAACAATCATTGGTGGACCCCACAACGGAATGACCGTCAGATATAGAAAGCGACAGAAATAACCTTTTTATAAAAATAAGGGCAAAACTTTTACCGTTAAAACTGTTGAAATACCCGGTGATAAAAGAACAATAATACGCGTGGTTGCACAGTAGCACACGGTATTGTACAATATCTCTGATTATTGATGCTTACGTAAGAAGTCACTAAGTTTTATTCAATTATTACAACAGTAGTTGCTGCATAGTATCTCATATTATTGATTCAATTATTGTCACAATATCATCTACACAATATTTTATATTATTAAATCAATAATTGAGACGACACAGTTATTCATATTATTATTTACATTATTGACAATGTCTAAAAAGTTCTGTCGAGGAAAGGTGTTAGGTTATTTAATTGCGCTTCAATAAGGAGAAATCCTTATTGGAAAGCCCCCTCTTTCCTGAGAATGATATGGTTGTCAATATTGTGAGTTATAATATTAATAATGAATAATTGTTGAAAGATTAAAAATATGTTGATTAAAGATAAGTGATTTGTGGTAAATATTTATTCAATTTTTGATATAAATAGAGGGGTTGCCATGAAGTATTTGTTGTAAGTTTGGCTTATTATATGGACCTCCACTTTCTCATTTTTCAAAACCGTCGGTAGAAAGTTATCTCAGTTTTAATTTATTATTATTATAATAGTAAAAAAACAAAAAAAATTATATTAAATAAAATACTTTTTATATTATATATAAAGTTATTTGTTTTATTAGATTATAAATAGAATATATTATATTTTATTTAAAATTTTTATTTTATTAGAATATTTTATTGCACAGTAATGAATGGTAAAATCAATTTTTTGACGAATTCACTGAATTCGCCCGCCCGTGAATTCCTTTATTGTGCGTCTGTGATTATACTTAAATAGTGCCCTGCCATTCTCCTGTAAATAGGATGCTTAGTTAAGAAATAAAAATCACACCAGAATCAGAGAATTCTTCTTTTATAATATTGTGTGTATTTCTTTCTAGTATAAGAATACTTTGAGTGTTGCTAATAGTGAAAGATTTCCTCAAGAATATCTCCTCTATACTAGTCAAAATTAGTCTCCTACTAAGGTAAGGGGTATTATTTATTTCATATTTGTAAGAGATATTATTTTTCGTATTCGTAAGGAATATTATTTTCGTTCAATATTCATAAAAAATATTTTTTTCTTCATACTTTATAGTATGTAAGTAATATTATTTCGTTTTATATTCCTAAATTTACACTTATTTTGATAAGTATTGCTTCTATAATCCCTGAAATTAGTAGAATATCATTGAGTTTTGCACTTCATCTAGTATCGTTTCACTGGAATATTGGTCTGAACTTTCTTGTTAAATTTTAATATTTTCATGTCGGGTTACTATTCATGGGTACTATTTATACGGTACTATTCATGGGTACTATTCATAAGTATTGTTCACAACGGAATTTAATTTTCTTTTCTGTCTAAATTATTTTTGATACATGAATATCAGTCTTGAATTTTACTCCACAATTAATTATCATGTTGACAATTTGGATATTCTTGAACTCTGGATAAATTGAATTATAAATCTCTAATATATATTTATCCTTGATCTCACTTGATTCATTCCTTATATCATTGTCATCATCCTCATGCTTATATTGTGGTGAAAGTCATCTTTGGCCCGTAGTGCATAGATGGACTATTGATTGGTATGATTATGATCAGGAATTGTGTTTTGGTATAATCATGACCTGTAATGTTACAGATAAATGATGTGGTGAAAGTCCTCTTTGGCCCGTAGTGTATAGATGGACAATTGTTTGGCATGATCATGATCACTGGTGATACATACGAATATCCTTGGCCCGTAGTGCATGGATAAGTTGTTGATCTGAAATGATTATTGATTGGTATTATAGGGATAAATATTGATGGTGGATTTTTAAATCATAGAAGATAGTATACATCATGCTCTACTTGACTCTTCTAATGGATTGCTTATTTCGCTGCAGTTGTTGATCTAAAACTTGTTGTCTATTGTATTCTATCAGATTTTTCTCCTTTGAGGACTAAGGATAATTTGTTCTACATTATCTTAGTCATAATATTCTTTACTGGGCTGGTTGAGCTCACCATTTTCTTCCATTGTTCTCTTCAGGAAATGAGAATATAGCCGGGACTAGTTAGGGAATGGAGTAATGGTACAAGATGGTTGCTATAGTAGTCCTCACTATTCTATAAAATAGTGTAATAATAATTGTAATGAGGACTTTATTTGAGTTTGGATATTGTCTATGAGACAATATTTGTATTAAAACTCACAATTTATGTTTTGTCGTATTTTTCACGGTAGTTAATAGTTGTATAAATGAAGTTGTATTTGAATTCTGTACCATGTATTTGGAGACTCAGAATGGGTTGTGTAGACCTATTTTGGGGGCATCACAGATATGGTAAGAATCCTTTATTCTATCATCAGGACCTCCGTAGTCGTGCTCGTCTCCACCAGCTAGCTCAGGACATCGTAGCTAGTGCCACCACTGAGAGTACGGGTATCCCTCCGGAGAAGTTCGTCGCGATACGTGACGAGGTGGTCCGGATGGTGGTTACCTTACTCTTAGATGCTTTTGGGCCGCTGTTGAGTCAACCCTCGACTATTCAGGTATACTATTCATTTTAAATTTCTGTATTCTGCATGTTATTTAATTTTCATTTATTTGCATCTTTAATTGTATTTATATGGACTAATGAATTATAGTTTTAATTGTATGAACATGATGCTCATCTGATCATGAGCGGAGGGACGACATCGATGACAATTTTCTTATGCCAGAGCAGCAGCGTCGACGTCCGCCCGATGATCCTCCTCACACTGGCGGTAGTACTACTGGCTTGACTTAGTTTAGTTGATATTTGACATTTTTTGTAGTTTAAACCTTGTATATAATTCATTTTTGTATATATTATGGAGTATTGTACGTAATTCAAGAGTATTTTTGTATATCTTATGGAGAATAGGACATATTATAGTTAATATAGGGTATGAAAATGTTTTTGTTGGACTTGTATGCATGTGAACAAAGTTTATATATGTTCGACTTGTATGCATGTGACTAGACATGTGAACAAGGTTATTATTATGTTGACTGTACTATTTACAAGTATAAACATGTTTACAAGTATAAAAATGTGGGTTAAAACCCTGGACGTTGCCAAAACATAGCAGATATTTATAAAAAAAACTTCTTATCCTCGACAAAATAAGGTAAACCCGATGGAATTCCGTCGGGAATAAGCCCTTTTAATATTTTCCAGCACTGGCCACGTGGCAGCTTAATACCTACCGAATAAGTCAGACGAAACATATTCGGTCGAGGATATCCTAATCTCGACGGACTAGTCGGTCAACCATATGTCCGTTGGACATAGTAATCCTTGACCGAAATCTCGATGGACTTAATTTCGACGTGTTTAAACTCGACTGAATCCCCGACTGAATATTCTATTGGGGGTTAAGTTATCCTCAACGAAAATCGCTTAACCTCGACGGAATATTCCGTCGAAAATAAGACCTTTACTTGTAGTGGACAGTGGTGTGCTAACTGGCTTAGCATCACCCATGTTGAACCTTGCAAGTACCCATTTAACATACTTCTCTTGTGACAACCATAACCTCTTGGCTTTCTTATCACGAACAATCTTCATGACCAAAATCTGCTTAGTGAGGCCTAAGTCCTTCACATTAAAGGACTTGAAAAACTCATCCTTAAACCTACAAATCATATTATCATCTTGCCCAACTATCAATATATCATCTACATATGGAAACAAAATAACGAAGTTATCATCCGAGAACTTTTTGACATACACACAATGATCTCAAATTGTTTTACTATAAACTTGATCCATCATGAATGAATCAAATTTCATGTACCACTGCTTTGCGGCTTGTTTCAGGCCGTACAAACTTTTCTTCAACTTGCAAACCAAGTGCTCTATCCCTTTAACTTCAAATCCTTCTTTTTATTCCATATAGATTTCCTCCTTCTAATCACCATACAGGAATGCAGTTTTCACATAGTTGCTCAAGCTCAAGATCCATACTAGCTATTAACCCCAACACTGATCGAATAAAAGTCATCTTCACAACCAGAGAAAAAATCTCATCGAAGTCAATACCTTGCTTTAAAGCAAAACCCTTGACAACCAATCGAGCCTTGTACTTCACTTGTTTTTCACCATCTTTTTTCAACTTGAACACCCATTTATTCTTCAATGCCTTCATGCCCTTAGGAAGTGTATTCAACTCATAAGTGTGATTTTTGTACAAAGAATCCATCTCATCCCATATAGCTCTTAACCAATTGCTCTTCTCCTTTTGATTTTTGACTTCCTGAAAATTCCCTGGCTCCCTCTCCTCAATAACTAAAAGATATTGAGATGAAGGATAATTGAATGATGGCAGACTTTCTCTCGTCGATCTTCTTAGCTGAGGTTCTTCAATATTAAGATAAGGGGGCTTCTCCCTCTGCTCAACACTCTTTGCATCTAACCCAACACAATCCTGAAAATCAGTATCAGTCAAATCTTCATTCTAACCTCCTTCTCCAACTGTGGCATTCTATAATTAAGAAGGACCTCCATTGAGGTCAAAAACTCTATTATCTCTGGGTTGTGTAATATTATCAAAATCTTCATAATTCTTGTGCTCATGAAACACCACATCTCTGCTTCTAAATAATTTTCTCTGAACTGGATCCCATAAAATGTACCCAAACTATGCATCTCTATAACTAACAAACACACATGGAGTAGATTTGTCATCAAGCTTTGATCTTTATTCCTTGGGGATATGTGCAAAAGCCTTGCACCTAAATACCCTCAAATAAGAATAAGACACATCCTTAACACTCCAAATCTTCTCTGGAATCTAAAGATCCAAAGATACTAATGGATATCTATTAATTAGGTAACAAGCTGTACGAAAAGCTTCATTCTAGAATGACTTACACAACTTAGTCATTCTCAACAAGTATCAGACTAGCTCAATAATAGTGCAGTTCATTCTCTCAGCCACACCATTATGCTATGGGGTGGCGGGAATTGTCTGCTCATGCCGAATACTGCATTTTTCACAATATGTCGCGAACTCCTTTGATGTGTATTTTCCTTCGTTGTTGCTGCGAAGGCATTTAAATAATTTTTCAGTCTCCCTTCCAACCAAATCATAGAAAATATAAAAATGTTGGAATATGTGGTCTTTTGTTTTCAACAAAAACACCCACACCTTACGTGAAACATCATCAATAAAATTAATAAAATATCTATTACCACCTAATGACTCAACCTCAATGGGAGCACATATATCAGAATATACTTTCTCAAGTAACTTAGATTTTCTTTTAGAGGAGCTACTAAAAGAATCTCTATTTTTCTTACCAAATAAACAATAATCATAAGGGTTTAATATAATACCTTTAGTAAAAGGAATGAGGACCTCTTTTTTAACATCTGTAACCCTTCTCACTCATGTGTCCAAGCCTTTTATGCCACATGTTCGGTGAAGATTCATCTTCAATTGCATTTAACTCGTTAGAACATAAATTTACATGAGTTTTGTATAACGAGCAACAAACATTACCTCTAACAACTACAATCAAACCCTTGGTAAGCTTCCACTTTCCGTTGTTGAAGTGATTCTCATAGCCTTCCCTATCGAAGACCATATCAAAATAAAGTTGAGGCATAAATCTGGGACATGTCTAACGTTCCTAAAAGTAATAGCTAGTGCATCCTACATCTGTTTGTATGCAAACATCACCAATTCCAATAATATTGGATTGATCAGTATTACCCATCCTCACAAACCCAAAGTCTTCAGCTTTATACGTTGTGAAGAATTCTCTCTTGGGAGTAGCATGATACGAAACATCTATATTAATAACCCTATTAATTTTATGATTAACAACAAGTAAGCATTCTTCTTCCCCGAATGAAAAAAACACATCTTCGATAATTGTAGCTGTCGTATTCTTCTTCTCAACCCTCGTTTTCTCACCAATTTTTTGTTTGTCTAACCAAATCCTGCAATTTCTTTTGAAGTGACCCTCCTTGTTACAATGACAACACATGTATGTAACGCCTTCTCTGATCTTTGACTTGCTCCTATGATTTTTAGAATTTTTGCTTTTTCTGTGATTCATATTTCCCTTTTGAGATCCCCAGAAGTTACTTCTACCCTTATTCTCTACCACAAATGCTTGTGTCTCAAAATTTAAACCCCGCTCCTTTCGCATTATTTCCTCGTTGTGTATGCTTTCCTTGACCATCTGCATGTTTATTTTTCTTTCCGAAACTGAATTGCTTAGTGACACAACCAAAGTTTCCCAATTGTTAGGCAGCGAACTGAGAAGTAATAATGCCTGAATCTCATCCTAAAGATTCAACTTCATAGTAGACAAATGGTTCACAAATCCTTGAAACTCACTTATATGCTCGGATACACTACTACCATATTTGTACTTCAGGTTCACGATCTTTTGAATCACAAAGGTCTTATTCTGTACATTCTTCTTCTCATATATGGACTTTAATGTAGTCCATAGTGTATAAGCATCAGTTTCCTTTGAAACATGGTGGAACATACTCTGATCGATCCACTGTCGGATGTGACCGATTGTCTTCCTGTTCATCTTTTTCCAATCAACCTCAAACTTGTTCGCGAGCTTTTCCCCCTTAAACTCCAATGGGTTATACAAATCCTTATAGTAGGATGTCTTCCATTCAAGGCTTCCAGATCGAAAAATTAGATGAGGTCAATTAAATAACGGTGTCACTTGATTCCTCCATTAAATTTATCAAAAAACAACTACCCAAAGGACCTTGCTATTGATACCGCTTTGTCGGGAAAACTTCCTCCAACTATAACTGTCTTTGATAAATTAAATATACCATGCCAAACATATAATACAATTTAACTAAATAAATTATAACCACATAAAATAATAGTACGAAAAATAAACAAAACACAAGACACCAAATCTTACATGGAAAACCCTCTAAAATTAAGAGGTAAAAATCACGGGCTAAGCTCCAAAATATTCCACTATAATCAACTGTGAGTACAAATAGTCCTTCAAATTTTCATAACTAAAAACTTAAAATATTATGAAATTGAGGGAATAAAATAATATCTTAATTTAAGTGAAAACTCAAATTTCCTCACCACCCCGAACCTCCGAATTTACATAAGTTTTAAGCAATTAATTGATCCGAAAAGATGATGAAAATTCGTGAATAAAAATTCACAAAACCTCTCAATTATATCACATGTACTCAATGTTTTTTCTTCGTGCTGCATGTGTTAATCTCAAAAGCAGCACTCTAACAGAATTCATTGATCCCAATTTAAGCTGCATATCCTATATATATATATATATATATATATATATATATAATCATAATAGCAAAAGGAACTAGATTGATTAGAAAGAGATCTGAGATCTGATGGATGACTACTCCAATCTGATGAATTAAGGACTTGTTTAATATACAAGAGAAGAACAAGTGCGCATACAAAACACAATTAAATTACTAAATAAAAACAATTTTATTGATTAATACAAACTATTTACAAGATAGATAACTAAAATGGACTTACAAGATTCTTTGAAATAAGAACATTAGATGAAGGGGGTTAAGTAGGCTAAAAGCAAATGGTAGAGGCTAAAGATTTGTCAGAGAGGATCTTCGAGTCTTTCTAAGTCTGCCTAAACCAAATGAATCCGATTTCCTTTTATAGAACAAGGAAACGAACTGTTACAAGATTACTATTACAATAACTGAGGTAAAATAAAAGTAAGAAACATTTTACTAAAGTAAAAGGAAAAAGAATCTGCTTTCGGTGGAAAAGCAGACGTCTTCTTTTGACTAATGCGGTCGTGGGACCGGATGCTTGACTGAAAGCGAATCTGCTTTCGGTGGAAAAGCAGACGTCTTCTTTTGACTAATGCGGTCGTGGGACCGGATGCTTGAATCGAAAATCGCTTTGATGAAAAGCGAAGATCTCACCTGACAATCTTTGCTGAAAGCGGTGTTGAAATTCACGGAGGAGTAGGTGATCGAGGCTGCCGGAAAGAGCGGTGACTAAGGCTTAGGGCGGTCTGTGATGATTAAAATCACTGAGTAGGTCTTTGGTCCGTCAAAATAGAGAATCACATCTTCACTTTGATTGATTAGAGATGGGCTCAAGAAAATGTATCTTGAGCATCCTGAAGAGCAATTGTGCCATAGGGGTCATAACGCCTTTCATAATCGTAATCATGACTAGAATTATCTCCTCTGGACTGAGAAGAAGCTTTATCTGACTCTTCACGTAACTGATCAAGTCTTAAATGAATAGCATCATCAAGACGCCTTAACTCGGAATTAGAATAATCAGAAACATCTGTGACTGAAGCAGGTGATGTAACTGATTTTGCTAATTCAGTTGTTTTTGATTTACTGGAGGATGCAACGGCAGATGCCGTAGTAACTGTATTGACGTTAACTGGAGGAGGTAACAGAGAGAAGGCGGAATTCTTTTTGAACTTGGCCTACTATTCTCATCGACTCCAAATTTATCCCACCATTTAATTGAAAAGCGGCGAGAGACCCCGAGAAATAGGAGAAAGAAAAGTCCAGCCGTCACGATTCCTATGGACGACTTGAGACCGAAAAATGGTGACTTCTTGAGTGGTCAGAATTATATATTGCCATTTCAAAATCCAAGGATTTTATATTTACTACAAAATATAAGGAAGACCGAATTTCCTCATATTTGGAATGATAGTTACCGTGGATGACAAAATGCTCTAATTGGGCAAGGAGAGGTTTAGGGAAAATGTCATGACTCAAACCGCATACATTGTCCACCAAAGAATGAACTATTTGGGAATTGACTTTAAATTTGTGGTCGAACCGAAAGAACCACGAGTGACTATGATCATCATTTTGATGAAGCATGATTTTATGCCGAGCTTCAATATAATCATAATAGCAAAAGGAACTAGATTGATTAGAAAGAGATCTCGAGATCGATGGATGACTACTCTAATCTGATGAATTAAGGACTTGTTTAATATACAATGAATGATAAAGGAGTTTTGATTTATCATCATTGGCATAGATTGGTTTTATGAAAACCGACTGCTTTCAATAAGGATATCTCTATAATAAACAAGTGACTTATATGGAGTCAAGGAGTAAAATGCCATCCCAAGGAAAATCTTTGGTCGCTAACCTGAATAGGGGTCATCTTTAGGTTTCATATTTAACTCAACATGAAATAAGTGATGATCATAAACCTGAAGATAATCAGACACTGGATGACTAGGTTTTGACGGAGTAGCTGGAGCTTGACTAGCAAAAATATCAAATGGCTTTGGTTGACTAGCAAGAACTGAGGAGTAAGGCTTGGGGACTGTACCAAGCACCTGGAATTTATTATGTGTGTCAGGTGATCAAAGTGAGGAACAACAGTTCCCTTTGGTTGATTAACTGGTTGATTAACTGGACCAGCAGAGCGGCCATGACTACGAGAAGATGAACCTCCTCGAACACTCATTTTGCTGTGATTGTACCATCTAGCGAATGAATGCTTAGAGGCGACGTTTTCAACGTCTTTTTCCAGAATAAATTTTGCTGACTTACAATCTATTCTAACTAAGAATTTCTGATTTAATAAATCTCTCTGGAATTTTTTAATACATAAAACTAGAGATAAAATCTCCTTTTTAATAGTACTGTATTTTAATTGTGTAGAATTCCATGCGCCGTAATGGAAACGAACAATTTGTTCATTAGAAATAGAGTCAATTTACATTTGAGTATGCCTCTGAATCCAATGTCGAGGCGCCGCCTAATTCAATTATTTTGAATCTTTGAATCATTAGAGATGCCATGCGCGGGCAAAACCTTAACATATTTTTTAACTTCACGGGACGACGTAAGTATGAATGTCGACCCAGGAGGAGGATTGCTTTATGTTACCGAAAGAGAGGCTTACAAATCTTCCCGAGGTCCTTATAAAATCGCCAATATAATTGAAGCGAGCCAAGAAACCTCTCAGAGGCTGATTCTTGCTCGGTAATCTTATCTCGGGAACCTATTTAGTGAATTGAATAGCTCATCGATTGGTCGCGTGAGTCCATGATAGAGGATTAAACCGAGAAATCAACTTTAGTCAAAAATGACTACACTTGGAAGGAGAAAGGACAAGACCATTGGTTTTAAGCATTTTGAAGAATGAATTCAAATGTTTAATATGTTCTTCAATAGTCTTGGAGAATACAAGGATGTCATCGATGTAAACAATGATAAAATGATCAAGGGATTCAAAATATTATTAAGAATATTCTCAAATTCACTGGGTGCATTCTTAAGTCCAAATGATCAACATTCCATTCGCAGTGTCCTAACGAGTGGTAAAATGCGCTTTGTACCTATCATCCGGGTGAATGGCAACTTGCCAAAATCCTCGACTTGAGGTCAAATTTACTAAAGATTGTGGAGACGCTTTTAACCTACCAAGGAGATCATCCTTGTTGGGCAAAAGGTACCTAATCCACTCTAAAACTTTGTTTAATGGTTTATAATTAATGACTAAGCGAGGACACCTCGTTCTTTCTCGACTTCATTATTAAACATAGAAGGTTTGGACAAGACCATGGGGACTTACTATGTCTAATTAGCCCTTTACTTGAGGAGATCATTGATTTCAATTTTACATAACTCCATTTGTTCATGACTCATTTGAATAGGCCCTAGCCTTAGTAGGAATTAAATGCTCTTTAAATTCTTTAGCATAGGGTAATCTAACTGTGTGCTTCTTCCTATGCCAAAAAGCATTGGGAGAATCGTAACACAAGTTATTTATTAAATAATCTTTTAATTCTTTTATTTTTCTTGAACCTCATATTTTTAAGTTGGTCATCAACTTGTTGGTACTTAATTTCTTCTTTAAGAAAATTTAGGTGAACAACTTTACAATTTATCATTTAATGATTTAGAAATTGATTCTTCCTAATAAATTTTAAATCTCTTTCTTTTAGTTTAATTAAGAATTTAAATATAATTTTCTTTCCTAAATGTTCACAACTTAAACCTTTATTACTAGTGGTAAATGGATAAAGCAAATATATGAATGGTAATCCTAAAATAATTTTGTCAAGAAGATTATGAACTAAGATTTAACGAGGTCTTGAAACACATGTTGTCTCGATGAGATATGTACTTTTGGTAATTTGTACTTTATTTCCATTTGACTATCAATTAATTTAATTTAATTTTTCACTAGTTTTCTTATAATATCTAGTGGGATAATACCTTCTTGAATACAATTCAAGTCTCCA
Source organism: Panax ginseng (assembly GCA_020205605.1). Lineage (NCBI taxonomy): Eukaryota > Viridiplantae > Streptophyta > Magnoliopsida > Apiales > Araliaceae > Panax > Panax ginseng. Next base: position 35,190,753 of record CM035137.1, read on the forward strand.
GCACCAAAGATTCACTACTAAAAGGAGTTAGTTGTAATCGAAAAGGTTTTATCAATGACTAAATTAATGGAAATATACCATTTTTGAATAGTAATATCTTTAATTCTTTTAAGAGAGAGACCTTGAATAAAGAGATCGTAATCTTTGGCAATAGATGACTCTTGGATCCTCGTGACATTCATCACTAGAAGAAGAATCATTAATTTGAAGATCCGATTTTTTATTGTCAATCTTTTTCTTAAACTAGAAATCTCAATCTTTAAATTAGAAATCTCCTTTTAAGTTTATTAACCTCTTGATTTAATTCGTGAAGTGTAATTTCTTTAACCGGAGATTTGAATCTTTCAAGAGTCTTATTTAAACCGAATATGGGTTTTCTTTTAGCTCTAAGAACCTTGTCAAAGACCTTTTTATCTTTAGTTAATAAATCTTTTAATTGTTTTAGATATTGAGTTTTTAATTCCTGGATCAAGTAATTTTACCGATTAGATCAACTAATAAGGAGCTTTCTTCTTCATCTTTTGTAATTACACTAACCCTTTTACGTGCAGCTTTTATTACAATCTTACTCATATATATAGTGACTTCATTTTCACTATCGAAATTTACGTTGGATGAGTTGTTACTAGAAGATTCTCGGAACATCGAGTAAGCTTCTTCATTATCGCTACTACTCTTATTATCAATTCTCATTAATTCTAATAATTGTTCCAGTATCTTGATTTGAAATATTTAATCGAGCTAATTTTTGTTTAACTCTCGTGATTCACTTTTGTAATGACCTTTCACCCACAATTGTGATGTATAATTTTACTTTTATCAAATATTTTGATTTTTTATAAGATTTTTTCTTTGATGACTTTAGTTTATTATAATAATTATCTTGATTATTGTTCTTATTTTGTTGTGAGTATATCTCTTCTTACTTGCTGCGTTTATGATTTTTGTGTGACTCGATATGTTTATCTTTATGCCCGTGCTTCCTTCGGGAGGAGCCACCCATGCAGAAACCATAATTGCTCACAAAATGTTCCTAACTCGTATTTAGCTTTATTTTTGTCTTTTCTAGCTTGTTTCGCTTAATTTAAAATCAATGCACATTTTTAATCCAATTTTTGGATATGACTAATAATATCTCCATAAGTTAAATTATCATAATCAATATATCCTAGGTTTTTGCTTAATTCTTCCCTAACTTTGTGAAAGCAATAAAGATGGCAAACCATTAACTAATTTTTCTTTCCAAAATGGTTTATTACCGTCATTTCTCATCATAACTCTAGAGGTAAATACATCTTTGTACCATCTAAAATCACTTAGAGTGGGACAAGTAAGATTACTTAGTGATCATGAATTCTTTTCTCGTAATATTGCTAGGGGTTCCAACAAAATGTTTAATTATGGTGAATATTAAAGTGTTAACTCCATCAGAAGACCAATACCAAAGATCTTCATCAAAGATGGGATTGCCTTCTTTATCTCTTTGAATAAAGATGAATTATGGATATTCTAATGTCTTCCGTGAGATGTTTTTCCCACTAAGACCTAAGAATGCTAAAGTGAATCCACTAGCTAATAATTCAACAATGTCCGGTTGAGACAAAGTGTTGAATTTAGTGATGTATCATATTAGCTACCATGTATAGACATATGATTTAGTTTATTAAGAATTTCTTGTTCACTAAATCCATCTATATTCCATTCATAAATTTTATTAGAGGATACCGAAAACTGTTTATCTAGATTTCTTTCTTCGAATTGTAAATCCGGAGGAGTTGGTCTGGAATACCAATTTCTGGTGATACTTGTGTTATTAACAGTTAATTTATTTAATTGATCATTAAGGTTTGAAATAGAAGAGTGGTCAGAAGAACTTTCATTATTATCATCAGATTCTACCTGATCAATAACAGCAATAGTTCCACTTGGACCGGGTTCTGTTTTGAGTTTTTTAAATAATTTTTCAATGGATTGGACCAATTCGTCATCTTTATTAGGTAAACTTAAATTATATCTGTTTTCTGGTAAATTTAGTAAAGGTTGTTATATCTTTGAATCGGGTTTTTTGATAATACCTTCTTCAAATTTTTCTTCAATTCTATCTAGTCGTTTTCCTCATTGCTAGATATTGATTGCTAAAGTTTAATTGTTCAATTATTTTTTGTCGTTATTAGTTCCGCTGTATTTTGAAGGGACTAGCAATAATGTAAGTGTTTTTTAATCGAATTAGAACTGCTTTCTAATGGGGATGACCAATTTGATACTTTGGATCTGCTCTTCTTTAATCCATTGAGTTTTACTAATAACATTGCATTTACCTTGATAATCATGTATATACCAAATCATAAAAAGTGATGTTAATTTCTTCATTTTGATAAATCTTTTCCATCTATTTATTATCTTATCTCTTTCCTTTTAGGTTGGATGGATGATCTAAATAGATGTCTTTTTCTTTATTAGATTTTGAATTAAAATCTTTAACTAAGTTATCCCAATTTAACACGAATTCTTTTTTTAATGACTCTTAGTTGATTATGAATAGGGGCATTAAAATCGGTGTCGTGGGATAAACAGAGATGCCGGGGAAGAAGAGTCTTCATCTTCTACTTCGTATCGCTCGAAAGTATAACAGGATGACTAACTTGTCCTTCATTAAGAATACCTTTTAGTTTGATATCTTTAACAAGAGGATTACTTAGGACCTCAAGATTCTTCTAGTGTGGATAACTCAAGGGATCAAGAACTAGAAATATCTTCAATGATAACTAGTGACCTAAGTACGCTCAAAACTAATTTTAACAGCCCATCTCGAAAATTGTTGGATATTTTCAATATTCAATAAATTGTTAATTATGGGTTGTTGTGGTAATTCATTTGGTAAAGTCCATTGATTAGGTAAGTTAATATCCTTCCAAAGAATTGTTCTTGGGATCTGGATATTAGCATCACTAGTTGAACTTTGAATTAAAACTGTTTGATCTTTTGGGCTTTTATTAAGAGCATGAACGTTCAAATTTGACTTCATCGCCTTATAATAAATCTCAGAATCAAAGCAATGGGTTGAGATCCTTCAATCATTTGAGTAATCTCTCCATCAGTTTTAATATTTAATGATAAGGCTTTAAATAAGTTTTGATCACTGAGACTCAGGGTGAAATCAGGAAAACAATTGAAATGGATAGGTCCATTATGCAAACTTGCTTCCATTGCACCAATAATGCTTGGATAGTAATTTAAAAATCTAGCATCTCTAAGGCAGAGGTAGATTGATGAATTAATTCCTTTTCTATTAAGAGGTTTAACTGCAACTTGAACAAGACCTATATGTATAAAATTATAACCCTTTTTTCTATGTTTTTTAATAACTTCTGGTGATAAAAGACTACAATTTTCGTATTCTTTGTTAATTGCATAAACTCTCTCAACAGTTTTGACATTATAATCAGTTTTAAATTTATCTGAGAATGTTGACTGATAAATTTCTTTGGGAGATACCTTAGGTATATTCCAGTTGTTTAAAACTTGATTAATGTTTTCATAATTATGTTCTTCTTGGTTCACTATATCTGGAACAGGAGGCAAAGCTGACCTGTTACTAACTGAGGAGCTAGATCTGAATAACTCTCATTTTGACTGCTTTCAAAAATAAAATCTTACTCAAAGCTCATTCATGCATACCCCTGCTTACCCAAAGTAGACTCATACCTATGTTCTATAACCCGACAACGCTTTGCTCCTCTGAGACTTACAAAAGGTTAGACACTTAACTAGGTGGACTACAAAAAGTAAGGTGACTTTAGAACTTTGATGAAGAAGATAATTTTGAAATAGTAAAGAGAAGTTTGATGAAAGAGATCTGGCTAAACAGTTACCAATAACGAACATAATTATGAAAATTTATGCAATTAACAAAGAATACGAAAATTGTAGTCTTTTATCAATTGCATAAACTCTCTCAACAATTTTGACATTATAATCAGTTTTAAATTTATCTGAGAATGTTGACTGATAAATTTCTTTGGGAGATACCTTAGGTATATTCCAGTTGTTTAAAACTTGATTAATGTTTTCATAATTATGTTCTTCTTGGTTCACTATATCTGGAACAGGAGGCAAAGCTGACTTCATACTAACCGAGGAGCTAGATCTCTAATAACCTACTCATCTTGATCAAGCTTTCAAAAATAAAATCTTACTCAAAGCTCATTCATGCATACCCTGCTTACCCAAAGTAGACTCATACCTATGTTCTATAACCCGACACCGCTCACCCTCGAGACTTACAAAAGGTTGACACGAACTAGGTGGACTACAGGTAAGTAAGGTGACTTTAGAACTTTGATGAAGAAGATAATTTTGAAATAGTAAAGAGAAGTTTGAGGAAAGAGATCTGGCTAAATAGTTACCAATAACAAACAAGTTGGCTCTGATACCATTTGGGGGCGGAAGAAGAGATATACAAGAGAAGAACAAGTGCGCATACAAAACACAATTAAATTACTAAATAAAAACAATTTTATTGATTAATACAAACTATTTACAAGATAGATAACTAAAATGGACTTACAAGATTACTGAAATAAGAACATTAGATGAAGGGGGGTTAAGTAGGCTAAACAAATGTAGAGAGGTTAAAGATTTGTCGAGAAGGATCTCTCGAGTCTTTAAGTCTCCGCTTAAACTAAATGAATCCGATTTCCTTTTATAGAACAAGGAAACGAATCATACAAGATTACTATTACAATAACGAGGTAAAATAAAAGTAAGAAACATTTTACTAAAGTAAAGGAAAAAGAATCGCTTTGGAAAAGCAAGACGCCTTTTTTTGACTAATGCGTCGTGGGACCGGATGCTTGATCGAAAACGAATCTGCTTTGGGTGGAAAAGCGACGCCTTCTTTTTGACTAATGCGATTATGGGACCGGATGCTTGATCGAAAAGTCGCTTTGATGAAAAAGCGTAAGATGTCACGACAATGCCGCTGAAAGCAGTGGATCGAGGTCACGGAGTAGGTGACGAGGTCACGGAGCAGTGACTAAGGCTTTTGAGCAGTCGGATGATTAAGGTCACTTTGAGTAGGTCTTGGTGGCCGAAAATAGAGAATCACATCTTCACTTTGATTGATTAGAGATGGGCTCAAGAAAATGTATCTTGAGCATCTCAAGAGCAATTGTGCCATAGGGGTCATAACCGCCTTCATAATCGTAATCATGACTAGAATTATCTCCTCCGGATCGAGAAGAAGCTTTATCTCGACTCTTCACACGAATCGATCAAGTCTTAAATGAATAGCATCATCAAGACGCTTAACTCTAAATTAGAATAATCGAAACATCTCGTGGATCAAGCGGAGTGATGTAACCGATTTTGCTAATTCATTGTTTTTTGATTTATCGAGGATGCAATTACAGATGCCGTAGTAATCAGATTGACGTTAATCGGAGGAGGTAACAGAGGAGAAAGCGGGAATTCTTTTTTGAACTTGGCCTACTATTCTCATCAACTCCAAATTTATCCCACCATTTAATTGAAAACTACGAGAGAGACACGAGAAATAGGAGAAAGAAAAGTCCGAGTCATTCCCGATTCCTATGGACGACGGAGACCGAAAAAACAAAGACTTCTTGAGTGGTCAGAATTATATATTGCCATTTCAAAATCCAAGGATTTTATATTTACTACAAAATATAAGGAAGACTGGAATTTCCTCATATTTGGAATGATAGTTACTGTGATGACAAAAATGCTCTAATTGGGCAAGGAGAGGTTTAGGGAAAATGTCATGACTCAAACCGTACATTGTCCACCAAAGAATGAACTATTTGGGGAATTGACTTTTAAATTTGTGGTCGAACTGAAAGAACCACGAGTGACTATGATCATCATTTTGATGAAGCATGATTTTATGCCAGGCTTCAATATAATCATAATAGCAAAAGGAACTAGATTGATTAGAAAGAGATCTGAGATCTGATGGATGACTACTCTAATCTGATGAATTAAGGACTTGTTTAATATACAATGAATGATAAAGGAGTTTTGATTTATCATCATTGGCATAGATTGGTTTTATGAAAACCACTGCTTCAATAAGGATATCTCTATAATAAACAAGTGACTTATATGGAGTCAAGGAGTAAAATGCCATCCCAAGGAAAATATCAAATCGCTAATCGATAGGGTCATCTTTAGGTTTCATATTTAACTCAACATGAAATAAGTGATGATCATAAACCCAAGATAATCGTATAATCGGATGACTAGGTTTTGATGAATGAAGTGAGCTTGACTAGCAAAAATATCAAATGGCTTTGGTCGACTAGCAAGAATCGAGGAGTAAGGCTTGGGGACCGTATCAAGCACCGGAATTTATTATGTGTCTGGTGATCAAGTGAGGAACAACAGCCTTTTGGTTGATTAATCTTGGTTGATTAATCGGACCAAAGAAGCGGCCATGACTACGGAAGATGAACCTCCTCGAACACTCATTTTGCTGTGATTGTACCATCTAGCGAATGAATGCTTAGAGGCGACGTTTTCAACGTCTTTTTCCAGAATAAATTTTGCTGACTTACAATCTATTCTAACTAAGAATTTCTGATTTAATAAATCTCTCTGGAATTTTTTAATACATAAAACTAGAGATAAAATCTCCTTTTAATAAGATCAGATTTTAATTGTGTAGAATTCCATGCGCCGTAATGGAAACGAACAATTTGTTCATTAGAAATAGAGTCAATTTACATTTGGTATGCCTCTCAATCCAATGTCGAGGCGCCGCCAATTATTTTGAATGTCAATCATTAGAGATGCCAAGGCAGGGGCAAAACCTTAACATATTTTTTAACTTCACGGACGACGTAAGTATGAATGTCGATCAGAGGAGGATTGCTTTATGGTTACCGAAAGAGAGGCTTACAAATCTTCCCGAGGTCCTTGTAAATCGCCAATATAATTGAAAGCGAGCCAAGAAACCTCTCAGAGTCGATTCTTGCTCGGTAATCTTATCTCGGGAACCTGGCTTAATTGAATAGCTCACAATCGGCACAGTGAGTCCAATGATAGAGGATTAAACCGAGAAATCGACTTTAGTCAAAAAACAGACTACACTTGGAAGGAGAAAGGACAAGACCATTGGTTTTAACTGCTTTTGAAGAATGAATTCAAATGTTTAATATGTTCTTCAATAGTCTTGGAGAATACAAGGATGTCATCGATGTAAACAATGATAAAATGATCAAGGATTCAAAATATTATTAAGAATATTCTCAAATTCATTTGGGTGCATTCTTAAGTCCAAATGATCAACATTCCATTCGCGATGTCCGAACGAGTGGTAAATGCGCTTTTGTACCTATCATCCGGGTGAATGGCAACTTGCCAAAATCCTCGACTTGAGGTCAAATTTACTAAAGATTGTGGAGACGCTTAACCTACCAAGGAGATCATCCTTGTTGGGCAAAGGGTACCTAATCCACTCTAAAACTTTGTTTAATGGTTTATAATTAATGACTAAAATTAGGACACCTCGTTCTTTCTCACCTTCATTATTAACATGTATATCGGACAAGACCATGGGGACTTACTATGTCTAATTAGCCTTTTTACCGAGGAGATCATTGATTTCAATTTTACATAACTCCATTTGTTCATGACTCATTTGAATAGGCCTAGCCTTAGTAGGAATTAAATGCTCTTTAAATTCTTTAGCATAGGTAATCTAACTGTGTGCTTCTTCCTATGCCAAAAAGCATTGGGAGAATCGTAACACAAGTTATTTATTAAATAATCTTTTAATTCTTTTATTTTTTTCTTGAACCTCACATTTTAAGTTGGTCATCAACTTGTTGGTACTTAATTTCTTCTTTAAGAAAATTTAGGTGAACAACTTTACAATTTATCAGATTTAATGATTTAGAAATCGATTCTTCCTAATAAATTTTAAATCTCTTTCTTTTAGTTTAATTAAGAATTTAAATATAATTTTCTTTCCTAAATGTTCACAACTTAAACCTTTATTACTAGTGGTAAATGGATAAAGCAAATATATGAATGGTAATCCTAAAATAATTTTGTCGAAGAAGATTGCGAACTAAGACTAACGAGGTCTTGAAACACATGTTGTCCCTGACAGATATGTACTTTAGGTAATTTGTACTTTATTTCCATTTGACTACCAAGTGAATTTAATTTTTCACTAGTTTTCTTATAATATCTAGTGGGGATAATACCTTCTTAAATATTAATTCAAGTCCGCACCAAAGATTCTACTTTAGAAGCAGGAGTTGTCTTTAAAAGGTTTTATCAATGACTAAATTAATGGAAATATACCATTTTTGAATAGTAATATCTTTAATTCTTTTAAGAGAGAGACCTTGAATAAAGAGATCGTAATCTTTGGCAATAGATGACTCGGATCCTCGTGACATTCATCACTGTAAGAAGAATCATTAATTTGAAGATCCGATTTTTTATTGTCAATCTCTTTTCTTAAACTAGAAATCTCAATCTTTAAATTAGAAATCTCCTTTTTAAGTTTATTAACCTCTTGATTTAATTCGTGAAGTGTAATTTCTTTAATCGGAGATTTGAATCTTTCAAGAGTCTTATTTAAACCTAATATGGGTTTTTCTTTAGCTCTAAGAACCTTGTCAAGTTGACCTTTTATCTCTTTAGTTAATAAATCTTTTAATTGTTTTAGATATTGAGTTTTTAATTCGGATCAAGAATTTTACCGATTAGATCAACTAATAAGGAGCTTTCTTCTTCATCTTTTGTAATTACACTAACCCTTTTACGTTAGCTTTTATTACAATCTTCTGTACATATAGTGACTTCATTTTCACTATCAGAATTTACGTTGGATGAGTTGTTACTAGAAGATTCTGGAACATCAGAAGCTTCTTCATTACTGCTACTACTCTTATTATCAATTCTCATTAATTCTAATAATTGTTCCGTATCTTCGCTTGAAATATTTAATCGAGCTAATTTTTGTTTAACTCTGCATTCACTTTTGTAATGACCTTTCTCATTCACAATTGTGATGATAATTTTACTTTTATCAAATATTTTTGATTTTTTATAAGATTTTTTCTTTGATGACTTAGGTTTATTATAATAATTATCTTGATTATTGTTCTTATTTTTGTTGTGAGTATATCTCTTCTTACTTGCGTTTATGATTTTTGTGTGACTCGATATGTTTATCTTTATGCTCGTGCTTCCTTCTTTGGGAGGAGCCACCCACAGAAACCATAATTGCTCACAAAATGTTCCTAACTCGTATTTAGCTTTATTTTTGTCTTTTCTAGCTTGTTTCGCTAATTTAAAATCAATGCACATTTTTAATCCAATTTTTTGGATATGACTAATAATATCTCCATAAGTTAAATTATCATAATCAATATATCCTAGGTTTTTGCTTAATTCTTCCCTAACTTTGTGAGCAAATAAAGATGGCAAACCATTAACGAATTTTTCTTTCCAAAATGGTTTATTACTGTCATTTCTCATCATAACTCTAGAGGTAAATACATCTTTGTACCATCTAAAATCACTTAGAGTGGGACAAGTAAGATTACTTAACTGATCATGAATTCTTTCTGTAATATTGCTAGGGTTCCAAATAAAATGTTTAATTATGGTGAATATTAAAGTGTTAACTCCATCGGAAGACCAATACCAAAGATCTTCATCAAAGATGGATTGCTTTCTTTATCTCTTTGAATAGCATGAATTATGGATATTCTAATGTCTTCTCGTGAGATGTTTTTCCCACCAAGACCTAAGAATGCTAGTGAATCCACTAGCTAATAATTCAACAATGTCCGTTGAGACAAAGTGTTGAATTTAGTGATGTAATCGTTAGCTACCATGACATATGATTTAGTTTATTAAGAATTTTTGTTCACTAAATCCATCTATATTCCATTCATAAATTTTATTAGAGGATACCGAAACCTGCTTATCTAGATTTCTTTCTTCAATTGTAAATCCTGAGGAGTTGGTCCGAATACCAATTTCGTGATACTTGTGTTATTAACATTTAATTTATTTAATTGATCATTAAGGTTTGAATAGAAGAGTGGTCAAGAACTTTCATTATTATCATCGATTCTACCCGATCAATAATGTTAATAGTTCCACTTGGACCGGGTTCTGCTTTTGAGTTTTTAAATAATTTTCAATGGATTGGACCAATTCGTCATCTTTATTAGGTAAACTTAAATTATATCTGCTTTTCCGGTAAATTTAGTAAAGGTTGTTATATCTTTGAATCGGGTTTTTGATAATACCTTCTTCAAATTTTTCTTCAATTCTATCTAGTGCTTTTCCCACTGCTAGATATTGATTGCTAAAGTTTAATTGTTCAATTATTTTTTGTCGTTATTAGTTCCGCTGTATTTTGAAGGGACTAGCAATAATGTAAGTGTTTTTAATCGAATTAGAACTGCTTTAATGGGGGATGACCGGTTATACTTTGGATCATCTTTCTTTTAATCCATTGAGTTTTACTAATAACATCAGCATTTACCTTGATAACGTATATACCAAATTATAAAAAGTGATGTTAATTTCTTCATTTTTGATAAATCTTTTCCATCTATTTATTATCTTATCTCTTTCCTTTTCAGCTTGGATGGATGATCTAAATAGATGTCTTTTTCTTTATTAGATTTTGAATTAAAATCTTTAACTAAGTTATCCCAATTTAACACGAATTCTTTTTTTAATGACTCTTAGTTGATTATGAATAGGGGCATTAAAATCGGTATCGTGGGATAAACAGAGGATGCTTGGGAAGAAGAGTCTTCATCTTCGACGGTATGATCGCTCGAGTATAACAGGGATGACTAACTTGTCCTTCATTAAGAATACCTTTTAGTTTGATATCTTTAACAAGAGGATTACTTGGACCTCAAAGATCTCTTCTAGTGTGGATAATCAAGGGACCAAGAACTAGAAATATCTTCAATGATAACTAGTGACCTAGTACGCTCAAAACTAATTTTAACAGCCCATCCGAAAATTGTTGGATATTTTCAATATTCAATAAATTGTTAATTATGGTTTGTTGTGGTAATTCATTTGGTAAAGTCCATTGATTAGGTAAGTTAATATCCTTCCAAAGAATTGTTCTTGGATCTGGATATTAGCATCACTAGTTGAACTTTGAATTAAAACTGCTTTGATCTTTTGGGCTTTTATTAAGAGCATGAACGCTCAAATTTGACTTCATCGCCTTATAATAAATCTCAGTAAATCAAAGCAATGGGTTGAGATCCTTCAATCATTTGAGTAATCTCTCCATCGCTTTTAATATTTAATGATAAGGCTTTAAATAAGTTTTGATCATCGAGACTCAAGGTGAAATCAGAAAGCGCTTGAAATGGATAGGTCCATTATGCAAACTTGCTTCCATTGCACCAATAATGCTTGGATAGTAATTTAAAAATCTAGCATCTCTAAAGCGCAGGGTAGATTGATGAATTAATTCCTTTTCTATTAAGAGGTTTAATCGCAACTTGAACAAGACCTATATGTATAAAATTATAACCCTTTTTTTCTATGTTTTTAATAACTTCAGTGATAAAAGACTACAATTTTCGTATTCTTTGTTAATCAGATAAACTCTCTCAACAGCTTTTGACATTATAATCGCTTTTAAATTTATCTCGAGAATGTTGATGATAAATTTCTTTGGGAGATACCTTAGGTATATTCCAGCTTGTTTAAAACTTGATTAATGTTTTCATAATTATGTTCTTCTTGGTTCACTATATCCGAACAGAGGCAAAGTCGACTGTTACTTAATCGAGGAGCTAGATCTCGAATAACCTACTCATTTTGATCTGCTTTCAAAAAAAATCTTACTCAAAGCTCATTCATGCATACCCCGCTTACCCAAAGTAGACTCATACCTATGTTCTATAACCCGACACCGCTTCACACACTCGAGACTTACAAAGGTTGAGACACGAACTAGGTGGACTACAAAAGTAAGGTGACTTTAGAACTTTGATGAAGAAGATAATTTTGAAATAGTAAAGAGAAGTTTGATGAAAGAGATCTGCTAAATAAGCTACTAAATAACGAACATAATTATGAAAATTTATGCAATTAACAAAGAATACGAAAATTGTAGTCTTTTATCAATTGCATAAACTCTCTCAACAATTTTGACATTATAATCAGCTTTAAATTTATCTCGAGAATGTTGATGATAAATTTCTTTGGGAGATACTTTTAGGTATATACCATTTGGGGGCTAAGAAGAGATATACAAGAGAAGAACAAGTCACAAGACAATACAAAACACAATTAAATTACTAAATAAAAACAATTTTATTGATTAATACAAACTATTTACAAGATAGATAACTAAAATGGACTTACAAGATTACCAAATAAGAACATTAGATGAAGGGGGTTAAGTAGGCTAAACAAATGGTAGAGGTTAAAGATTTGTCGAGAAGGATCTCTCGAGTCTTTCTAAGTCCGCTTAAACTAAATGAATCCGATTTCCTTTTATAGTAACAAGGAAACGAACTCATATAAGATTACTATTACAATAATCGAGGTAAAATAAAAGTAAGAAACATTTTACTAAAGTAAAAGTACAAGTAAAAACATTTTACTAAAGTAAAGGAAAAGAATCGCTTTCGGTGGAAAAGCAGACGCCTTTTTTTTGACTAATGCGCGTCGTGGGACCGGATGTTGATCTTGATCGAAAGTCGCTTTGATGAAAAGCGTAAGATGTCACGACAATGCCGCCTCGAAAGCAGTGACCGAGGTCACCGAGTAGGTGACCGAGGTCACGGAGCAGAAAGTGACTAAGGTCACGAAAGCAAGTGATGATTAAGGTCGCCTTAGAGTAGGTGTCACCGATCGAAATAGAGAATCACATCTTCACTTTGATTGATTAGAGATGGGCTCAAGAAAATGGATTCGAGCATCTCCTCAAGAGCAATTGTGCCATAGGGGTCACAAATCGCCTTTCATAATCGTAATCACGACTAGAATTATCTCCTCCGACCGAGAAGAAGCTTTATCTCGACTCTTCACGAATCGATCAAGTCTTAAATGAATAAAGATCAAAGAAGACGCTTAACTCTAATTAGAATAATCGTAAACATCTCGTGATCAAGCAGTGATGTAACCGATTTTGCTAATTCAATTTGTTTTTTGATTTATCGAGGATGCAATACAGATGCCGTAGTAATCGTATTGACGTTAATCGAGGAGGTAACAGAGAGAAGCGGAATTTTTTTTGAACTTGGCCTACTATTCTCATTAACTCCAAATTTATCCCACCATTTAATTGAAAAACTACGAGAGACCCGAGAAATAGAGAGAAGAAAAGTCCGAGCCATTCCCGATTCCTACGGACGACGGAGACCGAAAAAAAAGGACTTCTCGAGTGGTCAGAATTATATATTGCCATTTCAAAATCCAAGGATTTTATATTTACTACAAAATATAAGGAAGACCGAATTTCCTCATATTTGGAATGATAGTTATCGTGATGACAAAATGCTCTAATTGGGCAAGGAGAGGTTTAGGAAAATGTCATGACTCAAACTGCATTTTGTCCACCAAAGAATGAACCATTTGGGAATTGACTTTTAAATTTGTGGTCGAACCGAAAGAACCACGAAAGACTATGATCATCATTTTGATGAAGCATGATTTTATGCCACGCTTCAATATAATCATAATAAAGAAAAGGAACTAGATTGATTAGAAAGAGATCTCGAGATCCGATGGATGACTACTCCAACTCAATGAATTAAGGACTTGTTTAATATACAATGAATGATAAAGGAGTTTTGATTTATCATCATTGGCATAGATTGGTTTTATGAAAACCGACTGCTTCAATAAGGATATCTCTATAATAAACAAGTGACTTATATGGAGTCAAGGAGTAAAATGCCATCCCAAGGAAAATACCGGGTCGCTAACCGAATAGGGTCATTTTTAGGTTTCATATTTAACTCAACATGAAATAAGTGATGATCATAAACCTCAAGATAATCGTATAATCGGATGACTAGGTTTTGACGAGTAGAATGGAGCTCGACTAGCAAAAATATCAAACGGCTTGGTCGACTAAAGAAGAATCGAGGAGTAGGGCTTGGGACCGTATCAAGCACCGGAATTTATTATGTGTCTGGTGATCGGGTGAGGAACAACAGCCTCCTTTGTTGATTAATCGTCGATTAATCGACCAAAGAGAATGCTGCCATGACTACGGAAGATGAACCTCCTCAACACTCATTTTGTCGTGATTGCACTCGTAGCAATAAATTCACGAGTGAGAAAAATCTGGACCGAAGTTGTTATCGCTTTTAATATATTCAATATCAAAATCAAAAATACTTAAAATTGCTTGCCATCTAGCTTAATGAATGTTAGAGGCGACGCTTTTCAACGCCTTTTTCCGTAATAAATTTTGGCCGACTTACAATCTATTCTAACTAAGAATTTCTCGATTTAATAAATCTCTCGAATTTTTAATACATAAAACTAGAGATAAAATCTCCTTTTTAATAGATCAGATTTTAATTGTGTAGAATTCCATGCGCCGTAATGGAAACGAACAATTTGTTCATTAGAAATAGAGTCAATTTCTTTGAGTATGCCTCCTAATCCAATGTCGAGGCGCCGCCAATTATTTTGAATGTCAATCATTAGAGATGCCAAGGCAGGCAAAACCTTAACATATTTTTTTTAACTCACGGACGACGTAAGTATGAATGTCACCCAAGGAGGAGGATTACTTTGTAAGTTACCGAAAGAGAGGCTTACAAATCTTCCCGAGGTCCTCAGAAATCGCCAATATAATCGAAATGAGCCAAGAAACCTCTCAGAATGATTCTTGCTTGCATCTTATCTCGGGAACCGGCCACGAATCAATAGCTCATTAATCGGCCGCATGAGTCCATGATAGAGGATTAAACCGAGAAATCGATTTTAGTCAAAAAATGTATCACACTTGGAAGGAGAAAGGACAAGACCATTGGTTTTAACTCGCTTTCAAGAATGAATTCAAATGTTTAATATGTTCTTCAATAGTCTTGAGAATACAAGGATGTCATCGATGTAAACAATGATAAAATGATCAAGGGATTCAAAATATTATTAAGAATATTCTCAAATT
The DNA here is from genome assembly GCA_020205605.1 of Panax ginseng. Classification (NCBI taxonomy): domain Eukaryota; kingdom Viridiplantae; phylum Streptophyta; class Magnoliopsida; order Apiales; family Araliaceae; genus Panax; species Panax ginseng. Next base: position 35,205,919 of record CM035137.1, read on the forward strand.
CATCGGGTGCATTCTTAAGTCCAAATGATCAACATTCCATTCAGTAGTGTCCGAACGAGTGGTAAATGCGCTTTGTACCTATCATCCGGGTGAATGGCAACTTGCCAAAATCCCGACTTGAGGTCAAATTTACTAAAGATTGTGGAGACGCTTAACCTACCAAGGAGATCATCCTTGTTGGGCAAAGGGTACCTAATCCACTCTAAAACTTTGTTTAATGGTTTATAATTAATGACTAAATGAGGACACCTCGCTCTTTCTCTCACCATTATTAACATGTAAGGTCGACAAGACCATGGGGACTTACTATGTCTAATTAGCCCTTTACCGAGGAGATCATTGATTTCAATTTTACATAACTCCATTTGTTCACGACTCATTTGAATAGCCCTAGCCTTAGTAGGAATTAAATGCTCTTTAAATTCTTTAAAGATAGGTAATCTAACTCAGTGCTTCTTCCTATGCCAAAAAGCATCGGGAGAATCGTAACAAGTTATTTATTAAATAATCTTTTAATTCTTTTTTTTTTCTCTCAACCTCACATTTTAAGTCGGTCATCAACTTGTTGGTACTTAATTTCTTCTTTAAGAAAATTTAGTGAACAACTTTACAATTTAATGATTTAATGATTTAGAAATCGATTCTTCCCTAATAAATTTTAAATCTCTTTCTTTTGGTTTAATTAAGAATTTAAATATAATTTTCTTTCCTAAATGTTCACAACTTAAACCTTTATTACTAGTGGTAAATGGATAAAGCAAATATATGAATGGTAATCCTAAAATAATTTTGTCAAGAAGATTGCGAACTAAGACGAACGAGGTCTTGAAACACATGTCATCCTCGATGTATATGTACTTTTTGGTAATTTGTACTTTATTTCCATTTGACTACCAAGTATTTAATTTAATTTTTCACTAGTTTTCTTATAATATCTAGTGGGATAATACCTTCTCGAATATTAATTCAAGTCTCGCACTCAAAGATTCACTAGAGCAGGGAGTCAGATCAAAAGGTTTTATCAATGACTAAATTAATGGAAATATACCATTTTTTGAATAGTAATATCTTTAATTCTTTTTAAGAGAGAGACCTCAATAAAGAGATCGTAATCTTTGGCAATAGATTTACTCGATCCTCGTGACATTCATCACTGTAAGAAGAATCATTAATTTGAAGATCCGATTTTTATTGTCAATCTCTTTCTTAAACTAGAAATCTCAATCTTTAAATTAGAAATCTCCTTTTAAGTTTATTAACCTCTCGATTTAATTCAGAAGTGTAATTTCTTTAACCGAGATTTGAATCTTTCAAGAGTCTTATTTAAACCTAATACGGGTTTTTCTTTAGCTCTAAGAACCTCACAAATGACCTTTTTATCTTTAGTTAATAAATCTTTTAATTGTTTTAGATATCGAGTTTTTAATTCCTGATCAAGAATTTTACCGATTGTATCAACTAATAAGGAGCTTTCTTCTTCATCTTTGTAATTACACTAACCCTTTTACAACAGCTTTTATTACAATCTTCCGTATATATATAGTGACTTCATTTTCACTATCGTAATTTACGCTGATGAGTTGTTACTAAAGATTCTCGAACATCGTAAGCTTCTTCATTATCGCTACTACTCTTATTATCAATTCTCATTAATTCTAATAATTGTTCCGTATCTTCAAATAAATATTTAACCTGAGCTAATTTTTGTTTAACTCGCATTCACTTTTGTAATGACCTTTCCGCCCACAATCGTGATGCATAATTTTACTTTTATCAAATATTTTTGATTTTTATAAGATTTTTTCTTTGATGACTTAGGTTTATTATAATAATTATCTTGATTATTGTTCTTATTTTTGTTGTGAGTATATCTCTTCTTACTAAGGCTTATGATTTTTGTGTGACTCAATATGTTTATCTTTACGCCTCGTGGCTTCCTTCGGAGGAGCCACCCCACAGAAACCATACTGCTCACAAAATGTTCCTAACTCAGATTTAGCTTTATTTTTGTCTTTTCTAGCTTGTTTCGCTAATTTAAAATCAATGCACATTTTTAATCCAATTTTTGGATACGACTAATAATATCTCCATAAGTTAAATTATCATAATCAATATATCCTAGGTTTTTGCTTAATTCTTCCCTAACTTTGTGAGCAAAATAAAGATGGCAAACCATTAACGAATTTTTCTTTCCAAAATGGTTTATTACCGCTATTTCTCATCATAACTCTAGAGGTAAATACATCTTTGTACCATCTAAAATCACTTAGAGTGGGACAAGTAAGATTACTTAACCGATCATGAATTCTTTCTCGTAATATTGCTAGGGGTTCCAACAAAATGTTTAATTATGGTGAATATTAAAGTGTTAACTCCATCCTGAAGACCAATACCAAAGATCTTCATCAAAGATGGATTGCTTTCTTTATCTCTTTTTCAATAAGATGAATTATGGATATTCTAATGTCTTCTCGTGAGATGTTTTTCCCACTAAGACCTAAGAATGCCAAAGAATCCATTTCAGCTAATAATTCAACAATGTCCGTCGAGACAAAGTGTCAATTTAGTGATGTAATCATTAGCTACCATGTATATATATGATTTAGTTTATTAAGAATTTCTTGTTCACTAAATCCATCTATATTCCATTCATAAATTTTATTGTAGGATACCGAAAACCTGCTTATCTAGATTTCTTTCTTCAATCAGAAATCCGAGGAGCTGGTCCGAATACCAATTTCTCGTGATACTTGTGTTATTAATAGCTAATTTATTTAATTGATCATTAAGGTTTGAATAGAAGAGTGGTCAAGAACTTTCATTATTATCATCGATTCTACCCGATCAATAATGTTAAGAATAGTTCCACTGGACCCCAAGTTCTGCTTTTGAGTTTTTTAAATAATTTTTCAAATGGATCGACCAATTCGTCATCTTTATTAGGTAAACTTAAATTATATCTGCTTTCCGTAAATTTAGTAAAGGTTGTTCTATCTTTGAATCGGGTTTTTGATAATACCTTCTTCAAATTTTTCTTCAATTCTATCTAGTCGCTTTTCCTACCGCTGCTAGATATTGATCACTAAAGTTTAATTGTTCAATTATTTTTTGTCGTTATTAGTTCCGCTGTATTTTGAAGGGACTAGCAATAATGTAAGTGTTTTTAATCGAATTAGAACTGCTTTCTAAATGGGGATGATCGGGTCGATACTTTGATCTGCTTTCTTTAATCCATCGAGTTTTACTAATAACATCAGATTTACCTTTGATACCGTATATACCACCATAAAAAGTGATGTTAATTTCTTCATTTTTGATAAATCTTTTCCATCTATTTATTATCTTATCTCTTTCCTTTTCAAATGGATGGATGATCTAAATAGATGTCTTTTTTTTCTTTATTAGATTTTGAATTAAAATCTTTAACTAAGTTATCCCAATTTAACACGTAAATTCTTTTTAATGACTCTTAGTTGATTATGAATAGGGCATTAAAATCGATCGCGGTGGGATAAACAGAGGATGCCGGAAGAAGAGTCTTCATCTTCGACTTTATCGCTCGAGTATAACAGTGATTTACTAACTTGTCCTTCATTAAGAATACCTTTTAAGTTTGATATCTTTAACAAGAGGATTACTTAGACCTCAAGATTCTTCTAAAGTGTGGATAATCAAGGGATCAAGAACTAGAAATATCTTCAATGATAACTCGTGACCTAAAGACGCTCAAAACTAATTTTAATAGCCCATCCGAAATTGTTGATATTTTCAATATTCAATAAATTGTTAACTATGGGTTGTCGTGGTAATTCATTTGGTAAAGTCCATTGATTAGGTAAGTTAATATCCTTCCAAAGAATTGTTCTTGGATCCGATATATTAAGATCACTAGTTGAACTTTGAATTAAAACCGCTTGATCTTTTCGGCTTTTATTAAGAGCATTTAACGCTCAAATTCGACTTCATCGCCTTATAATAAATCTCAGAATCAAAGCAATGGGTCGAGATCCTTCAATCATTCGAGTAATCTCTCCATCGCTTTTAATATTTAATGATAAGGCTTTAAATAAGTTTTGATCATCGAGACTCAAGGTGAAATCAGAAAGCAATTGAAATGGATAGTCCATTATGCAAACTTGCTTCCATCGCACCAATAATGCTTGATAGTAATTTAAAAATCTAAAGATCTCTAAGCAAGAGGTAGATCGATGAATTAATTCCTTTTCTATTAAGAGGTTTAACCGCAACTTGAACAAGACCTATATGTATAAAATTATAACCCTTTTTCTCTATGTTTTTTAATAACTTCCGTGATAAAAGACTACAATTTTCGATTCTTTGTTAATCGCATAAACTCTCTCAACAGCTTTTGACATTATAATCAGCTTTTAAATTTATCCGAGAATGTCGATCGATAAATTTCTTTGGGAGATACCTTTAGTATATTCCAGCTTGTTTAAAACTTGATTAATGTTTTCATAATTATGTTCTTCTTGTTCACTATATCTCGAACAGAGGCAAAGTCGACTGCATTAATCGAGGAGCTAGATCCGAATAACCTACTCATCTCGACCGCTTCAAAATAAAATCTTACTCAAAGCTCATTCATCATACACCCTGCTTACCCAAAGTAGACTCATACCTATGTTCTATAACCCGACACCGCCACACCTCGAGACTTACAAAGGTTAGACACTAACTAGGTGGACTACAAAAAAGTAAGGTGACTTTTAAACTTCAATGAAGAAGATAATTTTGAAATAGTAAAGAGAAGTTTGATTAAAGAGATCCGCTAAACAGCTACTAATAACAAACAACATTAGAACTAACTAGTGTGGACTACAAAAGTAAGTGTGACTTACTAAACTTTGAAAAGAAGATAATTTTGAAATAAGAAAAGAAGTTTGAGAAAGAGATCTCGCTAAATAGTTACCAATAACAAACAAGTCGGCTCTATACCATTTGGGGCTAAGAAGAGATATATAAGAGAAGAACAACAAAAACATACAAAACACAATTAAATTACTAAATAAAAACAATTTTATTGATTAATACAAACTATTTACAAGATAGATAACTAAAATGGACTTACAAGATTACCAAATAAAATAAGAACATTAGATGAAGGGGGGTTAAGAAGCTAAACAATGTAGAGAGGCTAAAGATTTGTCGGAGAAGGATCTCTAGTCTTTCTAAGTCCGCTTAAACTAAATGAATCCGATTTCTTTTATAGAACAAGGAAACGAATCGTTACAAGATTACTATTATAATAATCGAGGTAAAATAAAAGTAAGAAACATTTTACTAAAGTAAAAGTAAAGAATCAATTCGTAAAAACATTTTACTAAAGTAACCGGAAAAAGAATCGAAAGCCGCTAATCGCTGAAAAAAGCGACGCCTTCTTTTTTGACTAATGCTACCGTGGGACCGACAAGCTGATCGAAAGTCGCTGATGAAAAAGCGTAAGATGTCACGATAATGCCGCCTCGAGCAGTGACCGAGGTTACGAGTAGTGATCGAGGTCAGGTGACTAAGGCACGGAAAGCGGATCGAGGTCACGAGCAAAGTGATTATACGATTACGGCAGTAAATGACTAAGGTCGCCGAGTGTCAAGCCGATCGAAATAGAGAATCACATCTTCACTTTGATTGATTAGAGATGGGCTCAAGAAAATGGATTTGAGCATCTCAAGAGCAATTGTGCCATAGGGGGTCACAATCGCTTTCATAATCGTAATCATGACTAGAATTATCTCCTCCGGACCGGTAAGAAGCTTTATCTCACTCTTCACGAATCGATCAAGTCTTAAATGAATAAAGATCAAGAAGACGCTTAACTCTAATTAGAATAATCGTAAACATCTCGCATCAAGCAGTGATGTAACCGATTTTGCTAATTCATTGTTTTTGATTTATCGAGGATGCAAATTAGAGAGCCAGAGTAAATCGATTGACGTTAACCGGAGGAGGTAACAGAGGAGAAGGCGGAATTTTTTTGAACTTGGCCTACTATTCTCATTAACTCCAAATTTATCCCACCATTTAATTGAAAACTACGAGACCCGAGAAATAGAGAAAGAAAAGTCTGAGTCATTCCCCGATTCCTATGGACGATTTTAGAGACCGAAAAACAAAGACTTTCGAGTGGTCAGAATTATATATTGCCATTTCAAAATCCAAGGGATTTTATATTTACTACAAAATATAAGGAAGACCGAATTTCATATTTGGAAATGATAGTTACCGCGATGACAAAAATGCTCTAATCGGGCAAGGAGAGGTTTAGGGAAAATGTCATGACTCAAACTGCATCTTTCCACCAAAGAATGAACCATTTGGGGAATCGACTTTTTAAATTTGTGGTCGAATCGAAAGAACCACGAGTGACTATGATCATCATTTTGATGAAGCATGATTTTATGCCGTGCTTCAATATAATCATAATAAAGAAAAGGAACTAGATTGATTAGAAAGAGATCTCGAGATCCGATGGATGACTACTCCAACTGGCGAATTAAGGACTTGTTTAATATACAATGAATGATAAAGGAGTTTTGATTTATCATCATTGGCATAGATTGGTTTTATGAAAACCACTGCTTTCAATAAGGATATCTCTATAATAAACAAGTGACTTATATGGAGTCAAGGAGTAAAATGCCATCCCGGAAAAAAAAATACTAGGTCGCTAACCGAATAGGGTCATTTTTAGGTTTCATATTTAACTCAACATGAAATAAGTGATGATCATAAACCCAAGATAATCGTACAATCGGATGACTAGGTTTTTGACGGAGTAAATGGAGCTTCGACTAGCAAAAAAATATCAAATGGCTTGGTCGACTAGCAAGAATCGAGGAGTAAGGCTTGGGGACCGCATATCAAGCACTCGGAATTTATTATGTGTCTGGTGATCGGGTGAGGAACAACAGCCTCTTTCGTTGATTAATCGTTGATTAATCGTCAAAGATTAATCGCTTACTACGTTGATTAACTCTCCTCACCACTCATTTTGCAGAATTGCATCGACTACATAAATTCACGAGACGAACTCTCCCGAAACACTCATTTTGGCGTGATTGTACCATCTAAAAATACTTAAAATGCTTGTTAGCTTAATGAATGTTAGAGGCTACGCTTTCAACGCCTTTTTCCGTAATAAATTTTATTTACTTACAATCTATTCTAACTAAGAATTTCTGATTTAATAAATCTCTCTCGAATTTTTAATACATAAAACTAGAGATAAAATTCCTTTTTAATAAGATCAGATTTTAATTGTGTAGAATTCCATGCTACTAAATGGAAACGAACAATTTGTTCATTAGAAATAGAGTCAATTTCGCTTGAGTATGCCTCCTAATCCAATGTCGAGGCGCCGCTTTCAATTATTTTGAATGTCAATCATTAGAGATGCCAAGGCAGGCAAAACCTTAATATATTTTTTTAACTCACCGGACGATAAGTATGAATGTTACCCAGGAGGAGGATTGCTTTGTAAGCTACCGAAAGAGAGGCTTACAAATCTTCCCGAGGTCCTCAGAAATCGCCAATATAATCGAAATGAGCCAAGAAACCTCTCAGAATGATTCTTGCTTTGCATCTTATCTCGGAACCTATTTAAATCAATAGCTCACAATTGGCCGCGTGAGTCCATGATAGAGAGGATTAAACCGAGAAATCAATTTTAGTCAAAAAATGCATCACACTTGGAAGGAGAAAGGACAAGACCATTGGTTTTAATCGCTTTGAAGAATGAATTCAAATGTTTAATATGTTCTTCAATAGTCTTGAGAATACAAGGATGTCATCGATGTAAACAATGATAAAATGATCAAGGGATTCAAAATATTATTAAGAATATTCTCAAATTCACTGGGTGCATTCTTAAGTCCAAATGATCGAACATTCCATTCGCAAAGTGTCCTAATCTGAGTGGTAAATGCGCTTTGTACCTATCATCCGGGTGAATGGCAACTTGCCAAAATCCCGACTTGAGGTCAAATTTACTAAAGATCAGGAGACGCTTAACCTACCAAGGAGATCATCCTTGTTGGGCAAAGGGTACCTAATCCACTCTAAAACTTTGTTTAATGGTTTATAATTAATGACTAGCGAGGACACCTCGCTCTTTTCTCAAATTTCATTATTAACATGTAAGGTCGGACAAGACCATGGGGACTTACTATGTCTAATTAGCCCTTTACCGAGAGATCATTGATTTCAATTTTACATAACTCCATTTGTTCATGACTCATTTGAATAGCCTAGCCTTAGTAGAATTAAATGCTCTTAAATTTTTTGATAGGTAATCTAACTGCAGGTTTCTTCCTATGCCAAAAAGCATCGGGAGAATCGTAACATAAGTTATTTATTAAATAATCTTTTAATTCTTTTTATTTTTCTCTAACCTCACATTTTAAGTTGGTCATCAACTTGTTGGTACTTAATTTCTTCTTTAAGAAAATTTAGGTGAACAACTTTTACAATTTATCAGATTTAATGATTTAGAAATCGATTCTTCTCTAATAAATTTTAAATCTCTTTCTTTTCGTTTAATTAAGAATTTAAATATAATTTTCTTTCCTAAATGTTCACAACTTAAACCTTTATTACTAGTGGGTAAATGGATAAAGCAAATATATGAATGGTAATCCTAAAATAATTTTGTCAAGAAGATTAAGTAACTAAGACTTAACGAGGTCTTGAAACACATGTCATCCTCGACAGATATGTACTTTAGGTAATTTGTACTTTATTTCCATTTGACTACCAAGAAATTTAATTTAATTTTTCACTAGTTTTCTTATAATATCTAAAGGATAATACCTTCTCGAATACAATTCAAGTCTCCAATCATCAAAGATCACTAGAAGTGGAGTTGTACCAAAAGGTTTTATCAATGACTAAATTAATGGAAATATACCATTTTTGAATAGTAATATCTTTAATTTTTTAAGAGAGAGACCTCGAATAAAGAGATCGTAATCTTTGGCAATAGATGACTCGATCCTCGTGATATTCATCACTGTAAGAAGAATCATTAATTTGAAGATCCGATTTTTATTGTCAATCTTTTCTTAAACTAGAAATCTCAATCTTTAAATTAGAAATCTCCTTTTAAGTTTATTAACCTCTCGATTTAATTCGTGAAGTGTAATTTCTTTAACCGGAGATTTGAATCTTTCAAGAGTCTTATTTAAACCTAATACGGGTTTTTCTTTAGCTCTAAGAACCTTGTCAAGGACCTTTTATCTTTAGTTAATAAATCTTTTAATTGTTTTAGATATTGAGTTTTTAATTCCTGATCAAGAATTTTACCGATTAGATCAACTAATAAGGAGCTTTCTTCTTCATCTTTTGTAATTACACTAACCCTTTTACGTTAGCTTTTATTACAATCTTCGTATATATATAGTGACTTCATTTTCACTATCGTAATTTACGCTGATGAGTTGTTACTAGAAGATTCTCGACATCGTAAGCTTCTTCATTATCGCTACTACTCTTATTATCAATTCTCATTAATTCTAATAATTGTTCCGATCTTCGCTTGAAATATTTAATCGAGCTAATTTTTGTTTAACTCGTGATTCACTTTTGTAATGACCTTTCTCGTCTACAATTGTGATGTATAATTTTACTTTTATCAAATATTTTTGATTTTTATAAGATTTTTCTTTGATTTAATTTCAGTTTATTATAATAATTATCTTGATTATTGTTCTTATTTTTGTCAGAGTATATCTCTTCTTACTGCTTATGATTTTTGTGTGACTCAATATGTTTATCTTTACGCATGTGCTTCCTTCTTCGGAGGAGCCACCCCATGCAGAAACCATAATACTGCTCACAAAATGTTCCTAACTCAGATTTAGCTTTATTTTTGTCTTTTCTAGCTTGTTTCGCTTAATTTAAAATCAATGCACATTTTTAATCCAATTTTTGATACGACTAATAATATCTCCATAAGTTAAATTATCATAATCAATATATCCTAGGTTTTTTGCTTAATTCTTCCCTAACTTTGTGAGCAAATAAAGACGGCAAACCATTAACGAAATTTTTCTTTCCAAAATGGTTTATTACCGCCATTTCTCATCATAACTCTAGAGGTAAATACATCTTTGTACTCATCTAAAATCACTTAGAGTGGGACAAGTAAGATTACTTAATCGATCATGAATTCTTTTCTGTAATATCGCTAGGGGTTCCAACAAAATGTTTAATTATGGTGAATATTAAAGTGTTAACTCCATCGTGAAGACCAATACCAAAGATCTTCATCAAAGATGGATTGCCTTTCTTTATCTCTTTGAATAAGATGAATTATGGATATTCTAATGTCTTCTCGTGAGATGTTTTTCCCACTAAGACTCTAAGAATGCCAAAGGAATCCATCTAGCCTAATAATTCAACAATGTCCGTCGAGACAAAGTGTCAATTTAGTGATGTAACTCATAGCTACCATGTATATATGATTTAGTTTATTAAGAATTTCTTGTTCACTAAATCCATCTATATTCCATTCATAAATTTTATTGAGGATACCGAAAACCGCTTATCTAGATTTCTTTCTTCTAATCAGAACCGAGGAGTTGGTCCGAATACCAATTTCGGTGATACTTGTAGTTATTAATAGCTTAATTTATTTAATCGATCATTAAGGTTTGAATAAGAGAGGGTCAAGAACTTTCATTATTATCATCGATTCTACCGATCAATAACAAATAATAGTTCCACTTGGACCGGTTCTGCTTGAAGTTTTTAAATAATTTTTCAAACGGATCGGACCAATTCGTCATCTTTATTAGGTAAACTTAAATTATATCTGCTTTTCCGTAAATTTAGTAAAGGTTGTTCTATCTTTGAATCGGGTTTTTGATAATACCTTCTTCAAATTTTTCTTCAATTCTATCTAAATGCTTTTCCCATCGTCATAGATATCGATCACTAAAGTTTAATTGCTTCAATTATTTTTTGTCGTTATTAGTTCACGTATTTTCAAGGACTAGCAAATAATGTAAGTGTTTTTTAATCGAATTAGAACCGCTTTAATGGGGATGACCGGGCCGATACTTTGATCTGGCTTTCTTTAATCCATCGAAGTTTTACTAATAACATCAGATTTACCTTTCGATATCGTATATACCACCATAAAAAAGTGATGTTAATTTCTTCATTTTTGATAAATCTTTCCATCTATTTATTATCTTATCTCTCTTCCTTTCACATTGATGGATGATCTAAATAGATGTCTTTTTTCTTTATTAGATTTTGAATTAAAATCTTTAACTAAGTTATCCCAATTTAACACGTAATTTTTTTAACGACTCTTAGTTGATTATGAATAGGGCATTAAAATCGATCGTGGATAAATGAGGATGCCGGGGAAGAAGAGTCTTCATCTTCTACTTTATCGCTCGAGTATAACAGGATTTACTAACTTGTTCTTCATTAAGAATACCTTTTAGTTTGATATCTTTAACAAGAGGATTACTTAGACCTCAGATTCTTCTAGTGTGGATAACCTAAGGATCAAGAACTAGAAATATCTTCAATGATAACTCGGTGACCTAAGACGCTCAAAAACTAATTTTAATAGCCCATCCTAAAATTGTTGATATTTTCAATATTCAATAAATTGTTAATTATGGGTTGTCAGGTAATTCATTTGGTAAAGTCCATTGATTAGTAAGTTAATATCCTTCCAAAGAATTGTTCTCGATCTCGATATTAAGATCACTAGTTGAACTTTGAATTAAAACTGCTTGATCTTTCGGGCTTTTATTAAGAGCATTAACGCTCAAATTGAACTTCATCGCCTTATAATAAATCCTCGTGAATCAAAGCAATGGGTCGAGATCCTTCAATCATTCGAGTAATCTCCATCGCTTTTAATATTTAATGATAAGGCTTTAAATAAGTTTCTGATCATCGAGACTAAGTGAAATCAGAAAGCAATTGAAATGGATAGTCCATTATGCAAACTTGCTTCCATCGCACCAATAATGCTTGGATAGTAATTTAAAATCTAAAGATTCTAAGGCAAGTAGGTAGATCGATGAATTAATTCCTTTTCTATTAAGAGGTTTAACCGCAACTTGAACAAGACCTATATGTATAAAATTATAACCCTTTTTCTATGTTTTTTAATAACTTCGTGATAAAAGACTACAATTTCGTGATTCTTTGTTAATCAGATAAACTCTCTCAACAGCTTTTGACATTATAATCGGCTTTTAAATTTATCCGAGAATGTCGACCGATAAATTTCTTTTCGGGAGATACTCTTAGTATATTCCAGCTTGTTTAAAACTTGATTAATGTTTTCATAATTATGTTCTTCTTGGTTCACTATATCTCGAACACAGAGGCAAAGTCGACTTCGTTATTAAACCGAGGAGCTAGATCCGAATAACTCTACTATTTCGACTGCTTAAAAATAAAATCTTACTCAAAGCTCATTCATGCATACCCTGCTTACTCCAAAGTAGACTCATACCTATGTTCTATAACCCGACACCGCCACACCTCGAGACTTACAAAGGTTAGACACGAACTAGGTGGACTACAAAAGTAAGGCGACTTTTAGAACTTTCACGAAGAAGATAATTTTGAAATAAGTAAAGAGAAGTTTGATGAAAGAGATCCGCTAAACAGCTACTAATAATCTAACATAATTATGAAAATTTATGCAATTAACAAAGAATACGTAAAATTGTAGTCTTTATCAATCGTATAAACTCTCTCAACAATTTTGACATTATAATCAGCTTTTAAATTTATCCGAGAATGTCGATCCGATAAATTTCTTTTGGGAGATACCTTAGTATATTCCAAATTGTTTAAAACTTGATTAATGTTTTCATAATTATGTTCTTCTTGGTTCACTATATCCGAACAGAGGCAAAGTCAATTGCTACTTAACCGAGAGCCAGATCCGAATAACCTACTATCTTCGACCGCTTCAAAAAATAAAATCTTACTCAAAGCTCATTCATTCATACCCCTGCTTACCTAAAGTGTACTCATACCTATGTTCTATAACCCTAATACCGCCACACACCTCGAGACTTACAAAGGTTGGGACACTAACTAGGTGGACTACAAAAAAGAAAGGTGACTTTAGAACTTCACATGAAGAAGATAATTTTGAAATAGTAAAGAGAAGTTTGAGGAAAGAGATCTCGCTAAATAGTTACCAATAACAAACAAGTCGGCTCGATACCATTTGGGGGCTAAGAAGAGATATACAAGAGAAGAACAATTAAAGACACAAAACACAATTAAATTACTAAATAAAAACAATTTTATTGATTAATACAAACTATTTACAAGATAGATAACTAAAATGGACTTACAAGATTACCAAATAAGAACATTAGATGAAGGGGGTAAGAAGCTAAATGAGAGGTTAAAGATTTGTCGAGAAGGATCTCTCGAAGTCTTTCTAAGTCCGCTTGCCAAAATGAATCCGATTTCCTTTTATGTAACAAGGAAACGAATCGTTATAAGATTACTATTACAATAACTCGAGGTAAAATAAAGTAAGAAACATTTTACTAAAGTAAAAGGAAAAGAATTGCTTTGCGGAAAAGAAGACGCCTTTCGACTAATGCTGTCGCGGGACCTGATGTTTCGATCGAAAGCGAATCGCTTTGGTGGAAAAGCGACGCCTTTCGACTAATGCGGCTGGGGACCGGACAAGCTGATCAAAGTCGCTGATGAAAAGCGTAAGATGTTGTCGACAATGCCGCCTCGAAAGGTGACCGAGGCCGAAGAGAAGATCGAGGCTTTACGGGTGAGTAAAGTCACGGGAAAGAAAGTGTGATGATTGTACGGTCATACCGAGAAATAGGCCGGTCGATCGAAATAGAGAATCACATCTTCACTTTGATTGATTAGAGATGGGCTCAAGAAAATGGATCTGAGCATCTCAAGAGCAATTGTGCCATAGGGGTCACAAATCGCCTTTCATAATCGTAATCACGACTAGAATTATCTCCTCCGACCGGTAAGAAGCTTTATCTCGACTCTTCACGAATCGATCAAGTCTTAAAATGAATAAAGATCGTTAAAGACGCCTTTAACTCTAATTAGAATAATCGTAAACATCTCGCGATCAAGTTCAGTGATGTAACCGATTTTGCTAATTCAGCTTGTTTTGATTTATCGAGGATGCAACTACAGATGCCGTAGTAATCGTATCGACGTTAACCCAGGAGGTAATGCAGAGTAGAAAAGCGAATTCTTTTTCGAACTTGGCCTACTATTCTCATTAACTCCAAATTTATCCCACCATTTAATTGAAAACCACGAGAGACCCGAGAATAGAGAAAGAAAGTCCCGAGCCGCCCCGATTCCTGGACGCACGATTTGAGACCTAAAAAATAGACTTCTTCGAGTGGTCAGAATTATATATTGCCATTTCAAAATCCAAGGATTTATATTTACTACAAAATATAAGGAAGACTGAATTTCATATTTGGAATGATAGTTATCGTGATGACAAAATGCTCTAATTGGGCAAAAGGAGAGGTTTAGGGAAATGTCACACTCAAACTGCATCATTCACCCAAAGAATGAACCATTTGGGAATTGACTTTTTAAATTTGTGGTCGAACCGAAAGAACCACGAAAGTGACTATGATCATCATTTCTGATGAAGCATGATTTTATGCCGTGCTTCAATATAATCATAATAAAGAAAAGAACTAGATTGATTAGAAAGAGATCTCAGATCCGATGGATGACTACTCCAATCAATGAATTAAGGACTTGTTTAATATACAACAATGATAAAGGAGTTTTGATTTATCATCATTGGCATAGATTGGTTTTATGAAAACCACTGCTTCAATAAGGATATCTCTATAATAAACAAGTGACTTATATGGAGTCAAGGAGTAAAATGCCATCCCAAGGAAAATACCGGGTCGCTAACTCAATAGGTCATCTTTAGGTTTCATATTTAACTCAACATGAAATAAGTGATGATCATAAACCTCAAGATAATCGCACAATCGGATGACTAGGTTTTGACTTTTGAGTAAATTGAGCTCGACTAGCAAAAAATATCAAATGGCTTTGGTCGACTCAGCAAGAATCGAGGAGTAAGGCTTGGGGACCCGTATCAAGCACCGAATTTATTATGTGTCTGGTGATCAAGTGAGAACAATGCCTTTCGTCGATTAATCGTTCGATTAATCGACCAAAGAGAAGTGCCATTTACCATCGACTACGTAGAAGATGAACCTCCTCCTAACACTCATTTTGCTCATTGTATCCATCTAGCTTAATGAATGCTTAGAGGCGATGCTTTCAACGCTCTTTTTCCGTAATAAATTTTGGCCGACTTACAATCTATTCTAACTAAGAATTTCATTTAATAAATCTCCGAATTTTTAATACATAAACTAGAGATAAAATTTTTTTAATAGTATCGTATTTTAATTGTGTAGAATTTACGCGCCTGTAACGGAAACGAACAATTTGTTCATTAGAAATAGGAGTCAATTGCTGAGTATGCCCCAATCCAATGTCGAGGCGCTGCTTTCAATTATTTTCAATGTCAAATCATTAGAGATGCCAAGGCAGGCAAAACCTCAACATATTTTTAACTTGCCGACGACGTAAGTATATAATGTCACCAAGGAGGAGGATCGCTTTGTGTCACCGAAGAGAGGCTTACAAATCTTCCCCCGAGGTCCTTGTAAACCGGCCAATATAATTGAAATGGACCAAGAAACCTTCAGAAGTCGATTCTTTGCTTGCATCTTATCCGGGAACCGGCTTGCATAATCAATAGCTCACAATCGTCATGAGTCCACGATAGAGGATTAAACCGAGAAATCTGACTTTAGTCAAAAATGTACTCACACTTGGAAGGAGAAAGGACATGTACCATTGGTTTTAACTGCTTTAAGAATGAATTCAAATGTTTAATATGTTCTTCAATAGTCTTGAGAATACAAGGATGTCATCGATGTAAACAATGATAAATGACTCAAGGGATTCAAAATATTATTAAGAATATTCTCAAATTCACCGGGTGCATTCTTAAGTCCAAATGATCGAACATTCCATTCGCAGTGTCCCCTAACGAGGGTAAATGCGCTTGTACCTATCATCCGGGTGAATGGCAACTTGCTGCAAATCTCGACTTGAGGTCAAATTTACTAAAGATCGTGGAGACGCTTTAACCTACCAAGGAGATCATCCTTTGTCAAGGGCAAAGGGTACCTAATCCACTCTAAAACTTTTGTTTAATGGTTTATAATTAACGACTAAGTTTAGGGACACCTCGCTCTTTCTCTCACCATTATTAACAACATATAGGTCGGACAAGACCACGGGGACTTACTATGTCTAATTAGCCCTTTACCGAGGAGATCATTGATTTCCAATTTTATATAACTCCATTTGTTCACGACTCATTTAATAGGCCTAGCCTTAAGAGAATTAAATGTTTTAAATTCTTTAAAGATAGGTAATCTAATCGTGGTGCTTCTTCCTATGCCAAAAAGCATCGGGAGAATCGTAACAAGTTATTTATTAAATAATCTTTTAATTTTTTATTTTTCTCGAACCCTCGTACTTTTAAGTCATCATCAACTTGTTGGTACTTAATTTCTTCTTTAAGAAAATTTAGGTGAACAACTTCAAATTAATCATTTAATGATTTAGAAATTGATTCTTCCTAATAAATTTTAAATCTCTTTCTTTTCGGTTTAATTAAGAATTTAAATATAATTTTCTTTTTCCTAAATGTTCACAACTTAAACCTTTATTAATAGGTAAATGGATAAAGCAAATATATGAATGGTAATCCTAAAATAATTTTGTCAAGAAGATTGCGTAATCTAAGATTTAACGAGGTCTTGAAACACATTGTTCCCGACAGATACGTATTTTTAAGTAATTTGTACTTTATTTCCATTTGACTACCGTTAATAATTTAATTTTTCACTAGTTTTCTTATAATATCTAGTGGGATAATACCTTCAATACAATTCAAGTCCGCACCAAGATTCACTAGAGCAGTGGAGTCAGACTTAAAAGGTTTTATCAATGACTAAATTAATGGAAATATACCATTTTTGAATAAGAATATCTTTAATTCTTTTTAAGAGAGAGACCTCGAATAAAGAGATCGTAATCTTGGCAATAGATGACTGATCCTCGCGACATTCATCACTGTAAGAAGAATCATTAATTTGAAGATCTGATTTTTATTGTCAACTTTTCTTAAACTAGAAATCTCAATCTTTAAATTAGAAATCTCCTTTTCAAGTTTATTAACCTCGATTTAATTCAGTAGTGTAATTTCTTTAATCGAGATTTGAATCTTCAAGAGTCTTATTTAAACCTAATACGGGTTTTTCTTTAGCTCTAAGAACCTTTCACTTTTATCTTTAGTTAATAAATCTTTAATTGTTTTAGATATTGAGTTTTAATTCTTGATCAAGAATTTTAATGATTAGATCAACTAATAAGAGCTTTCTTCTTCATCTTTTGTAATTACACTAACCCTTTTACGTGCAGCTTTTATTACAATCTTCAGCATATAGTTTTTCTCTCATCTTCCGTATATGAAAATGAAGTCACTATATGTACGTAAGATTGTAATAAAACCTGTAAAAGGGTTAGTGTAATTACAAAAGACGAAGAAGAAAGCTCCTTATTAGTCGATCTAATCAAGAAAATTACCATCCTAATTAAAAACTCAATATCTAAAACAATTAAAAGATTTATTAACTAAAGATAAAAAAGGTCACCACAAGGTTCTTAGAGCTAAAGAAAACCCATATTCAGCTTTAAATAAGACTTCGAAAGATTCAAATCTCCGCTAAAGAAATTACACTTCCCTAATTAAATCAAGAGGTTAATAAACTTAAAAGGAGATTTCTAATTTAAAGATCGAGATTTCTAGTTTAAGAAAAGAGATTGACAATAAAAAATCGATCTTCAAATTAATGATTCTTCTTCTAGTGATGAATGTCACGAGGATCCGTGAGTCATCTATCGCCAAAGATTCTCGATCTCTTTATTCAAGGTCTCTCTTAAAAGAATTAAAGATATTACTATTCAAAATGGTATATTTCATTAATTTAGTCATCGATAAAACCTTTTCAAAGACAACTCCCTCGCCTAGTAGATATCGGGTGCGTACTTTTGAATTGTATTCAAGAAGGTATTATCCCACTAGATATTATAAGAAAACTAGTGAAAATTAAATTCAATTAACTAATTCGAAGTCAAATGGAAATAAAGTACAAATTACCTAAAGTATCATATCTGTCAAAGACAACATGTGTTTCAAGACCTCGCTTCGCCTTAGTTCGCAATTCATCGATAAAATTATTTTAGATTACCATTCATATATTTGCTTTATCCATTTACCACTAGTAATAAAGGTTTAAGTTGTGAACATTTAGGAAAGAAAATTATATTTAAATTTTAATTAAACTAAAAGAAAGAGATTTAAAATTTATTCAGAAGAATCAATTTCTAAATCATTAAATCATAAATTGTAAAGTTGTTCACCTAAATTTTCTTAAAGAAGAAATTATACCAACAAGTTGACGACCAACTTAAGAGTAACAGGTTCAAGAAAAAATAAAAGAATTAAAAGATTATTTAATAAATAACTTGTGGTTCGATTCTCCCAATGCTTTTTGGCATGTGAAGAAGCACACAGCTAGATTACCCTATGCTAAAGAATTTAAAGAGCATTTAATTCCTACTAAGGCTAGGCCTATTCAAACGAAGTCATGAACAAATGGAGTTATGTAAAATTGAAATCAATGATCTCCTCAAGAAGGGCTAATTAGACATAGTAAGTCCCCATGGTCTTGTCCAAATTTCTATGTTAATAATGAAGTCGAGAAAGAACGAGGTGTCCTCGCTTAGTCATTAATTATAAACCATTAAACAAAGTTTTAGAGTGATTAGTACCTTTGCCCAACAAGGATGATCTCCTTGGTAAAGTTGTTGCCTCCACAATCTTTTAGTAAATTTGACCTCAAGTCGATTTCGCAAGTTGCCATTCACCCGCATGATAGGTAATAAAATCGATTTACCAATTCGCTCTCGGACATCGCGAATGGAATGTTCAAATATTTGACTTAAGAATGCACCCAAAGAATTTCGTAGTATTCTTAATAATATTTTGAATCCTTCACCATTTTATCATTGTTTACATCGACGACATCCTCAGATTCTCCAAGACTATCAAGAACATATTAAACATTTGAATTCATTCTTCAAAACAGCTTAAAACCAATGGTCTTGTCCTTTCTCCTTCCAAGTGTAGTCTGCTTTTGACTAAAGTCGATTTCTGCTTAATCCTTATCATGGACTCACGCTACCAATCGACAGAGCTATTCAATTCGGCCGAATTTGCTCCTGCATAAGATTACCGACAAGAATCACCCACATGAGGTTTTCGCTCGCCAATTATATCGCCGCTTTTACAAGGACTCGTGAAGATTTGTAAGCTCTCTTTCGCCATAAAGCAATCTCTTCCTCCTCGACCGACATTCATACTTCAGTCCAAATAGTTAAAAATATGTTAAGGTTTTGCCTCGCTTTGCATCTCTAATGATTCAAAGATTCAAAATAATTGAAACCGACGCCTCGACATCGATTCTATAGGCATACTCAAATGTAAATCGAATTTATTTCTAATGAACAAATTGTTCGCTTCCATTCTCGCGCATGGAATTCTACACAATTAAAATACAAAGATTATTAAAAAGGAGATTTTATCTCTAGTTTTATGTATTAAAAATTCCAGAGAGATTTATTAAATCGTAAATTTTAGTTAGAATAGATCAGAAGTCAAAGAAAATTTATTCTCGAAAAGACGCTGAAAACGCCGCCTCTAAGCATTCATTCGTTAGATGGTACAATCACAAAGAAAATGAGTGTTCGAGGAGGTTCATCTTCTCGTAGTCACGGCCATTACTGGTCGTCCAGCTTAATCAACCTAAGAATCAACCAAAGGAATCGTTGTTCCTCACCCAAATACCTGCATACATAATAAATTCCAGTGCTTGGTATGCCCCCAAGCCTTACTCCTCGCCTCATGCTAGTCAACCAAAGCCATTTGATATTTTTTGCTAGTCAAGCTCCAACTACTCCGGCCAAAAAACTTAGTCATCCAGTTGTCTCGATTATCTTCGTGTTTATGATCATCACTTATTTCATGTTGAGTTAAATATGAAACCTAAAATGACCCTATTCGCTTAGCTGAAGCAATTTCAAGATTTTCCTTCTGGATGGCATTTACCCTTCACCCATATAAGTCACTTATTTATTATAGAGATATCCTTATTGAAACAGTAGCCGCTTTTATAAACTAATCTATGCCAATGATGATAAATCAAAACTCCTTTATCATTCATTGTATATTAAACAAGTCCTTAATTCATCGATTGAGTAGTATCCATCGATCTCGATCTCTTTCTAATCAATCTAGTTCCTTTTGCTATTATGATTATATCAAGTCGGCATAAAATCATGCTTCATCAAAATGATGATCATAGTCACCGTGGTTCTTTCAACACCACAAATTTAAAAGTCAATTCCCCCAAATGGTTCATTTTTTTGGTGGACAAGGTACCGCTTGAGTCATGACATTTTCCCTAAACCTCTCCTCGCCCAATTAGAGCATTTTGTCATCACAAGAATTATCATTCCAAATATGAGGAAATTCCATTTTTCCTTATATTTTGTAATATAAAATCCTTGATTTTGAAATGGCAATATATAGTTACGCCCACCAAGAAGTCACCGCTTTTCATCCGTCCATAGGAATCGTGACGGCCTGACTTTCCTTTTCTCCTATTTCTCGTGTCTCTCGCGCTTTTCAATTAAATGGTGGATAAATTTGAGTCGATGTAATAGTAGGCCAAGTTCAAAAAGAATTCTGCCTTTCTCCTCTCATACTCCTCCGCTAACGCTAATATAGCTATTAACGCAGATTCCGCCACAGCATCCTCCAAGAATTAAAAACAATCAATTAGCAAAATCGCCATATCACCGCCTTCAACATGATGTTTCGATTATTCTAATTCCGAAGTTAAGGCGCTTTGTCGATGCTATTCATTTAAGACTTGATCGCTTATGTGA
This sequence comes from Panax ginseng, assembly GCA_020205605.1. NCBI lineage: Eukaryota > Viridiplantae > Streptophyta > Magnoliopsida > Apiales > Araliaceae > Panax > Panax ginseng. The sequence continues at coordinate 35,227,057 of CM035137.1, forward strand.
AGAGTCGACAAAGCTTCTTCCTCACCAGAGAGATAATTCTAGTCATGATTCGATTATGAAGGCAATCAGGACCCTATGGCACAATTGTTTTTCAGATGCTCAAGATCCATTTTCTTGAGCCCATCTCTAATCAATCAAAGTGAAGATGTGATTCTCTATTTCAAATACCAAAGACCTACTCAGCAAATTTTAATCATTCAAGATCTGCCCTATAAAATTTTAGTCACCTACTCCCAAGCCTTTCGGCCACCGCCGCTTTTTTCATCAAAGCAAATAAGCATCCTATCCCCACGCAATCAATATTAGTCAAAAAGAAGACGTCGCTTCCAATCGAAAGCGTATTCGCTTGGGCCAAGCATCCGGTCCCCATCGACCGCATTAGTCAAAGAAGACGCCTCGCTTCCACCGAAAGCGTATTCTTTTTCCTTTACTTTAGTAAAATGTTTCTTACTTTTATTTTACCTCGCTTATTGTAATAGTAATCTTGTAGAATGCTTCTTTGTTCTATAAAAGGAAATCGGATTCATTTGGTTTAGGCGGATTTAGAAAGACTCCGTAGATCCTTCTCCGACAAATCTTAGCCTCACCAAGCTTAGCCTACTTAACCCCCTTCATCTAATGTTCTTATTTCAAAGAATCTTGTAAGTCCATTTTAGTTATCTATCTTGTAAATAGTTTGTATTAATCAATAAAATTGTTTTTATTTAGTAATTTAATTGTGTTTGTATGCTTGCACTTGTTCTTCTCTTTGTATATCTCTTCTTCCGCCTCAAATGTCAAAATGTAGTCGGCATAAAACTAATCTATGCCAATGATGATAAATCAAAACTCCTTTATCATTCATCAGATATATTAAACAAGTCCTTAATTCATCGATTGAGTAGTCATCCATCGATCTCGGATCTCTTTCTAATCAATTTAGTTCCTTTTGCTATTATGATTATATCAAGCTCTGGCATAAAATCATGCTTCATCAAAATGATGATCATAGTCACTGTGGTTCTTTCTGGTTCACCACAAATTTAAAAGTCAATTCCCAAATGGTTCATTCTTTGGTGGACAAGGTACGGTTTGAGTCATGACATTTTCCTAAACCTCTCCTTGCCCAATTAGAGCATTTTGTCATCACAAGAATTATCATTCCAAATATGAGGAATATATATATATATATATATATATATATATATATATATATATATATTGTCCCCGATTCCTACAACAAGTTGATTATGGAAACTATCATATCCTGTTCCAAATTGGATTATATGGGCCCAAGTACAAATTAGGGTTCACATGACCTAATTCAATTAAATGCATAAATTAGGTTTCACATTATGATGAAATGAATGACGAAAAAGATGGAAAAGAATGAACAAGTCCGTAATTAATGAATGAAGCATTAAATGAGAAAAAAGGAAAAAACCTAGGGTTTTGGTCCCCTAGGGTTCGAGCATCCTTGGGTTTTGCCACCCTAGGGTTCAACTACGACAAGATGAATCTAGAAAGAAAGGATGATCTTGGCATTATTTTGATGACTCGGGGTATTTTTGGAAATTCCTTGAGGTCATGTGTTTGACACGTGACCACTTTCCAAGAAACTCTATAAATACTCCTTCCATTCTATGAAAAAAGGGACTTTTGGACCTTTGGAAGATTGGATGACTTGAAGACTCTCTCTCAACCCCAGACACTCAAGAAGGCTCTCTGGATCCTTGATATCTTAATAAGGTTCTCGGATCCTAGGAGTTTTGCCACGTCTCATTAGAGTAATTGCCCACCTGTACTTGTAATGATCGAACAATCTTTGTAAATGATATTATATGAATAAAATGAGATTTTATATTAAATTATTGAATAAAATGAGATTTTATTGATAATTTGAGTTTTATGAGTCATACGATCATTATTTGACGGCACTGCGATTTATGTGCGCGAAAAATAGTGTTTAGAAGGTAAAAGTGGAAAATAATTTTTTTTAATAAAAGAAGAAAATAAAAACACAATTCTAAAAACGTAGAAAACACTAATAAAACACCAATAAACGTTCTTTTAAAGAATTTCGAAGTTCGTTATAGTGTTTAGTTGAGAAGGGGAGGTGAAATCTCCAAAAAAGGTTTTTCTCGAGAAAAAGCCTTAAAAACACTATTCATGCTAAAAAAGCAAAACTCATTTTTCAAAATTCTGAATTATGGCATAACATTTATTCAGAAAAGGGATCGGTGGTGAAATTGGATTTTTGAAACTTGAAAGTCTATTTTTTGACTAACCGAGCATTTTTATGAAAAATAACTGAAAAAGTTAAGAAACCTAACTAAATGAGAAATGTCTAACTGGAATTTTGTTAGAATAACTAAGTTTAATTATTCAAGGGTTTGGTTAGAGAATTTTAATGCTTGGCTAATTTTGAGCCAAAGGGATAAGACGAAAGCCAAGCGAGGGGTTAAAGTGGCTTGGCTAAAGGTGAGCCACTAGGGGAAGCCAAGTGTAAGCCAAGGGTGGTTGCTTGAATATGTTGGGAAGCCATGGCTCAAGCCTTTGTTAATAAGCCAAGACTTGGAGCCAAGTTGGTTAAAGGATGAAGAAGGAGTATGCTAGCACAAAGCTAGCACATGGGCAAGACACAAAGAATCACATGGGAGCACATGGACGGGCAAATGGGCCATATATGGCCACAAAAGGCCATATATGGGCGGGTAAAGGAGAAAAAAAGAAGGGAGATTAGTGCTTTGCATGCCTTAGGTGGCAATTAACATTAAATGCTTACTTATCTAATTCACCAACTCATGCTAAGTGCCTTGTTGCTATTGGTTAACCCCACATAAGTTAGTTAAACTTCACATGAGTTGAGTGGTGGGAAAGTTGGCTTAGGTTGCCCAACAGTACTTAGTCTTTTTGCTTGTTTACCAAATTTATAAACAAAACGAGAGATAAAAAGCAAATCAAATGACTAAAATATTAAGCCCTAACATGAGGATGGGAAACAAGACTAATAGTGGACTTTAATCAGACTATAATGTGTTTTATGTTTATGTATATGGAATTTTAGAAAGAAGAAATGATAGTATGTCAAGTTATGTAAATGTTCCAATTGGAACGGAGTAAAAATCTGTCATAACAAATTTATGGCAAAAATTTCTATAAAAGATGTTAAACATGAGGAATATGGTCAAGCGGGGGGTTTTGAACTAAATTCCTAACAAGATAGAATGCCGAAAAAATTATTTTGTCTGGGGGGATTTTAAAATTTTGTTACAACGAAGAAATAGAAGCAGGAATGAGCTCATTCTGATATCGGATAAGCAAGTTATGAAGGAACGAAGTAGATGCGTCGAAATAGTCAAAATATAAAAATTTGACAAAGTAGGCACTTACAACTCTGTCGGGGTAGCGCGGGGAGCTACTGGGGTGCAGGGAACGCTAGTTGTTGGCTTGTTTCGGGTTTAACAAAACAAACACTAACACGTGCAAGTATACACAGTCAACAAGTAATATGGAGTAAGTTAAGTATCGTTCCCACGAAGAATGGTAATTATTCCTAATCTATCATGCAACAACTTTATAGCTATTTCTGGCTGCTTAAACAATCGAATAACATGTGAATTAAAAGCTAAAGTAATTATCAACACAAAATAACTAATCAACACATGAAGAGATTCAAATTGGAGAGATATGGGACCCTAATGTCACTTAATGCTTTATCCAGATTATACACCTCATATTTAACTTGATTAATTACTATGGACTGCTAGACGAGAGCACGAAAGTGCAACATGATTATTTTCTAATACACCATGCCCATATCACATAAAATCCACAAATAGATAGAATTCATAAGAACATCAACATCACGTAACTCACTATAAGTCTATGTGAATTACAAGCAATATCAATTTAAGTGCAAGCTCTCTCAACAACTACACTTGGAAAGCCGGTATATGTCTATCCGGGTTACTAATCACGAAATCTAACACATATAAATCTCATGAACATATGCTAACAAGATCAGATCTGAACTTATACTTCCTTTTTCAATTCCATACAAGTTATTAGGGTAGACGGTGATGAAACATCCAAGCAATAAGCACAACCAAGTTAGGAAATCCAACTATAATCATTCAAGCATCATAACAAGGTATATGAAACTGAACTACACAATAAGCTTCATTAGACTCCCATAATGGTGGTTAGTTCATCTCTGAATCAACAACCATTATGGGATTTAAGCCAAGCATGAGAAGAAACAATGAGAATAAAGAGGGTAAAAAGAATAGAGATTGCAAATCTGATTAAACTATGCTCCACAATGTGCTTCCAACTCAGTTCAAATCCATAATCAAAACCAAAGTAAAACTTCAATATTCACAAGCTACTAGATCTAAATAGAGAAGCAAAATATTAGTAGAATTATATGGAATCTCTCTAGCTCTATGGAACCCCAAAATAGCAAAATAAAATTAAAAGTAATAATGTCTCGCAACTAGTAAATACACCATTTTCTAGTAATCTCGCTACAATAGACTTAAAATGAAAAGTCAAAATTTAAAGGCTTTGATCGGGCACGGCCACATGCCACCCCTCAGATAGCATTTGGGCAAATGGCGCCCATATGTCGGATTTCTCGATTGTTCTCGCACTTGACGCTGCTTATTTCCTTTGTTATGGCGGCATGGGTCACATGATCGCTTTCCTATCGCCATCTCATTGTGACCGCTTTTGTTGGTGTTCTACTACTACATTATTGCTTTCTTCTTCTTCTTCTTCTGCCTTCTTCATTCTTTACTTGGCCTCTCAAATGCCTTCCTCACGAGCACTTGCTCAGCTTCAGTCTTCATTTTCATCATAAACTCACCATGCCTTTCCATATCCATGTCATTATCATGCCTTAGTTTCCTTGATGCAAACTACAAAACAAGCATAAAAAGTAATCAAACAATACTAAAAATACTTAAGTTTAAGCATAATTCTAGCAAGTTGATAGCCAATAAGTAGGTATAAAACCTACTTATCAAATACCCCCAAACTTGAACTATTTCTTGCCCTTAAGCAATAAACACAAATATGAACTAACAAATGCAAACTACATGCTATGTAATTACACTATCATGCAAATGAATCCCAAGATTTTCAGCCATGTTAAAAATTCCAATAAGATATGCCTCAGAGAAATATCAAGATCTATGAACAAAGCATCAAACTAAGCTAGAGGCATAATGACATACAATCAGATAATCACAACTTGCTATAAAGATGCTGTGTGTGTGTGTTGTGCTCACAGATAAACTTGACAGAGGTGAAGATTCCACATGTTATACTCCTTAAGAAAGAAAACTGAGGTTTCAAATCAAGAACTATGCATATAAATGAAACAACAACTACTCCAACACAGCAGTACAAGCTAAGGTTCAACAAAGGGTTTATTCTGCTTTATTTTACTCACGAGGGCGATTTTTACACTTCCCGCGGTGTTTATTGATTTTTTTATATATAACCCATGACTGTTCAATGTCTCATTTTATTAGGCTAAACAGTGCTACCCCTTATCGAGCTTTCAACCAACGACTCCCAAACTATTCAGGCTTTAGGGCGCTAGGTGTAGAGACACTCCCTCGGGCGTACTTACTCAAGTAGCAAAGGCCACGAAACAAGACTAACCACGGTGCTTTTTTTTCATTTCATTTTTATTTTATTTTATATATAGATAGCAAGTATACCCAACGCGTTCCCAAAACTTGAGTTTCTGTGTTTTATGGTCATCATTCACTTTCTACACGATTCTATCATTAAAAAAAATGTTTTCCTCTCAACAGACAATCATGTTCATCTTAACCAACAAGCAAATAGGAACACTATCGTGCTACCCGGTAACATCTAAACAACATGCATGGATCACATCATGTATAAAATAATAACTAAGCTAAAGTTATCAATCAAGTTCAAAAATCTATCAAATTTCTATGTCATCATTGACCAAATTGAAATTGAACAAACTAAAAACCTGGGATTATGCTATGTCATGCAACTAAACAGATACTAAGCAAACAAAAAGAAATTTTTTTACTGAAAAATTAAACTAATGCAAATAACATTCAATTAAACTATATGCCACATGCAATTACACTATATGATGCAAACTACTGAATAAACCCAATACCCCCAAACTTCAAGTATTCATTGTCCTCAATGAAGGTAAAGGGTAAGGAAACTCCCCTATATATCGGCATGGCCACCCTCCTCGGGTGGAGAATCTGGTGGTGGGTATGGCACGGTTAAACCAAAGACTGGCCACTCCACTAGCGTACCCTGCTGAGCAAATGCTTCAACCAAAGCTCTAAATATTCCATTCACAAATACTGAGAAGTTGTTGTTCAGCGCGTCCACCTTCCTCTCTAATCGCCTCATCCTGCGATCATTAGTCTTTGAAGTGGCAGGAGGGGTGGCAGCTCACTGTGGAGATGGCACTAGCACTGAAGCTGACAGATAAAACCCTCACCCCGAGGATGTGTTGTGCCACCAGCCCAATCATTGAACTTATGAGTAGTGGCATATGTGATATCCTGGCTAGGAACTTGAACTTGATCATCCTCCCAGTCTACTCTGGCTTTGGCACATAAGTGGGCTACGACTGATGCATGAGGGATACTGCCCATGGTGCTCCCCCTCATATAACGTAGCATCTTCTGATAGTGAAGGTGGCCCAAAGAATTATGGCCCTCTCAGCTGGTATGTCGTGCTGGTTTGTAGATGACATCAATTTAGCACAAATGAATAGGTTCCAAGCCTTCGCGTATCTATTAAGCGCTGCACTAGGAAATTTAGTGGGCATGTTTGTGCCTTGTTTGTAATTCCACTTAGTGCCCGACACACACAAGTCCTCGATCACCCGCTCTAAATTAGTCTCGAACCTCTCTGCTACTACCCAATTTGCATGGCCAGCTGGAGGGTCAGGAAAACTGAACACTTCATGTACCGCCTGAGGGCAATAATAAACCTGGCAGCCCCTGACAAAAGATATGCCACTCTGAGTTTCTTTGGCATTTGCGTAGAATTTGCGCACAATGGCCATTGGGGCATGCACAGGAGTTTCTACAACCCCCATCTAACATCTCTCCCTGATCATCTCAAGCATCTGGCCATCATCCCTTCCTAGCTTCAAACCCCGTTCCTTGATAAAAGTCTTCGCCACAATTATATATTACTCATTCTGAGCCTCAAGATTGACAAATTTGGTGAGGTCTACAATGTCTTCATCCTGACTGCTGCTAGAAGAAGACTTAGGAGTGCATTAGTGTGCTCTTTTTGGTGCCATGAGTATTGACAGAGAAGATGTTTGTAAACCCTAACTATGATCACAAAAGAAAAATCACCCCCAAACTGGAACTCTTGTATGCACAAACTGAATCAACCCCAAATCAGCCTTTGTATGCTATGAACAAACCTTAAACAACTGAAGAAGAACCCCCCAAACTTGATTTATGACTAAAGGTGGAAATCTTCTGATAGCTTTGATATAGGGTGACTTGTAGAGACCGATTAGGAGAGGAGATTGGGAGTTATAGTTAGCGAGTGTATGTGCTTGCATATGAAGTAGGAGAAGGAGAAGTGCTTTTTGTTTCGTAATGGACTCTATGAAATCTCAACTAACTGATATAATGTGTAAGGACTGGGTCAAGTTTTTAGGCATTTATAACTGTCTGGACCCAAACTCGAGCGTGGTCGCGTCGGCCTTAGCCTTATCAATAAGCGTGGGCATACCGGACTTATGACAAATCGATAACCCATGCAAGCGCTACTGGGTTTGTTTATAGAGATGGCGTGGCTGCGCCTCCCTGAGTCCAAGACTGATTCTTTTCTGCATTAAAGAAGGCATAAGCAGCAACTGATATTCACTAACTAACCTGCACACATAACATTCACAAAAATGAGATATACATATTCCTATAACAAAATTGAACTGTATAAAGTGTATGTATGATGTATACCCAAAAATTCTATATATGTAATAGCTACCAAAAAGATATGTGCATTAAGCTCCTACTCAAAATTGGTTCCCAAAATTTTCATGACTTCAAGAATTAAACATGGGGGGAAATAAGAGAGATATGCAATTAGAATTAAACAATAGGGAGAAGTAGAGATATATATAACTGGGAATTAAACAGTAGGGAAAAATAGACATGAGCAGATAGAATTAAACAAGAGGGAGAAAAGAGATGATGCATGAAGAATTAAATAGGAGGGAGAAGAGAGATGATGGGGTGCCTCCCATCGAGCGCTTGTTTATAGTCCATTAGCTTGACTATCTCTGCCTTGGTCATGTTTTTTTAAAGGATTGAGGTGACCTTCTGTCTATCGACCTCACCTCTATAATAATGCTTCAGCCTCTGTCCATTTACCTTGAAGGGTTTTTCTGGGTATTTGTTGAAAATCTCAATTACACCATGTGGAAATACTGTCTTCACTGTGAAAAGGTTCTGACCACCTTGATTTGAGCTTTCCTGGGAAGTCTAAGTCTAGAATTAAATAATAGTACTGCTTACACTGGCTCAAATTTTATTTCCATGATCTGCGATCATGCCACCTTTTCACTTTCTCTTTGTACAATTTTGAATATTCATAGGCTTAATTACAATCTAAATTCATCTAACTCATTGAGTTGGAGAAGGTGTTTCTCCCCTACAGCCTTCAAATCAAAGTTTAGCTTCTTGATCGCCCAATATGCCTTATGTTCAAGCTCTATGGGAAGGTGACAAGCCATCCCATACACTAGCTGAAATAGCGACATACCCATTGGTGTTTTGTAAGCAGTCCTATACGCCAATACTACATCGTCTAGCTTCAGAGACCAATCTTTTCTCGTGGGGCTCATAATCTTTTCCAATATTCTCTTCACCTCACGGTTTGACACCTCTGTTTGGCCATTCTTTTGGGGGTGGTAAGTTGTAGCTACTTGATGATTCACCCCATATTTAGCCAATAATGCTGTAAACTGGCGATTGCAGAAATTGCTACCTTCATCGCTTATGATCGCCCTAGAATTCCTGAACCTTGTGAATATGTTCTTGTGAAGGAATCTCAGAACCACCCTAGCAACATTTTTAGGAAGGGCTGCCACTTCCACCCATTTAGACACGTAATCAACTGTCAGAAGGATGTACAAGTTTCCACATGACGAAACAAAAGGCCCCATAAAATTTATTCCCCAGACATCGAAGATCTCAACCTCGAGGATTGTATTCAAAGGCATTTCATTTCTTTTCGATATGTTTCCTACCCTCTAACATCTATCACATCTCTGCACAAAACTGAAAACATCCTTGAAGAGAGTCGGCCGATAAAAACCTGTTTGTAAAACCTTGGTTGCTGTTCTTTCTCCCTCGTAATGACCTCCATAAACTAACGCGTGGCAATCCTGTAACATACTCTCCGTCTCATTATATAGAATGCACCTTTTAATCATTCTATAAGCACATTTCTTGAACAAGTAAGGTTCATCCCAAATATACCATTTAACATCGTGGAGAAACTTCTTCTTTTGATGTCCAGTCAAATCAGAGGGAATAATATTGCTCACTAGAAAGTTTTCATAATCCGCGAACCATAGCACTTCACCTTTCACCACAAATAATTGTTCATCTGGGAAGGACTCATTGATCATCACTTTGCCATTCGCATCCCTTCCCAGATTCTCTAATCGAGATAAGTGGTCAGCCACTTGGTTCTCAGTCCCTTTTCTGTCTTTGATCTCTAAGTCAAACTCCTGAAGAAGAGGAATCCACTTGATCAGATGGGGTTTTGTATCTTTCTTGGCTATCAAGTATCGGATCGCAACATGGTCAGTGTATACAATCACTCTTGTCCTAATTAGATAAGCACGAAATTTGTTGAATGTGTATACCACCGCTAAAAGCTCTTTTTTGTGGTAGTTTAATTCAACTGGGCGTCAGTCAGGGTCTTGCTAGCATAGTAGATAACATAAAAGATCTTTTCCCTGCACTGGCCAAAAATGGCTCCCACAGCAAAATCGCTTGCATTACACATCAACTCGAATAGAAGAGTCCAATCCGGAGTTGTAATCACGGGTGTCGTAGTCAACTTCTTTTTTAAATGCTCAAAAGCAGCCAGACATTCCTCATCAAATCTAAACTGGACATCTTTTTCTAATAAACTGAACAACGACTTCGTAATCTTTGAGAAGTCCTTGATAAACCGATGATAAAAGCCTGCATGTCCCAAGAAGCTACGGACCCCATTCACAGAAGTATGTGGAGGTAAGTTCTCGATAGTTTCCAATTTTGCTCTATCCACCTCTAACCCTTTCCTTGAAACTTTATGTCCCTAAATAATACCTTCTTGTACTATAAAATGGCACTTCTCCCAGTTCAGAACTAGATTAGTTTCAACACACCTTTTCAGCACCATCACCAGATTCTCCAAACACAAGTCAAAAGAGTCTCCAAATACTAAGAAATCATCCATGAAGACTTCAACATTTTGCTCAACTATATCAGAGAAAATGGCCATTATGCACATCTGGAATGTAGCCGAGGCATTGCATAGACCGAAAGACATCCTTCTGAAAGAAAATGTACCATATGGACAAGTGAATGTAGTCTGCTCTTGGTCTTCCGGGGCTATCACTATTTGATTGTATCCTGAGTAACCATCCAGAAGGAAGTAATACTCATGATCTGCTAACCTATCCAGCATTTGATCAATAAATGGGAGAGGAAAATGATCTTTCCTTTTAGTTTTGTTTAGTCTGCAGTAGTCCATGTAGATCCTCCAACCCATAACTGTTTTGGTAGGTATTAGCTCATTGTTTTCATTGGATACCACTGTCATACCCCCTTTTTTCAGCACACATTGCACCGGGCTCACCCAAGAGCTGTCTGAAATAGATGATCTCGACATCTAACCACTTCAAAATCACTTTCTTAACCACTTCCTTCATGATAGGATTCAACCTTCTCTGTTGCTCTACTGATGGCTTACTATCATCTTCTAGAAGGATTTTGTGCATGCAAAATGAGGGGTTGATCCCCTTGATGTCTGTTATAGTCCATCAAATTGTTGATTTAAACTCTTGCAGCAATTTATCTTCCTAACAAGATGTTAGTGCAACAGCAATTATAACAAGCAACTTTGAAGATTCACTTAAAAATGTGTACCTTAAATGATTTGGAAGGGGTTTAAGATAAAGGTCGGGAGGCATCTCAAGAGAAGGCTTGAGTCGATCTGATGTCTCCCCTGTAAGTCTGAGTGGCTCAATGGGAATCTTAAATTTTTGCATATATGGTGCTGTGTCAAGAATTTGCATATACTTTATAACCTTAGTATCCCCCATATCAGATTCTCCTAGTATATCACTCTTCAATGGCTCAATGTCAATCAAATTTCCAGCCTCTTCGTTTAATACTCTGTCGACTACATCGATCCGGAAGAACTCTTCTTCATCATTGGGAAACTTCATAGCTTTAAAGACATTAAAGGTGACCTCTTGGTCTTGGAATCTCATGGCCAGTGGATAGAAAAGGTCTCCCAAGGATGATCGGTATGTCTCTGTCCTCTTTATAGTCCAAAATGATAAAGTCGGCTGGGAAGATAAGCCTGTCTACTTTGACCAAGACATCTTCTACAATACCTCTTGGGTATGTGATGGATCTATCGGTAAGCTGCAATGATATATTTGCCAGCTTTGGAGCCGCCAATCCCAACTTAGTGAATACCGACGGAGGCATCAAGTTTATACTTGCCCCCAAATCACATAGGCATTTGTTTAAAGAAAGCTTTCCAATGGAGCATGGTATTGTAAAACTACCTCGATCTTTAAGATTTTGAGGTAGCTTACGCTGCAACACTGTACTGCACTCTTCTGTCAAGGCTAGTGTCTCATAATCCTCTAATCTCTTCTTCCATGATAGAATGCCTTTCATAAACTTCACGTAGCTTGGCATTTGTTCTAAAGCCTCTGTGAATGGTATGTTGATTTGCAGTTTCTTAAAGACCTCCAAGAACTTAGCAAACTGTTTGTCTTCTCTTTGCTTTTGAAGTCTCTTTGGATAAGGAACAGGAGGGTAAACAAGTGGTGGTGTGGTTGTGGCTTTCTCAGCCAACTCCTTATAATCTGTCTCGACTACTCACTGCTCATAACCCCCATCAGATAAGCCATTCTCACAACTCACTGCATCATGGCACGGGCGTGCCAGCCTACAACTCTGCAGTTTATTTTCCTAATCTCAATGTAATGGCTTGACATTGCTCTTTCCCTTCCCTTCTTGGATTGGCTTCAGTATTACTCGGCAGATCTCCTTGCGGTTTATTGTTTAACATGTTGGCCATTTGGCCCATTTGAGTCTCCAAATTCTTAATAGCCACCGCTTGGCTCTTTATCATCACTTCAGTGTTCGCCATGTATTTCAACATCATTTCTTCCATCTCTGACTTCTTTTCTGGTTGAGGGGCAGGAGGTGGAGGATGTTGGTGTTGTTGTTACTGAAATCCAAGAGGGTAAGTGATAAGTAGGTTTTATACCTACTTATTGGAGATCAATTCACGAGAATTATGCTCATCTCAAGTAGATTTTACTATGTTTTTATGCATTTTATATTTGTTTAGCATTTCTTGTAGTTGAACTCCTAAGGCAAGGAAAGATGTGGATGAGCATGGTGACACGAGCTAACAAGGACTATGCATGATGGACATGGGTAGATGAGGAACTAAAGCAGTGGATGCGTGTTATGTAGAAAAGGCAAGATGAAGGAAAGACAACGAACAAGTAGCAGCAGCAGCAGAACATCAGAGGACAGGACACAGAAGCAGCGCGGCCGCGATGCTAAACAAGCCAATTCTAGCGTGCCCGTGTTACTTGTTTGCAGAAGTTAAAATTTCACCTAAGCGCAGTCGCGCCTAAAACAAGAAGGAAAATCGTGCGCCCGCGCTAAAGCCTCGTCAGACATACACATCATATACCACGCCTGCTTTATATCGGGATCACGCCAGCGCAGCATTGAGTCCTCTGAAGTTTATTTGTTGACTTATTTTTAAATTTGAATTTTGAGCACTTGATCTTATCTGAACAATACTGGTTGGCACCAGACGTGTACTATTGGGTTTTTATCAGTTTTCATCTAAGTAATTAGAGTTTTTGAGTTGTGAACTAGTTCTAGGAGGTTTTGATGAAAGTTAGAGATATTCTTTATCCTCTCTTTAATTTAGTTATTGAATAATTAATCATTTCATTTCCTGGAGATTATTGGTGATTTGGAACAGCACATTGGAATAGATTTATGCAATTGGGTTTAATCAATTCTCTTTCATCTCTCATTTGTGCTATTTAATCCCATGTGTTACTACAATCCCATAATGGTTTTTGGTTCAGAAATGAACTAAACTCCATTATGGGATTCTAACGGATTTTGATATGTAGTCTATAATTATATGCCTGATTGTTTGATTGTATGCTTATCATTGGATTATCTATTATGATTGAGCATAATGAATGAATGATTGATCACCTTCATCTTATATACTTATATGGAATTGAAAATGAAATATGAGTATGGTTAGAATCATAATAGCATCGTTTATGAAATTTGAGATGTTTAGCTTTATACTTACGTGACCTGTAGATAGAAATATATTGTTTCACATAGTATGTAGTAATGTAAGAGCATGCACTTTAATTCATTATTCTTTGCAATTTCACATAGACATACGTAGTGATTTTGTTAATATTGTTGATTGCATGATTTCTATCAAATGTGGAGGTTATGTAAATAGGTCATAATTCATTGAAAAATTGTTATGTCTACCTTTGTGCTCTTGGCTAATTTTCCATGATGAATATATAAGCTTACATGATGGTAATGATTAGATGAAGTATGAAATGAAGTTAGAATCTCATTCTTTCCAAATTTGATTCATTATTGTAGTATTATATTTTTATTCATTAGTTGAGTTTAGTTTTACTTTAAATTGTGAGTATTCGTTTAAGCATATGAAAACAGTGATATGATTGATGTATGATATTTTAGATTTAAAACTTTTCTTCGTGGATCGACACTTTTCTTACTTTGTACTACTTGTTGACCCATGTATGCTTGCATGAGTTAGAGTCCTTTTATTAAAACTAAAAAGGAGGCAACAAGTTTTTGGCTCTGTTGCCGGGGAAAGGTGTTTAACTTTATTATTATTATCATCAATTTTAAGCTAAATTTGTATGACTTAGACAAATCTAATCTTACCTTATTTCTATTTTGTTTTTGTTTGTGTTTCAGGTACTTGTATATATTTTATGCACACGCGATCATCCAATTTTGAGTTGACACCTGCTCAGGATAACATTAACGGAAGAGGTTGGAAAACAAGAGTGCGTAGAAATTTACAAGCAGCTTTAGAGACCACAACATCTAACATGGCAGCAGAAGAGTAAAGAGAGGAGCACATGGCATTGAGAGATTATTCGATGTCGAAAATCAATGGATTGCAGTCAAGTATAGTCAGGCCAGCTATAGCAGCCAACACTTTCGAGATAAAGTCGGGCACTATTCAAATGGTGAAAATTTTGGTACAATTTGGGAGTGCTGCTACAGATGATCTGAATGAGCATCTATTAAGTTTCATTGAGATATGTGACACCTTCAGATACAACGGGATGACAGAGGATGCAATCAGACTATTTCCATTTTCATTACGGGATAAAGCAAGAAGTTGGCTTCACTCTTTACCTTCAGGATCTATCACAACATGGGAGGACCTAGCACAGAAATTCTTAGCCAAATTTTTTCCAATGGCCAAGACTGCGAAAATGAGGACAACAATTTCCCAGTTTGAGTAGCAATAGGGTCAATCTCTATATGGAGCCTGGGAAAGATAGAAGGAGATGCTAAGGAAGTGTCTACACCATGGCATGCCGGATTGGATGGTGATTAATACGTTCTATAATGGATTGGGATGGAAGTCAAGGCCTATTGTGGATGCAGCTGCAGGAGGAGATTTATGGGCGAAGAGCTATGAAGAGGCCTATAATCTTATTGAGATGATGGCAGCAAATGAATTCCAAAATCCTACAGCCAGATGCCACAGCCCAAAGTTGCAGCTTTGTTAGAGGTTGATGCTATCACTCAATTGTCAGCACAGATGGCATCCATGGCAAAGAAGATTGATTCTTTGGCGGAGACTAAGGCGAAGACAGTTGCTTTTGTGTGTGAGATATGTGTAGGGTCACATTCAACTAACCAATGTGCTATCAGTTTAGAGTCCGTACAATATGTGAGCAGCTACCAGAAGGATCAAGGTCAATTTTAGAATACATACAACTCCAACAACCGCAACCATCCAAATTTCAGTTGGTCGACTAACCAAAGTAATCAACAAAGTCGGTTTCAACCACAAAATCAATTTCAGTCACAATCATCTTAGCAACAATTTGCACCAAGACCACCCTGTCCACCTGGATTTTCTCAACAACAATATCATCCACCACCTGTACCTCAGCAAGAAAAGAAGTCAGAGATGGAGGAGATGATGATGAAGTACATGGAAAATACTGAAGTGATGATTAAAAGCCAAGCAGTGGCTATCAAAAACTTGGAAACTCAAATGGGTAAGATGGCTAGTATGCTTAACACCAGACCACATGGTTAATTGCCAAGTACAACAGAGGCCAATCCAAGAAGGGAAGGGAAGGAACAATGTCAAGCAATTACACTTAGGTTTGGAAAACAAACTGCAGGAAATCATCATGGCGCGTCCGCGCCACTTTTGCAAAGGGAAGACGCACGGCCGCGCGGTCATGAAAATGTATCTGAGGAGAATTTGAACAATGAAGGTTCAGAACAATAGCAAGAAGAGAAGAATAAAGAAGGTTCTTTTGAGAAGCCCGTGAATAAGATACCAATAGTTCACCCTCCTGTTCCTTATCCACAGAGATTACATAAACAGAGGGAAGACAAGCAATTTAGTAAGTTTTTTGGAGGTATTTAAAAAGCTACAGATCAACATACCCTTCACTGAGGCATTGGAATAGATGCCTAGTTATGCAAAGTTTATGAAGGGTATCTTGTTAAGGAAGAAGAGATTAGAAGACTTTAAAACAGTAGCCTTGATGGAAGAATGCAGTGTAGTGCTACAACAACACAAATTACCTCCAAAGCTGAAAGATCCGGGCAGTTTTATGATACCATGCACAATTGGAAAGATGAGTTTCAGCAAATGTTTGTGTGATCTTGGGGCAAGTATCAATTTGATGCCCTGGTCAGTATTCAATCAGTTGTGATTGCCGGCTCCAAGGCCGACAAATATTTCATTACAACTAACTGACAGGTCTATCACTTATCCACGAGGGATTGTGGAAGATGTACTGGTTAAAGTGGATAAATCCATCTTTCCGGCTGATTTCATCATATTAGACTATGAAGTAGACAGAAGTATACCGATCATCCTTGGAAGACCATTCCTAGCTATAGGAAGAACCTTGATAGACGTTCAGAAAGAGGAACTAACAATGCGAGTTCATGATCAAGAAGTTACTTTCAACATATTCAAGGTAATGCAATTTCTGACAAAAGATGAGGAATGCTTCAGCGTTGATTTGGTGGAAAAGATTATAAATGATGAAGTAGAGAGCTTGGTGAATCAAGAACCTTTGAGAAGTGCTATTGTAAGACCCCAACTTTTATGAATAAAGATTAATTTCTCTCGAAATATATTTTTGAATATTATGGTGTGGATATAATATAATGTTATAGTTGTGGGTAATATTTACAAATTTTGCAAAGTAAGCAAGTGGTTATATAATATTTGATTGGTCTGGGAATATTCGCTTTAACAGGAATATTCAGTATGACCAACACAATCATTAGTGGATCCTGAATGAAGTATTATCGTAGTTAGAAAATGATGTAATTATCTTTTTATAAAAAAACGGCGGAAGTTATACCGTTAAACCATTGAACTACCCAGTAGTAAAAAATACGATACTGGCATTGTTACATAGTAGCACACGGTATTGATTATTGATGCTTACGTGAGAAGTCACTCGGTTATACTCAATTATTGCTACGATAATTCTTTGCATCATATCTCTCATACTATTGATTCAATTATTGTCACAGTATCATCTGCATTATATGATATATTATTAAATCAATAATTGAGACGACAAAGTTATTCATATTATTAAATTACAATATTTACAATGTCTAGAAGTTCTGTCAAGGAGAGGTTTGGTCATCTAATTGCGCGCCAATAAGGAGAAATCCTTATCGGAAAGCCCACTCTTTCCTGGGAACGACCCCTTTTTCCTGGGAACGACCTGGTTGTTAAATATTGTGAGTTATAATATTAATGATGAATAAGTTCGTGTTGATTAAAAATGAAATTGATAGTTCCATTGTGTTGGAATTATTAGTGTTAGTGGAAATCGACATTTATTCCGATATTAATTGATGTCTGGAAGTTTTATAGACCAGTCGGGTAATTAATCGGATAAATGAGCAATCAATTGCTATTAATTCACATGATTATAACTATTTGTTCACATGTGTGTACTATTGATTAACATTCTTGTACTATTAGGGGAGTTGGTGCAAGATTGATAATACTTGCATGACTAAGTTAAAAATGGAGGTATAGATGGAGGTACTATCTTCAGTAATTCATACCCAACTTATTATAAATGAAATTAAATTTCCTCTATTTATTATTTTGAAATAGTAAGGGTTGATTTGATTAATGTGGTTAGTTATGGGTAAAATGCATTGAATATTTCAAATAAGCAAGTGGTTATAAAATATTCATTGTTGTCGGGAATATTAGTTTGGTGGTGGAATATTCTTCTTTGTCGGGAATATTTAAATGCGACGGTATGCGACCTTATGTGGGCCCCATAACGGAAGCGATTGGATGAAGAAAAGCGACAAATATAAGTTGTTTATAAATAACGGCGTAGTTATTCTGATTAATCTTGTTGGAATACTAAATGGTTAAAACACGATAGCACTGCGGTATTGCACCATTATTGATTCTTCTTACGTGAAGAAGCACTACTCGATAATTATTACGATAATTCTTTATTCAATATTTTATTTTATTGATTCAATAATTGCTACGTTGATATTTTATATTATTGTTGTTTGATAATTGTCATTACACGATATTTTCCTTTATCGAATCAATAATTCATATTATTTGAATAATATTATTAGATAACATTATTGGCAATGTCTAGAAAGTTACATCTAAGGAGAGGTTTGGTCACTAATTTACATTGCCCGATGAGGAGAAATCCTTATTGGAAAGCCCTCTTTCTGAGGAGCGGCACGGTTGTCGATATTGTGATTACGTAATATTATTTGTGAATAATTAATTATTGATTTATATGATAAGGAAAATATTCATTTTATGTGGATATAGATGGAGAAAATTTTAAAAGTAACAATTGTTGAAAAATTGATATTTTATCTTTTACGATAAAATAATTCATTTAAATATATTATTATATTTAATAATAATATAATAATGGTGATATTTTACAATGAATGTGGGATATATGAATATATGAGGAGGAAGAATATTTTTGTTGCAAAAAATGTTTAAAACATGTTAAACATGTTTGTGGGCCCATTTCTTGGTTGAAATTTGATTATAGCTTTGTAAAATCGTCAGTTATGTGGATTTGGTCAATTTACATTTGGAATTTGGAAAAACTTTCTTACACAAAGTTGTAGAGAATGAAATTTCCTATGGAAAGGACATAAGGTTTGAATTTTTTACGATAAAAGGGCTATTTATTATGAATTATTGAAGTTAGAAGTTAAAATAATTGATTTTTTGAAAGTTTTAATTATTTTTTTAAAAAAAAATGTTTTTTTGTTTTTTGTGGGCATTAGTGGTGGTTGAATTCAGATGGTCAAGGTGTGGGTAAGAAATTTAAATAAATAATATTAATATTTTATTAAATTTTACTTTTTGGTGTTACAAGCATTTTCTATAAATAGGGTCTTGGGTTAGAATTGAAAATCACACGAAAAGTTTTCTTTTTCTCTCTATATTATCGGCGTATTCTTGTGAGTATTTTGATACTTTGAGTGTTGCTATCTGGTGCAAGTTTCCTTGACACTATATCCGATATTCGGTCGAAAATCTTTTCTTTTTCGAGGTAAGGGATATTATTTTTTTTAAAATGATATTATTTCTTCTAATATCATTATGCGGAATATTGGTAAGATTTTTTCTTGTGAAATTCTTGTCTTTTAGTGTATGGGGTTACTATTCACGTATCGACCTTATTCACGTATCTGACACTATTCACGAATCGACCTTTATTCACGAAAAAATTAAATTTTGTTTTTTTGTCCAAAATATCTATTATGGATACTAGCTTTGATTGTATCCATGTTTTGATCATTCTTGAATTTTACTTCACTATGATTATTTATGAAGTATTTTTGAACTTGGATTGTTTAAAAATCTGAATCCTTAATATTTGTTCTTTTGTTTCCTTTGGATTCGTTTTCTTTAAAATATTTTCATCATCCTCGGTCCTAAATGATGATATTCTTGAATATCTTTGGCTTTTGTAGTGCAAAGATGGTTGATTTTCTTATGAATATCTTTGG
This sequence comes from Panax ginseng, assembly GCA_020205605.1. Lineage (NCBI taxonomy): Eukaryota > Viridiplantae > Streptophyta > Magnoliopsida > Apiales > Araliaceae > Panax > Panax ginseng. The sequence goes on from CM035137.1 coordinate 35,246,676, forward strand.
CGTAGTAGTGCAAATGATGACGAGTGTTGAGATGAACATGACCCGGTGATGAATATCTTTGGCTTTGTAGTGCAAAGAAGATGAATATTTGATTCAAGATGTATATTGATTGATGTTACGAGGATAAAATATTGATGATGGACTTTTAAATTCATAGATAATAGTAGATTTCATTCTCTACGTAACTCTTACATGAATTATTATTTTTCATTGCGAATATTGATCTAAAAACTTGTTGTCTATTATATTTTATCAGATTTTTCCTGTTGAAGACTAACGATAATTTGTTACATATTATCTTAGTCATAATATTCTTCTTGGGCTAGTTGAGCTCACCCTTTTTCCTTTTGTTCCATTTTTCTTCTCGGGAGGCGAGAATGTAGCGAGTTACTAGTCGGGGTGTGGAATGATGGTTCTTAGAAAGTTGTTTTAGTAGTCCTCACCATTTTGTAAAATAATATATCAATAATTGTAATGAGGACTTATTTGAGTGTGATATTATCTAGAAGACAATATTTATTTTAAACTCATTTAAACTCACGTATTTTTATGTTGTATTAATAAAGTTGTAGTTGTTTACATACCATGTTATTGTTATGACTCAAAATGGGTGATGTATACCTATTTTGGGGGCGTCACGATTAATATCGAGCTTAGGGATATGATCTCTGGCGGAGATCGGGGAATAGAACTAGGAGGGAGAGCGAGTAAATCCTTGCTAGTGTGTCTACTAAAGCTTATTTGTTGGTTGAGTCGATATATAGGGATATTATGTGATATGTTGATTTCTTTAATTAACCCTTGTTTTATGGCGATATTTGAGAATGTCGGTGAGAATGTTAACGATGGAGTAAATGAGGCCAGTGGAACACCTTTACTCACTGATGAGGAGAAACGTCTGATGGTGGCAATGTTCCTCATGTGAACAACACCATGAAGCGAGATGATGAGCAGCGGGATGTTTAGAAGCTTTTTGCGATTCATGCAAAAATCGAGACGAGGAGACTTCGTGTACAAAATACGGTGGAAATGATAACAACGCACGGTTTATCACGATGACGATTCAAAGAGTTGGGACCACGAGAATTACAGGGAAAGCGGATCCGATTAAAGCGAAGCGTGGGTCAAACAAATTACCAAGATATTCGATGTCTTGGGATGCGGCGAAGGAACGAAAGGTTCCATTCGCCACCTTTATGTTAAAGTAATGAGGCGATTCTTGGTGGGAATCGTGAAGCGTACCCATCCGGCCCTTTTCGGCATGTCTTGGGAGACGTTTGAAAAATTGTTTCAATGACAAGTACTTTCACGAAAGTATTAAATCATATGAAGGAAGTGGAGTTTATTAGATTGGAACAAAACAACATGGCGGTGTCGATGCTGGTGAAGAAGTTTGCGAGTTATCGGTTTTGCACCTCATTTGGTGGAGAATGAGGAGCGTTATGGCGCGGATGTTTACGAGAGGTTTGAAACTTGGCATCGTCGATATCTCATTTCTCATAAATTTTCTCTCTATTCGGATGTTGTCAGCGAGGGCTCAATTATTAGAAGCGAGATAACGATACGTTCAATGAGGGACCACAACCGAGGATCATCTACCGTGATGGCGATCATCGAACACGATAACCGGTGGAGAAAAAAAAATACGGACAAAAGCGGTAACCACTCTGGTGGTAATCATAGCCATGAAAATAGAAAAAGCGAGTCGGGAGGAGATTTTAAAGAGAGAGATTCAACAATGACCAATGTGAAGGCGTCGGCACCAAAGCTGACAAGCTGGTTAAGGGAGGAGAAACGACCACCGGTCGTATCTTTATAAATGTGGAAAGAGGGACATATCATTGAAAACTTCCCACACAGTTCAAGGTATGTTATAATTGTGGAAAGAAGGACATATCGCTCGAGATTATGCGATGGCGAAAAACAAGTCCAGTGAGGATGGTGACTCAAAAGGTATCCCGAAAAATCAAAAGTCAGCGGTTCTGGAAGAAGGCGTTTGTCGTGGTGGTGGTCAAAATCGAGGAACCCAAACGAGGTGATCACGGGTAAGCTAATCATAAATTCTTGTGAAGTTTATACCTTACTGAATCTGGGTGCTACCCATTCATTTATCTCTCTCTTGCTTGTGCTCAGCGTTTAAACTTGACTCAGGAGAAATTAGACTTTGATTTATCTGTGGAGACTCAGATTAGGAGAAACTTTCATCACATCCATTTGTTTATAAATCTTGTTTGATCCAAGTTGGCACCATCACATTACACATTGACCTTATCTCTTTAAAGATACTTGCTTTTGATGTGATTTTAGGGATTGATTGGTTAACTACTCATCATGCCAAAATTGATTATTTTAAATAAGGTTGTTAGTTTTCATATTCTAACCAACTTTGTTATGCAATTCAAACAACTAAACCATTAAAATCAATCAACTGTCATATCAAGTCATAAAAGCTATTCGTTTATTGAAAAGCGGATGTCAAGCTTTCTTAGCCCATGTTATGGATTTGAATAAAGACACGTCGGATTTGAATAATATTCTGTTGTTAGTAAATTTCTGGCGTATTTCTGAAGAACTTCGGTCTACCCCGAGCGTGAAGTTGAATTCTTTATTGATCTTGAACTTTGGTACAAAGCCCATTTCTAAAACCCCATATCGAATGGCTCTATTGAACTTGAGGAGTTAAAGGTCCAACTACGGGAGTTGTTGGACATCGGTTTCATTAGTCTAGTACATCTCCTTGGGGTGCTCTATTTTATTTGTAAAGAAGAAAAGCGGGGAGTATGCGACTTTGTATTGACTATCGAGAATTGAACCATGTCACCATCGAAGAATAGGTATCCTCTACCTCGTATTGATGACTGTTTGACCCGATTCAAGGAACACAATTCTTTTCAAAAGATCGATCTTAGATTACGGATATCATCGGTGAAGATTAGAAGCTGAGGATATTCAAAGACGCCTTGAGAACTTCGATGCGGGCATTATGAATTCTTAGTCATGTCTTTTGGATTGACTAATGCTCCTGCGACTTTCATGGATATGATGAACCAAGTATTCAAGGATTATTTGGATCGGTTCGTTGTTGTCTTTATTGATGACATCCTCATATATTCCAAAAGTCGTGAAGATCATGAGCACACCATTTGAAATTTGGTACTCGAAGGCTTCGTGAAAACAAGCTATATGCCAAGTTGAAGAAATGCGAGTTACGGCTTGAGGAAGTAGCATTCCTTGGGCACGTGGTGTCAAAACATGGAGTATCTGTTGACCGGGCGAAGATTAAAGCAATACAAAGTTGGGAACAACCAAAGTCGATGGCCAAAAATCGTAGCTTTACGGGCTTAGTTTGGTTATTATCGGAGATTTGTGGAAGGATTTTCTCGAATCGCTACTCAGATTAACTTCGGTGACTCGGAAAGATACAAAAATTAAATATGGAGCGAGGAATGCGAAAAGAGTTTCAAGAGCTTAAGAGAGACTCATTTGGCACTGTTACGACAATACCATCTGGTTCGGATGGATTTGTTATCTCTGATGATGCTTGAGCAAAGGGTTAGGATGTGTTCTCATGCAACATGGGAAAGTCATAGCCTTATGCCTCGCGACAACTTAAAGAATATGAGAGGAATTATCCTACTCATGATCTAGAGTTAGCGGCCGATCGTTTTTTATTAAAAGATGCAGGCCTTATCTATATGGGAGAAAGTGGAGATATATTCGACCATAAAAAGCCTCAAATATTTCTTCACCCAAAAGGAACTCAACATGCGGCAACGACGTTGGCTCGAGTGTTAAAGATTATGACCACACCATTCATACCATCTGGAAAAGCAAAGTGGTAGTGGTAGTGAAGCGCGTTGAGTAGAAGATCATATCACGAGGAGCAAGTGTGTGATGTCATGAAGATAGTGTCAAGATCTGCGTAGAACCAACTTTAATCGATAAAGTTAAAGTTGCTTAAAAAAAAGTTAAAGCCGGAGCCGGACCGGGCGTATGAAGAAGAAAAAATACAAGAAGGTGTTATTCGGAGCGAGAATCGATGAAGAAGGAATACTTGAGTCCACTCCGGACTTTGTGTTCTAACGATTACGATTTGAAGAACAAGATCATGATGGAGCACACAATACACCATTTTAATCCATCTGGAAGTACCAAAATGTATCGTGATCTTGACATACATTTTGGTGGAACAATATGAAGAGAGAGATTGCAAAGTTTATCTCGAGGTGTTTAACTTGTCAGCGTGTAAAGGCGAGCATCAAGTGCCTAAGGGTCCATTGCAACCACTTGAGATTCGAAAATGGAAGTGGGAACACATTACCATGGATTTAGTTTCTGGGTCTTCCCACGGTTTCTCAAGGCATAAATGTTATTTGGGTTATTGTTGATAGATTAACCAAATCTGCTCATTTCTTGCCGTCTGGAGACTTATTCCTTGAGCGTCTTGCTCGTATGTATGTAAATGAGATTGTGAGATTGCATGGCATGCCGTATCCATAGTTTGGATCGTGACCCAAGATTCACTTCCACGATTTTGGGTTAGCTTGCAAAAAAGCTATGAGGCGCAGTTTACGATTGATTCGGCATACCATCCTCAAAGCGGATGGACAATCGAGAGGACTATTCAAACTCTTGAAGATCTATTAAGACTACGTGTCCTAGACTTTCAAAGGGAGTTGGGATAAGTATTTACCATTGGTGGAATTCTCCTACAACAACGATTATCGAGCAAGTATAGGTGTGGCTCCATTTGAAGCATTGTATGGGAAAGAAAGTGTATCTCTCGGTATGTTGGGATGAGGTGGGTGAAGCAACATTGTTGGGACGAGTTGATGCGTATATGACTACGAAAAAAGATCCAAATGATTAAACAACGTATACAAACGGCACAAGATCGACAAAAGAGTTATGCGGATCTTCATCGAAAGGGCGTGGAATTTAGTATTGGGGATCATGTATTGTTGCGTGTTGCTCCATGGAAGGGAGTTACAAGATTTGGGAAGAGAGAAAGCTCGATCCACGATTTATTGGTCCATTTGATTCTTGGCCAAGTAGGAAATGTAGCCTATAGACTCGCGTTACCTCAGTATGTCTAAATGTTCATAATGTTTTTCACATATATCGTGCTTCGTAAATATGTGAAAGACCGAAACCACGTTATTGAGTTAGAACCGGATGAGATAGCGAGAAGACTTAACGTCACGAGGAGGTACTGTCAAGATCTTGGATAGGAAGGAGCATGTCTTACGCCTGAAAGGTCATACCACAAGTCAAAGTTTTGTGGAGGAACCATCTTATTGAGGAAATGACACAGGGAGTTGGAAGCGAAATGAAAGCGAGGTATCCTCACCTTTTGAAACACAGAGTCGTACGTCAATTTAGAGGATGAAATTTCATAAGGAGGGAGGTTGTAAGACCCCAACTTATTATAAATGAAATTAAATTTCCTCTATTTATTATTTTGAAATAGTAAGGGTTGATTTGATTAATGTGGTTAGTTATGGGTAAAATCATAAATATTTCAAATAAGCAAGTGGTTATAAAATATTCATTGTTGTCGGGAATATTAGTTTGGTGGTGGAATATTCTTCTTTGTGGGAATATTATTAATGCGATGACCTTGACGACCTTATGTGGGCCCATATGCTGAGAAAGCGATTGGATGAAGAAAGCGACAAATATAAGTTGTTTATAAATAGCGGGCGTAGTTATTCACAGATTAATCTTGTTGGAATACCCGGTGGTTAAAACACGATAGCACACGGTATTGCACCAATTATTGATTCTTACGTGAAAGGCCTTACTCGATAATTATTTACGATAATTCTTTATTCAATATTTTATTTTATTGATTCAATAATTGCTACGTTGATATTTTATATTATTGTTGTTTTGATAATTGTCATTACATAGATATTTTCCTTTATCGAATCAATAATTCATATTATTTGAATAATATTATTAGATAACATTATTGGCAATGTCTAGAAAGTTACATCTAAGGAGAGGTTTGGTCACTAATTGCGGCGCGATGAGGAGAAATCTTTATTGGAAAGCCCCTCTTTCTTGAGGAGCGGCACAGGTTGTCGATATTGTGATTACATAATAATATTATTTGTGAATAATTAATTATTGATTTATATGATAAGGAAAATATTCATTTTATGTGGATATAGATGGAGAAAATTTTAAAGTAACAATTGTTGAAAAATTGATATTTTATCTTTTACGATAAAATAATTCATTTAAATATATTATTATATTTTAATAATATAATAATGATGATATTTTACAATGAATGTGGGATATATGAATATATGAGGAGGAAGAATATTTTTGTTGTAAAAAATTGTTTAAAACATGTTAAACATGTTTGTGGGCCCATTTCTTGGTTGAAATTTGATTATAGCACATAAAAATCGTCCAGTATGTGGATTTGATCAATTTACATTTGGAATTTGGAAAAACTTTCTTACTTACAAAGTTGTAGAGAATGAAATTTCCTATGGAAAGGACATAAGGTTTGAATTTTTTGATATAAAGGGCTATTTATTATGAATTATTGAAGTTTAGTAGTTAAAATAATTAATTTTTGAAAGTTTAAATTATTTTTAATAACAAAACGTTTTTTTTTTTTTTGTCATTAGTGGTGTAAATGTGGTTGAATTCGGATGGTCAAGGTGGGTGTAAGAATTTAAATAAATAATATTAATATTTTATTAAATTTTACGCTTTGGTGTTCTAAGCATTTTCCTATAAATAGGGTCTTTAGGTTAGAATTGAAAATCACACTAAAAGCTGAAGTTTTCTCTCTCTATATATTATCGGCGTATTCTTGTGAGTATTTTGATACTTTGAGTGTTGTTATACTCGGTGCAAGTTCCTTGACACTATATCCGATATTCAATCGGAAATCTTGTCTTTTTGAGGTAAGGGATATTATTTTTTTAAAATGATATTATTTCTTTTAATATCATTATCTTAATATTGGTAAGATTTTTCTTGTGAAATTCTTGTCTTTTAGTGTCGGGAGTTCTTATTCACGTATCGACACTATTCACGTATCTGACACTATTCACGAATCTGACCTTATTCACGGAAAAATTAAATTTTATTTTTTTGTCAAAATATCAATTATGGATACTAGCTTTGATTGTATCCATGTTTTTGATCATTCTTGAATTTTACTTCACTATGATTATTTATGAAGTATTTTTGAACTTGGAATTGTTTAAAATACAAATCCTTAATATTTGTTCTTTTGTTTCACTGGATTCGTTTTCTTTAAAATATTTTTCATCATCCTCGGTCTAAATGATGGTATTACGGAATATCTTTGGCCTATAGTGTAAAGATGGTTGATTTTCTTATGAATATCTTTGGCCCTAAGTGCAAAGATGTACAGCAGTGTTGAGATGAACATGACGGTGATGAATATCTTTGGCTTTTGTAGTGCAAAGATGAATATTTGATTCAAGATGTATATTGATTGATATTACAGGGATAAAATATTGATGATGGACTTTTAAATTCATAGATAATAGTAAATTTTGCAAAGTACGCAAGTTGTTATACAATATTCGATTGGTCGGGGAATATTCGCTTTTAAATGAAATATTTGTACGACGGCACAATAATTAGTGGACCCACAATGTAATTATTGTCGGATTGAGAAAATGACAAAATATTTTATTGAAATAACGGCGGAAGTTTTACCTTTGATTTGTTGAACTACTTTCATTAGTAAAGAAAGTAATGTCTGGCGTGGTTATATAATAAAGACACAGTATTGATTATTACATGAGAAGTCACTTTCGCTTTTAGGCGTATTATTTGTACCCCCACTTTCCCATTTTAAAAATTGTCGGTAGAAGTTATCTCGCTTTTTTATTTTATATATATATGAATACATATATATATATATATATATATATATATATATATATATATATAGTATTATATATACATATATATATATATAATGTTAGTGGAAGGTGGGTGGGGGGAATTAGGTGGATGGGAGGAGTATTATTAAACATATTATTATATATATATATATATATATATATATATATATATATATATATATATATATATATATATATATATATATATGTCGATTTAATGAAAATGGGCGAGAGGAGTAAGAGGCGCATTTTGGTCTTCCACCCGTGAATTTTCTTTTTCTTCTTCTTTCTTGCACATGTTATATATATAATATATATATATATATATATATATATATAATATTATATTTTATTTAAAAGATTTTGCTTTAAATATGGACCGTCAGATTAAAGTAAATCGATCTGGACCGTTCATGAGTTAGTTACTATGCATTCCATTTTTTTATAAATAGAAGCTCATTCCTTCATTATTTTCTTACGAATTCACTGAACTCTAGAGAGAGAAATTATAGAGAGATAGAAGAAAAGTATTCTGCTACTTAATATCAAGTTTCTTTTACGGTAAGGGATATTATTCTTTTGTATTCATGAAGAGAACTCATGTTATTCCATTCCTTATTATTACATTGGAATAACTTTTGTATAAGCGTGCTACCCTATACTTGGTGACATTCTTCATTATTCTCGGTCTTTATTATTCTATTGGAACATCACGTCATGCGCTTTTACGCTTTGGATCCGGTTCCATTTCTATTATTCTGCCTTTATTATTATTCCGTTGGAACATCCTATTCAGGCTTTTACGCAGGACTGGTTCCGCCTCTATTATCCTCGTCTTTATTATTCTATTGGAACATCCTCATCTGCATTTTATGCGCGGACACGGTTCCGTTATTATTATTCTGTTGGAATAACATGTCTATGCAAAGTACCGCATGCATGGTGATTTCTGTTGTTATTCCATTACTTATTATTCTGTTGGAACATCCCGCTTGCAGTGAATTTCACGACTGGTTCCGTTATTATTATTCTATTGGAATAACCTGTCTATGCGAAGTACCACATGCATGGGGATTTCTTTTGTTATTTCATTCGTTATTATACTCAGTTGGTTAAAATTTTGACTTATATACTCCATGAAATTAGTGGAATATCCTTGATATTTGCGCTTCATCCAATATCTTTTCATGGAAATATTCTTCTGAGCATTCTTGAATTTTACTTTACAAAGAAGTATCATGTTGACAATTTGGACGTTATTAGTTCCCGAATAACTTAATTCTTGAACTTATTTTATTGAATTCTTATATCATTGTCATCATCCTCATGTTTATATTTTTTTGAAAGTTATCTGTGGCCTGTAGAGCATGGATGGTCTTGCTATGATTATGACCAGGGATTATTCGGTGTAATCATGACCGTAATATTACAAATGATGTGATAAAAGTCCTCATTGGCCCGTAGTGCATTGATGGACAGTTGTTGGCATGATCATGACCATTGATGAATACACAAATATCCTTGACCTGTAGTGCATGGAATTTGTGGTTGTGACCCTAATGAATATCCTTGGCCGTAGTGCAGGGATGATGTGGATTATTTTTTTAAGCTGAGTCTCAGCGATAAAAGTGATGAAAAACTTTTTAAATCATAAAAGATAGTAGATTTTATGCTCTACTTGACTCTTTTAATGGATTGCTTGTTCCGCTGCAATTAAACTTGATGTCTATTGTATTTTATCTATTTAACATTGTTGAGGACTAATGATAATTTATTCTACATTATCTTAGTCATAATATTTCTTGCTGGGCTAGTTGAGCTCACCCTTTCTTTCACTGTTCTCTTCAAGAAATGAGAACGTAGTTGGGACAAGTCGGGAAACGGAGTGATGTTTTGGATGATAGTGTTAGCTAGTAGTCCTCACTATTCTGTCAAATAGTGTGACAATAAATGTATTGAGAACTAATTCTGAGAGTGGATATTGTCTAAAAGGAAATATTTGTATTTAAAATCACAGCATGTATTTTGTCGTACCTTACACGACTATTGTATAATTAAGTTGTATTTGAATTTTGTACCATGTATTGGCGACTCAAGATGGGTGATGTATACCTATTTTGGGGGCGTCACAGTTGGTATCAAAGCTTAGGGATATGATCCCTGGCTGAGATGTGAGATAAGAACTAGGAGGGGAGAGACGGGGAATTCTTTCGCTAGTATGACCTACCTAAGTTTATTTGGTATTTAATTGGTTGGTCAGAGTATAGGGATAATATGTGATATGTTATTTAACTCTTGTTTTGTGGCAGTATTTGAAAATGGCATCCGAGAATGTTGAGAACATTAATGGAGCACAGGAGACCGTTGAGTCTCCACAGATCAATAGTCAGGATACTGTGCATCAGGAAGGTGACAATCCTCAGGCAAATAACAACACTGACCAAATGATGAACGATGGAATGTTTCGAGGCTTCATGCAATTTATGCAACATCAGGCGAGAGCGGTTCCTATCCAAAATGCAGGTGGAAACACTGGCAACTCTCGGATGGTCACCGCCAAGCAGTTTAAGGAACTGGGACCACCGGAGTTCTTTGGAGAGCCAAAACCACTTAAGGCGGAGACGTGGATTAAGCAGATCGATAAGATATTTGATGTCTTGGGATGCTCCGACGAGCAAAAGGTTCCCTTTGCCACCTTCATGTTGCGTCAGAGGCGTGATTCTCGATGGGAATCAGAAACGCACTCAACCCGCCGCCAGATCAAGATGACTTGGGAGAAGTTCCAAGAATTATTCAACGACAAATATTTTCCCGAAAGTATTCGTCACATGAAAGAGGTAGAGTTTATTATGCTAGAGCAAAACAACATGACCGTGTCACAGTACGAAGCCAAGTTCACCGAGTTGTCCCGGTTTGCATCCTATTTGGTTGATAATGAGGAGAGAATGACGCGAATGTTTCTAAGAGCTTTGAAACTAGAGATACGTCAATATCTTATCTCTCATAAACTGTGTTTGTATTCAGATGTTGTTAATAGGGCTCAGTTATTAGAGTGCGATAATGAGTTAAACCAACCAAAGGAGAAAGCGGTGACAAAAATGATAATAGTAGTGAGTAAGAATACCATCAAAGTGGTGACAATAAGCGTGGAGGAATCAACAGATTGAAATGGTAACCACTTACTTGTGGTAATCATGGCCAAAATAATAAAACGGACATTTCAAAAGAGGAGATTCAACAATGATGGAAAGACGTCAAGACCAAAGACCAAAAGAAGACGCTGTCATATGTTTCAAAGCCGGTAGTGCAAGGGAGAGCGTTTGTTGTGATCTCCCAGAAAGCAAGGAACCCGAACGAAGTCATCACGGATAAGCTAATCATAAACTCTAGCAAAGTTTATACCTTATTTGATACCGGTTCTACCCATTCTTTTATTTCTCCTACTTGCGCTCAACGCTTAAATTTGACTCGGAGAAATTAGATTTTGACTTGTCTGTTGAAACTCCGCTGGGAGAAACCTTCATTACATCCACTTTGCTTATAAGTCTTGTTTAGTTCAAATCGACACCCGCATTATTACTTCGTCGATCTTATTTCATTGAAAATACTTGCATTTGATGTAATTCTAGGATTGATTGGTTAATTACACATCATGCAAAAATTGATTATTTTCGTAGGGTTGTTAGCTTTCATATTCCTAACCAACCTATTATACGAATTCAAGCAACCAAACCATTAAAATCACTCACTTTATCATCTCAAGCCATAAAGCTATTCGTTTATTAAAAATGGATGTCAAGCTTTTTTAGCTCATGTCACGAATCTAAACAAAATGCGTCGATCTTGAATGATATTCCTATTGTTAATGAATTTTCCGACGTATTCTCAAGAACTTCATGGCTTACCCCGTAGCGTGAAATTGAATTTTGTATCGACCTTGAACCCTAAGAGACAAAACCCATTTCCAAAGCTCCATATCGAATGGCTCCTATTGAACTTCAGGAGTTAAAGACCCAACTGCAGAATTGTTAGACATTGGCTTTATTCGTCCTAGTACTTCTCCTTGGGGTGCTCTTATTCTGTTCGTGAAGAAGAAAGATGGGAGTATGTGACTTTGTATTGATTATCGGGAGTTGAATCATGTCACCATCAAAAATAGGTACCCATTGCCACATATTGATTACCTGTTTGACCAGTTGCAAGGAGCCAAATTCTTTTCAAAGATTGATCTTCGTTTCGGATATCACCAGTTGAAGATTAGAACCAATGACATTCCAAAGACGGCTTTCAGAACTCGGTACGGGCATTATGAATTCCTAGTCATGTCTTTTGGATTAACTAATGCTCCTGCTACCTTCATGGATATGATGAACCGAGTATTCAAGGAATATTTGGATCACTTTGTGGTCGTCTTTATTGATGACATCCTCATATATTCCAAAACCCGTGAAGATCATGAGCAACATTTGAGGCTGATACTCCAAAAGCTTCGTGAATATAATCTTTATGCCAAGTTGAAAAAATGCGAATTCTGGCTTGAGGAAGTAGCATTCCTTGGGCACGTGGTATCAAGTCATGGAATATTTGTTGACCCAGCGAAGATTGAAGCTATACAAAGCTGGGAGCAACCTAAATCAGTGACCGAAGTACGTAGCTTTCTCGGTTTAGCTGGTTATTATCGGAGATTCGTGGAAGGATTTTCTCGAATTGCTACTCCACTAACTTAGCTGACTCAGAAAGATACAAAGTTCGGTTGGAGCGAGGAATGTGAGAAGAGTTTTCAAGAACTCAAGAGGAGACTCATTTCAGCACCTATTCTGACAATACCATCTGGTTCGGAGGGATTTGTCATCTACAGTGATGCCTCGGGCAAAGGGTTAGGATGTGTTCTCATGCAACATGGGAAAGTCATAGCCTATGCCTCACGAGAACTCAAAGAATATGAGAGGAATTATCCTACTCATGATCTAGAGTTAGCAGTTGTTGTCTTTGCACTAAAGATTTGTAGGCATTACTTGTATGAGAGAAAGTGGAGATCTTTACGGATCATAAAAGCCTCAAATATTTCTTCACTCAAAAGGAACTCAACATGCGACAACGACGTTGGCTTGAATTGTTGAAAGATTATGATCATACCATCCAATACCATCCTGGAAAAGCAAACGTGGTAGCTGACGCATTGAGTAGAAGATCATATGCGGTTATGAGTACGATATTGTCAACACAAAGGCCCATTTTGTGTGACTTGCAAAGGATGGAGATAGAGATAAAGACTCCAGGGACCCATGTGATGATGGCAAATATATGAGTAGAACCGACTTTAATTGATAAAGTTAAAGCTGCTCAAATTTCAGACCTGGAGCTGATACGTATGAGAAAGAAAGTACAAGAAGGTGCTATGCCGGAAGAAAGAATCGATGAAGAAGGAATACTTCGCGTCAACTCCAGACTTTATGTTCCTAACGACCCTGATTTAAACTATAAAATCATGATGGAGGTGCACAACAAACCATTTGCAATCCATCCTGGGAGTACCAAAATATATCGTAATCTTCGTCATACATTTTGGTGGAGTAATATGAAGAGAGAGATGGCGCTGTTTATCTCAAGGTGTCTAACTTGTCAACGAGTCAAGGCGGAGCATCAAGTACCAAAAGGTCCATTGCAACCACTTGAAATTCTAGAATGTAAGTGGGAGCACATTACCATGGATTTTGTTACTGGTCTTCCCAAGGTTTCTCAAGGCATTAATGCAATTTGGGTCATTGTTGATAGATTGACCAAGTCTGCTCATTTCTTACCAATACGAGAAACTTATACACTTGAACGTCTTGCTCGTATGTACATAAATGAGATTGTAAGACTGCATGGTATGCCAGTATCCATAGTTTCTGATCGTGATCCAAGATTCACTTCACGATTTTAGGTTAGTTTGCAAAAAGCTATGGGCACGGATTTATAATTTATTTTGGCATATCACCCCCAGACGGACGGACAATCAGAGAGGACTATTCAAACTCTGGAAGATTTATTAAGACTCTGTGTCCTTGACTTCAAGGGAAGTTGGGACAAGTTCTTATCATTGGTGGAGTTTTCCTACAACAACAGCTTATCAAGCAAGCATCGCATGGCTCCATTTGAGGCGTCAGTATGGAAGAAAGTGTCGTTCTCTCTAGTATGCTGGGATGAGGTGGGTGAAGCAACGTTGTTGGGACCGGAGTTGGTACGTATGACTACGGAAAAGATTCAAACGATCCGATAACATATAATAACCTCACAAGATCGACAAAAGAGTTATGTTGATCTTCATCGAAAGGACGTGGAGTTCGATATAGGAGATCATGTGTTGTTACGTGTTGCTCCATGGAAAGGAGTTACGAGGTTTGGAAAGAGAGGAAAGCTCAATCCTTGATTCATTGGCCCATTTTTAATCCTCGATCGAGTAGGAACTGTAGCCTATAGACTTGCTTTACCGCCAAGTATGTCTCATGTTCATAACGTTTTTCACATATCCATGTTACATAAATATGTGGAAGACCCGAACCACATTATTAAGTTGGAACCAGACGATATAGCGGAAGATATAACGTATGAAGAGGTTCCTGTTCAAATCTTGGATAAGAAGGAACATATTCTACGCTCCAAGGTTATACCTCAAGTCAAAGTTTTATGGAGAAACCACGATGTTGAGGAAATAACCTGGGAGTTAGAATCTGAAATTAAGTCAAGGTATCCTTACCTCTTCGATATACCAGGTACGTACCCTAATTTCGAGGGCGAAATTTCTTAAGAAGGAGAGGTTGTAAGACCCCTACTTTTTGAATAAAGATGAATTTTCTATAATTATCATTTTTGAATATTATGATATAATGTTATAGTTGTGGGTAATAATTATAAATTTTGCAAAGTATGCAAGTTGTTATACAATATTCTATTGGTCGGGGAATATTCATTTTAAACAGGAAATATTTGTATGCGACGATAACACAATCATTAGTGGACCCCTACAATGTAATTATTGCGGATTGAGAAAACGACAAAAATATTTTATTGAAATAACGGCGGAAGTTTTACTGTTGATACTTGTTGAACTACTCGGTAGTAAAAGTACAGTAATACGCGTGGTTATATAGTAGCACACGGTATTGATTATTACATGAGAAGTCACTCAGTTTTGGCGTATTATTTGTACCCCCCACTTTCCCATTTTAAAATTGTTCAGAGAGTTATCTCGCCATTTTATATATATATGAATACATATATATATATATATATATAAGTATTATATATATATATATATATATATATAATAATATAGTGGAAGGTGGTTGGGGGGAATTAGGGGACTGGAGGAGTATATTAAACATATTATATATATATATATATATATATATATATATATATATATATATATATATGTGTGTGTGTGTGTGTGTGTGTGTGTCAGGGTTTAACAAAATGGTCGGAGGGAGTAAGAGGTGTGCACGGTCTTCCACCCATGAATTTTTTTTTCTTCTTCTTCCTTGCACATGTTATATATATATATATATATATATATATATATATATATATATATATATATAATATATTATATTTTATTTAAAAGATTTTACTTTAAATATGGACCGTCGATTAAAGTATATCGATCTGGACCGTTCATGAGTTAGTTACTATGCATTCCATTTTTTATAAATAAAGCTCATTCCTTCATTATTTTCTTACGAATTCACTGAACTCTAGAGAGAGAAATTATAGAGAGATAGAAGAAAAGTATTCTGCTATTTAATATCAAGTTTCTTTTACGGTAAGGGATATTATTCTTTTGTATTCATGAAGAGAACTCCTGTTATTCCATTCCTTATTATTCTCATTAGAATAACTTTCATATAAGCGGCTACCCTATACTTGGTGACATTCTTCTATTATTCTGCCTTTTATTATTCTCGTTGGAACATCCTCGCGTGGCTTTACGCCGGACTTGGTTCCGTTTTTATTATTCTGTCTTTATTATTCTGTTGGAACATCCTGTCTGTGCTTTACGCCGGACCTGGTTCCGTCTCTATTATTCTGTCTTTATTATTCTGTTGGAACATCCTGTCTGTGCTTTACGCCGGACCTGGTTCCGTTATTATTATTCTGTTGGAATAACCTGTCTATGCGAAGTACCGCATGCATGGTGATTTCTGTTGTTATTCCATTACTTATTATTCTGTTGGAACATCCTGTCGGTGTGAATTTCACCTGACCTGGTTCCGTTATTATTATTCTGTTGGAATAACTCGCTCATCGCGAGTACCGCATGCATGGTGATTTCTTTTGTTATTCCATTCGTTATTATACTCAGTTGGTTAAAATTTT
Organism: Panax ginseng; assembly: GCA_020205605.1. Taxonomy (NCBI): domain Eukaryota; kingdom Viridiplantae; phylum Streptophyta; class Magnoliopsida; order Apiales; family Araliaceae; genus Panax; species Panax ginseng. The sequence goes on from CM035137.1 coordinate 35,262,941, forward strand.
GACTTCTATACTCCATGAAATTAGTGGAATATCCTTGATATTTGTGCTTCATCCAGTATCTTTTCATGGAAATATTCTTCTGAGTATTCTTGAATTTTACTTTATAAAGAAGTATCATGTTGACAATTTGGACGTTATTAGTTCCTGAATAACTTAATTCTTGAACTTGTTTTATTGAATTCTTATATCATTGTCATCATCCTCATGTTTATATTTTTTTGAAAGTCATCTGTGGCCTGTAGAGCATGGATGGACTTGGTATGATTATGACCAGGGATTATTCGGTGTAATCATGACCATAATGTTATAAATAATGTGATAAAAGTCCTTATTGGCCTGTAGTGCATTGATGGACAGTTGTTGGCATGATCATGACCGTTGATGAATACACAAATATCCTTGACCCATAGTGCATGGAATTTGTGGTCGTGACCCTAATGAATATCCTTGGCCGTAGTGCAGGGATGATGTGGATTATTTTTTTAAGCTGAGTCTCAGCGATAAAAGTGATGAAAAACTTTTTAAATCATAAAAGATAGTAGATTTTATGCTCTACTTGACTCTTTTAATGGATTGCTTGTTCCGCTGCAGTTAAACTTGATGTCTATTGTATTTTATCAGTTTAACATTGTTGAGGACTAATGATAATTTATTCTGCATTATCTTAGTCATAATATTTCTTGCTGGGCTAGTTGAGCCCACCCTTTCTTTCACTATTCTCTTCAGGAAATGAGAACGTAGCTGGGACAAGTCGGGGAACGGAGTGATGTTTTGGATGATAGTGTTAGCTAGTAGTCCTCACTATTCTGTCAAATAGTGTGACAATAAATGTATTGAGGACTTATTCTGAGAGTGGATATTGTCTAGAAGGAAATATTTGTATTTAAACTCACAGCATGTATTTTGTCGTACCTTACACGACTGATGTATAATTAAGTTGTATTTGAATTTTGTACCATGTATTGGTGACTCAAGATGGGTGATGTATACCTATTTTGGGGGCGTCACAATAGTAGATTTCATTCTCTACGTAACTCTTCTATGAATTATTATTTCCGCTGCGAATATTGATCTGAAATTTGTTGTCTATTATATTTTATCAAATTTTTCCTTGTTGAAGACTAACGATAATTTGTTCTATATTATCTTAGTCATAATATTCTTTACTGGGCTAGTTGAGCTCACCCTTTTCCTTTTTCTTCCATTTTTCTTCTCAGGAGGCGAGAATTTAGCGAGTACTAGTCAGGGTATGGAATGAAGGTCTTAGAAAGTTGTTTTAGTAGTCCTCACCATTTTTGTAAAATAATATATCAATAATTGTAATGAGGACTTATTTGAGTGTGATATTGTTTAGAAGACAATATTTATATTTAAACTCACAGTTTTTATGTTGTATTAATAAAGTGGTAGTTGTTTTTATACCATGTTATTGACGACTCAAAATGGGTGATGTATACCTATTTTAGGGGCGTCACATAACCTGTCTGTGCGGTCTATCGCATGCATGGTGAATTCTTCTGTTATTCCATTATTTATTATTCTATTGGAATATCATATCTGTGCGGATTACGTATGACCTGGTTCCATTCTTTATTATTCTGTTGGAATAACCTGTCTATGTGGATTATCACATGCATGGTGAATGATCCTTCGTATTCATTCCTTATTAAATTGTGGAAATGATCTGTCTACGTGGATTACCGCATGGCGGGTGAAAATCCATTTGTAGTTCATATATTCTATGATACTTATTTGGTTAAAGTTTTGGCTTCTATACTCCATGAAATTAGTAGAATACCCTGGATATTTGCGCTTCATCCGGTATCTTTTCATGAAAATATTCTTCTGAGCATTCTTGAATTTTACTCCACAAAGCAGTATCATGTTGACAATTTGGACGTAATTGATTTCAAGATAAATTAAGTTATAAATCTTTAAAATTTATTCTTGAAATTGTTTTATTGAATTATTATGTCATTGTCATCATCCTCATGCTTATATTGTGATGAAAGTCATCTTTGGCTTACGTGCATAGATGGACTTGGTATGATTATGACCAGGGATTATTCGGTATAATTGTTAGGTTTGTAATATTCATGAACGCAATCAAATTGCACAAAATAAGAGGAAACGTGTAAAAATCAGAGTTTAAAATTTTACAAACCATATACCCGGATCATCCTTTATGCGCAATTATTCATTAAACGAACAAGAAAGCAACAAGAATCATACCCTTAAAGATCCGAGCTTCCTCAGGTACAAGTTCACCTCCAATTCTTTTCGTGTTCAACTTGAATCCACCGGGTTTGGTTCCTTCCTTTGATCAACGTTAACCACCCAAGTGTTTGGCCTCTAGAGGTGATCCACCAAGGAAGAATAAGAATTCAAGAAGATGGGTATTTGGCAAAACCCTAGTTTTTTATCTCTATAGAAAAGGCGTACTCTCCCAACTATTGGAATTACATATTCACGTGTTGTGAAAGTGCCAACTCCCTCACCCATAATAAGACTCTTCTTATTTATAGATGTAGGCAACCCTCCTTAACAATTAAGAAATTGGGTTTTATTTAATTAATTAAATTCTTTTAATTAATTAAGCTCCCAATCTTATTAGGAATAATTAATTAAACTCTTTTAATTAATTGGCCTCCTAATCTTATTAGGATATACGAGAGTACTTTTATTAATTAATTCTCAAACTCCTTTAGGAATTAAATAATAATAATAGTAATAATAATAATAAGACTCCTCTTATTAATTTATATTTAATATTTCCAAATTATTAAATAATAAATATTAAGCTATTTAATTTATTCTATCACCATAGATTAAATTAAATATACTTTATTTATTATTACGATTATGCCATTAACTTCTTAAATAATTATTCTTCCTTTTATGGTGTGACCCTTTAGGTTCTCCATATTAAACCGGTTGTGAATAAATCAATTAGAACAATTCTAATCTTATTTAAATAAATAAATTAAACTATTAATTTATTTAAATAAATAATATTTATTCTACAATAGGGATAAACCTCCCCAATGATCAACGACTTTCCGGATAATATAGATTTCAACATTAATCATAAAAGAACCTTTGAGTAAATAGTTACTATACAATTCAATCCTTCCACCATACAATGTCCCAATTAAATATAAGACATGGAATTACTGTCAAGTCTTATTTTATTTAATTATATGTATTTCGATCCTTAAATGCACAACCCCAAATAATGCAAATTAGAATCACCTTTCTAATTTCATTCTGCCTTGGCCAAGGACTACTGGGTTGTCATTTATCGAATCACATAGGACATTTCTCTTCTTTTACTAGAAGTGGTAGATTCTTTATTGATCATACATTATCTCCATGTACAACTTATTATACCCAAGCATACCCTTTGATATACCCTAAGGGTCTTAAGGAATAAGTCAAAGTATAACTCATCATACACAAGATACAATGATGATCTCAAGTCCAAGGATCACTTGTACTACTATCACTACAGGAATTCCTATTGACAGGCAAGTAAAACTCCATTAGGTATTCCTTAGCGAGCCACATTCAGTGAACTTATTCTCTAATAAGCACCTACATACTTGCTTTAATGTCTCCACACAAATGATCATGAGATCAATCATCCTCATCCAATGAGCAAAGCAACGATGTATCTAATCTATCCTGGATTCACCAATCCCCAATTTAGTAATCCAACGATTGGGAACTATTTTAGTTTTAAGCTTTCTAAGAATTTAGATCTCATTAGAATGATCATCATCATTATTCTAAAAGCATTGCTTAAAACTATGGGTTTATCACATATTATAAAATAGCATCATGTAGATAATTAAAAGCCTTTAATAAATAAATACTTTTTATTAATAAATGAATAAGATTGTTACAAAGTATATGCTTTATCATCAAACATGATTGGATTTTTTGTCGTCTTAGTCTGTCTAAAAAACTTGAGTCTGTTAAGCCCTCTAGTTTTAATTTAGACCAACCATAAATTTTAATCACATCCTTAAACCGCCAAGTAAGTACTTTAAGATGTTTTCAACCGCTTTACAATTGATCTTCTCCGATTATGACCGATCAACATCGGGTCTCGTATATTTCATTGCATACATGATAATTACTCATGCGATCTCTCTTTTAGGAGTCTTTGGGGACTATTAAGAGAAATACACTCCATAGCTCATCAACATGAGACAACTCTTAGAGTTTGCCCTGCTAAACGACTTTAGCATCAAATGAATATACGTTCCTTGGGTTAAGTTGAGCATCATATTAAATCTATCTATATAAATTTGTATCCCCAATTAAGATACTCTTCCCAAATCATTCATGGAGGAATGTTTAGACATCTTTATCTTAACTCGATTGATCATTGGTATGTCATTCCTTACCCATAAGATATCAACATATAATATTAGGAATGTCACAAATATCCCCCATCACCCTTTTGTACACACTCAGGTTCATTCTTATTTGTGATAAAATTAAACTTTTTTGATTTGTTTCATCAAAACGAATGTTCCATATTTGAGAAGATTGCTTCAATCCATTTCTCTGAGTGTCTACAACTCTTACCTCATCGTGTTTAACTGGATCATCATCTTCTATGATGCGTACCTCATCATCATCACCCATGATGAATCCATACCTCCTGTGTATCTTCTAGTACTATTCCGCATTTATGATTCAAATTGTAATACAATAGGTATATCTGCAGGTTCCTCTTATTTGACTTATAGTGTTTTGTGGTTCTTGAACTCTTCAAGATCTATTATCCTCCCACTAGCCCTTCAATGATAAACATCTTTATTTTAGAAGGCAGCGTGTTTCTCAACAAACACCTTTTGCTAAGTAGAATTATAGAACATATACCCTAAACTTACTTTAGGATGTCCCACAAATCTATACATGTCAAATCTTTTCCCAAGCTTATCCTTTGAAACCATTTCACATAAGTTGGACAACCCCTTATCTTAACATACTTAAGATTAGGAGTCCTCTCTGTCCATAACTTTTATGGAGTCTTGGGGCCGGATTTTGAGGTTACCTTTTCGTAGATATGCAGCCATTTCTAGGACATTACCCAGAAGGATACTGGAATGTTGGTAAAATCATTATGGACCGCACCATGTCCAATAAGGTACGATTTTTCCATTCAGATACATCAATCAATTATTGCGTATCAGGATGTGTCCATTATGAGAAAACTATTTGAGATGATCTAGAAACTTATTGCACAAGTATTTATTCCTTGATCTAATCAAATAATCTTTAATACTTTGTCAATTTGTTTCAATTCTGAATTCTTTGAACCTTTCAAATAATTCACACTTGTATTTCAGCAAATACATATATCCAACTCTTTGAATGATCATCTCCTTTTCTTATACTAGTTTGTTCAATATGCAAAATTATTTTTCATGTAAGTCAAGTACACAAAATCCATTAAGTAATATTCCAGTTCTATACAAAACATTATTATTATAAATAGAACAACAGTTGTTCTTAATTATAATACCAAAAATCTTATTGTCCAACAATAAAATGGAAATAATATTTCTAACAAGAACTGGAATACAATAACAACTTATTGACTTAATAGATTTGCCTGTAGGCATTGCTAAACTATAAGTTTCTATGGCTAATGTGGCAACCTTTGCTTCATTTCCCACACATAGGATTACTTATATTTGTTTAGCTTTCTACTTCTTCTTGGTCCCTTCATAAATCTATATTTATGATAACAAAAGTCGGTATCCAATACCCAAGTAGAACCTTGACTTAAAGAAAATTTATTTTAAATCATGAACAAATTTAGATTTATAACCAAAACTTCACTAAGCTCCTTTGGTTAGCCTCTCGCAAGACGCTTCTCACGCTTTCTTTCTAGTGTCCAAAGCTTATTGCGTTGGAGGCAAATTCTTTGCTATCGTGACGCTTTGTTCTTATTATCCTTTGTTTTTACCTTTCTATTTACCTTCTTTGAATCGTTCTTTTTTTTAGAAGATCCTTTGGCCCCTACCAGTAAGACAAGGTCTTTCTTGGTTGGAAAGTGACTCTCAACATTTTTCAACATGTTAAGCAAATCAGGGAGGCTGATATCTAGCTTGTTCATATGAAAAATTCACAACAATTGTGAAAGGAGTCCGGGAGTGAGTGCAAGATCAAATCTTGACTCAACTCTCCATCCATGACAAAATTCGTTGTCCTAATTGATCAATCAAATTGATTATGTTAAGGATTTTTGTCTGTATTATAGTGCCATTGGTCATTCTAGATCGGAAGAGCTCCTTAGATATCTGATATTTATTAGTCCTACTTTCCTCATCATCAACTACTTGCTATGCAGGAATATAGTAAGAGCATCCATAGTTTCATGCCGACATCAAGCTCAAGTTACTATGGATGCAGTATGATGCATCGAGCCAACTATGCATCATCTTGCCACTTTCTAAAAGTAGCAATTTCCTCCTCGGAGGCATTGTCTGCAACCATTGCAGGGATAGGCGTATTAAGGACATAAGATAGCTTTTCAGCCATGAGAACTATTCTCAAATTCCTTAACCAATCCGAGAAATTCGGTCCGGTTAATTAACATCTAATATGTTTCACAATGATAGTAATTTTAGACATTGTAAAATTCTGTAAATGAAATTGTAATCAACAACATTTTAGCATACATTCTTTTATTAATTACCAAAATAAATTAGGTCTTGTTTTAAATTGGTATCTCCCACTATTTTCTTCAAACTATATTACCCTCAATATATATAGTTCGGCAATATCTAATTAAAGATATGCTAGTGAGAATAAGGATCCCATTTCAAATGTATATAGCCTTGTGGTGACACAACAAACTATATATAAATAAATAGGTAGACAACTCTTGTCAATTACATCAACTATGCAACTCCTTGTATTTTGCCTCTTAGATTATTTTGATCAAGTGGTGGCACATCCGAATCAAAATTATCCAAGTTAAGTCTAACCTAGCACTCCATATATTCAAAAAAGAAAAATATCATCCTTGTGGTGACACAACAAAACAATATTTTTCAATTTTCTTTATAAGCATCAAATGTGATAAATTAACATCTTAAATACTTAATACTTGCCTTGTGGTGACACAACAAACTCATATTAAATATTTAATACTCTATTAATTTTATCATGCTAGAAGGCGACGTTCGATATTCCAAATATCTTTGAACGCTTAGGACTTAATATAAAAAAAATTGAGGGGTTTGTTATTAAAATGTCTCATCTTGTTTAGCGCGCATGCACATATATATATAAAATACGCGTCATATTAATTAACATGCGAAGCATGTTTGCATAATATATAATATATATAGTATAAGCATGCACATATAGAATACTATATTCTATCCGGATTGATTATGGACTTTTATTCTAGTTTGGTTTACTAGAGCCACCAAGTGAACCAAAAGGTCAAACCCTAGGGGTGCAAGAATTGATATTTAAATATAACTATTACATTTAAACTCGGGCTCCATTACAAACGAGTCTTCAAGCGCTCCTTGCTCCTTGATCTCCAATTCTTCAAAATTAATTCTAACTATTCCTATTACAAAACTATTTAAAATAAATAGAAAACTTGATCAGCAGTCAAGGGAAAGTACATAGGAGGGAGATAGAATTTACATTAAGAAAAAATTAGAGAAGACAAGGTACGCAGACCCCATTTAATAAAACTCATATATTCATGCATCCAACTAAAATAAAATCCAATCACATTGGTCAATAGTCCATAATCAATCCCATTTATTATCATACACATCAACATATGCATCAATAAATAACATTCATCTCATGAATAATAAACATTCAATATATATATTGATATCATTTAATGGGCAAATTTAGTTAGTATAAAATCTAATTTTGAATCAAAATAAACTCTTTTATTTTAATCCAAATTTAAATCAAAATAAAACTATTTTATTTTAATTTATCTAATTTTGAATAAAATAAAATATTTTATTTTAATCAAAATAAACTCCTTTATTTTAATTAATTATGGAATCCAATTCCAAGTAAAAAAAACTTTTATTAAAGGAAACACGGATTCTCTTTTCTATTCACAAATAAACTCTTTTATTTTGAATAATATGAAATCTTATTTCATATCTAAATAAACTCCTTTATTTAAGGAAATATGGATTCTCTTTCCTATTCATAAATAAACTCTTTTATTTTGAATAATATGAAATCTTATTTCATATCTAAATAAACTCCTTTATTTAAGGAAAATATAGAATCCAATTTCAACTTCAATTAGTTATCATGGAATTTAATTCCAACTCTAATTAGTTAGCATGAAATTTAATTTTAAAATTAAAATAAACCTTTTATTTTAATTATAAAATTATTAAAAAATATTATATATATATATATATATATATAATTCGCAGGAAACAAAAAAAATTGTGAATCCTGTTAACATCCTTGAATTCCGTGCACTTGAATTTCAAAATTCATACATGCACTTGCCAAATCCTGTAACCTTTCTTTCAATGAAATCAATCATGATTAAATGAAAGGAGACTCACGTGATGTACCCTTATTATATATATAAATTAATCATATTAAAGAATCCTAGAATCCTGCAGAATCCTATTATAACGTGCAAATATTCATGAACGCAATTAAATTGCAGAAAATAAGCAGAAACATGTAAAAATCAGAGTTTAAAATTTTACAAACCATATACCCGGATCATCCTTTATGCGCAATTATTAATTAAACGAAAAAGAAAGGAACAAAAATCATACCCTTGAAGATCCGAGCTTCCTCAGGTACAAGTTCACATCCAATCCTTTTCGCGTTCAACTTGAATCCACCGGGTTTGGTTCCTTCCTTTCATCAACGTTAACCACCCAAGTGTTTGGCCTCTAGAGGTGATCCACCAAGGAAGAATAAAGAATTCAAGAAGATGGGTATTTGGCAAAACCCTAGTTTTCTATCTCTATAGAAAAGGCGTACTCTCCCAACTATTGGAATTACATATTCACGTGTTGTGAAAGTGTCAACTCCCTCACCCATAATAAGACTCTTCTTATTTATAGATGTAGGCAACCCTCCTTAACAATTAAGAAATTGGGTTTTATTTAATTAATTAAATTCTTTTAATTAATTAAGCTCCCAATCTTATTAGGAATAATTAATTAAACTCTTTTAATTAATTGGCCTCCTAATCTTATTAGGATATACGAGAGTACTTTTATTAATTAATTTCCAAACTCCTTTAGGAATTAAATAATAATAATAGTAATAATAATAATAAGACTCCTCTTATTAATTTATATTTAATATTTCCAAAATATTAAATAATAAATATTAAGCTATTTAATTTATTCTATCACCATAGATTAAATTAAATATATTTTATTTATTATTACGATTATGCCATTAACTTCTTAAATAATTATTCTTCCTTTTATGGTGTGACCCTTTAGGTTCTCCATATTAAACCGGTTGTGAATAAATCAATTAGAACAATTCTAATCTTATTTAAATAAATAAATTAAACTATTAATTTATTTAAATAAATAATATTTATTCTACAATAGGGATAAGCCTCCTCCAATGATCAACGGCTTTCCAGGATAATATAGATTTCAACATTAATCATAAAAGAACCTTTGAGTAAATAGTTACTGCATCAATTCAATTCTTCCACCATACAATGTCCCAATTAAATATAAGATATGGAATTCTCACAAGTCTTATTTTATTTAATTATATGTATTTCGATCCTTAAATGCACAACCCCAAATAATGCAAATTAGAATCACCTTTCTAATTTCATTCGCCTTCAACCAAGGACTCACTGGGTTGTCATTTATCGAATCACATAGACATTTCTCTTTTTACTAGAAGTGGTAGATTCTTTATTGATCATACATTATCTCTATGATAACTTATTATACCCAAGCATACCCTTTGATATACCCTAAGGGTCTTAAGGAATAAGTCAAAGTATAACTCATCATACACAAGATACAATGATGATCTCAAGTCCAAGGATCACTTGTCACTACTATCACTACAGAATTCCTATTGACAGCAAGTAAAACTCCATTAGGTATTCCTTAGCGAGCCATATTCAATGAACTTATTCTCTAATAAGCACCTATATACTTGCTTTAGTGTCTCCACACAAATGATCATGAGATCAATCATCCTCATCCAATGAGCAAGCAACGTATGTACCAATCTATCCGGATTCACCAATCCCCAATTTAGTAATCCAACGATTGGGAACTATTTTAGTTTTAAGCTTTCTAAGAATTTAGATCTCATTAGAATGATCATCATCATTATTCTAAAAGCATTGCTTAAAACTATGGGTTTATCACATATTATAAAATAGCATCATGTAGATAATTAAAAGCCTTTAATAAATAAATACTTTTTATTAATAAATGAATAAGATTATTACAAAGTATATGCTTTATCATCAAACATGATTGACTTGTATGCATACTACTTTCAATAATCATGACCTGTAATGTTATAAATGATGTGGTAAAAGTCCTCAGTAGTCTGTAGTGTATTGATGGACAGTTTTTGGTATGATTATGACCAGGGATTATTCGGTATAGTCATGACCATTGATGATTTAATGAATATCATTGGCCCGTAGTGCAGGGATGACTCGATGATGTGGTTTATTTATTGTCGAGTCTCAAATGATAAAAATTGATGAAAATATTTTAAATCATAGAAGATAGTAGATATCATGCTCTACTTGACTCTTCTAATGGATTGCTTATTCATTCAAGTAGCTTAAACTTGATGTCTATTGTTTTTATCGCTTTAACATTGTTGAAGACTAATGATAATTTATTCGCATTATCTTAGTCATAATATTTCTTCTCGGGCTAGTTGAGCTCACCCTTTCTTTTACCGTTCTCTTCGTGAAATGAGAACGTGTCGGGACTAGTCGTGGAACCAATGACTATTCAGATGATACCATTAGTAGTCCTCACTATTCTGTTAAATAGTGTGACAATACATGTAATGAGTTGACAATATTCTGTTAAATAGTGTGACAATACATGTGGATATTGTCTAGATGACAATATTCTTATTAAAACTCTTAGATTATGTTTTGTCGTATTTTATACGACTGTTGTATAATTAAGTTGTATTTGAATTTTGTACCATGTATTTGGCGACTCAAGATGGGTTATGTTCACAGTTGGTATCAAAGCTTAGGGATATGATCCCTGGCTGAGATGTGAGACAAGAACTAGGAAGGAGAGACAGGGAATTATTCTGCAAGTATGACCTACCTAAGTTTATTTGGTATTTAATTGGCTCGGCCGTAGTATAGGGATAATATGTGATATGTTAATTAACCCTTGTTTTGTGTAGCAAGATTTGAAAATGGCATCCAAAAATGTTGAGATAAACAATGAAGCACATGAGACCGCTTGAGTCACCACAGATTAATGCCTGTGATAATGTGCAACAGGAAGACAATAATCCTCATATAAACAATAACACCGATGAAATGGTGAACGATGGGATGTTCATGTAAACAATAACACCAGAGTTTTTTGGAGAGCTAAAACCACTTAAGGCGGAGACGTGGATAAAGCAGATCAACAAGATATTTGATGTCTTGGGATGCTCTAAGGAGCAAAAGGTTTCCTTTGCCACCTTCATGTTGCGAGTAGAGGCAGATTACTAGTGGAAATCTATAAAGCATACTCAACCTGCCGCACTCAAAATGTCTTGGGAGAAGTTCCAAGAGCTATTCAATGACAAGTACTTTCCTGAAAGTATTCTTCACATGAAGGAGGTAGAGTTCATCAAGCTTGAGCAAAACAATATGAACGTGGCGCAGTACGAAGCTAAGTTTGCCGAGTTGTCTCAGTTTGCATCCCACTTGGTTGATAATGAGGAGAGAATGACGCGGATGTTTCTAAGAGGTTTGAAACCCGAGATATGTCAATACCTAATTTCTCACAAACTGTGTTTGTATTCAGATGTTGTGAATAGGGCTCAGTTATTGGAGTGCGATAATGAGTCAACCCAACCAAGAGAGAGCAACCAAAAAGTCCATAATACTAGTGGTAGCAGTCATCGAAGCGGTGACAACAAACGTGGAGGGAATCAACATGCCAGAAATGATAATCACTTTGATGGTAATCATGGACATGACAATAAGAGTGGACATTTCAAGAAGAGGAGATTCAACAAGGATGGAAAGACGTTAACACCAGCACCTGTTGTTAAGGAAGGAGAACGACCACCGGTCATTTGTTACAAATGTGGAGGGGAAGGACACATAAGTCCAAACTGCACGATGCAGTCCAAAGTGTGTTATAATTGTGGAAAAGAAGGTCACCTAGCCTGATTTTATCGTGCACCAAAGTCAAGTCCAGTTGGGATGGAGGCATCAAAGGGTGTCCCAGACAAGACAAAACTGGTAGTTCAAGGGAGAGCATTTGTCGTAACCTCCCACAAAGCGAGGAATACGAATGAGGTGATCACGAGTAAGCTAATCATAAACTATAGCGAAGTTTATACTTTATTTGATACCGGTTCTACCCATTTCTTTATTTCTCCTACTTACGCTCAACGTTTAAATTTAACTCCAGAGAAATTAGACTTTGACTTAATCGCTGAAACTCCGCTGGGAGAAACCTTCATTACATCCACTAGCTTATAAGTCTTGTTTGATTCAAATTCCAGTAACTACACGTTACTTCGTCGATCTTATTTCTTTGAAAATACTTGTATTTGATGTGATTTTAGGGGTTGATTGGTTAACTACTCATCATGCTAAAATTGATTATTTTCGTAAGGTTGTTAGCTTTCATATTCCTAACCAACCTATTATGCGAATTCAAGTAACCAAACCACTAAAATCAATCACTGTCATATCAAGTCATAAAGCTATTTATATTTATTGAAAAATGGATGTCAAGCTTTCTTAGCCCACGTCACGGATTTAAATAAAGATACGTCAGATTTGAATGATGTTTCTATTGTTAATAAATTTCCTGACGTATTCCCTGAAGAACTTCCTGGCCTACCCCCAGAGCGTGAAATTGAATTTTGTATCGACCTTGAATCCGGTACAAAACCCATTTCTAAAGCCCCATATCGAATGGCTCCTATTGAACTTCAGGAGTTAAAAACCCAACTACAAGAATTGTTAGACATCAGTTTCATTCTCGAATCGCTACTCCATTAACTTAGCTGACTCAAAAAGATACAAAATTCGGTTGGAGCGAGGAATATAAAAAGAGTTTTCAAGAACTCAATAGGAGACTCATTTCAGCACCTGTTCTGACAATACCATCTAGCTCAGAGGGATTTGTCATCTACAGTGATGCTTCAGGCAAAGGGTTAGGATGTGTTCTCATGCAACATGGGAAAGTCATAGCCTATGCCTCGCGACAACTCAAAGAATATGAGAGGAATTATCCTACTCATGATCTAGAGTTAGCAAAGCGATCATTTTGCGCTTAAGATTTGGAGGCATTACTGTATGGAGAGAATATGAAATCTATACGGATCATAAAAGCCTCAAATATTTCTTCACTCAAAAGGAACTCAACATGTGGCAATGATTTATGGCTTGAGCTATTGAAAGATTATGATCATACCATCCAATACCATCCCCGAAGAGCGAACGTGGTAGCCGACGCATTGAGTAGAAGATCATATGCGGGTACGAGTGCTATATTGTCAACGCAAAGGCCCATTTTGTATGACTTACAAAGGATGGAGGTAGAGTTAAAGACTCTAGGGACCCATATGATGATGGCGAATATACGAGTAGAACCGACTTTAATTGATAAAGTTAAAGTCGCCAAGCTACTGCACTTCGAGTGATCGCGTTATGAGGAAGAAAGTGCAAGAAGGTGCTATTCCTAAGCAAGAATGGATGAAGAAGGAATACTTGAGTCAACTCAGACTTTGTGTTCCTAACGATTCTCGATTGAAGTATAAAATCATGATGGAGGCGCATGACACACCATTTGCAATCCATCTTCGGGAGTACCAAATGTATCATGATCTTCGACATACATTTTGGTAGAAGCAATACGAAGAGAGATATAATGGGTTTATCTCAAGGTGTCTAACTTGTCAACGAGTCTAGGCAGAGCATCAAGTGCCAAAAGGTCCATTGCAACCACTTGAAATCCCAGAATGGAAGTGGGAACACATTACCATGGATTTCATTATTGGTCTTCCTAAGGTTTCTCAAGGCATAGATGCGATTTGGGTCATTGTTGATATATTGACCAAGTCTGCTGTGAGACCCCAAATTTTATGAAATAAAAGTATTCAATATTTCTATTTTGGTGAATAGTTAAATTGATAAAAGTTTAAAGTTAAGGGTGACATTTGAAAATTTTTCAAAGTAAGTGATGATGAAGTTTTGTTTTATTAGTATTATTAATGTAATAAAACACAAAAGCTTTTTATATAAAACAGAATACTTTTATAAAGTTATTTGTTTTATTAGACAATAATTAGAATATAATATATTTTATTATGCATAGTGTTTTGCATAGTAAAATCTTTTTATATAAAACAAAATACTTTTATAAAGTTATTTATTTTATTAAACAATAATTAGAATATAATATATTTTATTATGCATAGTGTTTTGCATAGTAAAATCTTTTTATATAAAATGTAATACTTTTATAAAGTTATTTGTTTTATTAGACAATAATTAGAATATATTATATTTTATTATGTATAGTGTTTGCTATAGTGCTCGTGATAGTGTTTTGCATAGTAAAATCTTTTTATATAAAATAGAATACTTTTTATAAAGTTATTCGTTTTATTAGATTATAAATAGAATATATTATATTTTATTTAAAAATTTTGTTTTATTAGAATATTTTATTAATAATGATAGTAAATTAATATGGATCGTCTCGCTTAAAAGTAAATCAATCTGACCGCTCATGAATTAGTTAGAATTCAGTCCATTCTCATATAAATAGAAGCTCATTCCTTCATTATTTCTTACGAATTCACTAAAATTCTAGAGAGAGAAATTATAGAGAAAGAATAAAAGTATCATGCTACTTCACTACTCCTATATTAAGTTTCTTCTAAGGTAAGGGGTATTATTTTTTTTGTATTCATGAAGAGAACTTCTGTTATTCCATTCTTTATTATTCTGTTGGAATAACCTCAATACGCGGACTACCCTATACTTGGTAAAATTCTTCTATTCCATTCCTTATTATTCTGTTGGAATAACCTGTCTATGCGAAGTACCGCATGCATGGTGATTTCTATTGTTATTCCATTCTTTATTATTCTGTTGGAACATCCTGCCGATGTGAATTTCGCCTGACCTGGTTCCGTTATTTATTATTCTGTTAGAATAACATGTCTATGCGAAGTACCGCATGCATGGTGATTTTTGTTGTTATTCAATTCTTTATTATTCTGTTGGAACATCCCGCTTGGTGTGAATTTCGCCTACCCGTTCCGCTTCTTTATTATTCGCTTAATATCCTCGTCTGACGCTTACGCCTTGGGACTGGTTTCATTATTTATTATTCTCATTAGAATAAAACGTCAAGTCTATCTATCACACGCATGGTGAATCCTTCGTTATTCCATTCTTTATTATTCTGTTGAATAACTCGCTCTATGTGGATTACCACATGCATGGTGAATGATCCTTTATATTCATTCCTTATTAAATTGTGGAACTGATCTGGTTACGTTGATTATGATGAGAGTCATAATAAAAGCATTGGACTGATAAAAATCACGGGTATATGTAGTATTAGTAAGTGTTATGATGAGTTATGTGAGACCCCAGATTTTATGAATAAAGATTTAAGTATCTTGAAGTATTTTTTTTTTGAATATTATGGTGTGGATTTGATATAATGATATAGTTGTGGATAGTATTTATAAATTTTGCAAAGTATGCAAGTTGTTATATAATATTCGTTTGGTCAGGGAATATTCTTTTCGGGAAATATCCGTACGACGGCACAATCATTGTCGTAGTAAGAAAATGACAGAATTATCATTTTATAAAATAACTTGGCTAAGTGTTACCGTTAAAACTATTGAACTACCCTTAGTAGTAAAAGTACAAAGAATACGCGTGGGTTGTATAGTAGCATACCAGTATTGATTATTGATGCTTACGTAAGAAGTCACTCGCTTATACTCAATTATTGCTATTGTAATTGCTTTATCATATCTCTCATATTATTGATTCGATTATTGTCACAAGATCATCCTGCATTATATGATATATTATTAAATCAATAATTGAGATTTACAAAGTTATTCATATTATTAAATTATAATATTTACAATGTCTAGAAGTTCTCACAAGGAGAGGTTTGGTCACCTAATTGCGCTACCAATAAGGAGAAATCCTTATCGGAAAGCCCCCTCTTTCCTGAGAACGACCTGGTTGTTAAATATTGTGAGTTATAATATTAATGATGAATAAGTTCGTGTTAATTAAAGATGAATTTGATAGTTCCATTGTGTTGGAATTATTGGTGTTAGTTGAAATTGAAATCTATTCCGATGATAATTGATGTCTGGGGGTTATATTGATAAAACGGGTAATTTATCGGATAAATGAGCAATTAATTGCTACTAATTCACATGCTCATATAACTATTTGTTCACATGTGTATACTATTAAGTCACATTCACTTACTATTAGGGGAATTGGTGCAAGATTGATAATACTTGCATGACTAAGTAAAAAATGGTGGTATAGATGGAGTTACTATACTGTAATTCGTATTTTCACATGATTATAACTATTAGTTCACATGATTGAACTATTGAATCACATTATTTACTATTAGGGGAGGTGGTGCAAGTTTGATAATACTTGCAGGACTAAATTAAAAATGAAGGAACAGAGGAAGGTATTAGACTGTAATATTTTGAGCCCCAAAACGTGCAATTATCGAAACTATATTTTTCTATAAATAGAAGCTCATTCTTCCTTTATTTCTCACTAATTCACAAAAGCTATAGAGCAATTATTATAAAGAGAAATTATAGAGAGAAAGAAGAAGAGAAGTCTGCTACATTTCTATGCCAGTATCCAGCTTTATTCTAAGGTAAGGGGTATTATTTCTTTCGTATTCATGAAGAGAGCTATTGTTATTCCATTCCTTATTATTCATTGAATAACTCAGATATGCTGAAGCATCGCATACATGGTGAAATTCATCTCATTATTCCATTCTTTATTATTATGTTGGAATAACTCCGAGATATGCAAAAGTACCGCATACATGGTGAAATTCTTCTATTATTCCGCTTCTTTATTATTCTCATGCGTAATATCCTCGTTCTATTATGCATTTACGCCGGACTGGTTCCATTATTTATTATTCTATCGAATATTTATTATTCTCGCTGTAATAACTCGCTTCAGTCTGAGTCTATCGCACGCATGGTGAATCCTTCTGTTATTCCATTCTTTATTATTCTGTTGGAATAACCTGTCTATGTGGATTACCATATGCATGGTGAATGACCTTTCATATTCATTCTTTATTAAATTGTGAAAATGATCTGTTTACGTGGATTACCGCATGGCGGATGAAAATTCATTGCAGTTTCGTATATTCTATTATACTCATATGAGATATCATTTCTTTTGTACTTGTCATGAAATATCATTTTATTTG
The DNA here is from genome assembly GCA_020205605.1 of Panax ginseng. Classification (NCBI taxonomy): domain Eukaryota; kingdom Viridiplantae; phylum Streptophyta; class Magnoliopsida; order Apiales; family Araliaceae; genus Panax; species Panax ginseng. The sequence goes on from CM035137.1 coordinate 35,280,664, forward strand.
GTATTTTCTGTTATGAGTTACTATTCACCCAGATACTATTCACTAGTATTATTCACTAGGGTATTCGGGGTACTTTTTATGTCTGAATACTATTCACGAGTTACTATTCACCCAAATATTATTCACTTGGGTATTTGGAGTACTTTTCATATCGAGGTACTATTCCCGAAATACTATTCACGGGGTATTATTCACGACAAAAAATTGATTCTTTTTCTGTCCAAATTATTTTTGGTGCATGAATATTATTCTTGAATTTTACTCCACAAAGAAGTATCATGTTGACAATTTGGACGTTATTGAGTTCATGATAAATTAACTGATAAATCTTTAAAATTAATTCTTGAACTTGTTTTATTGAATTATTATGTAATTGTCATCATCCTCATGTTTATATTATGTTGAAAGTCCTCTTTGGCTTACGTGCATAGATGGACTTGGTATGATTATGACCAGGGATTATTCGGTATAATCATGACCGTAATGTGAGGAATGATGTGGTAAAAGTCCTCAAATGGCTCGTAGTGCATTGATGAACGCTTTTTTGGTATGATTATGACCGTGGATTATTCTATAGATAGTCATGACCATTGATGATTTAATGAATATCCTCGGCCACAGTGCGTGGATGATTCAATGATGTGGTTTATTTATTGTCGAGTCTCAAATGATAAAAATTGATTTAAAATATTTTTAAATCATAGAAGATAGTAGATTTTATGCTCTACTTCGACTCTTCTAATGGATTGCTTATTCATTGCAGCTTAAACTTGATGTCTATTGTATTTTATCGCTTTAACATTGTTGAAGACTAATGATAATTTATTCTGCATTATCTTAGTCATAATATTTCTTACTGGGCTTGTTGAGCTCACCCTTTCCTTCACTATTCTCTTCAGGAAATGAGAATATAACTGGGACAAGTCAGGGAACAAAGTGACGGTCCTGATGATAGCATTAGTAGTCCTCACTATTCTGTTAAATAGTGTAACAATAAATGTAATGAGGACTCCATTGAGTGTGGATATTGTCTAGATGACAATATTCTTATTAAAACTCTCAGTTTATATTTTGTCGTATTTTACACGACAGTTGTATTATTAAGTTGTACTTGTATTTTTGTCCCATGTATTTGGTGACCCAAGATGGGTGATGTATACCTGTTTTGGGGGCGTCAAAAGTTATGTTGGTTATTATATTAAAACATGAAAGTTTCTTAGAAATCACAAAGGGTTGAAAATCAGATTTTGGTGAAAATGGAACATGAAATTCAATTGACCATATCTCCTATTATATTTCAAATTTTTGAGTGTGGTCAAGTTCTAAAGTTAAATCTATGAGTTTTCTAACGTATCCAAGTGGAATCACTGGAAAAGGTGTTGTAGATTTTCGTGTAGAATGATTTTAGTAAAGTATGAAAAATATGGAAATGCTTAAAAAGCTATTATCCATATTTTTAAATGGGCATTTTCGGCAACTTAATTTATGAGAAAAATTCCGGCCTTTTAGGACATTGAAATATATGGTATAAAGTACTCTCCTCATCCAAAAATGAGCTCATTCCACTTAAAATGAGCAAGTTATGACCATTTCAATATTTAGGTTTTTCCGATTTAAAAATGCTATAATCAAGTTCTATAACTCCGATGACCATGAAATTTAAATCTGGAAGATCATGTTAACATGTGTAAGATCCTCTTAAAGATTTGGGAATTTCTCTCGAGTTAAACTTGAGGTAGCTAATTTCTTAAGGAATTAATTAGAAATTGATTTTTGAAAAATAGTATATGAATTTTAAAAATTCTGAGAAAAATATATGTTCATTATGGGACTATATTCTGCTAAATCCCAGAAAAGAAATATTTTTGGGACTGATTTGGTATTTTCATGAAAATGCACTAGTTATGAGTATATGAGTTAAATATGTTATGTGAAGTAACAAAGTTAAAAAATAGGATTCTATGGCTTGGGAATCCTATATAGGGTATATGCAGATTACAAGGGATTTGATCATTGGTGATGAAATCTTATGAGTATGGTATTTTTTGAATGATTAAATGCATTATTTAGTAAAGTATAAACAATTAAAATAAATTATTTATCAGTTTAAGAAGTGATTAAAATATTATTATAATATTAATAATATTTGATTATGAGTTTATTAAGTGATTAATAATATTTGGATAAATTTAATGTCTTTAATATTTATCCTTGTTTTCGTTTAATTAATACTTATATCATTGTCATCATCCTCATGTATATATTATGTTGAAAGTCATATGTGGCCTATAGTGCATAGATGGACTTGGTATGATTATGACTAGGGATTATTCGGTATAATCATGACCGTAATGTTACAAATGATGTGGAAAAAGTCCTCATTGGCCGTAGTGCATTGATGGACAGTTTTTGATATTATTATGGCTATGGATTCTCTTCGGCCAAGGGTGCAAAGATGAATTATTTTATGGCATGATCAGGACCGTTGATGAAAACACGATTATCTTTGTCCCGTAGTGCATGGATAATTCGTGGTCGTGATACTAAAAGAATATCTTTGGCCTGTAGTGCAGGGATGATTCGATGATATGGATTAATTATTGAGCTGAGTCTCAGCAATGAAATATTAATTTCTGGATGTGATAATAATGAATATCTTTGGCCCGTAGTGCATGGATAATTCATGGATGTGATGTTAACGAATATTCTTGGCCTATAGTGCAGGGATGATTTGATGATGTGGATTATTTATTGAGCTGAGTCTCAGCGATAAAAGTGATGAAAAACTTTTTAAATCATAGAAGATGGTAGATTTTATTCTCTACTTGACTCTTCTAATGGATTGCTTGTTCACCGCAGCTTAAACTTGATGTTGTTATATTGTATCAGTTTAACACTGTTGAAGGCTAACGATAATTTATTCTGCATTATCATAGTCATAATATTTCTTACTGGGCTAGTTGAGCTCACCCTTTCTTTTATTGTTCTCTTCAGGAAATGAGAACGTAGCTGGGACTAGTCGAAAAACAGAGTGATGGTCCTAGTTGGTGCATTAGTAGTCCTCACTATTCTGTGAAATAGTGTAATAATAAATGTAATGAGGACTCCATTGAGTGTGGATATTGTCTATATGATAATATTTGTATTAAAACTCACAGCATATGTTTTGTCGTATTTTACACGACTGTTGTATAATTAGTTTGTATTTGTATTCAGTACCATGTATCTGGCGACCCAAGATGGGTGATGTATACCTATTTTTAGGGGGAGTCACATCTGCTCATTTCTTACCGATCCAATAAAATTTTACACTTGAACTTCTTGCTAGTATGTACATAAACGAGATCGTAAGATTGTATGGTATGCCAGTGTCCATAGTTTCTGATCGAGACCCAAGATTCACTTCAAGATTGGGTTAGTTTGCAAAAAGCTATGGGCACGGATTTACGATTTAGTTCGGCATATCATCCTCAAATGGATGGGCAGTCGGAAAGGACTATTCAAACTCTTGATGATTTATTAAACTATGTGTCCTTGACTTCAAAGGAAGTTGGGACAAGTTCTTACCATTGGTGGAGTTTTCCTACAACAATAGTTATCAAGCAAGTATTGGCATGGATCCATTTGAGGCATTGTATGAAAGAAAGTGTCGTTATCCAGTATGTTGGGATGAGGTGGGTGAAGCAACGTTGTTGGGACCGGAGTTGGTACGTATGACTACGGAAAAGATTCAAACGATCCGACAACGTATAAAAACCTCACAAGATCGAAAAAAGAGTTATGTTGATCTTCATCGAAAAGACGTGGAATTCAATATTGGAGATCATGTGTTGTTACGTGTTGCTCCATGGAAAGGAGTTACGAGATTTGGAAAGAGAGGAAAGCTCAATCCTCGATTCATTGGCCCATTTATAATCCTCGAACGAGTAGGAACTGTGGCCTATAGACTCGCCTTACCGCCAAGTATGTCTCATGTTCATAACGTTTTCCACATATCTATGTTACGTAAATATGTGAAAGACCCGAACCACATTATTGAATTAGAACCAGATGAGATAGAGGAAGATTTAACGTATGAAGAATTACTTGTTAAAATCATGGATAAAAAGGATCATATTCTATGCTCCAAGGTTATACCTCAAGTCAAAGTTTTGTGGAGAAACCACGATGTAGAAGAAATGACCTGGGAGTTAGAATTTGAGATGAAGTCAAAATATCCTCACCTCTTCGATATACCAGGTACGTACCCTAATTTCGAGGACGAAATTTCATAAGAAGGGGAGGTTGTAAGACCCCAACTTTTATGAATAAAAATTAATTTCTCTCGAAATATATTTTTGAATATTATGGTGTGGATATAATATAATGTTATAGTTGTGGGTAATATTTACAAATTTTGCAAAATAAGCAAGTGGTTATATAATATTCGATTGGTAGGGGAATATTTGTTTTAACATGGAATATTCGTACGACGGCACAATCATTGGTGGACCCCAAAATGGAAGTATTGTCGTAGTTAGAAAATGACAGAATTATCTTTTTATAAAAATAACGGCGGAAGTTTTATTGTTAAACTGTTGAACTACCCGGTAGTAAAAGTACAGTAATACGCATGCTTGCATAGTAGCACACGGTATTGATTATTGATGCTTACGTGAGAAGTCACTCAGTTATACTTAATTATTGCTACAGTATTTGTTGCATCATATCTCTCATATTATTGATTCAATTATTGTCACAGTATCATCTGCATTATATGATGTCTTATTAAATCAATAGTTGAGATGACAAATTTATTCATATTATTAAATTACAATATTTACAATGTCTAGAAGTTCTGTCAATGAGAGGTTTGGTCATCTAATTGCGCGCCAATAAGGAGAAATCCTTATCGAAAGCCCCCTTTTTGTTGGGAACAACCTGGTTATTAAATATTGTGAGTTATAATATTAATGATGAATAAGTTTGTGTTGATTAAAAATGAAATTGATAGTTCCATTGTGTTGGAATTATTAGTGTTAGTGGAAATCGACATTTATTCTGATATTAATTGATGTCTGGAAGTTTTACAGACTACTTGGGTAATTAATCGGATAAATGAGCAATTAATTGCTATTAATTCACATGATTATAACTATTTGTTCATATGTGTGTACTATTGATTCACATTCTTGTACTATTAGGGGAATTGGTGCAAGATTGATAATACTTGCATGACTAAGTTAAAAATGGAGGTATAGATGGAGGTACTATACTGTAATTCGTATTTTCACATGATTATAACTATTGATTCACATGATTGAGCTATTGTTTCACATTATTTACTATTAGGGGAGGTGGTGCAAGTTTAGTTTGATAATACTTGCAGGACTAAATTAAAAATGAAGAAAAAGAGGAAGGTATTATACTGTAATATTTCGAGCCCCAAAATGTGCAATTATCGAAACTATATTTTCCTATAAATAGAAGCTCATTCTTCCTTCATTTCTCACCAATTCACTAAAGCTATAGAGAAATTATTATAGAGAGAAATTATAGAGAGAAAGAAGAAGAGAAGTCTCGCTACCTCTCTACTCCCAAAGATCCAGCTTTTTTCTAAGGTAAGGGTATTATTTCTTTCAGATTCATGAAGAGAGCTTCTGTTATTCCATTATTTATTATTACGTTGGAATAACCTATCTATGCGAAGTACCGCATACATGGTGAAATTCTTCTGTTATTCCATTCTTTATTATTATTATTATGTTGGAATAACCTGTCTGTGCGGTCTATCGCATGCATGGTGAATTCTTCTGTTATTCCATTCTTTATTATTCTGTTGGAATATCATGTCTATGCGGATTACGCTAGACCTGGTTCCATTCTTTATTATTCTGTTGGAATAACTTGTCTGTGCGGTCTATCGCATGCATGGTGAATTCTTTGTTATTCCATTCTTTATTATTCTGTTGGAATATCCTGTTTGTGTTGATTACGCTAGACCTGGTTCCATTCTTTATTATTCTGTTGGAATAACCTGTCTGTGCGGTCTATCACATGCTTGGTGAATTCTTCTGTTATTCCATTCTTTATTATTCTCGCTGAAATATCCCATGCATGCGGATTACATGACCTGGTTCCATTCTTTATTATTCTGTTGGAATAACCTATCTATGTGGATTATCACATGCATGGTGAATGATCATTTGTATTCAATCCTTATTAAATTGTGAAAATGATCTGTCTACGTGGATTACCTCATGGCAGGTGAAAATCCATTTGTAGTTTATATATTCTATGATACTCATTTGGTTTAAGTTTTGGCTTCTATACTCCTTGAAATTAGTAGAATAACCTGGATATTTGCGCTTCATCCGGTATCTTTTCATAGAAATATTCCTCTAAGCATTCTTGAATTTTACTCCACAAAGCAGTATCATGTTAACAATTTGGACGTAATTGATTTCAAGATAAATTAACTTATAAATCATTAAAATTTATTCTTGAACTTGTTTTATTGAATTATTATGTCATTGTCATCATCCTCATGCTTATATTGTGATGAAAGTCATCTTTGCCTTATGTGCATAGATGGACTTGGTATGATTATGACCAGGGATTATTCGGTATAATCATGACCTGTAATGTTATAAATGATGTGGTAAAAGTCCTCAGTAGTCTGTAGTGCATTGATGGACAGTTTTTGGTATGATTATGACCAAGGATTATTCAGTATAGTCATGACCATTGATGATTTAATGAATATCCTTGGACCGTAGTGTAGGGATGACTTGATGATGTGGTTTATTTATTAAGCTGAGTCTCAGCGATAAAAATTGATGAAAACATTTTAAATCATAGAAGATAGTAGATATCATGCTCTGTTTGACTCTTCTAATGGATTGTTTATTCCACTGCAGTTAAACTTGATGTCTATTGTATTTTATCAGTTTAACATTGTTGAAGACTAATGATAATTTATTCTGCATTATCTTAGTCATAATATTTCTTACTGGGCTAGTTGAGCTCACCCTTTCTTTCACTGTTATCTTCAGGAAATGAGAACGTAGCCGGGACTAGTCGGGGAATGGAGTGACGGTCCAAATGATAGCATTAGTAGACCTCACTATTCTGTTAAATAGTGTGACAATAGATGTAATGAGGACTCCATTGAGTGTGGATATTGTCTAGATGATAATATTCTTATTAAAACTCTTAGATTATGTTTTGTCGTATTTTACATAACTGTTGTATAATTAAGTTGTATTTGAATTTTGTACCATGTATTTGGCGACTCAAGATGGGCGATGTATACCTATTTTGGGGGCGTCACAGCTATTGTGGGAAATTCAAAAATAGATGATGAGAAGACTGAAGAACTTGTTCATTTACTTGACACAACTCCACAGTTCAGGAAATTTAAGACTTCTGTTGAGCCATTAAAGAAAGCTGGAGAGTCATCAGTGAAATTGAAGCCATCTCTTGAGACACCTCCAGAACTTGAGTTGAAACCACTTGCAGATCATTTGAGGTATACGTTTTTAAATGAAAATTCAAATTACCTATGATTATTTCTTCTTCACTAACATCTTTTCAGGAAGAAAAACTGCTAAGAGTTCTCAAAGAGTTCATGTCAGCTATTGGATAGTCTATAGAAGATATAAAAGGGATCAGCCCATCTTTCTGTATGCATAAGATTCTACTGGAAGATGATAGCAAGCCTTCGGTGGAACAACAAAGAAGACTTAATCCAATCATGAAGGAAGTGGTTAAGAAAGAAGTGTTGAAATGGCTAGATGCAGGCATTATATATCCAATTTCAGATAGTTCATGGGTGAGCCCGGTACAATGTGTACCGAAGAAGGGTGGTATGACCATAGTCTCTAATGAGAACAATGAGTTGATTCCGACAAGAACAGTGATGGGGTGGAGAGTCTGCATGGACTACTGCAGACTTAACAAAGCTATAAGGAAAGATCACTTCCCACTGCCATTTATCGATCAGATGTTGGATAGACTAGTGGATTATGAGTTTTATTGCCTTCTGGACGGATATTCAGGCTACAATCAGATTATTATAGCTCCAGAGAACCAAGAAAAGACAACCTTTACATGTCTATATGGTACTTTTGCTTTTAGAAAGATGTCTTTTGGTTTGTGCAATGCTCTACCCACTTTTCAGAGATGTATGATGGCTATCTTTTCGGATATGGTGGAGCAAAATGTGGAGGTATTTATGGATGATTTTTTAGTATTTGGTGATTCCTTTGATCTGTGACTGGAAAATTTAGTGATGGTTTTGAGAAGATGTGTTGAGACGAACTTGGTATTGGATTGGGAAAAGTGCCATTTTAGGGTACAAGAAGGAATAATTCTGGGGCATAAGGTGTCGAAGAAGGGACTTGAGGTGGACAGAGCTAAATTATAGACTATTGAGAATTCGCCGCCACCAATGTCATTAAAAGGTGTTCGAAGTTTTCTAGGACATGCAGGCTTTTACCGCAGATTTATTAAAAACTTCTCCAAGATAACAAAACCACTTTGTAGTTTATTGGAGAAGGATGCACAGTTCAAGTTTGATGCGGATTGTGTGTATCCATTTGAGCATTTGAAGAGGAGGTTAACTTCAGCACCAGTAATTACAACGTCAGATTGGGACCTACCATTCGAATTGATGTGTGACGCCAGTGATTATGTTGTGGGGGCTGTTTTGGGTTAGCGAAAGGAAAGGATTTTTCATGTGATATACTATGCAAGCAAGACCCTTACTAATGCGCAGTTGAACTACACCACCACAGAGAAGGAATTACTGGTAGTTGTGTATGCTTTTGACAAGTTTTGAGCGTATCTGATTGGTACGAGGGTGATAGTGTACACGGATCATGCGGCAATTCAACACCTGGTGGCAAAGAAGGATGCAAAGCCTTGTTTGATCAGATGGATACTTCTGTTGCAAGTATTTGATTTAGAAATTAAGGACAGAAAGGGAACTGAGAACCAAGTGGCGGACCACTTATCTCGACTGGAAAATCCGGGAAGGGAGGTAGATTACAAGACTGTGATTAATGAGTTCTTTCTAGATGAACAGTTATTTGTGGTGAAAGGGGAAGTGCCATGGTTTACAGACTATGCGAACTACTTGGTGAGTAGGATGGTCCCTTTTGACTTAGTTGGTCATGAAAAGAGGAAATTTTTGCATGATGTGAAGTGGTTTATATGGGATGAACCATATTTATTCAAACAATGTGCTGATCAGATGATAAGGAGATGTATCCCATATAGTGAGACAGAGGGGATTTTACAGGATTGCCATGCTTCATTATATGGTGGTCATTACGGTGGAGAGCGAACAACGGCTAGAGTGTTAAAAGCAGGATTCTACTGGCCGACGATTTTCAAGGATGCTTATAGTTTTGTCCAGAGATGTGACAGATGTCAAAGAGTTGGGAATATTTCTAAAAGGAATGAAATGCCATTGAACACGATCCTCGAGGTGAAATTTTTTGATGTTTGGGGGATAGATTTCATAGGCCCCCTTCGTTTCTTCATGTGGAAATTTATACATCTTGTTAGCAGTCGACTATGTTTCAAAGTGGGTGGAAGTGGCAGCTCTTCCAACAAATGATGCCAAAGTGGTCCTAAGATTTTTACAGAGGAGTATTTTTACAAGGTTTGGGACTCCGAGGGCTATAATTAGTGATGAAGGCAATCATTTCTGTAATAGGTAGTTCACAGCTCTGTTAGCTAAGTATTGGGTAAATCATCGCATTGCTACAGCTTACCATCCTCAAACTAATGCCCAAGCAGAAGTTTCAAATCGTGAAGTCAAGAGAATTTTGGAGAAAGTTATGAACCCCACAAGAAATGATTGGTCATTAAAGCTTAATGATGTTGTTTGGGCATATAGGACTGCTTATAAGACTCCGTTGGGCATGTCACCTTTTCAGTTGGTTTATGGGAAGGCTTGTCACCTTCCTATGAAGCTTGAGCATAAGGCATATTGGGCAATTAGGAAGCTCAATTTTGATTTGAAGGCTGCAGGAGAAAAATGCTTACTTCAACTCAATGAGTTGGATGAATTCAGATTACAGGCGTATGAAAACTCCAAGTTGTATAAGGAAAAAGTGAAGAAATGGCATGATCGCAAGATTATAGAGAGAGTATTTGAGCCGGGACAATGAGTTCTGTTGTTTAATTCAAGACTTAAATTTTTTCCCGAGAAGCTCAAATCAAGGTAGTTAGGGCCATTCACCGTGAAGACAGTTTTTCCACATGGTGCAATAGAAGTGTTCGACAAATTCCCAGACAAGCAGTTCAAAGTGAATGGACATCGGCTAAAGCATTATTTTGGTGGCGAGGTTGACAGACAGAAAGTAACCTCCATTCTTTCTTCAACGTGATTGAGTCAAAGATAGTCAAGCTAATTGACTATAACTTAGCGCTTGATGGGAGGCACCCCATTATTTCTATCTTTATCTCTTGTTAATTCTATTTAGATTGTATTTGTTATTTCATTTTCATGATGAGTTGTTATAGTTTGATTAGTGTTACATAAGTACTATGTGAGCTGAATTTGCATATGATGATGTTTGAGCATAACATAGAGAGTCCGGTTTTAAGATAGTCATTCTTGCTTATTCAGTAGTTCATGCTTTGATATTGATAATTGTTGTTTGTGCAGGTGTATTGGAGTTGATTCGTCGCTGTTTTGGTATATTTGAGATGCAAAATGGTATTGCAGAATGCAAGGCCGCCCGGCCGCGTCATGAAAGCTATACAAAATTGTGCGCCCGCGCTATAAGTCAGTGCAGTAAGGCCCATCACGCACCCGCGCCATGTTCCCATTCAAAACACGCGCGGACGCACCAGAGACCGGGTTTTGAAAAAAAAAATTAAGAGTTTAAAGACGTGACCTGCCCCATCTCTCATATCAGTTGAAATAGCAGTGTGCGCATCCCTTTTCTCTCCACAAAATGCACGACTCTTCACTCTCAACCGTTCCAATTCAAAAGTGGTAACTCCTTATCCCACTACACGTATCTCGCATCTATTTCCTACCCACGTTCAAAGTCTTCACTGATAAAGCTAGGGTTTTCGGTGGGTGCGTTGGACTACAAGTTTGGGGGTGTTCATCGTTTATCATATAATACAACCACTATTTCATCAATCAGGTTTTTTTTCTTCTTCATCAGTACAAATAGGACCAAAGCGTGCTCGCTCTCGCACTCCCGAATCATCCTCTGCCAGTAGCCAAAGTGGTGATAATGTAGACTTCTCTAAATTTGTCAGCTTGGATGCACAGATAGAGTACTACCGCATTGTGGGGAAGTCATTCATTCGAGAGAGAGGGTTCAAGCCAGAGGCACAAGATGGCCAATTGGTACAGATGATCAAGGAAAAATGTTGGCATGGCGTGTGCTCTATGCTAATGGTTGCACCTATGGCCATTGTGCGGGAATTTTATGCAAATGCACGGGAGACGATGAGTGGTTTTTCTTTTGTTCGAGGGATTCAAGTGGATTATAGACATAGGGCAATTCGTGGCATATTCTGTGATGCCCCCAAAATAGGTATACATCACCTATTCTGAGTCGTCAAATACATGGTACAGAAAACAACTACAACTTTATTATTACAATTGTCGTGCAAAATACGATAACACATACTGTGAGTTTAAATACAAATATTGTCTTCTAGACAATATCCACACCCAAATATGTCCTTATTACAATTATTGATGCACTATTTTACAAAATGGTGAGGACTACTAAAATAGCTATCTTGAATCATCACTCCATACCCCAAATTTAGTCCCAAATTAAATTCTCACCTCCCGAGAAGAAAAAATGGAACAAAAAGGAAAAGGGTGAGCTCAACTAGCCCAAAGAAAGAATATTATGACTAAGATAATATACAACAAATTATCTTTAGTCTTCAACAGAAAAAAATCGATAGAATATAATAGATAACAAGTTTTAGATCAACAATTGCAATGAAACAACAATTTATTAGAAGAGTTAAGTAGAGAATGAAATCTACTATCATCTATGAATTTAAAAGTCCATCATCAATATTTTATCCTCAGTAACATCAATCAATATACATCTTGCATCAAATATTCATCTTTACACTACGGCCAAAGATATTCATTTGTATCACCACTGGTCATGTTCATCTCAACACTGCTCATCTTTGCACTTTCTAGGCCAAAGATATTCATCGTGTAATCATTCATCTTTGCACTACTGCCAAAGATATTCATCAAGTATCACCATTAAGGACTGAGGATGATGAAAAACATTTTAGAGAACGAATTCAGTGAGACAGAAGGACAAATATTAGGGATTCATATTTCGGTTTATCCAAATTCAATAATACTTCATAATAACCAAGTGTGAAGTAGAATAAAGATCAAAACATGGATACAATCAAAGATAGTAACCATAAAAGACATCTGGGATGAAAAAGAGAAAATTTAATTTTGTGGTGAATAGTGCCGTATTTGATAATAGTGTCGTGATATCGTGAATAAGAACTCCGACACAAAAAAGGTAGAAATTCCACAATAAAATTCATAACAATATCTCAAAGATAAAGATATTGAAGAAAATAATATCATTTAAGAAAAAATAACATCCCTTACCTCAAAGAATCAAGATTTCGGGAAGGAAAGGTCGGAGTGATCTTTGAATGAAACTTGTCTTTGAACAAAGAACTCTCAAAGTATCTAAATACTCACAAAATACGCTCAATAATATAGAGAGAGAAAAAGAGAAAGCTTATGTTTCTAGTGTGATTTTAAATTCTAACTTAGCCCTCTATTTATAGGAAAATGTTAGCACGCTGAAGCAGACTTGACCTGCTACCTGATGGCTTTACCTGCTACTATTGCTACCCACCACATTTGAAATAAAATTCAGCACATTTCTTCACCAACCACAAGTGGGACCCACTCAATTCTAGAATTTTCCACCAAAATCATTTATAAACCTAATTTCTGAATCACCACCTCTCTTAAAATTTATAACAAATCATACGTTCATTTTAATTGGTTCAAAATTTGTGAACATATACCCAACTTATATATGCATAACATATCCAAAAATCACAACGATCCAACTATTTGGATTAAAAATTATAACTCACGCAATATATCGTAAAAATAATGATTTGATTTTTAATACCTCCATTCCGGCTAAAGATATCGATAAAACACCTCAACATTAAATCCTTCAATTATAACCACATAAAATAAATAAATCCATCATTTATATCCACATCAAATAAATATTTTCTTATCATATAAATCAATAATTAATTATTCATAAATAATATTACGTAATCACAATTATGACAACCAGTGTCGTTCCTGGAAAAGGGGCTTTCAATAAGGATTTCTCCTTCTTGGCGCCGCAATTAGGTGACCAAACCTCTCCTTAGATGTAACTTTCTAGACATTGCCAATAATGCTATCTAATAATATTATTCAAATAATATGAATTATTGATCCGATAATGGGAAATATCAGCAAAGTTGACAATTATTGAAACAACAATAATTTAAAATATCAACGCAAAGAACTATTGAATCAATAAAATAAAATATTGAAAGGTAATTATCAACAATTATTGAGTAGTTCCTTCTTAAGTAAGAATCAATAATTCAAAAATATCAGGTAATACCGTGTTCTTTGTGCAACCACGCCAGACATCAGTATTTTAACCAATTTGGAGTATTCCAACAATTATTAATTCAGTAACAACTACGCCGTTATTTATAAAAAACTCAAACTTGTCGCTTTATTCATCCGACGCTTATTCTCATTATGAGGCCCACGAATGGTCAAGTACCGTATTTAATATTCCCCGACCACAAGAATATTCAACGACCAAACGAATATTCCCCGACAAAAATGAATATTTTATAACCACTTGCTTATTTTGTAAAATTTGCACATTTCACCCATAACTAAAGTATTATATCAACTTAACTCCTAATTATTTCAAGATAATAAATAGAGAAAATTTAATTTTATTCACAATAAGTTGGGGTCTTACATATTCAATTTACCCGACCCTCCAACTGGACGAACGAATTGGGTTGAGGCAGAACGCATGAGACAGACTTGGATGTCTTTATTACTGATTTATGTATCTTAGGGACACGATGGACTTGCACGCCTGGCACTAATCAGCCCAAGACCTTTCCGGCTTCAACTCTAAATCTTTATGCAAAGGCTTGGAATCTATTTGTGTGTGCAAAACTCATGTCATCATCCCATCAGCATGACATTACAACTGAACGAGCAATCATTCTTTGGGGGATTATTTTGGGAAAATATATCGACGTTGGTCACCTCCTTAATCAGAATATGATGCAATATATGCGGGGAAGCACTACGGGAAGTATACCACGTGCATCAATCGTGGCTCATTTGTGTGCTAGAGCAGGCGTTAGGTGGTCGGATGAACAGTTACAGTACCCAAGCCAGGACATTACTCATGCCACAATAGCAGGATTCAAAGATTGGGCAGGTGTTACTCCGCACCCATGAGGAAAGGGTTTCATCCTTCGTCCCACATCATATACGCCATCATCGCAGTCCTCAAAGACGAATGAAGCAGGAACGTCAACTCAAGCCACTGCTGCTACTGATAATCGACAGCTCCAAAGGTTGGAGCGGAAGGTCGATGCTATGTACGACAATTTTGCAGCGTTTGCTATGGGTTTGACGAGGTCGCTAGCAGAGGCATTTGCGTAGCAGGGTACTATGCTCGAGTGGCCACAATTTGGGACAGCCATGCCATTTCCACCACCGGATTCACCACCCGAAGAGGGTGGTGCAGCTAATCAATAGGGGAGTTCTTCTAACCCTATACCTTCATTCATTGGGACAATGAATATATTAAGTTTGGGGGTATTAGGCAGTAGGGTAGTTGCATGTAGTTTCTGCATGTTTAGTTTAAATTTTGCATGTTTATGTGTTAGTTAATAATTGCAGAAAAATTTTCTGATAGTAGTAGTATTATATGTGTTAGTTATATGTTTAGTTGCATGTCCCGAATTTCTAGCTTTGTGGAGTTTGAGTCTAGCAAATGATGAAATTGAGTTTTGAAGGATTGTTGAATTTAATGGATAACATAAGCTTAGCTATAATGTTTTACATGATGTAATCCATGGATGTTGTTTAGATGCTTTCGGTTCGCACATACGTGTTCACAAATGCTTGTTGGTATAAGAGTAATGTGTTTTTATTGCTTAATAGGAAATGTGGTTTTTAAAAATAGAATTGTGTGGAAAATGGACTTAGACTATGAAAACATTGATAATCAAGCTTTGGGAACACATGGGTATGCTTATTGTATAAAAAAAATTTATCTTGAAACCTTCTTGAGCTGAATTATTGAATCTTTGGAAGGGGCGAGATGGAGCGTAAAATGAACTCACTGCATAAAAAATAGCAATAAACAATGCGGGAAAGAGCGAAAATCGCCCTCGTTAGTAAAAATAAAACATTTTAAACCCATTGTTGAACCTTAGTTTGTATTGATGTGTTAGAGTAGTTTTTGTTGCATTAGTATACATGGATCTTGATTTATACTGCAATTTTTTATTTTGAGCAGTTTAACATGTGTATTCTTTGCCTTTGTCAAGTTTTTGGTGAACACAACACACACACACACACACACACACAGCATCTTTATAGCAAATATGGGTTATTTGATTGTATGATATTATGTTTGTAGCCAGTTTGAAAGTTTATTCTTCAATCTGGATAATTCGTTGAGGCACATTGGATTAGAATTCCAATTTAGCTGGAAAGACTTGGGACTCATTTTCATCATAATCTAGTTGCATAGCATGTAGTCATATTTCCTTGTTTAATGTCATCTGCATTGCTTGAGGGCAAGCAATAGTTCAAGTTTGGGGGTATTTGATAAGTAGGTTTTATACCTACTTATTGGAGATCAATTCACGAGAATTATGCTCATCTCAAGTAGATTTTACTATGTTTTTATGCATTTTATGTTTGTTTAGCATTTCTTGTAGTTGAACTCCTAAGGCAAGGAAAAACGTGGATGAGCATGGTGACACGAGCTAACAAGGACTATGCATGATGGACATGGGTAGATGAGGAACTAAAGTAGTGGATGAGCGTTATGCAGAAAAGGCAAGATGAAGGAAAGACAACGAACAAGCAGCAGAAGAAAAAACATCGAGGAAGATACAGACACAAAAGCATACGCCAATCGCTAAACAAGCCAATTCTCGCGCACGCGCTACTTTTTTGCAGAAGTTAAAATTTCACCCACGCGCGACCGCGCGTAAAACAAGAAAGAAAATCGTGCACCCACGCTAAAGCCTCATCAGACATACACATCACATACTCGCCTACCATTTTATCTTTGGGATCACGCTAGCGGTACACATGAGTCCTCCTCTCGTTTATTTGTTGACTTATTTTTAAATTTGAATTTTGAGCACTTGATCTTATCTGAACAATACTGGTTGGCACCAGATGTGTACTATTGGGTTTTTATCAGTTTTTCATCTAAGTAATTAGAGTTTTTTGAGTTGTGAACTAGTTCTAGGGAGGTTTTTGATGAAAGTTAGAGATATTCTTTATCCTCTCTTTAATTTAGTTATTGAATAATTAATCATTTCATTTCCTGGAGATTATTGGTGATTTGGAACAGCACATTGGAATAGATTTATGCAATTGGGTTTAATCAATTCTCTTTCATCTCTCATTTGTGCTATTTAATCCCATGTGTTACTACAATCCCATAATGGTTTTCGATTCAGAAATGAACTAAACTCCATTATGGGATTCTAACGGATTTTGATATGTAGTCTATAATTATATGCCTGATTGTTTGATTGTATGCTTATCATTGGATTATCTATTATGATTGAGCATAATGAATGAATGATTGATCACCCTTCATCTTATATACTTATATGGAATTGAAAAATGAAATATGAGTATGGTTAGAATCATAATAGCATACGTTTATGAGGCTGAGATGTTTAGCTTTATACTTCGTGACCCAGATAGAAATATATTGTTTCACCGTATGTAGTAATGTAAGAGCCTGCGCTTTAATTCATTATTGCTGCAATTTCACATAGACATGTAGTGATTTTGGTAATATTGTTGATTGCATGATTTCTATCAAATGTGGAGGTTATGTAAATAGGTCATAATTCATTGAAAAATGGTTATGTCTACCTTTGTGCTCTTGGCTAATTTTCCATGATGAATATATAAGCTTACATGATGGTAATGATTAGATGAAGTATGAAATGAAGTTAGAATCCCATTCTTTCCAAATTTGATTCATTATTGTAGTATTATATTTTTATTCATCAGTTGAGTTTAGTTTTACTTTAAATTATGAGTATTCGTTTAAGCATATGAAAACAATGATATGATTGATGTATGATATTTTAGATTTAAAACTTTTCTCTGTGGATCGACACTTTTCTTACTTTATACTACTTGTTGACCTATGTATGTTTGCATGAGTTAGAGTCCTTTTATTAAAAACTAAAAAGGAGGCAACAGTAAGGAGGCTTAAGTGCATATTGTTGATGAGATTGTTGTGGTTGATACTGTTGTTATTGAGGTTGGTATTGTTGTTGTGGTTAGTGTTGTTGAACATTCTGATTATTGCTCCGACTGAAATTGGGATGGTAGGAGTTCTAAAACTGATTCTATGGCTTTTGGTAGTTGCTAACGAACTGTACCGACTCTGTTGTGATAGCACATTGTTCTGTTTGGTGTGACCCTGCACAAATCTCATAGACATAGGCAACTTACTTAACTTTGTTCTCAGCCAAGGAATCAATTTTCTTTGCCATTGCTGCCATTTGGGCTGATAATGCTATGATGGCATCCACCTCTAATAACCCAGCAACTTTCGGTTGAGGCATTCTGGCTGTTGGATTCTGAAAATAATTTGTTGACATGGTCTCAATAATCTCATAAGCTTCTTCATAGCTTTTAGCCCATAAAGCTCCTCCTGCAGCGACATCTATGATTGGCCTAGACTGCCAACCCAACCCATTATAGAAAGTATTAATAACCATTCAGTCAGGCATCCCGTGGTGAGGGCATTTTCTTAGCATCTCTTTATAACGTTCCCAGGCCTCATACAGCGACTCTCCCTGCTGTTGCTCAAACTGAGATATAGCAGTCCTCATTTTCACTATTTTAGCCACAGGAAAGAATTTGGCTTAAAATTTCTGTGCTAAGTCCTCCCATGTGGTTATTGACCCTGATGGTAATGAATGAAGCCAACTTTTTTCCTTATCCCTTAAAGTGAAAGGAAACAGTTTAAGTCGCACTGCATCGTCTGACACACCATTGTACTTGAATGTGTCACATATCTCAATAAAACTCAGCAAGTGCTCGTTAGGATCATCAATAGCAGCACCCCCAAATTAAACCATATTTTGTACCATCTGTATTGTTCCTGGCTTAATCTCGAAGGTGTTTGCTACTATGGCTGGCCTAACTATGCTAGATTATAGCTCATTTATTTTTGGCATAGAATAGTCCTTTAAAGCTCTGTGTTCTTCTATATGTTCTTCTGCTATGTTTGTTGATGTTTCAGAGTTCTCTTGTGTGCTAGAATTGTGTGCACTCGCTCTCCAAGCTTTACCGTTGATATTGTCTTGTCTAGGTACCAACTCAAAATTTAAAGATCGAGTGTGCATATATTATCCACAAGTACCTAAAATGTAAAGAAAAGTAAAATAGAAATGAGATAAGATAAGATAAGAATTTTTCAAGTCAGACAAATTTAACTTAAGTTGATGAAGACAGTAATAAAAATAAAAACATGTCCCCGACAACAACGCCAAAAACTTGTTGGCTTATTTCGGGTTTAACAAGATAGACACTAACACGTGCAAGTATACACGGTCAACAAGTAATATAGAGTAAGTTAAGTATCGTTCCCACGGAGAAAGGTCATTATTCCTAATCTATCATGCAACAACTTTATAGCTATTTCTGGCTGTTTAAACGATGGAATAATAGATGAATTAAAAGCTAAAGTAATTATCAACACAAAATAATTAATTAACACGCGAAGAGATTCAAATTGGAGAGATATGGGACCCTAATGTCACTTAATGCTTTATCCAGATTATACAACTCATATTTAACTTGATTAATTACTATGCACTGTTAGACGAGAGCACAAAAGTGCAATATGATTATTTTCCAATACACCATGTCCATATCACATAAAATCCACAAATAGATAGAATTTATATGAACATCAACATCACCTAACTCACTATAAGTCTATGTGAATTACAAGCAATATCAATTTAAGTGAAAGCTTTCTCAACGACTACACATGGCAAGCCGGTATATGTCTATCCGGGTTACTAATCACGAAATCTAACACATGTAAATCTCATGAACATATGCTAACAAGATCAGATCTGAACTTATACTTCCTTTTTCAATTCCATACAAGTTATTAGTGTAGATGGTGATCAAACATCCAAGCAATAAGCACAACCAAGTTTGGCAATCCAACTATAATCATTCAAGCATCACAACAAGGCATATGAAACTGAAATACACAATAAGCTTTATTAAAATCCGATAATGGTGGTTAGTTCATCTCTGAATCAACAACCATTATGGGATTTAAGCCAAGCATAAGAAGAAACAATGAGAACAAAGAGGGTAAAGAGAATAGAGATTGCAAAGCTGATTAAACTCTGCTCCACAATGTGCTTCCAAGTCAGTTTAGATCCATAATCAAAACCAAAGTAAAACTTCAATATTCACAAGCTACTAGATCTAGAAAGAGAAACAAAATAGTAGTAGTATGCTATGGAATCTCTCTAGCTCTATGGAACCCTAAAATAGCAAAATAAAACTGAAAGTAATAATGTTTCGCAACTAGCAAATACACCGTTTTCTAGTAATCTCACTATAGTAGACTTAAAATGAAAAGTCAAAATTTAAATCATTCTTGACTGGCATGACCAAGACAAACCAAGTATAGCATTTGGGCGGCGGCGCCATCGTCTTGATTTCTCGATTGCTCCCATTGCGCTAGCGCTTCCTTTGTTATGTCGTAGGCATATCTTTCTTTCTTCTTCACGCCTTCTTCACTGGTGTTCTCACTGCTATATTGATGCTTTCATCTTCTTCTGCCTTCTTTATTCTTTACTTGACCTCCTTCATTCTTTACTTGACCTCTCAGATGCCTTCCTCACGAGCACTTGCTTAGCTTTAGTCTTCATTTTCAGCACAAACTCACCATGCCTTGACACATCCATGTCATTGCCATGCCTTAGTTTCCTTCATGCAACCTACAAAACATCAAACAATACTAAAAATACTTAAGTTTAAGCATAATTCTAGCAAGTTGATAGCCAATAAATAGGTATAAAACCTACTTATCACTAGTCTGATAGTAGGGTTTGACATATTTGACTTCTTTTCGTAAATTATACATAATATTTTCATGTGAACTCTGATTGGGGCATTTCAAGAGTCTCCAAAAAGCTAAGGAGTATAAATAACACTTTTATTCACTAAGTTTTGAGAGTTAAGGTCGGGATCAAGGCCTAAAATGGGCATCTTTAGGACTGTTGTGCAATAGGAGGTAAACCATGATGGTTTCTTGTTACCATTGTGGTGTCGAACCATGTTTGACTAGTATTTCTAAGTTCTAAGCATGAAACCTTGGAGATATAGTCTAGAGAAATGTAAGCCAAGGTTTGGTAGATATATGAGATGTGTTAGTCATATGCAATGGCATATCGATTGGGAATTCGGGATAGAGAAGTTGAGCGTACGACGTACGAACGTCGAAACGCCGAGTTAAATGTTAATAAACTTAAATAGTGTTCTGAATCTTATGAAATGGACATTGTAGAACATGTAATAGAATTAATTAAACAATGAGGAACTTTTATACGTGGCTAATTGATATGTTTATATGAACTGAATGTGTAGGACTATTAAAAGGCGATTAAAGCTAAGGTTGCTAAGACTGCTAAGGCAAGTATTTTAACTTCATTTAACTTCTGTTTTGAATGTAGTTTAATGAACATAGATGTATATTATTGGAAATAATCATATATATTCTATGTTTTACACAATACTTTGATATTGTGTAAATTCTAGACTTATACAAACTCTTGACAGTTATATAAGTGTTCAACTGTGCTTATAATGCATCAATTGCTTATAGCTTTGCTATAACACATGAATTGTTCAAGTTTTCGAGTTCTAGTATGCAAGAACTATTAAAGAGTAATGTTAATTCCATTTTTATCGGCTAGACACATGTTAAAATCTTTTAATGATCTAGTTACGAACTTTTGATTGGTTATAGAGTTAAATATAATATTCAAACTAATTTTCCTTTGGTGCGAATTCAGTCTAAGAATGAACAACCCTAATATTGGGGAAACGTTTTAATATAGCCGGCACATAGATGTCGGGTGACAGAAGAACACATAAATCTATCGTTCGCTATGTAGTATTGATCAATGCAGGGTGCAAATGGCTGATCACCCAACGTGCCCGTTAGTTATGTTGATTTACAGCGAAATAGTTGTTGAAACCTTTTTTAAAAGTAAAAATGAAAGTTCAAGGTCTTATGACTGCTCGGCTAAAGTCATTACGTCGTTTCAAAATAATATCTTTGAAATCAAAGGAATTAAATTCTTGTCATTTGAGATCTCTTAAGAACATTTGTTCGGTTGTTGAAAGTTTATTAATATGAAAACATGATTCTTGATTTTGTTATTTTATATATAATTGTTATACTTGTTGGGCTTGTAAATTCTCATTCTTGCTTCCATTAAATGTTTCAGTGAAACATAAACGTATAGAAAGGTCAGGGAAGGACAAAGGTGAAGGAAATATGAACAAGTAGATGTTGTGGAACCCTATCTGTAATAAATAGGTTTATTGTAAATTATTAATTTTTTAGTTATTAGATGTTATAAAGATTTAAAGGTCTTAGAACCTGGGTATCTAATAATAGAGTTGTAATAATTAGTAAATACTTTTCTATTACTTATGAATTCATGGGTAGATGTAAGTATGTTAGTACCGTCGAGCACCATCTTTGGAGTTTAAATGTACTCGAATTTGGGAGCGTCTCAGTTCTTATCCCCTCTTCAATTCATCAATCAATTTCGTACTCTTCGTGGATTTCTCTCATCCTTAGCCAACATGAAACCCTAACCCTAACAAGGTACACAATTTCCTTGCCCACATTTCTTTAACAACTCTGTTGGGGAGGTATAGAATTCGTGAAGGGTATACCTACAACTCAAAGTGGGAGAACTACAGGAAGAGTTTCGCCGACAACAACAGAAGGCTAACAAATACTTCATCGGTGAATGTTACTAGAGCTAATGAGGTCTTACCGACAAAGTTATTGAAAATGAGAACTTTTAAAATAAGAAACCAAAAGTCCACTGATTAAAGCAACCAAGCAACCAAGCAAAAAATTATGAGAAAGTATTCCAAGAAGTGTTGTGACGACCCCAAAATAGGTATACATCACTCATCTTGAGTCGCCAAATATATGGTACAAATACAAATACAACTTAATAATACAACTATCGTGTAAAATACGACAAAACATAAACTAAGAGTTTTAAAACGAATATTGTCTGCTAGACAGTATTCAACTCAAAAGGAGTCCTCAATACATTTATTATCACACTATTTCATAGAATAGTGAGGACTACTAATGCTATCATCTCGATCGCACACCGCTCCCCGACTAGTCCCAGCCACGCTCTCATTTCTCAAGATAACAATGAAAGCAAAAGGGTGAGCTCAACTATCCCAGTAAGAAATATTATGACTAAGATAATGTAAAAAAATTTATCGTTAGCCTTCAACAGTGTTAAACTGATAAAATATAACAAACATCAAGTTTAACTGCAGCTGAACAAGCAATCCATTAGAAGAGTCAAGTAGAGAATAAAATCTACTATCTTCTATGATTTAAAAGGTTTTTCATCACTTTTATCGCTGAGACCTAGATTAATAAATAATCCACATCATACCTGCACTATGGCCAAGGATATTCATTAGTATCACGACCACAAATTATCCATGCACTATGGGCCAAGGATATTCCTTTATTCATCAATGGTCATGATCATGCCAAAAACTATCCATCAATGCACTACGGGCCAATGAGGACTTTTACCACATCATTTGTAACATTACGGTCATGATTATACCGAATAATCCCTGGTCATAATCATACCAAGTCCATCTATGCATTACAGGCCACAGATGACTTTCAACAGAATATAAACATGAGGATGATGACAATGATATAAGAATTCAATAAAACAAGTTCAAGGATAAATTTTTAAAGATTTATAATTTAATTTATCCAGAAATCAATAACGTCCAAATTGTCAACATGATACTGCTTTGTGGTGTAAAATTCAAGAATAATATTGTACCAAAAATAATTTGGACCGAAAACGAATCAATTTTTATCATGAATAGTACTCTGAGTGAATAGAACTCGAGTGAATAGTACTCTATGAATAGTACTTTGAGAATAGTAACCCCGTGAATAGTACTCTGACATGAAAAAGTTAAAACTTATCAAGAATGCTCAGAATAATATTTCCATGAAAAGATACTTGATGAAGCACAAATATCAAGGATATTCTAATAATTTCATGGAGTTTAGAAGCCAAAACTTTAAGAACACGAGTATAGAATTCGAAATCTGAAACGAAATAATATTACTTACATACTACAGAGTATGTAAGAAAAAATTATTTCAAGCGAATATTGAACAAAAATAACATCCCTTACCTTGATAAGAAAAGTACTCCAACTAGTATAACAGAGATATTCTTGAAGAAAACTTTCACTGTTTTCTACGCTCAAAGCTTTTTAAAACTCTAAAGAAATACGCTCAATATTATAGAAGAAGAATTCTCTGATTCTGATGTGATTTTCAATTCTAACTAAGCACCCTATTTATAGGAAAATGCTAGAACGTCATAGGAGACTAAATAATAAAATAATATTATTATTATTATTACAATTCAAGCACGCCATTTTGAAAACTTTTCAGCCCATCACATTTGAACAAGATTTCTAGCACATGGTTTGAAAAAAACAAAAGTGGGTCCCACCCAATTTTAATAAAAATCATTTTATTTTCTAAAACTTCAGTAATTCATAATAAATAGCCCTTTTTATCAAAAAAAACATACAAATTTTATGTCCATTCCACACGAAATTGAATTCTCTACAACTTTTTAGCTTTAAGTTTTTCCAAATTCTAGACATAAAATATTTGAAATCCACAAACGGATGATTTTCAACACCTCTTAAAATTCATAATAAATCATACGCTAATTTTTAACGGTTCAAAATTTGTGGACATATACTCAACTTATATATGTATAACATATCCAAAAATCACAACGATCCAACGGTCGGATCAAAATTATCACTCACGCAATAGAGCTTTAAGAACACCGATTTGATTTTTTAATACCTCCAATCCGACAAAATACTGATAAAACACCTCAACATTAATTCCTCCATTTATAACCACATAAAATAAATATTTTCCTATCCATCATTTATGTCCACATAAAATAAATATTTCCTTATCATATAAATCATTAATTATTCACAAATAATATTACAGAATCACAATAATGACAACCAGACCGTTCCCAGGAAAGAGGGGGCTTTTCGATAAGGATTTCTCCTTACTTGCGCACAATTAGGTGACCAAACCTCTCCTTAACAAAACTTTCTAAACATTGCCAATAATGTTATCTAATAATATTATTCAAATAATATGTATTATTAATTTGATAATGGGAAATACTGTGCAGTGACAATTATTGAAATAACAATAATATAAAATATCAACGCAACAAATATTGAATCAATAAAATAAAATATTGAATAAGAATTACCGTAATAATTATTGAGTAGTGCCTTCTTACGTAAGAATCAATAATTCAAAATATCATGCAATACCATGTGCTACAATGCGATTACATCATTTTTTAACCACCGTGTATTCCAACAAAGTTATTCAGAATAACTACTACCGTTATTTATAAAAAGATATTTTTGACATTTTCTCAATCCGATAATAATTCCGCTTGTGGGGCCCATCAATGATTGTGCTGTCGCATTTAATATTCCCTCGTTAAAATGAATATTCCCCACCAATCTAATATTATATAACAACTTGCATATTTTGCAAAATTTATAAATATTACCCACAACTATAACATTATATCAAATTCACTCCATAATATTCAAAATGATATTTATAGAAAATTCATCTTTATTCATAAAAGTTGGGGTCTTACAACCTCCCTTCTTATAAAATTTCGCCTCAAAATTAGGGTACGTACACTGTATGTCAAGAGGTAAGGATACCTTGATTTCATTTCAGATTCTAACTCCCAGGTCATTTCCTCAACATCGTGGTTTCTCCACAAAACTTTGACTTGAGGTATAACCTTGGAGCGTAAAATATGCTCTTTCTTATCCAAGATTCTAACATGAACCTCTTCATACGTTAAATCTTCCGCTATTTCGTTCAGTTCTAACTCAATAATGTGGTTTGGGTCTTTCACATATTTACGTAACATAGATATGTGAAAAACGCTATGAACACGAGACATACTTGGCGGTAAAGTGAGTCTATAGGCCACAGTTCCTACTCGATCAAGGATTAAAAATGGGCCAATGAATCGAGGATTAAGCTTTCCTCTCTTTCCAAATCTCGTAACTCCTTTCCATGGAGCAACACGTAACAACACATGATCTCCAATATCGAATTCCACGTCCTTTCGATGAAGATCAGCATAACTCTTTTGTCGATCTTGTGAGGTTTTTATACGTTGTCGGATCGTTTGAATTTTTTTTGTAGTCATATGTACCAACTCTGATCCCAACAACGTTGCTTCACCCACCTCATCCCAGCATGCTAGAGAACGACAATTTCTTCCATACAACGCCTCGAATGAAGCCATGCCAATACTTGCTTGATAATTGTTGTTGTAGGAAAACTCCACCAATGGTAAGAACTTA
This sequence comes from Panax ginseng, assembly GCA_020205605.1. Taxonomy (NCBI): domain Eukaryota; kingdom Viridiplantae; phylum Streptophyta; class Magnoliopsida; order Apiales; family Araliaceae; genus Panax; species Panax ginseng. Next base: position 35,306,750 of record CM035137.1, read on the forward strand.
TCCCAACTTCCCTTAAAGTCAAGGACACAGAGTCTTAATAGATCTTCAAGAGTTTGAATAGTCCTCTCTGACTGCCCGTCCGTTTGAGCCGTTTGAGGATGATATGTCGAGCTAAGTCATAAATTCGTGCCCATAGCTTTCTGCAAACTAACCCAAAATTGTGAAGTGAATCTTGGGTCTCGATCAGAAATTATAGATACTAGCATACCATACAGTCTTACAATTTCATTTATGTACATACGAGCAAGACGTTCAAGTGTATAAGTTTCTCGTATAGGTAAGAAGTGAGCAGACTTGGTCAGTCTATCAACAATGACCCAAATCGCATCTATGCCTTGAGAAACCTTAGGAAGACCAAGAATTTAAATCCATGGTAATGTGCTCCCACTTCCATTCTGGAATTTCAAGTGGTTTCAATGGACCTTTTGGTACTTGATGCTCCGCCTTAACTCGTTGACAAGTTAAACACCTTGAGATAAACTCCGCTATCTCTCTCTTCAAATTGCTCCACCAAAATGTATGTCGAAGATCATGATACATTTTGGTACTCCCAGGATGGATTGCAAACGGTGTGTTGTGCGCCTCCATCATGATTTTATACTTTAAATCAGGGTTATTAGGAACACAAAGTTTGGAGTTGACTCGAAGTATTCCTTCTTCATCGATTCTTACTTCCGGCATAGCACCTTCTTGCACTTTCTTCCTCATACGCATCAGCTCCAAGTTTGTGGCTTGAGCAGCTTTAACTTTATCAATTAAAGTTGGTTTTACTCGAATATTCGCCATCATCACATGGGTCCCCAGAGTTTTTAACTCTATCTCCATCCTTTACAAGTCATATAAAATGGGCCTTTGCGTTGACAATATTGCACTCGTACCTGCATATGATCTTCTACTCAATGCGCCGCCACCTACTACGCTCGCTTTTACTGTGATGGTATTGAATGGTATAATCATAGTCTTTTAATAGTTCAAACCAACGTCGTTGCCGCATGTTGAGTTCCTTTTGAGTGAAGAAATATTTGAGGCTTTTATGATCCCTAAAGATCTCCACTTTCTCCCCATACAAGTAATGCCTCCAAATCTTTAGTGCAAAAACGACTGCTGCCAACTCTAGATCATGAGTAGGATAATTCTTCTCATATTCTTTGAGTTGTCGCGAGGCATAGGCTATGACTTTCCCATGTTGCATGAGAACACATCCTAAACCTTTTCCCGAAGCATCATCAGAGATGACAAATCCTCCGAGCCGATGGTATTGTCGTAACAAAATAAATGAGTCTCCGCTTGAGTTCTTGAAAACTCTTCTCACATTCCACCCTCCAACCGAATTTTGTATCTTTCTGAGTCAACTGAGTTAATGGAGTAGCGATTCGAGAAAACCCTTCTACGAATCTCCGATAATAACCAGCTAAGCCGAGAAAGCTACGTACTTCGATCACTGATTTAGGTTGCTCCCAGCTTTGAATAGCTTCAATCTTTGTCAAATCAATAGATATTCCATGACTTGATACTACGTGCCCAAGGAATGCTACTTCCTCGCTTTAACTCGCATTTCTTCAACTTGCCATAAAGCTTGTTTTCACGAAGCTTTTAGAGTATCGACCTCAAGTGTTGCTCATGATCTTCACTTCTTTTTTGGAATATATGAGGATGTCATCAATAAAGACGACCACAAAGTGATCCAAATATTCCTTGAATACTCGGTTCATCATATCCATGAAGGCAAAGAGGAGCATTAGTCAATCCAAAAGACATGACTAGGAATTCATAATGCCCGCATCGAGTTCTCGAAAGTCGCCTTTTGGAATGTCATCGGTTCTAATCTTTAATCGATGATATCCTAACAAAGATCGATCTTTGAAAAGAATTTGGCGCCTTTGCAATCGGGTCAAACAGTCATCAATATGTGGCAATGGGTACCTATTTTTGATGGTGACATGATTTAACTCCCGATAATTAATACAAAGTCGCATACTCCCATCTTTCTTCTTCACGAATAGAACATGAGCACCCCAAGGAGACGTACTAGGACGAATGAAATCGATGTATAACAATTCCTACAATTGGGTCTTTAACTCCTAAAGTTCAATAGGAGTCATTCGATATGGGGCTTTGGAAATGGGTTTTGTACCGGGTTCAAGGTCAATACAAAATTCAATTTCATGCTCTGGGGGTATGCCAGGAAGTTCTTTAGGGAATACATCAGGAAATTTAATAACAATAGAAATATCATTCAAAACTGACGTATTTTTGTTTAAATCCGTGACATGAGCTAAGAAAGCTTGACATCCGCTTTTTCAATAAACGAATAGCTTTTATGGCTTGAGATGACAAAGGATTGATTTTAATGGTTTGGTTGCTTGAATTCGCATAATAGGTTGGTTAGAAATAAAAAGCTAACAACCTTACGAAAAATAATCAATTTTTGCATGATGAGTAGTTAACCAATCAATCCCTAAAATTACGCCAAATGCAAGTATTTTCAATGAAATAAGATACGACAGTAATGTGAGGATACCGATTTGAACCAAACAAGACTTATAAACAAAGGGATGTAATGAAGGTTTCTCCCAACTGAGTTTCAACAGATAAGTCAAAGTCTAATTTCTCCTGAGTCAAATTTAAACGTTGAGATCAAGTAGAGAAATAAAAGAATGGGTAGAACCGGTATCAAATAAGGTATAGACTCGCTAGAGTTTATGATAAGCTTACCCGTGATGACCTCGTTCGGGTTCCTTGCTTTCGAGGGAGGTCACGACAAACGCCTCCCTTGAACTACCGACTTTGACTTTTCTAGGACGTCCTTTGGTGCCTCCATCCCAAATTGGACTTGTCTTCGATGCACGATAAAATCGGGCTAGGTGACCTTCTCTTCCATAATTATAACACGCTTTGACCGTCATCATAGCTTTGGACCGATGTGTCCCTCCCTCCGCATTTGAAGCATATGATAGTGGTCGCTTCTCCTTCCTTAACAACGGTCAAATCTTGACGCTTTCCATCATTGTTGAATCTCCTCTTCTTGAAATGTCCACTCTTATTGTCTTGGCTATGATTACCACCGAAGTGGTTACCATTTATGGCATGTTGATTCCCTCCACGTTTGTTGTCACCGCTTTGATGACTGCTACCACTGGTATTATCATTTTGTCGGCTACTCTCTCTTGGTTGGGTTGACTCATTATCACGTTCTAATAATTGAGCCCTATTCACAGCATCTGAATACAAGCAAAGTTTGTGAGAGATAAGGTATTGACGTATCTCGGGTTTTAAACCTCTCAGAAACATCCGGGTCATTCTCTCCTCATTATCAACTAAGTGGGATACAAACCGAGATAACTCAGCAAACTTGGCTTCGTATTGTGACACGGTCATGTTATTTTGCTCCAGTTTAATGAACTCTACCTCTTTCATGTGACGAATACTTTCGGGAAAGTACTTGTCATTGCATAGTTCTTAGAACTTCTCCCAAGACATCTTTAGTGCGGCAAGTTGAGTACGCTTTACAAATTCCCACCAGTAATCTTCCTCTGCTCGCAACATGAAGGTGGCAAAGGGAACCTTTTGCTCCTTGGAGCATCCCAAGACATCAAATATCTTGCAGATCTATTTTATCCACGTCTTCGCCTTAAGTGGTTTTGGCTCTCCAAAAAACTCCGGTGGTCCCAGCTCCTTGAACTGTTTAGCAGTGACCGTCCGAGAGTTGCCAGTTTTTCCACCTGTATTTTGGACAGGAGTCTCTCTTGCTTAATGTTACATGAATTGAAGAAAGCCTCTAAACATTCCATTGTTCATCATTAGTCAGTGTTGTTATTTGCATGAGTATTGTTGCCTTCCTGATGCACATTATCCTGATTGTTGATCTATGGAGACTCAACGGTCTCCTGTGCTCCATTGTTATTCTCAACATTCTCAGATGTCATTTGCAAATACTGCCACAAAACAAGGGTTAATTAACATGTCACATATTATCCCTATACTCTGACCGACCAATTAAATACCAAATAAACTTAAGTAGGTCATACTAGCGAAGGAATTCCCCGTCTCTCCCCTCCTAGTTCTTGTCTCAAATCTTAGCCAGGGATCATATCCCTAAGCTTGATACCAACTGTAACGCCCCCAAAATAGGTATATATCACCCATCTTGAGTCGCCAAACACATTGTACAAAATTCCAATACAACTTAATAATACAACTGTCGTGTAAAATACGACAAAACATAAACTGAGAGTTTTAAAACGAATATTATCTTCTAGATAGTATTCAACTCAAAAGGAGTCCTCAATACATTTATTATCACACTATTTCATAGAATAGTGAGGACTACTAATGCTATCATCTGGACCGTCACTCCGTTCCCCGACTAGTCCCGGCTACGTTCTCATTTCCTGAAGAGAACAATGAAAGAAAAAGGGTGAGCTCAACTAGCCCAGTAAGAAATATTATGACTAAGATAATGTAAAAAAATTTATTGTTAGCCTTCAACAGTGTTAAACTGATAAAATATAACAAACATCAAGTTTAACTGCAGCGGAACAAGCAATCCATTAGAAGAGTCAAGTAGAGCATAAAATCTACTATCTTCTATGATTTAAAAGGTTTTTCATCACTTTTATCACTGAGACTCAGCTTAATAAATAATCCACATCATCCCTGCACTATGGCCAAGGATATTCATTAGTATCACGACCACAAATTATCCATGCACTACGGGCCAAGGATATTCCTTTATTCATCAATGGTCATGATCATGCCAACAACTATCCATCAATGCACTACGGGCCAATGAGGACTTTTACCACATCATTTGTAACATTACGGTCATGATTATACCGAATAATCCCTGGTCATAATCATACCAAGTCCATCTATGCACTACAGGCCACGTATGACTTTCAACAGAATATAAACATGAGGATGATGACAATGATATAAGAATTCAATAAAACAAGTTCAAGGATAAATTTTTAAAGATTTATAATTTAATTTATCCAGAAATCAATAACGTCCAAATTGTCAACATGATACTACTTTGTGGAGTAAAATTCAAGAATAATATTGTACCAAAAATAATTTGGACCGAAAACGAATCAATTTTTATCATGAATAGTACTCCGAGTGAATAGTACTCGAGTGAATATATAGTACCCCGTGAATAGTACTTCGGGAATAGTAACCCCGTGAATAGTACTTCGGCATGAAAAAGTTAAAACTTATCAAGAATGCTCAGAATAATATTTTCATGAAAAGATACTGGATGAAGCGCAAATATCAAGGATATTCTACTAATTTCATGGAGTTTAGAAGCCAAAATTTTAACAAAACGAGTATAGAATTCGAAATCTGAAACGAAATAATAGTACTTATATACTATAAAGTATGGAACAAAATATTATTTCAAGCGAATATTGAACAAAAATAACATCCTTTACCTTGATAAGAAGAGTACTCCAACTGGTATAGCGGGGATATTCTTGAAAAAAACTTTCATTGTTTTCTACGCTCAAAGCTTTCTAAAACTCTAAAGAATATGCTCAATATTATAGAAGAAGAATTCTCTGATTCTGGTGTGATTTTAAATTCTAACTAAGCACCCTATTTATAGGAAAATGCTAGAACGCCATAGGAGACTAAATAATAAAATAATATTATTATTATTACAATTCAAGCACGCCATTTTGAAAACTTTTCAGCCCATCACATTTGAACAAGATTTCTAGCACATGGTTTGAAAAAAATAAAAGTGGATCCCACCCAATTTTAATAAAAATCATTTTATTTTCTGAAACATCAGTAATTCATAATAAATAGCCATTTTATCAGAAAAATACGAATTTTATGTCCATTCCACATGAAATTGAATTCTCTACAACTTTGTAGCTTTAAGTTTTTCCAAATTCCAGACATAAAATATCCGAAATTCACAAACAGATGATTTTCAACACCTCTTAAAATTCATAACAAATCATACGCTAATTTTTAATGGTTCAAAATTTGAGGACATATACTCAACTTATATATGTATAACATATCCAAAAATCACAACGATCCAACGATCGGATCAAAATTATCATTCACGCAATAGAGCTTTAAAAACATCGATTTGATTTTTTAATACCTCCAATCCGATAAAATACTGATAAAACACCTCAACATTAATTCCTCCATTTATAACCACATAAAATAAATATTTTTCTATCCATCATTTATGTCCACATAAAATAAATATTTCCTTATCATATAAATCATTAATTATTTACAAATAATATTACAGAATCACAATAATGACAACAAGGCCATTCCCAGGAAAGAGGGGGCTTTCTGATAAGGATTTCTCCTTACTAGCACGCAATTAGTTGACCAAACCTCTCCTTGACAGAACTTTCTAGACATTGCCAATAATGTTATCTAATAATATTATTCAAATAATATGTATTATTGATTTGATAATGGGAAATACTGTGCAGTGACAATTATTGAAACAATAATAATATAAAATATCAACGCAACAAATATTGAATCAATAAAATAAAATATTGAATAAGAATTATCGTAATAATTATTGAGTAATGTCTTCTTACGTAAGAATCAATAATTCAAAAAATAATGTGCAATACTGCATCTTACAATGCGTGATTCTCGTATTTTTAACCACCGTGTATTCCAACAAGATAATTCAGAATAACTACGCTAGTTATTTATTAAAAAGATATTTTTGTCGCTTTCTCAATTCGACAATAATTCAGTTATGGGGTCCATCAATGATTGTGCTTGCATCACATTTAATATTCCCCCGTTAAAACGAATATTTCCCACCAATCTAATATTATATAACAACTTGCGTACTTTGCAAAATTTATAAATATTACCCAGAACTATAACATTATATCAAATTCACTCCATAATATTCAAAAATGATATTTATAGAAAATTCATCTTTATTCATAAAAGTTGGGGTCTTACAAGTGTTCTTTACTTTCTATTTCTCAATGTAAAGAAAACTGGGGGTATAAAGACTCCATAATTCCAACTTTTCAAATCAAGGGAAGTACATTATACGATTCCTTACATATTTTTATTCGTACATATGTACACATGTGTTAATTTATAAATGCCTACATGATTAATAAATCTTGTTCTGTTATAGGACAATCCATGAAATATATATATATTCTTGAAAGAGCATTCTCCGGAGTTGGCAGACGAGTTTAATAAACCCTTTTCAAATGGTTTCCCCTTGGGAGGATGATTCAGACAAAAGGGTTAACAAACTCAATTTTTGAAAGCGCCCAAGAAGCAACTCTACAGGAGAGCATGAAGGATGCTTAAACTAAATTTTTGAAAATACCCTAAGGGTTCAACTCTTAAAATTTATGTCGATGAAGTTCCTTTCTTGACATAAGATTAACTACCAAACCAAACAAGGACAAGAATGGAAGAAATGAGCAAGAAAAGAAGAACTTGAGGGTTCCCCTCCTAGGGTTCGACCCCTAGGAGGCACACTGTTTTAAAAGTTCCAAAGTGATTTCTCAATCAAACTTTGGTTATCATGACGATGAACAAGATGAATAAAAGTAAGGAAAGATGGGAGAAATACATAAGGACTTAGGGATGATCTCCCTCAAGTACTTCATAACAGAGAAAACTACGTGAGGAGCCAAATATCGTGACGGCATGACGAAGGTGTGGGTGACATCGATCCAAAGAGACATTAGAAGCCTACCTTAGACACATAATACGGCTTAAAAACTTAAATGTCAAAGAGTACACCATAGATCATAATTACTAGAAGGTGGAGATACAAAAACGAATTTACTTATCAATAAAATAAAGCTGAGCTGAATAAGCATGACTCTGCTTGCCTCTACTTGCTTCCTGCACAACTATCTTATTATGATAATGTAGACAATACTACATTTACTGCATCTATGGCTACACGAAGGGAAGAAGGATGGAAGATCATACTAGATTTCAAGAAACACAATCTAGGGCCATAATAGCCTATTCAGGATAACATGCTTTAGTAGCATACAACAAGAAAACATTAAGAATCATTAGTTCATCCTCATGTCGAAACTATGAGAAGTTTTGTTATGCAAAATTCATCAACACAAGATGATGGACAACCCAAATACTAGGTCAACCATCGACACATCTTTGAATTGTAGATACAAGAATATCAAAAATCCACCCAAGATGGTGGTCCACCAAAAATGGTAGTTTAAGTCCTCAAGAGTATCTCTCGCCAAGAAATTGGATGACCAAGGGAGGAGGCACTGGAATTGATGAATTAAAAATCCATCCAAGATGGTGGTCCACCAAAAATAGTGGTTGAAGTCCTCAGAAGTATCCCTTGCCAAGAAATTGGATGACCAAGGGAGGAGGCACTAGAATTGATGGATTAAAAATCCACTCAAGATGGTGGTCCACTCTAAATGGTGGCTAAGTCCTTATAAAATACACTTTCTAAGAAATTGGAAGACCCAAGTGACGAGGCACCCAATTTCAAGTCCTTGTAGATCACACTTGCTAAGAAATTGGATGACCCAAGTGATGAGGCACCCGAGTGTTACAATTTATCATCAAAAGTGAATGAGTCACCTGACTATAAGTCCTCAAACCCGAAAAGCTATAGTTTCAACTTTAAAAGTAATCGAGGCACTTGACTATAAGTCCTCAAAATTGACAAGTAATAATTTCAACTTAAAAGTAATCAAGGCACATGACTATAAGTCGTCGAACTTGACAAGTTACACTTCAACTTTAAAAGTGATTGAGGCAACTGAGTATAAGCCCTCAAACCCGAGAAAGTTACACTTTATCTCTAAAAGTGGCGAACATTATGCTTTATCCGACAAAAGAAAGATTTATTTTTTATATAAAAATCTAAAACGTTATGCTTTTCACTAAAAGCAAACTGATTATTAATAAAATATCAAACTTTCACTTATACTTGAATAATTTTTTTATTTTTAAAAGTATGGATTTAAGTGTTGGTTTGCGAGAAATCAAAAATAAACAAAAAACATGCTTTAAATTTTAAAAAAATATACATTTTTACTCTTATATTATACATATTATTTTCTTTGAGTATTAATTTGAACGACTTACAATTCAATGTTTAAATATTTGGTCTTAAGAAAGAATTCAAGTTAAAGACAATTAATATTGCTGAAGAAACATTATTCTGATAATGGAAGTATATATGAAAATGAGTCTTCTGAAATAGAAAATGAGAGACTACAAAAGTTCATGATCTAATGGCCATGACATGTCGAACTAAAGCTAAAGCCTACAAGTCGACAATGGCGGTATCCCGAGCCTTCGTATTTGAGGCTATCAGTTCCTCAAGGTCTTGGGCAGCTGACTGAATTTCTCGAAGCTTGGTATTCAATTAATCCATGGCATCTTAAAGCTCCTAAAGCTCTACAAAAAATTAAGTCATTCTCATGATGATGTGAAGTGACCTCCAAATGAAGTGCAATAACATAATAACTGGAAGTAAAAAGATATACGACTTAGCACGGAAGGAGACATGGTAAAATCTAATTACGCACAACACGCAAGTATACGTGGTCAACAAGTAATAAAGTGAAAGTAGAGTATCGTTCCCACGAGGAATTATTTAATAAAATCACCAAGTACTAACTCTTAAACAAACTAATCTTATTTAAACAAATGAATTTAGGTTTATAAATTAAATTATCTAATTACACTAATTCTAATTACCACTAATTAAAAATCAGATTATGGAGATTTAAGATCACAACTTCACTTATTGCTTCATTTAAGTTAACACACTCCTCATCAATTATTTTCTATCTTGAATTGTTAATCAAGAACACTAAAGCAGATAAAACCACCTCTCGATGTATAATACCCATACTCACTTAAATCCACAGATGATAGAATTAAGCAAGACACCCTAATTAACTAATCCACTATATCTCTATGTGAATTACAATTAAAAAGGATTTAAAGCACAAGTTCTCTATATAAGATTACATATGGCGAAAGGCATATCTCTATCCTAAACACGAATCATGAATTCCATCTATGCAGAAATCACAAACACATGCTATCATGATCAGATCTAAATCTAAACTTCATCTCTCGAGTTCATATAGATTATCACGGTAATTGATGGCCAATCAATTAAACAATTAAGTCCAAATCACAATAGACAATCCTCACAATAGAACATAATAATTGATAGCGAAGCATATTAAAATAAACTACACAATAAGATCCATTGTAATCTCAAACAAAGAATTAGTTCATTGAATTAAAACTAAGAATCCACACTTGAATACACATTAAAAGATAAGAATAAAAGAAGATGAGAAGATAGAATCTATTGTCCAGTAGATTTGATGCTCTCTCCTTGTTTCTACTTTGAATCTTCAATGGTCTCCAAGTCGCTTCAATCTCCAAATCTCATAAGAACTAGTGTTTTCTCCTATTCTACTCTAATCTAATCTAATGGAATCCTCTTCTCTCTCTAATCCTTTTGATTCTCCTCCTTTTATAAGTCTCTTTATCTGCTTTTAAGTCCTCTTGAAGTCCTTGAGTCAATCGGATCGAAACAATCCTTTCTCCAACTCAAATTCGGACAAAAAATGACTTTTCACAGCATTACCCCACCTCCGGGGGGTTATAAAACTAAAAGGGGCACCCATGGGAGGTCCTTACTATTTTGCACTTGGTATACATGCCCGTGGCCCTTACTATTTTGCAATTGGTATGCACATTTTGGTGAAGTGAAGGGAAAGCCTTTGCCGGGGTCACTTTTTTCATCAGAGTGTCCTCTCGATAAAATGGCCATAACTTTTGATCGGGAGGAGTTACTGAGGGCTTGCACCTATCAAATCGAAGCTATCGAGAGATCTACAACTTTTTTCATTCTTTGAGAATTGAGAAATTCTGTTGGAACAAGATCAAAATCGAGCTTGAAGTAGATGCTGTGTAAATTGCAAGCATGAGAACTCTTAGCTTTGATCTTCGTTGATAAAAAGGCCATAACTCTCGCATCCGAACTCCAATTAGGATGATTTAAGATGTTCCGGAAAGCTAAGAAGAATTTATATTGTATAATCAAAGTTCCAAGCTAAGAACATGCATCCAAATTGGTGTTAAAAGCCCTGCAATCTTCCATTCTTGTATTTATTTGCATATTTTTGTCCAAAAGATGTCTGAATTGCTTTTCCTTACTTCTTCATGCCAATGTTATGTCATAGCCTACAAAATAACATAAAATGTATGAAAAGTAACTAAGAAACATGAATATAAGCAACTAATTCAAGTAACAGATACCGGATAAGTAGGTATAAAACCTACTTATCAAATACCCCCAAACTTAAACCGTTGCTTGTCCTCAAGCAAAAACACAAATTAGATAGATTCATCCTCTAGTAATGATCCACCCAAACAATGAATTAATATGAATTCGATCAATGGCCTCAAAGGTTACAATAAATGATAACCCGTAGAAAATTTCAAAACAATGTCATGTCTAAAATTTTAACAACTTTCATTAGATTCACATCTACTCTTGATCCTTTAAGTGCGTGTGTGTGTATGCATCCATATGTTCAAACCAGTCATGATTTAGATTAGATCAACTAATACTCATAAAAGATTTTCAAAAATGACTTTCAAAACTTCTTATCACATTAATCACCGCTAATATAGACATATCACAAATTTTTCTTGAGGATTAATCGGATATTTAAACTTTTAACCACATATGAACCCTTCCCAAGTATTTCAAACATATATATATATTCTTTTCTCTATTTAGTGAGTGTGTTTTATGCTCCATCTCACTTTTCACTTTTCATTGAACGAGTGCGATTTATGCTCCATCTCGCTTTTTATTTTTCATTGAACGAGTGCGTTTTACGCTCGATCTCATGCCTTTGTTTATGGGGAGTGCATTTTACGCTCCATCTCGACCCACCACAAGATTCAATTATTCAACTCGGGAAGGTTCCAATAATTTTATATTTTTTTTTCATAAATACCCCAAGATTTCCCCCAAACTTATGTGAGTGCCTAATTTTCACTTCGAATGATGCTCAAATAAGATTTCTCAAGTTGAAATGGTATCTTTCATAAGCATTTAGCCAAACAAATTCAATCCCAACTGGCTAAACAAATGGATGTGTAAAAAATTTCAAAAAATTCGCAAGTATTGTGAAAACCAACTAATGAGTTAAAATATAGACTAAGCATGCTCATCAATTCTCCAAGAGTTAACAATATCAACCACCCACTTATCATTGGCCAAAATCAAATTCCATCAAAACATTGCCCAAGTAAATACTAAACATGATAAATACCCCCAAACTTAAAATAGACATTGTCCTCAATGGCTAAGATAGAAAAAATTAAAACAGAGAACTTCCCTGAAAATATAGCAATCCTCTTCCTTGTCTGCTAAGTTTGAAGAATAGGTTAAGCACATTGAACAAATTGGGCACCACACTTGAATTTGACTTGCATAACCTTTCCGTAATCTTTTTTCTATCCATTGAACCTCCAATACCTTCAATGAAGAGAGACAACATGGATTAGAATAGTACTTTATATTGGTAAGAGAACTTAATAAGCAAATTAATTCCTATCCACTAAATAAACTAGTAAAGCATATAAATATAAAAATTCCTGGGTTGCCTCCCAGTTAGCGCTTGAATTACAGTCTTTCAGCCTGACTTTATCTGGTCAACACTATCCAATTCTTCTTCAATGATTGAGGAACCCTCCATCCATCGGAAATAATATAACTTTTGGTAGGTTCCCATTTGTGATGGCTAATGCATCAAAGTCACCTAGCATGCTTTTGTTTAAATAAGATCTCAATCAAGAACGTCCAATATCTAGGTGTTTTTTCCATCATTGAGTCTGTGATCAGATTAAGGCATTGAGGCTTTTCAAACACAACGGGCTCTTCTCGCTCTATCTTCTCCTCCTCATCCCACCATGGCTTCACATTTGTACTAGCTCTCATGTCATAAAGAGCCTTGTCGACGACATGACTACCAATCGGACAAGGTTTTGAAAATTTAACCGGATCCTTGAACTTTGGTGAAGAAGGCACTTGGGGCATAAATAACATAGGCTCATCATCATTGGTACCCACAATTAGTTCTTCACTGACCTTGTTTTCATTATCCCCACTTGTCTCCTCTTTTTCAACATCTCGTGGCTCATCCAGTTGTAGATTTGGCTCGGGCACTTCATCAATCTCGAAATCCTCATCATAACACCAATTGTTTGAGGATAGTTGTTCAAGGCTTTGAACATTTGATCTATCTTATTCTCAGATTTTGAATTGATATCTCTTGATTCTGAATTAACCGCTCTTGATTAATCCTTTTCTCCTCATTTGATGCTATGAACTTGGACAACAATTCCTCCAATCTCGAATTATACTAAGTTTGGGAATCCATATATTGAGGACGATGAGTTAAAGTGGTGATGAGCTGTTCCATCTGGTGCTAAAAATTGTGGTTCGATATTTCTTGACTCATCATCCTCTCCTCTTGGTTTGCTATGACCTTTGACAGTAATTCCTCCAACTTTGATTTTTCTTCTTTTAATGGAGGTTGATATAAGAATTCTGACGTATATGTTGGATTTGGAGTAGAGTATTGATCTTGATAATTATAGCTCCATGAAGAATCTGGGTGATACCCCCAAACTTGATGATAACTAGGATAAGAATAGTTGTTGAGGTAGTTACCACCATACTGTACCTGCCCAAGACTGATGGTGCATTGATTACTCGGTGATTATCAAAACAATAATTGCAAGTAACTGCTATCCTTCGATTACGTTGGGTAAACAACGTCCAACCTCCTCGAAAGTGTCTCAAGTTATCTTGATAATGCGAAAAATACATTGAGTCCATCAATCCCCGCCCCCTTGGTTGAAGTCATACTCAAATATGGCCTTTGATAATTGCATCCAGCCATGGTACCTGAAACGAGAGAAAAATAAGAAGATAATAAAATAAAATAAAAATAAAGAAAGAAAAAAAATGTTTAAATTAAGACTAATTTGATTGAAGCTAATATTGGCAAAAATATATTAAACTAATTCCCCGGCAACGGCGCCAAAAACTTGTTGGGTAAAATCTAATTACGCACAACACGCAAGTATACGTGGTCAACAAGTAATAAAGTGAAAGTAGAGTATCGTTCCCACGAGGAATTATTAATACAAATTACCAAGTACTAACTCTTAATTAAACTCATTCTTATTTAAACAATGAATTTAATTTATAAATTAAATTATTAAACTACTAATTCTAATTACCACTAATTAAATTAAGATTATGGAGATTTAAGATCACAACTTCACTTATTGCTTCATTTAAGTTAACACACTTCTCATCAATTATTTTCTATCCCGAATTGTTAATCAAGAACACTAAAGCGATAAAACCACCTCTCGATGTATAATACCCATACTCACTTAAATCCATAGATGATAGAATTAAGCAAGACACCCTAATTAACTAATCCACTATATCTCTATGTGAATTACAATTAAAAAGGATTTAAAGCACAAGTTCTCTATAAGATTACATATGGCGTAAAGGCATATCTCTATCCTAAACACGAATCATGAATTCCATCTATGTAGAAATCACAAACACATGCTATCATGATCAGATCTAAATCTAAACTTCATCTCTCGAGTTCATATAGATTATCACGGTAATTGATGGCCAATCAATTAAACAATTAAGTCCAAATCACAATAGACAATCCTCACAATAGAACATAATAATTGATAGCGAAGCATATTAAAATAAACTACACAATAAGATCCATTGTAATCTCAAACAAAGAATTAGTTCATTGAATTAAAACTAAGAATCCACACTTGAATACACATTAAAAGATAGGAATAAAAGAAGATGAGAAGATAGAATCTATTGTCTGTAGATTTGATGCTCTCTCCTTGTTTCTACTTTGAATCTTCAATGGTCTCCAAGTCGCTTCAATCTCCAAATCTCATAAGAACTAGAATTTTGGTCCTAATCTACTCTAATCTAATCTAATGGAATCCTCCTTATCTCTCCTAATCCTTGTGATTCTCCTCCTTTTATAAGCCTCTTTATCTGTCTTTAAGTCCTCTTGGAAGTCTTTGAGTCAATCGGATCGAAACAATCCTTCTCCAACTCAAATTCGGACAAAAAATGACTTTTCTGCGTGTACCCCCCTTGGCCAAATAATAAGACTAAAGGGCCCACCAGATGGGGGTCATTACTGCTTTTCCAAATGGTATGCCCGCCTTGAGGGCATTTTGTGAAGGAAAGCCCCTTTCGTGGGGTCACTTTTCTACTGCAGTGTCCTTTGGTAAAACGGCCATAACTTTTGATCCGAGAGGATTTACGGAGCTTGCCACCTATCAAATCGAATCTATCAATGAGATCTACAACTTTTATTCTTTAAGAATTGAGAAATTCTGGACGAAACAAGATCGAAATCGAGCTTGAAGTAGATGCTGTGTAAATTGCAAGCATGAGAACTCTTAGCTTTGATCTTCGTTGATAAAAAGGCCATAACTCTCGCATTCGAACTCCGATTGGGATGATTCAAGATGTTGCGGAAAGCTAAGAAGAATTTCTATAGTATAATCCAAGTTCCAAGCCAAGAACATGTATCTAAATTTGTGTTAAAAGCCCTAAAATATTCTATTCTTGTATTTGCTTGCATTTTTTAGTCAAAAAGATGTCCGAATTGCTTTTCCTTGCTTCTTCATGCCAATGTTATGTCATAGCCTACAAAATAACATAAAATGTATGAAAAGTAATTAAGAAACATGAATATAAGCAACTAATTCAAGTAACAGATACCGGATAAGTAGGTCTAAATCCTACTTATCACCTAACAACTAAACCTATCTAAGTCCTCTGCTCACAAAGAATAGAGAGAAAGACTATGTATTTCGAGAATAAGGCTCGCAAGATGATCTAGCAAGAAGGTCTAAAGGAGGGCCCTGTGAATATGTATCCGACCAAGTATATGTGGGAACCAAGCTAGGATACGCCCAAGATTCACCTGAAAAGAAGAATGAAAAAAATGAAGGAAGAGGCCAAAGCAACCCAGGGTTCATCCCCTAGGGTTCGAACACTTAGGGAGGCTCTCCCGTCTTACCTTTGACTTCTCCTAGCTCGTTGATCAATTTCCCGAAATAAACGCTTTTTTATTACAAAAAAAGGTGCGGTCTTTCTTTAAGAATATCTAGAGAGAAAGACAAAATCCTATTAAAGTGAGATGGCCTGGAAAAGAAAGTCTACGATCACCTGAAAATAAAGAAAAATATGAAGCAATAAAAACAAAATATAAAGTAACAATACAAGAGAAGCAAAAAGAGATCAAAAAATGGGAGGAGGCATCGAAGCCACCTGGGGTTTGACCACCCCCTAGGGTTCGGTCACCTAGGGGAAAGATTTTTTTCATCTTTTGTTCACCTCGATTTGAAGCACGCTCACTTAATGCCTTCTCGATGACTTCTTGATTTTGAAGAAAAGATAAATTTTAATAGAGAATAAGATTTGGAAGGACTAGATCAAAGATTTTCAAGATATCCAGGGAGAGCTCCTCTAGGCTTCGCCCCCTAGAGGTTCCCTCTACCAGGACTTTCGTTTTTTAGGCTTACAAAATTGAGCTCCGCGAATTGTTTAGAAACTCGAAGAAAAACTTAAATACTTGAAATATTTTGCACGATCGTCCCACCAAAGGCGTGACTCGTGTGTAGGGGGGAAATGTGAGCTCAAGTACAAGTTAGGGCTCACATATAAATTAAATGAATTAAATAAAAAGATGGAACTATCCCACTGGTTAAGCTTGTAAAATGGAAAGAAGTAGCGTACCCAAGATTGCTAGGAAGTTTTCTGCTGGCAGGAGGTCTCGAAGTTTAGAAGGAGTATATCACCCTTAAATTGCAGGGTTTTAATTAGAAGCCCTCTTGAAGGCTTCTATTAAGTATGTAACACACTCGGTATCTCTAAAGAACATGTTGGATGGCCACAAGAAGTCGAAACCGCAGCAGAAAGTCTAAAAGATATAATTTAGAATAAGTACATAATCTAGAAAAAATGAGGATGGATGAAATAAATAGAAGAGAAACTTACTGGTAGATGGCATAGACATCCTCTAGAGTAGGGGTGAATTCCTCCTAAGCAGTAATAAATGTGCATGTAGAGGAGCATCAACATGAAACCGATATGGTAAGGGCATTATAGTCATGTTGGATGCGTAGATCCCTACATAGCTGAATGTAACATAAAAGTCCCGCACTCTCTTGTATATCCACATAATTGAAATTTCTAAGGATCTCTTCGGTCTAATGCTGCAATCCCTGAATGCAACTGAATAAATTGGACAAGAAGCGTATGGGACTGAAAGGGTAATCTTGTATCTCTGTGCATATGCGGGGAATACAGTCGAAATGGGGGAAGTCGTCCAAACCTCCGTAAGCCGCAACATATAGAAATAAGCCTCCTTTCTCTAGTAGAGGAAAAGTTGTACGGTCATGAGTCTTGGCTTGCTACCAAAAAAATCAAAATTAAGGCCCAAAGAAGGGAGCCCTTCCCCACTCACTAATGAATGGGGGTCTCCTTGGTGGTTTTTGGGTCTGCAGAGCTTTTAATGGAAAGGGCTTGCAATCAACAAAAATTTAGCATAAGAATTCTAAAGAGCAAAGAAAGAATGTAAAGGAAAGCATGTGAACTTAAGTTCTTACCATGGCAAAGAAGATAGTCTGAGAATTAAACTTAAGAATACCTGAAAAGAAGAAGAAACAAAGTCATTGAAAGTTAGAAATCACAATTACGCAAGAAAAATTAAATTTCCAAAATATTTTGAAAAAACTTCAGACAGCCCAAACATATTCTTCAAATCCTTTTTGGACTTATAACAGTGTCTATCATGACCAAAGCCCATGAGTATTGTAGGGCTTGTCACTAGCTTCGATTTGATATATTATGGATCCATTAATTCCAAGCGGATCAAAAATTATGGTCAAAATAGCGACCACCTTGTTCAAACTTGTTTTTTTTTCTTCATTTTCTTATTTTCCTCCTAAGGTTCAGCCCCATAGGGTTCGGACCTATTGGGTCTCTAACTTTTAGTTTTATTTTTATGATAACAATAATTAATAAATAAATTAATTAAAAAGGTAGAATCCTCTCCATAGGATTTTTTTACTATAATTATTTTAATTATCTTATTTACTTTAACCAAAAATATTTTTTAAATCTTATTTAATTGATTTTCTTGATCTTGATGTTTTAAAGTGTTAAAACGAATGGGTCACTTATATTGGGACAATATTTGCTAATGTGCTGGAAATAAATTGGGACATGTATTTTGGGACAAAAATCATAAGTTGATCATCAAATGCTTGTTTGACCGAATTTGGAAAGAAGATGGAGATTTTTTGATTAAATCATTTTTGACATGTGGGCATTTTCTATTTATTCTCAAATTAATTTTATTATTTAAAGATTTCAAAAATTATTTTAAGATTGGGCAAAATAACAGGTGTGTGTGTGTGTGTGTGTGTGTGTTTATAATCGTGTGAGTAACATGGAGTGACCATTTTTTTGGGACAAATTTATTAGCCACATGGAAAGTTAATGAGCTTTGACCAAATTTAATTCCATTTGGAAGATGAAAATTTTGATGGGCATTTGGCAATCCGTGTGCTGCATTTCAACTTTTTATTCGAGCCATTAAATTTAAATTGAAGCAATCATAGCCATTGATTTCAAAACAAATTTCAAAATTACCATTTTGCCCCCAACTTCAAAAATCTATAAATAGGAGGCCTTTCTTTCATTTTTAATTTGCCAATTCACTTAAAAAGAAAAGCTTATTTCTCTCCTACATACTCTCTCTAAGAAGCTTTCCCTCTTTTCTTATCAAAGTTCTAATCATTTGAGAAGAGAAAATTGGTCTAAGCATATTGAGATAAGTTGTTTAATTTATTTTATTTGAATTATCTCCTGCTTATTTATATTTATAGATATACAATATAAATTGTTATACACAATTTTATATATTTATATTTCATCTATTTATCAAATAAAAAGATACTTGGACGCTGCAAGGCTACGGAGATACACCTCTACGAAGAGGAATTCGAACCGTACGATTCCTTATAGTCTTAAGTAACTTTTTATTGATATTATTTATATAAATATCGTAAAATAGATACGACACTTGATAGTTCAAAATGACACTGAGATATTCCTCCAAAAAGAGTGAATCATCTGAACCGGATTTAAAAATCTTAGTGATCTATTGAAAATATTTATATAAATATCAATTGTAAGAATATAAATTTTGTCATACTTAGACGTCACAAGGCTACGGAGATATTCCTCTTAAGTGAGGGAATCGAATTGTACGATTCCTTATAGTACTAAGTGACTTTATTTATAAAATCATATAATAGATAAAATATTGTTATATATTATCTGAGTTAAACAAATATAATTGTTATATCAAGTATGGCTTAACTGATTTATTTATTATACTTGATATATGTCATCACAAGTATTTGATCATAAATTCATTTTCATAAAATACTTGTTGCATAATATAAAAGTTATTTAAACTTTTATTTCACAAACTTAAGTGAATATATCTGCTAAAATAGAAGCATATTTGATTCAAAGCTTAAAACAACTTATTTGCTTACTTGGAAGCATTTTCACTCTAAATATAAAATTTTAAAAGTTATTTAAACTTTTATATTTAAACTTAAAGTGACTTTTCTTTACTCCTTAAAGAATAATTCTTTATAAATTTGCATTAAATTATATATCTACTTAAATAGAAGCATTTTTGAGCTAAAGCTAAAAATTAACTTATTTGCTTATTTAAGAAGCACTTTTTACACAAAATATAAAAGTTATTTAAACTTTTAACAGTGCATAATTTACATATTTGCTTACACAGAAGCTTTATTTGATCAAAACATAAATTACTATCTGCTTACAAAGAAGCATATTTTCTCAAATATAAAAGTCTTTGAACTTTTATAAAATATTTGCTCTTTAATTCTTATCTACTTATTTAAGAAGCACATTGTTATAAAATCCTTTATAAAAAGAGAAAAGGTCAGAGTTAGTCTATTTTATGTACCTGTGAGAAAGTCGAGTAATTCTTCAACCAAGACCAGAGTCTTAGAGAGGTCAGCTGGAAGTTGGGTCTCTAGTGTACTTGTGAGGTGGGGAAGAGGCTGTTGTTTCAAGACCAGATCATAGAATAGAACTGAACTCAAAAGAAGTGCAACTAAGCTTGAGGAGGGAGCTGGGAGCTTGCTTTCCAAGATAGATTAGTTGGAAATAGTTGAAAGTTTGTCTATAAAACTTTGTAAAGACTTCTCCGCCTGTTGAAGGAGTATTTATTACTGATAGTAATAGGATCTCAAGTCTTGGAGAGGAGCTTGAGACTAGACGTAGCAGCATACCCGGGATGTATGTTGTGAACCAGACAAATCTCTGTGCATTGTGTGATTGAATTTTTTACTGTCTTGCATATTAATTTCTAACACTACAAATTAATTATCCAAAAAATTCAAAAAGACCTAAGATAATTTTTTAATCTGTAATAATCTATTCAACCCCCCTTCTAGATTATTATTGGACTTTCAATTGGTATCAGAGCGGTGCTCTTTAACTTGTTTGTTGAGTAAATACATGCATGCCTAAGAGTAGATCCATCTATATGGCCTAAAATGCTACTGGTTGCGGAGAAGGACTATCAATGACCAGACCTCTACTATTTGATGGCACAAATTTTGTCACCTGAAAGAGTAGATTCAAAATCTATGTCAAATCACAAGGAATCAAAGTTTTGTTTGCAATAGAACGAGGTGTAAAAGTTCAGACAAAAATCATGGGAGAAAAGATCGTTGAGAAAGATGTTGTTGAATTCACTACTGATGATGAAAAGCCTATGAACATTACATCCATTGTTGAACAAGTGCTGACTAGTGCTCTCATTGAAAAAGAATACAAAAGAGTTAGCAATTGTAAGAATGCAAAAGAAATCTGGGAAAAATTGATTCTAACCTATGAAGGAACCAATCATATTAAGGGATCAGAGAGGAGCCTCCATGAGTGCCAAGGTAGAAGACTTATGGAGGCAACTCATTTTGGGAATTGATTAAGGGATTAGATTGGTGGCTAGAAGGACATGACTATCTGGGTAATATTTTGATAACTAAGGGTATTTTTGGAAATTTCCTGAGGAAATGTGCCTGACATGTGACCACTTTCTAGGAAACTCTATAAATACTCCTTATATTCTATGAAAGAAGTGACTTTTGGACATTTGGAAGATTGGAAGACTTGAAGACTCTTTCTCAACCCCAGACACTCAAGAAGGCTCTCTAGATCCTTGATACGCTAACAAGGTTCTCAGATCCTAAGAGTTTTGTGATGCCCCCAAAATAGGTCCACACAACCCATTCTGAGTCGCCAAATACATGGTACAGAAAACAACTACAAACTTCATTATTATAATTGTCGTGCAAAATACGACAACACATATACTGTGAGTTTTAATATCAACTGTAACTCTCATCCCTTTACTTGAATAGCACCTCACATTGATACCTTACAATGATATCTTACATAAAGGTACAGTCAATAACTGTTTTAGAAATTAAAATATTTGAAAAATGCTCAAGGAAACCTTCGTACATGGGAGGCCATGTATCTAAGTTATAATAGATATCATATGACTTGAGAATCATCCTTGGTTAACCCAATAGACCCCAAAGAAAAATGAGAAGATTACTATCATATTCTTTCCAATGGTGAGTCTTCTCTTGCCATATAATTATCTCCATTGTCTCCAATTGAGAATTATATTTCAACCAAACTCCAATATTATATAGGTAGTGCTCATAGATATAATCAGCAAGTGGATGTGCACAACCATGTCTTATGATAACACGAAGTTGTATGTCATTAGACATGTTGTATGATAGTGGCAAAACACCCTTCCAAAGTTGGGTTCACCTCACCCTATATGGTTCACCAAAATCAACGGTTAAATGACGTATAAAATACTACAAACTTATTTAAAATTCTCGATAAAATTATTTCCATACTATTTTAGGGGAAACCTCAACAGCTATAGACCACATTTCTATTCCCATTTTACCCCCGCTCGACCCAGCTACACTCTTATTACCTAAAAAGAATTGTGAAGCAAAAGGGTGAGCACAACTAGCCCAGTAAAGAATATCATGACTAAAGATAATTAAATTATCAATAGCCTTCGTCAGTAATAAATCAGAGATTTAGAACATGTGGTAGATTATAAAACTTTTCAACCATAGTTGCAGCGGAACGAGCAATCCATTACAAGAGTCAAGTAGAACATAATGTCTACTATCTCCTCCAAATTAAAAGTCCATCGTTAATATTTCATTCCTGTAATACTCATCAACAGTTCTTTGTTGCATCCAATACAAAGAGAACTTTCATCACCTGTCTTCACCTGAACCACTAAAGATTATAGTTAAATTCACAATTCATATTTATAATCATGTAAATCAACAGTTTTTCCTTGACACAAAGGCTTAATAGAACGTTTACTCAATATCCTTACCCCAGAGGCTAAAAAAATTCAAATGTAATAATAATGATCATACCAATCAGTTGTCTATCAGTGCACTACGGCCAAAGACATTCAACTTTTAACTAATGGTCATGATCCTGCCAATCACATCATCAAATTATCCATGCACTACGGGCCAAGGATATTCGTTAGTATCGCCAGTGGTCATGATCATGTCATACACCTGTCCATCTTTGCACTACGGGCCAAAGCTATCAATCAACAGTTCGTCTTTGCACATAAGCCAAAGATATATAACTGTAAAACCAATAATCAACAGTCCATCTATGCACTACGGGCCAAAGATGACTTTCGTTACAATATAAGTATGAGGATAATGACCATGCTATAAGCATCACTTAAACGAAATCAAGGATAAATATTAAAGATTTTTAATTTATCCAGAGTTTAAAAATATCCAAATTGTCAACATGATACTACTTTGTGGAGTAAAATTCAAGAATAATATTCATGTTTCAAAAATAATTTAGACATAAAAGAATCAATTTTTCGTCATGAATAGTACTTCATGAATAATATCCCGTGAATAGTACTTTGTGAATAGTACCCCGTGAATAGTACTTCATGAATAGTACCCCGTATTCGTAAATAGTACCGTATACATAAATAGTATCATATACATAAATAATGTCATATACATGAATAGTGTCGTATACGTGAATAGTAACCCCGACACGAAAAAAGATAAAGTTTTACAATAAAATTCATATCAATATTTCGGTATAATGATATTAAAAGAAATAACATCATTTACTCAAAAAAAATAACATCCCTTACCATCCCTTACCTCAAAAGAATAGCACTTCTGACTGAAATATCAGATATAATACTGAAGGAAACTTGCACTGTATAGCAACACTCAAGATATCTAAATACTCACAAAAATACGTTCGATATTATAGATAGAGAAAACTTTTGATTCTGGTGTAATTTTCAAATCTAACCTAAGCACCCTATTTATAGGAAAATGCTTAGAACACCAAAGCAAAAAAATTAATAAAATAATATTTTATAAAAAAATTCACGCCCACCCTTGACCAAATTCATCAGAAAACTAGTGGGGCCCACCAACATAAAAAAAAATGTTTTCTTTTAAAAAAAATTATAACTCCAAAAATCAATTATTCCAGAACTTCAATAATTCATAATAAAAAGCCCTTTTATCAGAAAAATTCAAATCTTATGTTCATTTTATAGGAAATTTAATTCTCTACAACTTTGTAGAAGAAAGTTTTTCCAAATTCTAAACGAAAAATGACCAAAATCCAGATACAGATGATTTTCAACACCTCCATTCCGATAAAATACTGATAAAATACCTCAGCATTAATTCTTTCATTTATATCCACATAAAATAAATATTTCCTTATCATATAAATCAATAATTAAGTATTCACAAATAATATTACAGAACTACAATATTGACAACCAGACCGTTCTCAGGAAAGAGGGGGCCTTCTGGTAGGGATTTCTCCGTACTGGCGCTCAATTAAATAACCCTTCCTACACAGAACTTCTTTAGACATTGCCAATAATGCTATCTAATAATATTATTCAAATAATATAAATTATTGATCTGATAATTTGAAATACTGTGCAATGACAATTATTGAATCAATAATAAAAAATATCAACGTAGCAATTATTGAATCAATAAAAAAAATATTGAGCAAAGAATTACGGTAACAATTATTGAGTAGTGACTTTTACGTAAGAATCAATAATTAGAATTATTGTGCAATCTTCGTGTTATTCTTGTATTTTAACCACTTATATATTTCAATGAGTTTAACTATAATAGTTTTATCGTTATTTTTATAAAAAAGTTATTTATGTAAACTTTATATGTCAGACATTCATTTCGTTAGGGTCCACTGATGATCGCACTGGTCGTCGAATATTCTTCGACAAAAGAATATTCCACGACCAAATGAATATTCCCCGACAACAATGAATATTTTATAACCACTTGCTTATTTTAAAAAATTTACATATATCACCCTTAACTTTAAACTTTTATCAATTTAGTTATTTACTAAATAAAAAAATTGAATACTTTTATTTCATAAAATTTGGGGTCTTACAAGTTCTGTCACGTCTCATTGGAGTAATTGTTCAGTACTTGTTCTTCTCCCATCTTCAATTCATCAATCAATTTCGTACTCTTCGTGGATTTCTCTCCTCCTCAGCCAACACGAAACCCTAAACCTAGTAAGGTACAATTTCCTTGTCCACAGATTCCTAATTATAAGCCACGCCACGTGCATAAGCCACATATAATATATATATATATATATATATATATATATATATATATATATATATATATATATATATATATATATAGTCCCGAATCTCTCTGTAGCGAATCATAGGGAGTGAACTAAAAAGCATTCTATTTATATTATAGCACGTTTTTTCCGTCATATAGCATAGAAAGTTGATTTTTATGTTGTAGTAATGGGAAAAATAAATCGTTATAAATTGCATTAGCTTTTAATTATTTCTCTATAATTAAGCAAGTGAGTCCTACACCCACACACACATATATATATATATATATATATATATATATATATATATATATATATATATATATATATATATATCAAGTACAACTTGGTTTGAAAAATAATCGAGCCTGCAAATTAAGATTCGAATCACTTTTGGAAGTGATTCACCTTCCTTTTTCAATTAGACTTGCCCATATAAGCTTTATGGGTTTGAAACAATATGCCCAACAAAAGAGTTATGTATACTTGTCAAAAGTTTTGTTCCACAAAAAAAAGTTATAAATATTAGGTTAAGACATTATCAACTACAAAACAACTCATTAATTATGACTTTTAATGTGTTATAAATATTAGGCTAAGAAATCTTCAAAAGCAGCGAAGTTCAAATGTGCGACTAACTTTTTGCTGTTGTACTACTACTATTCTAGAATCTAGATTGTATATGTAGAGTAGGAATATTATCATTTCATTTGTCCATAAAAGTCCTAACAAGGTCTTTAGAGTATGTGTTAAAATAAATTAAATCACAATTAATTAAACTTAGAAAGTCCTTTACATATCATGATTATGTTTGAATTTATGTTCTTTGTCAATGGGTGTAACACGAGCACTTTTCCCAGGCTCAAATACACTTAATTTTAGAGTTCTGATTAGATTCAGTATATTAATACTAGTATGATTGCACCTATTATGTTTGAATTTAAAGCTAGGTGAGAAGAAAAAATAAAATAAAAAACAAATTACCTAAAAGATTATTAGCTGGATCTAGATTAACTGCCAACTTTACTTTTGAGTAAGTTTACTTAACAAAATGACGCAATTTTATCTCTTAGGTTAAGTATCCCTTAGGTTAAATTTTTTATTTTTAAGTTTTATAAAAAAATTCTTTAATTTTAAATTTTATACAAAATTACATTGCTTTATTAAGAAACTTTAGCCAAGCTCGGCTACGGTTGCCTTAGATTATTTTATATAATAAAATAAAATTTATATAAAAAAATTAAATATTGATAAGTTTATTTTCTTATGTTTATGAGATCTACAGCTGGGGCAGGGGGCAACTGCCCCACTGAATTTTCAAACTTTTCAAACTAAGAAGCGTAGGTATCGAATTCTACAAGGTTGGTTCTATTTTGCATGGGGTGGCTCATTCGTGTGTTCTCGATCTGAAATTTTACTTATTGTTTATCTCTTAATTTTCAGATTTGGATGTTCATCGCTGATTAATGGGTTTGTTAGCCGGAATCTGGGCTTTTAATTTTAAAGTGCTATATTCTGTTTGGTTACCGACAGTTTTTTTTATTACGATTGATTTTTGTTTTCATAATTATGGATTTGGGTTGTTACTCTCTTGATTTTGGTTTTATTGATCTGATCTTGTTTGGATATCGAAATCTCGGGTTGTTTTCTCTACTAATCAGATTTGGCTGCTATGTTGCTCTTCTTTTCACCGGAATTTGGGTTGGCATGGATGGTCACATGCAGCATGGTTGGGTCTGATTATTGGTTTGTTTTGGCCATTTTAGGTCTATTTTCCTAATTGTCCAGATCTGCAAATGTTATTGTTGTTGCTTGTTGGATTTGATTAGGAATTTCGGTGCATCTGTTGCCCAATCTGTTTGGATTTCCGGCAAGTTGCCTCTTCTCCGGCGAGCTGTTGGTTTGTTCCAATATGGGGTAGTGTGTGTTGACATTGGGTGAAGCAATGGGCCCACGTGATTTCAAATTTCAAATTGCAGATGGTGATCACTTGCTATCTTTCGGGTCCAACATGTTTCGACCAAAATTCTAGGTGTTTTAGCCTCTCGAGAAAAAGACTCTGTATTTCCTAAACCTAATCTCGAGTTGTGAGGTTAATTTATTACGTTCGGTTCAGAGATTTTTAGGTTTAACAAGGTGTTATAGTCCATACAGGAGATGAGACTATGTTTTGAACTTCATTGTACTATCTAATTTTTGAAAATTAATATACAAACCAAATTTAGCGGAAAAAAAAATGAAACCTTGAAAAATTTATTGTAAACAATATTTCAGGATTATTTAGTTTTGTAATTTATTTTATTAAATTTTATTCTTAACGAATTTTTTTTTTCGAATGTGACCCCACTGAACTATCAGGCTGGATTCAACCCTGCAATTGATCTTTCTATTATTTAGCTCATACATTAATTAAATCACATCATTTTATTCCCTCCCCGACCCCCAAAAAAAATAAAAAAAAAATAAAAAATCTTATTAGATCTTTCTTCTCTATTTCAAGCAGTAGTTTCCGGGTTCAGTATTCATGTTCTTTCTAGAAAAAACCCTTTAATTTATCTTCTTCTTATTTAATAACAGTCAACAAACAATGGAGACTCATTCTTCTTATTTCATTATATTGATAAAAATACAAATTAGAATTTTGGTTTTGACAATTCAGGAGATCCGACTGCATAATTGTGGTTGTACTTAATTAGGATGTAAAGTCTCACATCATAACATATGAGATATTTAAATGTTTATATAAAAATTTAAATTACTATCATTAGTATTTTTAATTATAGATTTAATTTAGACCCTAAATTTGACTCAGGTTGGGAATTTGAGATTTTGTGTTGTAAACACAGAAATCTAAATATTACAAAAGGTGAAAAATAAAATAAAATAACTGTACATGGGGTTCAATTAAAAAAGTAAAATCTTAATTTATAAATTGGATTCCTGTATTTTTTTTTCTTTGTTTATTAGTGCATAATTAATAAATACTATACTATAGATATAGATAAATCAATGGCAATAGTCTAGTCTAGTGGTACCCCTCCTGACCCCTTCTCTGAGTTTCCAAGTCATAAATTTACTTGAGATGAAGAATATAGCCCTAGTCATCAAGTATACTTTGAAATATTCATATGAACTGACATGCTTTTTGTATCCAAAAGACTTGATCGATATAAGATTAACAAGAAAGATAAAACACCAACTTCAGGCCTACATCTTACATATATACATCAGGAAATACAAACTCTAAACATCAAAAAACAAGATCTAAATTTGTGATTGTTAGCGTCATCTGATAAACACTACCCCTCAAGTATGAAAATTTAGACAAATTAGTTCATTAAATTTGAAGTGAGACAATTTAGACCATTAAGTTTAACTAAGACAATTAGTCCATTAACTTAATCTAATTTACGAACTAAGTTTACCAGGTTTTTTCATTTCCTTGGCGACAATTGGTACGTAATTAATTTACTCTATTTTTTTTTTTGACAAAATCTTGAAATAAGTATGGGAAATAATTTTTACGGATAAATAAATATAATTATAAAAATACTTGAGTCGAGCTGATACCTTCTCTCATCCTAAATTGAAAATCAAAACTCGAAAAAATATATATTTTTAGAAAATAGACAAAAATTAACAGACTTGTGGATAATTTTTCAACACGAGCAATGAAAAAAAGAATGTCGTGATAACCCGACCCACACCCAAATCTTAATAGTTCCGTCTTTACTGAACCCATTTCAAATCTTCTCCATGGAGAAATCATAAAAAAAAGCTTTTTAAAATATAAAATCTCAAACTAGGAGAAGAAAGACTCGATAGATTAAAAAAATAACTCAAATTAAGAGAACTAAAACCCCATAAAAAGAAAAAATAAAAACAACTAAATTGAAAAAAATAAATGTAAGAAAAAAACTTAGGTGAGAGTCTATTTAGTGTAAATAAGACCCTCCCCATTTATGAAAGTATGGAGGCTAGGATTTTGTTGTAGAGAGAAAATTAAAGGAAAATTTCTTATTACTCTTCTTAACTTTTCATAGTCTATATTATATTTATATTTGTCATAACTAAAATTAAATGACTTCATACAAATTTTGAATTTAAAATATTTCTGACTTCAAAATATCAAGAACTGATCTTATATCTAATTTGAAAAAAAATACATATTTTATCCAACAATATTGGACAAAATGTATTTTTTATAATATAAATTGACATAATATATCCTTAAATTTGTCATCAGAATTTTATTATCATAATACTGACACCGTTTAAGTAACAACGTATTATTTAGAGGAACAAACATATATAGAACAAAAGCATTAATATTTGTAAAT
The DNA here is from genome assembly GCA_020205605.1 of Panax ginseng. NCBI lineage: Eukaryota > Viridiplantae > Streptophyta > Magnoliopsida > Apiales > Araliaceae > Panax > Panax ginseng. The sequence continues at coordinate 35,336,045 of CM035137.1, forward strand.
TTTATATATTCAACTTTCAACACTTTTTGATGAACAAATATAGTATCATTATTTATTTTTTGATATACTCCCTAATTTATTCCTAAAGTCTCCAATGAATGATAACTTGTCATGCGTTGATAAAAGACTGAAGACTTCTTCAAGTCCACGAAAACATAAAGACATATATATCTGTCTACTGTCTAGCCATATTAATCAAGTCTAGGTCTTTGAAAACGACAAGCCATAATTCTAACTTGACCAAAAACATAAAGCTAAATTAGCACCACCATTTTTAATACATATTCACACTATATATACAACTAGAGTAAGCACAAACTATTCACATATATATAGAGTTATATATGTAGAGTTTTAGTAGATACTAGAATTAAGGATATAGAAAAAAAAATGGATAATTTTATTAAGTTGGATGATGATGAAGATGATCAAGCACTTCCCGGATTCAGGTTTCATCCGACGGACGAAGAGCTAGTAGGGTTTTATCTTCGCCGGAAGGTTGACAAGAGAGCTATCAGTCTTGAGCTCATCAAACATATTGATATCTACAAATATGATCCTTGGGATCTTCCAAGTATGTGACATATATATGTAGCCCTATTTTAATTAACTAAGCTTAATTTATTCTCTTTAGAACTGTTACCAGTATTTGTATGATTCGAATGTTTAAGGAGAGTATAAGTAATTATAAATTGCAACAAAACCAGTCAATTCTGAAGTTTAAAGTCTTATAGCTCGTAGTTTATACTTGAACTAAGTTGTAGTAGTATATATTTTTTTCCAACTTTTAGATTCAAATGAAAACCGTACATTTGGAGGATCCTGAATCCTGATGCCAGGGTTTCAACTCACACACACACACACACACACACACACACACACACACACACACACACACACACACACACACACATATATATATATATATATATATATATATCTTCTTTTTACAGAAAAAAGCTAGTTAATTTCATTTACAAAATTTATAAACTTTAATGATATATTTTTATTTATTCATGTTTAGACCAAGTATATTATTAAATTTTGGAACAGAGGGAGTATATACTTAGGTTAATATAGTAATAATATGATAATGAAATTAGATGATAAATTTACAGACCTAGTATTATTTTATGTTATCATCAATAACAATAATAATCTTTTTTGAAATAAAAAGATTGACAAATGAACTCTTGTGGAATGAAGGGAATACTTTCCTTTTATATATGTAATTACAATTATGAGTTTTATTCTATTTTGTAGCTTATGGATCAGTTTGGTATGATATATTATTTTCAAGCTTTTGATACCTTTATCAGTTTAATAGATTTTTTTTTACTTACTTAAAGCAATATATACAACGCAATATATATCATCTTCTTCTTTCACCAGTACTATTTGTAATCAAAATATTACCAAATCACTTGTATATATTTTTCTTTTCTTTTTTTGTTTTGGGAATCAAATGATATTGAAATTAGAGTCCAACTTTGACCTTAATTAAGTAAAAATGAACAAATGAAAAGGATGATCGCGTATAGTAGAGTTTTATCTAGATAAACTAGACAACTTTTGTAGTTCTGTCTAATTACCTAATTAATGGACTATTATTTTTGTTGACCTTGCAGAAGGTAGTAATATGGGAGAGAAAGAGTGGTACTTCTTTTGCAGAAGGGGAAGAAAGTACAGGAATAGCATAAGACCTAACAGAGTCACTGGCTCTGGATTCTGGAAAGCCACCGGCATTGACAAGCCAATATACTCCGAAGGTCACCGCGATTGCTGCATTGGGTTGAAGAAATCATTGGTTTACTATCGCGGAAGTGCTGGCAAATGCACCAAAACTGATTGGATGATGCATGAATTTCGCCTTCCTCCGCCTGATTATCATCACAACACCACCACCAAAAACAATATCCACTTTAATGATGAGTTTCAAGAAGCTGTAAGAAACTAAACCCTTTCGCATCAATTTCTAGCTATAAGTTCTTATGGATTTTTTGCATAACAAAATTAACTCCATTTCATCACTAAAGTACTAAAATATGAAGTACTAATCTAACATCCATGCTTAATTTAATTTTACAGGAAGTATGGACACTATGTCGAATTCTGAAGCGAAACAGTACATCACAAAGAAAATGCATGGCGAAATGTAGAGAAATTTCAACTAGCAAAAGAAATAATCCAACACTTGATGCCAACTCTAAAACATGCAGTGCAGAATCTGTTGACCTACAAGATTACAATATTAGTTTCACAAGTACTAGCCCAGCTCAAATTAAGCAGAATAATGAGCATAAGCCAGCTGCAATATACTTTTCAAATCATGTGAATGAACTCAACCAGTTGGCCATGACCTCAATATCTCAAGCTCCGTCAAGTGTTATATCATCGTACTCTAATTTTGTGAGTCCAGAAGTGAGCCAATTCGGGCAGTATGGGGAGTGGGATGAACTCAGATCTATAATGGAGTTTGTTAATGATCCATTTTTATTCTGAAAAAGTTACTACTAGATAGTACTGATTGTAAAAATTATAAATACTGAAGTTGAAGGTTAGGGTTTTTTTTTTGCTTGTGGCATATGCGTACATATTCCTTTTCCTTATATGTACATATTCTTTTTTTTCCCTATATATAGCGTGATGGTACTGTATTGGAGGAGATGATTCGTTTCGGCCAACCCCTTTATTAAGACTGGAACGATTAGCTAGCTATTTTAGATAGTTTATGTAGAATTGTTTTGTTGATCTTATGTTAATTATTTTAGATAATTTGTAGGCTCGCGCAGGCAGAAAATCGTTCAAGGCTAAACTAATGATCAGAGCTGGCCTTAGCCAAGGGCAACCAGGACAATAGCCTGGGGCTCACGGTTGGGAGGGGGTCAAAATTTTTTATAAGCTTATTGGTATATATATGTATAAAAAAATAAAAAATAAAACAAAAAAAGTTGACCAACTTGAACATGAAACTTCTAACTTGGAATATTGGTCAATAATGAATTTGAAATTTCTACATGAATTTTACTTATTATTATTTTGCAAAATTAATATTTATAACTAAACAATTAAATCCCCAAATTAAAGACAACATATCCCAAGCAGCTTCCGATTGTAGATAGGCGTTATGTTTGTGGAGTCATGGTTATTATTATTATTATTATTAGTACTATTATTATTATTATTAGTACTATTATTATTATTACTATTATTATTACTATTATTACTATTATTATTAGTACTATTATTATTATTATTATTATTATTATTATTATTATTATTATTATTATTATTATTACTATTATTATTATTATTATTAGTAGTATTATTGTTATTATTATTATTATTATCACTGAAGCTAAATAGATTTCAAGAGTACATTTGTAAGATATGAGTTATGTGCAGAATGAGCATTGGGTTGAGTGGTTAACTTTGACAGAATTGAGCAGGATAATAGTATAATAATAGTAATAATAATAATACTAATAATAATAATAGTAATAATAATAATAATAAGAAGAAGAATACTAATAATAATAATAACAATAATAATAATAATAATAGTAAATATAATAGTAATAATAATAATAATAATAGTAGTAGTAATAATAGTAATAATAATAATAATAATAATAATAATAATAACCATGACTCCACAAACATAACGCCTCTCTACAATCAGAATTGTTTGGGATATGTTGTCTTTTAATTTGGGGATTTAATTGTTTAGTTATAAATATTAATCTTTGTAAAATAATAACAATAAGATTCATGTAGCTTAGTTGGTCATTGGACCAATATTTCAAGTTAAAGGTTCTATGTTCAAACATGTGGCGCCTGGAGCTCAAAGTTCAAATTTGTTAAAAAGAAAGGAGCTCAATTTGCGTTGACCAAAATAAAAGGACACTTTTCATTTTACCCTTTTTTAATATAATGTTTACAACCGGGGGTACTCTTTTTCCTTCGTTTGAGAAAGTATTATTTCTCATCTTTTATAAATTCTTATAATTTTAATAAAATTAATTAGTTGATAATTTATTTATTTAATTTGTATATATAAAGAGGCACATTTGAGAAAATTTATTCCAAGTCTTAAAAAAACTCAAGACCGACTCTGCAATGACTAATTTATTGTTTTAACCAAAAGAAAGAAAGAGTTAAAACAGATTGTGTATTAATTAATAATTACGATTCTTAATGCATTCTTTTCAATTTAATACTTTTGTATATTTTTTCCTAAATTTCAGTAGCTCTGCCCGTATTTGCATTTGTACAAGTTTAACAATAATACCTTGATAACAAAAGATCAGATACAAAACTAGTATACAAAATAATATGTATATTAATTTATGCATACTTTTATATTCTTTGAAATACAAAAAAAAGATAACTAAAAGGAAACTAATAAATCTATAAAAGAAAATGATATTTTCACATGAAAACTGTTGTTATAGATCCTATATCGACGATAAAAATTAGCAACGGTGAAATAGCGACAGTTTTCACCGTTGCTATACATCTATAGCAACACTTTTTATACAAAAAATATTATAAAAATATCAATTTTCAAAGAACCTTCGAGTTTAACTTTTGAATTCTATTTACAACCACAGCATCCTGATGACAATCCAATAGATATAAGATATAGGAATACAATAAGAACAAACAATCAAACATGTGTTTGCCAACATCAAGCTTGTATTTGGCTACTGAAAACGATCTTGTGAAGAGTTCTATGTTGAAAATCCAAAAATTAAATAATAGGTGGATAACATTAAATTATTAAAACAGATAAAAATAGAAAGTAGAAAATTGGAAGAAATTATTGATTTTTTAAAATTAATTTATGATATTTTAAAATTTAAATTGATGTTACTCATTTAAAATTAAGAAGTATGATAATTAGTAATAATTTTTAAGTAATTTATAATATTACTAATTGTGTCGACGAAGATTTACATCATGTATACAAAGCAATTTTAAATTTCAAAATATCCTAAATTAATCTTTAGAAGTCAAATTAATCTTGTATTTTGAGATGAAGCTGGCAATATTTATTTTGAAAATTTAAATTGAGCTTTTATAATTGTCGCCTTCGAGGCCTTGTAATATTATCTTCTTTCAATCAAACACTAAATTTGAAAAAAAAAAATTATTATATTCGACAATTCATTTCCAAGTCTTCATCTAATCAGCGCCAAATAAATTTTTATTTGATATTAATTCCATAAAATTAAAATGTGATTTTGATTCCAAATTTAAATCTTAGAATTGAGTTAACAAACATAACATTAATTATTCAAAATAAATTTAAAACTTTATAAACTGAAAACATAATTCTTAAATTAAAAAATGAGGAAGAGTAAATTGAAAATAATAACCTCCTATGGTTTACTCAAAAATATTTGTAGCCACCTGTAGTTTAAAAGTAAATTTTCTACTACTCGTAGTTTCATAAATATAACATACTCTCACTCTATCAGTAATAGCGTTAATAAAAAGTTAAAGAATGGTGTGTAAGTACATTACTATCTTCCACATACACACACTCAACAACAACAACAACAACAACAACAACAAATTAGAGGGGTAATTTGAGCTAGAACATAGGCAAAATTGAGGGGTCACAATTTCAAATCTAAGGTACACATTTCAACTTTTGTAGTCTTTTAAGCAAAAGTAGCGCATATAAAGAAAATTAAGGTGCTAGTGAAGGGTTGAATAATACTTGTTATCTCCCAGAGGCACTTATAGATCTAGAGGGGCTGGAGGTTAAATAAATCTTTGTTTATCAGATATTATCAAATATATTTGTTAATCAGATCAGATTGATTAAGTACAACGGAATATAATTTTTGAAAATCCCCTTATAGTTTAAAAATGAATCTCAGTTCTGAATTTAGCTAGATAAACAACTTTAAATAATATAAGCAAACATATGGAAAGTCACTACAAGAAAAAGGCTTAATTCTGACGGAATATTCCGTTGGACCTAAGCCTATTCAGTCGAAAATATATTATTTTCGACGAAAATATCCGTCAGAAATTTGATCGTATATATTCGCGTCGAAGATAAGATCCGTCAAGAATTCTGTCGAATATTTATTATCTTCGACGAAAGTATCTCCGACGGATTTTTGTCGAACATAAACAATCTTCGACATAATATATAGGACGAAACTTTCCGTCGAGTAAAATATACCCTATTTCCGACGGACATATTCCCTCGGAATTATCCTATTTCCGACTGAAAACTAAAATAATTTGGTATTTATTAAAATTGACTAATTATTAACTTCGACGAAATTTGCGTCGGAGATACCGTAGTATCTCTACAGGACAGGGGTAAGGCTTCTATCCCGTTATTGGATGCATCTCGTCACTAGTGCAAACACGTTGAGTACGTTTCATGAGTTTCAAGAAAATTTTGGCATAACCTCCCCATGGTCTCCAAGCACACGAAATATACTAAGATAACTTAATCTAAGTATGCACTCGGAGAACATATAGAGATAACAGTCGATTAATCCTCAAAATAACAAAAAATGTACCGCTTTAGATTTTTTGCAACTTACTAAGTGAGAGACATAACATCCAATAACAGCCCCAAATGGATCGCTCGACATTCACCCTCACCGAGTGAATGTCAAACGGGTTTCTAAGTTTCAAATCATAGTACATATATAATTGAAAATGCTACTTAGTTTATTGAAAATTGTGGCAAACTAAGCAAATGCTACTTAGTTTATGAGAATTGTTATGTGGAATCTATAGAGACTACTTGAAGTGTGATCGGAAAAAAAAAAAAGTTGCGTAGTTCTGTTGTGTCTATATCAATAATAAAAGTTAATTCAATTCACAAACATTCTCATCGTTCCCTTATAACGTATGACAACATCCCAAGGAGTTCCATTGACAGCTTATTGAACAAAGTTTGACTTATGACCCTCTTCAGATGAGCGATCGATCACTTCTCTGCTAGAATGAATCATCTCCCCATACGGTTTCAATCCATGATATGAAATGACTTCTCACCGCTCAATTCCTCAAATGGATAGTTCTCATACAAGAAGTGAGACGCTTACGCGAGAACTATCCATCCGAGGAATTTGAGCCAGTGAGTCGCTTATATCATGGATTGACCCATATGGGGAGATGATTCATTCTATGAAAGTGATCGTCATCATCTGTAGAGGGTCATTAACCTAAAACTTTGTTCAACAACTTATCGCACAAAGCAGCACTCCTTCCGGATGTTGCCATCATTATGATGGAACAAAGATGATGAATGTTCATGAAGAATTCAATTACCTTTATTATTCGAGTTTAGACACAAATAGAACTACGACCCTTTTTTTAATTGTCATTGAGGAGAACCTGCTTGAGTACTATTAATTTGCAAATCGATATGTCAAACCTGCATACAAGAAAGAGTACATATATGTAGGGGAGTATTATTGCATTTATTGAAAATTGTGGCAAACTAAGCAAATGCTACTTAGTTTATTTTGCCAATGATAAATTAAGTAAGTGGTACTTAGTTTATGAGAATTGTTATTTGGGATCTATAGAGACTACTGTTCGACATTCACTCCTAGCTACTTAGTTTATTTTGCCAATGATGATAAACTAAGTAAGTGGTACTTAGTTTATAAAAATTGTTATTTGAAATCTATAAAGACTACTGTTCGATATTCACTCGTACTTAGTTTATTATTATATATTTTTTTATTTTAATTTGTAGTATATTATATAATTGGCTTATTTATTTATTAAATTTAATTTATTAAATTAAATTAAATTAAATCATTTTTATTTTATTTTATTTATTAAACTAAATTAAATTAATTTTTTATTACTTTTTATTTTATTTTGAATTATATTATATAAGTTCTAATTTAATTTAATTTAATTTTGTAAATAAATTTTTTTATTTTATCTTGTATTATATTATATAATTTTAATGTTTTTTATTAAATTAAATTAAATTCGTTAAATTTAATTTATTTTAAATTTAATTTAATTTAGATTATTTAAATTAAATTAAATTTAAATTTAATTTAATTTTATTTTATTATTTTTATTTTTATTGAATTGTATTTTATTTATTAAATTAAATCAAAGTTTTTTTATTTTATTCAAATTAATTTAATTTAATTTATTATTTTATTTTATTTTACTTTATTTTTGTATTATATTATGTTATTTATTTTATTTTTAAAATTTATTTTATTTAATAAACTAAATTAAATTATATTTATTTTATTTTATTTTAGTAGTAAAGAAACTAAGTAAATGGTAGTTAGTTTATGATTTATTAAGTTAAAACTAATAGAAATATGATATTTGTATATTATTGCTTGTATTATTTACAAAGAGAGGTGTCCTATATATATACATATAGGATCGCCACCTATGCTAGAATCAAGGGAGATATAATCACTAAAGCTAGTATCAAATGATTTACAAAATCACCTAGGCTAAAATCAAGGGATTACATAATCAAAGAGTCCCAAGAGATAATTATGGTAATTACAAAATAATATCCTAACTACTTGATAAATATAAAACTATCCCAAATAACAATATTATGTTATTTCTCTAATACACCCCCGTAAGTGAAACGTAGGTAACCGAAGGTTGAGCTTGAAAGAGCATCTGCATAAATGTAGAAGTAACAAAATAACAAAACCTCCAACAGTAGACAGCACGAGCAATCTCAACGCCACATTAAAAAAGAGCATAGCATACGTTGCTATAAAAGCAAGCCATAAATAGTGAGCTTTTGGTTTATGCGACAAGGCGTGAGAAATAAGAACCTTGCAATCCGTCTTCTACATCTCTTGAATAAAATACTCCGTAAACATGTTTACCAATGTTGTTTAAGTTATCATGAATAAGAAAGGATTCTGGACTTAAATGAATAGTGTCGGGCTCCATATGGAATGAAGATGATGGAAAGATTAAAAATGAATTAGCAAGGACATTTGAATGAGAATGAGAACTACCACGTAGACACGAGTAAAAAGAGTCCAATAATTGGGATTTGAGAAGAGTGCAACTTTTTGGCACCGCTAAGCAAGAAATCTCATTAAAAGAAGTATTTGGTGGACTAGTTGTAACATGTATAATGCTAGATGGTGTCATGTCCAGAAAAGAAGAAAGAAGCTCTGAATTTGGAATACCAGAATGGTGGACTTTGAGGTCTCAACAATAGCTATGAGCCCAGTAGAACTTAAGATTTTAGAGGATGAAAAACCAATGGTGGTGGTTTCCAATACTTGATCAACATCCAAAGTGTTAGATATATCAATATCAATAATAGAAAAGAGTTCCTTAGGATGTGTAACCACAGACACATGAATATCATTAGGCTCAATTTGTAGTGTACCAATGGATGGGTTTGAGGTGATTTGTTGTAACAATTTTTCATGTTCGAATAGAAGAGTGGACAAATCATTAAATGAAGGATTCATCAAATAATAATAAACATGAACTCTTTTAAAAAGAGTATCATCAAGACCTTTAACTAAAAAATCGGTAAACTCTGACGGACTAAGAGAACCGCCCGTGCTTTCAAATGTATAAAGAAGCGATGTCGCTTCGGCAAGATAACTTTTGACAGACTGAGTAGGTAGCTTTTGTAAGAAAGAAAGTTGATCAAAAAGATCATCTGTATACCAATTTGATGTTGCATCATCTAGGAATTCATAGTCATCATTTTCATGGACCAAAGAGTCGTCAAAATTTTTAAATGGACCGTATATTTGATCGGCCATGGAGGCGGGGCTAATTTCCTGGAACGATTTTGGGTTAAGCCACCTTTCCAAGTCATAGGAAGAAGAATGAAAATTATAAGCCAAGGAAGCCATTGATAGAAGAAGGATAATTTGAGAATCAAAAGAAAAATAGATTGTGTGTCTCGATCAGAAGAATAATAGAAAGAGGATTATAGGAAGAAGAACAAGAAATTAGGGACAATTGCTGGAATGTTGATAGGTGAGGAGACTGTTTGGATTAGTAGGCAGAAGATGTGTAGTGGAAGATGGAAAATGGATCATAAGCCTTTTGGCATTATAGCTCTGTTACCAAGTTGAAACTAATAGAAATATGAGATTTGTATATTATTGTTTGTATCATTTACAAAGAGAGGTGTCCTATATATATACATATAGGATCACCACCTATGCTAGAATCAAGGGAGATATAATCACTAAAGCTAGTATCAAGTGATTTACAAAATCACCTAGGCTAAAATCAAGGGATTATATAATCAAAGAGTCCCAAGAGATAATTATGGTAATTCAAAAATAATATCCTACCTACTTGATAAATATAAAACTATCCTAAATAACAATATTATGTTATTTCTCTAATATATTAATATTGGAAAACTAATTACTAATACAATACATGAAGGGCCCAAAAATATTCTTCAATTTCATAATTCTGACAGAATTTCTGTCATAAATTCAGTCAGAAATAGCAAATATATCAAGATTAAAAACAGTCCTAAAATCAGTTACATTATGATAAGGAACCCAAATTTGATATGCTATACACTTCATAATATCAATATTCTACAATTTCCAAATTCCAAATAATATGCAGTTAAATAATATGCAGTCCACAAACCCAAAATCAAAATTCCAATTTCAGCAATATAAACAAGAAGAATATGACCCAAATTTCAGATTTCAGATCACTCCCAATTCCAACAACAGGACCCAAATTCTCAACCCACAAATTCACAGCAACAACATATTATCCAAATTGGGTTAATCTCATATTCAAACTCAAACTAAACCTAAAACAAATTAAGTCACAAATTTCACAATTTGTAACAAATTAACCCTAAAAATCTAATACTTGGCAGAAAACTAACCTTGAAATTGAATTAATGTGCAAACTAACCGACGGTGGTGCCTGGTGGTGGGTGGTGGTGGTGGCAGTGATGGTGGTTCAATCGACGGTGCTGGTGGCATCTACTGGTGGTGGAACCGATCGACAGTGATGGTGGTGGTGGCATTACATGGTGGTGGTGGTGGCAGTACGTGGTAGTGGTGGTGGCGATGGTGGTAGTGGAGATAAGAGCAGTGAGAGAAGTGAGACTGAGAGAGAATCAAGTGAGAGATCGCGTAAAGTGAGAGAGAAATGAGAGCAAAGTGAGAGAAATGAGGGAGGTCGAAAGACGTTCTGATTAATTAGGTTTTAGGATTATTTTCGACGGACTATCCGTCGTACTTACCTTCGTCGTAATTAAGGTATCTTCGACTGAATAGTCCGTCGAAATAAACACTATTCAGTCAAAAATAAGGTTCGCGCTGGTGGGAACATTGGCGCCAATGGGATACATATATTTTCGATGAACATCCGTTGAAATTAAAGTAGTTTCGAATGACGTATCTTCGACTGAATAATTCGTCGGAATACATATTATCTTCGAGGGAATGTGTCCGTCGAACGTAGCTCCGTCGAAATTAGCCAGTTTTCTGTAGTGAGTAAGAACAGTAAACTAAAGACACAACAAGTTTTAAATGGTTCGAAGACTGAATAACTCCTAATCTATTCTTCTACTACTCGAGTAGTTCGAGTAGGAATTCTACTAAGAATTTAGTCACACAGACAAGGACACTCTACCCTCTTCAAGCCCCGTAGACTTGGATATTTAGTCACAAAGAAAAGGACATTAAGACCTCTTCAAGTCCAACAAATTTGGATATTTAGTCACTAAGACAAGGACTCTCATCCCTGTGATGATTTGTTATTTGAGTGTTGTTGAGAGGTGCTGATAAGATGGCGTTAAACTTTTCTTCTCAAGTACTTAGCAGCTTAGCTAGATATTCAAGATCATTGAGTTCGTTCTTTTTCTTTTGTAAAATTTTGATTTTTTGATTAGTGCTCATCCTTTTTCCAAGTTTTAATCCTTGTTGCCTTTTATAATTTGTTGAAAATTTTCATGTTGCTAGATGTTCGTTGGTGCATTTAATGCTCAAATATTTTGGGATCCTTGATGTGGACGTTTTAAACTTAGGTGGCAGCTCCTTTTTAGCTTGTCTATCATATCAGTCTGCTTTCTCACCTAACATAAATGTTGTGTCAATTTCACCAATCCTAGTTGGTAGACACATATTTTTATCTTCGATTTCAACCAAGGATGTTGGTGAATGCATCAGGACCATCAAACAAACACGCTCCAATGTCAGTCATTTTGTTAGACCTGACATACTCTACGAAGTTGATGCATCGTAGTGTTCACTTTACGGTTTTTTCTTCTACGATGATTATCCTGTGATAGAGTGATCATTCTACGAATGTTGCCTTACGATCAGCTCAACAAATATTACTTTATGATTTTGAGGCTGATATTGCGATCTCAATTCTCTTAACAATTAATGAGTTACTTTTCAATATGTCTTTTTATCAGTTATAGGAGTACTCTACGTTTAGTCTTGTACTCAACGAGCTTTGCTTGTCTTTACGATTCCTTTATCCACTTTATGAACTAAAATATGCTTTACGACTTGTAGTGAACTTTACAATAGCCGCAAATGCTTTGAGACCCATCTGATGTATTGCGATTGTAAGACCCCAAATAATTAATAAATGAAATTTATTTTCCTCTATTTATTATTTTGAAATAGTAAGGGTTGATTTGATTAATGTGGTTAGTTATGGGTAAAATGTGCAAATATTTTAAATAAGCAGGTGGTTATAAAATATTCATTTTTGTCGGGAAATATTCGTTTGGTCGGGGAATATTCTTACTGCTTCGGGAATATTCGCATTGCTGACGGTAGCGACCTATTGTGGCCCCATGTAAAAAACGATTGGATGAAGAAAAGCGACAAATATAAGTTGTTTAAAAATAATCATATAGTTGTTACCAAGTTAATATTGTTAAAATAATCGATGGTTAAAACACAAAGAATATTACCTGCGGTATTGCACCAATTATTGATTCTTACGTGAAGAAGGCACTACTCAATAATGGTTACTGATGATTCATTGCTCAAAGATTTTATTTTATTGATTTAATAATTGTTGCGTTGATATTTTATATTCTTTGTTGTTTCAATAATTGTCATTACACAATTTTTCATTATCGAAGCAATAATTCATATTATCCGAATAATATTATTAGATAACATTATTATGATGTCTAGAAAGTTACATCTAAGGAGAGGTTTGGTCACCTAATTGTGCGCCAAAGAAGAGAAATTCTTATTGAAAGCCCCTCTTTCTGAGAAGCGCACAGTTGTCAATATTGTGATTACAGTAATATTATTTGTGAATAATTAATTATTAATTCATATAATGAGGAAAATATTGATTTTATATGGATATAGATGGAGAAAATTTTTAATGTGACAATTGTTGAAAATTGAAATTTTATCTTTTTCGATAAAATAATTCATTTAAATATATTATTATATTTTAATAATATAATAATGATGATATTTTTACGATAAATGTGGGATATATGAGTATATGTGGAGGAGGAGTATTTTTGTTACCAAAAATATTTAAAGCATGTTTTATGTATTAATTGGACCCCATTTCTCGATTGAAATTTGATTATAGCGTAAAATCGCCTGCCAGGATTTCGGTTTGATATTTGTTTGGAATTTGGAAAAACTTTCTTCTCGCAAAATTGTAGAGAATTGGATTTCCTATAAAAAATCGCGAGATTGAATTTTCTGATAAAAGAGCTATTTATTATGAATTATTGAAGTTTCAAAACTCCGAAATAATTGATTTTTGGAAGTTTAAAATAATTTAAATTAGAAAAACGTTTTTGATATGTTTGGTGGGCTTGGTTGGTTGTTGAAATGAGCTAATTTCAGGTTATAAGAGTGTGTGTAGGAAAAATTTTATATATATTAATATTATATTAAATTTTCTACTTTGGTGTTCTAAGCATTTTCCTATAAATAGGGTGCTTAGGTTAGAATTGAAAATCACACCAGAAACTGAAGTTTTCTCTCTATATTATCGAGCGTATTCTTGTGAGTATTTTGAGTATACTTTGAGTAATCGTTGTTATACTATGCAAGTTCAAGTCATAGCCTATATCCCAATGTTTAATTTTAAAGACTTGATCTTCCGAGGTAAAGGATATTATTTTTTTCGTAATGATATTATTTCTTCAATATCATTATCTTTGAAATATTGATCTAAAGTTTTTATCAAATTTGGAACTTTTGGTGTCTGAGTTACTATTCACGTGTACGAGACTATTCACGATATCGACACTATTCACGAATCACTTGAGACTATTCATCAAAAATGAAAATTTTTCCTTTTCGTCTAAAATATCTATTGTGGATACTAGCTTTGATTGTATCCATGTTTTGATCATTCTTGATTTTTACACCACTATAATTATTTTTGAGGTATTTTTGGACATGGATAAAACAAAATCTGAATCCTTAATCTTTAATCCTTGTCATTTTGTTTCAATTGGATTCGCTTTCTTTAAAATATTTTTCATCATCCTCGGTCTTAAATGATGATATTATTGAATATCTTTGGCATGTAGTGCAAAGATGAATGATTTCGATGAATATCTTTGTCTGTAGTGCAAAGATGAACAGTGTTTAGATGAACATGACCCGGTCGATGAATATCTTTGGCTGTAGTAGTGCAAAAGATGAATATTTGATTCTAGATATATATTGATTGATGTTAAAAGGATAAAAGATAGACGATGAACTTTTAAATTCATACATAGAAGATAGTAGTTTGCATTCTCTACTTAACTCTTCTAATGAATTATTATTTCAATGCGAATATTGATTTAAAACTTGTTATCTATTGTATTCTATCGATTTTTTTCCTGTTGAAGACTAATGATAATTTGTTGTATATTATCTTAGTCATAATATTCTTTACCGGGCTAGTTGAGCTCACCCTTTTCCTTTTTGTTCCATTTTTTTTTTTTTCGTGAGGCGAGAATATAAGCGAGTACGAGGTCAAATATGGAATGAAGGTTCTAGAGAGAGTTGTTTACTAGTCCTCACCATTTTTGTAAAATAATGTATCAATAAATATGATGAGGATTTATTTGAGTATAGATATTGTCTAGAAGATAATATTTGTATTCAAACTCACGCTTTCTTGTTGTAATAATAAAGTTGTAGTTGTTTACATGCATGTATTGACAACTCGGAATGGGTGATGTATACCTATTTTAGGGGTGTCACAGTTTGGTATCGAGCTTAGGGATATGAACTCGGCGGAGATCGGGAATAGAACTAGGAGGAGAGACGAGTAAATCCTTCGCTAAAGGTGTCCTACCTAAGCTTATTTGTTAGTTAGTCAATATATATGGATATTATGTGATATATTGATTTCCTTAATTAACCTTTGTTTTATGACGGTATTTGAGAATGTCGATTGAGAATATTAATGTGGAAATGAGACCGTGGAGACGCATGTACTCACCAACGAGGAGAAACGTACAACAGTCGGCAATGTTCCTCCCCGTGAACAACACCAATCGAAAGCGTATGATGAACGAGGGGATGTTTAAAAGCTTTTTGCAGCTTCATGCAAAATCGCATTTAGAGAGACTCGTGTTCAAAATACGAGGAGAAATGATAGCAATTCACGGGTTATCACAAACAGCGATTCAAAGAGTCAGGACCACCGAATTTAAGGGAAAGCCGGATCCGATCATAAAGCGAAACATGGGTCAAGCAAATTACCAAGATATTCGATGTCTTGGGATGCACGGAGAACAGAAGGTTCCATTCGCCACCTTTATGTTCCGTGGCTAAAAAGCAGATTATCGGTGAGAGTCTCTCAAGCGTACCCATCCGGTACTTTCAAGACTCGACATGTCTTGGGAGACATTTCAGAAACTATTTAATGACAAATACTTTCCCGAAAGTGTTCGGCTATATAAAGGAAGTGGAGTTTATTAGGCGGGAGCGAGAATAACATGACGGTGTCCCAAGACGAGGCAAAGTTTGCGAGTTATCCAGTTTCAGACCTCATTTGGTGGAGAATGAGGAACGATAGACGCTGGATGTTTACGAGAGGTTTGAAACCCGTGATACGACAATATCTCATTTCTCATAAATTTTTTCTCTATTCGAGATGTTGTAAATGTGGCTCAATTATTAGAAGCGAGATAACGAGTACGGTCAACCGAGGGACCACAATCAGGATCATCATCTAGGAGATAGCGATCAACAAAACAACGATAACCAAATGAGAGAAAGAAAAAGATTCGACAAAAATGGTAACCACTCTGGTGGTAATCATGGCCATGAAAATAAAAAGAAGCGAATTAGGAGGAGATTTTAAAAAGAGGAGATTTAACAACGACCATGTGAAGACGCAGCGGTCTTGCAAACAGAATTGGTTCTAAGGGAGAGAGAACGACCACCCCATCATATATGCTATAAATGCGGAAAGAGGGACATATCACCAAACCGCCTGTACAGTTCAAGGTATGCTATAATTGTGGAAAGGAAGGACATATCGCTTCGAGATTGTACGATGAATGAAACCTAGTTCAATGAGACGGTGACTCAAAAGATCATCCCCGAAAAGTCAAAGTCAATCGGTTCTGGAAGAGCGTTTTGTTGTGGATGGTCAAAATGCGAGGAACCCAAACGAGGTGATCACGGGTAAGCTATTTATAAATTCTTGCGAAGTTTATACCTTACTTGATACCGGTGCTACCCATTCATTTATCTCTCCTACTTGTGCTCAACGTTTAAACTCGCTCGAGAAATTAGACTTTGACCTATCTCGTGGAAACGCTTGCGTTAGGAGAAACTTTCATCACATCCACCGCTTATAAATCTTGTTTGATTCAAGTTGGCACCATCACATTACACGTGACCTTATCTCTTTAAAGATACTTGCTTTTGATGTGATTTTAGGGATTGATTGGTTAATTACTCATCATGCCAAAATTGATTATTTTCGTAAGGTTGTTAGCTTTCATATTCCTAAACAACCTGTTTTACGAATTCAAGCAACTAAACCATTAAAATCAATCACTGTCATATCTAATCATAAAGCTATTCGTTTATTGAAAAACGGATGTCAAGCTTTCTTAGCCCATGTTATGGATTTGAATAAAGACAAGTCAAATTTGAATAATATTCCCATTGGTATTGACTTTCTCGACGATTTCTGAAGAACTTCCCCGTACTACCCCGTAACGTGAAGTTGAATTCTTTATTGATCTTGAACTTTGGGTACAAAGCCCATTTCTAAAACCCCATATCGAATGGCTCTATTGAACTTCGTGGGAGTTAAAGGTCCAACTACGTGAGTTATTGGACATCGGTTTCATTCGTCCTAGTACATCTCCTTGGGAATGCTCCTGCTTTATTCAGAAAGAAGAAAGACGGGAGTATCTGACTTTGTATTGACTATCGAATTGAACCATGTCACCATCAAGAATAGGTATCCTCACCTCGTATTGATGACCTGTTTGACCAGCCAGTAAGGAGCACAATTCTTTTCAAAGATCGATCTTCGCTCGGATATCATCACCAAGATTAGAATCGAGGATATTCCAAAGACGCCTTGAGAACTCCTGCAGACGGGCATTATGAATTCTTAGTCATGTATTTCGGATTGACTAATGCTCCTGCGGCTTTCATGGATATGATGAACCGAGTATTCAAGGAATATTTGGATCAATTCGTTGTTGTTTTTATTGATGGCATCCTCATATATTCCAAAAGTCATGAAGATCATAAGCACCATTTGAAGCTAGTACTCCAAAGGCTTCGTGAAAACAAACTATATGCCAAATTGAAGAAATGCGAGTTCTGGCTTGAGGAAGAGCATTCCTTGGGCACGTGGTGTCGAAACATGGAGTATCTGTTGATCCGACGAAGATTGAAGCAATACAAAGTTGGGAGCAACCAAGTCGATGGTATCAAGACGTAGCTTTTTGGGCTTAGCTGATTATTATCGGAGATTCGTGGAAGGGTTTTCTCGAATCGCTACTCCATTAACCCAGCTAACTCGGAAGGATACAAAATTCGTTTAGAGCGAAGAATGCGAGAAGAGTTTCCAAGAGCTCAAGAGGAGACTCATTTTGGCACCTGTTCTAACAATACCATCTGGTACGGATGAATTTGCTATCTACAGCGATGCTTCAGGCAAAGGGTTAGGATGTGTTCTCATGCAACGTGGGAAAGTCATAGCCTATGCCTCGCGACAACTTAAAAGAGTATGAGAGGAATTATCCTACTCATGATCTAGAGTTAGCGATGAATCGCTTTCGCTAAAGATATGGAGGCACTATCTATATGGGGAGAAAGTGGAGATATATTCGCACCATAAAAGCCTTAAATATTTCTTCACTCAAAAGGAACTCAACATGCACGTGACGTTGGCTCGAGCTATTGAAAGACTACGACCACACTATTCAATACCATCCCGGAAAAGTGAACGTGTAGTAGGCGACGCCGTTGAGTAGAAGATCATATGCAGAAATGAGTGTGATGATGTCAAGTATCGATAGAGCCAACTTTAATAGAAAAAAGTTCAGGTTTCTCAAGCCACCGACCCGGAGCTGATGCGTATGAAGAAGAAAGTACAAGAAGGAGCTATTCCGGAAGCGAGAATTGATGAAAAAGGAATACTTCGAGTCCACTCTAGACTTTGTGGTTCCTAACGACTCGATTTGAAGTACAAGATTATGATGGAGGCACACAATACACCATTTTCAATCCATCCTCAAGTACTAAAATGTATCGTGATCTTGACATACATTTTGGTGGAACAATATGAAGAGAGATTGCAAAGTTTATCTCGATGTGTTTAACTTGTCAACGTGTAAAGGCGGGAGCATCTAGTACCTAAGGGTCCATTGCAACCACTTGAGATTCCGAAATGGAAGTAGAACACATTACCATGGATTTCAAGATTCTGGGTCTTCCTATGGTTTCTCAAGGCATCAATGCTATTTGGGTTATTGTTGATAGATTAACCAAGTTCCGCTCATTTCTTGCCGTACACGGAGACTTATTCCTTGAACGTCTTGCTAGTATATATGTAAATGAGATTGTGAGGTTGCATGGCATGCCAAAGATCCATATTTTTGGATCGTGACCCAAGATTTACTTCAAGATTTTGGGTTAGCTTGCAAAAAGCTATGGGCACGGATTCTGATTGATTGGCCGCATACCATCCTCAAACGGATGAATAATCGTAGAGGACTATTCAAACTCTTGAAGATTTATTAAGACTACGTGTCTTAGACTTCAAGGCGATTGGGATAAGTATTTACCATTGGTGGAATTCTCCTACAACAACAGATTATCGAGCCGATATAGGTGTGGCTCCATTTGAAGCATTATATGGACGAAAGTGTCGCTTCTCAATATGTTGGGATGAGGTGGGTGAAGCAACATTGTTGGGACCCGAGTTAAATGCGTGTATGACTCACCGAAAAGATCCAAATGATTCGACAACGATACAAACCAGCACAAGATCGACAAAAAGAGTTATCGCGGATCTTCATCGAAAGGACGTGAAATTTAGTATAGGGATCATGTATTGTTGCGAGTTTGCTCCATGGAAGGAGTTACAAGATTTGGGAAGAGAGGAAAGCTCAATCCACGATTTATTGGTCCATTTCAAATTCTTGACCGAAAGGAAATGTAGCCTATAGACTCGCCTTACCTCCGTATGTCTCGTGTTCATAATGTGTTTCACATATCCGTACTTCAGTAAATATGTGAAAGACCCGAACCACGCTTATAGAGTTAGAACCAGGATGAGATAGCGAAGACTTAACGTCGAAGAAGAGGTACTGTCAAGATCTTGGATAGGAAGGAGCATGTCCTACGTCTGAAGG
This sequence comes from Panax ginseng, assembly GCA_020205605.1. Lineage (NCBI taxonomy): Eukaryota > Viridiplantae > Streptophyta > Magnoliopsida > Apiales > Araliaceae > Panax > Panax ginseng. The sequence continues at coordinate 35,355,885 of CM035137.1, forward strand.
TCATACCACAAGTTAAAGTTTTGTGGAGGAACCATGCTATAGAGGAAATGACACGGGAGTTAGAAAAGAAATGAAAGCAAGGTATCCTCATCTTTTCGAAACACCAGTACGTACGCCAATTTCAAGGATCTAAATTTCATAAGAAGGGAGGTTGTAAGACCCCAAATAATTAATAAATGAAATTTATTTTCCTCTATTTATTATTTTGAAATAGTAAGGGTTGATTTGATTAATGTGGTTAGTTATGGGTAAAATGCTAAATATTTTAAATAAGCGGTGGTTATAAAATATTTATTTTTGTCGGAAATATTCGTTTGGTCTGGGAATATTCTTACCGTCGGGAATATTATTAAATACTGCCTAAATTGTATTGGGCCCCATAACGGGAAAGTGATTGGATGAAGAAAGCGAAAAATATAAGTTGTTTAAAAATAATTGGCGTAGTTGTTACCATTAATCTTGTTAAAATACTCGGTGGTTAAAACACAAGAAGATACACTGCAGTATTGCACCAATTATTGATTCTTACGTAAGAAGGCACTACTCAATAATGGTTACGGTAATTATTATTCAAAGATTTTATTTTATTGATTTAATAATTGTTGCGTTGATATTTTATATTCTTTGTTGTTTCAATAATTGTCATTACACGATTTTTTTCATTATTGAAGCAATAATTCATATTATCCTAATAATATTATTAGATAACATTATTGGCAATGTCTAAAAGTTACATCTAAGGAGAGGTTTGGTCACCTACCATAATTGCAGCGGCTAGTAAGGAGAAATTCTTATTGAAAGCCCCTCTTTCTTGGGAAGCCCACTTTTGGTTGTCAATATTGTGATTCTCAGAATATTATTTGTGAATAATTAATTATTAATTCATATAATAAGGAAAATATTGATTTTATATGGATATAGATGGAGAAAATTTTAATGTGACAATTGTTGAAAATTGAAATTTTATCTTTTTCGATAAAATAATTCATTTAAATATATTATTATATTTTAATAATATAATAATGATGATATTTTTACGATAAATGTGGGATATATGAGTATATGTGGAGGAGGAGTATTTTTGTTACCAAAAATATTTAAAGCATGTTTTATGTGTTCATTGGACCCCATTTCTTGACTAAAATTTGATTATAGCACAGTAAAATCGTCCGTTTGTGGATTTGGTCCAATTTCTGTTTGGAATTTGGAAAAACTTTCTTCTGTAAAGTTGTAGAGAATTGGATTTCCTATAAAAACACGCGAGATTCGAATTTTCTGATAAAAGGGCTATTTATTATGAAATATTGAAGTTCTGAAGCTCTGAAATAATTGATTTTTGAAAGTTTAAAATAATTTAAATTAGAAAAACGTTTTTGATATGTTTGGTGAGCTTGGTTGGTTGTTGAAATGAGCTAATTTAAGTTTATAAGAGTGTGCATAGGAAAAAATTTATATATATTAATATTATATTAAATTTTCTACTTTGGTGTTCTAAGCATTTTCCTATAAATAGGGTGCTTAGGTTAGAATTGAAAATCACACCGTAAATCAAGTTTTCTCTCTATATTATCGAGCGTATTCTTGTGAGTATTTTGAGTATACTTTGAGTACTGTTGTTATACGGTGCAAGTTCAAGTCATAGCCTATATCTGGTGTTTCAGCTAGAAGTACTGATCTTCTGAGGTAAAGGATATTATTTTTTTTCGTAATGATATTATTTCTTCAATATCATTATGCTAAAATATTGATCTGAAGTTTTTATCAAATTTAGAACTTTTGGTGTCGGAGTTACTATTCACATATACGTCACTATTCACGTATGTATACAACACTATTCACGAATACGGCACTATTCATCGAAAAATGAAAATTTTTCCTTTTCGTCTAAAATATCTATTGTGGATACTAGCTTTGATTGTATCCATATTTTGATCATTCTTGAATTTTACATCACTATAATTATTTTTGAGGTATTTTTGGACATGGATAAAACAAAGTACGAATCCTTAATCCTTAATTCTTGTCATTTTGTTTCACCGGATTCGTTTTTTTAAAATATTTTTCATCATCCTCGATCCTTAAATGATGATATTATTGAATATCTTTGGCACGTAGTGCAAAGATGAATGATTTCGATGAATATCTTTGTCCAGTAGTGCAAAGATGAACAAGTGTTTAGATGAACATGACCAACTGATGAATATCTTTGGCCTGTAGTTCAAAGATGAATATTTGATTCTAGATATATATTGATTGATGTTACAGGGATAAAAGATGAGACGATGAACTTTTAAATTCATACATAGAAGATAGTAGTTTGCATTCTCTACTTAACTCTTCTAATGAATTATTATTTCACTGCGAATATTGATTTAAAACTTGTTGTCTATTGTATTCTATTAGATTTTTTTCTCTGTTGAAGACTAATGATAATTTGTTGTATATTATCTTAGTTATAATATTCTTACTCTTTGAAGTTAGAGCTCACCATTTTTCTTTTTGTTCCATTTTTTTTCTCGGAGGCGAGAATATAATGAAGTACGAGCCTGGGTATGGAATGAAGGTTCTAGAGAGAGTTGTTTACTAGTCCTCACCATTTTGTAAAATAATGTATCAATAAATATGATGAAGATTTATTTGAGTATAGATATTGTCTGAAGATAATATTTGTATTCAAACTCACGCTTTCTTGTTGTAATAATAAAGTTGTAGTTGTTTCTGTACCATGTATTGACAACTCAGAATGGGTGATGTATACCTATTTTGGGCGCGTCACAGCGATCATGCGCTTAATCGTTGCGATCCATCTTCACACTACAAACTTAGCAAAGTAACTTTATGATCGTTGAAATCCTATTAGATATACATCAAATCAGCTTTAACAAGATCAACCTAATATTATTTGATCTTTTTAATTTAAATCCTTGTACATTGAATTGAATCATTAATAAGGACTTTACAAATCATACTGGTATGTATAAATATAAATTAAGCACTTTTATCATCAAATTTAGATAAGCAAACTCTAACAACACTTTCTTTTGTTAATTGTAAAAATAATGTAATTTGAATTGTGACTAGAAAACAATGTTTTTGTTAATTTGGTTAACATTGTCCGTGATGAACAATATTGCTTTTGATTGAAATGATGTAATTTGGATTCATAAACTTGGTTCAATGTTTTGTCATGGACCATATGTCATTTGGTGTACAATATTTTTTCTTGGTTAACATTAATTAATAAATGATGAATAATGCTTTCGATTGAAAATTGTTATTGTCACTAGGTGAATCTTGTTAGTTATAAGCAGGATATTGAAATTAATTACACAGCATATGTTTACTTCATTACATAAATGAGCAAAAAAGTTAAGTTACATAACATTATTAAACATTATTACTTGTAGGTAGGTATACATCAAGTAAAACTAAAAAATTTCCTATATTTCCTCCACAACCTGTGCTTGATGAAAATATGGTGATCCTAAAGGGAGTGAGTATATAAAATAAAATAGCAGTTACCTAGGAGAAAAAAATTCAAAATATTTGGGAACAAAAATGACTTTTGAAAGAAGGATATAACTATTTAAGATAAATTGAAATAACTTGGTCAAATTTCAAGTCCAGAACAAATCTCGGGTCAAATTTTAAATTCGAATCAAATCAAATCCATCCAAATAAGGCTTTAAACCACTAGCCCAATAGTATCTTCTTGGGTTATTTTAGTCCATCACAAGCTCACCAAAAAAAGGTAGGTACTATTAATAGTAACTTAATTTCTTAAGTACAAACAAATTTTTCTCATATCTTTTGATGTGAGACTGATCAGGTTTTACAAACTCTTCCACTTAAATTTTTGACGTCCTCGTCAGAACCGATTACACATACACGGTCCACAGATCTTTACCTCTTTAGCCATTGTGAGATAATACCGGTTGATTTCGTGTCCCCGCCTCCGGAGCTCGCTCTCTCTATTGTGGGATAATATATATAGCCTTCGTGTCTCCACCTCCGGCAACCCGATCGTATGACCCGACTCGAGCTTTCGAGAGTCGACTTTGATATCATATGAAACAACATGGGTCAAATTATGAGTCCTGAACAAATTTCGGGATCAAATTCTAAGTCCGAATTGAATCAAATATATTCAAATAAGGCCTTAAACCACTAACCCAATAGTATATTCTTGGATCATTTTAGTCTATCTCAGGCTTATTCAAAAGGTCATGACTGGATGTATTATTGGTAGTAACTTGATTCCTTAAGTACAGATAAATTTTTTTCGTATTTTTCGAAGTGAGACTATGGTATTACATAAACCAACTTCCTTTTAGGCAAGCGGAGTCTACTCTCGATTAACTTGGATGAAATTGAGATAGTTTGCTGTTTTTATAAAACCACAAGTGGTCAAAAGTTTAGTTTCGATTGAATTTAAACACACACATCCTATCTCCGCCACTGCCAATGATTGAATAGAGGACCTCTTGCTTTGCAAGATGCCTAGTACACCAACTGAACTAGAGTTCATCAGTTCAAAAGTTCAATTCTAAATTATGGATAACTACATGCAATTTTGAGTAAAATATATAAATACAAGGGAAAAGAATAAAATATCCTTTATATAGCTAAAGCCTGCAAGCATTTAATAAGTGTATTATGGACCTTATTTCAGAACCAATAAGATAGCGTCACGTGTCAAATAAGAATGAAGCGGCGCGCTGATCATAAACTGAATTGCAGTTAATCGCTTTTCAGGAAGTTAGAGAATCACACGGGTACACGAGTTAGGGCAGTACCAGGAGATGGAAAATTATAAAGTGGCCATGTCCAAATCAAAAAGACAAAAACAACAACACGAAGTCAACAGATTAACAAGACAAATCAACTCTATTCAGAATCTTTATCATAGCATTAGGATTAGCTACTCGCCAGGTCAGTTTAGGATGTAGGATCGATTTAGTATAATTGTAATCAGTAACTCTATTATCACATAAAATTATTCACATATCATTCTACACGTGGATCATCAAAATATGCACGTGGGCCATCAAACGATATGTGAACAATTTTATGTGATAGTAGACTTATTTAATTATAATTCTGTAACAATTCTTAGTCTCGTGTTACTGGAATTATATTGGTGTAGTTGAATAACAATTTTTAGTCGTCCAGTGTTATCAAAATTGTATTAGTGTTATTTAATTTGCACCAAAATTCTCTGCGTTCTGAGAACTCCATGAGTAAGGCATTGAACGTGTAGTTGCTTGGTCCTCAATAAATAATTATTGTTAAATAATATTTAATTTTTTTTCCGCATGTTATATAAATTGGCATGCCCTGTGCAGTGGCGGAACCAGAATATTTTTAGATGTGACTCAAAATATATCAGTAAAAAAATTTTATTTATTGACGTTTGAAGTGCGCTTCTTTCGGTTGAACTCCACACGTAAATTTTTTATACCATCACTTGTTTCGGAACTTGGTAATTGATTATTAGAAGAATCAATAGTTCTTGGTCGCTTAATAAAGTATTTATCCATAATCTAGAATAAATAAAAATATCAATTGCTAATCAATAAATATACCATCATTATATCATCAATATACCATCAGTATACTGTATACCATAAATATACCATTTCTCAAATTTATATTCAAATTTATTTTGCCCAATTATAGTATTTTACAATAATTTCATCAATTAAACATTTCATAATAATTTCACCAATTCAAACATTTCATCATAATTTCATCAACTAACATAATTCAATAATTTCAATTATTTTACAAACAATATATCATAAATATACCATAAATATACAATAGAAAATTATCAATTCAAATATTCAATGAAAATAACACATAATCTCTAATTCATGGCATAACAAAATTTAAATCTCTAATTTAATGACAAAATTAAGCATAAAATTCCTTATTTGTAGTTGTAGACACATACAGAGTAACAGAGATTAACATAATAACATTAATTAACATATATGAAAAAGAAATACAGAAGGGCTGAAGAGGTGACTTGGAGATCACTAGAGAGAGAAAGGGAGAAGCAAAAGCAGGAGGAAGAGAGAGAGAACGAGCGAGCTACGCTATTGTGGTGTGGCTGTGAGCTGTCGACATAGGCTAAGACTTGAGAGACAGAAGGGGAAAAAAGCGTTGTGAATTGGGATTTTGAAGAAGAAAAGAACAGGGTTTTAGGGTTTTTTTTTAAAACTTACTAAGTGAAACGACGTCGTTTCATTTAGTAAGTTTTTTAAAAAAAACTTAAAACTCAACTGCAACAACTCATCAACAATTGTAGGCATGAGGGCTGAGGCGACAGGCTGGAACTCGGAAGCATCAGCCAAAATAAGAATGGTAGGGTCATGAACGACGCAAGAAAATGGGACCAATAATTAGAATCGCTATAGAAAATGGTAAGTTGCAAAAATGAACCTAACATCCAAATTAAGGAAGATGAGGTTCCGGTACAAAACTCGAAAAACCAAGCAAGTGGTCGTCCACCTGAAACTACTTTGTATGATCGAAGACCATAAATGTGTGACTAAAGAAAGGAATGCATTGTTGGTGAATGGAATAAAATATAGGATTCAACTATCAAATAAAAGAAGGGCAGAAATAGATCTTATCGATTTAGAGTGAATTATATTGAGCAGAATGCGATTCGGCTTTCATTCTTAAGTAGAATTTTAAATCTCGAAGAACTTTTCTCGGTGCTTAAGGTCATTTGGTAAATCCTACTTTCAGGGATTCAACTGGTTTTCACCCAACTAATCAGCACTCGAAATAGTTGAACGACCCAAAAACAACTTCAATTTTTTTTTACTTGAACTCAAAATAAACTGTGTATAAACAATAAAATATAGATATGAAAATTATTGTTTATATATATGAACAGGCTCGATAATATATATATATATATATATATATATATATATATATATAGGGATTTCATCCGTGGAAATCGGTTGCTTTGGGTATTGGTCAACAATCGAATTTGTAGCAGTTAATCAGTACAATGAAAGGCCACAAAAATCTTAATAAAACACATGCCGGCCCAACTTCAAAAATGCTGCTAAGCTACTTTATTGTCCCTCCTTTATTTGGTGTAAATGCCAAATTTGTTTTGCAGCTTGCCGCAACAGGCTCATGCGTCAGGTATATGTGTGTGTGGATACTGATATTGTGAAAAGAGTAGTTGGTACATAATAATACTAGTTGGCAGGGGACACATGGCGGTTGACAAATGGTTTATCATGTATTTGTGACCATTTCAAGTATAGCTGGTGAATAAATAAATAAATAAATAATACTAGTTGGTAGGGGATACATGGCGGTTGACAAATGGTTTATCATGTATTTGTGACCATTTCGAGTATAGCTGGTGAATAAATAAATAAATAAATAAAATAATTATTATTAATTGTTATATAAATTTTATTATTTCAATTAATTGTAATAGCTACGTTCAATAAAATTTATTATTTCAATTAATTGTCATAGATACGTTCAATAAAATTTATATAACAATTAATATAATTGAAATAATAAATTTATTATTTTTATTAATTTTTATATAAATTTATATAACAATTAATATAATTGAAATAATAAATTTATTAATTAAATTAATATAATAAAATTTATATTAATTTTTATATAAATTTTATTATTTCAATTAATTATTATAGCTACGTTCAATAAAATTTATATAAATGAAATAATAAATTTTATATATCAAACTTCAAATTTTACAGTATTTGATTTTGAGACAATAATTGAATTAAAAATAATTTGGAATAGTAAATTAATAAAAATAAAAATACTAATTTAAATCCCATTCAAATTGGGTTGGAGATTTAGAGTATCATAACAATTAATATATTACATTAATTAACAAAAATTGTGTTTCTTAACTTATAGTTTTAAAACTTCAATACAACAACTTAATTCCATGTAATTAAGTACAAGTTTTAGTTAAATAATAATTTTTCAATTCATTTTCTTTTAGCATGAATCATTATCGAATAAATAAATAAATATAAATTATTTTATTTATTTGTTTATTCACCATCTATACTCAAATTGGTCACAAATACAAGATAAACCATTTGTCAACCGTCACGTGTCCCCTGCCAACTAGTATTATTATGTCAACCACTCTTTTCACAATATCAGTATCCATACACACATATATATACCTACCGCATGAGCTTGTGGCAGCAAACTGCAAAACAAATTCGGCATTTACATCAAATAAAGGAGGGGGTAATAAAGTAACTTGGCAGCATTTTTGGAGTCGGGTGACTGCCGCTACAGCCTGTAGCGGCAGGTGCTTTATTAAGATTTATTGTAGTCTTACATTGTACTGATCAACGGCTACAAACTCGATTCTTCGAACAATACTCAAGCATAATCGATCGATTAATGAATGAAATCTATATATATATATATATATATATATATATATATATAATACTAGAAACAGGAACTTGAAAGCCATAAAATATTATCTTGCTTTATGTCAGTAAAATTTTTCCAAAAGTGGCAGATAAGCCTTCTCCTCACAAATAGTGCTCAATCCTATTTATATGTAAAAAATAACAACGATACTGAAACAAATGGTAATATAATTAATACCCAAATGTGCTGAAATCAAACAGTAATATCATTAATACCCAAACGGTAAAATGATTTAATAACCAAATGAATATGCAAACGGCTAGAAATTTATTATTATTGAAATTATATCAATAATCCCCCACAATTTCAATAATAAGAATAAAAATAATAAAAGAAATCGAATAAGGAATATAAGAATGTAGTGCGTTAACACTGGTGTCTTTTGGACTATGAATCAATGTATAAAGTAAATAGGACTTGATTCACAAGAATTTGGTGAAATGAAAATTTCTATGAACCTTCTTCCTTATTATGAATCAGTAATCATATTACTCACACTACAAACTTTAATAGAAGTTGTTCTATGCGATTTGACACATTTTGGCCTTGCATTACATGCACCGAATTCATGAGCGCTCTGAAAACTCACCTTTATTTTCATAAGAGGCGTATTTACCCGCTACACTCATATAGGTGTTTCCATCAAATGTGTTCTACAGTTAAACACATCACCCAACATGACTATGAAAATCATTAAGAGTATATAACTCAACTTCTAACACTGTAGAATTATACTATCCTACATCACTTAAATATGTATAGAATGGATAGTGTCTCAATCAATCAACCAATGGACTTGTTGTTACCCATATGAACTTACTTCCCAGGATTACCATTCATATAAGTTGGGTTACCATCACTGTTGATTTCTGTAATAGACAGAAGTCTCATCCCCCTCGATGTATTGCTCACTAGCCTCTTACTTAATGGCTTTGTCAGAGGATCCACAAGATTTAACTCTGACCTAAAAAAATTAAGAGATATAATCCCGTCACATAATAGTTGTCTCACAATATTATGTCTTAGGCGTATATGCCTACTTTCGCCATTATAGCTCTTATTCTTAGTTACACTTTATAGCGACTTAGCGATCCTGATGTAGAGACACACGATGGGCCCGGTCTTGTCCATAAAGAAATATTTCTCAAAAGATTTACGAGCCACTGCTTGAACACCGCCTTCAAAGCAATAAACTCAAACTCCATAGTAGAGCGAGCTATACAAGTCTGTTTAGTAGACTTCTAAGAAACTGTTCCTCCTCTTAAGGTAACTATGTAGCCACTCGTGGATTTGATTTTGTTAGTTCCCGGAGGCACATAATAGATATAGAAGGGGGGTTGAATAGATCCTTTAAAATTTTCTTTGTTTTCTTTTATCTTGTTAAGTGATTAACAGATAATGAATAGAGGAATCGATTCATGTACAATGAAATAGATTAAGATACCCTTTAGAAATATAGCAGTAAACATAGTTCTAATGTAGAGTTAATTGCAAGAAGATATAGCAGTTATAGTGCTGAATGTAAATGACATAAAGTAAATGACACCAGAGGTTTTAAGTGGTTCAAAGACTGAATGCTCATAATCCACTCTTCTGCTTCAACAAGCATGGATTTTACTAAGGATTTGATCAACTCTGAATCACTAAAATTCATTCAAGACCAGCAGTCTTGGAACTCTAGTTCACTAAGAACTCTTCAAGACTAGCAGCCTTGGAAACTGTAGAAAAAGCCCAGCAGACTAAGAATCTCTTGTACCCTCTAATACTCAGCAAGTCCAGCAGACTTGACTTTGATTTAGTCTCGAAGACAAGGACCCTGAAGGCCCTGTTTGTTTGGTTGTTGTTTGTTGTTCGTTGTTATTGAGCTCTTAAGATGATGTTCAACTTGTTAATTCATCTTCTGGTACTTAGCAACTTCTTGTGATCATTGCGGATTCAACATTGGTGTTTGATCACATTCTCGAGACTGCGGAGATGTACATTCAGTTTGACATCTTGTTGGTACTTATTAGTTTGACTTATCCTTTGGTGCTTCTGTTCTTTGCCGTTTGATGCTTATCTTCATCTGATATTCAGCATTGTGCACCATCATTGTTGAGGTACTGCTAAGTCTTTCCTTATCAGTTTAACTTCTTTGGGTACTTAGCAGTCCTTAAACACTTGTTTTCTTGTGTACATAGTCAGTTTTGTATCTTCTTCTTTTCAGCTCAATGTGTTCTAGATGAGACATAAAGTGGCTCAAATATTTTGCTTTTTGATCTGCCACTTAGGTTGTAGCCTTCTTGGCCTTTCGGCTCTCAGTACAGATGCCATCTCATTATCATACTCCTTTATATGGAGTGAAGATTTATCATTGCAGAATTCTCATCAGTTGTGCTTCACTCTACTGTATTGGTCTCATTCACATGAAGACCTTTTCTCTGCAATGCTTTATATGACTTACATCTCTTCAAGTCAACAACTCGATCTTCTTTGAAGCTTTGGCTATTTGTAGATTCATCTGTTATCTTCCCGTTAGAATATAGCCATTGGAGGTCTTATATTGACGAGCTACCCCTTTTAATCTCTGTTTGTGAAGTAGCCTTTGAAATGTCTTTGTCAAATATATCTATTGTAGAACTAATGCTCCAAACATTTCTGAGCACTAATGTAGACATGTCAGGTTGATGTGACAACTCCTTTTTGACTTTCCCGACACATCAGTCTGCTTTATCACCTAACACTTTATAGACGTTACTTTCAGTTGGCTAGCAGGTAGTCACCTTCTTCTCTTGTTTCCTTAATTCTCATCAAGGATGCTTGGAAAGGATATCGGGATTCCTAATTCACAACATTCAAATGTCAGTCTTCTTTGATCGAACATTCTCACTCCTCAGATGAATGCCCTTTACGATTTTAACCTTTATGAACTCTATGAGTGCTTGTCTGTGGAAATCGTAGGGTGATTTGACCTCGAAACCTCTTATGAATTCGAGAGTGTTCAATGTTGTGCCATCTTGTACATTGCCTTTCACAGTCTATTCTACAATAGTGCCTGATTCAGCCTGAACAGAGAGAGCACTATGATTTCTCTTAAGTACTGATAGACTACGATCTTTACTTGCTTATATTGCAGACTCTACGTTCCCGAGAGCAGACTATGATTCTTGAATTGGCTCGGCAGGCGCTCGGATCAACTTTACGAGTCTGAGTGAAGCCCTCCAAAACAGACTACGATTTTGTAGCAACTTTCTTAATACTCTATGATTCTGCCTTGGCTTCTGCAATCTCTTTTGGTTTGTCATACTTAGCTTTCATAACGTTCTGCCTTGTGATCTCTTGATCATACTTTATGATAAGGCTGAGCATTGACATCTTCCTTATTTGTCCTTTGCTCTATGGTAAGTCTACCATAATCTCTGTATTTCCTTCGTCAGGTTGTTCTTCTCTTTGGTGAGCACTGTGATCGTAGTTTTTTTTTTAGCACTTTTGGAGATTCCTTCTGACTGCATTTTTACTTCTCTATTAATCCTCTTATTTGTGCTTTGATCTTGAAGATCATTGAGAGAATGCTTTCTGAAGGTCTTCAAGTAGGCTGCATTCTTAAGCTTGACTGTTCTTATCAGAGAAAGCTGCATTAGACTTTGTGGTTGCATCTCACTGTTTGTGACATTGTCTTTGGTTCTGCAAACTGTGATCTTGATGAGTGACATGCAGACTTCACGATTCAGAGTCAAGTCTACGATTCTAGCATGACAATCGTTCGGCAGACATCTTCTCCGATTCCAAGTGCAGACTATGATTCTGCTTTACTTTTTTGACAGGCTAACATAACTTATACAGAGTTCTACGATCAGACATGCCTATCTATTACACTTCAAAATAGATCAACCTAACAGTTTTGATCTTTTCTTCTATACATTTATTTACAAAATGATAAACTTTAAGCATGGATCAACCTAACAATTTTGACCATATCAATCTAAGTCCTTGTCCATATTATCTATCATCTATTAAGGACTTTACAACTTTTATCAATGCTGACATATCTGCATATTCATTCATTTACTTCATCATCTTCATCATCAAATTATACGTAAAAAGGAATAACATTCACATGCATATTCCTAACAATATCTCCCTATTTGATGATGATAAAAATACTGAATGCATATGTATGAGATGAATGAATCTTAAGATACAGTGAGCTACTGTATTGCTAGAACAGGTAATATGAATGATATATTAAAAAAAGCATTTGTTTACAAATGAATAGCAAACCTAAATTCTGGATCCAGGGTTAACTATTACATTTAAAGATATTTAGAGATGTACCTTCTTTTTAATGTGTGTCTTTCATGTGTGTCTCTTGGATCTTCTATCTGTTGATGCTACTCATCTACTTGATCTCCTGGTTCCTGCCCCCTCTGAGATGGTGGCTTCATTTCTTCTCCTTCTTGCTCCTACCCCCCTGAGACGATGAGTCCTCTCTTCTTGGTTTGTAGTGTATTTTTCATATTTCTCTTTCTGGATCCTCTTCTTTGTCTTCATTCAATTCTTCTCATGTTCCTTTGATTGCCTTCTCTTTTTCTCTCCCTTTTTGTCATCAATCACTTGAGAGAGATGCTGGACATTGGACATAAGCTGCTCAAGTAGGTAGGATGAATTTCCAACTTCAATCTTTAGCTCCTACTGGCTGAGCTCTAGTTGTAGAGAGAAAGACTGATTCAGGGTATCTATTTTTTTAGAGAGAGATACAATAGATTCTTCACTTTTCTTCAGGAGTAGTAGGGCTTCTTTCCTCTGTTTCTCAATGGATTCCAAAATAAATCTGATCTCGCTGATGAAGCTGATTAGATATATCAAAAATGGTTGCTTGAAGCTTCTTGTGGAACTCATTGTCCTTTCCTTCTGATAGGCCCTTTGCTTTCTCGGTAATATAGGAAAATTTCTCAGTCATTTCCTCAGAGTTTTTCAATAACTCAGAGTCTTGAGAGCTTTGGGGATTTTGTTTAAGTTTCTCACTTTGGTAGATGTTTTCAAAGGCAAAGAAAATGTCGAAGAAATCATTGTTAGATGAAGAGGGGATATTGGATAGTATACTAGGATTGAGACGTGAAGTACTGAGAGTGGTGTTTGATGAGTGGGTAATAGGATGAGCTTGAACATTTGCAATCGCAGAGCATGAGACCTCTACGATTGAGGGCTTTAGTGTGACTTTTCTACTACTATCTAAATTTTCTAAGAGATAGAAGGGAATGTAGATGTGAAATGAGTGACGATCTTGATTAGTTTGGTGTGAAATTTCTTGATTCTTGGAAAGTTCTGAGAGACCAGCTCCAAATTGGGAAAAGTATGAATAACACCAGCTGATGTAACTCATATCTCCATTAACATAAGCCTTTAGCCAAGGCATCCATGGGTAAAACCATTTTATCAGATGATTGTAAGGATTGTACAGTATCGTAGTACAATCTAAATCCATATCGTGAAAATTGTTGAGCAATTCTTCTATAGTTATAGTCACTACTTTGAGACGTTCATTCTCATGATATATCCATCTTCATGGTATCACATTTCTTGGTTCATCATTGACTTCCACCACTATTCTTCTGCGAGCCATTTCTGGGGCCGGAATGTGATAATCTACTGATTCCTGATCTGCTGAGCTAAAGTCAGTCTCTATTTCTTTTTTTTTTTTTTTCCGATTTAGAGCTTGAATCCTGCAGAGTCATTTCAACTGATTCATCAGTGGATCCTTCCAGCTAATTTTTATCACCTGTTCCTTCTTTAGTATCCTTCTCAGAGCTGTCTGACTCATTAGTCCTTCCCTCTTCTGTTTAATTTTCTTCATCTTCTTCTTCCACAGGTTCATTTGCATTTACAGTCCTTTCACTTTCGCTGCTGGAGCTGTTAGAAATCATCCTCTTTTTGCCTTTCATATCTTTTTCCATAGACTTAGGTTTGTCATCTTCATCACTATCACTGAGATCAATTACTTTTGAAACAGAGCCTCCTTCTTTCTTCTGATTTGTTCTTTGAAGTATTCTGTCACTCTTTCTCCTCCTTGGGGGTGCAACAGTTGATGCTTTTTCCTTTCCTTATTCATATCTCTTTTTGTCAGTGGAGAGACTGCTTGGTGGAACCTCTGTAGACTACTTCATAACCTTAGCTTTTTTTCTTGGTTGGCTTTACTAGAATGGCCACTAAGGGTGCAGAGTCATCAGATTGAGATGACTCGCTTTCCAATACTCTTGCTTTCCTCTTCATTGTAGTGACCTTGCTGATGTTTCTAGATGTCTTTAGTCTTTTATTCTCCATGGGATTTTTTTTCCAGTTTTCAAGCAGCTATGGAGACATCATTTTATGAACATTTCTCATCATCCCTTATCTTATTCTTCATTTTCTTCTTAAGTATAATGCTCTAAAAAAACCTTTATGAGGGGTTTATCTGTAGACTTCTTCATCTCAGCTTTCTCCAGCTATTTGGACAACCAATCAATTGGAAGGTGTGACAACCGTCATTTTATAATTTAATTTTAATATTTATTGGATTGAATAAATATTTTTCGATGAAATAATTATTAGATTAAATAATTAATTGACGCAATTGTGGTAGATTAATTTAATTATATGTGTTACATTTATTAAATTAATGTAGAGAGTTTTTATTATCAAAGTATGTGATTATGTGAGCTTATTGTATTAAAAGAAATATTTAATAAGCATATTGGTATTTTAATTAATTTAATTATTAATTAGAGAATTAATAATTTGACATTATTAATTAATGAGAAAATTAAATATATGACTATGTGAATTTACGAGAAGTTATTATATTTTATTTATATTAAATAAGATATATGAATTATTGTGCAAGTGGGTGTGACATGAATTAAACTATATGATAAAGCTTTATTAAATTAAATAATTTTTGAAATCTATTAATCTAGCCAAACAAGGCCCTATGGGGAGTTGGATGTAGTTACCCTCTTTAGATGGCAAATCACCATTATCTTGGCGTCTGTTAAATTCTTATAATACGTATTCTTCTTTTCATTCTTCATTATTACTTAAGTCTAGAAAACAAGCGGAGAGAATATAAAACTTACTGAGAGAGAAAATTGAGAAGCTTGAGAGAAATTTGTAAGTGTGTAATCAACGGGGTTGTTGTGAAAGGATCATCATTGATCACCTCTTCTAAATTATACTCGTGGTAATCTCCTCCTTCCCAATTTCTACTTCACGTCTTTTAGTTTTCATGAAAATGGCTTTTAAAGTTTTGGTTTAACCTCTCAGTAATTGGGTTAGGAGTAATGATTATGGGTTAGATATGTGCTATGACATATCAAATCGTGTTTAATTATATATATTATGTAAACCATATCATCAAATTCATGAAAACATGTAAGTATATAATTTCTACAAAATTACACAGTATGGGTTTTGGCCTTATGGCCTTATACGTGATATTTTATGTATTGATGATATTATCCCTAAATTTTACACTTGTATGTTGTTATGCATGTTGATACAAAGAGACCAAAGTTTAAATAAACGAATTGATTGTTATAACGAATCCGTAGGGACAATTTTCATTTTTTTATTTTCAAACCTTGAGAACATCAAGAACAAAATGAAAGTAAATGTGTTGATTTTGCAAATTATGTGTTGTAACTTGTTAAAAATCATCATGCTAGATGGGTTAAGTAATGATTATATATGTATTACAATGATTGGGTAAGTCTAAATTAGTAAAAAAATAACTAATTGGAAGGTATGGCCATATTAAATATATAATTTTACGTGTGATTGATTTTTTGGCCTAATTTGGCCTTGTTATGTTCATGAATCTATGAGCTATGAAAATGAGCACAGGTAACTTAGCCCCGTATGGCGTTACAAACATTATTACCATACGTGATCAAAATAAATAAAAATAAATAAATAAATAAATAAAATAAAAATAAATATTCGATGAAAATTATTATTAAAATATTTATAAAATAAATTAAATATTTTAATTGAGATATTTATGGAATAAAATAAATATTCGATGAAAATTATTATTAAAATATTTATAAAATAAAATAAATATTTTAATTGAGATATTTATGGAATAAAATAAATATTCGATGAAAATTATTATTAAAATATTTATAAAATAAAATAAATATTTTAATTGAGATATTTATGGAATAAAATAAATATTCGATAAAAATTATTATTAAAATATTTACAAAATAAAATAAATATTTTAATTGAGATATTGATGGAGTAAAATAAATATTCGATAAAATTATTATTAAAATATTTATAAAATAAAATAAATATTTTAATTGAGATATTGATGGAGTAAAATAAATATTCGATGAAGATTATTATTAAAATATTTATAAAATAAAATAAATATTTTAATTGAGATATTGATGGAGTAAAATAAATATTCGATGAAAATTATTATGAAATAAATTATTAAAGTGTAATAATAGTAAGGAAATTAAAATATTCTAATTACTTAATTAAATTAGAAGGGTAATGATTTGTTAAATAAAGTGGAGTTTATATTAAATAATTAAGAGAAAATGTAACTAATTAATTTACGTGAATATATTAAATTAGAAGGGTATGTGTGTAGAGACTTGTGGTGAGCGAAGTAGTAATCGTGTAGCCTAGCTTCTACATGAGGCAAGTTCCTAAACCTTAATTCTTTACATAAAGCAAGTTCATTATTCTATCTTGTTTATTATTGTTCAAGTCAAGATTTCATATTAGATCTTATCATTCTTTAAAAGCATAATTCCTATTATCTGATACTTATTCGATTGTATACATCTTGAATTTTATTATTCAAATTGAATATCAATTATTGTTGAACCTTGTAAGACTAGTAGACCCTTATTGATTCAACTAGTCCATAGTTGATAAAGCGTTATAAATTCTAGAACTTTTATTGAGCTTACCCAATCCAAACTTCCTTTGGTGCGGACTCAGATGTCAAACCGAGATGAACAACCCTTTAATGAGGGGATTATTTACGCTTTAGCGTTAAGATATTAATGCCGCGATGTGGTACTAAAATTTGATCCCCCTAAGTACGAGAAGAAGAGTCCATAGTCTTATATTTGTTAAAGGTTTCAAGAATAAACACTTGACAACCCAGGGCGTAGTTCAAGGTCTTGTGACCCTCGAATTTCTTTTGATTCTTGTTATTCATTCTTGATTCAAAAGTTGAGCTTTTATATTTCAAAGTTATTAATTCATTCGCATGTTATTATTATTCATTTATTATATTGTTATACTTGTGGGCAATTGTGCTCACTTTCTTGCGTAATAATAACATTGCGATTAAGAACGAGAAACAGATTTGTTTTCCACTAAGTAAAAGGCAAGGGCAAGATTAGCAAGTAATGAAGACTATTTGTTTATGGGGTTGTGTAATGATATTTAGAATTGATGTTCTTGAAGACTTAATTGTTATGTTTTTTCGCACAAATATTTTAAGGTTAGATCAACACAGGATTTATTTAGTTATCGTGAATGATGTAACCCCATAAGGGAGAGAGTTATTATTTATTCTATCTATTGTATGGTTGTATTTTATTCATGGGTAGATAGATAGATGATGTTTTGTCTGATGAACATCAAATCTGTGGAAATGGAAGTCTCGGATTTGGGGGCGTCCCGGAAAGAACTCAAAATTCATCTGCAGCTTTATGACAATTGCGATCATGATTCTCGATTCTGAGATCACTAACGATGATCGTGTGTAGTATCAGTATCTTTGCATAAGATACATTTTCCAGCAATTTCAGCTAGGAACTCAAACTCCTCAGGAAACTTTTTCTTCATGTATTTCAGATTTACATTTCTTTTGTAGCGCATTAACCTCTTTCCTTCTTTAATGTTGACCTATTCTTTAATGTCTGATGCTCTTATCTTCAGACTTAATCCATTGACCTTTATGGATAGAAGCCTAGAGTCTACCACATCATTTGAGTAGAATTCCTTCACTAATTCAGTATAGACTGGATTGTTGGCTTCCAAGCATTCTGAAAGCCCAGCATTCTTTACTAGCTCAAGAATATCCTTGAACTTCTTTTCTGATCTATCGAACTTCTTAGTACCAAGTTGAATTCCAGTTATAATACGCCAATCTTTCATTTTGAGGATTCAAAGTGTATGGGTATTCGATCTCAGGAATCTTAAAAGAGTTATTTGAAGGCGATTTGGGCGTAGCTCAAAGTTTGATGGATTTTGGCTTTGAAGAGGATTTTAAGGTTTGAAAAAAGGAGGGAGAGGAAGTCGATAGTCTTTGATAATTGTTTGGAGGTTTTTGAATTTGTCTTTATGACAGTTCCTTCTAACTCTGCAAAAGCTGTGACGTGCTAAAGAGGCATTGGTTGCACGATGCCTAATAAGAAACTGTAACTCCCCATAAGCTGATCAGTTTTTCAGTTTTGATTTTTCTTTTAAGAAAAAAAGTATTACTGACGTAGGTTGACCATTGACTTCTTCAGTACATAGAGTAACTTCATGAGATAGCTTGATTTCTTCTGAAGAATTTTCTATGCATGTACTCCATATGAGTTCTTGTGATACATTTTATTTCAGCTCTTCTTTTGGGTTAAGGAAGCTCAGAAAGGGCCAACCTCTTAGACTTAAACTAAGGATTAAGTTTGTCTCTGAGATGCTTATCAGAAGAAGGAATGTATGTATTTGGTGGTAAGAATGTCATCACGACATGCCTTTTTGCCAGAATTTGTTCACCATCATTGGATATACTTGATATTGGCATTTATCAGTGGGAGAGGGTGAAGTACTTTAAGTTGTTTCACTTGTATGGTCAAGAGAGTGTATTAAGAAGTACTGCAATTGTAGAGTTAGTATACTTATACTCTACGATCAGGATGTTGATCGTGAGAAATCTCAAATTGAGATGGTGAGATTTGATGATCAATCGTAGAGTTTAGGGACTCATTTGGTACATCAGCCACAGATTTTTGGGACTTTTTTTATTGGGAGAGGACTTAATTGGATAATCCAGAGTTTCATTTCAAGAATCATTGAAGCTTTTCTAAATACCTGAAGAATGGTATATTGATAGTTCATCATGTAGCATTGTTTGGTGAAACACCTTTCATGGTAATAACTTAGGATGCGCAGCTTATGGCCAATTTCTGTAGAATTCTTGGACCAGTCCTTTTGAATGTTCGTTACTGATTTAAAGGTTTCATTGTGAAGGACTGGTGTTCTGTGAGATGGTCATCAGAGATGTAAGGAGTGTTAAACTTTCATCTGAGCTCATCTCTTAGTATAACAATGAATTCCACTTCTGATTCTTCTTAAGTTTCTTCATCATGATCTTCATCTCCTCAGTCATTCTTGCCTTTGCATCTAGTTCAGCTGTCTTCAGTGTTTGAGAGATCTGAAGGATTTAGCTTCACTGTGTTCCTCCTTAGTTTTAGCATTTCTAGACTTTAGCATATTGTTCTCCCCCATAGTTGATACCTCCGTCTTAGAAGTAGATGGGCTAGCTTCTGAATATAGATCCTTACAAGATCACCTTTGTACTTCTCCTTTTAGGCGGTGGCTTCTGAACTGATCTGGTATCTTCATGATTAGATCAGTTTCATTGGATTCATAGAGTACTTCTGAACTAGTCACTCCACGATTTTTTGATCAGTCACTATGAATGTAAGTTCCATCATTTAGACTTCCAGCATCTCCCGTACACGTGAAGTTTCTACACTATGACTTATACTACTACACTGTTGGTAAATAATTATAAATGTTATCTTCCTTCTTGATCCTTTTGAGATGAAGTGCTTTGCATGGATGAGCTTGAGTGGGAGCATAGCTGAGGGATTTTGATATTTTAGCTTGGTAGAAACTTGGTAACTAAGCTTCATCCTTTCTTAGTCTAGGTCAAATATTATCAGGTACCTGCAGGTTAGATGGTTTTCTATTTTGGTACCCATTTCAATTTGGGTCCTTCTAGGTTAGTTTTGACAGAAGCTTTAGTCATTTAAACCTTTTGGATTTCCAATATTCATGGAAGTTATCATTAATAATCATGAAGCATGTACACATGTAAATGATTACAGTTATTAAACATGATTGTGATTGTGTGTACGATTTAAGCAATCTTGACATGTTAAATTTATCTTTTGGTTTAATCATCTTTTTACTTTTACTATGTTCCTAGATTTTGAACTTTCATAGAGTGAGGATCATTTCTATAGATTATATCTAGTTGGTTCGTAGAGTTGATTAGTCTCCAAGAACCTTCAAGATACAACTGTTGTTTTGATCATACTCTTTGTTTTGTCAAAATAATAGAACATTGATTTGTATGAATTTCCATACACACCAACCCATTAGAAAATGTCGAGCAACTTGGAATGCTTAGATTATTCTTATCTTGAGGCACACATCAAATATCTACCAAATGAAAAATTTTCAACTTCAACCATAGGTGGTTAGAGTTTTTCAACAAGTGTTTTCCAATTTTAATGTGATGAGAGTACATTTGGATGAAGATACATACCTTGCTACTGCTGATTAACTGTAGATTTTGCTAGATTGGCCTTGATCGTAATATCATGTAGGAAAGAGGGCCAATCTGGATTGCATCGGGTAAATATACACATTTATCCTGCACATACAATTTTCACATTGTGAGCTTGACTACATTCAAAAGTGGCTTACAACTAATACTAGGTTTAGAACTAATTTGTGCCAAGGATCAAACTCAAAGCATGAGCTTTAACATATTCGTGAGAACCTACTCTAATTCCAATTGTTAGTTCCCAGAGGCACATAATAGATCTAGAAGGGGGGTTGAATAGATCCTTTAAAACTTTTCTTTCTTTTCTTTTATCATGTTAAGTGATTAACAGATAATGAATAGAGGAATCAATTCATGCACAGCGGAATAGATTAAGATACCCTTCAAAAATATAACATTAAACACAGTTCTAATGTATAGCTAATTAACAGTTATAGTACTGAATGTAAATGACATAAAGTAAATGACACCAGAGGTTTTAAGCGGTTCAGAGACTGAATGCTCCTAATCCACTCTTCTGATTCAACAAGCAGGGATTAAACAAAGGATTTGATCAACTCTGAATCAATAAGATTCTTTCAAGACCAGTAGTCTTGGAACTCTAGTTCACTAAGAACTCTTTAAGACCAGCAGTCTTGGAAACTGTAGACTAAGCCCAGCAGACTTAGAATCTCTTGTACCCTTCGGTACTTAGCAAGTCCAACAAACATGACTTTGATTTAGTCTCGAAGATAAGGACCCTGCAGGCTCTGTTTGTTTGGTTGTTGTTTGTTGTTGTTGAGTTGCTAAGATGACGTTTAGCTTGTTCATCTTCTGGTACTTAGCAGCTTCTTGTGATCATTGGGGATTTAGCATTGGTGTTTGATCACATCCTCTGGACTGCTGAGATGTACATTCAGTTTGACGTCGTGTTGATACTTAGAAGTTTGACATATCCTTTGGTGCTGCTGTTCTTTGACGTTTGATGCTTATTTTCATCTGATATTCAGCATTGTGCACCATTATCGTTGAGGTACTGCTAAGTCTTTGCCTATCAGTTTAGGTTCTTTGGGTACTTAGCAGTCCTTGAACACTGGTTGTCTTGTGCACAGAGTCAGTTCTGTATCTTCTTCTCTTCAGCTCAATGTGTTCTAGATGAGACATAAAGTGGCTCAAATATTCTGCTTTCTGATCTGCCACTTAGGTTGTAGCCTTCTTGGCCTTTCGGCTCTCAGTACATATACCATCTCATTGTCATACTCCTTTTTATGGAGTGAAGTTTTATCATTGCAGAATTCTCATTAGTTGTGGTTCACTCTACTGTATTGGTCTCATTCACATGAAGACCATTTCTCTGTTATGCTCTATATGACTTGCATCTCTTCAAGTCAACAATTCCATCTTCTTTGAAGCTTTAGCTATTTATAGATTCATCTGTTATCTTCCCGTTAGAATATAGTCGTTGGAGATCTTCTATTGACGAGCTACCCCTTTTAATCTCTGCTTGTGAAGTAGCTTTTCAAATGTCTTAATCAAAGATATCTATTGTAGCAATTAATGCTCCAGACATTTCTGAGCATTGATGTTGACATGTCAGGTTGATGACCTTTTTGACTTCCTAACACATCAGTCTACTTTATCACCTAACACTTTATAGACGTTACTTTCAGCAGGCTAGCAGGTAGTCACCTTCTTCTCTTGTTTCCTTGATTCTCATCAAGGATGCTTGGAAAGGATGTCGAGATTCCCAATTCATAACATTCAAATGTCAGTCTTCTTTTCTCGGACATTCTCACTCCCTAGATGAATGCCCTTTACAATTTTGACCTTTATGAACTCTACGAGTTCTTGTTTGTGGAAATCGTAGGGTGATTTGACCTCGACACCTCTTATGAATTCGAGAGTGTTCAACGTTGTGCCATCTTGTACCTTTCCTTTCATAATCTATTATACAATCGTGTTTGATTCAGCCTGAACAGAGAGAACACTACGATTTCTCTTAAGTACTGATAGACTACGATCTTTACTTGCTTATATTGGAGACTCTACATTCTCGAAAGCAGACTACGATTCTTGACTTGGCTCGGCAGGCGCTCAGATCAACTCTACGAGTTTGAGTGAGGCCCTCTAAAGCAGACTACAATTTTGTAGCAACTTTCTTGATACTCTACGATTCTACCTTGGCTTCTACAATCTCTTTTAGTTTGTCATACTCAACTTTCATAACGTTTTGCCTTGTGATCTCTTGATCATACTTTATGATAAGGCTGAGCATTGATATCTTCCTTGTTTGTCCTTTGCTCTATGGTAAGTCTACTATAATCTCTGTATTTCCTTCGTCAGGTTGTTCTTCTCTTTGGTGAGCACTGCGATCGTAGTTTTCTTTTTAGCACTTTTGGAGATTCCTTCTGACTGGATTTTTACTTCTCTATTAATCCTATTGTTTGTGCTTTGATCTTGTAGATCATTGAGAGAATACTTTCTAAAGGTCTTTAAGTAGGCTGCATTATTAAGCTTGACTGTTCTTATCAGAGAAAGCGATCTATGCATTAGACTTCGTGTTTGCTTCTATAGAGAATCATAGAGTTCTTATATGATTATGCCTTAGCTATGTAAGCATCTCGTTGTCTGTGACATTGGCTCTGGTTCTGCAAACTATGATCCTGATGGGTGACATGCAGACTTCACGATTTAGAGTCAAGTCTACGATTCTAGCATGACAGGCATTCGACAAACATCTTCTCCGATTCCAAGTGCAGACTACGATTCTGCTTTACTTTCTTGACAGGCTAGCATGACTTGTACAGAGCTCTACGATCAGACATGCCTATCTATTACAGTTCAAAATAGATCAACCTAACAGTTTTGATCTTTTCTTCTATACATTTATTTACAAAAATGTTAAACATTAAGCATGAATCAACCTAAAAATTTTGACCATATCAATTTAAGTCATTGTCCATATTATCTATCATCTATTAAGGACTTTACAGCTTTTATCAATGCAGATGTAAGACCTCAACTTTTTATAAATAAAAATTAACTATATTCATTATTTTAAAATAATAAGGTGTTAGTTTGATATAATACTTTGGTTATGGATGAAATGTGCAAATGTTGCAAAATAAGCAAGTGGTTATAAATATTCATTTTTGTCAAGGAATATTCGTTTGGCCGTGGAATATTCTTGTTATCGGGGAATATTCGTACGACGGTGCAGCCATTTGTGGGCCCTATAACGAAAAATGGTTGGATGAAGAAAATGACAAGTTTGAGTTTTTATAAATAACGACGTAGTTGTTACCACACTGTTGGAATATCCTGGTTAAAATACGATGTCTGGCGTGGTCGCATGCGATGATACGGTATTACGATGATATTTTGAATTATTTATTCTTATGTAAGAAGACACTACTCAATAATTGTTACAGTAATTACTATTCAATATTTTATTTTATTGATTCAATAATTGCTACATTAATATTTTATATTATTGTTGTTTCAATAATTGTCACTGCACAGTATTTCCCATTATCAGATTAATAATTCGTATTATTTGAATAATATTATCAGATAATATTATTGGGAATGTCTAAGAAAGTTTTGTCTAAGGAAAGGGGTTTGGTCATCTAATTGCGCGCCAGTAAGGAGAAATCTTTATCGGAAAGCCCCCTCTTTCCTGGGAACAACCTGGTTGTTAGTATTGTGATTCTGTAATATTATTTTTGAATAATTAATTATTGATTTATATGATAAGGAAATATTTATTTTTATGTGGATATAAATGAAGGAATTAAAGTATTTTATCAGTATTTTGTCGGAATGGAGGTATTAAAAATCATCCATATGTAGATTTCAGATATTTTCTGTTTGGAATTTGGAAAAACTTTCTTCTATAAAGTTGTAGAGAATTAAATTTCCTATGGAATAGACATGAGATTTGAATTTTCCTGATAAAATGACTATTTATTATGAATTATTAAAGTTTCGGAAATAAATTTTTTAATTAAGAATATGGTGGGCCCCACTTTTAGTTGGTGTGGAAATTATAAATTTTGGTGCGCCGCACTTGTGGTGGCTGATAATTTGGTCAAGGAGGTGTGCGTAGAAATTTTTAATTTAATATTTTATTAATTTAGTCTGCTTTGGCGTTCTAGCATTTTTCTATAAATAGGGTGCTTAGTTAGAATTGAAAATCACACTAGAATCATAAGTTTTCTCTCTCTATATTATCGAGCGTATTTTTGTGAGTATTTAGATAATTTGATAGTTGCTATTCAGTGCAAGTTTCCTTCAGCATTACATTCGATATTCCAGTCAGAAGTACTGTTCTTTTGAGGTAAGGGATGCTATTTTCTTCGTAAATGATGTTATTTCTTTAATATCATTATACTGAAATATTGGTATGAATTTTATTATGAATTTTTGCCTTTTCATGTCAAGATTACTATTCACGTATACAACACTATTCACGTATACGACACTATTCACGTATACGATACTATTCACGAGTACTATTCACGAAGTATGATTTTTCTTGTGGAATTTTTACCTTTTTGTGTTGGGGTTACTATTCACGTATACGACACTATTCATGAATACGACACTATTCACCAAAAAATGAAATTTTCTCTTCTTTGTCCAAGATGGCTATTATGGTTACTATCTTTGATTGTATCCATGTTTTGATCCTCATTCTTGAATTTATTCCACTATGGTTTATTATGGAGTGTTTTTGAACTTGGGTAAACCGAAGAACGAATCCCTAATATTTGTTCTTTTTTCTCACTGGATTCGTTTCTTTAAAATATTTTTCATCATCTTCAGTCCTAAATGATGATATAACTGAATATCTTTGGCCTGTAGTGCAAAGATGAATGATTATATGATGAATATTTTTGGCTCGTAGTGCAAAGATGAACATGACCAACTGGTGATACAGATGAATATCTTTGGCCCGTAGTGCAAAGATGAATATTTGATTCAAGATGTATATTGATTGATGTTACAGGGATAAAATATTGGGGTTAAGTTCAGATGACCACCTGGGGTTTAAGCGCTTTTCCACTTAACCACCTGTAGTCAGTAAAGCTACATTTAAACTCTCGACTTTTTGAGTTGAAGTGAAAACGTCACCTTTTCCATCGAACTTAACCGTGCGTGTATATCACATGCCAAAAACGCATGAGAAGGTACTGAAACAGTCAAAAAAAGACTAGTAAATCTCCAAAATACCCCCTTCTTCTTCCTCAAACCACAATCTTCTCAATCATTTCTCACTCCTCAAACCGTGAGTCCTCTCTCTCTCATTTCAATCAAAAGATTCACAGGGATTTCTTGGAAGAAAATGGAGATTCAGTCCGTGCAGTAGTTGTAAACACTAAGATTAGGGCTGATTCGAAGTTGATTGAGTCCCTGCCCAGGTTAGAGATTGTGTCGAGTTACAGTGTGGGTTTGGATAAAATCAATTTGGGGAAATGTAGGGAGAAAGGAATTAGGGTTACAGTGTGGTTTCAGGACCCTTAAAATTCTCCTCACCTTCTGCTAAAAACCCAGCTTGGGCTCGAATTTCTACCGAGAAAAAGGGGCCCACTACCAGTTCCAGTTTTGCTTCCTTGTCAATAGAGGAAATTGAAGAGCGGCTAGCTGGTGTGCTAGTTTATTTTGGTACTGATGCCTCAAAACGACAATGGCTATGCGAATATTTTCATTTCCTTTTATGTCATCGTTTACCCACTTGTTGGCTTTAAAAATGCGTCCAGATTCCAGTCGAGGATGGAATTTAAGTGATTCTAAAGTAGAGTTGAGGTTCAACAAAAACGCAGTCAATTTAATGGATCTGTCCAATCTCCCGCACTGGAGCAAGGTCTATGCTTTTCACTCAACAAAATCTCGAAAGCAGCTCTTCTTTTTGTTTTTTTTCTTTACAGAATTCTTTGAGAACTAAATTAGTAAACTTTTCAAAGAAAAACCAAAACATCTCGATTGGAGTAATTTTATTGATCACATACAAATTAACCCATGTCACTATTTTGAGCTTTTCAATTTCCTAATGAACTCTTCCTATATTGCCTTTATCTCTCGATTAGTAGTTTTGTGATGGTGCTGCCATTATCATAAATTCGTTGTCAATAGAGGAAATTAAAGAGCGGCTACTTAGTGTGCCAGTTTATGCTCTCAGCAATCCTTCAGAGGAATTCGTGTTGATTGTATAATTCTGATTTGATTGATTAGTTGGGTCTAATTGGTATTTGTTTTGGCAAAATTTTTAACTCAAAGTTGATGGGGTGGGTTTTAGGTTGATACCAGAGTCAGCCCAGATAAAGAATGCACTTAGTGTGAGTAATTTATGATATTATAATGCAATATCCATTAGTTATTATATGGTGTGTATCTCTTTACTCATGTGGTGAAGGAGAAAAGAATCAGAGGTAACTAAGAACAATCAATTATCCATGTATTTGTATTAATTTACAAACTATGTTTCACTCTTGTTTGTTACATTTCAAAATTTGGATCTGTGTATATTACTGATGTATTTGTGCATCTGTGTATGCTTCTTAAGTTCTTATTTTTATTTTTTTACTCTTTTATATTATCCCTTTTTACTAGTCTTTACATGAACACTTTGCACAAATATTTTGCATTTGCAAGGCTTAATTTTGGAGTCTATATTCTTCCATCATTTCTTTTAGCTCTGATTGGATCAAGCGTAGAGAGAGGATGTAGGTGGAGAAAGAAAATGTGCTTATAGATTTCTATGTCAAGTGCCGTAAAGTGAGAATAGGACGAATACTGTTTGATCAGATGGTAATCAAGAATGTTATTTCGTGGACCACAATGATTTCTGGGTACATGCAGAGTTCATTTGATTGGGAAGCCATGAAACTGATTTCTGGGTACATGCAGACTTCATTCATGGACCACAATGATTTCTATTTGTTTTTTTTATTGAGAAGGAAGATGGAAGCTTTGTATTCTCTGCTCCCTTGCCTGTAAACATGGAGGGTAATTAAGTCTTTAGCCAAAATCAAGTAAGGGAGTTAAGACGGAAAGCATTTTTTCACTTCAACTCAAAAAGTCGAGAGTTTAAATGTAGCTTTACTGACTACATGTGGTTAAGTGGGAAAGCGCTTAAACCCCAGGTGGTCATCTGTACTTAACCCAAAATATTGATGATGAACTTTTAAATTCTTAGATGATAGTAGATTTCATTCTCTACTTAACTCTTCTAATGAATTGTTATTTCCGCTGCGAATATTGATCTAAGACTGAGTGTCCATTATATTTTATCTGATTTATTGAGGGCTAACGATAATTTGTTCTACATTATCTTAGTCATAATATTCTTTACTGGGCTAGTTGAGCCCACCCTTTTCCTTTTTGTTCCATTTTTCTTCTTAGGAAGCGAGAATATAACGGGAAGTAGTCAGGGTGTGGAGTGATGTTCCATGGCAGTTGTTATAGTATTCCTCACTAGTTTGTAAAATAGTGTATCAATAATTGTAATGAGGACTTATTTGAGTGTGGATATTGTCTAGAAGACAATATTTGTATTTAAACTCACAGTTTATGTGTTGTCGTATTTTGCATGACAATTGTATTAATGAAGTTGTAGTTGTTTCTGTACTATGTATTTTGCGACTCAGAATAGGTGATGTATACCTATTTTGGGGGCGTTATAGTTGGTATCAGAGCTTGGTTATGGTCTCTGGCGGAGATCGGGGAATAGAACTAAGAGGGGAGAGACGAGTAAATCCTTCGCTAGTGTGTCCTACCTAAGCTTATTTGTTGGTCGGTCGGAATATAGGGGTATTATGTGGTATGTCAATTTCTTTAATTAACCCTTGTTTTGTGGCAGTATTTGAGAATGACAGCTTAAAATGTTAACAATGAAGTGAATGAGACTGTGGAGACACCTCTAATCACCAACAGGGATAAGGTGATGTCAGGCGAAGAAGAAATTAGAGATATCCATGTGGTGAGTGAAGAATTAATAGTTGCACTCGAGCTAGTCGCAGAGGTAGCAGCTGAGAGTGAGGAAGAAGAGGAACCTGAGGAGGATTTATTAGGAGAACTTTATGATTGAAATATAGAATTGCAAAATTGTATTCATGAGTTAGAAGAGCAGGCTGAAGAACGACATGTGGTCGTGGAATAAAAGGATGCAACAATTCAAGCTTGTGTTACCCGATATGTGATGCTTGAACAGAAGCACTCTTTGGCAGAGTATAAGATGATAAAGTTGAAATCTGAGAATTCAAATGTCAAGGATCAGCTGAAAGAAGAAACAACTGAATGAGTGAGAATGAAGGATGCATGGGTAAAAGCCGCATGACGCGTTGATATCGTTGAAAGAGAAGTCCGATCTAAGAAGGCTAAAATAGATGATATGTATTTCTCTTTTTGGACAGCATTTGGGAGAACCCAACATCGAGTTTTGAATTACTCTGTACATTTCGGTCAACCCCAATTCAATATGGATCAAAGATTAATGATTCAGATCATGCAACATGAGTACGACGAAGCAGTTGAGGGTGGACTATACCCTATAGAGAAAGTCAATTCTAGCGGTAATGATGACACCAAAGGCTGTCCCAGAAAAGTCAAAATCGGTGGTTCAAGTGAGAGTGTTTTTCATAACTTCCCAAAAAGAGAGGAACCGAACGAAGTTATCACGAGTTAGTTAATCATAAATTTTTGCGAAGTTTATACCTTACTTGATACCAGTTCTACCCATTCTTTTATTTCTCCTACTTGTGCTCAATGCTTGTACTTGACTTCGGAGAAATTAGACTTTGACTTATCTGTTGAGACTCTGTTAGGTGAAACTTTCATTACATCCACTGTTTATAAATCTTACTTGATCCAAGTTGGCACCATCACATTACCTGTTGATCTTATCTCTTTAAAGATACTTGCATTTGATGTGATTTTAGGGATTGATTGGTTAACCACTCATAATGCTAAAATTGATTGTTTTCGTTAGGTTGTTAGTTTTCATAATCCTAACCAACTTGTTATGTGAATTCAAGCAACCAAACCACTAAAGTCAATCACTTTCATATCAAGCCATAAAGCCATTTGTTTATTGAAAAATGAATGTCAAGCTTTCTTAGCCTATGTCATGGACTTGAACAAAAATACGTCAGATTTGAATAATATTTCTGTTCTTAGTGAATTTCCTGACATATTTTCCTGAAGAATTTCACGGTCTACCCCCAGAACGTGAAGTTGAATTCTTTATTGACCTTGAACCTGGTACTAAACCCATTTCTAAAACCCGTATCGAATGGATCCTATTGAACTTCGAGGAGTTAAAGGTCCAACTATAGGAGTTATTGAACATCCGGTTTCATTCGTCCCCAAGACATCTCCTTAGGGTGCTCTGTTTTATTAAGTAAAGAAGAAAGGCGGGGAGTATGCAACTTGTATTGACTATATCGAATTGAACCATGTGACCATTAAGAATAGGTATCCGCTTACCTCGCATTGATGACTGTTTGACCCGATTACAAAAGCACAATTCTTTTCAAAGATCGATCTTAGATTCTAGATATCATCAATTGAAGATTAAAATCGAGAATATTCAAGAAGGCGCCTTGAACTAGAATGCGGTGAATTATGAATTCTTAGTCATGTCTTTTGGATTGAATAATGCTCCAGCTGCTTTCATGGATATGATGAACCGTGTGTTCAAGGAATATTTGGATCAGTTCGTTGTTATCTTTATTGATGACATCCTCATCTATTCCAAAAGCCGTGAAGATTATGACCACCATTTGAAGCTGGTACTTCAAAGGCTTTATGAAAACAAGCTATATGCCAAGCTAAAGAAATGCGAGTTCTGGCTTGAGGATCCTAGGACACGTGGTGTCAAGACATGGAGTGTCTGTTGACCCAGTGAAGATTGAAGCAATATAAAGTTAGAACAGCAAAAGTCGGTGGCCAAAATAAATCGTAGCTTTACGGGCTTAGGCGGTTATTATCGGAGATTAGTGGAAGGATTTTCTCGAATTGCTACTCCGTTAACTCAGCTGACTCGGAAAGATACAAAATTCGTATGGAGCGAGGAATGTGATAAGAGTTTCCAAGAGCTCAAGAGGAGACTCATTTTGGCACCTGTTCTAACAATTCCATCTGGTTCGGATGGATTTATTATCTACAACGATGCTTCAGGCAAAGGGTTAGGATGTGTTCTCATGCTACATGAGAAAGTCATAGCATATGCCTCGCGACAACTCAAAGAATATGAGAGGAATTATCCTACTCATGATCTAGAGTTGGTAGCAGTCCTTTTTGCATTAAAAATTTGGAGACACTACTTGTATGGGGAGAAAGTGGAGATTTATACGGATCATAAAAGTCTCAAATATTTCTTCACCTAAAAGGAACTCAACATGCGACAATGACGTTGGCTCGAGCTGTTGAAAGATTACCACCATACCATTCAATGTCATCTTGGAGAAGCAAACGTGGTAGCTGACGCATTGAGTAGAAGATCATTATCTTGGTGCGATGAGTGCGATGTTGTTAACACAAAGAAGACCCATTTTATCGACTTACAAAGGATGGAGATAGAGTTAAAGGCTCCAAGTACCCGTGATGATATCAAACATCTGAGTAGAACCAACTTTAATCGATAAAGTTAAAGGTGCTCAAGCCACGGACCAGAGTCGACGTCATTATGAAGAAGAAAGTACAAAAAGGTGTTATTCCAGAAGCAAGAATCGATGAAGAAGGAATACTTCAAGTCAACTCCAGACTTTGCATTCCTAACGATTCTGACTTGAAGCATAGAGTCATGGTGGAGGCACACAACACACCGTTTGCAATCCATCCTGGGAGTACCAAAATGTATCATGATCTTCGACATACATTTAGGTGGAACAGTATGAAGAGAGATATCGCGGAGTTTATCTCGAGGTGTTTAACTTGTCAATGTGTAAAGGTGGAGCTTCAAGTGCCAAAGGGTCCATTGCAACCACTTGAGATTCCGAAATGGAAGTGGGAACACATTACTATGGATTTCTTTACGTTTCTTCCCAAGGTTTCTCAAGGCATAGATGCAATTTGGGTTATTGTTGATAGATTAACCAAGTCTGCTCATTTCTTGTCGATACGAGAGACTTATTCCCTTGAACGTCTTGCTTGTATGTAAGTAGATGAGATTGTGAGATTGCATGGCATGCCAGTATCCATAGTTTCAGATCGTGACCCAAGATTCTCTTCACGATTTTGGGTTAGTTTATAGAAAGCTATGGAGCGCAGTTCTGATTGATTCGGCATACCATCCTCAAAGCAGACGAAGCAATCGAAAAGGACTATTCAAACTCTTAAAGATCTATTAAGACTCTGTGTCCTAGATTTCAAAGGAAGTAGGGATAAGTACTTACCATTGGTGGAATTCTCCTACAATAACAGTTATCAAGCAAGTATAGGCATGGCTCCATTCGAGGTGTTGTATGGACGAAAGTGTTGTTCTCCATTATGCTGGGACGAGGTGGGTGAAGTAACATTGTTGGGACCAGAATTGGTACGCATGACTACAGAAAAGATCCAAATGATCCGACAACGTATACAAACGGAACAAGATCGACAAAAGAGTTGTGTGAATCTTCATCGAAAAGACGTGGAATTTAATATTAGGGATCATGAATTGTTACGTATTGCTCTATGGAAGGGAGTTACAAGATTTGGGAAGAGAGGAGATTTCAATCCACGATTTGTTGGTCCATTTAAGATTCTTGACCGAATAGGAAATGTGGCCTATAGACTCGCATTACCTCCAAGCGTGTCTCGTGTTCATAATGTTTTTCACATATCTATGCTTTGTAAATATGTGAAAGACCCGAACCACATTATTGAGTTAGAACTAGAAGAGATAGCTGAAGATTTAACATATGAGGAGGTACTTGTCAAAATCTTGGATAGGAAATAGCTTGTCCTACGAACAAAGGTTATACCACAAGCCAAGGTTATACCATAAGACAAGGTTTTGTGGAGGAACCA
Source organism: Panax ginseng (assembly GCA_020205605.1). Lineage (NCBI taxonomy): Eukaryota > Viridiplantae > Streptophyta > Magnoliopsida > Apiales > Araliaceae > Panax > Panax ginseng. Next base: position 35,388,901 of record CM035137.1, read on the forward strand.
TGCTATTGAGGAAATGACCTGGGAGTTAGAATCAGAAATGAAAGCTAGGTAACCTCACCTTTTTGAAATACCAGGTATGTACGTCAATTTCGAGGACAAAATTTCATAAGGAGGGGAGGTTATAAGACCCCAACTTTTTATAAATAAAAATTAAAGTTCCTATATTCATTATTTTGAAATAATAAGGTGTTAATTTGATATAATGCTTTGGTTATGGGTGAAATGTGCAAATATTACAAAATAAGCAAGTGGTTATAAAATATTCATTTTTGTCGGGGAATATTTGTACGACGAAGCAACCATTTGTGGGACCCATAACGAAAAACGGTCGGATGAAGAAAATGACAAGTTTGAGATTTTATAAATAATGGCGTAGTTGTTATCGTTAACACTGTTGGAATATCCGGTGGTTAAAATATAGTAATATGCGTGGTTGCATAGTAGCACACGGTATTGCACAGTATTTTTGAATTATTGATTCTTACGTAAGAATACACTACTCAATAATTGTTATAGTAATTACCGTTTAATATTTTATTTTATTGATTCAATAATTGCTACGTTGATATTTTATATTATTGTTGTTTCAATAATTGTCACTGCACAGTATTTCCCATTATCAGATCAATAATTCGCATTATTTGAATAATATTGTTAGATAGCATTATTGGCAATGTCTAAGGAAGTTTTGTCTAAGGAAAGGGGTTTGGTCATTTAATTGTATGCGCCATGATGAGAAATCCTTATCGAAAAAGCCCCTCTTTCTGAGGAGCGACACAGTTGTCGATATTGTGATTCTGTAATATTATTTATGAATAATTAATTAATGATTTATATGATAAGGAAATATTTATTTTTATGTGGATATAAATGAAGGAATTAAAGTGTTTTATCAGTATTTTGTTGGAATAGAGGTATTAAAAATCATTCGTATGTGGATTTCAGACTTTTTCTGTTTGGAATTTGGAAAAACTTTCTTCTACAAAGTTGTAGAGAATTAAATTTCCTATGGAATAGACATGAGATTCAAATTTTTCTGATAAAAGGGCTATTTATTATGAATTATTAAAGTTTCAAAAATAAATATTTTTATTAAAAACATGGTGGGCCCCACTTTTGGTTGGTGTGAAAATTCTGAATTTTGGTGGGCCTCACTTGTGGTGGCTGATAATTTGGTCAAGGAGGTGTGCGTAGAAATTTTTAAATTAATATTTTATTAATTTAGGCTGCTTTAGCGTTCTAGCATTTTCCTATAAATAGGGTGCTTAGTTAGAATTGAAAATCACACCAGAATCATAAGTTTTCTCTCTATATTATCGAGCGTATTTTTGTGAGTATTTAGATACTTTGAGAGTTGCTATTTAGTGCAAGTTTTCTTCAGCATTACATCCGTTATTCCAGTCAGAAGTACTGTTCTTTTGAGGTAAGGGATGTTATTTTCTTCGTAAATGATGTTATTTCTTCAATATCATTATACTAAAATATTGGTATGAATTTTATTGTGAAATTTTTATCTTTTCATGTCAAGGTTACTATTCACGTATACGACACTATTCACGTATACGGTACTATTCACGAAGTATGATTTTTCTTGTGAAATTTCTACCTTTTCGTGTTGGGGTTACTATTCACGTATACAATACTATTCACGAATACACCACTTTTCACCAAAAAATAAAATTTTCTCTTCTTTGTCCGAGATGGCTATTATGGTTACTATCGTTGATTGTATCCATGTTTTGATCTTCATGCTTGAATTTTACTCCACTATGATTTATTATGGAGTGTTTTTAAATTTGGGTAAACCGAAGAACGAATCCCTAATATTTGTTCTTTTGTCTCACTTGATTCGTTTCTTTAAAATAATTTTCATTATCCTCAGTCCTAAATGATGATATAACTGAATATTTTTGGCCTGTAGTGCAAAGATGAATGATTACCTGATGAATATCTTTGGCTAGTGTCTGCAAAGATGAGCAGTGTTGAGATGAAGACCAACTGGTGATATGATGAATATCTTTGGCAGTGCATGCAAAGATGAATATTTGATTCAAGATATATATTGATTGATGTTACATGGATAAAATATTGATGATGGACTTTTAAATTCTTAGATGATAGTAGATTTCATTCTCTACTTAACTCTTCTAATGAATTGTTATTTCTGCTGCAAATATTGATCTAAAACTGATTGTCCATTATAATTTATCTGATTTATTGAAGGCTAACGATAATTTGTTCTACATTATCTTAGTCATAATATTCTTTACTGGGCTAGTTGAGCTCACCCTTTTCCTTTTTGTTCCATTTTTCTTCTCAAGAAACGAGAATATAGCGGGAAGTAGTCGGGGTGTGGAGTGATGTTCCATGGCAGTTGTTATAGTAGTCCTCACTATTTTGTAAAATAGTGTATCAATAATTGTAATGAGGACTTATTTGAGTGTGAATATTGTCCAGAAGACAATATTTGTTTTTAAACTCATAGTTTATGTGTTGTCGTATTTTGCACGATAATTATATTAATGAAGTTGTAGTTATTTCTGTACCATGTATTTGACGACTCAGAATAGGTAATGTATACCTATTTTGGGTGCGTCACAATAGACATATCTGCATATTCATTCATTTACTTCATCATCTTCATCATCAAATTATACGTATAAAGGAATAACATTCACATGCATATTCCTAACAGATTTCATCTGAATCAGAGATCCAACTAGCATCACTATAGCCCTCAAGAACTGCAGGATTATCGCAGTAATACAAACCAAATCCAATAGTACCTCGCAGATAATTGGGTATTCTATATAAAGCAGTCCAATGATCCTTATTAGGATTATGAGTCTATCTGATGAGTCTATTAACTGCATATGATATATCAGGTCTTGTGCAATTCGTAAGATACATTAAGCAACCTATGATTTGGGCATACTCAGATTGAGATACACTAGGTCCCTCATGTTTTTTAAATGCAACCAAAAATCATACGAAGTACTAACAGGATTAACATTATAATGTCTAAATCTCTTAAGCATTTTCTCCACATAATGATCTTGAGAAATAATATACCCATTACAAACTTTTCTCAAATTAATTCTGAGAATAACATTTGCTTCTCCCAAGTCTTTCATATCAAATTTAGTGGATAACATGTTTTTAGTCTCATATATAACATCAATATTGGTTCCAAAAATAAGCAAGTCATCCACATAAAGATATACAATAACACCACAATTCTCGTTATTAAATTTGGTATATATAAATTTATCTCTATCATTTATTATATATCTATTAGAAATCATCACACTATCAAATTTATCATTCCATTATTTAGGAGCTTGTTTCAGACCATATAAAGATTTAACTAATTATTTACAAACTTTATGCTCATTGCCTAAGGAAATAAATCCCTCAGGTTGTTCCATCTAAATCTTCTCTTCTAAATCTCCATTAAGAAACGTAGTCTTAACATCCATTTGATGAAATATTAAATTTTTAATAGTGGCTAGAGCAATTAAAACTCTAATGGATGATGTTCTTGCAACTAGTGAATAAGTCTCAAAAAAGTCTAAATCTTGCTTTTGTTTATAACCTTTAGCAACAAGCCTAGCCTTAAATTTATCAATTGATCTATCAGGTTTTAATTTCCTTTTAAAAATCCATTTACAACCAATAATTTTAGAACCAGGAGGAAGATCTCTTAATTCCAAGTGCGATTAGCCATAATAGACTCAATCTCACTATTTATGGCTTCTCTCCAAAAAGGAGCATCGGGAGAAGAAACTGTATCTCTAAAAGTTAATGGGTCATTATCTAACAAGAACGTAAAAAATTCTATCTCCCAAATTAGTGGGTTTTCTAGTATGCTTACTCCTCCTTAGTTTAATTTCAGATTCCTCAATTGGAACTATATAAGGGCTCGTAGGAAGCTCTGCTACTAGTCGATCCATTTTTGATTTCAAAGAAAAAAATATTTTCAAAGAAATCAATATTTTTTGACTCAATGATTGTATTATGATCTAATACATCACTTTTCAAAACAAGAAATCTATAAGCAGCACTATGTTTAGCATAACCAACAAACAAACAATCAGCAGTTTTAGAACCAATTTTCCTTTTTTAGGGTCGGGTAACATTACCTTAGCAACACACCCCCACCCTTTAAGGTATTTCAAGTTAGGTAAATGATTTTCCCAAAGCTCATAATTAAGGTGTTTTTCCAGTTTTCTTATAAATGATTCTATTTTGCAGGTGACAAGCAGAAAGAAGAGCTTCCCCCCACAAATTTGGTGGAGCCCCAGAACTTACTAACATAGCATTCATCATTTCTTTTAGTGTTCTATTCTTTCTTTCAACAACCCCATTAGATTCTGGAGAATAGGAAGGTGTTACCTCATGTATAATTCCTTGTTCTTCGCAATATTTACTAAAAGGTCCGGAGTCATACTTTCCACCTCTATCGGACCTGAGTCTTTTAATCTTCATTTCTAATTTATTTTTAACTTTGGCCTTATAAATTAGAAATTTATCTTCAGTTTCATTTTTTTTTCTGAGAAGGTAAAATATAGTATATCTAGAATAATCATCTATAAAGGTCACATAATAATTTTTCCCACCTCTAGAAGTATTTCTAGATATATCACCTAAGTCTGAATGAATTAAACTGAGAGGTTCAAATTCTCTAACTAGTACTGGTTTACATGTTTTTTTTGTTGTTTTGGCTTCTACACACACTTGACATTTCTTGGTATTTAAAATTTTAACATCTTTTAAAATTCTCAAATTTTTCACTATTTTTATATAAGAATAATTCACATGGCCTAATCTAGCATGCCAAATATCATCACATTCAACCAAGTAAGCAAAAGAAGTACTAGCATTATTATTTATGAGTTCAAGTACATTCAAATGAAATAAACCAGCATTAAGATACCCTTTTCCCACAAACACCCCATTTTTGGTTAACACGGCCTTATCAGATTCAAACATAACCTTAATCCCAACTTTCCCAAGTATCCCAACACGAGATTGTAGCGAATCTCAGAAATATGAAGAACATCGGTAAGAGAAAGGATCTTCCCAGAAGTCAATTTTAAATTTACTTTCCATTTACCAAACACTGGTGCATGCCTCGAATCGCCCATGTACACATGTTCATCTTTTTCCTCAAGGGGAGTGTAAGAGATGAATGTACCACAATTCACACAAATGTGTTTGGTAGCACCAGAATTCACTACCCATGCCTCTTTATTAGTCACCATGTTCACCTCGGAGACAACTGTCACAATAGTATTGTCTGCCTCTGCTAAGTTAGCTCTCAGAGGAATAGACTGGTTGTTTCCCTTTTTGAACTTGCATTGGGCAGCATGATGACCTGGCCTTCCACACACGAAAAAATCACCTTTAGGTTTTGAGATTTTGTGTTTGAACTGATTTGATTTTGTCTTCGGACTGGGGTTATACTTATGCCCATGTTTAGAATGTTTGTTGAACGAGTGTTGAGGTTTGCGATCATCAACCAAGTTTACTTTGGAAGACATCTCTTTGGCTTTAGTAGTTTTATCTAAATTTCTGTTCTTTTCCGAATATGAACAATTAACTCCTCTAAGGTCATGTCTGTCCTTTTATGTTTCTTAGTATTCTTGTAATTAATCTTTCCAAGAATGTAGCAATTTCTCTATAAGGGAGCCAACAACAAAAGGAGCAGGTAAAGTCATGCCTTCATTATTAAGTTCAGCTACGACAAGATGAAAAGCATGAATTTGGGAAGAGACATCTTTTTCATCGGTCATGTAAAAATTAAGAAAACTTCCAATTGCATACTTCTTGACACCAACATCTTCCACAACATATTTTAAAATTAAAGCATCCCAAATTTCAGCAGCATGTTTATATAGACAATAGATATCAAAAAGTTCATTCGAAAATGAGTTGAGAATGATAGCCTTGCAAATTTTATCAGCAGAAGACCAAGTACTAACAAAAGATTCATATTCTTTCTTTTGTTCATCGGTAACATTATAAAGGGGTTCAACTGGTTTTGGTTTGGTTAAAACATGGTCAACTTTAGCAGTGTCCATAATCAAAAGTAATTTGGTTTGCCATCGTTTAAAATTGGATCCATCAAAAGGCTCAACTTTGGTCAAATCAGGGACAAATTTAGTGGCGGTAAGCATAGCAGAATACATATTTCTACTTAAGATTGTTGGTGAATGGAATAAAATATAGGATTCAACTATCAAATAAAAAAAGGGCAGAAATAAAACTTATTTAGAGCGAATTATGTTGAGCAGAGGCGTGCAGTGCACTGTCCTTAAGTAGAAATTTCGCCCCTCGAAGAACTTTTCTCGGTGCTAAGGTCATTGACGAAATCCTACTCCATGATTCAACTGCTTTTAACCCAACTAATCAGCATTCGAAATAGTTGAACGACCCAGGAACAACTTCAAATTTTCTTTACTCGAATTCAAAATAAACCGTGTATAAACAATAAAATATAGATATGAAAATTATTGTTTATATATATATATATATATATATATATATATAATACTAAAAACAAGAACTTGAAAGCTATCAAATAGTATCTTGCTTTATGTCAGTAAAGTTTTTTCAAAAGTGGCAGATAAGCCTTCTCCTCACAAACAGTGCTCAGTTCTATTTATATGTAAAAAATAGCAACGGTACTGAAACAAATGGTAATATAATTATTAATACCAAAATGTGCTGAAATTAAACGGTAATATCATTAATACCCAAATGGTAAAATGATTTAATAACCAAATAATTATGCAAACGGCTAAAAATTTATTATTATTGAAATTAAATCAACATGCATGAATGACATTAATAAGAAAATTGATGAAATTTTAAACATTTTACAAGGACGAATGAATATCCAATCAATGTCATCAACAAATAACATAAAGAATAATAGTATAGACACAAATTATTCTACAAACTGTTGATATGGTATACTACACTTCATCTTTTTATGTGGGGTCAAAGACTACATTAAAGCAAGTTGTTAATCAATATATTGAGGTGAAATATGCCACATCAACAATTTATAAAATGTTTATAAATTAATTTGTATATGTAGCATTCCTCTAACAGAAATGCGTATGTGCAACCTAATAGAGTAGTTCCAAACCACTTACCAGATTTTTGGACAACCCCATATATAGGTGTATGTGAGCCAGCCATACGTGGCTACATAGCCACCTCAACCTGATATTTTTAGGTCTACGTATGGACCTGGAAAATTCAGTAGCTGTAGAACAAAGCCAAAAGTTATAGGAAAAACTAGATTTCTGGATTGGAATGTGTGTCCTTGTGAAAAATGGATTTCTCATAGTTATAGAGTCGCTGGAAGGCTGCTGCACCAACTTATCTGTCCATTTAGCTATGTCCTCTTTAAATTCAATTCACTAACGCACTTACTGCTAGTGCATCAATTGCTTGAATGAGACCTACCCATTTGTTGAATGAAAAGAAATGCGGGTCTTCACCTACTTGCTCCGAGTATTTAACTTAACTATCACGTCCTTTGATTTTCAGCCAACTTTAATTGTTATTCTACCAGTTAACATGGACGGAGCCGCATGCATATTGGAGGGGGCCACGCCCCCACTCCCCAAGTTTGAAATTTTTGTAAGACTCACTCTTAAAGTTTGAAAATTTTATAAAATTTATTTATACATTTGGTTTGGTTTAAAAATTTTGTAAGGCTACGGCCCCCTCAAATTCTAACGAAGTTTTGATATATTTTAAAAGACTTTTTTTGCTATGTTTTATTATCTTTGTCAAAGCAAATTCTATTACTATATTATTTTTGTTTTAGTAAAAATATGTTTTGTAATAGTAAAATTTTATTTTTTAGTGATGAATATATTTTATGTTGTTAAATTTTTTTTTGACCCTCCTAAAAAATAAATTCTGGCTTCGTCCCTGCCAGTTAACTGAACATGGGACTTCCATGTTGCTAATTTGAAGGAACGTACGTGTCTAACTACTACTCCAATTGTTTGACTACTTCAAACACGTCTTCAACTGTTTCCTTAATTTTCGATCTAGCTTACTAGATGCCTTTATCTGAATGTCATCACTTAACTCTAATCCTCCATTCATGTCTAGTTAACTGATGCAAACAATTAGCCAAAAATTACTTAATCCAAAACTATATTTTTGGGAAGTGTAAATAATATCATAATATTTTCATATTTTTACACGCTCTTTATATTTTATGGTTAGATTGTTAATTGAATATCTAAACTACTTTGCATTTGAGCGACCTTAAATAAATTATCTCATGTCAATTTTAGAAACTTTTTACTTGTATTAAGATATAATTTAAAGATGATTAACAAATTTTTTAAATTCTTAATATTTTTTTATATCTTTTTGTATCGTATTTTTTCATAAATTCTTAATTATTTTTGTTGCGCAAAAAGAGACCTTTTTTTTAAAATCATAAGTAATGTGTAGGACGTAAAATTATCATCGATCATTCACTGTTGGTGAAAATAGAACCTAGCTAAAATTTAAGCTTCGTAAACAACTCAGTTACCTGCACTAGACCAACTAATGACAAAATGACGTGGTAAACACATCAACTCATTTGGTCAAATTTTAGACTCTTTTGATAGTTGGTTGAATGTCCAATAATTTTTTCACAAAAAAATAATTTTTATTTTTATTTTTTTATTTTTTATAGCTTTACAACAATTATATGGTTTTTTCGATCCGAAGTCTTGATAGTAATACAAAATTATGACACAATGTCCTCAAATTTGATAGTATTTTTATTATTATGCCACTTTTATTAATTAAACTAGCAATTCATTATTTTGAAGAAAAACATCAAACTAAACAAAAATATATACATCTGTAATATTTATAACGTTTAAATATGTGACTTTTTATCTAAGGGAGGGAGTATCCCACTACAAAAAATCAATATACTTAAATCTAGGAGCACATTTACTAGTTTTATAGCGATGATTTAAACTGTCGTCATAGTTATGTCGTAGGTTTTGTATGCTATAGCGATTGAAAAAAATAAATCATTTATAACCTGGTTGAACTTTTGATTATTTATTTAAAGTTTGTTGGAGAAAGAGCAGGTATATATATATATATATATATATATATATATATATATATATATATATATATATATATATATATATATATGATGGGTGATTTATAGTCCAAATTAGATAGGAGTCTCATCCATTCTATACATATTTCACTATTTATTTATGTGATCTAAAATCTGTAATTATTTTCATTCGCATAATTATTATGCGGATGGTGGACTTTCACAATAGTTGTATCGATAGATATTCGTTTTGCGGATGCGATATAATTTTTAAGTTCTCATCTGTATAATAAGTATGCGGATGATATATCTCATCCGCACAATTATTGTGATATTAAATCATAGGATGTTTTCTATCATTGATGAGTTGAATATATAAATATCAGTTTGTATATATATAAAATCCTTCAGGGTTATATTTTCATGTTTCTTGACTCAAGATTTTGACCGTTTGACCTAGCCATTAATTTTTCTAAATGTGTCACCATCATCTCTTTCATTGTCTTGCCCCATTGATGTTCTCTTCTTGTATTAATTGACTTGGTTCCGAATCCAGATACAAAAATGTCTTAGCACGTGTTCTCATATATCTTCCCCCATTTTACTACTTGTCATTTATCTTTATGTTTTTCAATATAAAATAAATGTTTTATTTTTAAAAAATAATTTATAGTATATTTAAATTTAAAATTAATGTTACTCATTTAAAAATTAATTAATATGATAATTAATACTGTTTTTTGTGTAATTTATAATAGTACTATTTGTATTGATGCAGATTACATGAATATGTAGTAATTTTTAACTTAAAAAATCTTAAATTTATCTTAAATAGTCAAAATAATCTTATATTTTGAGACGGAAAGTATTTATTGTAATTCTGTAAATAAGCACACCCCAGGGTGAATAGGTGTACAAACCCACAAGTAATCTACTGTAGACAATTTTTAAAGTTTACTGCTACGTACAAACTATAATCGGACTATAATCGGACAGGTTAACCTTGTCTGTTTTAGTATATGTTCTGTGACACTCCCAAAATAGGTATACATCATCCATCTTGAGTCGTCAAATACATGGTACAAAATTCAAATACAACTTAATTATACAACAGTCGTGTAAAATACGACAAAACATATGTTGTGAGTTTTAATATAAATATTGTCATCTAGACAATATCCACACTCAATTGAGTCCTCATTATATTTATTATCACACTATTTAACAGAATAGTGAGGACTACTAATGCTATTATCTGGACCGTCACTCCATTCCCCGACTAGTCCATGCTACGTTCTCATTTCCTGAAGAGAACAATGAAAGTAAAAGGGTGAGCTCAACTAGCCCAGTAAGAAATATTATGACTAAGGTAATACAGAATAAATTATCGTTAGCCTTTAACAGTGTTAAACTGATACAATATAACAAACATCAAGTTTAACTACAACGAAATAAGCAATCCATTAGAAGAGGTAGAGAATAAAATCTACTATCTTCTATGATTTAAAAGGTGTTTCATCACTTTTATCGCTGAGACTCAGCTCAATAAATAATCCACATCATCCCTGCACTACGACCAAGGATATTCATTAGTATCACAACCACAAATTATCCATGCCTTTATGGGCGAAGGATATTCGTGTATTCATCAATGGTCATGATCATGCCAACAACAATCCATCAATGCACTACGGGCCAATGAGGACTTTTACCACATCATTTGTAACATTACGGTCATGATTATCTGGAGTTAATCCACGGTCATAATCATACCAAGTCCATCTATGCACTTCTGAGCCACGATGACTTTCAACATAATATAAACATGAGGATGATGATCGCTGATTGATTTCGCATAATCAATGAATACGCAAAGTATACACGATCAACAAGTAATAAAGTGAAAGTAGAGTATCGTTCCCACGAGGAATTATTTAATAAAATTACCAAATACTAACTCTTAACCAAATCAATTTTATTTAAACAACTCAGAAATTGTGATTTTTCTAATTAAGAAAACTAAATTAACAATTAAAAGAAATTATTCTAAAATAAATCAAATAAACAAAACTAAGATTTGAATGAATTCAGATAAATAAGGATTAAGACCTCAATATCCCCAATTATGAACTCTAAATCAATTATCCAATTATCCCAATATTTATGTCTACTGAATTGTTAACAGGAATTCTCAAATGCCAAAAGTCCTTTTCCAAGTGATCAATTGCCTTCTATTTAATCCAGATTAATCTTGCTATATTCCTATGCAAAACAATTGAATTAAACTCTTTTCAATCCCAATTCCTTATGTGTTACATGCGACGAATAGATATTTCTATTCTATTTACAAACCTAATTATTCACTTTGCAAATAACTAAGTCACATGATATCATGCCCAGTTCTAACCCTAGAATTCCTCTTTCAATTCCTTCTAGAGTAACAAGGTAATTACTGATTAGATAATTAATCAATAAGCATAATGCAAGATAAACAACTCACTTTGACACAAATAATTGGAATAAATTGAATAACTAATTTATAGCCATAAAAGGTTCAATTGAAATCTTAATAAAAGAGTTAGTTCATAATTAATGAATTAAAACCAAGAATCCACAACTGAATAGACATTAAAAGATAAAAGTATGATAAGAGAAGAGAATAGAATCATTGTCAAAAATCTGATGCTCCCTCTCGCTTCTCGCTTCTTGATCTTCAGTGTTCTTCAATTTGCTTCAATCTCCAATGGCTAATTAAGAACTAGGGTTTATATTCTAATCTAATAGAGTGTTTTATCTAGTCTAATCTATGTAATCTTCCTTTATTTTATGACTTACATCATGTATTTATAGATTACAAGTCCAATATTTAGCTTAGGAACAAATCCAATCCAATTTGGAGTCAAAAAGGTGTCAAATTTCGCCCAAAAATACGTCCATGCCCAACCAACCTCTTCCCAAAGACCTCAAATACTAGGGCACGACGCTTTCATCGCTTCATTAGCTACCTTTTGTAGTATATATATGCTAAAATGGGCGCTCTAAGCTGGCCCCTTTTTCGACATTTTCTACTCCGACGTCCTTTGGGAAAGTGGCCATAACTTCTTCGTCCGAACTCTGATTTTGATGATTCAAGATTTTCTGGAAAGAAGAGACGTAGATCTACAACTTTCATTCTTTAATTTTTTCGAAATAAGGTCGGGAGAAATACTCAAATTGGCTCTAAAGTGACTGCTGTGTAAATGGCAAGCCAAAAACGCGAATCTAGCCACCCCGAACGTCGATCCAAGTAACTTTTGTCCCAACTCCTACAAAACAACATAAAACATGCATGAATAGACACAAACACTTAAAATCAACCAAAAAATTAAGCTCAAACGCACTCAATTATGAGTATAAAACTCACTCATCAAATACCCTTAAACTTAAACCTTTGCTTGTCCTCAAGCAAAAACATAAAAGAACTAAAAATAAACAAACTAACTCAACTACATGAATGCATATGCATGATCTACTTTCTAATATACCTACGAACCCAGTAATAAATCAGTATGATATATAGCAACAGGCCTCAAAGATACCATTGGTACTCAAACAATATATCCAATCAAGTCAAAATTCATAACTCTAACCAATTAGTCAATCCAAACCTGTCATCACCCATGTTGTGCGTGTGTGCTTGTTAACCATTCTAACCAACCACAATTCAAGATAATCACATAACAAACTTCTTAAAAGGAAAATTTCAGTTCCAATTCAATTACTTTTGTGAACATGATAACTCTGGTTAAAACTAAGCAATTACCAAGTCTTAAGGTAAATACAGGATTTATTTATACTCTTATTCAATCATGAGGGCATTTTTGCTCTTTCTCGTGTTTTATTCATTTTTTTTTCATGGTTGTGCAATGTCTTATTCCCTTAGGCTTTTCAGTGCTACCTTAACGAGCTTTCGACCAACGATCAAGCCATTAAGACCTTAGGGCGCTAGGTGTAAAGACAATCCCCTCGGGCTTACTTACTTAAGTAACAAAGGCCACAAAACTAGACAAACATGCCACTGTGTTTATTCTTTTTTTTTTCTTTCTAGATTTTTTTTTTTTTTTTTTTCATCATTCCTTTTTCTTTTTTTTCTTTTGTAATATATATATCCCATAGATTCCCCCAAACTCAAGCTTTTACGTATTTCAACCTTTACCGCCAGCTTCACTAATTTTCTTAAATTTTAACAAAGATTTTCCTCGTAAACAAATTATGAAACCCTTGAACCAAGTGAATTAAAATAGTTAAACTTTAAGTGCTAACCTGCTATATATAAGTTTCAGACAGTTTCAGATTATCATCATGATTAAATTTAGAACTCATCATCAATTATCAGCACTGTTCAAGTTAACATTTAATACCAATCTTATCATAGGCCGAGCTAAGACCACACCAACCGATCACACAGATTCATGCAAAAAAATAAAAAAAATGCAATTATACTACATGAACACATACTAATGCAACACATATATGAATATGCAAATAACTACCATGTATTATATGCAACCTAAAAAAAACACAATGCTAACACAAAAAAAAATGAACTACTATGCAGATAACTAACTATATGCAATACGACACTAAAATGCCCCCAAACTTAAACTAGACATTGTCCTCAATGGATGAAATATAAAAAAGTAAAGAAGAGGACTTCCCTGAAAATATAACAATCTTCCTCCTTGTCCACTAAGTTTGGAGAATAGGCTAAGCACATGGAACAAATTGGGCACCACAATTGAATTTGACTTGAATAACTCAGAAACCATGATAAAGCAATTTTATTAAATCCTAAATAAATGCAAATTCAAAACTACTAATATAAAACTTAATAAAAACTAAAAATAAAAATTAAACTTGGGTTGCCTCCCAATAAGCGCTTGTTTTATAGTCTCAGTCTGACTTCTTCAATTCTCTATCCAATTCCCCTTCGAAAATTGAGGAATCCTCCATCCATCAGTATCAATGTCTCTTTTGGGAGGTTCCCATTAGCAAAAACCCTTGAATTAAAGTCACCTAGCATGCTCTTTGTAGATAGGATCCCCATTAAGAACGGCAAACCACTAAGTGCTTTCCTCATTGTGTTTGTGATCAAATTATGGCATGGAAGCTTGTCAAACATAATGGGCTCTTCCTCTATCTTCTCCTTTTTAACCCACCATGACTCCACAGTTGTATTAGCTCTTATGTCACAAAGAGCTTTGCCTACGACATGACTGCCGATTGGGCATGGTTTTGCAAAACTGTCCGGATTCTTGAACTTTGGTGGAGGAGGCACATGGGATACTAATGAAATTGGCTCATCTTCGTTGGTACTCAAAGTTAGATCTTCACCGATATCATTTTCTTGGTCCCCAAGTCTTTCCTCTCTTTCAACATCTATATCATTTGGCACATCCGGTTGTAGATTTGGTTCGAGCTCACCATCAGTCTCGGCATCCATGTCATAGAGCCAAGTGTATTGAGGACGGTTGTTCAACGCATGTGCTATCTGCCCCAATTAATTTTCCAGATTCTTGATCGACGCACCTAGGCTTTACATATTCAGCTCTATTTGATTAAATTTTTTGTCTTTTTACTCGTTCTTTTTGTCAGACGCTCTAATAAATTTTTCCAAGGCTTCTTCCAAACTTGATTTCATCTCTGGTTGTTGAGTCTAATTTTGAAATTCGGATGTGTTTTGTTGTCTCGGCGCTTGAGCTCTAGCTTGATTGTTACTCCATGAAAAATTCGGTGATACCCCCAATCATGATGATAGTTGTTGGGATAGACATAATTATTGGGGTAATCATCACTATACTCTACCCATTTCGGCCGATGGGCGATTGATGACTCATATGATTTCCAAAGACAATAATCACAAGTAATCGCCACACTTTGATGACGTTGAGCTTCAAAAGCTTCAAACATCCTCGAAAGTGTCTCAATCTGTGCTAACAATGCAGAAAGTTTCTCGAGTCTGTCAATCTCCGCTCCCCTTGGTTGAGTCATGTTCGTGTATGGCCATTGATACAAAAAGTCATCCATGGTACCTAAAAAGAGAGAGATATAGAAGAGAATAAAAAATAAAAATAAAATAAAATATTTAAATTAAGACTAATTTGATTGAAATTAATATTGGTAAATAATTATTAAATTAATTCCCGAATAAATACCAAAAAACTTGTTGATTGATTTCGCAATCAATAAATACGTCAAAAGTATACACGGTCAACAAGTAATAAAGTGAAAGTAGAGTATCGTTCCCACGAGGAATTATTTAATAAAATTACCAAATACTAACTCTTAACCAAATCAATTTTATTTAAACAATCAAAATTGTGATTTTTCTAATTAAGAAAACTAAATTAACAATTAAAAGAAATTATTCTAAAATAAATCAAATAAACAAAACTAAGATTTGAATGAATTCAGATAAATAAGGATTAAGACCTCAATATCCCCAATTATGAACTCTAAATCAATTATCCAATTATCCCAATATTTATGCCTACTGAATTGTTAACAGGAATTCTCAAATGCCAAAAGTCCTTTTCCAAGTGATCAATTGCCTTCTATTTAATCCAGATTAATCTTGCTATATTTGTGACGCCCCCAAAATAGGTCCATTCCATTCAACCCATTCTGAGTCCCCAAATACATGGTACATAAAATAACTACAACTTTATTACAACAATTGTCGTGCAAAATACAACAACACATATGCTGTGAGTTTGGATACAAATATATATCAACTGTGACTCATGTCCCAACCGTGGATAGCACCTCATAATGACACCTTACATAAAGGTATAGTCGAAAACTGTTTTAGAAATTAGAATCTTTGGGAAGTGCTCAAGGAAACCTTTGTACATGGGAGGCCATGCGTCTAGGTTATTATAGATATCACATGCCCACAGAATTATCCTTGGTTGACCCAATAGACCCCAAAGAAAAACGAGAAGATTACTATCATATTCTTTCCAATGGCGAGTCTTCTCTTGACATATCATTATCTCCACTTGTCTCTAATTGAGGGTTATATTTCAAATAGACTCCAAGATCATATAGATAGTCTTTGGTAGATATACTCAAAGAAGTGGATGAAACACAACCTGCTCTTATGATGACACGAGGTTGTATGTCATTAGACATCTTGTATGATAGTGGCAAAACACCCTTCCAAGTTAAATTCACCTCACCTCAACATCTATGACCACCGTTTCTATTCCTTTGTTATTCCCCGCCGACCCAAATACACTTTTATTACCGAAAGGAATTGTGAAGCAAAAGGGTGAGCACAACTAGCTCGGTAAAGAATATCATGACTAAAGATAAATAAATTATCAATAGACTTCAACAGTAATAAATCAGAGATTTAGAACATATGGTAGATGATAAAACTTTTCAACCATAGTTGCGGTGAACGAGCAATCCATTAGAAGAGTCAAATAGACCATAAAGTCCATTATCTTCTTCATGTTAAAAGTCCACTAACAATATTTTATCCCTGTAACATCAATCAACAATTCCTTTCTACAATCATATGAATAACTCATAATCATAATTGTGATTCTAAATTTCTCTTCTCATCCAGAACGAAGATAATTTTTATCACCTGTCTTTACCTGAAACATCAAAGATCATGGTTATACCAAATCACGCTTCATATTCATAATCATACTAATAAATCCATCTTTGCACTACGGGCCAAATACATTCATTAACATGTCATCTTTTACACCACGGGCAAAAGATATTCACTAATAATTCATCTTTGCACTACAAAGCCAAAGATATTCCTCAACAGCTCATATTTGCACTCATGGGCCAAATATATTCATCAACAGCTCATATTTGCACTTACAGGGCCAAATATATTAATATCTCAAATAAATACTTAATCATTTCGTAATTTATATAAACCATAATTATAACCATATATGTTGATCAATTCACCTTTGCACTTAAGCTAAAGATATTCAATTATAAATTCAATGGTCATGATCGTATTCACCAACAATTCAACTTTGCACTATCGCCAAAGAGAACCTATAGTCACGATCATACCAATAATCTACCTATCTTTACACTCAAGTCAAAGAGAAATATCATCATTAGGGTTATAAGAATGTTATATATGATAATAAAAATAATATAATCAACATATATATTTAATCTCAAGAGTAAGATTCATAAATCAATGATCTCATAACACCTTAATCAAATATTATAAATCACTTAATAATCTCATAATCTAATATTATTAATACTACCACAATATTTTAATCATTTCTTAAACTTATAAATAATTTATTTTAATTATTTACACTTTACTAATAAATGCATTTAATCATTCTAAAATGCCAAACTCATAAAATTTCATCACCAATAACCAAAACCCTCATCAAAAATCTGCATATACCTTATATATGATTCTCAAGCCATAAAATCATATTTACCAATTTTCTTACTTCACAAAACATATTTAATTCATTTACTCATAACTAGAACATTTTCATGAAAAATATCAAATCAGTTCCAAAAATATTTCTCTTCTGAGATTTAGCATAATATAGTCCCATATTGAACATATATTTTTCTCAGAATTTTTAAAATTCATTTACTATTTTTCATATGGCCAAAAGCGCGAATATTTAGACATTTATCATAAATTGTAATTTTGTCCAAATATTCTGAAATTTACACTCAGATACTTTTGTTATATACATGTACTCCCAATAAAAATTTCATCAATTTTGGAATTAACCACAAGGAGTTATAAGCGTTTATTTTTAAAATAGTCTTTTCTCATAAAATCCATAACTATTAATCTATATATCCAAAAATCGCCATTTTTGGACACAATCAACAAAACTCATCAAATTAGCATTTCAAATTTTTCCAGAATTTATGAAGGTTCAGAAAAATTTTGAAATTGAAAAATATAATAACCCTTACATACTAATGACAATATCCCTTACCTCAAAAGAGCAATACTTCTGACTGGAATAACGTTGAACGAACTTGCACCGTATAGCAACACTCAAGATATCAAAATACTCACAAGAATATACTCGATAATAGAGAAAACTTCAGTTTCTGGTGTGATTTTTAATTCTAACCTAAGCACCTATTTATAGGAAATTGCTTAGAACACCAAAGCAGAAAATTTAATATAATAATAATATATATATAAAATTTTCCTTAGTCCACCTTGACCATCTGAATTCAGCATCTAACATGTGCAAGTGGGTCCCACAACAATGATAAAAATGTTTTTCTTTAAAAAAGATTTAAAACTTCAAAAATCAATTATTCTGGAACTTCAATAATTCATAATAAATAGCCCTTTATCAGAAAATTCGAATCTCGCGACTTTTTATAGGAAATTCAATTCTCTACAACTTTGCAGAAGAAAGTTTTTCTAAATTCCAAACACAAATTGACCGAAATCCACAAACGGGCAATTTTACAGGCTATAATCAGATTTCAGTCAAAATTTGTGTACACCATCATGTTTAACATGTGTTAAATATTTTTTGTAACACACAAAACATGTGTTTAGCATTTAATGCAACAAAACTACTCTTCCTCCTCATTTATTCATATATCATACATTCATTGTAAAAATATCACCATTATTATATTATCAGTAATATAATAATATATTTTATCGTAAAAGATAAAATATTAATTTTCAACAATTGTCAAATAAAAAAAAATTATCCATCTATAACCACATAAAATGAATATTTTCCTTATCAATAATTAATTATTCACAAATAATATTAATCATTAATCTGATAATGGGAAATATTATGTAGTGACAATTATTAAAACAACAATAATATAAAATTTTAACGTAGCAATTATTGAATCAATAAAATAAAATATTGAATAAAGAATTATCGTAACAATTATTGAGTAATGCATTCTTACAAAAAAAATTATCATGCTTCATGAATAGTACTTTGAATAATAGTAACTCGTGAATAGTAACTCGTGAAAAATAACTCATAAATAGTAACTTAACTCGTGAATAAGAACTCATAAATAGAACTCATGAATAGTAACTCTTTGAATAATAGTAACTCATGAATAAGAACTCATGAATAGTAATTATAAAAAATTGAATACTTTTATTTCATAAAATTCGGGGTCTTACAATATTCATATGCAAAACAATTGAATTAAACTCTTTTCAATCCCAATTCTTTATGTGTTACATGCGTCGAATAGATATTTTCATTCAATTCACAAACCTAATTATTCACTTTGCAAATAACTAATCACATGATATCATGCCTAGTTCTAACCCTAAAATTCCTCTAAGACCCCAAATTTTTATAAATAAAATCAAATTTCTAATTTATTATTCTTGATTAATAAGGTGGTAATTTGATTAATGTGGTTAGTTATGGGTAAAATGCGCAAATTTTACAAAATAAAAGTGTGGTTATAAAATATTCATTATTGTTTGGAATATTCGTTCGTCGTGGAATATTCTTTTTCGCTGGAATATTCGTATTTACGACAAGCAATATGCATTCGTGGGCCCCATAACTAAAAATCGATTGATGAAAGAAAACGACAAATATAAGTTTTTTATAAATAACTACAGAATTGTTACCGCTAATACACCGCTGGATTACCCGTGGTTAAAATACAAGAATACGCGTGGTCAGCACAAAGAAGACACCAGATTGCATAAAGATTGATTGTTGAATTATTGATCCTTACGTAAGAAGGCACTACTCAATAATTGTTACAAGAGTTACCGCTCAATATTATATCGATTCAATAATTGTCATTTGATATTTTATATCATTATGTTTCAATAATTGTCATTACACAAAGATTTTTTTATTATCGAATCAATAATTCATATTATTTGAATAATATTATTAGATAACATTATTGGCAATGTCTAGAAAGTTCTGCCTCAAGGAGAGGTTTGGTCACCTAATCATACGCCAAGAAGTGAGAAATCCTTATCGAAAGCCCCTTTCCTCGAACCGCCGTCATTAAGATCGCGTGATTCTCGTAATATTATTTTTAAATAATTAATTATTGATTATTATGATAAAGAAAATATTTATTTTATGTGGATATAGATGGAGAAAATTTTTAATGTGACAATTGTTGAAAATTAATATTTTATCTTTTTCCGATAAAATAATTCATTTAAATATATTATTTTAATAATATATTAATCTATGTGATATTTTTATAATGAATGTGGGATATATGAGTATATGAGGAGGTAGAGTATTTTGTGGCATTAAATGTTTAATATATGTTTTGTGTGTTTGCGGACACAATTCTCGACCAAAATTGATTATGATCGTAAAATCGCTTCATTTATGGATTTCTGATAATTTCGCTTGAATTTGGAAAACTTCCTTCTCGCAAAGTTGTAGAGAATTGAATTTCCTATAAAAAGTCGCGAGATTCAAATTTTCCGATAAAAGGGCTATTTATCATGAATTATTGAAGTTCTTGAGTTCAAATAATTGATTTTTGGAAGTTTTAATTATTTTATATAAGAAAACGTTTTTGTGGTTGTTGGCACATGGGTGGTCTGATGTTTTTGACCAAAGAAGGCATGCTAGAGTTTTCAAAACATGTGGGTAGGAATTTTGAATAAATAATAATATATTTTATTAATTTAGTCTCCTTTCATGCTCTAACATTTTCCTATAAATAGAGGGGGTTAAGTTAGAATTGAAAATCACACCGTAAACTAAGTTTTCTCTCTCTCTATATATCGAAAGTTATTCTTGTGAGTATACTTTGAGTGTTGCTATACTATATGAAGTTTCACAAAGACTATACCGAAATTCAAATGTAAGACTTGCTATTTTGAGGTAAGTGGATGTTATTTCTTTCAAGAAAATGATATTATTTTCTTCAATATCATTATGCCAAAATATTTGTTGAACTTTTTATCAAATTTGAAACTTTTTCATGCTCTGGTTACTATTCATGAGTTACTATTCACGAGTTACTATTCACGAAGTTACTATTCATGAGTTACTATTCACGAAGTTACTATTCACGAGTTACTATTCACGGTAAGCGTGAAGATGTTTTTTTTTGTGAAATTTCTATCTTTTGTGTCTGGGTTACTATTCACGATACTATAGACTATTCACGATACTACAAGACTATTCACAAATACTAAGACTATTCAATTTAAAAATGAAAATTTTTCTTTTTTTTCCAAGATGTCTATTTTGGCTACTATCTTTGATCAGATCCATGTTTTGATCGTTATTTTTGAGTTCTCGCTTCAAAATCGCTTATTATGAAGTATTATCGATCTTGATAAACCGTTGTATTTAATCCCTAATATTTGTCCTTCTATCTCACCGGATTCGCTTCTAAAAAATGTTTTTCATCATCCTCATTCCTTAATGGTGATATTTTGATGAATATCTTCGGCCCAGAAGGCAAAGAAAAGATGAATGATTAAATCGATGAATATCTTTGGCCCAGTAAGTAAAAGATGAACAAAAGTGTGAGATGAATACGACCAACCGGTGATTAAATGAATATCTTCGGCCAGAGCGCAAAGATGATTAAAGATGTATATCGATTGTTGTTACAGTGGATAAAATATTGATGATGGACTTTTAAATCTTGTAAAAGACAAAGAGAATTCATTCTCTACGCGACTTTTCTAATGGATTGTTGCTTTCACGCATTTGTTGATCTAAAACTTGTCAGCCTATCAGTATTCTATTAGATTTTTCCCTCGTCAAGACTAACGATAATTTGTTGTATATTATCTTAGTCATAATATTCTTTATCGGGCTAGTTGAGCTCACCCTTTTCCTTGTTGTTCCATTTTCTTCTCGTGAGGCGGTAATACATAGCAGATCGAGCCTGGGGTAATGGAATGAAGGTTCTAGAGAGAGTTGTTTAGTAGTCCTCACCATTTTTGTAAAATAATGTATCAATAATTATGATGGGGATTTATTTGCAGGTGGATATTGTCTGCATTTAATATCTCAGATTTAAACTCACAAGATGTATTGTCGATTTCACACGACATTTGTATTATTGAAGTCAGTAGTTATTTCGCACTCATGTATTTGGCGCACTCGTAATGGGTCAGGTGGAATGGACCTATTTTGGGGGCGCCACAATTGGTATCGTAGCTTAGGATATGATCTCCAAGCGAGATCGGAATGTAACTAGAGGGGAGAGACGAAAATCCTCCTTCGCTAAAGGTGTCCTACCTAAGCTTATTTGTTGGTCGTCATAATATAGGATATTATGTGATATGTTAATTTGTTTAATTAACCCTTGTTTTATGACAAGATTTGAGAATGTCGAATCGAGAATATTAACAAGTGGAGTAAATGAGACCGTGAGACGCCTTTAGACTCACCAACGAGGAGAACGCAACAGTCGGGCAATGTTCCTCCCGTGAACAACGCCAATCGAAAGCAAATGATGAACGACGGATGTTTAGAAGCTTTTTGCAGCTCATGCAAAATCGCATTTAGGAGACTCGTGTACAAAATACGGTGGAAATGATAAGAACGCTACGGCTTGTCACAACCAAACAATTCAAAGAGTCGGGACCACCAGATTTCCATGGAAAGCCGGATCCGATCAAGGCGTAAACGTAATAAGCAAATTACCAAGATATTTGATGTCTTGGGATGCACGGAGGAATGTATGGTTCCATTCGCCACCTTTATGTTTCGTGGGTGAAGCAGACATCGGTGGGAATCAGGAAGCGCACTCACCAGATGCACTCAACATGTCTCGGGAAAGATTTCAGAATCGCTCAATGACAAGTACTTTCCCCGAAAGTATTCATATACGAAGGAGGTGGAGTTTATTAGACCGAGCAGAGTAACAATACGACGTGTCTCAAAGACGAGGCAAAAGTTCATGAGTTATCCAGTTCAGACCTCATTCGGTGGAAAATGAGGAACGAATGACGCGTATGTTTCGAGGGTTCTAAAACCCAAATTCGCCAATACCTCATTTCTCATAAATTTTCTCTATTCGATGTTGTAAAATGTGGCTCAATTATTAGAGCGAGATAATGAGTCTGCTCAACCGCCACCAACAACACGATAAAAATCATACCGGTGGCAACGCCATCGACAATGATAACCATCGTGAAAGAAATTATCAGTAAGAAATGGTAACCACTTTGGTAATCATGGCCAAGATAATAGAAGAAATAATTCAAGTGGAAATTTCAAGAAGAGAAGATTAAACGATGGCGGAAGACGCTTAAGAAGAAAGATCAACACCAAAGAACAAATTCTAGGGGAGGAGAACGACCGCCAGCTAGATGTTACAAATGCGAGAGAGAGGGATATAAGTCCAAACTGCTCACACCTTCCAAGGTATGTTTTAGTTGTGGAAAAGAAGATCACATAGCTCGATTTTGTCCTCAGAATAAATCAAGTCCAAATTGAACTATGGCACCAAAGGCGATACTACTAAAAGACAAAGTCAATCTGCCTCGAAGAGCGCTTGTCGTGACTTCCATTAAAATGCGAGGAACCCGAACGGTTTAGCACGGGTTAGTTAATTATAATTTTCATGGGTTTATACCTTACTAGATACCCCTGCCTCTACCCATTCTTTTATCTCTTTGCTTGCGCCAACGCTTGAACTCGACTACGAGAAATTAGACTTTCACCTATTTATGGAGACTCATAGAGAAACTTTCATTACATCCGTTGTTTAGAAATCTTGCTTGATTCAAGTCAGCACTATCACATTACCTCGCTGATCTTATCTCTTTAAAGATACTTGCTTTTGATGTGATTTTAGGATCGATCGTTAACTACTCATCATGCCAAATTGATTGCTTTTGTAAGGTCATTAGTTTTCATATTCCTAAGCAACCTCGTTATTCAATTCAAGCAACCAAACCATCAAGTCAAACATTTTCATATCAAACCACAAAGCTATTTGTTTATTGAAAACTAATGTCAAGCTTTCTTAGCCATGTTATGGACTTTGAACAAAAATACGCCGATTTGAATGATATTTTTGTTGTTAAGTGAATTTCCCGACGATTTCCCGAGGAATTTCTCGCTTACTCCCAAAGTGTGATATTGAATTTTGTATCGACTTTGAACCCTGAGACAAACCCATTTCTAAAATCTCATATCGAATGGCTCCTATTGAACTTCGTGAGTTAAAAACCCAACTATAGAAGTTGATACCCGAGCCTCTATCTTACGACTTCCTTTGGAATGCACACCGCCGCTCTCCGTAGGGGACGCCATATTCGCAAGCAAGAGAAACTCGATAGGTGCTATTGTAACATGCTATCCAAGGTTGGGATATGAAGTCACAATGAGAACAACCTAAGTCAAGAATCTAAATACGTAGCTTTCAGGCTTAGTTGGTTATTATCTGAGATTCGTGGAAGGATATTCTCAAATCGCTATTCCATTAACGCAAATTGACTCAGAGATACAAAATTCGAATGGAGCAAGGAATGTGGAAGAGCTTCAAGAACTCAAGAGAGACTCATTTTCAAGACATGTTCTCACCCATACCATCCTCGAAAAGTTTAACGTGGTAATGACGTGTTGAGTAAAAGATCGATATACGAAAGACGAGTAACGATATTGTCAAAGACTCATCTCAGATAACTTACAAATGATGAAGATAGAGTTAAAGACTCTAGGGACTCACGGATGATATACGAGTATAATCGACTTTAATCGATAAAGTTAAAGTCGCCAAAGCTACACACCGGAGTCGATGAATATGAAGAAGGAGGTGCAAGAAGTTGTTATTCTGTAAGCGAGAATCAATGAAGAGGAGAAAGCTCAAACCTTCGATTTATTAATCCATTTGAAATTCTCGATCGAAAGTAGAACTGTGGCCTATAGACTCGCTTTTACCGCCAAGTATGACGCGGTTTATAACGCTTTTCACGATCGATGTTACGTAAATATGTGGACGAATTCAACCACATTATCGAAGTTAGAACCGCATTTAGAGATAAATCAAGACTTAACATACGAGGAGGTACCGCCAAGATTTTGATAGAAGAAGATGTCCTACGTACGACGAAGGTCATACCACAAGTTAAAGTTTTGTGGAGAAACCATGCTATCGAGAAAATGACCGAGTTGAAACGAAATGAAAGCGGGTATCTTCATCTTTTCGAAACACTGTGTACGTACGCCAATTTCGAGGACGAAATTTCATAAGAGGGGAGGTCAGAAGACCCCAAATTTTTATAAATAAAAAAATCAATTTCCTCTAATTATTATTCTTGATTAATAAGGTGGTAATTTGATATAATGTGGTTAGTTATGGGTAAAATGCGCAAATTTTACAAAATAAAGCAAGTGGTTATAAAATATTCATTATTGTTTGGGAATATTCGTCATCGTGGAATATTCTTTTCGCTTGGGAATATTCGCATTTACGGCCAAAAAGCCATGTGTGGGCCCCCCATAACGTAAAAACTCATTGATGAAGAAAACGACAAATATAAGTTGTTTAAAAATAATCTACAGAAGTTGTTACCGCTAACATCGCTGGAATACCCGTGGTTAAAATACAAAGAATACGCGTGGTCAGCACAAAGAAATTACACCAGATTGCACAAGAAAGATTGTTGAATTATTGATCCTTACGTAAGAAGGCACTACTCAATAATTGTTACAAAGAGTTACCGCTCAATATTATATCGATTCAATAATTGTCATATTGATATTTTATATTATTGTTGTTTCAATAATTGTCATTACACAAAGATTTTTCCATTATCGAATCAATAATTCATATTATTTGAATAATATTATCGATAACATTATTGGCAATGTCTAGAAAGTTCTGCCTCAAGGAGAGGTTTGGTCACCTAATCATGCCAAAAGAAGAGAAATCCTTATCGAAAGCCCCTCTTCCCGAACTACCGTCGTCATAAGATCGTGATTCTATAATATTATTTTTAAATAATTAATTATTGATTATTATGATAAAGAAAATATTTATTTTATGTGGATATAGATGGAGAAAATTTTTAATGTGACAATTGTTGAAAATTAATATTTTATCTTTTTCCGATAAAATAATTCATTTAAATATATTATTTTAATAATATATTAACTATGATATTTTTATAATGAATGTGGGATATATGAGTATATGAGGAGGAGAGTATTTTTTGTGGCATTAAATGTTTAATATATGTTTTGTGTGTCTGCGGACACAATTCTCGACCAAAAATTGATTATAGATCGTAAAATCGCCATTTATGGATTTCTGATAATTTCGCTTGGAATTTGGAAAACTTCCTTCTCGCAAAGTTGTAGAGAATTGAATTTCCTATAAAAAGTCGCGAGATTCAAATTTTCTCGATAAAAGGGCTATTTATCATGAATTATTGAAGTTCCTGAGTTCAAATAATTGATTTTTGGAAGTTTTAATTATTTTATATAAGAAAAACGTTTTTGTGGTTGTTGGCACATGGGGGTCTGATGTTTTTGACCAAAGAAGGCATGCTAGAGTTTTCAAAACATGTGGGTAGGAATTTGAATAAAAATAATAATATATTTTATTAATTTAGTCTCCTTCATGCTCTAACATTTTCCTATAAATAGAGGGCTGTTAGAATTGAAAATCACACCGTAAACTAAGTTTTCTTTTCTCTCTATATTATCGAGCGATTCTTGTGAGTATACTTTGAGTGTTGCTATACTATATGAAGTTTCACAAGACTATACCGAAATTCAAATGTAAGACTATTATTTTGAGGTAAGTGGATGTTATTTCTTTCGCAAATGATATTATTTTCTTCAATATCATTATGCCAAAATATTGGTTGAACTTTTTATCAAATTTGAAACTTTTTCATGCTCTGGGTTACTATTCATGAGTTACTATTCACGAGTTACTATTCACGAGTTACTATTCACGAGTTACTATTCACGAGTTACTATTCACGAGTTACTATTCACGAAAGTACTATTCACGTAAGCGTGAAGATGTTTTTTTGTGAAATTTCTATCTTTTGTGTCTGGGTTACTATTCACGATACTCACGATACTGCACTATTCACTTAATACGCAAGACTATTCAATCAAAAAATGAAAATTTTTCTTTTTGTCCAAGATGTCTATTTTGGCTACTATCTTTGATCAGATCCATGTTTTGATCGTTATTTTTGAGTTCTCGCTTCAAAATCGCTTATTATGAAGTATTATCGATCTTGATAAACCGTTGTACTAATCCCTAATATTTGTCCTTCTATCTCACCGATTCGCTTCTAAAAATGTTTTTCATCATCCTCATTCCTTAATGGTGATATTTCGATGAATATCTTCGGCCCAGAGCAGCAAAGATGAATGATTAAATCGATGAATATCTTTGGCCCAGAGTAGCAAAGATGAACAAAAAGTTGAGATTTAATATGACCAACCGGTGATTTAAATGAATATCTTCGCCCAGAGTGCAAAAGATGATTAAAGATGTATATCGATTGTTGTTACATGTGGATAAAATATCGATGATGGACTTTAAATCTTGTAAGACAGAGAATTCTTTCTCTACGCGACTCTTCTAATGGATTGTTGCTTCCGCCGCATTTGTTGATCTAAAACTTGTTGTCTATCAGATTCTATTAGATTTTTCCCTCGTCAAGACTAACGATAATTTGTTGTATATTATCTTAGTCATAATATTCTTTATCGGGCTAGTTGAGCTCACCCTTTTCCTTGTTGTTCCATTTTCTTCTCGTGAGGCGGTAACATAAAGCAGGATCGAGCCTGGGTAATGGAATGAAGGTTCTAGAGAGAGTTGTTTAGTAGTCCTCACCATTTTTGTAAAATAATGTATCAATAATTATGATGGGGATTTATTTATGCGGTGGATATTGTCTGACATTTAATATCTCGTATTTAAACTCACAAGATGTATTGTCGTATTTCACACGACATTTGTATTATTCAAGTTGTAGTTATTTCGCATCATGTATTTGGCACTCGTAATGGGTCAGGTGGAACCTACCTATTTTGGGGCGCCACAATGGTATCGTAGCTAGGATACGATCTCCATGAGATCGGGAATGTAACTAGGAGGGAGAGACGAGTAAATCCTTCGCTAAAGTGTCCTACCTAAGCTTATTTGTTGGTCAGTCATAATATAGGATATTATGTGACATGTTAATTTGTTTAATTAACCCTTGTTTTATGACAATTTGAGAATGTCGATCGAGAATATTAATAAAGGAGTAAATGAGACCGTGGAGACGCCTTTGCAGACTCACCAACGAGGAGAACGCAAACAGTCGGGCAATGTTCCTCCCCCGTGAACAACGCCACCGAAAGCGTATGATGAACGACGGATGTTTAGAAGCTTTTTGCGCTCATGCAAAATCGCATTTGTGGAGACTCGTACACAAAATACGGTGGAAATGATAAGAACGCGCTGGCTTGTCACACACCCAAACAATTCAAAGAGTCGGGACCACCAGATTTCCATGGAAAGTTCTGATCCGATCAAGGCGTAAACGTGGTCAAGCAAATTACCAAGATATTTGATGTCTTGGGATGCACGGAGGAATGTATGGTTCCATTCGCCACCTTTATGTTTCGTGGGTGAAGCAGACATCGTGGGAATCAGGAAGCGCACTCCACCAGATGATGCACTCAACATGTCTTGGGAAAGATTTCAGAATCGCTCAATGACAAGTACTTCCCCGAAAGTATTCGGCTATACGAAGGAAGTGGAGTTTATTAGACCGAGCAGAACAACATACGACGGTGTCTCAAAGACGAGGCAAAGTTCATGAGTTGTCTGTGTTCAGCACCTCATTTGGTGGAAAATGAGGAACGATGACGCGAGATGTTTCGAGGGGTCTAAAACTCAAATTCGCCAATACCTCATTTCTCATAAATTTTCTCTATATTCGATGTTGTAAACAGTGGCTCAATTATTAGAGCGAGATAATGAGTCTGCTCAACCGCACCAACAACACGATAAAAAATCATACCGTGGCAACGGCCATCGACAATGATAACCATCGTGAAAGAAATTATCGTGCAAGAAATGGTAACCACTTTGCGGTAATCATGGCCAAGATAATAGAAGAAATAATTCAAGTGGAAATTTCAAGAAGAGAAGATTAAACGATGGCGGAAAGACGCTTACAAGCAAAGAAGATCAACACCAAAGAACAAATTCTAGGGGAGAGAACGACCGCCGCTAGATGTTACAAATGTGGAGAGGAGGGACATATAAGTCCAAACTGCTCACAAATTTCTTCCAAGGTATGTTTTAGTTGTGGAAAAGAAGATCACATAGCTCGATTTTGTCCTCAGAATAAATCAAGTCCAAATTGAAATCTATGGCACCAAAGGCGGATACTTTTAAAAGACAAAGTCAATCTGCCTCGAAGAGCGCTTTGTCGTGACCTATTAAAATGCGAGGAACCCGAACGGTTAGCACGGTTAGTTAATTATAATTCTCATGCTAAGTTTATACCTTACTAGATACCGCTTCTACCCATTCTTTATCTCTTCGTCATACCAACGCTTGAACTCGACTACACGAGAAATTAGACTTCAACCTATTTATGGAGACTCTGCTAGAGAAACTTTCATTACATCCGTTGTTTAGAAATCTTGCTTGATTCAAGTTGGCACCATCACATTACCTCGCTGATCTTATCTCTTTAAAGATACTTGCTTTTGATGTGATTTTAGGATTGATTGTTAACTACTCATCATGCCAAATTGATTGCTTTCGTAAGGTCATAGTTTTCATATTCCTAAGCAACCTCGTTATTCAATTCAAGCAACCAAACCATTGAAGTCAAACATTTTCATATCAAACCACAAAGCTATTTGTTTATTGAAAAACTAAATGTCAAGCTTTCTTAGCCATGTTATGGACTTGAACAATAATACGCCGATTTGAATGATATTTTTGTTGTTAAGGAATTTCCGACGATTTCCCGAGGAATTTCTCGCCTTACTCCCAAAGCCCGATATTGAATTTGTATCGACTTTAAATCCCAGACAAAACCCATTTCTAAAATCTCATATCGAATGGCTCCTATTGAACTTCGTGAGTTAAAACCCAACTATAGAAGTTGATACCCGAGCCTCTATCTTACGACTTCCTTTGTGGAATGCACCGGCCAAACTCTCCGTAGGGGACGCCATATTCGCAAGCGAGAGTAAACCGATAGGTGTATTGTAACGTGCTATCCAAGGTTGGGATATGAGTCACAACTGAGAACAACCTAAGTCAAGAATCGAAATACGTAGCTTTCTAGGCTTAGTTGGTTATTATCGAGATTCGTCAAGGATATTCTCAATCGCTATTCCATTAACGCAAATTGACTCAGAGAGATACAAAATTCGAATGGAGCAAGGAATGTGGAAGAGCTTCAAGAACTCAAGAGAGACTCATTTCAAAGACATGTTCACCCATACCATCCTCGAAAAGCGAAACGTGGTAGCCGACGTGTTGAGTAAAAAGATCGATACGAAAGTACGAAAGTACGATATTGTCAAAGACTCATCTCAGATAACTTACAAATGATGAAGATAGAGAGAAAAACTCTAGGTACTCACGTGATGATATACGAGTATAATCGACTTTTAATCGATAAAGTTAAAATCGCCAAAGCTACACACCGAGTCGATGAATTTGAAGAAGGAGGTGCAAGAAGTTGTTATTTCAAAAAGTAAGAATCAATGAGGTGAGGAAAGCTCAAACCTTCGATTTATTAATTTATTTGAAATTCTCGATCGAATAGAAATCGTGGCCTATAGACTCGCTTTTACCGCCAAGTATGACGCTGTGTTTATAACGCTTTTTCACGATCGATGTTACGTAAATATGTGGACGAATTCAACCACATTATCGAAGTTAAACCGCATTTGAGATAGTCAAGACTTAACATACGAGGAGGTACCTCACCAAGATTTTGATAGAAGAAGACATGTCCTACGTACGAAGGTCATACCACAAGTTAAAGTTTTGTGGAGAAACCATGCTATCGAGGAAATGACCGGAGTTGAAATAGAAATGAAAGCGAGGTATCTTCATCTTTTCGATACACTGTGTACGTACGCCAATTTCGAGGACTTAAATTTCATAAGGAGGGAGGTCAGAAGACCCCAAATTTTTATAAATAAAACAAAATTTCCTCTAATTATTATTCTTGATTAATAAGGTGGTAATTTGATTAATGTGCTTTAGTTATGGGTGAAATGCGCAAATTTTACAAAATAAAAGCAGTGGTTATAAAATATTCATTATTGTTTGGAATATTCGCTTGGTCGTGGAATATTCTTTTCGCTTCGGAATATTCGCATTTACGGCGCAAATGCATGTGGGGCCCCATAACGTAAAATCGATTGATGAAGAAAACGACAAATATAAGTTTTTATAAATAATCTACAGAAGTTGTTACCGCTAACATCGTCGGAATTACCCGTGGTTAAAATACAAGAATACGCGTGGTCAGCACAAGAAGAAAGACACCAGATTGCACAAAGATTGTTGAATTATTGATCCTTACGTAAGAAGGCACTACTCAATAATTGTTACAAAGAGTTACCGCTCAATATTATATTGATTCAATAATTGTCATATTGATATTTTATATCATCGTTGTTTCAATAATTGTCATTACACAAAGATTTTCCATTATCAAATCAATAATTCATATTATTTGAATAATATTATCGATAACATTATTGGCAATGTCTAGAAAGTTCTGCTTCAAGGAGAGGTTTGGTCACCTAATCATACTACCAAGAAGAGAAATCCTTATCGAAAGCCCCTCTTTCCTCGAACTACCGTCATGTCAAGATCGTGATTCTATAATATTATTTTTAAATAATTAATTATTGATTATTATGATAAAGAAAATATTTATTTTATGTGGATATAGATGGAGAAAATTTTTAATGTGACAATTGTTGAAAATTAATATTTTATCTTTTTCTCGATAAAATAATTCATTTAAATATATTATTTTAATAATATATTAACTATGATATTTTTATAATGAATGTGGGATATATGAGTATATGAGGAGGTAGAGTATTTTTTGTGGCATTAAATGTTTAATATATGTTTTGTGTGTTTGCGGGACACAATTTCGACCAAAAATTGATTATGTATCGTAAAATCGCTTCATTTATGGATTTCTGATAATTTCGCTTGGAATTTGGAAAACTTTCTTCCTCGCAGTTGTTGTAGAAATTGAATTTCCTATAAAAAGTCGCGAGATTCAAATTTTCCTACAAAAGGGCTATTTATCATGAATTATTGAAGTTCTTGAGTTCAAATAATTGATTTTTGGAAGTTTTAATTATTTTATATAAGAAAAACGTTTTTGTGGTTGTTGGCACATGGGTGGTCATGTGTTTTTGACCAAAGAAGGCATGCTAGAGTTTTCAAAACATGTGGGTAGGAATTTGGAATAAATAATAATATATTTTATTAATTTAGTCTCCTTTCATGCTCTAACATTTTCCTATAAATAGAGGGCTGTTAGAATTGAAAATCACACCGTAAACTAAGTTTTCTCTTTCTCTCTATATTATCGAGCGATTCTTGTGAGTATACTTTGAGTGTTGCTATACTATATGAAGTTTCACAAGACTATACCGAAATTCAAATGTAAGTACTTGCTATTTGAGGTAAGTGGATGTTATTTCTTTCGCAAATGATATTATTTTCTTCAATATCATTATGCCAAAATATTGGTTGAACTTTTTATCAAATTTGAACTTTTTCATGCTCTGGGTTACTATTCATGAGTTACTATTCATTAGTTACTATTCATGAGTTACTATTCACGAGTTACTATTCACGAGTTACTATTCACGTACTATTCACGGCGCGAAGATGTTTTTTTTGTGAAATTTCTATCTTTTGTGTTTCTGGGTTACTATTCACGATATACTAAGACTATTCACGATACTAAGACTATTCACTTAATACTTAAGACTATTCAATTATAAAAATGAAAATTTTTCTTTTGTCCAAGATGTCTATTTTGGCTACTATCTTTGATCAGATCCATGTTTTGATCGTTATTTTTGAGTTCGCTTCAAAATCGCTTATTATGAAGTATTATCGATCTTGATAAACCGCTGTACTAATCCCTAATATTTGTCCTTCTATCTCACCGGATTCGCTTCTAAAATATTTTTCATCATCCTCATTCCTTAATGGTGATATTTCGATGAATATCTTTGGCCCGTAGTAAAAAGATGAATGATTAAATCGATGAATATCTTTGCCCCGTAGTGCAAAAGATGAACAGTGTTGAGATGAACATACGACCAACCGGTGATTTAAATGAATATCTTTGGCCTCAGAAAAAAGATGATTAAAGATGTATATTGATTGTTGTTACAGGATAAAATATTGATGATGGACTTTTAAATCTTGTAAGACAAGAGAATTCTTTCTCTACGTGACTCTTCTAATGGATTGTTGCTTCACCGCATTTGTTGATCTAAAACTTGTTGTCTATTGTATTTCTATTAGATTTTTCCTCGTGAAGACTAACGATAATTTGTTGTATATTATCTTAGTCATAATATTCTTTACCGGGCTAGTTGAGCTCACCCTTTTCCTTGTTGTTCCATTTTCTTCTCGTGAGGTGAGAACATAAAGCAGATCGAGCCTGGGGTATGGAAATGAAGGTTCTAGAGAGAGTTGTTTAGTAGTAGTCCTCACCATTTTGTAAAATAATGTATCAATAATTATGATGGGGATTTATTTATGCATGGATATTGTCTAGACTAAGAATATCTCGTATTTAAACTCACAAAGATGTATTGTCGATTTTCACACGACACATTTGTATTATTGATTGTAAGTTATTTCGCACTACGTATTTGGCTTATTTCGTTATTTTGCTCATGTATTTGGCGACTCGTAATGGGTAATGTAATAATAAATAATGAATCGGAAGTCATGCGTAAACGCACGCATGGTGATGTTCCAATGTAATAATAAAGAATGGAATAATGTAAGAATTTCACCATATATGCGGAATTCAGATGTATGAGTTATTCCAACATAATGATAAAGAATGGAATAATGTAAGAATTTCACCAAATATAGGATGAAATCATGATACAAGTTATTTCAATGAATAAAAAAATGGAATAATGTAAGTTCTCTACATGAATACGAAAGAAATAATACCCTTACTCTCTATAGTTTCTCTCTAGTTTCAAAGAATTCGTAATAAATAATGAAGGAATGAGCTTCTATTTATAGAGAATGGATGAATAAGAATTAATTCATGAACTATCTCAGATTGATTTACTTTTAAATGGACAAATTCATATTGATTTACTATGCAAGATTAATAAAATATTCTAATAAAACAAAATCTTTTAAATAAAATATAATATATTCTATTTATAATCTAATAAAACAAATAACTTTATAAAAATATTCTGCTTTTATATAAAAAGATTTTAATATGCAAATACTATGCATTTACTATGCAAACACTATGCATAATAAAATATAATATATTTTAATTATTGTCTAATAAAAAAAATAACTTTATAAAAGTATTCTGCTTTATATAAAAAGATTTTACTATGCAAAATACTATGCAGTGCACTATGCATAATAAAATATAATATATTCTAATTATTATCTAATAAAACAAATAACTTTATAAAAGTATTATGTTTTATATAAAATATTTTACTATGAAAATACTATGCATAATAAAATATAATATATTCTATTTATAGTCTAATAAAATAAATAACTTTATAAAAGTATTCTGCTTTTATATAAAAAGCTTTCCTATTTTATTACATTAATAATACTAATAAAACAAAATTTATATATATATATATATATATATATATATATATATATATATATAAACTTCGTGACTTCATAAAAGACACCTTAATATATTTAACAACATTTATCATCATTATTATAATTCACAATATTAATTGACTGTGTCGTTCTTAGGAAAGAGGGCTTTCAATAAGAATTTCTCCCTATTGGCGCCGCAATTAGGTGACCAAACCTCTCCTCGACAGTAACTTCTGAGACATCGTTAATATTGCAAATAATAATATTAATAACTCTGTCATCTCAATTATTGATTTAATAATATATAAAATATCGACAATAATTGAATCAAATAACGTGAGATACTATGCAACACCTACTGTGGCAATAATTAAACAAAATTGAGTGATTTCTTACGTAAGCATCAATAATCAATACCGCAGCTACTACTATGCAACAACGCCAGACATCAGTACTTTTTTACTACCGAGTAGTTTAACAGTTTTAATGGTAAAACTTTCGTCGTTATTTTCATAAAAATATTTTTGTCATTTTCTCAATCCGAAAATAATTTCGTTGTGGGGTCCACCAATGATTGTGCCGTCGTACGAATAATTCCTGTTAAAACGAATATTCCCCGACCAATCGAATATTATTTAACAACTTGCATACTTTGCAAAATTTATAAATACTACCCACAACTATAATATTATATCAAATCCACACCATAATATTAAAAAAAATATTTTGAAAAATTGAAATCTTTATTCATAAAATCTGGGGTCTCACAATCTCCCCTCCTTATGAAATTTCGCCCTCGAAATTTATGTACGTACCTAGTATGCCGAAGAGATGAGGATACCTTGACTTCATTTCAGATTCTAAATCTTGAGGTATAACCTTTGAGTGTTGAATACGATCCTTCTTATCCAAGATTGTAACACGTATCTCCTCATATGTTAAATCTTCTGCTATCTCGTCTAGTTCCAATTCAATAATGTGGTTCGGGTCGTCCACATATTTATGTAACATCGATACGTGAAAAACGTTATGAACACGCGACATACTTGGCGGTAAAACGAGTCTATAGGCCACATTTCCTACCCGATCAAGGATTTTAAATGGGCCAATAAAATTGAGGGTTGATATTTCCTCTCTTCATCGATTCTTGCTTCTAGAATAACGCCCTCTTGAACCTTCTTCTTCACATTCATCACCTCGAGTATGTAGCTTGAAATGGCTTTTAACTTTATCGATTAAAGTCGATTCTAATCGTATATTTGTTATCTTCACGTGGGTTCGTATATTCGCACTCGTAAACGCATACGATTTTCTACTCAACACGTCAGCTACCACGTTCTGTCTTCCATAATGATATTGAATGGTATGATCGTAATCTTCAACAGCTCGAGCCAACGTCTTTGGCGCATTATACGTTCGTTTTGGTTGAAAAAAAAATTAAGGGTTGAAGAAATGAGTTTTGTACTGGGGTCAATACAAAATTCGATTTCACGCTCTAGGGGTAGGCTAAGAAGTCTTCAAGAATACGTCAAGAAATTTATTAATGATAGAAATATCATTCAAAATTGTGACCCTCATCCAAGACTTGGATAGCACGTCACATTGATACCTATCAGTTTGCCACCGTTATTCACAACGTCCCCTACGAAAAATCTGGCTTTGGTGCATTCCACACAAGGAAGTCAACAACGAAAGGATCGGGGCTCTTTACTTATGGCTTGATATGACAATGATTGATTTTAGTGGTTTGGTTGCTTGAATTCGTATAACAGGTTGATTAGGAATATAAAAGCTAACAACCTTACAAAAATAATAAATTTTAGCATGATGAGTAGTTAACCAATCGATTCCTCAAATCACATCAAGGGCAAGTATTTTAAAAGAGATAAGATTGACAGGTAACGTGAAAGTATCGATATGAATCAAACAAGATTTATAAACAATGGAGGTAACGAAGGTTTCTCCTAACGGAGTTTCAACAGATAAGTCAAAGTCTAATTTCTCAGGAGTCAAATTTAAACGTTGAGTGCAAGCAAGATAGATAAAAGAATGGGTAGAACCTGTATCTAATAAGGTATAGACTTCACAAGAATTTATGATTAACTTACCCGTAATAACCTTGTTCGGGTTTCTCAATAAATGCTCTCACTTAAAATACCGGCTTTCTCTTGTCTGGGACATCCTTTGGCATCATTATCCTAGCTGGACTTGACTTCACTACACGAAAAAATTGAGCTAGGTGACCTTCTCTTCCATAATTGAAACACGCTTTGGATTGCTGCGTACAGTTTGGACGGATGTGTCCCTCCTGTCCGCATTTGAAACATACGACATGTGGTTGTTCTCCTTCCTTAACAACAGGTGCTGGTACTGACGTCTTTCCATCATCGTTAAATCTTCTCTTCTTAAAATTTCCACTCCTATTATCTTGGCCATGATTACCACCGAAGTGGTTACCATTCTTGGCATGATAATTTCCTCCACGATGGTTATCATTGTTCTGATGGTCGCCGCCAATTTGCCGATGACGATTATTATCGTGTTGTTGGTCGTTGCCTTTTGGATGTGCTGACTCATTATCGCGCTCCAATAACTGAGCCCTATTCACAACATCTGAATATTAAAAAAGTTTGTGAGAAATGAGGTATTAACTTATTTCGGGTTTCAAATCTCTTAGAAACAATCGCGTCATTCGCTCCTCATTATCAACCAAATGGGATGCAAACCGGGATAACTCCGTAAACTTAGCCTCGTACTGCGACACGATCATATTATTTTGCTCCAGCTTGATGAATTCCACCTCCTTCATGTGACGAATACTTTCAGGAAAGTACTTGTCGTTGAACAATTCTTGAAACTTCTCCCAAGACATCTTGAGTCGGCCAGTCGGATATGTTTTACGATTCCCACCAAGAATCGCCTCTTCAAGCAACATAAAGGTGGCAAAGGAACCTTTTGTTCTGAGCATCCCAAGACATCAAATATCTTGGTGATCTGCTTTTAACCACGCCTCCACCTTAAGTGGTTCTCGATTTCCCAAAAACTCCTATGGGTCCAAGCTCCTTGAATCGCTTAGCGGTGGACCGAATCGTGGGTTGCCATTATTTCCACCTCATATTTTGAACAGATTCTCTCTTACCGATGTTGTATGAATTGATAAAGCCTCCGAACATCCCATCGCTCATCATCCGACGCAGGTGTTGTTATTTACTTGAGGATTATTGTCTAACTGCTGCACATTATCCCGGTATTGATCGTTGGTGACTCAACAATCTCATGTGCTTCATTCTTGATCTTAACATTTTCGGATGCAATTTTCAAACACTGCACAAAAACAAGGGTTAATTGACATATCACATATTATCCCTATACTCGACCGACCAATTAAATACCAAATAAACTTAGGTAGGTCATACTAGCGAAAGAATTCCCCTCTCCCCTCCTAGTTCTTATCTCACATCTCACCAGGATCATATCCTAAGCTTTGATACTAACCGTGACGCCCCCAAAATAGGTATACATCACCCATCTTGAGTCGCCAAATACATGGTACAAAATTCAAATACAACTTAATTATACAACAGTGTGTAAAATATGACAAAACATATGTCAGAGTTTTAATACAAATATTGTCATCTAGACAATATCCACACTCAATCGAGTCCTCATTACATTTATTATCACACTATTTAATGTAATAGTGAGAACTACTAATGCTATTATCCGGACCGCCACTCCGCTTCCCCGACTAGTCCTCGCTACGCTCTCATTTCTCAAGAGAACAATGAAAGTAAAAGGGTGAGCTCAACTAGCCCAAAGAAGAAATATTATGACAAATATAATACAGAATAAATTATCATTAGCCTTCAACAGTGTTAAACTGATATAATATAACAAACATCAAGTTTAACTACAGTGGAATAAGCAATCCATTAGAAGAGTCAAGTAGAGAATAAAATCTACTATCTTCTATGATTTAAAAGGTTTTTCATCACTTTTATCGTTGAGACTCAGCTCAATAAATAATCCACATCATCCCTGCACTGCGGCTAAGGATATTCATTAGTATTACAACCACAAAATATCCATGTACTACGGGCCAAGGATATTCGTGTATTCATCAATGGTCATGATCATGCCAACAACTGTCCATCAATGCACTACGGGCCAATGAGGACTTTTATCACATCATTTGTAATATTACTAGTCATGATTATACTGATTAATCCTCGTTCATAATCATACCAAGTCCATCTATGCACTACAAAAATACGGATGACTTTCAACATAATATAAACATGAGGATGATGACAATGATATAAGAATTCAATAAAACAAGTTCAAGAATTAATTTATCCAGAACTAATAATGTCCAAATTGTCAACATGATACTTTTTGTAGAGTAAAATTCAAGAATGCTCAAGAATATTTTCATGAAAAGATACTTGGATGAAGCGCAAATATAAAGGATATTCCACTAATTTCATGGAGTATAGAAGTCAAAACTTTTAACCAACCGAGTATAATAAAGAATGGAATAACAAAAGAAATCACCGTGCATGCGATAGATATACGCATGACATGTGTTATTCCAATGTAATAATAAATAACGGAACCGGTGGCCACGCGAAACGCACAAAATGTGATATTCCAACAAGATAATAAATAACGGAACCGTCGTGAAATTCGCGACCGCATGGATGTTCCAATGAAATAATAAATAACGGAATTCAAAGTCATGCGTAAACGCATGCATGTGATGTTCAAATGTAATAATAAAGAATGGAATAATGTAAGAATTTCACCATGTATGCGGTATTTTTGATGAGATAGGTTATTCCAACATAATGATAAAGAATGGAATAATGTAAGAATTTCACCAAGTATAGGGTAAGACACATATATGTGGTATTCCAATAGAATAAAAAAAATGGAATAATGTAGTTCTTTTCATGAATACTGAAAGAAATAATACCCTTTATCTTAGAAAAACCTGGATATAGGAGTAGTAAAAGTAGCGGTAATACTTTTCTTCTTTCTCTCTATAGTTTCTCTCTCTAGAGTTTCAAAGAATTGTAAGAAATAATGAAGGAATGAGCTTCTATTTATAGGAGAATGGACCTAATAGTAAACTAATTCATGAACTATTTAGATTGATTTACTTTTAAACTGACGATCCATATTGATTTGCTATGCAAAGATTAATAAAATATTCTAATAAAACAAAATCTTTTAAATAAAATATAATATATTCTATTTATAGTCTAATAAAACAAATAACTTTATAAAAGTATTCTGCTTTATATAAAAAGATTTTACTATGCAAACACTATGCATAATAAAATATAATATATTCTAATTATTGTCTAATAAAATAAATAACTTTATAAAAGTATTCTCGCTTTATATAAAAGATTTTACTATGCAAAACACTATATAGTACTATGCAAATACTATGCATAATAAAATATAATATATTCTAATTATTATCTAATAAAATAAATAACTTTATAAAAGTATTCTGCTTTTATATAAAAGATTTTACTATACAAAATACTATGCATAATAAAATATAATATATTCTATTTATAGTCTAATAAAATAAATAACTTTATAAAAGTATTCTGCTTTTATATAAAAGCTTTTCTGCTTTTATTACATTAATAATACTAATAAAACAAATTTATATATATATAATATATATATATATATATATATATATATATATATATATATATATATATATATATATAAACTTCTATGACTTCATAAAAAGACATCTCAATATATTTAATAACATTTATCATCATTATTATAATTCACAATATTAATCGACT
The DNA here is from genome assembly GCA_020205605.1 of Panax ginseng. NCBI lineage: Eukaryota > Viridiplantae > Streptophyta > Magnoliopsida > Apiales > Araliaceae > Panax > Panax ginseng. The sequence continues at coordinate 35,429,695 of CM035137.1, forward strand.
CTTTATTGTTCCGTGAAAGAGGGGGCTTCCAATAAGGATTTCTCCTATCATGCGCCGCAAAATTAGTGACCAAACCTCTCCTCGGCGTAACTTCTAGACATCGTTAATATTGCAAATAATAATATTAATAACTTTGTCATCTCAATTATTGATTTAATAATATATAAAATATCGACAATAATTGAATCAAATAACGTGAGATACTATGCAACAACTATTGTGGCAATAATTAAACAAAATTGAGTGACTTCTCACGTAAGCTTCAATAATCAATACTGTGTGCTACTATGCAATAACGCCTATTACTGTTTTACTACCGAGTAGTTCAACAGTTTTAACAGTAAAACTTCCACCGTTATTTTCATAAAAATATTTTTGTCGTTTTCTTAATCCGACAATAATTCCGTTGTGGGGTCCACCAATGATTGGGCCGTCATACGAATATTCCATGTTAAAACGAACATTCCCCGACCAATCGAATATTATATAACAATTTGCATACTTTACAAAATTTATAAATACTACCCACAACTATAACATTTTATCAAATACACACCATAATATTAAAAAAAATATTTCGAGAAATTTAAATCTTTATTCATAAAATCTGGGGTCTCACATGTTCTTCGTCTATTATAATTGGACAGCTAATATATGTCTGTTTTAGTATATCTTTGAGCACGAACTTAAACAGAATATGCCGAATACTAAAGCTGATAAATGAAAAAAACGCAGAATAAAAATCACACCAAGATTTATATGTGGTTCAACCCTTAAACCTCTAGTCTAGAGGCTTACATCCACGTCCAATACCAAAAGGTATTGGAGACTCACTTTATTAAATTAATATTCAAAGGATTACATAGAAAACTCCATGTGCAACAAAGATCGATTCTGACTTGGACATCTCTGCCCCTTGCACCTCTACAACTCTTCTCACCTCTGAGATCTTGATGCTTCCGTTGTATAGACTGAATATTACAAAGACCCCCAAGTCAACTTAGACTTGTACTCGGTTACAAAAAATATTATATGAGGATTACAAAGACTTTTCAGTTTAATAAGGATTCAAGAGTAATACAATAACACTTGGATAACTTTCTAAATATGCTCAATAATAATTTTCAGCTACAAATCTCCCGTCTTCTTTTGCCGATCAGACTGCATATGTATAGAATAGAATGACAACGACTAGTTTCAACAGTTAGCAAGAATAGCTCCATGAATATTATCAATACCAACCATCTGTTATATATATCTAACGGATATAATATATTTAGCATGATATATAAGGATATAAGATATCCTATATTAAAGGAGTCAAAAAGGTATTAGAAATAAGATGAAAGAGTTCATACCACTATAATGCTTGTTTCCTTAAAAGACTGCAATATTAATTTTAGATTCCTTAGCAAATCAAACTCCTTAAAATACTCCAATTCGAATTTGAATTAGTTGCATAGCTAAACAGCTTATTATGATATACCAATATAGCAACTATTTAAACATATATTAAAACGATACTTTAAAGCTATAAAAGGAAACCAACTTGCTGAAAAACTCTTTGAACTAAAAATATGAGAAAAATTTATCTGTATATAAGAGATTAAGTTACTAATAATAGTACATTCAGTCATGACTTTTTAAATGAGCATGTGGTCTTCTAAGATAACCCAAAACGATATTATTGTGATAGTGGTTTGAGGCCTTATTTGAATGAATTTGATTCGATTTGACCTAAATTTGTTTTAATTGGGACTCGAGATTTGACTCCGAATTGTTTCAAAATCAGTGCCAAAATAATTTTAATTTAATTCTAATTAGACTCATAACCCGTGCAAGATATGAGTTAGTATTGATAATACAATTTAAAATTGTTGTGTGATATTTGATATTATAATTGGAGTATAAATAGTATAATATAAATGGCAGTAATATATTGAACATGAAATTGAAGACTTATATGTATATTAAAATCATTGTATATATTTTTTAATACATGAATTTACATCCTTGGATTAATACAACAAAAGATACAATTTTTTTGAGACTAACTTGATATTAATTCAAGTCTAATTAACTCACTATTAACTCGGGACTAATTCGGTACTGACGAACCAAAATAACTCGGTTAATTTGGATAAGTTAGGTCTCCAATTATCTTGTTATATATAGTAATAAATTCTATAAAATTGAAAATGTGATTTCAGTTCTAAATATTGTGTTAACAAACACAACATTAGTTATTCAAAGTAAATTTAAATATTTATAAATTAAAGACTTTATTCTTAATTATAAAAATTTAGGAATGATATATCATCACAAAACAACAAACGAAGTTCTATATAATATATCTTTATTGACATAGTGGAAGTAAACAGAAATCATTATCAATTGTTGAATCGCGCACGATTACCAACGATAACTTTCTACAACCGATTGATTTTATAAATTCCAAAAAATAGGTAACAAAATTTTAAATCAGAGAATTTTAGAAAATAAGAGAAATCTATTATTCATCAAAAACTGCTTCTTCCCATCATAACAAACGTTTAAATAATAAAACCCTAAAAGCGGAATTCAAAACGGAAAAGAAAAACTAATAAAGAAAATTATAAAAATAACCCAAAAATAATAAAATGTAATTTTAAAGGCCTAAACGATGGAATTTTGATCGTTGACTCGTTTCCAATAAAATTAGACTTCGTAAACACTAAAATCCGACACCCCAAACTTGACAGAAATTACCAAATTGCTACTGGATCAAATTTTTCCATAATCTATCAAAATTTTTCTATAAACTGAATAAAATCTATCAAATCTTTTTATAAACTGACACGCTTACTCTTCAACTGCATCATGCACGAATCTTCTCCTTGCACGCATATAATATTGTTATGTCTTCCATACAAGGACAAAGCTTTAAGCCTATGAAAATTTTGTTTGTTCACATTATTAATTATGAATTTAAAAAGTCTTAAATTAACTTTTAAAATTTAATAATAATATTATATTTTAAAACGAAAAATATAGTTCAATTACGGATACTTGAGGAAGGAATTATGAGAGGAACTTGAACTGTAAAAGGAGACATTATACTACTTAGGGGGTGTTTGTTTAGAGCTGAATCTGAATAGCTGAATCGATAAGTGCGTTTGTTTTGGTCTAAATGGCTGAATCGGTAAGATGAACGAGCTGAATGGCCAAGTCAAATTTTTTTAACTGAATGGCTGAATAAAGTAAAAAAAAAATATTAACTATTATATTAAGTAATATTAAATAAATTTACAATAATTTTGAATTTTTTTCAGAGGGGTAAAATAATAAAGTTTTGTCATTCAGATGTTTCAGACATGTCAATTATCAAACAATTTTTTTCATTCAGATTCAAATTTAGCTCATTCAGATTTAGAGTCAGATTCAGATTCAAATTCAGATTCATTCAGTTTTTATTAAACACCTCCTTAGACTATTAATTTTGATCTATTGAATCTACTTCTTAGATAACATAAAAGAAAAACAAGAGGTATGTCAAAAAAAAACATCAAAAAATTTGATGGATGAGTTGTTATAGATTATGTCAAAATATATAATAATTATGCTGTGAGAATATTTAGTGTCATTTAAAGTTCGTAGTGTAATTAAAACAAGCATAAAAATAGCATTTTGACCTATTAGTTCTGTCAATATAAATATTGATTTGGTATTATAAAACAACCTTAATATGTACCAAGTCTCTCACCCCCCTTAACCCTCAGTATAAAATAATATTATGTTCTTAAATTTACCGTCATAAAGAAATTAGTTGCAATTCAATTTTCATTTATGATTTTTTTTCTTATATTATTTTAGATATTATTTTTTTGATTAATTGTCTTTTTTGTATGGATAGTTTTTAAATTTTCATAAAAAAAAACTAAACAACTAACTTTATTCAGTGAGTGATAACATTAAGTGATTTTTTTACTTCACTTGCATAAAACTAAAAGGATTATTGTTACAAAAAATTCTTTTAGACTTGTCTAAAAAAAATAATAAGAAAACCTTTTAGACTTAATAAAGTGCAAAAATTTAAAATGATTTTTGTTACGAAAAATATTTTAGACTTGTTTAAAATAATAATAATAAACCTTTTAGACCTAATAAAGTGGAAATATTTCCAAGAAAGCCCAAGAAAGTCAATCCACCCAATCAATTCTCAACTCTTTCCTACTTTTCTGACCTGCCCCCTACTTCATGGCAGCTTCTTATATTAATTTCTAATTTCTTCTCCTCATTGTGTCGACTTATGAACCCTACACTACACGTATCCAGTCGCTTTAATAACTAGTCCATTTAACCTGTCACCACATGAGTGCAATAATAAACAAATTAGTAGTATAAAGTAATCTACCAACTTATGCTTATTGTCTTGAAATTTCTAGAAGTAAATCAAATAAATTATATAGTAGGTTTTTTGTTTTACTCTTTAATTTATTTGACCTAAGTAATAAAGCAATATAAGTTTGGTGTTGGGATATGGTATCTATTAATTATACTAAAATACAGCACATGACACAATAGCTTGACATATGTCATTTTTAAAATTTAATACATGTCCTATCTAATTAATGTTCCTCAATACCCTTACCAAAAATGCCCAACTAACATAACAAATGAGATTGAAACAAACCTAAATTCATTCACCTAAATTTGAAATCAACTATTCAAATATGGCATCTAAAATAAAATTTAAATAACAAATAATATCAATCATAACTTACTATATTGATTTTATAATCCCCAAAATCTACTATTTTTCTAAACATAATTATTATATCCTAAAATCACTATTTTTTTAATATTATATCATTCATAGTTATACCATACATTATATCATACATGTATGATATAATATTATAATACACGTGTTGATGATATAATATTATAATACACGATATAACAAAATAATAAAATTACTACCTATCTAAACTATGCGGATATTTACTAATTAAATTATATTACAACATAATATTAGATAGCTTTAAAATATTTAAAATAAAATTAAAATAACAAATAATATCATTCATAACTTACTATGTTAATTTTATAATCCCTAAATCATTACTTTAAAATCATAACTTTTAATCCCAAATTAATATTTTGAATTTATAATCTCTTAAATCACTATAAATTTAAATTATTTTGGTAATGTTAATCATTATGATATTACCATTTCTAATTTAATTATTATATCCTAAAATCACTAATTTGTTATATTATCATTATGAGCTATTATCATTACTCACCGTTATTTAACCTAATTTTATTTCTATAAATACAACATAATATTATACCATTTATAATTATATTACAATATTATATTATATGCTTTAAAATATTTAAAATAAATTTTAAAAAATAAATAATATCAATCATAACTTACTATGTTGATTTTATAATCCCCAAAATCCACTACTTTTTAAAACATAATTATTATATCCTAAAATTACTATTTTTCTAATATTATACCATTCATAATTATAACATAAATTATATCATACATGTATGGTATAATATTAGAATACACGATATAACAAAATAACAAAATCACCACCTATCTAAACTATACAGATATTATCATTACTAATTAAATTATATTACAACATAATATTATACCATTTATAATTATATTAAAACATAATATTATACAGCTTTAAAATATTTAAAATAAAATTAAAATAACAAATAATATCAATCATAACTTACGTCTTATGTTGATTTTATAATCCCCTAGATTACTACATTTTCAAATTAAACGATTTTTATATTATCGTTACTTAATTATTATCTCCTAAAATCACTATTTTTTAATCTCATGTTAAGATTGTAATTTTATAATCACTACAAATCTAAATTGTTTTGATAATGTTAGCTAATTGAATTTATAATTCCCTAAATCACTACAAAGCTAAACTATTTTGGTAATGTCATCTATTCTGATATCATTCTTTTTAATTTAATTATTATCTTTTAAAAGCACTACTTTATGATATTATCATTAGTGTTGAATGACACTTTTGTTGTTAAATTATCCTGTTGGAATATCCTCATGCATGCGATTACGTATTTACTCGGTTCCATTCTTTATTATTCTGGTTGGGAATAACTTTTGCTGCGTCTGCCTCATCGTATGCATGGTGAATTCTTACATTATTCCATTCTATATTATTACATTGGAATAACTTGTCTATGTGGATTATCGCATGCATGGTGAATGATCCTTCATATTCATTTTTTATTAAATTGTGGAAATGATCTGTCTACGTGGATTACCGCATGGCGGGTGAAAATCTATTTGTAGTTTCGTATATTCTATTATACTAATTAATCTGGGATATCATTTCTTTTGTACTCATCATGAAATATCATTTTCTTTGGTATTTTTCTGTTACGAGTTACTATTCACGGGTTACTATTCACCTGGTTACTATTCACTGTAGTATTATTCACTCGGGTATTCGGGATACTTTTCGTGTCAGAGTACTATTCATGAGTTACTATTCACGGGTTACTATTCACCCAATTACTATTCACTGTAGTATCATTCACTCGGGTATTCGGGATACTTTTCATCTCGGGTACTATTCACGGGGTACTATTCCCGAAGTACTATTCACGGGGTACTATTCACCCAAAAAATATATTTCTTTTTTTTCCAAATTATTTTTGGTACATGAATATTATTCTTGAATTTTATTCCACAAAGCAGTATCATGTTGACAATTTGAACGTTATTGATTCCTAGATAAATTAAATTATAAATCTTTAAAAGTTATCCTTGAACTTGTTTTATTGAATTATTATGTCATTGTCATCATCCTCATGCTTATATTGTGATGAAAGTCATCTTTGGCTTACGTGCAGAGATGAACTTGGTATGATTATAACCAGGGATTATTCGATATAATCATGACCATAATGTGACGAATGATGTGGTGAAAGTCCTCATTGGCCTGTAGTTCATTGATGGACAGTTGTTGGTATGATTATGATCAGGGATTATTCGGTATAATCATGACTATTGATGATTACATGAATATCCTTGGCCGTGAAAAATGATGATTTGATTTTATTTATTAAAATTTCGAGTCTCAAATGATAAAGTTGATGAATTTTTTTTAAAATCATAGAAGATAGTATATTTTATGCTCTACTTGACTCTTCTAATGGATTGTTTATTCCGCTGCAGTTGTTGATCTAAAACTTGTTATCTATTGTATTCTATTAGTTGTTATACTGTTGAATGCTAAGGATAATTTATTTTGCATTATCTTAGTCATAATATTTCTTATTGGACTAGTTGAGCTTACCCTTTCTTTCATTGTTCTCTTCAGGAAATGAGAATATCGCTGGGATGAGTCGAGGAATGGAGTGATGGTCCAGGATAAGTGGCATTAGTAGTCCTCACTATTCTGTGAAATAGTGTGATAATAATTGTAATGAGGACTCCATTGAGAGTGGATATTGTCTAGAAGGCAATATTCTTGTTTAAACTCTCAACTATGTTTTGTCGTATATTACCCAACAGTTGTATAATTAAGTTTGTATTTGAATTTATGTACCATGTATCTGGCGACTCAAGATGAGTGATGTATACCTGTTTTGGGGGCGTCACAGTTGGTATCAAAGCTTAGGGATATGATCCCTGGCTGAGATGTGAGACAATAACTAGGAGGGGAGAGACGGGGAATTCCTTCGTTAGTATGACCTACCTAAGTTTATTTGGTATTTTATTGGTCGGTCAGAATATAGGGATAATATGTGGCATGTCAATTAACCCTTATTTTGAAACTATATTCTAGAATGATATCTGAAATACAGGAGATGAGAAATGAGAAAATCATGATAGAGAGGAAATAGCCGGGAAGGTACAATCCGAAAGGAAAGCAAGGTATTCTCATCCCTTCAAATATCAGGTACGTACGTAAATTTTAAGGGAGAAATTTCATAAGGAGGGGAGATTGTGAGATCCCGAATTTTATGAAATGAAAGTATTCAATTTCCTTATAATTATTATTTATTTAGTAAGTGGTTAAATTGATAAAAGGTTAAAGTTAAGGGTGATATTTAAAAAATTTTCAAAGTAAGCAAGTTGTTATAAAATATTCGTTTGGTCGGGGAATATTCTTTTTGTCGGAGAATATTCGTACGATGGCACAATCATTGGTGGACCCCACAACGGAAGTATTGTCGTAGTAAGAAAACGACAGAATTATCTTTTAATAAAAATAACGACGAAAGTGTTACCGTTAAAACTGTTGAACTACTCGATAGTAAAAGTACAGTAATACGATGTCTACGCGCGTGGTTGCATAGTAGCACACGGTATTGATTATTGATGCTTACGTAAGAAGTCACTCAGTTATACTGAATTATTACTACAGTAATTGCTGCATCACATCTCTCATATTATTGATGCAATTATTATCACAGTATCATCTGTATAATATGTTATATTATTAAATAAATAATTAAGACGACAAAGTTATTCATATTATTATTTGCAATATTGACAATGTCTAAAAGTTCTGTCAAGGAGAGGTTTGGTCACCTAATTGCGCGCCAATAAGGAGAAATCCTTATCGAAAAGCCCTCTCTTTCCTGGGAACGACCTGGTTGTTAAATATTGCGAGTTATAATATTAATGATGAATAAGTTCGTGTTGATTAAAGATAAAATTGATAATTTTATTGTGTGAGAATTGTTAGTGTTAGTGGAAATCGACATTTATTTCGATAATAATTAATGTCTGGAGGTTATATTGACCAATTGGGTAATTAACCAGATAAATGAGCAATTAATTGCTATTAATTCACATGCTTATAACTATATGTTCACATGTGTATACTATTGATTCACATGATTTACTATTAGGAGAATTGGTGCAAGATTGATAATACTTGCATGATTAAGTTAAAAATGGAGGTATAGATGAAGGTACTATACTATAATTAATTTTTTTCACATGTTTAGAACTATTGAGTCACATGATTTACTATTGATTCACATTATTTACTATTAGGGGAGGTGGTGCAAGTTTGATAATACTTGGATGACTAAATTAAAAATAAAGAAAAAGATGAAGGTATTATACTGTAATATTTCGAGCCCCAAAATGTGAAATTATTGAAACTATATTTTCCTATAAATAAAAGCTCATTCCTTCATTATTTTTCATCAATTCACTAAAGCTATAGAGAAATTATTATAGAGAGAAATTATAGAGAGAAAGAAGAAGAGAAGTCTGCTACCTCACTATTCCAGTATCCAGTTTTCTTTTAAGGTAAGGGGTATTATTTATTTCATATTTCGAAGAGATATTATTTTTCATATTCGTATGAATATCATTTTTGTTCAATATTCATTGTCTTCGTTTAATATTCGTAAGGAATATTATTTTCGTTCAATATCCGTAAGGGATGTTATTTATTTCTTATTCGTAAGGTGTATTATTTATTTTATATTCTGAAGAGATATTATTTTTCATATTCGTATGAATATCATTTTCGTTCAATATTCATGGTCTTCGTTTAATATTCGTAAGAAATATTATTTTTGTTCAATATCCGTAAGGGAGGTTATTTATTTCTTATTCGTAAGGGGTATTATTCTTTCGTATTCATGAAGAGAGTTATTTTCTTTCAATACTCGTAAGGGTTGTTATTCCATTCTTTATTATTATGTTGGAATAACTTGTCTATGCGACGTACCGCATACATGGTGAAATTCTTCTGTTATTCCATTCTTTATTATTCTGCTGTCTATGCGGTCTATCGCATGCCTAGTGAATTCTGTTGTTATTCCATTCTTTATTATTATGTTGGAATAACCTGTCTATGCGAAGTACCGCATACATGGTGAAATTCTTCTGTTATTCCATTCTTTATTATTCTGTTGGAATATCCTGTCTGTGCGGATTACACATGACCTGGTTCCGGTCTTTATTATTCTATTGGAATATCCTGTCTATGCGAATTATGCATGACCTGGTTCCATTCTTTATTATTCTGTTGGAATATCCTGTCTGCATGGATTACGTATGACACAGTTCCATTCTTTATTATTCTTACGTTGGGAATAACTCGTCTGCATGCGGTCTATCGCATGCATGGTGAATTCTTCTGTTATTTCATTCTATATTATTATGTTGGAATAACCTGGTCTATGTGGATTACCGCATGCATGGTGAATGATCCTTCGATTCATTCTTTATTAAATTGTGGAAATGATCTGTCTGACGTGGATTACTGCGTATGCGGGTGAAAATCCATTTTCAGTTTCGTATATTCTATTATACTAATCTGCGATATCATTTCTTTTGTACTCGTCATGAAATATCATTTTCTTTGGTATTTTTCTGTTACGAGTTACTATTCATGGGTTACTATTCACCCGATTACTATTCACTCTAGTATTATTCACTCGGGTATTCGAGGCACTTTTTGTGCCAGAGTACTATTCACGGGTTACTATTCACCCAATTACTATTCACTCTAGTATCATTCACTCGGGTATTCGGGACACTTTTCGTGTCAGGGTACTATTCCCAAAGTACTATTCACAGGGTACTATTCACCCAAAAATATATTTCTTTTCATCCAAATTATTTTGGTACTTGAATATTATTCTTGAATTTTACTCCTGGCAGCAAGATATCATGTTGACAATTTGGGCGTTATTGATTCTGGATAAATTAAATTATAAATCTTTAAAATTTATCCTTGAACTTGTTTTATTGAATTATTATGTCATTGTCATCATCCCCATGCTTATATTGTGATGAAAGTCATCTTTGGCTTACGTGCAGAGATGAACTTGGTATGATTATGACTAGGGATTATTCGGTATAATCATGACCGTAATGTGACGAATGATGTGGTGAAAGTCCTCATTGGCTGTAGTTCATTGATGGATGATTGTTGGTATGATTATGATCGTGGATTATTCGGTATAATCATGACCATTGATGATTACATGAATATCCTTGGCCGTGGTGTAGGGATTATTTGATTTTATTTATTAAGCTGAATCTCAGCGATAAAATTGATGAAAAACTTTTTAAATCATAGAAGATAGTAAATTTTATGCTCTACTTGACTCTTCTAATGGATTGCTTATTCCGCTACAGTTGTTGATCTAAAACTTGTTGTCTATTGTATTCTATCAGTTGTTATACTATTGAAGGCTAAGGATAATTTATTCTACATTATCTTAGTCATAATATTTCTTACTGGGCTAGTTGAGCTCACCCTTTCTTTCATTGTTCTATTCAGGAAATGAGAATATCGTTGGGATGAGTCGGGAAATGGAGTGATGGTCCAGGATAAGTGGTTTTAGTAGTCCTCACTATTCTACGGAATAATGTGATAATATTTGTAATGAGTACTCCATTGAGTGTGGATATTGTGTAGATGACAATATTCTTGTTTAAACTCTCAGCTATGTTTTATCATATTTTATACGACTGTTGTATAATTAAGTTGTATTTGAATTTATGTACCATGTATCGGGAGACTCAAGATGGGTGATGTATACCTATTTTGGGGGCGTCACACACAGTGTTATACTGCTATATTTTTGGACATGATATTTGTTTAACATGTAATTTCCCTTAAGGTCTGAGGATCGAAATTGGGACATTCTTTATCTGTTTCTCCTTTCGTTTGGATGTTTGAATTCTGGTGCAAGTAAGCGTATATGAGACATGGACTCTTTAAAATGCATCAAGTACCCGTGTCAGATATTTGAGACTTAGTGAGGTTTGTGTAATGTGTAACAGACTTCAAATATGCCACTAACAATCGTATCAATATAACAACTTGATGACATTGTGCGTTACACTTTTTAAATATTTATTAGTGCTTTAGAATGAAAGAGGTATCCATTTTTAACTCTATTGGTTACATTATAAACATTTTTATCAAAAACTAATATATATATATATATACACACACACACATACATACACAACTGTTATATAATGTCTTGGGGTTTAGTGATCAGATTGATTCTATACATGGATATGTATTTGCGCACAAAATTTTCACCCAGCTCTATGCAACATATGCTACCAAAATTTGATCATCGCACAACAATTTACCATCTTCTTATTATATTTTAATTTAGTAATTGCACGTATAAATTTATTATTAACAAAATGAATAATCCCGCTGCAACGCGCGGGTTTATATCTAGTTAATACTAAAGTTGTGCCTAATAAGCAAAATCTAAAGGGTTCTTTACACCACTATACAACAATTAAAAAGTAATTACAAGATTAGTGCAATCATAAAATAATTATAAAAAGAGTGCAACACAATAATGATATTTTGAACTTTTCCCAGTCCTTTTGCTATAATTGACTGAACGAAATCACATACCATCATCACCTACTACTACTATTACTACTACTACTAATTCTCTGTCATTCTTTTCTACCTTTGTTTCTCTCTCTACAATTTACAGAGCACCAACAACAATGATGATGGCGATTTCAGTGGACAATCTCTTTAGAGAGAGAAAGTACTCCTTCACTTTCTCTCTCTTCATTCTACTCATAATATTCTTATTCTCTTTCTGTTAGAGTTTATGTCCTAGAGGCCAATTATTTGATATAATTGCTTAACATTTTGATATTATATTTGATTGAATAAATGAATGATTTTATTATGGTTTTATTTACTGCGTTATATATAAATGTTAACATAATAAAATTTCTTAGAATAGTGATACAAATTATATAGTTTCAAGTATTTGACTTGAACATGAGATTATATAATTTCAATTAGTATCATTGTTCTTAAATGTCCCTAGTCGAGTATCATTGTTGATAGGACAACAATGATGCATTGAGACTAGTATGTGGATTGACTGATGACCAAATCTCATTGGTCATAAATATATGAGATATTAAGTCAATGCATAGGTACATGTTGAGAACGATGTCTTTGATGTATTAACACCATGAGAATTCTACGTAGAACATTATGCAAAGTGTCATTAGCGATTCTCATAGTGACAATGATGTAATGGTCCTCCGACCTGAAATCACTATATTACTACACGGAAATTTATGTACTTTGATATCATCAAATGTCACCTTTAATAGGGTGGACTATAAAGATGATTATTGGGTACATCATGAATCGTGTAAGGAATATGAGTGATCTAGATGGAATTTAACCTTCCTATATATTAGGGGTGATATCCATAGGCCTCTTGATTGAGTAGGACTATGAAATGCATGGTCATACTTAAATAGTGATTTGTTTCATATAGTCTACTCATTGATCAAGAAAACTCAGATTAAATTATGAAGAGTATGACACATTCCATGACTCGAGTTTAATCTAGGATATTAAGGTTAAAAGGATTAAATTACATTGAAACATTGGTCACGAAAAGGTTGCATCGAATCATCGATCTAATTATTACTTGGGTAGCATTGATGAATTACTAGATGTCGCTCACTGTTTATAATTTTATAATATGATTTTAAAATTATTGCCAACGTAATAATAACCTATAGGGTCACACACATAGAACGTAATTTAAAAGGGAATAAATTTAAATTTTAAGAATTTAAATATATTAATATGATTAATAATATTTAAATCACGAATTTAAATTAAAAGGAAAATTTGTATATATGTATATTAATTAAGTAAGACTTAATTAAGTTATATATATATATATATATATATATATATATAAATTCATTTTATGAAATTAGGTTTTGATTAATTCCTTTTAACTACTATATATAGGATATATAACAGCTACTTAGGGTTAGAACATATCTTAAAAACCCTAGCCGCTCTTAGAGAGAGACTAGAGAGAAAACCTTTTTGAAAAATTCTGTTCCTTTGGTGGCTAGTACCGCAAGTCCCTTTATTGCAGAATCATTTGAAGGTTCGTGCGACGTTCGTGTGGATACCGTAGAGGCGCGGTTCTGATTGGATTGCGTAAAGGATTCGAAGCCGTTTCAGAACTCTTTCATAATCGATATAATATCTAAACCACTGAATTAATTTCTATTTCGCATGGATCTTGTTTTGGGTTTCAGAATTGCCTTGATTATTTTCTATTTTTCGCTGCGTTTCTGTGTCAAAACCCTACACTTTCATTTTATTATTCGATTCCCAGTCCTCTCCTCTTATTTTTACCTTCAATCTCACTACTACACAACCACCCGTCTCTTTATCTTCTCTGCTGCTGTCTTTCGCCAATTGGTAACCCAATAAAACTGAATTGGTTACATTTGTATGAATGTTTGACTACCAACTGCACTATGATTTTTTTTTTACAGAAGATGACCATTGCAGAACCCAATAAAACTGTTTATGGTTGCACATGTTGAAGAAAATAAATACAGGTAACACTTGGAAACTGTTCTTAACTTTTTTTTATAATTAATTGATAACCTAATAAAACTGATTTGGTTACCTTTGTATGAAGGTTTGGCTACCAACTACACTATGAAAAAAAATGTACTGGCGGTGACAATTACAGAACCCAATAAAACTGTTCATGGTTACACATGTTGAAGAAAACAAATTCAGATAACACTTGAAAATTATTCTTAACTTTTTTTATAATTAATTGATAACCCAATAAAACTGAATTGGTTACCTTTGTATGAAGGTTTGACTACTAACTGCACTATGACGGAGTGGACAACGATAGTGGGAACGCCGACAGAACTACAGTAGACGAGTTGCACGACCAACTCGGCCCTGAAGGGATTTCATGGCTTGAATTGGAGGAAGGAAAGTGAGTACCAGGCCAGTTGGAGGTTTTGGAGGAGGAGTTCGCGAGGAGGAGGGACGTTGGTGAGGAGTCATGGAGGAATGGAGAGCTGAGCTTGAGGGATTTAAATTGGGATAAAGGGAGTTACAATAGAGATAAGGTGAGAGACATTTGTGTTTGATGGATAAGAGAGATTCAGTTGGGGAAGGAAAAGTGGAAGTTGGGATCGTGGTTTAACTCTCTCTAAAAACTTAAAAAATTCTTCAATTTTTCTCTCTCTAAACCCACTAAACCCCTTGTTTCCAAACTATGCAATTCGTGATCCTCCCATTAATTTCAATTTCCGAAGCTAATCCTTAAATTTCCGCTTAGAAATTGGGGAAATACTGGAGGCAGTGGATAGTTTCGTTGTCAATGACGGAGGAAGTTCTTCTCAATTGCAGCAGAGTTGCGAGAAGAGTAAAGATGAGGAACACTAATTTTATAAATAAAATATTGAAAATGTATTAATTTTGTAATATTTTCTAAATGCACTTTTATTGTAATTTTTTTTAAAATGTATTAGAAAGTGTAAATATCCCAAACCTAAATGTCACACAGTAGCTCAAAGGGATTCTACCTTGACCTCAAGTAAAGCCCAATTAACATACAATATGACTTAGGTTAACTCTCTTCACACACACACACACACACACACACACACACACACACACACACACATATATATATATATATATATATATAGCAGAGTCGGCCCTGGGCAAGGGCTACCGGGGCAACCGCACAGGGGCCCACAGTTGAGGGGGCCCAAATTTTTTTATAAACTTATGTATTTATGTGTATAAAAAAAATAAAATAATAAAAAGATTAGCGATATTATGCATTGAAAATGATATGTTAGAAAATATTAAATATGATAGTATAATTGATAATTTTGCATCTAAAAGTATAACAAGAAGACATTTTAAATGATGTTTTGTGGTTTAAATTTCATTGGATAAAACTAAAGAAATACCCACTGTAGTTGGTATGTTTTATTGATTACACCATTAAACTTTTAATTTTTCAAATTAAACCACTAAACTAATTATTATTTTGAAATTGGGTCATTCCGCTAAAAAAAATAAATGGTCATTAATTTTTTATCTACAAAACTAATGAATTACAGACTGTAGTTGGCACATTTTACTGATTACACCATTTAACTTTTAATTTTTAAATTACTCCATCAAACTAATTAAAAATAATTACTTTAAATATTTTTAAAAATAATTATTATTTTAAGTAAAAAATATTAAAAACTTTTTTCCTTCATAAAATGAGTAGAGTTTCATAAAATATAGATTCAAAAAAATTAAAGTGATTTTAAATTAAATTAATATCTAGTTAATTTTTTAACAGAATGACCCATTCTTAGTATTAGAAATTTTTAAAAAAAACTAAAAATAGAAATTAAAATTAAAAAATTAGTAAAAGATAAATAAAAAAAAATTGATTCGATTTTTTTCAAAAAGAAATTAATAATTTTATATAATAAATATTATTTTCAAGAAAAAATTGGAAAATTCTTCATATTTTAAAAAATGAGTAAAATTTTATAAAATATAGATTCAAAAAAAAAATTTATTTTCAAAAGAAAAAAAAGATTTTTTTAAAATCAGTAAGGTTTCATAAAACTTTAATTTTTTTAAATCTATATTTTATGAAACTTTACTCATTTTATGGAAAAATTAAAATTTCTAATATTTTTTATCAAAATAATAATTATTTTAAAAATATTTAAAATAATCATTTTAATTAGTTTAATGAGATAATTTGAAAAATTAAAAGTTCAATGGTGTAATCAGTAAAATGTGCCAACTACAGTGGGTAATTCATTAGTTTTGTAGATAAAAAATTAACGTCCGTTCATTTTTTTTAACGAAATAACCCAATTTCAAAATAATAATTAGTGTAGTGGAGTAATTTAAAAAATTAAAAGCTCAATTGTCTAATCAGTAAAACTTGCCAACTACAGTGGGTATTTCATTAGTTTTACTAATTTTATTGATATTTTTATTTTGTAGGTACATGTGATGATTTTTTGCTTCGATGACATTTTAAAGTGTTCTTCCTTATCTTTTGTAAATTCTTATAATTTTAATAAAATTAATTAGTTGATAATTTGTTTATTTTTTTTATTTAATTTATATAAAGGGGCACACTTGAGAAAATTTGTTCTGGGCCTTAGAAAACTCAGGACCGGCTCATATATATATATATATAGACATTTGTGTTTGATGGATAAGAGAGATCCAGTTGGGGAAGAAAAAGTAGAAGCTGGGATCGTGTTTTTACTCTCTCTAACAACTTAAAAAATTCTTCAATTTTTCTCTTCAAACCCACTAAACCCCCTGTTTCCAAACTATGCAATGCGTGATCCTCCCATTAATTTCAATTTCCGAAGCTAATTCTTAAATTTCCGCTTAGAAATTGGGGAAATACTGGAGGCAGTGGATAGTTTCGTTGTCAATGGCGGAGGATGTTATTCTCAATTGCAGCAGAGTTGCGGGGAGAGTAATGAAGAGAAACACTAATTTTATAAATAAAATATTGAAAATGTATTAATTCTGTAAATATTTTCTAGATGCACTTTTATTGTAATTTTTTTTTAAAATTGTATTAAAAAATGTAAATATCCCAAACCTAAATGTCACACAGCAGCTCAAAGGGATTCTACCTTGACCTCAAGTAAAAGCCCAATTAACATACAATATGACTTAGGTTAACTCTCTCCATATATCCACACACACACACACACACACACACACACACACACATATATATATATATATATATATATATATATATATAGAGAGAGAGAGAGAGAGAGAGAGAGAGAGAGAAAAGTTCTTCAACAAACTGATCTGTATATGTATAATCATACATAAAGGTAAAGTTAATTTTTCCTTAGACTAATAAACTTTCATATACAGTTGAATGTCTAAAATTAATAATATGTAATAATTCTCACCCGGAAGGATTTTTCGACGGCAGCCGTCGATCATGGTGTGCTCTCTTGTTTGCATGTCCAAATCTGGCGACATCTTACTTAACAGAAAATACAACATCAACATTTGAAAAACAAACATAGAGTAAATGACTAAAATAAAAGACTAGAAACTAGATATTTGTCAATTTTATTGACTAATCTTATTAGAATTTAAGAATAAATAATACATAAAAATTAAATGAAGAACGAAAAAATAAGACATTAATTTGATTAGTATTATTTGTCTAACGTATTCATTAAATGTACGACTCCTGACATTCAATACATTAATAAAACTTAAGGTCAGTACACTAAAAAATTCCCAAGCCCAAATACAATCAGACCCACTGAATTCCCAACAATTCCTATTGATGAGGTAAGATAAAAGTCACTTTGAAGAAAGAGTCCATTTAAGAGCTTTGGTTATAAATTATTCAAATAAGAAAATGATATTTATTATTTAAAAAATAGTTATTAAAAGGTAGTTATTAAAAAAAGTTATTGGTAGTTATTAGTAGTTATTGGTAGTTATTTTCTATAATAAATATATACCTGAATTTTCATATTATTAAAGTGCTGAAAATTTTTTTATTGTTAAAACTCTTATTTCTCTCTCTAAATTATCAAATTCTTATCTCTCATATTCCTACTTTGAAGTTTTTCATTATTTGCTAAATGCAAAAGTACTCAAGGCTTGTCATATCCACTAAGGCTATTTGCATTCATCCTATAACAATCTCAAGAAGGAGAGGGAGCAAATATTGCTTTTAGGAAAGCGATTTTACGCGTTCAAGCCATTTTTCTACTTCAAGTTTATTTGTGTTCTTGGTTCTTTTATATTTTATTAATTTCCATATTTTTTTATCTCTAACAATCTAAAAGCAATAATTAATTTTTTCTTGCTATTTAAAACACCATTCAAACACCATGGAATCCTCAAACACCATCAAACTCATGAACCAAGATTTTGTTCGCTTTTGATCGCTTTGATGGAACCAACTTCACAAGATGGAAGGACAAATTGATTTTCATGCTTACCGCCTTGAAAATCTTCTATGTTCTCGACCCAAACCTTCCTCCCATTCCTCCACCAGAAAATGATGATTCAACCGAATTGAAAGCACAAGGACAAAAAAGACAGGAAGATGAAGTCATGTGTCGTGGACATATTCTTAATTCACTTACCGATTGCCTATATAATCTCTACACAGTGGAGCCTTCTGTCGTAAAAATTTGGAAGGCTTTAGAATTTAAATATAAGGTCGAAGAAGAAGGTACGGAAAAATTTCTTATAACAAAATATTTTGAAATGAAATTTATTGATAACTTGCCTATTTTAGTGCAAGTACATGAGTTGTAAGTTTTTATGAATCAACTGAGAGCAGCGGAGATTGAATTTCTTGAACCATTTCAAGTAGGAGCAATAGTGGCGAAATTGCTTCCATCTTGGAAAGGTTATAGGAAAAAAATTCTTCATGATTCCAAGGAGTACACTTTGGAAGATATTCAAAAAAATCTTCGAATCGAAGAGGAGATTAGGGTGAGATATGAGAATAAAAATTCTTATGATGGCAATAACAAGGCCAATGTTATGAATAAGCCATCTAACAATTTTAATAAAAGAAAAAAATGGCAAAGGGAATTTTTTAGGTCCTAAAAAGGATCAAGGAAAATTCAAGAAGTCTAAGAATGGAGGATGCTTTGTGTGTGGCAAACCAGGACACTATGCAAGAGAATGCAGATTTAAGAAGACCCAAAAAGCAGAGATTAATTCCTTGAAGGAAAGTGATGATATTGTTGCTACTGTGAGTGAAATCAATGCTATTCAAGGAAAAGTAACCGATTGGTAAAATTCTTTTTAAGACCTACAAGCATATTGATGATGGGCAAGAAATTCAAATGGGAAATGAGAAGAGGTCTAAAGTGATAGGCAAAGGAAATGTTGAACTTGTCTTCACTTCAGGCAAGAAAGTGACTCTCACCAATGTTATACATGTTCCAGATATGAATAGGAATATTGTTAGTGGGGATCTTTTGGGCAAACTGGGTATTAAATCTGTATTCGAATTGGGAAAATTAATCTTGTCCCTAAATGGTAATTTTGTTGGAAAATGCTATTGTAGTGATGGAATGGTCAAACTCTCAATTGTATCTAATGATTCTATTAATAATACGAATAATAGTTATGTTTATATGATTGACTCAATTTCTTTATGGCATAATAGACTTGCACATGTAGGTTTAAGTACTATGAAAAGAATGGTTAAAAATGGTTTGATATCTTGCAATGTAAATGACTTTAAGAAATGTGAGTTATGTGTTAAAATCTAAGATGATAAAGAAGCCATTTAAAAGTGTTGAAAGAAACACTAGTTTATAAGAATTAGTACATTCTGACATTTGTGAATTAAATGGCATGTTAACTAGAAGTGGCAATAGGTATTTTATAATATTTATTGATGATAGTTCTAGATATAGTTATGTATATTTGTTAAAACATAAAAATGAGGCATTTAATGTGTTTAATAACTATAAAGCAGAAGTTGAGAATCAGTTAGGAAAGAAAATTAAAATACTTAGAAGTGATAGAGGAGGTGAATACTTTCCTAATGAATTCAATGCATTTTGTGAAGAAAATAACATAATTCATGAATGCATTATTCCACGAACACCAGAACAAAATGGATTAGCCGAAAGACGTAATAGAACTTATTTGGAAATGGTTAATGCTATGTTATTGCATGCTGAATTACCTTTTAATTTGTGGGGTGAAGCTTTACTTTTATTATAATCATATATTTGAATAGGATTCCTATGAAAAGAAATCATATGTCTCCATATGAGTTATGGAAGGGACGAAAACCCAACATTGATATATTTTAAAGTGTGGGGTGTCTTGCATATTGTAAAAAAAAAATGATCCAAAGAGGACCAAGTTGGGGCCTAGAGGGATCAAATGTGCTTTATAGGCTATGATCGACATAGTAAAAATAATACATATCGGCTCTTAAATTTAGAGTCAAATGTCATTATTGAATCTAGAGATGTTGAATTCTTTGAACAATTATTAACTAAAGGTAATAAGTTTTAAAACCCTCCTAGTGGTGAAGCACTAGGAGAACCATCTCAAGATATTGTTGAGCAACTTAGTTCATAAATGATTGATCAACAATCAAATGAACAAAGGAAAAGTAAAAGGGTACGAAAAGCAAAATCTTTAGGACCTAATGAGATCGAGTCTCAACGTATTTCTTTTTACCTTGTAGAAGGTAATAGAGATGAAGTTGTGAGAATGATCCCTATAGTTCTTCATGTGAAAGATGAGCCAAAGACGTTTAAAGAGGCTATGGCTTCTAGAGACAGTTTTTTTTGTAAGGATGCTATTAGAGATGAAATGGATTCTATAATATCAAACCACACTTGGGAGCTTATTGATTTTCCTTCTGGTTCTAAATCTATTGGCTGTAAGTGGGTGTTTCGTAGAAAGTATCATACCGATGGTACTTTGCACACCTTCAAGGCTAGGTTAGTGGCCAAAGGCTTTCAACAAAAATAAGGTATTGACTATTTTGACACATATGCACCATGAGCAAGAATAACTTCAGTCCGAATAATGTTTGCATTAGCTTCAATTTATAACTTATATGTTCATCAAATGGATGTCAAAACGACATTTCTCAATGTAGATCTCGATGAGGAGGTCTATATGGAACAACCAGAAGGGTTTGTCCTACCAGGAAATGAACATAAAGTTTGTACATTAGTCAAGTATTTATATGGTTTAAAACAAGCACCTAAATAATGGCATGAGAAATTTGATAAAACAATTTTATCATATGGTTTTAAACATAATGTAGCTGATAAATGTGTTTATATCAGAACTTGTGATAATTATGTCGTGTTAATTTGCTTGTATGTTGATGACATGTTGATTGTAAGCAATCACATGGATGGAGTTACAGAAACGAAGAGGTTTCTGTCTTCTACATTTAAGATGAAGGATCTTGGACAAGTGGATACAATCCTTGGTATCAAGGTAAAAAGAAATAGTGGGGGATATGTATTGAGTCAATCTCATTACATTGAGAAAGTGCTAAAAAATTCAAGTCACTTAAAATTTAAAGAAGTAAGTACTCCTTTTGATCCAAGTATCAAGTTAATCAAGAATGATGGAAGAGCAGTAGCTCAATTAGAGTTTGCTAGTGCTATTGGAAGTCTTATGTATGCAACGCAATGCACAAGACCGGATATAGCATTTGCGGTTAGTAAACTCAGTAGATTTACCAGTAACCCAAGTATTGAGCATTGGAAGGCCATTGGGAGAGTTCTTGGATACCTTAAGAGAACTAAAGATTTAGGCCTACAATACTCAAAGTTTCCTGGTATATTAGAAGGATATACCGACGCTAGTTGGATATCGAGTTTGGGAGAAAATAAATCCACTACAGGTTGGGTGTTTACCTTAGGAGGAGGTGCAATTTCTTGGAAATCCAAGAAACAAACTTGTATAACACACTCAACTATGGAGTCAGAATTTGTTGCTTTAGCAGAAACTAGAAAAGAAGTTGAGTGGCTGAGTGACTTTCTTATAGAAATTCCGTTGACTTCTAAGAATATAAGTTCAGTCTCAATTCTTTGTGATAGTCAAGCCACTTTGGCTCGAGCATATAGTGAGACATACAATGGAAAGTCAAGACATATTAGTCTTCGACATGATTATGTGAGGAAATTAATCAAGGATGGGATTATTTCGCTCACATATATAAGATCTAGTGGGAATTTGGCCGATCCATTCACCAAACCTCTGTCGAGAGATATGGTGATAAAAACCTCAAATTTAATGGGGCTAAAACTCCTAAATTAATTCACCAATAACGACAACCCTACCTAACACTATGAAATGAGTAGTTTTGGGTTCAAAGGGTAACAACAAGTTATTGAAAAGTGAATGCTCAGTACTTAAACTAGTATGGCCACTTGAGATAAAAGTACTGGTTGCCATAGTTGGAGGGTTGAGATTTAATCTCTTAATGAAGTTCAATTAGTGGAACAAGTGTCTAAAATATGACAAAGACACTGAAAGAACCTCACCTATATGAACTTAGAAGTGGTGCCGCTTCGATTGAGATTTGGAGTTTATCTCATAAAAGTTTATCATGAATGTTGGATTAGCTCATGGCCTTACGAGAGCTGAGCGTGTGATTGTGTGGAATATGAGAATTCTTTGTGTTTGTGTGTGTGATGTCATCGATATTGTCACAAAGAATAACAAGTTCAAAGCTTTCATGCTACTTGGGATTTTGACTTTGTTTTGTGGCATTTACACTAAGGTAATATTCAAATCGAAATATATATTACTGTATTCATCAACATAGTTTGATATTTTGGAGAAATTTTCATATTTGAATAAGTGGGGGATTGTTATAAATTATTCAAATAAGAAAATTATATTTCTTATTTAAAAAATAGTTATTAAAAGGTAGTTATTAAAAATAAGTTATTGGTAGTTATTAGTAGTTATTGGTAGTTATTTCTATTATAAATATATGAATTTTCATATTATTAAATGTGTTGATTTTTGTTGTTCAAACTATTATTTCTCTCTCTAAAATTATCAAATTCTTATCTCTCATATTCCTACTTTGAAGTTTTTCATTATTTGCTAAGTACAAAAACTTCAAGGCTTCATATCCACATAAGGCTATATCCACTAAGGCTATTTGCATTCATCCTATATTTGCATTCAATCTCAAGAAGGAGAGGGAGCAAATATTGCTTTTAGGAAAGCGATTTTAAGCGTTTCAAGCCATTTTTTCTACTTCAAATTTATTTGTGTTCTTGGTTTTTTTTATTAATTTTTTTATTTCCATA
Organism: Panax ginseng; assembly: GCA_020205605.1. Lineage (NCBI taxonomy): Eukaryota > Viridiplantae > Streptophyta > Magnoliopsida > Apiales > Araliaceae > Panax > Panax ginseng. The sequence goes on from CM035137.1 coordinate 35,453,387, forward strand.
TATTTAATCCTAAGGGTTAGGGTTTCGTGTTGGTGAGGAGGAGAAAAATCCACGAAGCGCCTTTTAAATTGATTGATTGATTGAAGAGGGGAGAACGATAGATGGGCGATTACTCCAATGACGCGCAGAACTCCTAGAATTCAGAAATTGTGTTACGGTTATTGGGATTCCAAGAGCATTCTTCTTGAGTCTTTCCACTCCTAGAATCCGAAAACCTTGTTAGGTTTATTGGGATTCCAAGAGTCTTCTTGAGCGTTGAGAGAGAATGTCCAGGTCCTTCGATCTTCTAAGAGTCCAAGTCCTGCGTCTGAAGAGAGGTCCCCTTCCCAATGGAATGGAAGGGGTATTTATAGGGTTTTCTGGAAAGTAGTCATGTACCAGGCACATTCTTTTAGGAAAATTCCAGAAATACCCTTTAATAATCAAAGTAATGCCCAGATCGTCCTGTCCTTCTAGCCACCAATCCCTCAATTAATTCTCAAAATGAGCTGCCTCCACGAGCCTTCTGTCTCAGGACCCGTGGAGGCTTCTCTCGGGTCTCGCATATGTATGCCTACTTTTCTGTCTTCATTCCATTAGGTTATGCGAATCCTAATTTGCACATTTAATGAGGTCGTGGAACCCTAATTGTCCATTTAATTCAATTAGGTCATGTGAACCCTAATTGTACATTTGGGCCCATATTTACCCCCTGTGCGAGAGTTGCATTGCCAAATAGACGATCGTGCAAGAATACTTCAAGCCTTTGAACGATTTTCCTTGGACATACTGAGAAATCCTCCAAAAATCTTCCCATAGCTTGCCCATTATCTGTTTCCTTAATTTTTTTTTTGGAAATTGAAACAAGAAAACATAATCAAATATTACCAAATAAAATTTAATCTAATAAAATTCTTTTTTTGGTAAACCAAATCTTTCCTTTTTACCAAATCAAATCTTATTTTTTTATTTGAAAATAAAATCAAATCTTAATAACATCAAATCTTAATTTTATTTCAGAAATAAAATCAAATCTTAATTTTATTTTTGAAATAAAATCAAATCTTTCTTTATTTTTGAAATAAAATTAAATCTTTCTTTATTTGATTTTGACAATATTTTTTTATTTTTCACTTTTATCAAATCTTATTTTTCCTAGAAATAAAATAAATAAAGTCTTTACTTATCTTATTATGGAGAAGTAAGGAGTCGAGCCTCCACTCTCAAACCTTTCTTGCGCACGCCATGAATCAAGGATAAAGACAACTAATTCAAACCCTTGCAGTTCAAGGATTTGTTTTTCCCACTACGAATATTTGCGCGAGGTTACCAAAAAATATACTACTTCTTGGATTGGAAGACCTTCGATTTCCTAAACCAATCATCATGAACCCAAGTCCTCGTTCGCACTGACAAACCCAAGACTCGATTCTTTTTTTTTTCCGAAGGTACAGGCTCAATCATAATCTTTTCATCATTAATCCAAATCATATAATCCATAATTCGTTTCGATTGTTAAGGTGACTTGCTTTTAAAATTCTCTTCATCACCAAAAGTGCCCTCTTTTCTTTCTTCCGTAGCTTAGACGTTGAAAATATAACTCCGAGGCCTAGAAGGTGACAATATAACCCCGAAGTTTTGGAGCAGCTTTAATCCTCTCAAAAGAGTTCAAGGTAAATTGTGCTCTCTTTAATCACCGATTTTGTTCTCATAGTGAATGTCTAGGCCAGACACCTACGAGCAATAGGGTAATCATGCAACAGGTCTTGTTTTATATCACGATGAAGGCACATGGGAGAACCACCATCCCTTCTTTACATGATCATACACAAATTATCACAGCCTTCGTTGGCCAATTCCTCATGATTGTTTCATCTATATATATATATATATATATATACATACATATATAATTTAGGTAATTGTAGCCTTTATTCTGTTTTTCGAGCCCCATTACCTTGATCATATCTTGGTTTTTTCCCTTGAATATTATCAAAGAAAGGCTATAATTTTCGCGGCGAAGAAAGCAGTTGTTCCAAGCATTTGATTCGTGGAGCAATAGGATCTCAAAGGTATGAAGGAACAACCCTAGGTGTCTGAACCATATAGGGGCCGAACCCTATAGGGAGGCGAAGGATGAAGGGAACAACCCCTAGGTGAACGAAGCCTACATGGACGAACCCTATAAATATTTTTTTAAGGGATGAATGGAACAACCCCTAGGTGGCCGAAGCCTACAGGGCTGAACCTTATAGAGTTTTTTTTCCAGGACTCCCCAATCTTTCTTTTCTTCTGAGCCCCATTACCTTTATTACATCTTGATTTTTTCCCTCGGATAATAAAGAAAGATTTGGCGGTTTTTCAAAGAAAAACACGAAGGAAGGAAAAAAAATGCTTTACATGCAGCAGAACCACCCTAGATAACCGAACCCTAGGGGGTGAACCCTAGTAGGACAAACCCTAGGGGGTGAACCCTAGGGGGAAATCAATGTTTAAACGAATAAAATGAAGTTCGAGAGGAGCAGTTACTATTTGGATCATAACTTTTGATCTGTTTGGAGTTTCAGGGCCCATAATATATCACAACGAAGCTAGCGACGATCCATACAAAAATCATGGCCAACGACCATTTCCATGAAATATGCCGTTATAAGTCCAAAAAGGGCTCCGAAGAATGATTCTGGGCTGTCCAAAAATTTTTGGGGAATTATTTTTTCTTCTATAATTGCGATTCCTAACTCCTTCTAACATTGTTTCTTTTTCTTTTCAGGTGTCTTTAAAGTTAAATATTAGACTTCCCTCTTTACCATGGTAAGCACTTCAAGCTCAAACACTTTCTTTGACATCCTTTCCTTACTCTTTAGACCCCTTCTGCTAAATTCTTCTTGTTTACAGGCCCTCACCATTGAACATTCTGCAGACCTAGGAACCACTAAGGAGGCCCCGTTTCTCAGTGATTAGGGAAGGGCTCCCCTCTTTTTGTCTTTCTGACGTCTTTTGGGAGCGAGTCCAGACTTATGACCATAAAACTCTTTCTCCGCCAGAGACAAAAGGCTTGTTTCTATATGCAACGACTTATGGAGGTTGGGATGACTTTCCCCATTCCCATCGCATTCCCCGCATATGCATAGAGAAGTAAGAATATCCTTTCAGTCCCTTTCGTTTTCTGTCTGATTCATCTGGTCGCCTTCAAAGATGGCAGGATTAGACCAACAAGATCCTTGGAAACACTGATATACGTGGATATACTCAAGAGTGCAGGCATCTTTTATTGTGTTCAACTATGCAGAGACCTACGTATCCAATAGGACTATAACACCCTTGCTGTACTGATCTCACGATGGTGCTCCTCTACTTGCACATTCGTCATTGCCTTGGGGGGAGGGGATGCTCCTCTACGCTGGAGGATGTCTATGCCATCTACAAGTAAGCATTTTATTTCTTATGCGTGAGTCACACCTTTTGTGAGATGATCGCGCAAAATATTTTAAGTGCTAAAGTCTTGATTCCATTTTTTGAACACTTCACGGGGCTTAATGTTTTTTCAAGCCTCAAAAATAAAAGTCGTAGGAGAGGGAACCTCTAGGGGAGCAAACCCGAGAAGGGCGAGCCTTAGAGGAGCTCTCTTGGGATATTTTGAAAATCTTAGATCTAATCCCATTGGGCTCTTTTGCGAGTATCACAAATGGGGAAGCGGATATCGAGTCTTCTTCACCACATGATAATTGTATCAGTCTTGATGCTAGGGATTCTTTGTCTGATGTAAGCTTGAATGACCTATTGTGGGTGATGCAGCGCTCTCTTCACGCCTTTTTACAACTTCTCCATATGACAGTTTTGAGACTCCTACTTTTTTTTAGGCAGAATCCTTCTGAGACTATTGCTGATGTTCATCCTCCCAAAGAGGATTCCGCCAAGTTGGTGATTTCTCGGGAGGGTATTGTGGATAGTACTTTGGGTGGGTTGAATGACCTTCTATCTCCCGTGGCATCTCCTAACTCTCCTTGGATATGTCTACCTTCCATGCTAGGTTGGATCTCTTTATTTTCAATCATCATGTTGTTGCACTTTGTTTAGAAGTCACTTCACGTCACCATGAGAATGACTTACTTTATTTAGAGCTTTAGGAGCTTTAAGATGCCATGGATAAATTGAAGACCAAGCTTTTGGGAAATTAAGTTAGCTGCCCTAATCCTTGAAGGCCTGATAGCCTTGAAGGCTTGATAGCCTTGAAGGCCTGATAGCCTCGAAGGCCTGATAGCATTGAAGGTTTGACAGCATTGAAGACCTGATAGCCTCAAAGGCCTGATAACATTGAAGGCCTGATAGCCTCGAAGGCCTGATAGCATTGAAGACCTGATAGCCTCGAAGACCTGATAGCCTCGAAGGCCTGATAGCATTGAAACCCTGATAGCATTGAAGGTCTGATAGCCTTGAAGGCCTGATAGCCTTGAAGACCAAGCTTTTGGGAAATTAAGTTAGCTGCCCTAATCCTTGAAGGCCTGATAGCCTCGAAGGCCTGATAGCCTCGAAGGCCTGATAGCATTGAAGGTTTGACAGCATTGAAGACCTGATAGCCTCAAAGGCCTGATAGCATTGAAGGCCTGATAGCCTCAAATGCCTGATAGCATTGAAGACCTGATAGCCTCGAAGACCTGATAGCCTTGAAGGCCTGATAGCATTGAAACCCTGATAGCCTTGAAGGTCTGATAGCCTTGAAGGCCTGATAGCCTTGAAGACCAAGCTTTAGCTATTCCCCTCTCTTCAGTTCGACAGGTCATGGCCTTTAGATCATAAACTTTCGTAGTTTTTTCCATATCCTGTATCAGAAAATTCATGTACATAAATTTCATTCATCAAATTGTAGTTTCTTTTATCCTTATTGATTGCCTTTAATTTGAACGATTCCTTAAAACTCAATATTCAACATTGGATCTTAAGTTACCCAAATTAATACTCCAAAACAACAATAGGCCTCATAAATTGTTAAAGAGAAAAAATGTTTTTTTATGCAAACCAACACTTGAATCTATACTTTTCTTTTTAATAAATTAGAAAAAAATATTCAAGTATAAGTGAAGATTTGACAAATTTATTGATAATCAAATTGCTTTTAATGAAAAGCATAACATTTTATATAATAAACCTTACTTTTTGTCAGAGAAAGCATAACGTTCACCACTTTTAGAGATAAAGTATAACTTTTTCAGGTTTGAGGGCTTATACTCAGGTGCCTCAATTACTTTTAAAGTTAAAGTATAACTTTTTGGTCTGAAGACTTATAGTCAGGTGCCTCATTCACTTTTAATGATAAAGTGTAACACTTAGGTGCCTCGTCACTTGGGTCGTCCAATTTCTTGGTAAGTGCGGTCTACGAGGACTTGAAATCTAGTGCCTCGTCACTTGGGTCGTCCAATTTCTTGGCAAGTACAGTCTACGAGAACTTGAAATTGGGTGCCTCATCACTTGGGTCGTCCAATTTTTTGGCAAGTGCAGTCTACGAGGACTTAAAAATCGGGTGTCTCGTCACTTGGGTCATCCAATTTCTTGGCAAGTGCAATCTACGAGGACTTGACCACCATTTAGAGTGGACAACCGTCTTGGGTGGATTTTTTTTATTTCGTCAATTCTTGTGCCTCCTCCCTTGGTCATCCAATTACTTGGCAAGGGATACTCTTGAGGACTTGAACCACCATTTTTGTTGGACCACCATCTTGGGTGGATTTTTAATTCATTAACTCTTGTATCTGTAGTTCAGAGTTCTTTCGATGGTAGAGCCAGTATTTGGGTTCTTGATTTCTGGGACTGCACCCTGGGTGATAGTGTTGCATGTTTCTTTTCCTAGTTCAATCTCCTCGGCTGCCAGCTTCTCATGGTATATCCTCCACAAAATGTAACAGTCCATTGTGGAATGTCCTGCGTATTGGTGGTATACACAGAAGTTTGGTCTTCTTTTCATCTCTTCCATTACAACCAACCGGGGCCTTGGAGGCTTCACCACTTCGTGCTCAACCCATTGTTCGTACAGGCTCCTGAATGCTTCCTCGCTGCATGTGATAGCCTCCGAAACTGGCATTCTAGTATACTTATTCCCTTGCCTTTCTCTGCTTCGCTCAAATTTCTCATTCTTTTCCCTCTTGCCCCCTTTTGGTTTTGATTGAGAATCTACCAAAGCCACAGTTGTTGTCTTCTTGCCCTTCCATGTAACCATCGCATGGTTGGTGGGCAATGTCATGATTCCTCCCAAGTCTTGTGAAAATGATGAGAGGGTCTCAAATGAATCACAAGCTTTGGTTATGAGATGGGGCTTGAAGGTGTCTAAAGCACCATTGTTACATATTCTAACCAAGTTCTTTTCTTCAATTGGCTCTGCACACTTCTGTGCTTAAGCCCTAAACCTATCCACGTAATTTGACAGCTCCTCATTTAGATTCTGTTTGAATCGTATGAGCTCTATGATGGTTACCTATTTCTGCACATAGAAAAATTTCTTAAAAAATTATAATTTTAGATCATCCCAATTATGAACTGATCCCTTCTCCAAGTTATAGTACCAACTGAAGGCATTATCCATCAAAGTCTTGTTGTATTCCCTCATCAACAAATTGTGATTGTTCATTTTATCATATCCTAACCATGGAGACATCGAATCCATGAACCTGACAATGTGTTCCCTGGCATTTTCTTTCTCCCCATTGTATTTTGGAAATTATAGGGGATGCTCGATATACCCTGTCGGGTAAAGTTGTCTTTGAATATGTGTCGAGTAAGGTGGAGTAAAGTCTAACTTCGAAGGTCGGGATGTCTGCCTGTGAAGTTGATTGATCACATTAATCATATCATCTTTTGTCACATATTGGCTCGCGGTATGGACTCTTTGTGGTGTTGTGATGTATGGCGGCATTGGTTGTGTGTATGGTACAGAAATTGGTTGATGTACACTGACATCATAAAAATTCGGTATCGGTTGTGCTTGTAAGCTGGTTTGTTAGACGAGGCTTGGGATGGTTGGTATCTGCACTTGTGAAAATGCGGGGACAGTAGTCGAAATGACGTTTGTCTGAGGCTAGCTGACTTCCAGTCTGGGTTGTGGCATGTCACCACTGTTCTGAGATTCTAAGTGGATGATTGGAATGGACTGATTCTCCGTCAATGGAGGTGCAGTCTGATTCTCCTTATTGTTGTTATCGTTGTTTTTGTCTTCCACTCCTGCTTGTTCACCCTGCGAACTGCCTGGGAACATGGCCTTGAAGGTGGGGATCTGCATCAACTGCTAACGGAAATTCCCCATTTCCTCTTGCTTCCTCTGCATCTCCAGCATCATGGCCATCATCATCCCTTGTCCTTCTCGTGCTTCCTTCAACGCCTTGAGCATCTCTAATTGCACAACATTTGCCTGCTCTCCGCTTGCATCTTCGTCTTGCCTTCCTACGTTGGTTTGTTGTTGATTGGCCATGTATGGTGATGTTGAACTCCCTTCCGAAACATCTTCAATAAGTGGTTGATCAAAATCCAGGTTTGCGCCTTAGAAAGGTTGAGTTGCTTGCCTTGGAACTGGATCTAGTGAGGTAATGCTATTTATTGGTGAAGCAACTCTTCCTGTAGTTCTCCCACTTCGAGTTGTGGGCATACCCTTCATGAATTCTACACCTCTCCAGCAGAGTCGCCAAAGAATTATGGGCAAGAAAATCGTACCTTGCTAGGGTTAGGGTTTCATGTTGGCTGAGGAGGAGAGAATCCACGAAGAGCACAAAATTGATTGATTGATTGAAGAGGGGAGAACGACAGGTGGGCGATTACTCTAATGATGCGTGGCAGAACTCCTAGAATCTGGAAACCGTATTAGGGTTATTAGGATTCTAAGAGCCTTCTTCTTGAGTCCTTCCACTCCTAGAATCCAGAAACCTTGTTAGGGTTATTGGGATTCCAAGAGTCTTCTTGAGTGTTGAGAGAGAATGTCCAGGTCCTTCGATCTTCCAAGAGTCCAAGTCCTGCGTCTGAAGAGAGGTCCCCTTCCCAATGGAATGGAAGGGGTATTTATAGGGTTTTCTGGAAAGCAGTCATGTCCCAGACACATGCTTTCAGGAAAATTCCAAAAATACCCTTTAATCATCAGAGTAATGTCCAGATCATCCTGTCCTTCTAGCCACCAATCCAATCCCTCAATCAATTCCCAAAATGAGCTGCCTCCACGAGCCTTCTGCCTCGAGACCCGTGGAGGCTTCTCTCGGGTCTCGCCTATTTATTTTTGGCTTTTCGGTCTTCATACCATTAGGTTACGTGAACCCTAATTTGCACATTTAATAAGGTCGTGAAACCCTAATTGTGCATTTAATTCAATTAGGTCATGTGAACCCTAATTTTACACTTGGGACCACACCTACTTTTTTTCTGACCTAGCTCCTACTTCATGACAACTTCTTAATTATATTAATTTCTAGCTTCTTCTCCTCATTGTGTCGATTTATGAACCCTACACTACACGTTTCCAGTTGCTTTAATCACCAGTCCACTTAACCTGTCACTACATGAGTGTAATAATAAACAAATTAGTAGTATAAAATAATGGGTAATAATTCATAACATGTATTTGTTATAAATTTTTATAGAACATACACCATTTATATCATTGAAAATAAGAAGGAACGACCATAATTAGAAATTAAAAATAAAAAAAAAACACTTGGCGTTCGCTACTAATCATGGTCGTTAATTTTCATTTTCAATAGTATAGATGGTGTATAAGACTCTAACTTTTTATGAATAAAGATTTAATTTCTCTAATTATTATTTTGAATAATAAGGTGTTGATTTGATATAATGCAAATATGGGTGAAATGTGCAAATTTTGCAAAGTAAGCAAGTGGTCATAAAATATTCGTTTGGTCGGGAAATATTCTTTTTGTCTGGGAATATCCGTATGACGGCGCAATCATTGGTGGACCACATAACAGAATAATGTCGGATATAGAAAGCGACATAAATAAAATTTTTATAAAAAAATAATGGCAAAACTTTTACCGCTAACAGTTGAAATACCCAGTGATAAAAGTACAATAATACACGTGGTGGCACAGTAGTACACAATATTATACAGTGTCTCTGATTTTTGATTCTTACGTAAGAAGTCACTCAGTTTCATTTAATAATTGCCACTGTAATTGTTGCACAATATCTCATATTATTGATTTAATTATTGTCACAGTATCATCTACACAATATTTATATTATTAGTTAGCATTATTGGCAATGTCTAGAAAGTTCTATCAAAGAAAGAGATTAAGTTATATAATTACGCGCCATTAAGGATAAATCCTTATCGGAAAGGAAAAAAGGATAAAGAGTGGACATGGAAGACCAGAAATTGGATATTTGTAAATTTTATTGACTATTCATATCCTATATATGGGGAGGTAAGCTGTGATGCCCCCAAAATAGGTATACATCATCCATTTTGAGTCGTCAAATACATGGTACAGAAACAACTACAACTTCATTAATACAATTATCGTGGAAAATACGACAACACATATACTGTGAGTTTAAATACAAATATTATCTTTTAGACAATATCCACACTCAGATAAAGTCCTCATTACAATTATTGATACACTATTTTACAAAATAGTGAGAACTGCTAAAACAACTATCTTGAACCATCACTCCATTTTGACTAGTTCCTCGCTAAATTCTCACCTCCCGAGAAGAAAAAATGGAACAAAAAAGAAAAGGGTGAGCTCAACTACCCAAGGAAGAAATATTATGACTAAGATAATGTAGAATAAATTATCCTTAGCCTTCAACAGTATAACAACTGATAGAATATAATAGACAACAAGTTTTAGATCAACAACTGCAGCGGAACAAGCAATCCATTAGAAGAGTCAAGTAGAACATGAAATCTACTATCTTCTATGATTTAAGAGTTTATTATCAATTTTATCGCTGAGACTCAACTTAATAAATAATCCACATCACTGAATTATCCATGCACTACGGGCCAAGGATATTCGTGTAATCATTAATGGTCATGATCATGCCAACCACTATCCATCAATGCACTACGAGCCAATGAGGACTTTTATCACATCATTTGTAATATTATGTTCATGATTATACCGAATAATCCCTGGTCATAATCATACCGATCAACAGTCCATCTATGCACTATGGGCTAAAGATGACTTTCATAACAATATAAACATGAGAATGATGACAATGATATAAGAATTCAATTAAATGAAAGCAAATGATAAATTTTAAAGATTTATAATTTAATTTATCCAGAAGTCAATAATGTCCAAATTGTCAACATGATACTGCTTTGTGGAGTAAAATTCAAGAATAATATTATATCAAAAATGATTTGGACATAAAAGAAATCAATTTTTGTCATGAATAGTACCCCGAGTGAATAGTACTCGAGTGAATAGTACCCCGTGAATAGTACTTCGAGAATAGTACCCCATGAATAGTACTCCAGTATGAAAAGATTAAAATTTAACAAGAATATTCAGAAAAATATCCTTGTGAAACGATACTAGATGAAGCGCAAATTTCAAGAATATTCTATTAATTTCAAGGAGTATAGAAGCAATACTTAACAACATGAGTGTAGAATTCAGAATTTGAAATGAAATAATATTACTTATATACTACAAAGTATGAAAGAAAATATTATTTCATACGAATATTAAAAAAAATAGTATCCCTTACGAATACGAAAGAAATAATACCCCTTACCTTAGTAGGAGATTGGATACTGCAATAGTGTAGTAACAGAATACTCTTCTTCTTTCTCTCTGATTCTCTCTCTATAGAATTCTCTTGTGAGTCGTTGTGAATTGGTGAGAATGAAAGAAGAATAAGCTTCTAGTTATAGAAGATTTCTAGCTTAGCCTTTGCAATGGGAAGAGGCAAGTGGCTTGACGACTGGTGATGTGAAAAGAAAAATGGTTTGACGCTTGTAATGTGAAACAACAAGTGGTTCAACGCCTGTAATGTGAAACGACAAGTGATTCGACGCCTGTAATGTGAAACGACAAGTGGTTTGACGTCTGGTAAAGGCAAGTACTATTGGCGAAAGTGACTCTTAGATGATGACATATGGGCCCCATAGAATAAACTAAATTTACAACAAACGTCTAATAAACAGACTATTTATTTATATCAAAGATTGAATAAATATTTACACAAATCATTTTATCTTCAATCAATACATTTTTTTAATCTTTCAATAATTATTCATCATTAATATTATAACTCACAATATTGACAACCAGATCATTCCCAGAAAAGAGGGGCTTTCCGATAAGGACTTCTCCTTATTGGTGCGCAATTAGGTGACCAAACCCCTTTCCTCGACAGAACTTTCTAGACATCGTCAATAATACAAATAATAATATGAATAACTTTATTATCTCAATTATTGATTAAAAATATAAAATATTGTGCAGATGATATTGTGACAATAATTGAATCAATAATGTAAAATATTATGCAGCAATTACTGTAGCAATAATTGAGTATAACTAAGTGACTTCTTACGTAAGCATCAATAATCAATACCGTGTGCTACTATGCAACCACGCCAGACATCGTATTTTTATCACCGGGTATTTCAACAGTTAACGGTAAAATTTTCGCCGTTATTTTTATAAAAAGATAATTTTGTCGTTTTCTAAATCCGACAATAATTCTGTTGTGGGGTTCACCAATGATTGTGTCGTCGTACGAATATTTCCCGACAAAAAGAATATTTCCCGACCAAACGAATATTCTCCGACCAAACGAATATTTTATAACAACTTGTTTTACTTTGCAAAATTTTTACATATCACCCTTAACTTAATCATTTTATTAATTTAACCATTTACTAAATAAAATAATAATTATAAAAAAATTGAATATTTTTATTTCATAAAATTTGGAGTCTTACATAAGCTAAAAGCCACTTTGAAGAAATAGTCAATTTTGAGAGCTTTATAAAAACAAGTACTCAATTAATTGTTGGGTTGGGTTTGGAAAGTATATCGATCTTTAAAGCTTTGTTTTTGAGTTTTAGAAGAAAAGAAAAGAATATAAAATTTAAATTAGAGTAGAAAATTTGAATTTTTTTTTTGAATTGTTTCTGAGTTTTTAATAAAAAAGAAGAGAAAATTTAAAAATTTTCTTTTCTTGCGTTTTAGAGTTTCAATGAAAAGGAAAAAAAAAATATTCAAGATAAATTTAATCAAAGAAAAAAATTTCATAATCAAATACAAATATCCAAATAAATATTAAATAAAAACTATTTCGACAAAGTTATTATCATATTATACCCAAAAGTCATTAAACATAATCTGTATTATTAATACTAACAAAGATTATTCATCAAATTCTATAAAAAATTCAATCTCCTCTCTAATGATAATCCAAATATTCCTCGTGCCTTGTCATTTTCTAGTAGTTTGATTATTAGATGACAAAAACTTTTGTTGTTACTGCATGATTTTCTGTAAAAAAAAATTCTTCTCATGGGTTCGTTAAAAATCAATTCTATATTGACTCCTTTATTAGTAGCTCTGTGTATACTCTCCAGTGGCATGCCATGTTTTTATCCATTTTTTTTTTTTTGTTAAAAACTCAAAAACATAAAAATTGAAAAGAAAACTTTTTTATTTTTCTGATGATTTTATGATGATTTGAATGATGACTAATTTAAGTATATTAGACATGTGCATGGTTCATGGTTTGTTATAATATTATAATTAATATGCATGGGTTATGGTTATTATATGAACATTTGTTGCCGATTTTCTTCTGTTGGTAAGTGGGAATATTTCAAAATCATTTCAAATTTGATTTGGAGTTTATTAAGGAAGATTTGATTTGGAGTCTATTAAGGAAGATTTGATTTAGAGGTTATTAAGGAAGATTTGAATTGGAGTTTATTAAGGAAGATTTGAATTGGAGTTTATTAAGGTATGCTGGTATTTATAATTTTAATAATGACAAATATTATGGTCTTTTGTTATTAATTCCAGCTGAACCAAATTGGTTCTTCTATTTCATCAGAGTATTTCGTGGGTGCTTATTTATTTAAGGATTTTATCTTGCTTAGTGGAGCCCACATTAGTTAGTGATATTTTGGTATTCTATTTTGAAAAGGAGACTTACAGAAGCTATTGAGTCTTATCCGTATTAATCTCCTTATTCCTTTATTTAAGGTGTTTTGGTTTGACTTGAAAACATATCCTTGATTTACCAAATCTGTTGAACTCTTTAATTGCTAAAATCATGGTGTATATCAACTGTGATATATGTTCCGTTGGTCAATATTGTAGCTTTAATTATGGGATTTAAATTATCTGATTTCTTGCTAACAAATATAGTCATTGGCCTTCATCTTATATAAAGCTTCATCATGCTCGGTTTTGAAGGAGCCCAACAATTGAAAAGCAGCAATTCATTCTTCTTAATTCTTATAGCTTTCTAATAGTCTTTCTAGCAATCAATGTCCTGTTATTCTTAATCTAGAAAGTTGATATTCCATTGGAATCACCATCATTGTAATCTGAAAAACAAAACTGTTAGCTTTGGTGGTCTAGAATTTCTAGAGTTTAGTGGGTCTGTTCAAAGGAAGCTTCAAAGGTCTCAGAGGTGAGAACAGGTGCAGAGGTGTACAAGTTGCAGAGGTGCAAAGGGGGCATTGGTGTCCAACATCAGATTTGAGGCTTCTTTGTAATAGGGAGTTCTTTTTATTGTATTTAATTGAATATTAAGTTTAATAAAAAGTGTCTCCAATCCTAGTTGGGATTGGACGTGGATTAGGCCACTAGATTAGAGGATAGAGACTGAACCACGTAAAAATCTTGGTGTGATTTTTACTTCTGTTTATCTCTTTAACTGTCATTCACGTTCTGCACTTTTTTGTTATTCACGCTACTATCCAGACACTAAAGCAGACATGTCTAGCCTTTTGATAATAAGAAACGAAGAACATAAGCTAAAGCAGATACTAAAGCGCATGCATTGAAGTCAGCAATTAAACTCATTTAGAAAAATTTCAAAAAGTTTTCACTTTATCACTTTTAGCTTAAACACCTATTCACCCCCCCTCTAGGTGTGCACATACATAGAATTACATTTGGTATCAAAGCAAGACTCTACTAATATTGATCGTTGCAAGTCGTAGGGGAAGATCCTATGGCACACCTAAACTTTCAAGAAGGTCAGTCCACAAGTAGGCCACCGCTGTTGTTCGGAAGTGAAAACTTCAACTTTTGGAAATTCAGTATGAAGATTTTTGTTAAAAGAGACCCATGGGAATGGTGGGTTGTTGAAAATGGACCTATCATTCCTAGACATGTTGATGGCAAACTAAAGGCTCTCATGGAGATGGATGCAAACGAAAGCTATATGTTTTCCTACAACTCAAGAGCTATGAACACCTTGCTAAGCGGAATGGTCCAAGCAGAAATTGATAAAGTATCATCGTGCAACACAACAAAAGAAATGTGGGATAAAATCTTCATGAGCCTCGAGGGAACTATTAAAGTGAAGGAAGTCAAGCTAAGTTGTTGATGCAAGAATATGAACTCTTCAAATTAGAAAAAGATGAAACAATTAATAAAGCTCAAGGGAGATTTCTTACTCTAATAAACTCTCTAAATATGCTGGGACGAAAAATTGATCAGAGGGAAATTAATAGAAAGCTGCTAAGAGTCATGCCCAAATGGTTTGCACCGAAAGTCATAACTCTCAAAGACTCACCAACAATTAGTACCATGGAAACTCTTACCTTGTTTGGAGAGCTTGAAGAATTTGAAAATCAACTCAAGAGGTATGATGAAGAGGATGAAGGCACCAATAAAGAAAACATTGGCACTTCAAATCGAAAGCTAATAAAGAAAGTGATCACGAAGATTTTGATGAAGAAATTGAAATGCTCTCAAGAAAACTCGAGAGACTACTTCAAAGAAAGAAACAAAGGAAGAATCAAAAAGGTATCTCAACTCCAATGAGCAAGTCCAAAACAGAACAAGATGAAGAAATTGGCCAATTATGTTTCATGGGACTAGAAGACGGTGATCAACTAGAGGTAACGAATTTTCATGAAAATTTTGAAATATCTACATCTGATTATCTTGCTTTACAAAATGAAAATCAAAGGCTTAAAGAAAACTGGTTATTTGAAGAACTGCGTAAATGAGCTAATGAATAAAGTTGAGTCACTTATTGAAGAAAGAAAAGAAAATGAATATCTTAAAAATGAAAATCAAATTTTAAAAGAAAATTTAAAAATGAGAGATGTGTGCATAAATGCTTTTAATGATGGAAAAATGATGAATAGGCAACATGATGATAATGTAACAAATGCTGAAATAAAATCTTTAAAAAATGATCTTGCTAAATTTGTGCAAAGAGAAGAGAACCTAAATGTTATGTTAGGGGCACAAAGGTCTAGTCTTGATAAACAAAGAATTGAGTATAATCCTATTAAAAATATGGAAAATAGGACTAATAATAATATTAGAATGATTAATAGTAAATCAAGGCATAAACCACTTTATTGTTCACCATTTGTTACTTGTAAAAAATGTGGTTTTAAAGGTCATTTTGATTCTGATTGTAATAAAATTAGAATAAAACAAATTTGGGTAAAGAAAAGTGATTCATATGCTACTAACCCAAAAGGACCCAAGAAGATTAAGGTACCAAAAAGATAGAGACTATTTGTTTGTAGGTGTTTCAAGATCAAAAAGGGGATGGATGATTCTTTACTTTGAGAGAGTAAGTTACCTATAAATTATTTGGCGGAATCTGTAAGTACCTCATGTTGTTTTTTTTAAATAGAGTTTTAATTAGATATATTATTTTAATAACTATATGGATTTCGTATTACAAGGGTTAATAACATCATTTATTATGTCAAATGCTCCATATTTAATACACATGATAATCTTGATAAAAGGTTGAGGAATATGTTCATATTTTATTTGATAATTTTGACCCTGATCTGTCAAAAGAAGAGGAAGGAGACTTTGCAGGAAAACAATTTAAGGATCTAGAATTTGAAAAGAAAATAGCTCAATCTAGACAGCCTAAGCTGTCTGCATCAGAAGTAAAAACAGATGAACTAGGAAAACATGCAGACACCTAAATTCAGACTGCTCGACCCGTCTGTTTTTGAAGGCAGATCAGATGAATATTCTGATGTAAAATCTGATATTCCAGAAAGTTAATCAGATGAACAAATGACCAATGACAGTCTTCCAAGAACAACCATAACAGTGAAAAATTATCCTCCTAACCTGAGCTTTAAAGACCTCAACATTGGGATGATCAAAAGAAGTGCTATTGAAGAGATTTTTGATTCTGAAAATACAAAATCCAAATCTACATTAAGGATCACAACTATCAAGCTTTCTACTGGTAACAAAATGTTGATATATAGGTAACAAATTACAAATGTATGATTATATTATTTACTTGCTATATGTGATTTTGTTATAACCTTGTTCTATCACATATTCTTTATTTGCATTTTTTTTTTTAATTTGGCAAATGGGGTGAGATAACTAACTTAGCTAAATTGATATAATTATTTTTTGTTGATGACAAAGGGGAGAGATATAACTTGATGATTTATTTCTTTTGATAATGACAAAGGGGAGAGATATTTGGGTATATTTAAATTGGTTTGAATTGGTATTCATGTTGATATTGAGATACTATATTATGCTGGAATATGCAATGATGGTTATTTGGATAAAGTCATTTTTTTTTCTCCTTAATATGCATAAATTTAGGAGGAGCCATATACTTAGGGGGAGCATGTTGGTGCATAAATTGTCATCATCAAAAAGGGGGAGAATGTTAGTTTTTGATTTTATGATGTTTTGAATGATGACTAATTTAAGTATATTAGACATGTGCATAGTTCATAGTTTGTTATAATATTATAATTAATATGCATGGGTTATGATTATTACATGAACATTTGTTGCTGATTTTCTTCTGTTGGTAAGTGGGAATGTTTTAAAATCATTTCAAATTTGATTTGGAGTTTATTAAGGAAGATTTGATTTGGAGTCTATTAAGGAAGATTTGATTTAGAGGTTATTAAGGAAGATTTGAATTGAGTTTATTAAGGAATATTTGAATTGGAGTTTATTAAGGTATGTTGGTATTTATAATTTTAATAATGACAAATATTATGGTCTTTTGTTATTAATTCCAGCTGGCCCAAATTGGTTCTTCTATTTCATCAGAGTATTTCGTGGGTGCTTATTTATTTAAGAATTTTATCTTACTTAGTGGAGCCCACATTAGTTAGTGATATTTTGGTATTCTATTTTGAAAAGGAGACTTACGTGTTTTATTGGGTCTTATCCTTATTAATCTCTTTGTTCCTTTATTTAAGGTGTTTTGGTTTGACTTGAAAACATATCCTTGATTTACCAAATCATTGGACTCTTTAATTGCTAAAATCATGGTGTATATCAACTTTGATATATGTTCCATTGTCAATATTGTAGCTTTAATTATGGGATTTAAATTATCTCGATTTCTTGCTAACAAATATAGTCATTGGACTTCATCTTATATAAAGCTTCATCATGCTCGGTTATGGGAGCCCAACAATTGGAAAGCAATTCATTCTTCTTAATTTTATAGCTTTCTAATAGTCTTTCTAGCAATCAATGTCCTATTATTCTTAAGGCTAGAAAGTTGATATTCCATTGGAATCACCATCATTGTAATCTGGAAAAAAAAAACCGTTAGCTTTGGTGGTCTAGAATTTCTAGAGTTTAGTGGGTCTGTTCAAAGGAAGCTTCAAAGGTCTCAGAGGTGAGAATAGGTGCAGAGGTGTACAAGTTTCAGAGGTGCAAAGGGGGCATTGGTGTCCACCATCAGATTTTAGGCTTCTTTGTAATAGGGAGTTCTTTTTATTGTATTTAATTGAATATTAAGTTTAATAAAAAGAGTCTCCAATCCTAGTTGGGATTAGACGTGGATTAGGCCACTAGATTAGAGGATAGGGGCTGAACTACGTAAAAATCTTGGTGTGATTTTTACTTCTGTTTATCTCTTTAACTGTCATTCACGCTCGCACTTTTTTTTGTTATTCACGCTACTATCCAGACACTAAAGCGCATATGTCTAGTCATTCGATAATAAGAAACGAAGAACATAAGCTAAAGCAGACACTAAAAGCAGATAATCGAAATAGTCTAAATTAAACTCATTGCAGAAAAATTTCAAAAAGTTTTCACAGTTTATCACTTTTAGCTTAAATACCTATTCACCCCCTCTAGGTGCGCACATACATAGAATTACAGTTTTCTGTCCATTTTAAAACTCAGAAACAGTGTAAAGTGAACAAAATTTTATTGAATATAAATTATGAATATTATTAATTATTTAAAACTTAAAGTTGTTTACAAGATTTATTGGCTTGAAGAATTAATTAATTGAATTAATTACATTAAGCAACTTTGCAAGAAATCAATATACACGGGCTTAAACTTTTTTACTTTTTACAACATATAACTTAATGTTTTAACTAAGACATTGAATTTTAATAAGAACCATATAAATCTTGAGAAGTCATCAACAATACCAAATACATAAAAATTATTTCCCAAACTAGCATGTGTGTGATTTAACACACCCTTTCCGAAATAGAAAGAGAGATTACGCACAAAATATAACAAAACGAAATGAAAGGTTTATGTCACAAAAGAATTGTTTCATAACCCAAAAATGTCACAAGACAAACCATAAAAATATCACACTGGCTTAAACCACAATCTAAGGTATTTATTACAACTCCAAATAAATTGATATATCAAGCCTAAACAGAATATTTCTCAACCATTGGAATGAAGGGAGCTCTCATCACACTTGCATGCCCTTGATTCCCCTGATTACCTGTCGGAAGAAAAACACAACATGAGCCAAATGTCCAGTACAGATATAAAATATAAGAATGATGAACTGAAATAACTAACTCAATTTAATGAACTAAACTGAAATGAACAAAACTAACACAACGAAATAATAGACTGAATCAAATGGCTAGGTGTTATTTCATACCAAACTCAGAAAAAACAAAAATATACCTTGCCACACAGGCAAGTCAAATATTGTCACATATGTAATCAAAATAATGTCACAGACATAACATACATCAGACTGATCGGATCCAGATGCATGCAAATCGGAAGGCGTATTTGGCATAAACATCACCAATTCGCAGAACAGAACATAACAAAAAAATAGGATCAACCCATATGCCTCCCACAACAAATCACCAAATGGCCAACTCCCACCGAAGCACAAAACAGAGACGTTGTGGACTGATCACACCGCCACGGAAGGTGTCATGCCTCGGTGCCAAGAGGACATGCCTGTGATACCCCCACAAGTGATTATAGCTCAGGTATACCCTACGGTATATTCTAACAAAATATCATGTCACAACACATGCGACACAATATGAACACAATGGGGTTCTAGTACGTACATGTTTAATCGAAACGAATCAACAACACAAAGTTTCCAAAACAAATAAAATAATATATACATTACTACGAATATCAAATAAATTATATGCATGATGAACTAGTCTAAAGAGTAGAACAAGGAATTTTAAATATCAATGCCAAAACGAAAAATATCACATAAATTTGAAAATGGATAATCATGTGAAACAATAACAAACTTCTAAACGAAAATCAAAACGAATAAAACAAAATTAAAAAGATTATCGCTGAAGGAGTACGGAATCCGTATTTGGAATTGATAATGCAATACCCAAATTTATATTCCAAGTATACTCCTTAAACAATAATGCTACTATCACATAAAAGTATCACATAAAGCTCACATACTGCATGGATGACACCCATGAATTTGTTGTTGACATGACCCACTTAACTCAACAACAAATCCATGGGTGTCACCCATGCAGTATGTGAACTTTATGTGAACATTATTATGTGATAGTAACATTATTTTTCATTAAAGTAGTACAACAACTAGCTTTTCTTCATATGTCAACGAATTCTTTCTTCTTCTTTTTTTAACAACTCATTGACTTTATATTAATCTCTTACATTGTGCAACAGTGAAACAGTAACCATACATATATAATTAAACTAATATGGCCCAATTGAGGAAATCTATTTCTAAAAAACAAATAACTTCTTTCTGTTTAACTTGCCTTCCATTATATCAAAACAGTATATTCAATAAAAATTCTTTCTATTTAGTATATGTTTTTCTCTACACATACATCAAACACATTCGAAAATGGCATACCCAATACCCAATAATCAATGATATAAAGAAAACAAAAAGAAGAAAATGCACCTACTTGTTTCTTTTCTTCAGTTCTCTTGACACCTCACCTCTTTTCCTTAATTGGTTTGTATCAGATATATGAGAGGAAGATTAGGTTTTCCTTACTATTATTAATTAATATATTTTATTAACCCTCTAAATTTTAATAGGATTTAAAATTACACAACATAAATTAGACTCAATTAGTTAAGGCCCAAATTAATATAATTTTTTTATTCATTATAGTCCACATAAATTAAAAAAAATTTGACCCAAACATAAGAAAAACCCAATTAAAATATTCAAAATATGAAATTAAATGTTATTTATTTATTATTATTATTTTCTTGGGTATTACATCAACAGAATGGAACGTACCTAATTATCAAAAAGATGCGGATACTCCGCTCGAATAGATTCCTCCATCTCCCATGGAACTTTTCGTTCCGAATGGTTCTTCCACAAAATCTTAAAAACGGAATTGTCTTCCTTCTCATAATCCGCTCTTAACGATCCAAAATTGCTTCGTCTTGTTCCTCACAAGTAAGATCACCCCGAATCTTATCGAACGGATATTGCACCACATGCAACCGATGATAATAATAACTCCTCAACATCGACACATGGAACACATTGTGCTCATAAGCTAGTTGTGGAGACAAAGCTAACCGATATGCAACTTCACCAACCCTTTCCAAAATCTCAAATAGGTCAATATAACGTGGACTAAGCTTTCCTTTCAACCAAAATCGTCGAATTCCCTTCCAAGGAGAAACTTTTAAAAACACATGTTCACCAGGTTTAAACTCTAAAGTCCTCCTATGCTTATCAACATAACTTTTTTGCCGTGATCGAGCTGACTTCAATTTTTCCTTAGCCAGCACTACCTTCGTTGTAGTGACTTGAACTAACTCAAGCCCTTCTATATATGGCCCTTTCACCAGCCTCATCCCAACAAGTTGGTGCCCGAAACTTTCTACCATACAACGCCTCAAACGGAGCCATCCCAATACTTGCATGCCGGCTGTTGTTATAAGCAAACTCAACTAAGCTCAAGTAATCATCCCAATTACCTGACCATTCAAGTGCACAAGAACTCAACATGTCCACAAACGTCTGAATAGTATGTTCGAATTGCCCATCGGTTTGAGGATGGAAAGAAGT
This sequence comes from Panax ginseng, assembly GCA_020205605.1. Classification (NCBI taxonomy): domain Eukaryota; kingdom Viridiplantae; phylum Streptophyta; class Magnoliopsida; order Apiales; family Araliaceae; genus Panax; species Panax ginseng. The sequence goes on from CM035137.1 coordinate 35,474,861, forward strand.
ACTAAAGTTGAGGCGAGTGTTCCAAGCTCATTGAAACCCTTTCCAGAACTGTGAAGTGAATCGTGGATCCTGATCTGAAACAATAGACACCGGAGTACTATGAAGTCTAACAATTTCTTGCTGAAAGATCTGTGCCAACCTATCCATCGAGTAACCCTCATGGATAGCCAAGAAGTGTGCCGATTTAGTCAGTCGGTCCACTATTACCCAAATGACGTCATTCTTCCTGAAAGTCTTCGGTAAACCAGTCAAAAAATCTATTGTGATATCCTTCCACTTCCACACTGAAATGTCTAACTATTGCACCAAACCACTAGCTTGTTGATGTTTTATCTTCACTTATTGACAAGTGAGACACTAGCCCACATATTCAGCCACGTCTCGCTTCATGCCATTCCACCAAAAATTCTTTTTCAAATCCCTATACATCTTTGTAGAACCTAGATGAACAGAAAATGGCGAACTATGGGCCTCTGCCAACAAAACCTCCTGAATGATTGGATCTGATGGTATACACAACCGATCACCCAACCAAATCATACCATAGTCATCAATAGGAAACTCGGGTTGTTTGCTCTATTCCAAATTCTGTGTCATACTCCACAATTCCCCATCTTCCTTTTGAGCTTCTTTAACCCGCGAGATAAGAGAGGGCTCCACTCTCATACCAACCACATATCCATCTGAACCTTGTACATAAAACTCCAACTCTAGTCGCTCCATATCTGAAATAAGCTAAGGTTGTGTAATGAGGGCTTCTACACTCCCTAAACTCTTTCGGCTAAGAGCATCTGCAACCACATTCACCTTCCCTGGGTGATATTGAATTCTAGCATCATAATCTTTTAGAAGCTCTAACCAATGCCTCTGTCTCATGTTAAGCTCTTTTTGAGTGAAAATCTATTTAGGACTTATGTGATCAGTGAAGATATCATAAGTCTCTCCATACAAATAGTGCCTCCAAATCTTTAGGGCAAAGATCACTACTACCAACTCCAAATTATGAGTGGGGTAATTCACGTCATAAGGTTTAAGCTGTCTAGAAGAATAAGCAATCACCTTACCATGTTGCATCAAAACATACCCCAAGCCCTTCTTAGAAACATCGCTATAAATCTGGTAACCTTCTGTTCCCGACAGCAATGCAAGTATAGGAGCTGTCACAAGCCGTTTCTTCAACTCCTCGAAACCCTTCTCATGATCCTCATTCCACACAAACTTTGTGCCCTTTCTCATCAATTGAGTCAATTATAAGGCAAGCAAGGAAAATCCTTCCACAAATCTCCTATAGTATCCTGCCAAATCTAAAAAACTTTTAATCTCTATCACCGTAGTAGGTCTCCGCTATTTAGTGATAGTCTCAACCTTCGAAGGATCCACCTTAATGCCTTCAACAAAAATAACGTGGCCCAAAAATGCAACCTTCTCCAACCAAAACTCATATTTAGAGAATTTAGCATATAATTTCTCTTTCTACAAAATCCTCAACACTGTGCGAAGATGCTCTTCATGCTCTTCCTTAGACTTGGAGTAAATCAAAATGTCATCAATAAAGACAATAAAAAATTGGTCCAAGTACTCCTTAAACACCCAGTTCATCAGATCCATAAACACTGCTGGAGCGTTAGTCAAACCGAATGGCATCACCAGAAACTTGTAATGCCCATATCGAGTACGAAAAGCTGTCTTAGGGATATTCTCATCCCTCACCCTCAACTGATGATAGCTCGAACTAAAGTCTATCGTCGAAAAATACTTTGCCCCCTAAAGTTGGTCAAACAAGTCATCGATCCTCGGCAATGGATACCGATTCCTGATGGTAATCTTGTTCAACTCCCTGTAGTTTATACACAGTCTTATAAGCCCATCCTTCTTCTTCACAAACAAAAATGGAGCACCCCATGGAAAAACACTCGGCTGAATCACACCATGATCTAACAACTCCTATAACTCCATCAGTGCCATCCTATACGGCGCCTTAGAAATAGGCCCCGCACCAGGAACAAGCTCAATAGCAAACTTAACTTCCCGCTGCGGTGGTAAACTTGACAACTCCTCAGGAAACACATCGAGAAAATCATGAACAATAAGAACATCCTCAATACGAGACTCACCCTTAAAGGTATCCTTCACAAATGCCAAGTAACCCTCACAACCCTTTGCCACCAATTTTCTAGCCTTTAAAGTTGAAATTAACTTCACCACTCTACTTGGCTGTGAACCCTGAAACACAAATTCTGGAGACTTCACTTCTCCAAATATAACCTTCTTCACCTGACAATCAATAGTGGCCTAGTTCTTATCCAACTAATCCATCGTAAGAATAACATCAAAATCGTGCATACACATTGGAAGTAAATTAGCCTTACAAATCTTATCTCCAAAACTGATCGGACACCCTCGATACAAATCAGAAATAACAACAGAGGTCCCCATCGAGGTAGCAATAGACATAACAGAATCTAAAGACTGAGATGGCACACCAAGGTGCCGAACAAAAGACTAAGATATAACTGAATGAGTAGAAATAGTGTCAAACAAAAGAGAAGCCTCATGACTTTTAACTAAAAGATTGCCAAAAGTAGTACCTGACGCACCTGCCAGCTGGTTATATGTCAAGGCAAACACTCGACCACCCTCACACTGACCTCCATTGCCACCATTATCACCACCTCCACCATTACCACGTGGCCCAGTACAATCTCTAGCAATATGACCCATTTGCCCACACAAAAAACATGCACAAGTAACTCTATGGCACTGACTCCCCGGATGATTAGCCCCACAAGTAGCACAAAGAGCTATCAGAATATAATTTGGGTTAACCCCACCAACTGGTCCCAGATAACGACCCTGATTCTGCTCCTGCTGATGATTCGGACCATGCCAATGTAGCTGAAGCTGACAATTCTGCCCTTGCAGAGGCATTTTCTGATAACCCCTATTTTGATTTTGGCCACGCCACTGTCCCTGATTCTTGCCATATGTTGACCCAAAGCTTGATCCTGCTGGTCATCTTTGTCCCTCTTCCAATTCCCTTCCAGTTTAGAAGACCAAAAGTCATGTCGCTCTTATCTCAATGTTCTTGGAAGCATTAGCCACAACGAACACATCTATAAACATGTTGTTAATGAGATGATGGCGATACCTATAATGAATCCGGCACTTAAACTTCTCTGCATGTTCTGCTGTAGTCCCTGCAGAAGTTCCCGCAAAGCCTGTCAACCTGGTGAACCTCGTCATAAAATCTATGATGGACTCATCATCTTTCTATCGAATAGACAGATACTCTCTAGCATAGGCCTCTTTATCAGCAGCTAGGAAATAATATTGATAAAAGACCTCACAAAACTCTTCTCAACTAAGTGCCTAAATATAACCATCACCCTTTGTTATTTTCATCGCTTTCCACCACCTCTGTGCATCCCCCTCTAGCTTGTAAGCTGCAAGTAATACCCTCCGACAATCCGAGCACCCCAACACGTCAAAAATCTTCTCTAGGTGAGCAATCCAATTCTCTGCCTCAATTGGAGTCAGAGTTGAACTGAATGACTATGGTTTCTGCTTCTGAAACCTCTCCAACCATATATACAATGGAACCACTTGCTGATTAAGACCATATGCATTCCCTTCCATAATATTTGCATGCAGAACATTATCTCTCGGATTCCCTTGCTCAGGAATTTCTAGCGGCGACTGCTGCATTTCCTTTACAACCTGTGCCACCAACTACGGTAAAGCCAGATTAACCGCCTGATTCACCAGGGTAGCCAATTAAGCATTAATTTGATCATTAGGTTTCTCATTGGGCTAACCATCACCTCTTCCCCTATTGTTACCTCGTCTCCCAGCAACTCTACCGCATCTACGAGCCATCTTAGAAAGAGATCAATGAATAGATAGAAAAATAGATTAAAGACAAATTGAGTTGGGGGAAAAGGGGGGAGTACCCGACCATGTATGTGGGGGGACAAGAGTTGAGTCACTTACTTAAAGGTTAATTAAAGGGGACAAAGGAGGATGAAAACCTTCCATTTTTAGAAAGTTTTGAGCCAAAGAAAGCAAGTTATTTAAGATGGGACGCGCGATGGGGTGTTGGGACCTCGTTGTTGGGTGTCGGGACCTCATTGCGGCGGGTCATTGGATCTGTCTCGAAGTTTATCACAGTGCATGGGCATATCTCGGGCTATTTTCAGACACCGTGTGACATTGTGCAACTTTGAGCGACGTGATGCACGTCAAGGTGTGTCATGGGATGTTGAGCGACTTGGTGCACGTCGGGGTGTGTTGGGCAACGCTGAGCAGCATCGTGCATGTCGAACGTGTTTCCGTGCCATTTTGCAATGACATGATATATTTTTGACATTGTTCTAAAATATTCCAACTTATAAAATATGAATATTATAAAATAAATAATAATTAATATAGATAATCATAGAGAGTCATTATGAGGGTTTTGGCATTCCCGAACGTTGCGACGCCATAAGACATTTTTGAAAGGTTATAGCGCTATTTAATTTATGAAACGCGAACAACATAAAATGAATTATAATAATGTGACGTAAACCAATATATGGAGTCTTTATGTGACTAATTGGTGTGTTATTATTAATTAAATCTTTAGAACATTTGAAGGATATTTTTAAAGTAAATTGTTAAAGAACGCGGAAGGTAAGTTTACTAACATGTGCAAATTTTATATATTTATGAAAGTTTCATATGTTATGCAAATTCTCTAACTCTTGTTTAATATTTGATATTAAGCAAGTTTTCTAACTCCATTCAATTTTGTACATTGAATGCCAGTTATTTTTTATCTTGTGAAATATTTTGTGTACAAGCTTTGATGTTATTTGGATTATGCTCATTTAACTATGTTCATATGACCATTTCGTTTGTATGATTTCGATTAAGCAATACTTATATATTGTGTGAATATCTAACTTATACAAATAATACAAATCTCTTAGTATTTGTATAAGTTGTTCAAGCTTTTATATAATACTTGTTGATGAAATTTTATGTTCTAATATTCATGAACTATTATAAAGTTATTTCAATGCCTATTTATTTCGGTTAGACACATGTTAAGATATGATTTGAATTTTGTTAAATTCTTAAATACTATCCAAACCAAATTAAATTGTTGCGGACTCTGACTTAAGTCTGAGATGAACAACCCAATTATTAGGGGAATTTTTAGTCGGATTCTCGATAAACAAAAGCATATAGTCGTTTAAAAGTAATAGGTTGTGCACAACATAAGTACAATAGGCTGATCCCCTAGCGTACTTAGAAAATGGGGGTTTACAGATGAATTTCTGTTTAAACCTTTTATGAAAATGAAAAATTTCAAGGTCTTGTGACCGCTCAAGATGTCATTTCAAAAATTTTTTTAACGAGAAGTTTTGTTATTCAAAATGATTCGAAGTGACTTCACAACTATAAGACCCCAACTTTTATGAATAAAGATTAATTTTTCTCAAAATATATTTTTGAATATTATGGTGTGGATTTGATATAATGTTATAGTTGTGGGTAATAATTATAAATTTTGCAAAGCAAGTGGTTATAAAATATTCGATTGGTCGGGGAATATTCGTTTTAACAGATAATATTCGTACGATGACACAATCATTGGTGGACCCCACAACGGAAGTATTGTCGGAGTTAGAAAATGACAGAAATGTCTTTTATAAAAATAACGGCGAAAGTTTTACCGTTAAACTGTTTAAATACCCAGTGATAAAAGTACGAAGTACGCGTGGTTGTTGTATAAAGCACACTAGATTGATTATTGATGCTTACGTGAGAAGTCACTCGCTTATACTCAATTATTGCTACAAGAATTGTTGCATAATATCTCTCATGTTATTGATTCAATTATTGTCACAAGATCATCTCAGATAATATTTTATATTTTAAATCAATAATTGAAACGACAAAGTTATTCATATTATTATTTGCAATATTGACGATGTCAGAAAGTTACGTCGAGAAAGGGGTTTGGTCACCTAATTGCTCGCTATCAGGGAGAAATCCTTATCGAAAAGCCCCCTCTTTCCTGGGAATGATCTGGTTGTTAAATATTGTGAGTTATAATATTAATGATGAATAAGTTCGTGTTGATTAAAGATGAAATTGATATTTCCAATGTGTTTGGATTATTAGTGTTAGTGGAAATTGACATTTTTGTCGATAATAATTGATTTCTGGAGGTCATATTGACCAATCGGGTAATTAATCGGATAAATGAGCAATTAATTGCTATTAATTCATATGCTTATAACTATTTGTTCACATGTATGTACTATTGATTCACATGCATGTACTATTAGGGGAGGTGGTGCAAGATTGATAATACTTGCATGACTAAATTAAAAATGGAGGTATAGATGAAGGTACTATACTGTAACTATTTTTTTTCACATGTATTGAAATATTGATTCACATGAATGTACTATTGATTCACATGCATGTACTATTAGGGGAGGTGGTGCAAGTTTGATAATACTTGCAGGACTAGATTAAAAATGAAGGAAAAGATGAAGGTATTATACTGTAATATTTCAAGTCCCAAAACGTGTAATTATGGAAACTATATTTTCCTATAAATAGAAACTCATCATTCTTCTTTTATTCTCACCAATTCACTAAGACTCACAAGAGAAAATATAGAGAGAGAAGCTATAAAGAGAAAGAAGAAGAGTATTCTGCTACTTCACTATTCCAGTATCCAATCTTCTTCTAAGGTAAGGGATATTATTTTTTTCAGTATTCGTAAGAAATAATATTTTCTTCCATACTCTGTAGTATGTGAGTAATATTATTTCATTTTGTACTCCTAATTCTACACTCATTCTGTTAAAGTATTGCTTCTATACTCCATGAAATTAGTAGAATATCTTTGATATTTGCGCTTCATCCAGTATCTTTTCATGGAAATATTATTCTGAGCATTCTTGATAATTATTGATCTTTTCATGTCGGAATACTATTCACGAGGTATTATTCACAAAGTACTATTCACGGGGTACTATTCACAGATACTATTCATGGGGTACTATTCACTCGAGTACTATTCACCCGAGGTACTATTCATAATAAAAATTGATTTCTTTTCTGTTCAAATCATTTTGTTACAATATTATCCTTAAATTTTACTCCACAAAGCAGTATCATGTTAAAATTTGGACATTATTGAATTCTGGATAAATTAAATTATACATCTTTAAAAATTTATCCTTTGTTTTCTTTTAGTTGAATTCTTATATCATTGTCATCATCCTCATACTTATATTGTGATGAAAGTCATCTGTGGCTTACGTGCATAGATGGACTGTGGATTGGTATGATTATGACCAGGGATTATTTGGTATAATCATGACCGTAATGTTATAAATGATGTGCTAAATGTCCTCATTGGCCCGTAGTGCATTGATGGACAGTGGTTGGCATGATCATGACCATTGGTGAAAACATGAATATCCTTGGCCCGTAGTGCATGGATAATTCGTGGTCGTGATCCTAATGAATATCCTTGGCCTTAGTGGAAGGATGATTAGATGATGTGGATTATTTATTAAGCTGAGTCTCAACGATAAAATTGATGATAAACTTTTTAAATCATAGAAGATAGTAGATATCATGCTCTACTTGAATCTTCTAATGGATTGCTTGTTCCGCTACAGTTAAACTTGATGTTTATTGTATTTTATCAGTTTAACAATGTTGAAGGCTAACGATAATTTATTCTGCATTATCTTAGTCATAATATTTCTCACCCTTTTGCTTTCATTGTTCTCTTCTGGAAATGATAACGTAGCCGGGACTAGTCGGGGAACGGAGTGATGGTCCGAGATGGTGTCATAGTAGTCCTCACTATTCTATGCAATAGTGTGAAAATAATTTTAATGAGGACTCCATTTGAGTTTGGATATTGTCTAGAAGATAATATTCGTGTAAAAACTCTTAGCTCATGTTGTATAATTAAGTTTGTATTTGTATTTTGTACCATGTATTTGGCGACTCAGAATGGGTGATGTATACCTATTTTGGGGGCATCACAGTTGGTATTAAAGCTTAGGGATATGATCCCTAGCTTAGATGTGAGACTAGAACTAGGAGGGGAGAGATGGGTATTCCTTCGCTAATATGACCTACCTAAGTTTATTTGTTATTTAATTGGTCGGTCAAAGTATAGGGGTAATATGTGGCATGTTAATTAACCCTTATTTTGTGGCAGTGTTTGAAATTGGCATCTGAAAATGTTGAGATAAGCAATGAAGCACATGAGACCGTTGAGTCACTAACGATTAATACCCAGGATAATGTGCATCAGGAAGATAATAATCCTCAGGTAAACAATAACACCGATCAGATGATGAACGATGGGATGTTCAGAGGCTTTATGCAATTCATACACCATCAGGAGAGAGAGACTCCATTTCAAAATAAAGGTGGAAACACAGGCAACTCTCGGATGGTCACCGCTAAGCAGTTCAAGGAGCTGGGTCCACCGAATTTTTTGGGAGAGCCAAAACCACTTAAGGCGGAGACGTGGATAAAGTAGATACCAAGATATTTGATGTCTTGGGATGCTCCAAGGAGCAAAAGGTTCCCTTTACCACCTTCATGTTGCAATGAGAGGCAGATTACTGGTGGAAATCTGTAAAGCGTACTCAGTCTGCCGCACTGAAGATGTCTTGGGAGAAGTTCAAAGAACTGTTCAACGACAAGTACTTTTCCGAAAGTATTCATCACATGAAGGAGGTAGAGTTCATCAAGCTGGAGCAAAATAATATGACCGTGTCTCAGTACGAAGCTAAGTTTGTCGAGTTATCCCGGTTTGCGTCCCACTTGGTTAATAATGAGGAGAGAATAACGCGGATGTTTCTAAGAGGTTTAAAACTCGAGATACGTCAATATCTCATTTCTCAAAAACTTTGTTTGTATTCAGATGTTGTGAATAGGGCTCAGTTGTTGGAGCGCGATAATGAGTCAACCCAACTAAGAGAGAGCAGCCGACAAAAGGATAATACCAATGGTAATAGTCATCGAAGCGGTGACAATAAACGTGGAGGGAATCAACATGCCAGAAATGGTAACCACTTCGGTGGTAATCATGGCCAAGACAATAGAAGTGGAAATTTCAAGAAGAGAAAGGTTCAACAATGATGGAAAGACGTCAGCACCAACACCCGTTGTTAAAGAAGGAGAAGGACCACCGATTGTATGCTTTAAATGCGGAAGAGAGGGACATATTAGTCTAAACTGCGCGATGCAGTCCAAAGCGTGTTACAATTGTGGAAGAGAAGGTCACCTAGCCCGATTTTGTCATGCAGTGAAGATAAGTCCAGCAGGGACGGATGCACCAAAGGCCGTCTCAGAGAAGTCAAAGTCGGCAGTTCAAGGGATAGTGTTTGTCGTAACCTCCCAAAAATCAAGGAGCCCAAACGAGGTTATCATGGGTAAGATAATCAAAAACTCTTGCGAAGTTTATACCTTATTTGATACCAGTTCTACCCATTCTTTTATTTCTCCTACTTGCGCTCAACGTTTAAATTTAACTCCGAAGAAATTAGACTTTGACTTATCTGTTGAAACTCCGTTGCGAGAAACCTTCATTAAATCCACTGTTTATAAGTCTTGTTTGATTCAAATCGGTAATCGCACGTTACCCGTTGATCTTATCTCTTTGAAAATACTTGTATTTGATGTGATTTTAGGGATTGATTGGTTAACTATTCATCATGCTAAAATTGATTGTTTTCGTAAGGTTGTTAGCTTTTATATTCCTAACCAACCTATTATGCGAATTCAAGAAACCAAACCACTAAAGTCAATCACTGTTATATCAAGCCATAAAGTAATTCATTTATTGAAAAATGGATGTCAAGCTTTCTTAGCCCATTTCACGGATTTAAACAAAAATACGTCAGATTTGAATGATATCTTTATTGTTAATAAATTTCTTGACGTATTCTCCGAAGAACTTCCTGGCCTACCCCCAAAGTGTGAAAAATTTTGTATCGACCTTGAACCCGATACAAAACCCATTTCCAAAGCCCCATATCAAATGACTCCTATTGAACTTCAGGAGTTAAAGACCCAACTACAGGAATTGTTAGACATCATTTTCATTCATCCTAGTACGTCTTCTTAGGGTGATCTTGTTCTATTCGTAAAGAAGAAAGATGGGAGTATGTGACTTTGTATTAAATATCGGGAGTTGAATCATGTCACCGTCAAAAATAGGTATCCGTTGACACGCATTGATGACCTGTTTGGCCAGTTGGAAGGCGCCAAATTCTTTTCAAAGACCGATCTTTGTTCCAGATATCATTAGTTAAAGATTAAAACTGATGACATCCCAAAGACTGCTTTCAGAACTCAGTACAGGCATTATGAATTCCTAGTCATGTCTTTTGGATTGACTAATGCTCCTCCTGCCTTCATGGATATGATGAACCGAGTATTCAAGAAATATTTTGATCATTTTATTGTTGTCTTTATTGATGACATCCTCATATACTCCAAAACCCGTGAAGATCATAAGCAACCCTTGAAGCTGATACTCTAAAAGCTTCGTGAAAACAAGCTCTATGCCAAGTTGAAGAAATGCGAGTTCTGGCTTGAGGAAGTGACATTCCTTGGGCACGTGATATCAAATCATAGAATATCTGTTGACTTAGCAAAGATTGAAGAAATATAAAGCTGGGATCAATCTAAGTTAGTGACTGAAGTACGTAGCTTTCTCGGCTTAGCTGGTTATTATCGGAGATTCGTAGAAGGGTTTTCTCGAATCGCTACTCCATTAACTTAGCTAACTCGGAAGAATACAAAATTCAGTTAGAGCGAGGAATGTGAGAAGAGTTTTCAAGAACTCAAGAGGAGACTCATTTCAATACCTGTTCTGACAATACCATCTGGTTCGGAGGGATTTTTCATCTACAGCGATGCTTCAAGCAGAGGGTTAGGATGTGTTCTCATGCAACATGGGAAAGTCATAGCCTATGCCTCACGATAACTCAACTCATGATCTAGAGTTGGCAGCAGTCATTTTCACACTAAAGATCTGGAGACATTACTTTTATGGGGAGAAGGTGGAGATCTATACTGATCATAAAAGCCTCAAATATTTCTTTACCCAGAAAGAACTCAACATGCGACAACGAAGTTGGCTTGAGCTGTTGAAAGATTAAGATCATACCATTTAATACCATCCTGGAAAAGAGAACGTGGTAGCTGACGCATTGAGTAGAAGATCATATGCGGGTAAGAGTGCAATATTGTCAATGCAAAGGCCATTTGCTATGACTTACAAAGGATGGAGATAGAGATAAAGACTCCAGGGTCCCACGTGATGATGTCAAATATACGAGTAGAACCAACTTTAATCGATAAAGTTAAAGCTGCTCAAGCGATAGACCCGGAGCTGATGCGTATGAAGAAGAAAGTTCAAGAAGGTGTTATTCCAGACGCAAGAATCAATGAAGAAGGAATACTTCGAGTCAACTCCAAGCTTTGTGTTCCTAATGACCCAGATTTAAAGTATAAAGTCATGATGGAGTCGCACAACACACCGTTTGTAAGACCCAACTTTTATGAATAAAGAATAATTTTCTCAAAATATATTTTTGAATATTATGGTGTGGATTTGATATAATGTTATAGTTGTGGGTAATATTTACAAATTTTGCAAAGTAAGCATGTGGTTATATAATATTCGATTGGTCGGGGAATATTCGTTTTAATAGGGAATATTCGTACGACGGCACAATCATTGGTGGACCCCACAATGAAAGTATTGTCGTAGTTAGAAAATGACAGAATTATCATTTTATAAAAATAACGGCGAAAGTGTTACCGTTAAAACTGTTGAACTACCCAATAGTAAAAGTACAATAATGCGTGTGGTTGCATAGTAGCACACGGTATTGATTATTGATGCTTACGTGAGAAGACACTCAGTTATACTCAATTATTGCTACAGTAATTGCTGCATCATATATCTCATATTATTGATTAAATTATTATCACAGTATCATCTGCATAATATGTTATATTATTAAATCAATAATTGAGATGACAAAGTTATTCATATTATTAAATTGTAATATTTATAATGTCTAGAAGTTCTATCAAGGAGAGGTTTGGTCATCTAATTGCGCGCCAATAAGAAGAAATCCTTATCGAAAAGCCCCCTTTTTCCTGGGAACGACCTGGTTGTTAAATATTGTGAGTTATAATATTAATGATAAATAAGTTCGTGTTGATTAAAGATGAAATTGATAGCTCCATTGTGTTAGAATTATTAGTGTTAGTGGAAATTGACATTTATTTCGATATTAATTGATGTCTGGAATTTATACTGACCAGTCGGGAAATTAATCGGATAAATAAGCAATTAATTACTATTAATTCACATGATTATAACTATTTGTTCACATGTATGTACTATTGATTCACATTCTTTTACTATTATGGGAGTTGGTGCAAGATTGATAATACTTGCATGACTAAGTTAAAAATAGAGGTATAGATAGAGGTACTATACTGTAATTCGTATTTTCACATGATTATAACTATTGATTCACATTATTTACTATTAGGGGAGGTGGTGCAAGTTTGATAATACTTGCAGGACTAAATTAAAAATAAAGAAAAAGAGGAAGGTATTATACTTGTAATATTTCGAGCCCCAAAACGTGCAATTATCGAAACTATATTTTCCTATAAATAGAAGCTCGTTCTTCCTTCATTTCTCACCAATTCATAAAAGCTATAGAGCAATTATTATAGAGAGAAATTATATAGAGAAAGAAGAAGAGAAGTCTGCTACCTCACTATTCTAGTATCTAGTTTTTTCTAAGGTAAGGGGTATTATTCTTTCGTATTCATGAAGAGAGTTATTTTCTTTCAATACTCGTAAGGGTTGTTATTCCATTCTTTATTATTATGTTGAATAACTTTGCCTATGCAAGTCTGCGCATATATATGTAAAATTCTTCTCCGTTATTCCATTCTTTATTATTCTATTGGAATATCTCACATGCATGCTTGGGATTACGCATGACACAGTTCCATTCTTTTATTATTCTTGGAATATCCTCGTCTGCATGCGGATTACGCATGACTTGGTTCCATTCTTTATTATTACTCGTTGAATATCCCCGCCTACGCCATAGTTACGCATTCTGTGACGGTCCATTCTTTATTATTCTGTTGAATAACTCGTCTGCATGGATTACACGCATCACTGATGAATTTTTCTATTATTCCATTCTTTATTATTCATTGGAATAACTCGTCATATGAATTATCAGATGTGGTGAATGATCCTTCGTATTCATTCCTGATTAAATTGTGGAAATAATCTGTCTACGTGGATTACCGCATGGCGGGCAGAAAATCCATTTGCGATTTCATATATTCTATTATACTCAGTTGGTTAAAGTTTTGGCTTCTATACTCCATGAAATTAGTGGATTATCCTTGATATTTGCGCTTCATCCAGTATCTTTTCATGGAAATATTCTTCTGAGCATTCTTGAATTTTACTCCACAAAGGTGTATCATGTTGATAATTTGGACGTTATTGATTTCTGGATAAATTAAAATTATAAATCTTTAAAATTTATCCTTGAACTTGTTTTATTGAATTATTATGTCATTATCATCATCCTCATGCTTATATTGTGATGAAAGTCATCTTTGGCTTACGTGCGTAGATGGGCTTGGTATGATTATGACCGAGGATTATTCTTGTGATAATCATGACTGTAATGTGACGAATGATGTGGTAAAAGTCCTCATTGGCCTGTAGTTCATTGATGGACAGTTGTTGGTATGATTATGACCAGGGAGTATTCGGTATAGTCATGACCATTGATGATTATATGAATATACTTAGCCGTGATGCATGGATGAGTCGATTTTATTTATTAAGCTGAGTCTCAGCGATAAAGTTGATGAAAAACTTTTTAAATCATAGAAGATAGTAGATTTTATGCTCTACTTGACTCTTCTAATAGATTGTTTGTTCCGCTACAGTTAAACTTGTTGTCTATTATATCAGTTTAACATTGTTGAAGGCTAATGATAATGTATTCTGCATTATCTTAGTCATAATATTTCTTACTGGGCTAGTTGAGCTCACCCTTTCTTTCACTATTCTCTTCAGGAAATGAGAACGTAGCCAGGACTAGTCGGGAAACGGAGTGACAGTCTAAATGATAGCATTAGTAGTCCTCACTATTCTATTAAATAGTATGACAATAAATGTAATGAGGACTCCATTGAGTGTGAATATTATCTAGATGACAATATTCTTATTAAAACTCTTAGATTATGTTTTGTCGTATTTTACACGACAGTTGTATAATTAAGTTGTATTTGAATTTTGTACCATGTATTTGGAGACTCAAGATGGGTGATGTATACCTATTTTGGGGGCGTCACAGTTGGTATCAAAGCTTAGGGATATGATCTATGGTTGAGATGTGAGACAAGAACTAGAGAGGGAGAGACGGGAATTCCTTCACTAAGTATGACCTACCTAAGTTTATTTGGTATTTAATTGGTCGGTCACGTAGTATAGGGATAATATGTGATATGTTAATTAACCCTTATTTTGTGGCGATGTTTGAAAATGGCATCCCAAAATGTTGAGATAAGCAATGAAGCACATGAGACCGCTTGAGTCACCATGATTAATACCCGTGATAATGTGCAACGGAAGACAATAATCCTCGTGTAAACAACAACTATCAAATTATGAGCGATGGGACGTTCAGAGGCTTTATGCAATTCATGCAACATCGGTGACGGCGGCTCTGTCCAAAATGTTTGGTGGAACCACCGACAACTCCTGACGGTCACCGCTAAGCGATTCAGTGGGACCACCAAGTTTTTGGAGAGCCAAAACTACTTAAAAGCGAGACGAGATAAAATAGATCAACAAGATATTTGATGTCTTGGGATGCTCCAAGGAGTAAAGGTTCCTTTTACCACCTTCAAGTTCATGAGCGGCAGGCATTCATCGTGGAATCAGTAAAGCGACTCAACTTCGCCAGACCGAATATGTCTTGGGAGAAGCTCCAAGAACTGTTCAACGACAAGTACTTTCCTGAAAGTAATCATCATATAAAGGAGGTAGAGTTCATCAAGCTTGAGAAAAACAATATGACCGTGGCGCAGTACGAAGCTAAGTTTGCCGAGTTATCTCGATTTGCGTCCCACTTGGTTGATAATGAGGAGAGAATGACGTGGATGTTTCTAAGAGGATTGAAACCCGAGATACGTCAATACCTAATTTCTCATAAACTGTGTTTGTATTCAGATGTTGTGAATATGGCTCAGTTATTGGAGCGCGATAAGGAGTCAACCCAACCAAGAGAGAGCAGTCGACAAGTCGATAACACCAGCGGTAGCAGTCATCGAAGCAATTACAATAAACGTGGAGGGAATCAACATGCCAGAAATAGTAATCACTTCGGTGGTAATTATGGCCATGACAATAAGAGTTGAAATTTCAAGAAGAGGAGATTCAACAATGATGGAAAGACGTCAGCACCAAAACCTGTTGTTAAGGAAGGAGAACGACCACCGGTCGTATGTTACAAATGTGGAGGGGAAGGACACATCACCAAATCAAGGTGATGCGATCAAAAGCGTGTTACAATTGTGGAAAAGAAGGTCACCTAGCCCGATTTTGTCGTGCACCAAAGTTAAGTTCAGCTGGGATGGAGGCATCAAAGGGTGTCCCAAACAAGACAAAACCGGTAGTTCAAGGGAAAGCGTTTGTCGTAACCTCCCAAAAAGCGAGGAATCCGAACGAGGTGAGTACGGGTAAGCTAATTATAAACTCTAGCGAAGTTTATACTTTATTTGATACCGGTTCTACCCATTCTTTTTTTTCTCCTACTTGCGCTCAACATTTAAATTTGACTCCGAAGAAATTAGACTTTAACTTATCTGTTGAAACTCCGTTGGGAGAAACCTTCATTACATCCACTGTTTATAAGTCTTGTTTGTTTCAAATCGGTAACCGCACGTTACCTATCGATCTTATTTCCTTGAAAATACTTAAATTTGATGTGATTTTAGGGATTGATTAGTTAACTACTCATCATGCTAAAATCGATTATTTTATTAAGGTTGTTAGCTTTCATATTCCTAACCAACCTATTATGCGAATTCAAGCAACCATGTGACGCCCCCAAAATAGGTATACATCACCCATCTTGAGTCACCAAAAAATACACTATAAAAATCAAATACAAACTTAATTTATACAACTGTTGAACTGTCGTACAGAATACGACGACAGGTATACTGTGAGTTTTAATACAAATTTATGTAACTCTCATGGTGCCTTGACCACAACCTTACAATGGTACTTTACATAAAAGTACAGTCAAAAATTGTTTTAGAAATTAAAATCTTTGGAAAGTGCTCAAGGAAACCTTCGTACATAGGAGGCCATGAATCTAAGTTATGATAGATATCATATGTCCAGAGAATTATCCTTGGTTGACCCAATAGACCCCAAAGAAAAATGAGAAGATTACTATCATGTTCCTTCCAATGGTGAGTCTTCTCTTGACATATAACTATCTCCACTGTCTCCAAGTGAAAAGTATATTTCAAATAAACTCCAAGATCATATAGGTAGTACTCGTAGATATACTCAGCAAGTGGATGTGCACAACCCTGTCTTATGATAACACGAGGTTATATGTCATTACACATCTTGTATGATAGTGACAAAACACCCTTCCAAAGTTGGGTTAGCCTCACCCTATTTGGTTCACCAAAATTAAATATCAAATGACGTATACAATACGACACACTTATCTAAAGTTCTCAATAAAATTATTTCCATACTATTTAGGGAGAACCTCAACAGCTATAGACCACCGTTCTATTACCCTGTTATCCCCGCTCGATCTATCTACACTCTTATTACCTGAAAGGAATTGTGAAGTAAAAGGGTGAGCACAACTAGCCCAGTAAAGAATATCATAACTAAAGATAATTAAATTATCAATAGCTTCTGTTAATAATAAATTAGAGATTTAGAACATATGGTAGATGATAAAACTTTTCAACCATAGTTGCAGTGGAACGAGCAATCTATTAAAAGAGTCAAATAGACCATCAAGTCTATTACCTTCTCCATGTTAAAAGTCCACTAATAATGTTTTATCCCTGTAACATCAATCAACAATTCATGTCCACATTCATATGAATAACTCATAATCATAATTGTGATTCTGAATTCCTTTTCGCACCCAGGACGAAGATAATTTTCATCACCTATCTTCACCTGAAACATCAAAATCATGGTTATACCAAATCACAATCCCTGCTCATAATCATACTAATAAATTCATCTTTTCACTACGGCCAGAGATATTCATTAACAATTCATCTTTTGCCTACGGGCCAAAGACATACAATCAGATTTTTAGAAGAGTCAAGTAGAGCATGATATCTACTATCTTCTACGAATTTAAAAGTTTATTATCAATCTTTTATCATTGAGACTCAGCTTAATAAATAATCCACATCATTGAATCACCCCTGCACTACGGCCAAGGATATTCGTTAATATCATATTCATGAATTATACATGCACTACGGCCAAGGATATTCATTATTATCACATCCATGAATTAATATTTCATTGTTGAGACTCAGCTCAATAATTAATCCACATCATCAATTCATCCCTACACTATAGGCCAAGGATATTCTTTTAGTATCACGACCACGAATTATCCATGCACTACGGGCCAAAGATAATCGTGTTTTCATCAACGGTGCTGATCATGCCATAAAACAATTCATCTTTGCACCCTTAGCCGAAGATAATCCATAGCCATAATCATACCAAAAACTGTCCATCAATGCACTACGGCCAATGAGGACTTTTTCCACATCATTTGTAACATTACGGTCATGATTATACCGAATAATCCCTGGTCATAATCATACCAAGTCCATCTATGCACTACAGGCCATAGATGACTTCCAACATAATATATACATGAGGATGATGACAATGATATAAGTATTAATCAAACGAAAACAAGGATAAATATTAAAGACTTTAATTTTATCCAAGTATTATCAACCACTCATAATCTAATATTATTAATATCATAACAATATTTTAATCACTTCTTAAACTTATAAACAATTTATTTCAATTGTTTACACTTTACCAAATAATTCATTTAATCATTCAAAAATGTCATACTCATAAGATTTCATCACCAATGATCAAATCCCTTATAAAAAAAAATCTGCATATACCTTATATAGGATTTCCAAGCCATAAAATTCTATTTTCCAACTTTGTTACTTCACAAAACATATTTAACTCATATGATCGTAACTAAACCATTTTTATGAAAAATACCAAATCAGTCCCAAAAATATTTCTTTTCTAGGATTTAGCAGAATATAGTCCCATAATGAACATATATTTTTCTCGGAATTTTAAAATTCATTTACTATTTTTCAAAAATCAATTTCTAATTAATTCCTTAAGAAATTAGCTACCTCAATTTTAACTCAAGAAATTCTCAAATCTTGGTAGGATCTTACACATGTTAATGTGAGCTTCCAGTTTAAATTTCATGATCATCAGAGTTATAGAACTCCGATTATAACATTTTTTGTCGAAAAAACCTAAATATTGAAATGGTCATAACTTGCTCATTTTAAGTCGGAATGAGCTCATTTTTGGACAGGAGGTACCTTATACCATATACTTTCATGTTCCAAAAGGCCTGAATTTTTCTCACAAATTAAGTAGTAAAAATTTCCTTTAAAGTTTATAAGCAAGATAGCATTTTCCTCTTTTGCAGCTTTGGACACTTTTGCTAAAAACAGTCCACACGAAAATCTACAACACCTTTTCCAGTGATTCCACTTGGAGATGCTACAAAACTCATAGATTTAACTTTAGAACTTGACCACACTCAAAAATTCAAAATATAATAGGAGATATGGTCAATTGAATTTCATGTTCCATTTTCACCAAAATCTGATTTTCAACTCTTTGTGATTTCTAAGAAACTTTCATGTTTTCTCATAATAACCAACATAACTCATCATAACACTTACTAATAATTCATATACCCATGATTTTCATATGTCCAATGCTTTTATTATGACTCTCATCATAATCAATATAAACAGATCATTTCCACAATTTAATAAGGAATGAATACAAAGGATCATTCACCATGCATTTGGTAATCCACATAGACAGGTTATTCCAACAGAATAATAAAGAATGGAATAACAGAAGGATTCACCATGCATGTGATAGAGACCGCACAGATAGGTTATTCCCAACAGGATAATAAATGATGGAACCGAATCCCATGCGTAAGCGCAGATGAGGATATTACGATAGAATAATAAATGCGAATTAATAAATAATGGAACCAGTCCCAGTAACGCGCATGAGACGGGATATTACGATAGAATAATAAATAATGAAAACGAATCGAAGCTAAATTACCGCAAGCGATATATTCCAATGTAATAATAAAGAATAGAATAATGAGAAGAATTTCACCACGTATGCGATTGTGAGCATAAGCGAGTTATTCCAACATAATAATAAGGAATGGAATAATAGAAGAATTTCACCATGTATGCAGTACTTCACATAGACAGGTTATTGCAACATAATAATAAGGAATAGAATAATAGAAGAATTTCACCATGTATAGGGTAGTCCGCGTATACAGGTTATTTCAACAGAATAATAAAGAATGGAATAACAGAAGTTCTCTTCATGAATACGAAAGAAATAATACCCATTACTAGTACAACAAATAATATCCCTTACCTTTCAAAGAAGAGTATTCCGACTGGTAGGGCGAGGATATACTCGAAGAAAAAATGCACTACTCTCAAAGCTTTCTTAAACTCTAAAGAAATACGTTCAAGATTATAGAAGAAGAATTCTCTCTATAGTTTCTTTATCTAGAGTTTCAATTGAATTAAATAAGAAATAATGAAGGAATGAGCTTCATTTATAGAAGAATGGATTTGGATAATAACTAATTCATGAACGGTCCGGTTGATTTACTTTTAATCTGGACGGTCCATATTTAAAGCAAAATCTTTTAAATAAAATATAAGATATTCTATTTATAATATAATAAAACGAATAACTTTATAAAAGTATTACATTTTTATATAAAAAAGATTTTACTATGCAAAACACTATGCAAGCACTATACAACACTATGCATAATAAAATATAATATATTCTATTTATAAAATAACTTTATAAAAGTATTCGCTTTTATATAAAAAAAAATTACTATGCAAAAACACTATGCATAATAGAATATAATATATTATATTTACAGAATAACTTTATAAAAGTATCCTATTTTATATAAAAAGCTTTTCTGTTTTATTACATTAATAATACTAATAAAATAAAACTTCATCATCACTTACTTTGAAAAATTTTCAAATGTCACCCTTAACTTTAAACTTTTATCAATTTAAATATTCACCACAATAGAAAAATTGAATACTTTTATTTCATAAAATTCGGGGTCTCACAAACCAAACCACTAAAATCAATCAGTGTCATATCAAGTCATAAAGCTATTCGTTTATTGAAAAATGGATGTCAAGCTTTCTTAGCCCATGTCACGGATTTAAATAAAAATACGTCAAATTTGAATGATATTTCTATTGTTAATGAATTTCCTGACGTATTCCCTGAAGAACTTCCTGGCTACCCCCCCAGAGAGTGAAATTGAATTTTGTATCGACCTTGAATCCAGTACAAAACCCATTTCCAAAGCCCCATATCGAATGGCTCCTATTGAACTTCAGGAGTTAAAAACTCAACTACAAGAATTGTTAGACATTGGTTTCATTCGTCCTAGTACGTCTCCTTGGGGTGCTCTTGTTCTATTCGTGAAGAAGAAAGATGGAAGTATGCGACTTTGTATTGATTATCGGGAGTTGAATCATGTCACCATCAAAAATAGGTACCGTTGCCTCGCATTGATGACCTGTTTAACCAGTTGCAAGTAGCCAAATTCTTTTCAAAGATTGATCTTAGATTCGGATATAATCGATTGAAGATTAAAACCGATGACATTCAAAGATCGCTTTCAAAACTCTAAGTGCGGGCATTATGAATTCTAGTCATGTCTTTTGGATTGACTAATGCTCTTCTTTGCCTTCATGGACATGATGAACCGAGTATTCAAGGAATATTTGGATCATTTTGTGGTCGTCTTTATTGATGACATCCTCATATACTCGAAAACCCGTGAAGACCATGAGCAATACTTGAGGCTGATACTTCAAAAGCTTCATGAAAACAAGCTTTATGCTAAGTTGAAGAAATGTGAGTTTTGGCTTAAGGAAGTTTCATTCCTTGGGCACGTGATATCAAATCATGGAATATCTGTTGACCTGACAAAGATTGAAGCAATTCAAAGCTGGGAGCAACCAAAGTCAGTGATTGAAGTATATAGTTTTCTCGGCTTAGCTGGTTATTATCGGAGATTCGTGGAAGGATTTTCTCGAATCGCTACTCCATTAACTCAGCTGACTCGAAAAGATACAAAATTCGGTTGGAGGGTGGAATGTGAGAAGAGTTTTCAAGAACTCAAGAGGAGACTCATTTCAGCACCTGTTCTGACAATACCATATGGCTCGGAGGGATTTTTCATCTACAGTGATGCTTCGGGAAAAGGGTTAGGATGTGTTCTCATGCAACATGGGAAAGTCATAGCCTATGCCTCATGAAAACTCAAAGAATATGAGAGGAATTATCCTACTCATGATCTAGAGTTGGCAGCAGTCGTTTTTGCGCTTAAAATTTGGAGGCATTACCTGTATGAAGAAAAAGTGGAGATCTATACGGATCATAAAAGCCTTAAATATTTCTTCACTCAAAAAGAACTCAACATGTGACAACGACGATGGCTTGAGCTGTTGAAATATTATGATCATACCATCCAATACCATCCTGGAAAAGCGAACGTGGTAGCTGACGCATTGAGTAGAAGATCATATGCGGGTACGAGTGCGATATTGTCAACGCAAAGGCCCATTTTGTATGACTTATAAAGGATGAAGATAGAGTTAAAGACTCCAGGGACCCATATGATGATGGCGTATATACGAGTAGAACCGACTTTAATTGATAAAGTTAAAGCTGCTCAAGCTACAGACCTGGAGCTGATACGTATGAGGAAGAAAGTACAAAAAGGTGTTATTCTGGAAGCAAGAATCGATGAAGGAATACTTCGAGTCAACTCCAGACTTTGTGTTCCTAACGATTCTGACTTGAAGTATAAAATCATGATGGAGGTGCACAACACAGATTCGCGATCCATCTGGGAGTACCAAATGTATCGTGATCTTCGACATACATTTTGGTGGAGCAATATGAAGAGAGAGATAGCGGGGTTTATCTCAAGGTGTCTAACTTGTCAATGAGTTAAGGCGGAGCATCAAGTGCCAAAAGGTCCATTGTAACCACTTGAAATTCCAGAATGGAAGTGGGAGCACATTATCATGGGTTTTGTTACTGGTCTTCCCAAGGTTTCTCAAGGCATAGATGCGATTTGGGTCATTATTAATAGATTGACCAAGTCTGCTCATTTCTTATCGATACGAGAAACTTTTACACTTGAACGTCTTGCTAGTATGTACATAAACGAGATTGTAAGATTTCATGGTATGCCAGTATCCATAGTTTCTGATCGAGACCCAAGATTCACTTCAAGATTTTGGGTTAGTTTGCAAAATCTATGGGCATAGATTTACGATTTAGTTCGGCATATCATCCTCAAACGGATGGGCAGTCGAAAAGGACTATTCAAACTCTTGAAGATTTATTAAGACTCTGTGTCCTTGACTTCAAGGAAAGTTGGGACAAATTCTTACCATTGGTGGAGTTTTCCTACAATAATAGTTATCAAGCAATTATTGGCATGGCTCTATTTGAGGCGTTGTATGGAAGAAAGTGTCGTTCTCCAGTATGTTGAGATAAGGTGGGTGAAGCAACATTGTTGGGACCGGATTTGGTACGTATGACTACGGAAAAGATTCAAACGATCCGACAACGTATAAAAACCTCACAAGATCGACAAAAGAGTTATGTTGATCTTCATCGAAAGAACGTGTAATTCAATATTAGAGACAATGTGTTGTTACGTGTTGCTCCATGGAAAGGAGTTACGAGATTTGAAAAGAGAGGAGAGCTCAATCCTCGATTCATTGGCCCATTTTTAATCCTCGATCGAGTAGGAACTGTGGCCTATAGACTCGCCTTACCGCCAAGTATGTCTCGTGTTCATAACGTTTTTCACATATCTATGTTACGTAAATATGTGAAAGACCCGAAGCATATTATTGAACTAGAACCAGACGAGATAGAGGAAGATTTAACATATGAAGAGTTACCTGTTAAAATCTTGGATAAGAAGGATCATATTCTACGCTCCAAGGTTATACCTCAAGTCAAAGTTTTGTGGAGAAACCATGATGTGGAAGAAATGACCTGGGAGTTAGAATCTGAGATGAAGTCAAGATATCCTCACCTCTTCGATATACCAGGTACGTACCCTAAATTCAAGGACGAAATTTCATAAGAAGGGGAGGTTGTAAGACCCCAACTTTTATGAATAAAGAATAATTTTCTTGAAATATATTTTTGAATATTATGGTGTGGATTTGATATAATGTTATAGTTGTGGGTAATATTTATAAATTTTGCAAAGTAAGCAAGTGTTTATATAATATTCGATTGGTCGAGGGAATATTCATTTTAACAGGGAATATTAAATGACGACCAAGACAATCATCAAGGGACCCCACAACGAAAGTATTGTAAATAGTTAGAAAATGACGTAATTATCATTTTATAAAAATAATGGCGAAAGTGTTATTACCGTTAAAACTGTTGAACTACCCGATAGTAAAAGTACAGTAATGCGTGTGGTTGCATAGTAGCACACGGTATTGATTATTGATGCTTACGTGAGAAGACACTCAGTTATACTCAATTATTGTTACAGTAATTGTTGCATCATATATCTCATATTATTGATTAAATTATTATCACAGTATCATTTGCATAATATGTTATATTATTAAATCAATAATTGAGATGACAAAGTTATTCATATTATTAAATTGCAATATTTACAATGTCTAGAAGTTCTATCAAGGAGAGGTTTGGTCATCTAATTGCGCGCCAATATTTAAAGATGAAATTGATAGCTCCATTGTGTTGGAATTATTAGTGTTAGTGGAAATTGACATTTATTTCGATATTAATTGATGTTTGGAATTTATACTGACCAGTCGGGAAATTAATCGGATAAATAAGCAATTAATTACTATTAATTCACATGATTATAACTATTTGTTCACATGTATGTACTATTGATTCACATTCTTTTACTATTAGGGGAGTTGGTGCAAGATTGATAATACTTGCATGACTAAGTTAAAAATAGAGGTATAGATGGAGGTACTATATTGTAATTCGTATTTTCACATGATTATAACTATTGATTCACATGATTAAACTATTGATTCACATTATTTACTATTAGGGAGGTGGTGCAAGTTTGATAATACTTGCTTGGGACTAAATTAAAAATGAAGAAAAAGAAGAAGGTATTATACTGTAATATTTCGAGCCCCAAAATGTGCAATTATCGAAACTATATTTTCCTATAAATAGAAGCTCGTTCTTCCTTTATTTCTCACCAATTCATAAAAGCTACAGAGCAATTATTATAGAGAGAAAGAAGAAGAGATGTCTGTTACCTCACTATTCCAGTATCCAATTTTTTCTAAGGGAAGGAGTATTATTCTTTCGTATTCATGAAGAGAGTTATTTTCTTTCAATACTCGTAAGGGGTTGTTATTCCATTCTTTATTATTATGTTGGAATAACTTTGCCTATTCAAGTAATCTGCATACATACATGGTGAAATTCTTCCATTATTCCATTCTTTATTATTCTGTTGGAATAACTTTGTCTGCAAGGTCTGATCTATCGCATACTGGTGAATTCTCTGTTATTCCATTCTTTATTATTACATTTGGAATATCCTTTACATCTTGATTATGTATGACTGGTTCCATTCTTTATTATTACATTGGAATATCCTGTTTGTCATGCGGATTACTGTGACTTGGTTCCATTCTTTATTATTACATTAGAATAACACATGCGTATGGATTACGCACGCCTGGTGAATTCTTCTATTATTCCATTCTTTATTATTCTATTGGAATAATCTGTCTATATGGATTACCGCATGCATGGTGAATGATCCTTCGTATTCATTCCTTATTAAATTGTGAAAATGATTTGTCTACGTGGATTACCGCATGGCGGGCAACAAATCCATTTACGATTTCATATATTCTATTATACTCAGTTGGTTAAAGTTTTGGCTTCCATACTCCATGAAATTAGTGGAATATCCTTGATATTTGCGCTTCATCCAGTATCTTTTCATGGAAATATTCTTCTGAGCATTCTTGAATTTTACCCCACAAAGAAGTATCATGTTGACAATTTGGACGTTATTGATTTCTGGATAAATTAAAATTATAAATCTTTAAAATTTATCCTTGAACTTTTTTTATTGAATTATTATGTGATTGTCATCATCCTCATGCTTATATTGTGATGAAAGTCATCTTTGGCTTACGTGCATAGATGGATTTGGTATGATTATGACCAAGGATTATTCGATATAATTGTGACGACCCCAAATCCAGGTACTTGAAACCCGAACTCGGTTCTCCACGATACCATTTCTTTAAGCTGAATAATACTAAATAATAATACATTCGAACTTAATTTACATACATCAAAGTTTACTTCCCCAGGTACGTGACCTTCAAATACATTCCTTACAATACTTGAATAGATACCAATACAACTATAACCATTAACTCATAATACACACTTATTCGATCGACTTTCCTTTTCCTTTGTTAGGTATACAAAGCCTTCAGGTTGCTCATACATAACTGAAAACATTTAATTTAAGCAAGGATGAGCATTTAAGTGCCCAGCAAGTAATAACAATTATATATAAGCTGAAAGAATATAAGTATTCTCTTTACATAACACTTCTACAACGAATTGAAAGTTGTGAAGTAATCATGTTGATAAAAAATTCACATAACAACTCTCTTTCAAATTCTTTAAATTTGGCTCTTGGCTCTACCCTTGAATAGGGTTTAAGAAACATCTATGAACATTCTTTTCATTTTCGAAAAGGTTTAGCGGAATTCTATCCTCAAACCGTCATAACTTACGAACACGGAGGTGATCGGTTTCATTGATTGTACCTGTATTGATCAATAATACATAACTTGAGCGAAATTCATCGCTCACTCTATCCGCCTTTGTGCAAAAAATCTTCCCATATAGGGATGTTCATACATGCACAGTTCCAAACCCAAGGTTTTAATCTTGCTCAACAATAATATGTAATTCACACATATATATACGGGTAATTGACAAATGTGTATCAACATGTGAACAAATGCCATTATTATCCAAGTGGGGACACTTGTATAACCATTTATAGAAATCAATGAAATAATATATATACGAGCTAACATGTCGATAATCAAAGAGTACATAATACATACGGGGATAGAATAATTACTCAAACTTCTTACTCATGTCCATTGCATAAAGGAAGTGCAAGGTAGGATACTTTTGATTCGGCGATTACAAATCTCAACTTAGGTTTTATCTCTTTATCACAACCTATCAATAATCGGATCATTAGTTCGATTAGAACAATATATCTTAACACGTAAATACGTCTATTACGATCAACACATAGTCTAATCACATAATCACAAAGATCATACTTTTAGTTCCTATTCTATACTTGAAATATTTTTATACATTTTTCAAATATCTCATTCATGCTCTTACAATAGTCTTTTCTTTCTTTTATAAAGATTAAACATTTGTCATTGTCTGAAACAACTTTATCGGATTAAATCTTGAAGTCTAAGACTCTTAATCTATACCTCAACATCGTAAAATATCGGACATTTTACTTTAAATCATTTTCGAATTTTCCGGAAATTGAAAAATTTAAAATAAATCAAATCATCACTTTCAAGGCTTATAGTGATATAAGCACATTCTTATGGGTGCTCTTCATCAAATCCTGGACTTCATAACCGGTTCTCTAGTAAGCTAGTTTGGCCGGCTATAACTTTCAAACATCGGAATCATAATTAAATGACTTAAACATTAAACAATTCCATTATCATTAATAATTAATTTATATTAAACTATTAATGAAACCATTGCCAAAATATAAAAGTTATTTATAATAACTCAAACTATTTTTAAAACATTTATATTACCCAAATAATTATCATTAATATTTAAATATTAATGTACTATTTATCCAACTATTAAAAGTCATTAATTATAACTTAAAATATTTTTAAATCCTTAATATCCTCTTTAAATGGTTTTAAATAAGTAAAACCATTTTTAAACTATTTATTTAATATTAATCATTAAATAAACTAAATATCATTAATATTATCTTAATATCATTAATATTTAATTATTAATAAAATTATCATTTAAATATTAAAAGTTATATTTTATAACTTAAAATATTTTTTAAATACCTTATTTTCATTTAAAATGATTTTTATAATATTAAAATCATTTTTAAACTAAATTATTTAATTTAATCATTAAATAACTTTAATATCATTAATAATTATTAATTAATGAAATTCATCACAAAATATTAAAAGTCATCACAAATAACTCATTTACATAATCAATTTCAAGCCAAAATAAACATAGTAAACTAACTAGTTTATTAACAACACTAACTAAACTTCAAAAAATTCAAACTTTAACTAACAATTAAAATAATAACATTACAAAATTAAATAAGAAACATACCTTAAATATGAATTCCACAATTGAATACGCACTTCCACACCAAAATTTAACTAAGGAGATCTTTATAAAAGTTCTCCCACAACAAAACCTTTCTCAAAAATTGGAGGCCTTATTGTTGGTGAATGAAACAAAGCGCCAAGCCCTTCTATTTATAGGTTTAGAAAATGGTGAAGTTCTCAATTTAGTCGATGTGGGACTTGGTTTATACTAATTTTCAATAGCTCACTTTGAGATTTTCTAACGCATTGCTCATAACTCAGGATTAATCTGATTTTTGGATATGTTATACATGGTATGTAAGACTATTTTTAAAAAATACTGAATTACCCAATTCGGGTTCATTAGGTCGCCCAAACAAAGGCGTCAAAAGTGGGCGTTCATAACAGATTTTCAATCTCGTTTCATCTTTACCTCTTTACGCTAAAAACAGTCATAACTCTTTCATTTTAAAACATTTTTGAGCGATTCTTGAGCCCACGAAGCTAACTTCTGGGCTACAACTTTTATTCTTTGACCATTTTCAAATTCCGAACACATCAGCCCAGAAATTCCGTTCAAATGGACTGCCCGCACTTGTTGAGAAGTTTTGACACTACTACTTTGAAATGTCATAACTCTCTCCTCCGATGCTCGGATTTAGTCCGTTTGAGTCTATGGAAAGCTTATTCGGTGTAATATAACATACCAAAAGCCCAAAAGGTTTTGGAAACATTAACTGATCAAAACAGTGTCCCGAATAGCACATCCTACACGCTGACTTTCGATTTGAGAAATTTGACACATTTCCTTCCAAACACTGTAATTCCCTCATCCGAGGTCGGAATGAGGTCATT
Source organism: Panax ginseng (assembly GCA_020205605.1). Classification (NCBI taxonomy): domain Eukaryota; kingdom Viridiplantae; phylum Streptophyta; class Magnoliopsida; order Apiales; family Araliaceae; genus Panax; species Panax ginseng. The sequence goes on from CM035137.1 coordinate 35,503,697, forward strand.
CCAAAACCTATGGCTTCCTAACTCGAGTTCACTACAACATATCAAAAGCCCAGACCTTTTAAAGCACAAAAGTGGATGAGAATTCCCCCATTACTGATCGCCCAAAAACAGTTTATCATGCTCGATTAACCATGTTTGACCATCTATAACTTCTAATCTATACATGATATGGACTTGATTCTTTTGCGATTAAAGACCACATATCAGGCTACACATAACAACTTTTGAAGAACAAAACTCATGATCGAGCAAAAGAGTTATGGCCTCGACATTTGGTGAAAAATAATGAATTTGGTTTTTCCAACTTGCTTAAATCTTCAAATTCGTGCACTTTGATGTTATGAGTCTTTGATTTATCAACCCATATCATCAATTAACATTCTATTACAGAACTTTAAACAATCAATTGCATCAAATAACATCGAATCAAAGGATTTCTAGGTTTAGTGTTCTTATACCCTTTTGCCAAAAATTCTTGATTCTTGCTTCGATTTGTTATGGGTGATGGTTGGGCTTTGTTTAAGAGTGTATATGGGCAATCTTGTACAAGGCAATTAAATGTAATATTTAATCACTAGATTTAATTCTTATAATTTACCAATTAACTTCTATCCTTTGGTAAATTAAAACACTTATCTGATAACATTGAAATTAAACCCGTAATTAAAATTAGGGTTCTCAACGTCATCAATTAGGGTTTCTAATTGACCATTAGTGGTTCTTTAATTATCTGCATGTATATTACTAACACGATTGTATCTGATTTCTAACTTCAACCGATTAAGGTTATAATAATTAGGGTTTGTCCTAATTATCGTAATAAAAATAGTAATTAGGGTTTATTCTAATTACCGACATCCTTATTCACAATAACTTCATACACAGTCACTACTCGTAAATATCCCATAAGCGAAGTTTAATAATTAGGGTTTCACAACACGGTAATATCTTTGTGACCTAATTGGCCGTCGTTTTGCTCAACATTATCTGTTCACACATACACAATACATACTTATAGTATCAGTAAAATCATAATATCAATAATATTATATTGCTATTCTTATCTCTTAATCACAATCCCAATTTCGTGGTTTGGATTCCATATCGACTTATTCTTTTGTTCAATAGACAAGTTAAAATAATTAACTTAAATATTTTGACAATTCATATAATAAAATATTTATTATATAATTCTAATATTATTTCCAATTATGTTTTCATGAAAAATAATTAATAAAACATTTTAAACTTACGAAATTTATTACAATATAATTTGTGGTAATTAATAATTCCAAAATTATTTCTAATTTTTCAAGTAATAAATGTATTCGCATTTATCGTTCACTTTACTTGACACTTAGTCTCGTCATTATTAAATAAAAAAAATTTATCATAAAATTTCTTATTTAGAAAATCTAAAGTTATTACATTCACCTCCTTATAAGGATTCCGTCCCTAATCACCGCTTTAAAAACTTCATATGCGAGAAGGGTACATAGCATATAATCATTATCGTAGATCTCGATCATACTTGATCGAACCCAATCTTCTAATTATTCATCATAACACTTGTCTGTCCGATTAAGCAAAAATATAAGATATATAAGTTATTCAAATAGCACACAGGAGTTACATTTCCATTTTGCCACAGTATCTGGGACCGTCATGTTGTAAACCCTGAGTTGCTTTTGTTGGGTTACTAGTTGAGTTTGGTCTGAAATTGCTAACGTCCCACCGCTTCCCCGTGTAGTTCGTTCCTGCCTCCATTCCCTCTCATGGATGAGTTCCTTACCTTATGCTTTCGATCGATCCACATATAAAACATCCACCGATCATCCTTGAGTTAGAGGCGATTGGAGAGATATGACCCTCTTGCCGCACTTGTAGCATACAAACTTGCCCTTCGAGACACTCGCCAGGAGTGATTCTTCCCATGATTCTTGCCTTTGCACCACACCTTTTTTATACCAACCTCTTTTACTTGCATTTTCTCGAAAAATTCCTCATTCTTTTCTCACCCCTATTCCCACTACTACTTTCTATCTTTATTGTTCCTTCCGACTTGCTTTTATTCTTCTTCTCCTTATGGTAGAGGCTCATGGCCTCACTTCCTGATTCGTGAATGATAGCCTTCTCCATGAGTCTTTGCAAAAGTATTGATTTGCGATCTTGACACCTTATTAACCAGAGCCGGGGTTTTAAGCCCGACTCAAATCTCCTTGCCTTCCTAGCCTCTGTATCCACTTGATGTGGAGCAAACCTAGCCAACTCATTAAATTTTACGGCATACTCCGCAGAATATCGTATTATCTGCTTTAACTCCGTGAATCTCACCTCCATTCTAGATCGCATACTAACAGAGAGATAGTTTTGAAAAATAAATCCTTAAACCTATCCCAAGTAATTTCTTCTTTTCTGCCTTAGAGTCTTATTTGCCTCCCACCAAAAGTTAGCTTCCCTTTCATCATATAAGTGGCAAAAGCGGTCTTTTGCCCTCATCTACTTTAGCGATTATGAATGCCTTCTCTATCTCTGCTCACCCAAGTCCGGACTTCTATATAGGTCGGTGATCCTCTCGAATTTTGGTGGTCCTACGACTTTGAAGTCTTTGAATTTTGCTGACGATTGTCTGGTTTGGTTCCTACTGCAATTGGTATTCCACGATGCATAGCTTTGAGCTACCATGTTTTGCAAAATTTTGCATCGATTCTGGTATGTCGTTCTCCAAAGATTAGTAGATTCTTCTACCCTTTGGTTTCGAGTTTGACGTCTTGGTGGCATTATCTGGTTAAATAAAACCATAAATTATACCCTTACATTTTAAACCTTATTGCATAAGATTAATGTATTAAACTTCGTTTCATTTCTCAAACTTAGATTCATATTCATTTATCGAATATTTACACAAAGACATCCTGCTTTAATCAACAGCTATCCCTTTGTGACTACGAAAGTCGGGATTTAAAATCTTGACCAACATAAAAGTTGAAAATAGTTCATTACTTATCACACACATTACATAAACACAACATAACCCATACTACTTATTTACCAAACCTTTTCTCGGACATTCATTCGCTCGATGTCCTTCCATTCCACAATTAAAACATCCACCTTTGCTTATAGTTGGGGCAACGGGAGAGGTATGTCCCTCACGACCACAAATATAACATATCTTTTTTCCTTTCTTCTTATCGGGTTTTCCTAAGTCGATCTCTTACCTTTCTTTTTCCTTACCTCTCTGAGTTGCACACGAGGTGTTGCTTGAGGCTCTATCCGGTCAATTCGGATTTGAGCTTATCCTTTATTCCATTGTTGCTAGCAATGCTTGGCGCAAATTGGATATTAAGCAACGTCTCAATCTCCCACGACCTTTCCAAACAGAGAAACCTTGTTCTCCACATCCTGTATATCTCGTTGATGCTTGGCGACTTCAACTTTAGTGTCACGAATCACTATCTGTCAAATCCACCATTTTTGGGTCCCGATGCTACATTTCCCACTATAGCCACCTCGTCCGATTGGGTTCTGGTGAGCTTCTATTTCACCGTTGGCCTTAATATTAGCTCGGGGTATAGATCCGATCCTTCTTATTCCACATATCTTTCTCACCGGACATCTACATACATAAGTTACCACGATTAACATATAATATATATACACAACAATCAAGAGTTCTATATATCGTTGTCTCTTATTTTGATTGATGATAAATTTATTCAATTCTCATCAACACCTATCTCTTCCGAAAGCGGCTCCATCCACTCGCATCGAATCGCATGAAGGTGATGACTAAAGCACAGTCTAAGGTATATATCTGGTGTCTTTGGCTTCTATTTCAACCTTCAACCTGTCTTATCTCAAATATCTCCTCTGCTCCAACCTCCTCTCATAACTTCATTAACTCTATCTGTGCTTACAACATTCACATATATAATCACATGCTACCCAATACACCTCTCATAAGAGTAAAGTTTTCAAATTATCTTTGAGGGGTCATATATAGACCATGAACACATAGTTTTAACGGTATTCATACTGCAAAACATTACTGATATGTTTACAATCACAAAGAAGGTAAACTACCATTAATAGTACTTTAGGTGATTAGCCTATTATACCCCTACGTCATGCATAGCATATTAATCATGCTTAGCGAATATTTACGCTATTAGATTGGATTATTTTATCCAAACAACATCGCTCACCTCGATCTTATCATAGGATTCCGCACTCAAAACAATTTGGTTGGAAATTTCTTCAATGAACACTTAGAGTTTTCATAAACATTAGTCTAGTTGATTCAAATAGCATAGACTCATATCAATAATTCAATTCAACCGAATTATTTAGATGTAGCCAAACCCGATTGTAAATTAAACTTTTTGAAAACATTTTTGAGAATGACGTCATGATGCCGTCTTCAGTATTAACAATCCGTTGAGGATCTTGGTCATTGTATGACTTTGTCATAACACATCATCTGATAGTGGAACGGCGACTTGGTCAAATTCACACTAACTATTCCTGTATTTACAACTCCATCACATTTTTATCATCTCTCGCACCGGGTTGTATGGTACATGAGTGATAATTAAAAATAATTTTGATATTTCAAATCATTTAAATCTGGCAAGAAATAAGTAGCATAGACATAAGTACTTTAAAACCGTTTCAAAAATGATTATGAGTCTACATTTTGTTTTTAAAAGCACATAGTGCGTATTTAGCTTGATGTCAAAATTTTGAAGATTAGCATAGCTAGGAGTTTAGGAAAACCTAACACCTTCACTAAAAATCATTTACTTAACAATCTATATGTTCCTCGTATTCCATAACACTCCATTCACACAAAACTATACCCGATTCATCAAACCACTCTTATGAGTTCATAAATTGCCACAATCATATGAGTTTAAGAACTTATCCTAGTCAGGACCTTTGGCGTCCATTCATTTGAGGGTTCATAAACATTTCATATAATTATGAGTCAAGAATGTCTCATAAGTATGAGTTTAAAGAACTCGTACTTAATCTTATATTCTCTATCATGACCTATCTACTGTTATACACCGAGAATGGAGTCATCCTCTTAATGTGCATATAACAAATAGCGCGACACGTATTTTCAATGATTATCGATGCGAGAAACTAAATGGTTTTTACACGAAGTTCAATTCGGCTCCCATCTGAAGAATCATACAACTCGATTTGCCGAGCATGAGTCCTCAATTGAATCCCCATCTAACACTAACCCCATTCTCCATACGAATTTAATTCGATATTTAAAATTCTCTTACGGATCTGTACGAATTTATAAGATAATTCATACACGCAATCTTCTTTGTAAACTTTTCAATCATCGATTGATTCCTTACATTCATCATAGCCTTATCGAGATCACGGGTGATTTCATCCGTATATATTACGATTTAGTTCTATATCTTGATCGTTTTATTTTACGATCTCTCATAACTACACTTCGGTCTTTTAGACTCAATCTATTCCCCACTTCTTTGTTTAACTTTATAATCGAGTTAGGGAACTCGTGTCTTTACACTCATGAGATTCATCTTTGAATCTTATCGACCAACTAACTCTATATGAGTTAATACTTATCCTAATCATTGCGGTTATTAGTCTCGGTATTCCTACCTAAGCTTCATAACCAACGACTTTGATACCAACCTGTGATTTACCCCAAATCCAGGTACTTGAAACCCGAACTTCGGTTCTCCACGATACCATTTCTTTAAAATTTGAATAATACTAAATAATAATACATTCGAACTTAATTTACATACATCAAAGTTTACTTCCCAGTGCGTGACCTTCAAATACATTCCTTACAATACTTGAATAGATACCAATACAACTATAACCATTAACTCATAATACACACTTATTCGATCGACTTTCCTTTTCTTTTTGTTCGTGCTTCGAGCCTTGGTTTGCTCATACATAATTGAAAACATTTAATTTAAGCAAGGATGAGCATTTAAGTGCCCAATGAAGTAATAGCAATTATATATAAGTGAAAGAATATAAGTATTCTCTTTACATAACACTTCTACAACGAATTGAAAGTTGTGAAGTAATCATCTTGATAAAAATTCACATAACAACTCTCTTTCAAATTCTTTAAATTTGGCTCTGCTCTACCCTTGAAAAGGGTTTAAGAAACATACTATGAACATTCTTTTCATTTTCGAAAAAGGTTTAGCGGAATTCTATCCTCAAACCAGTCATAACTTACGAACGCAGGGTGATCGACCAGATTGTACCTGTATTGATCAATAATACATAACTTGAACGAAATTCATCGCTCACTCTATCCGCCTTGTGCAAAAATCTTCCCATATAGGGATGTTCATACATGCACGGTTCCAAACCCAGAAGGTTTTAATCTTGCTCAACAATAATATGTAATTCAACATATATATACAATTAATTGATAAATGTGTATCAACATGTGAACAAATGCCATGATTATCCAAGTGGGGACACTTGTATAACCATTTATAGAAATCAATGAATGTAAATATATATCCGAGCTAACATGTCGATAATCAAAGAGTACATAATCATGTGACAGGATAGAATAATTACGAAACTTCTTACTCATGTCCATTGCATAAAGGAAGTGCAAAGGTAGGATACTTGCCTGATTCGCTGATTACAAATCTCAACTTAGGTTTTATCTCTTTATCACAACCTATCAATAATCAGATCATTCGTTCGATTAGAACAATATATCTTAACACATAATACTGTCTATTACAGTCAACACATAGTCTAATCACATAATCACAGTGATCATACTTTTAGTTCCTATTCTATACTTGAAATATTTTTATACATTTTTCAAATATCTCATCCATGCTCTTACAATAGTCTTTTCTTTCTTTTATAAGGTCTGACATTTGTCGGCGTCATCGACAAACGACTTTATCGGAGTAAATCTTGAGTCTAAGACTCTTAATCTATACCTCAACATCCGTAAATATCGGACATTTTACTTTAAATCATTTTCAATTTTCCGAAAATTGAAAATTTAAAATAAATCAAATCATCACTCAAGGCTTATAGTGATATAAGCTTCATTACTATGGGTGCTCTTCATCAAATCCACGGACTTCATAACCTGCCTTCTCTAGTAAAAAGCTAGTTTGGTAATGATAACTTTCAAACATCTAATCATAATTAAATGACTTAAACATTAAACAATTCCATTATCATTAATAATTAATTTATATTAAACTATTAATGAAACCATTGCTAAAATATAAAAGTTATTTATAATAACTCAAACTATTTTAAAACATTTATATTACCCAAATAATTATCATTAATATTTAAATATTAATGTACTATTTATCCAAATATTAAAAGTCATTAATTATAACTTAAAATATTTTTAAATCCTTAATATCCTCTTTAAATGGTTTTAAATAAGTAAAACCATTTTTAAACTATTTATTTAATATTAATCATTAAATAAACTAAATATCATTAATATTATCTTAATATCATTAATATTTAATTATTAATAAAATTATCATTTAAATATTAAAAGTTATATTTTATAACTTAAAATATTTTTAAATACCTTATTTTCATTTAAAATGATTTTTATAATATTAAAATCATTTTTAAACTAAATTATTTAATATAATCATTAAATAACTTTAATATCATTAATAATTATTAATTAATGAAATTCATCACAAAATATTAAAAGTCATCACAAATAACTCATTTACATAATCAATTCCAAGCCAAAATAAACATAGTAAACTAACTAGTTTATTAACAACACTAACTAAACTTCAAAATTCAAACTTTAACTAACAATTAAAAATAATAACATTACAAAAAATTAAATAAGAAACATACCCTAAATACTGAATTCCACAGACCGAATCAATACGCACTTCCACACCAAAATTTAACTAAGGAGATCTTTATAAAAAGTTCTCCCACAACAAAGCCTTTCTCAAAAATGGAGGCCTTATTGTTGGTGAATGAAACAAAGGCCAAACCCTTCTATTTATAGGTTTAGAAAATGGTGAAGTTCTCAATTTAGTCGATGTGGGACTTGGTTTATACTAATTTTTCAATAGCTCACTTTGCGATTTTCTAACGCATTGCTCATAACTCCGATTAATCTGATTTTTGGATATGATATACATGGTATGTAAGACTATTTTTAAAAAATACGAATTACCCAATTCGGGTTCATTAGGTCGCCCAAACAGTGCGTCAAAAGTGGACGTTCATAACAGTTTTCAATCTCGTTTCATTTTTACCCTCTTTCGCTAAAACAGTCATAACTCTTTCCTTTTAAAACATTTTTGAGCGATTCTTGAGCCCACGCGAAGCTAACTTCTGGGGCTACAACTTTTATTCTTTGACCATTTTCAAATTCCGAACACATCAGCCCGAAATTCCGTTCAAATGGATCGCACCGCACTTGTTGAGAAGTTTTGACACTACTACTTTGAAATGTCATAACTCTCTCTCCGATCTCAGATTTAGTCCGTTTGAGTCTATGGAAAGCTTATTTGGTGTACTATAACATACCAAAAGCCCAAAAGGTTTTGGAAACATTAACTGATCGAAACGAGTGTCCCGAATAGCACATCCAGCTGCTGACTTTCGGTTTGAGAAAAATTTGACATTTCCTTCCAAACACCGTAATTCCCTCATCCGAGGTCGGAATGAGGTCATTCCAAAGCCTATGGCTTCCTAACTCAGTGCACTACAACATATCAAAAGCCCAGACCTTTTAAAGCACAAAAAGTGGACGAGAATTCCCCATTACAGCATTGCCCAAAAAGCAGTTTATCATGCTTCCTCAACCATGTTTGACCATCTATAACTTCTAATCTATACATGATATGGACTTGATTATTTTTGAAGATTAAAGACCACATATCAGGCTACACATAACAACTTTTGAAGAACAAAACTCATGATCGAGCAAAGAGTTATGGCCTCTAACATTTGGTGAAAAATAACAGAATTCGGTTTTTCCAACTTGCTTAAATCTTCAAATTCGTGCACTTTGATGTTATGAGTCTTTGATTTATCAACCCATATCATCAATTAACATTCTATTACACAACTTTAAACAATCAATTGCATCAAATAATATCGAATCAAAGGATTTCTAGGTTTAGTGTTCTTATACCCTTTTTGCCAAAAATTCTTGATTCTTGCTTCTGATTTGTTATGGGTGATGGTTGGGCTTTGTTTAAGAGTGTATGGGCAATCTTGTACAAGACAATTAAATGTAATATTTAATCACTAGATTTAATTCTTATAATTTACCAATTAACTTCTATCCTTTGGTAAATTAAAACACTTATCTGATAACATTGAAATTAAACTTATAATTAAAATTAGGGTTTCTCAACGTCATCAATTAGGGTTTCTAATTGACCATTAGTGGTTCTTTAATTATCTCGTGTATGTTATTAACACGATTAGTTACTGGTTTCTAACTTCAATCGATTAAGGTTATAATAATTGGGGTTTGTCCTAATTATCGGCGTAAAAATAGTAATTAAGGTTTATTCTAATTACCGACATCCTTATTCACAGTAACTTCATATACACAGTCACTACTCGGAAATATCCCATAACTGAGTTTAATAATTAGGGTTTCACAACACGGTAATATGCTTTATGACCTAATTGGCCGTCATCATTCTTCAACATTATCTCATCTACACATACACGATGACATACTTATGGTACTGTAAAATCATAATATCAATAATATTATATTGCTATTCTTATCTCTTAATCACAATCCCAATTTCAGGGTTTGGATTCCATATCTGACTTATTCTTTGTTCAATAGACAAGTTAAAATAATTAACTTAAATATTTTGACAATTCATATAATAAAATATTTATTATATAATTCTAATATTATTTCCAATTATGTTTTCATGAAAAATAATTAATAAAAACATTTCGGCTTACAGAAATTTATTACAATATAATTTGTGGTAATTAATAATTCCAAAATTATTTCTAATTTTTCAAGTAATAAATGTATTCGTATTTATCGTTCACTTTACTTGACACTTAGTCTCGTCATTAAATAAAAAAAAAATTTATACGCAAAATTTCTTATTTAGAAAATCTCGGGTTATTACAATAATCATGACCGTAATGTGACGAATGATGTGGTAAAAGTCCTCATCGTTGGCCATAGTTCATTGATGGGCCGAGTTGTTGGTATGATTATGACCGAGGAGTATTCGGTATAGTCATTTGACCATTGATGATTATATGAATATCCTTGGTCGTGATGCGAGGATGATTCGATTTTATTTATTAAAATCGAGTCTCGTGATAAAGTTGATGAAAAACTTTTTAAATCATAGAAGATAGTAGATTTTATGCTCTCACTTGACTCTTCTAATGGATTGTTTGTTCCACTGCAGTTAAACTTGTTGTCTATTATATCAGTTTAACATTGTTGAAGGCTAATGATAATTTATTCTGCATTATCTTAGTCATAATATTTCTTCTCGGGCTAGTTGAGCTCACCCTTTCTTTCTTTCCTCTCTTCAGAAATGAGAACGTGGCGGGACTAGTCGGAAACTGGGTACCTGGCCTAAATGATAGCATTAGTAGTCCTCACTATTCTATTAAATAGTATGACAATAAATGTAATGAGGACTCCATTGAGTGTGAATATTATCTAGATGACAATATTCTTACTAAAACTCTTAGATTACGTTTTGTCGTATTTTACACGACTGTTGTATAATTAAGTTGTATTTGAATTTTGTACCATGTATTTGGCGACTCAAGATGGGTGATGTATACCTATTTTGGGGGCGTCACACCGTTTGTAATCCATCGTGGGAGTACCAAAATGTATCGTGATCTTCGACATACATTTTGGTGGAGCAATATGAAGAGAGAGATCGTGGAGTTTATCTCAAGGTGTTTATGTAACAGGACGACTTGTTTGAGTTATGATTCTGGGGACAGAATCCTTTTAAGAGGGGATAGATGTGACAACCGTAATTTTGTAATTTAATTTTAATATTTATTTGATTGAATAAATATTTTTTGATGAATTAATTATTAGATTAAATAATTAATTGATGAAGTTGTGATAAAGTAATTTAATTATATGTGTTACATTTATTAATTTAATGTGGAGAATTTTTATTATTCGAAGTATGTGATTATGTGAGCTTATTGAATTAAAAGAAATATTTAATAAGCCTATGTTATTTTAATTAATTTAATTATTAATTAGAGATTTAATAATTTGACATTATTAATCAAAGAGAATTTGAATTATGTGACTATGTGTATTAATGAGAAATTATTATATTTTATTTAAAGTAAATTAAACTAGATATTTGATTTATTTTATAATGGATGTGACATTTTTTAAACTATATGATAAGGTTTTATTAAAATAATGGGTTTTGAAACCTAGTATGCTAGCCAAACATGGCCTTAATGGGAGTTATGAAGTTACCCATGGTCGGGTAATCGACCACAACGCGTCAGTTGATTTTCTTTATTACGTCTTCTTCTTCATTTTTCCTAAGTCTAGAAAAAATAGAAACAGAGAGAGTTTCAAAGAGAGAGTTGAGAATTCAGAGTTTTGTGGAGGAGGAATTCACTTCCTAGTATATTAATCTACGCTTGGGTAATCTTTTCAACCCAATTTATATATTTTACGTCTTTTAAGTTTCATGAATATGGCTTAAGTCTTTTGTGAATCTCTGTAAATTGGAAAGTTGTTATAAGAATATATGTAATAATTCGAGTTGTATGGCATGTTTTATATATATATTGTGTGTTTCTATATCATCAATTTCATAAGATTACAACGTATGATTATGGCTTGTTATTTTAAAAATTTGCAGAGTACGTGCTATGGCCATATGGCCTTATACGTGATTTTTATATGTCAAATATAAATTATTTTGCAAAATTCACGCATTAATATGATTATGCATGTTAAAATGAACAAAATGAAACTTGAATGGTTGGATTTGGCTTTATAACGAATCCGTAGCATTAAAATCCATGTTTTTGTTCAAGAACTTCAAGAACATCAAGAACAGTCCAATTTGCATGCTTTAATTCTGTGATTATGGGTTTTAATGGGTGAAAATCACTCTATAGATGTTAAGTATTGATTATTTATGAATTCTAGCATGTGGGTATGTCTAAATTGTAAAAATAAGTTGATTGAAATTTTTAGTGGTGTTACTGCAATTTTTGAATTTGAAACTTGAAACTCGAGTCTCGTCTTGGCGCCTTAACTCCCGATTCATTTCTCACGCCAGAATACTACATACCAATGCAAATATAAGACCCATTACAAAAAAGTAGAAATAGCAAGCCACTTAATAATCGAAATGAGTTTTAAAAGTTTACAAGTATGGAAATGTGATAAAGAACTTAGTCTAATGATTATAAAGACTTGTTAGACTTATAATGAGATGTTAAAATAAACTCTTAACATGTCCATAACACAATTACGTGTGGATTGAATGATCGAATGCATAATTAGTTAATTTTTCATGAAGTCTTAATTTTACACTAAGTGTAATAGTTGACTAAGTATAGTCATGAATTCGAGTTAAACAAAGAGTAAAGTTATGATGTTAGTACGTTATTATTGACTGGTATTGTGAACGTAATTGGTATGTAGGATTAATTCAAAGAACGAGTTTTATTAACGTGTAATCTACGCACGAGGCAAGTTTCTAAACCTTATCTTGTTACATTGAGCAAGTTTTCTAACTCTACATTTACGTTGAGCAAGTTTCTTACCCTAAACTTTCGTTGAGCAAGTTTCCTAACCCTACTTGTTATCGTTATATAAGTTGATTAATTCATCTTTCGATATTGAGCAAGTTCTCATTATTATTGATCAAGTCTGTCTTGGATATTAAAGTTTATTAATCTTCAAGCATGATGTTGTTATACAATAATTATTCTATTGTATACCTTTTGAGATGTTATTCAAGTTAAATATTCATTTACTGTTAAACCTTGTTAGACTAGTGAACCCTTATTGATTCGACTAGTCCATAGTTGATAAGCGTTCTAAATTTCAGAACCCCTTGATGAATTATCCAAACCAAAATTCCTTTGGTGCGGACTCGAATGTCAAAAACCGAGATGAACAACCTCAGATAGGGGATTATTTACGCTCTAGCGTTAAATATTATTGCCTGCATGTATGGTACTAAGGGTGATCCCCAAAATACGAGAGAAGAAGAAGAGTCCATAGTCTTATGACTGTTAAAGGTTTCAAGTAGAAACGCTTGACAACCTAGGACATAGTTCAAGGTCTTATGACCCTCAGAATTTCTTTTGATTCTTGTTATCCATTCTTGATTCAAAAGTTAAGCTTTATATCAGAAGTAATTATTTCTCTCGCATGTTATTATTCATTGTTATATTGTTATACCTGTGGGCAATCGTGCTCACTCTTGCGTAATAATAATATTGCGATTAGAAACGAAAAGAGCGCATTTAACCTTCCACTAGTAAGGGCAAGGGCAAGATTAGCAAGTAATGAAGACCGCTTTATTATTGTGGTTATGTAATGATGATTAGAATTGATGTTACTTAAGACTTATTTGTTTATATTTTCCATACGATGATGATTTAAGGTTAGAGTAACCTGGGATTTATTTATTATGCAGTTGATGTAACCCCATAAGGGGAGAGATTTATTATTTATTTCTATCTATTGCATGGTTTGCATTTATTTATGGGTAGATAGATAGATGATGTTTGTACAGTGAACACCAAATCCTGTGGAAATGGAAGTACTAGATTTAGGGGTGTCACAAGTTGGTATCAAAGCTGTAGGTTATGAACCTTAGGTGGAGGAACAACCTTAGGTAATAGCCTTGTAAGAGATCGAGAACATAGTAGTGGTAAACTCTTATCGAGTTCTAAGAAATGAATTTCTAAATTCATTGAAGATAATAAAAAACTTTATGTGCTTATGTGCTAATCTATGTGTTCTCTAGCACGGATTAGTAACTAAAACTTAAAATTTTGTTATCCGGATCTCAGATGTTGGAGGAGCTAGTCGAGCTGGGGAGGAGGAACCCCAAATACCTATAGAGGAGGAGCCCCGAGACATTCATGTCATCAGGGAACAGCTGGTACAGAGAGAGCCATCTCCGTTGATCACTGTTGCTGGTCAGGAGCATGAGCCGGAGACAGATCTAGAGGAGGATCCTGAGGAAGAGGAAGAAGAAGAGTTCCCACCGAACTCCATTGATGCAGAGATGTATGATGCACTCTATGATCGTAACGTAGAGTTGCAGGATACTATTCGGATCCGAATGGAAAGCGGTTAGTCGCCAGATTACTATTGAGCGAGGGATAGAGAGATTGTGACTCTTCACACACGCTTTGGGAAACGTGGGAGTGGGATCTGTTCACGAAAAGGGGTCGAATGAGAGGATAAGTCGCCAGAAAATAGAGAAGTTAAAGAAGGATCTCAAGGAAAGCTCGTAGAGGCTTGCCATAGCAGAGAGGAGGGTTTGGGTACGAGAGTCACGTCGTCTTGATCGTCTGAAGAAGATGATCGCCATGCGAAGAAGGCTAAACTTGAGGAGACGTACTTCTACACTACAAAATGCAATGGATGCGGTCCAAGATCGAAGTTAGGAAGTATCCAATCCAGCTTGAGGATCTACCATCATATATGCTAGATCGCAGAGCGATGTCTCAATATCATGGAGGAGGAACGTAGCAAGGCCATCCAAATACTTTAACAATGATAAAGATAGTATTAGTTTAAATATGTGAAAACTATTTGATAGTTAATGATGCAAATTCATATGTTCATAAATAAAGGAATATTGTGATGTTTTAAATCTCAGAGATTCTTTATCTCTGGATAGTTGATGTAAATAGCATAGGATGCTATCTTATGATGTAAAGACTTTTGAATTAAATGAAATGTCAAAGTTTATTTGAATAGATGTGTTAAGTAAGTTATGATTAAATGTTTAGTTAAGTCTTAGATGTTTTAGAGATTGAGTGAAGACCTAATAAGCGTATATTCTTAACAGAAATATGCCGCCTAGAAGAAGACAAAATCGTCAGCAAGCCCAGGAAGGGTCAACAAACAATAACAACGACGCTAATGCTAACTCCGTTCAACAATTGGTAAACCTTTTAGCTGGAGCACTTAATAATCAACCCCAAGCTCCACCAAATACTTCATTTAAGGATTTCAAGGCGATGGGACCGCCAGAGTTTAAGGGTTCCATAAACCCAATCGAAGCTCAGACCTGGGTAATGGAGATGAAGAAGGTGTTCGATGTTGCTAGAGTAAGGGAAGACCAAAAAACCGTGTATGCGTTTATCTTATGTCAAGTCCGCCGCCTATTGGTGGCGTGCAAATAAAATCTGAGGGAGGTGAAGGTGTAATAACCTGGGAAAGATTCAAAGAGATGTTCTTCGAGATGTATTTTTTAACTAGTTCGCAAAATCAGATGGAGGTTCAGTTTCTAGAGTTAAAACAAGGGAATATGTCAGTAGCTGATTATGCAGCAAGGTTTAACGAGTTGGCTATGTAACGACCGAGAAATTCGGATCTTATTGTAAAATAATTTTATTAAATTAAATAATAATAAAATTATATTCTATGTGTTATCAAGATGGTTGTCATTCTATAACCTATTGATATTGGAATGTCGTAGTATTTGAGCTACGTGAAGGAATTAAAGTGTTTGAATTTCTAAGATGAAAATGAAAGTTTTTCGAGAAATTTTCCGAAAAACACTATTCATCGATATTTGCTCGGGAGTTATTTTTGAATTTCCGAGAAATACGTAATGATAGAATATTAAGGTAAGATGGATTATGTAATAATAATCTAGTTATGGAAAACGTAATATTTCACTTGCGGACTTAAGTTATAAACATTAAGAAAAGCGAAGTAGGAATGAGTAAAGTAATAATTGTACAATACTTTGGTATTGTGCAAAGGAATGAAAATAAGTGTAATACGAAGTATTATACGAGTTTGTATAAAGGATGAATTATCGTATATAAATTCTATATGAAATAGAATACGAGAATGATGCATAAACTATATGTATATGTATTATGTAATATTAATGGACTTGTAAAGATTGGTTAGGATTTTGTACAAGCCCAAGTCAATTAAGGTTAAGGCCCAATTATTGAATTAATAAGCAAGTGAGTGTTTGTTAAAACAAAGCCCAAGGATTTACGTAATCCAAGCCCAAGCTAGAATCCATGAGTTGGCAAACCCATGGGGTAAACCATATTAATGTGGTAAATGTGTGGTTACCAAGTATTAAAAGTGGTAACCAAGTTAAATGATTAATAACCAAGCAAGGGATAAGTTTTGTGCCTTGCAAGTAATGAATAGTAAGGAGGTGCAAAAGGAGGTGGGATGATGGAATTGACTAAATTGCCCTAACCTTAGGAATTCTATAAATAGTGAAGGTTGACAAGTCATTTAATAGTTGTTCAAATAATCCACACACTCTCTCTCAAATTGCTTAATTGTTAGGAAGATTAAGTTGCAAATAAGCTACTTATATAAGAAGAAGAAGACTATTTACCAAAGATTTCAAATGTAAGACTCCTTCTCCAATTATCTTCTATCTCTATCATGATAGGTTGATAAGAAAAGTTTGGATTAAGGAACATGAATGATAAAAAGAAAGAAGTATGTGTAAGTAATGAACTTAAGCCATATAAGTTGGTAATAAGTCATTTAAGCTAGCATGAGTTATAAACTTATGTGAAAGTATTATGAACTTGTAATGAGTTTAGTAATATAAGTAATATGGAAGTAAAAGAACTTGTATGATCATATGTATCAAGTATACATAAGTAAAGTAATATGTTGAGAACATATATGTATGATGATTAAGAAATTTTAATTATCATAAGTCATGAATGATGAGATCATAAGTAGTTTATGATTTATCAAGTTATAAGCTTATGAAAAAATAAGTCAAAATCCAACCATGAGTATAAGTTGTTGGAATAAGTAGGTTAATATGTTCATATAACGAATGGAATTCATTTGTAATGTTGAACAAGTCATAAGAATGAAGATTTGCCGAAAATACTCATGGCAATGAATACGAGTCAATGGGCCAATCTTGGCGTCACAAGACGTCCTTAAGAAGTTGATAGTAAAGAATGTTTTCAAGTATAGAAGAAAAGAGAACTGGTTAGTAATGAATTAAGATGTAATCATAACATGATTAAGACATTATAAGGTACTTGTAAGACATTAATTCATGTTGATTAAGAGTTAATAATCAATTGAAGATTAGCGGAATGTGAATGACGTAACGAAAGCCGGAAACCCTAATAACGAATCTAAATTAGAAATTTGATTAAGATGAAGGGTAAGATATAATCAGATACATACTTGATTATATATGACCTAATGTAAGGCATTATGTGATCATGTGTTGTAGAGACTTGAAAGACTTGAACGTAAAGTATTTATACCATAGCAGACGCTAAAGGCAAGTATTCTAACTCTTGTCTCAGTTCAATCTGAACAAGTTTTTGAAGTTCATGTATCCTTACGCATGAATTGAAGTACAATGAAGTTAAAGCCAGTTCTTTTGGCTAGACTTGACATATTGAGTGGATTGTTGATAATCTATTCATCTATTATCAAATGTGATTATCTTTTGTCAACTACTTGATATGGTTTTCAAAAGAAGACTGAAATGTTAAACAAATGTTTTGTCGGTAAAACGACAGGCACGTGAGGTTGCCAAATGATTAAACGTACATACGTTTAATGGATGTAGTGTTGATCAACATAGAGTACAATAGGCTGATCACCTAGAAGTGCTCGTAAGTAATATCGGGCTTACGGACTTAGTTCCGGGTTGTCCTTTTCAAAGAAAGAATGAATACTCGAGGTCTTTGACCGGAGTGAATGTTTTACTGAATATTATTCATTGTGAAACATTTTGAAAGAAAGATGAAGTGCTATTTTGATTTATCAATAGTACTTCATAACTATTGTTCAGTTATCGAAGATTTACGATTCATATGTATTAAGCATGTTGTTATTGAAATTGTTATACTTGCTGAGCTAGTTATGCTCACTCTTGCTTGAACCATATGAATGCAGCTAAGACTGAACATCCCGAAGGATCAAAAAAGGATAAAGGAAAAGCTAAGGCAGATTATTAAGCTGTTTTGTAATGGTATAGGTCTATTGTTGTAATATAATGAATATTATGACAAAGAACCTTTGTAACGGGTATAGAACTTGGGAAATGTAAATATTACTTTTAATATATAGACGTTATATTCGTTCTTTGAGACTTTTTAATGGAATGAATGTATGAAAGTTTGTATAGTATAGCACCACCATCGTCGTCAAGTTGGAAGATACCCGGATTTGGGGGCGCTATGAGCTAGGTTCGCCACATACCAAGTGCACAATCGATGAGAGGAAGGCAAGACGATTTGGAGCAGGACTCAAGCCTGGTTGTATAGGAAAGTGTCAATGTTCCAATTGAACACTTTTCTTTGAGTGTTAGAGAATGCCATACTACCGAGGGTGGAAGTGATGCAAGAACGAAGTATAATCGAGAGCGAAGAAGAAGAAGAAGAGTGAGAAGGAAGGTAATAACAAGACTGGTGGGAGTAGCACTGGGGGTAATCACAATCAAAAGAGGAAGTGGTCTGAAAATTCATTGGCCGAAAGTCAACAGGGAGGGCAGAAGAAGAAGATTGAACCGTGCCCAACCTGCGGAAAAACGCATTTAGGAGTTTTTATGAAAGGGAAGCGAGTGTGCTACAATTGTGGTCAGGAAGGCCACATAGCACCAAATTGTTCGAACCCAAAGAAGGGTGCCTGTTTCACATGTGGCTCAAAGGACCATCTTGCAAGAGATTGTCCTAAGAAGGATCGGGAGGGACGAGTTCAGGAGGAAATAGAGGAAATACTGGTGGAAGCACTCGACAATCGCAAAGACCAACCGCAACCAATCGAATCGGCGGCCCGTAACGCTCAACATGACAAAGGCAAGACGCAGTGATCGCTCGCGATGTGGTGTCAGGTATCATTCCGATCAATAAAGTTAATGCTTATGTGTTATTTGATTCAGGTGCTACTTGTTCATTTATATCCGATGACTTTGCTAAGAACTTAGAATTGCTTAAGGACGAGTTAGAATACCCCATGAACATAGAAATTGCGAATAAAGAAATAATCCCTGTTAAGTATGTACATAAGAACTGTAGAGTGGATATTAAGGGTAATATCATGAACGTAGATCTTATCCCTATTCGACTTGGAGAATTTGATGTTATTTTGGGTATGGATTGGTTATCCAATTATGGGGCGATAATTGACCGCGAGAAAAAGTGTATTAACCTTATGACTCAAAAGGTTGTGTTTTATAGGTAGCAGTCGCTTAGATAAAGGAAAGTTATCCGACGATGATGCATGTCGAGAGATTGTTAAGACAAGGTCATAGGATATCTAGCTTACATAGTCGATAGTCGTAAAGAGAATCCAAAAATTGATGAGATTCCAAAGAGTGAGAGATTTCGCAGACGTATTTTCGGATGATTTGTGGGACTTCCTCCGGATAGAGCGCGATTGAATTAGATATCGATTTGGCTCCGAGAACGACCCCAATATCGAAGGCACCATACCGAATGGCACCGGTAGAGATGAAAAAGCGATGGTCCAACTACAAGAATTCTTCGGACAAAAAATATATTCAACCAAGCGTATCACCTGGGGGCCACGGCTTTTATTTTTATGAAGAAGAAGGATGGAACAATGCGACTCTGCATAGACTACAGAGAACTGAATAAGGTCATAATTAAGAATAGGTATCCATTACCGCGAATTGACAACTTGTTCGATCAGTTAAAGGGAGCAAGATATTTTTCAAAGATAGATTTGAGAAGTGGTTATCATCAACTGAAGGTGAGACCAGAGGATGTACCGAAGACAACATTTAGAACACTATACGGTCACTACGAATTTCTGGTAATGTCATTTGGTCTAACGAATGCTCCTGCTGCATTTATGGGCTTAATGAATGGAGTGTTCAAGCCGTTTTTGGACAAATTCGTAGTGGTATTTATAGATGACATTTTGGTATATTCAAAAACCAAGGAAGAACACGAAGAGCATTTGAGGTTGACATTAGAGACATTGAGAAGAGGGAAGTTGTATGCTAAGTTTTTGAAATGTGAATTCTGGATTGAAAGAGTACAATTTCTTGGACATGTGATCAATCGGGATGGAATTTCGGTGGATCCCTCCAAAGTCCAAGCTGTGATTAACTGGGATCAGCCGAAGACGCCGTCAGAAATAAGAAGTTTTCTTGGATTGGCGCGTTATTATAGAAGATTTATTCAGGATTTTTCCAAGATCGCAACTCTGATGACGAATTTGACTAGGAAATTGGTGAAATTTGTTTGGACGGAGAAGTGTGAGGAAAGCTTTCAAGAATTAAAGAGGAGGTTGAGTTCAACACCTGTGTTATCTCTTCCAGATGACACAGGAAATTTTGTGGTTTATAGTGATGCATCGCATAAAGGACTTGGCTGTGTGCTTATGCAGAATGGCAGAGTCATTGCGTATATGTCGCGACAACTGAAAGATTATGAGAAGGGGTATCTGACCCAAGACTTGGAGTTAGCTGCAGTGGTTTTTGCTTTGAAAATCTGGAGGCACTATCTCTATGGGGGGAAGTGTGAAATATATACAGATCACAAGAGTCTGAAATATATTTTTACACAGAAAGACTTGAATATCGCGCCAAAGAAGGTGGTTGGAGTTAATTAAGGACTACGATTGTGAGATTCTATACCATCCGGGTAAGGCAAATGTGGTGGCCGACGCCTCAAGTAGAAAAGGTCGGAGAAATTGATGATGTTGACTGCCTCAGAGGAGCTAATTTTAGCAATGGAGAACCTAGAATTGGAAGTGAAGTATCCTATGGAGATTGGCGAAGAAGTCGCTCCAGATGCAAGTCGGTACAACCTTCTTGGATAAAGTTAAGGAGGCTCAACTTCGTGACGAAGAATGTGAGAAAGTGAAGAAGAAGATATCTCAAGGACCGAACCTAGATTCAAAATAGACGGTGAGGGACTACTAAGATTTGAGAATGTAATTTGGGTACCGCTTGATGCAGAGATTAAGGAAGAAATTTTGAGCGAGGCTCACAACTCAAGATATTCGATTCACCCTGGTAGCACCAAGATGTACCAAGATCTTCGACAACACTTTTGGTGGCCAAATTTAAAATGAGAGGTTGCAGAATGTGTTGCCAAATGCCTGACATGTCAGAACGTAAAAGCAGAACATCAGAGACCGAGTGGATTGCTACAACCTTTAGAGATTCCAAAATGGAAATGGGAACATATTACGATGGATTTCGTGGTTGGCCTATTGACGACTCAGAAAGGCTACGACGCAGTATAGGTTATTGTTGACCAATTGACGAAATCCGCACACTTTCTTCCGATCAGAATCAGACTCAACCTAGATCAGTTGGCAAGGTTATATGTGAAAGAGATTGTTTCAAGGCACGGAGTTTCGGTGTCAATTGTTTCTGATAGAGATCTGCGTTTTACGTCGAACTTCTGGAAACGTCTACAGGAATGCATGGGTACACAATTGCGAATGAGCACAGCATATCACCCTCAGACAGATGGACAGAGTGAAAGAACAATTCAGACATTGGAAGATATGTTAAGAGCTTGTATAATGGATTTTAAAGGAAATTGGGATGACCATCTACCGCTCGTAGAGTTCGGCTACAACAATAGTTACCACGCTAGTATTGGCATGCCACCATATGAAGCACTATACGGTAGAAAGTGCAGAACTCCATTGTACTGGGATGAAGTGGGCGAAAGACAATTACTAGGCCCGGAATTGGTACAACAAATAGCAGAAATAGTCAAAGTGATCCGAGCGAGATTGATAGCAACCCAAGACAGACAGAAGAAATACGCCGATCCACACCGTAAAAATTTTGAGTTCGAACTAGGTAGTTATGTGTTCTTAAAGGTCTCTCCTTGGAAGGGAAAGATCAGGTTCAGAAAGAAAGGGAAACTAAGCCCAAGGTTCATTGGACCCTTTGAAGTTCTGAGAAGGGTCGGAGAAGTTGCTTATGAGGTAGCCTTACCTCCATCTCTAGAGAATGTCCACAATGTTTTCCATGTCTCAGTCTTACGACCCTACAAACCCGATTACAAGCACGTGATTGAATATAAACCCCTACATTTTGACAAAGACTTGTCTTACGAAGAAATTCCTGTTTAAATTATCGACCGAAAAGAACAAGTTCTGAGAAATAAAGTAATACCTTCTGTTAAGGTAGTTTGGAGGAACCACAACGCTGAAGAAGCTACGTGGGAACTCGAAGAGATTATGATGAAGAATTATCCTCATTTATTTACTTAGATTGTTATATGCGATTCTGGGGACAGAATCTTTGTAAGGGAGGGAGAATGTAATGGGACGACTTGTTTGAGTTATGATTCTGGGGACAGAATCCTTTTAAGAGGGGAAAGATGTGACAACCGTAATTTTGTAATTTAATTTTAATATTTATTTGATTGAATAAATATTTTTCGATGAATTAATTATTAGATTAAATAATTAATTGATGAAGTTGTGATAGAGTAATTTAATTATATGTGTTACAGTTATTAATTTAATGTGGAGAATTTTTATTATTAGAAGTGTGTGATTATGTGAGCTTATTGAATTAAAAGAAATATTTAATAAGCCTATGTTATTTTAATTAATTTAATTATTAATTAGAGATTTAATAATTTGACATTATTAATCAAAGAGAATTTGAATTATGTGACTATGTGTATTAATGAGAAATTATTATATTTTATTTAAAGTAAATTAAACTAGATATTTGATTTATTTTATAATGGATGTGACATTTTTTTTAAACTATATGATAAGGTTTTATTAAAATAATGGGTTTTGAAACCTAGTATGCTAACCAAACATGGCCTTAATGGGAGTTGAGAGAAGTTACCCATGACTGGGTAACTGACCACAACGCGTCAGTTGATTTTCTTTATTACGCCTTCTTCTTCATTTTTCCTAAGTCTAGAAAAAATAGAAACAGAGAGAGTTTCAAAGAGAGAGTTGAGAATTCAGAGTTTTGTGGAGGAGGAATTCACTTCCTAGTATACTAATCTACGCTTGGGTAATCTTTTCAACCCAATTTATATATTTTACGTCTTTTAAGTTTCATGAATATGGCTTAAGTCTTTTGTGAATCTCTGTAAATTGGAAAGTTGTTATAAGAATATATGTAATAATTCGAGTTGTATGGCATGTTTTATATATATATTGTGTGTTTCTATATCATCAATTTCATAAGATTACAACGTATGATTATGGCTTGTTATTTTAAAAATTTGTAGAGTACGTGATATGGCCATATGGCCTTATACGTGATTTTTATATGTCAAATATAAATTATTTTGCAAAATTCACACATTGATATGATTATGCATGTTAAAATGAACAAAATGAAACTTGAATGGTTGGATTTGGCTTTATAACGAATCCGTAGCATTAAAATCCATGTTTTTGTTCAAGAACTTCAAGAACATCAAGAACAGTCCAATTTGCATGCTTTAATTCTGTGATTATGTGTTTTAATGGGTGAAAATCACTCTATAGATGTTAAGTATTGATTATTTATGAATTCTAGCATGTGGGTATGTCTAAATTAAGTATAAAAATAAGTTGATTGAAATTTTAGTAATTAATTCGCAATTTTCGCGAATTGCGAAAACTGAAAAGCTGAGTCTCATGTGCCACTTCAACTCCCGCTTCATTTCTAACGCCATGCCAAGACCCATTACAAAAGTGGCGCCGCAGCGCCACTTAGCAGAATGGTCAGAAATGAGTTTTTAAAAGTTTACAAGTATGGAAATGTGATAGCAACTTAGTCTAATGATTATAAAGACTTGTTAGACTTATAATGAGATGTTAAAATAAATTCTTAACATGTCCATAACACAATTACGTGTGGATTGAATGATCGAATGCATAATTAGTTAATTTTTCATGAAGTCTTAATTTTACACTAAGTGTAATAGTTGACTAAGTATAGTCATGAATTTGAGTTAAACAAAGAGTAAAGTTATGATGTTAGTACGTTATTATTGACTGGTATTGTGAACGTAATTGGTATGTAGGATTTAATTCAAAGAACGAGTTTTATTAACGTGTAATTTACGCACGAGGCAAGTTTCTAAACCTTATCTTGTTACATTGAGCAAGTTTTCTAACTCTACATTTACGTTGAGCAAGTTTCTTACCCTAAACTTTCGTTGAGCAAGTTTCCTAACCCTACTTGTTATCGTTATATAAGTTGATTAATTCATCTTTCGATATTGAGCAAGTTCTCATTATTATTGATCAAGTCTGTCTTGGATATTAAAGTTTATTAATCTTCAAGCATGATGTTGTTATACAATAATTATTCTATTGTATACCTTTTGAGATGTTATTCAAGTTAAATATTCATTTATCAAGAAACCTTGTTAGACTAGTGAACCCTTATTGATTCGACTAGTCCATAGTTGATGAGCGTTCAAATTTCGTAACCCTTGATGAATTATCCAAACCAAACTTCCTTTAGTGCGGACTCGAATGTCAAAATCGAGATGAACAACCTCAGATAGGGGATTATTTACGCTTTAGCGTTAAGATATTGTGCATAGCATGGTACTAAGGGTGATCCCCCAAACGCGAGAAGAAGAGTCCATAGTCTTATGATCATTAAAGGTTTCAAGTAAAACACTTGACAACCTAGGACATAGTTCAAGGTCTTATGACCCTCAGAATTTCTTTTGATTCTTGTTATCCATTCTTGATTCAAAAGTTGAGCTTTATATCAGAAGTTATTATTTCTCTCGCATGTTATTATTCATTGTTATATTGTTATACTTGTAGGGCAATCGTGCTCACTCTTGCGTAATAATAACATTGCGCTTAAGAACGAAAAGCGCAATTTAACCTTCCACTAGTAAGTGGCAAGGGCAAGATTAGCAAGTAATGAAGACTGCTTTATTATTGTGGTTATGTAATGATGATTAGAATTGATGTTACTTAAGACTTATTTGTTTATATTTTCCGCACAGATGATTTAAGGTTAGAGTAACCTGGGATTTATTTATTATGCAGTTGATGTAACCCTATAAGGGGAGAGATTTATTATTTATTTCTATCTATTGCATGGTTTGCATTTATTTATGGGTGGATAGATAGATGATGTTTGTACAGTGAACACCAAATCCTGTGGAAATGGAAGTACCGGATTTAGGGGTATCAAAGTTTAACTTGTCAACGATTCAAGGCGGAGCATCAAGTGCAAAAAGGTCCATTACAACCACTTAAAATTCCAGAATAGAAGTGGGAACACATTACCATGGATTTTGTTACTAGCCTTCCCAAGGTTTCTCAAGGCATAGATGCAATTTGGGTCATTGTCGATAGATTAACCAATTCTGCTCATTTCTTATATATACGAGAAACTTATTCACTTGAATGTCTTGCTCGTATATACATAAATGAGATTGTAAGGCTGTATGTTATGCTAGTATCCATAGTTTCTGATCGAGACCCAAGATTCACTTCACGATTTTGGGTTAGTTTGCAAAAATCTATAGGAACAGATTTATGATGTAGTTTGGCATATCATCCTCAAACGAATGTGCAGTCAGAGAGGACTATTCAAACTCTTGAAGATCTATTAAGACTCTGTGTCCTTGACTTCAAAGGAAGTTAGGACAATTTCTTGCCATTGGTGGAATTTTCTTATAACAACAGTTATCAAGCAAGTATTGGCATGGCTCCATTCGAGGCGTTGTATGGACGCAAGTGTCGTTCTCCATTATGCTAGGATGAGGTGGGTGAAGCAACGTAGTTGGGACCGGAGTTGGTACATATGACTACAGAAAAGATTCAAATGATCTGACAACGTATAAAATACTCACAAGATCGACAAAAGAGTTATGTTGATCTTCATCAAAAGGACGTGGAATTCAATGTTGGTGATCATGTATTGTTACGTGTGGCTCCATGGATAGGAGTTACAAGAATTGGAAATAGAGGAAAGCTTAATCCTCGATTCATTGGACCATTTAAAATCTCGTGTTCATAACGTTTTTCACATACCTATGTTACGTAAATATGTGAAAGACCCGAACCACATTATTGACTTAGAACTGAACGAGTTAGCGGAAGATTTAACGTATGAAGATGTACCTGTTAAAATCTTGGATAAGAAGGATCATATTCTACGCTCCAAGGTTATACCTCAACTCAAAGTTTTGTGGAGAAACTACGATGTGGAGGAAATGACCTGGGAGTTAGAATCTGAAATGAAATCAAGGTATCCTCACATCTTCGACATACCAGGTACGTACCCCAATTTTGAGGAAGAAATTTAATAAGAAGGGGAGGTTGTAAGACCCCAACTTTTATGAATAAAGATTAATTTTTCTCGAAATATATTTTTGAAAATTATGGTGTGGATTTGATAAAATGTTATAGTTATGGGCAATAATTAAAAATTTTGCAAAGTAAGAAAGTGGTTATAAAATATTCGATTGGTCGGGGAATATTCTTTTTAACAGGGAATATTCGTACGATGGCACAATCATTGGTGGACCACACAACGGAAGTATTATCGGAGTTAGAAAATGACAGAAATGTCTTTTTATAAAAATAACGGCGAAAGTTTTACCGTTAAACTATTTAAATACCCGGTGGTAAAAGTACAGTAATACACGTGGTTGCATAGTAGCACACGGTATTGATTATTGATACGTACATGAGAAGTCACTCAGTTATACTCAATTATTGCTACTGTAATTGCTGCATAATATCTCTCATATTATTGATTCAATTATTGTCACAGTATCATCTGTATAATATTTTATATTTTTAAATCAAGAATTGAGACGACAAAGTTATTCATATTATTATTTACAATATTTTCACGATGTCTAGAAAGTTCTGTCGAGGAAAGGGGTTTGGTCACCTAATTGCGCGCTAATAGGAAGAAATCCTTATTGGAAAGCCCCCTTTTTCCTGAGAATGATCTGGTTGTTAAATATTGTGAGTTATAATATTAATGATGAATAAGTTTGTGTTGATTAAAGATGAAATTGATATTTCCATTGTGTTGGGATTAGTAGTGTTATTGGAAATCGACATTTATTTTGATAATAATTGGTTTCTGGAGGTTATATTGACCAATCGGGTAATTAATCGGATAAATGAGCAATTAATTGCTATTAATTAATATGCTTATAACTATTTGTTCACATGTATGTACTATTGATTCACATGCATGTACTATTAGGGGATGTGGTGCAAGATTGATAACACTTGCATGACTAAATTAAAAATGGAGGTATAGATGAAGGTACTATACTGTAACTATTTTTTTTCACATGTATAGAACTATTGATTCACATGCATGTACTATTAGGGGAGGTGGTGCAAGTTTGATAATACTTGCAGGACTAGATTAAAAATGAAGGAAAAGATGAAGGTATTATACTGTAATATTTTGAGACCCAAAACGTGCAATTATCGAAACTATATTTTCCTATAAATAGAAGCTCATTCTTCTTTCATTCTCACCAATTCACTAAGACTCACAAGAGCAATTATAGAGAGAAAAACTATAGAGAGAAGTTATAGAGAGAAAGAAGAAGAGTATTCTGCTACTTCACTATTCCAGTATCCAGTCTTCTCCTAAGGTAAGAGAAATTATTTTTTTCATTATTCGTAAGAAATAATATTTTCTTCCATACTCTGTAGTATGTGAGTAATATTATTTCGTTTTGTATTCCTAATTCTACACTCATTTTGTTAAAGTATTGCTTCTATACTTCGTGAAATTAGTAGAATATCCTTGATATTTGTGCTTCATCCAGTATCTTTTCATGGAAATATTATTCTGAGCATTCTTGATAATTATTGATCTTTTCATGCCGAAATACTATTCACGAGGTACTATTCACAAAGTACTATTCATGTGTACTATTTACAAAGTACTATTCCCAGGTATTATTCACAAAGTACTATTCACAGTTACTATTCATGAAGTACTATTCACTCGGGGTACTATTCATAATAAAAATTGATTTCTTTTCTGTTCAAATCATTTTGTTACAATATTATCCTTAAATTTTACTCCACAAAGCAGTATCATGTTGACAATTTGGACATTATTAACTTATGGATAAATTAAATTATAAATCTTTAAAAATTTATCCTTTGTTTTCTTTTAATTGAATTCTTATATCATTGTCATCATCCTCATGCTTATATTGTGATGAAAGTCATCTGTGGCTTACGTGCATAGATGGACTGTGGATTGGTATGATTATGACCAGGGATTATTTGGTATAATCATGACCGTAATGTTATAAATGATGTGCTAAATGTCCTCATTGGCTCGTAGTGCATTGATGGACAGTGGTTGGCATGATCATGATCATTGGTGAAAACATGAATATCCTTGGCCCGTAGTGCATGGATAATTCGTGGTCGTGATCCTAATGAATATCCTTGGCCTTAGTGGAAGGATGATTCGATGATGTAGATTATTTATTAAGCTGAGTCTCAGCGATAAAATTGATGATAAAATTTTTAAATCATAGAAGATAGTAGATATCATGCTCTACTTGACTCTTCTAATGGATTGTTTGTTCCACTGTAGTTAAACTTGATGTTTATTATATTTTATCAGTTTAACACTGTTGAAGGCTAATGATAATTTATTCTGCATTATCTTAGTCATAATATTTCTTACTGAGCTAGTTGAGCTCACCCTTTTTCTTTCATTGTTCTCTTCAGGAAATGAGAACGTAGCCGGGACTAATCGGGGAACGGAGTGACTAGAAAAGTCAAAGCCGGTAGTGCAAGGGAGAGCGTTTGTCGTGACTTCCCAGAAAGCAAGGAACCCGAACGAGGTCATCACGGGTAAGGTTATCATATACTCTAGCGAAGTTTATACCTTATTTGATACCGGTTCTACCCATTCTTTTATTTCTCCTACTTGCGCTCAACGTTTAAATTTGACTCTGGAGAAATTAGACTTTGACTTATCTATTGAAACTCCATTGGAAGAAACCTTCATTACATCCACTCGTTTATAAGTCTTGTTTGGTTCAAATCGGTACCCTCATTATTACACATCTTATCTTATTTCATTGAAAATACTTGCATTTGACGTAATTCTAGGGATTGATTGGTTAACTACTCATCATGCAAAAATTGATTGTTTTCGTAAGGTTGTTAGCTTTCATAGTCCTAACCAACCTAATATGCGAATTCAAGCAACCAAACCATTAAAATCAATCACTATCATCTCAAGCCATAAAGCTATTCGTTTATTGAAAAATGAATGTCAAGCTTTCTTAGCTCATGTCACGGATCTAAACAAAAATACGTCAGTTTTGAATGATATTTCTATTGTTAATGAATTTCCTGACGTATTCCCTGAAGAACTTCTTGGCCTACCCCCAGAGCGTGAAATTGAATTTTGTATCGACCTTGAACCCGGTACAAAACCCATTTCCAAAGCCCCATATCGAATGGCTCCTATTGAACTTCAGGAGTTAAAGACCCAACTGCAGGAATTGTTAAACATCGGTTTCATTCGTCCTAATACGTCTCCTTGGGGTGCTCCTGTTCTATTCGTGAAGAAGAAAGATGGGAGTATCGACTTTGTATTAATTATCGGAGTTGAACCATGTCACTATCAAAATAGATATCCATTGCCTCGCATTGATGACCTGTTTGACTAGTTGTAAGGCACCAAATTTTTTTCAAAGATTGATCTTCGTTCCGGATATCACCAATTGAAGATTAAAACCGATGACATTCCAAAGATTCGCTTTAACTCCAATGCGGGCATTATGAATTCCTAGTCATGTCTTTTGGATTGACTAATTCTCCTAACGCCTTCATGGATATGATGAACCGAGTATTCAAGGAATATTTGGATCACTTTGTGGTCGTCTTTATTGATGACATCCTTATTTATTCCAAAAGCCATGCAGATCATGAGCAACACTTGAGGCTGATACTTCAAAAGTTTCGTGAATATAAGCTTTATGCCAAGTTGAAGAAATGCGAGTTACGGCTTGAGGAAGTAGCATTCCTTGGGCACGCGGGTATCAAGTCATGGAATATCTGTTGACCCAAAGAAAGATTGAAGCTATTCAAAGTCGGGAAGCAACCTAAATCGATGGCCGGCACGTAGCTTTCTAAACTTAGTTGGTTATTATCTGAGATTTGTAGAAGGGTTTTCTCGAATCGCTACTCCTTTAACTCAAATTTGACTCGGAAAAGATACAAAATTCATTGAACGAGGAATGTGAGAAGAGTTTTCAAGAACTCAAGAAGAGACTCATTTCAGCACATGTTCTGACAATACCATCTGGCTCGGAGGGATTTGTCATCTATAGTGATGCTTCAGGCAAAGGGTTAGGATGTGTTCTCATGAAACATGGGAAAGTCATAGCCTATGCCTCTCGACAACTCAAAGAATATGAGAGGAATTATCCTACTCATGATCTAGAGTTGGCAACTGTTGTTTTTGCACTAAAGATTTGGAGGCATTACTTGTATGGGGAGAAAGTGGAGATCTTTACGGATCATAAAAGCCTCAAATATTTCTTCACTGAAAAGAAACTCAACATGCGACAGCGACGTTGGCTTGAACTGTTGAAAGATTATGATCATACCATCCAATACCATTCTGGAAAAGCAAACGTGGTAGCTGACGTATTGAGTAGAAGATCATATCTTGGTCTTGAAAGGATATTGTCAACGCAAAGGCCCATTTTGTGTGACTTGCAAAGGATGGAGATAGAGTTAAAGACTACAGAGACCCGTGTGATGATGGCGAATATACGAGTAGAACCGACTTTAATCGATAAAGTTGAAGCCGCTCAAGCTCTGAGGACCGGAGTTGATGCATATGAGGAAGAAAGTGCAAGAAGGTGCTATGCCGAAGCAAGAATTGATGAAGAAGGAATACTTGAGTCAACTCCAGCATTTGTTCCTAACGACCACGAGTTAAAGTATAAAATCATGATGGAGGCGCACAACACACCGTTTTCAATCCATCCTGGGAGTACCAAAATGTATCGTGATCTTCAACATACATTTTGATGGGGAAATATGAAGAGAGAGATAGCGCTGTTTATCTCAAGGTGTTTAACTTGTCAACGAGTCAAGGCAGAGCATCAAGTACCAAAAGGTCAATTGCAACCACTTGAAATTCTAGAATAGAAGTGGGAGCACATTACCATGGATTTCGTTACTGGTCTTCCCAAGGTTTCTCAAGCCATAGATGCAATTTGGGTCATTGTTGATAGATTGACCAAGTCTACTCATTTCTTACCAATACGAGAAACTTATACACTTGAACGCCTTGCTCAGTATGTACATAAACGAGATTGTAAGATCGCATGGTATGCCAAGATCCATAGTTTCGATCGAGACCCAAGATTCACTTCACGATTGTGGGTTAGTTTGCAAAAAGCTATGGGCACGCAATTTACGATTTAGTTCTGACATATCATCCTCGACCAGACGACGGAAAATCGAGAGGACTATTCAAACTCTTGAAGATTTATTAAGACTCGTGTCCTTGACTTCAAGGGAAGTTGAGACAAGTTCTTACCATTGGTGGAGTTTTCTTACAACAACAATTATCAAACAAGTATTGGCATGGCTCCATTCGAGGCATTGTATGGAAGAAAGTGTCGTTCTCCAAAGATACCGGGATGAGGTGGGTGAAGCAACGTTGTTGGGACCAGAGTTTGATACGTATGACTCTTTAAAAAGATTCAAACGATCCGTGAACGATAAAAAACCTCACAAGATCGACAAAAAGAGTTATGTTGATCTTCATCGAAAGGACGTGGAATTCGATATTGGAGATCATGTGTTTATTACGTGTTGCTCCATGGAAAGGAGTTACTTAGATTTGGAAAGAGAGGAAAGCTCAATCCTCAATTTATTGGCCCATTTTAATCCTCGATCGAGTAGGGATCGTAGCCTATAGACTCCTTTACCGCCAAGTATGTCTCGTGTTCATAACGTTTTTTATATATCCATGTTACGTAAATATGTGAAAGACCCAAACCACATTATTGAGTTAGAACCGGACGAAATAGCGGAAGATTTAATGTATGAAGAGGTTCATGTTAAAATCTTGGATAAGAAGGAACATATTCTACGCTCTAAGGTTATACCTCATGTCAAAATTTTATGGAGGAACCACGATGTTGAGGAAATGACCTGGGAGTTAGAATCAAAATGAAATCAAGGTATCCTTACCTCTTGACTATACCGTGTATCGCACCCTAATTTCGAGGGCGAAATTTCATAAGAAGGGGAGATTGTAAGACCCCAACTTTTATGAATAAAGATGAATTTTCTATAATTATTATTTTTGAATATTATGGAATGAATTTGATATAATCTTATAGTTGTGGGTAATAGTTATAAATTTTGTAAAGTACGCAAGTTATTATATAATATTCGATTGGTCGGGGAATATTCATTTTAACATGGAATATTCATACGTCGGCACAATCATTGGTGGACTCCACAATGGAATTATTATCGGATTGAGAAAATGATAAAAATATTTTATGAAAATAACGGCGGAAGTTTTATCGTTAACTGTTGAAACACCCTTGTTAAAAAATACAGAATACGCGTGGTTGCATAGTAGCACACGATATTAATTATTGATGCTTACGTGAGAAGTCACTCAGTTTTGTTCAATTATTATTTCAGTAATTGTTGCATAGTATCTCACGTTAATTAATTCAATTATTGTCGATATTTTATATATTATTAAATCAATAATTGAGACGATTTATGTTATTAATATTATTATTTGCAATATTAACGATGTCTAGAAGTTACGCCAAGGAGAGGTTTGGTCACCTAATTGCGCGCCAATAGGGAGAAAATCCTTATTGAAAGCCCCATCTTCCTAGAAACGACCGTCAATTAATAATAGTGTGAATTATAATAATGTTTGATGAAGTTTTGTTTTATTAGTATTTTTAATGTAATAAAATGAAAAGCTTTTATATAAAAAAATGTAATACTTTTATAAAGTTATTCGTTTTATTAGATTATAAATAGAATATATTATATTTTATTTAAAAGATTTTGTTTTATTAGAATATTTTATAGTAAACCAACTGGACCGTCTGCTTAAAAAAGTAAATCAATCTGGACCGTTCAGGAATTAGTTACTATTCAGTCCATTGTCCTATAAATAGAAGCTCATTCCTTTATTATTTCTTACGAATTCAATGAAACTCTAGAGAGAGAAACTATAGAGAGAAAGAAGAAAAGTATTCTGCTACTTCACTACTCCTATATCCAGTTGTTCTAAGGTAAGGGGTATTATTTCATTCTTTCGTCTTCATGAAGAGAAATTCTGTTATTCCATTCTTTATTATTCTGTTAGAATAACCTGTATACGCGGACTACCCTATACTTGGTGAAATTCTTCTGTTATTCCATTCTTTATAATTATGTTGGAATAACCTGTCTATGCGAAGTACCGCATACATGGTGAAATTCTTCTGTTATTCTATTCTTTATTATTCTGTTGGAACATCATGTCTATGCGTTTACGCATGACCTGGTTCCGTTATTTATTATTCATTGGAACATCCCGCTTGCGCTAATTTTGCCTCGACCTAGTTACATATTTATTATTCTACATTGGAATATCTTGTCTCAAGCGCTTACGCATGACTCGTTCTCATTATTTATTATTCTATTGGAATAACCTATCTGTGTGGTCTACCGCATGCCTGGTGATTTCTTTTGTTATTTCATTCTTTATTATACTCAGTTGGTTAAAGTTTTGACTTCTATACTCCATGAAATTAGTGGAATATCCTTGACATTTGCGCTTCATCCAGTATCTTTTCATGGAAATATTCTTCTGAGCATTCTTGAATTTTACTCTACAAAGAAGTATCATGTTGATAATTTGGACATTATTAGTTCCTGGATAAATTAATTCTTGAACTTGTTTTATTGAATTCTTATATCATTGTCATCATCCTCATGTTTATATTATGTTGAAAGTCATCTGTGGCCTGTAGTGCATAGATGGACTTGGTATGATTATGACCAGGGATTATTCGGTATAATCATGACCGTAATGTTACAAATGATGTGGTAAAAGTCCTCATTGGCCCGTAGTGCATTGATGGACAGTTGTTGGCATGATCATGACCATTGATGAATACACGAATATCCTTAGCCCGTAATGCATGGATAATTTGTAGTTGTGATACTAATGAATATCCTTAGTCGTAGTGCAGGGATGATGTGGATTATTTATTAAGCTGAGTCTCAGTGATAAAAGTGATGAAAAACCTTTTAAATCATAAAAGATAGTAGCTTTTATTCTCTACTTGACTCTTTTAATGGATTGCTTGTTCCGCTGCAGTTAAACTTGATGTTTGCTATATTATATCAGTTTAACACTGTTGAAGACTAACGATAATTTATTTTGTATTATCTTAGTCATAATATTTCTTATTGGGCTAGTTGAGCTTACCCTTTTAATTTCATTGTTCTCTTCAGGAAATGAGAACGTAGCAGAGACTAGCCAGGGAACGGAGTGACGGTCCAGATAATAGCATTAGTAGTCCTCACTATTCTGTTAAATAGTGTGATAATAAATGTAATGAGGACTCAATTGAGTGTAGATATTGTCTAGATGACAATATTTGTATTAAAACTTACAGCATATGTTTTGTCGTATTTTACACGACTGTTGTATAATTAAGTTGTATTTGAATTTTGTACCATGTATTTGGCGACTCAAGATAGGTGATGTATACCTATTTTGGGGGCGTTACAGTTTATCTGTGTGTATTTTGTGAGTTTGATTTCACAAAAATATAATCAACTACTCCATCAACTGTTAATGTTGTTTTGGCTTGCTGTTTTGGTGATTTCGTCAGGCGTACAAAATTTGGCGTTAACATTGGCGTCGTCTATGAGAAAACTTTTATAGTGTTATTTTTTAATCACCAGTCACTGAGATATAATGAAGACGATGCATTTATGAGATTTTTTGAAGTACTACATAATTAGTATTACATATTCAACTCTCATTATGAATAATAATATTGACAACATTAGTCGTACGATTTACGCGATAATCCAAGTCATTCAATTTATTTATATGAAGGCATTATCCTATACGTATCATGGAATACTTGGTCTCACGTTTATGTTCAGTCGACAAAGCATATATGAAATAATGTTACTCCCTTCGTTCTTTAATATAAGTCGTTTTAGAGTTGTGCACAAATATTAAGGTAATGATTGTATATAGGGGTGTTCAAAAAATTTGATTTTTCGGTTTTTTTACCGAACCGGTTGAAACCTGCACTCTCGTTTTTTCCTGCACTACCAATTTTGATTTTTTATACTTTTGATGCTGAATGCAGAGTGGCGGTAATAGAAATTTTGAATTCGGTAAAACTGAAAAATCAAAAAAAAAAAACCGAAAGTGTATAACAGGGAATATGCTGCAGTGTATAACAGTAGCTATATCATCTTTTCGGACCAAATCACTTGTTATGCTTTGTAGTGGGAGCTCACTAACTGTTGCTACTTGCTAGAGACCAATATAAACAAAGTCTATTATATTATATTATATGTACTGGAGTAATATTTATGGATTCATATGCCAAGTTGATATATCCCAACTTAAATTAGGAGTTTTAATAATTTTTCTTGTTTTAAAAAAGTGTCTCAAATTTTATATTATTAAGTGATTTGTTAGGTAAGTAGTCTCTTATGAATGGATGGATATACATTTTGTCTGACAAAAAGTGAAGACTTTCTGAAATTGATGATATATATATATATATATATATATATATATATATATATATATATATATATATATATATAAATAATATTTGAACATTATTTAATTTTATTTAATTTGCATAACAAGTTATTTGTTATTTGGTCTGCACACAGTAGCTTACTAGCTTGAGTCTTGACTAGTTTCAGCTGTCTTCAATTGATATATAATTGTAGATGATTTTTTAGTTTTAAATTTTTTTTGTTAATATATTAAAAAAAATTATTTAATTATTATTATTTATTAATAATTAAAAATGTTACCATGCATGCGATATAACCGAAAATCGAACCGAAAAACCTAAGATTATTAGTATCAACCCGGCATCAAATCGGTAATTAGATCGCTCCTTTCTTGTTTTTTTTCGATTATTATGGTTCGATGACTTGCTCGGTTTTTTCTTGTCGATTACCGGTTTTTTTATCGATGAGCACCCCTAATTATATAGCATTAACTATAATATCAATTGTCTATATTGCCTTTGTATTGGAATAAGAGTTTGTTATTTATTGGATAAAAAATAGTGAGAGAACCAAAATTATATTTAATACTTAGGGTAATATTGGAAACTAAGCAATTAATGCTTATTTGAAATTCTCAAACGACTTATATTAAAGAACAAAAATATTTTTCTAAAACGACTTATATTAAAAAACGGACGGAATATTATTCAACTTTATCAATATTGTTTTTTAATACAAGTTTATTGTTCAACATAATTAAGACTAGTATTCTTTAAGTATAAGCGGACCACAATCCTACTAATTCCCAATTCTTACAAACGTCGCCTGCCTTTTTCTAAGGTTTTCACAAGGCAGACTTAGGATGAGCAAAGTCAACTATGAAGCATATACACATCCTGCTCAGAAAGTCGATTAAACAAGAGCTTTGCTAGGCGGATATGAAATTGAGGCCGGAAAATTGGATCGGTTCAATTTATTTTTTATTTTATTTTTATTTTTTATTATGACTAAAAAAAAATATAGTATTTATTTTAACAGAAAATTTTATAAAATATAGTATTTTAGGTGTACAGGATTATACCGACTGTATAACCCTGTATTTGTATATGTATCTAAATTACACCTAAAACATTATATTTTGTAAAAAAAAATTGTTGAAATAAATACTATACATTTTTTTTTAGAGTTACAATAAAAAAATATATATATTTGAACCGGTCCAATTTTTCGGTCCCAATTTCATGTCTGCCGAGACTTTTCCTTTAAACAAACGCGGCCTCTAGAAAGAAAGCTAACGTATTTTCACTTATGCAGTATTAAAAGATGAGTCAGACATTAAGTGTGGTACATATATCGTATATTTTCCCGGATGAGGAGGCGGCGTTGTGTTAGTAACCTTTTGGAGTGACAGTAATTAATAGGTCCACAGCCAAGTACTAGTAGTTGCAACTGAGCACTCTCTCTAAGCTTCACGAAGCCATTTAGCAGCACATCATCGTCATCACAGCTGAAGCGATCCACATCTTGAGCACGTTCAACTATTGCAGTTCGTGATGTACTTTGGGCGAAGTTTGGGCCTTTCACGTGTCTTTGGTCTTTAAATTCTCATCCTCGGCACTTGGCCCAACTCGAGTTTGGTTTTCGTTAGTGGGACGACTACAGAACTTTGGTTGTTAGCACGAATAATTTTAATGATGATGTTGGTTCAAACTTAATCCTGCCTGGAGTCGTGTTTTAATGATGATGGATTGATGGTGATCAGGTTCCTTTTGCTTCTGAGGCTCATTCATCAACCATGACAAAACAGAGTTCATGGGCGCGAAGTACAGTGGTTCGGGACGAATGATCGACGAGATCTATGCCAACGACGGTGACGAAATACAACATCACAGACTAATCATCAGCGGTGAGCAGCAAGATGTGGAGGCCTACGCTGCTCTCTACACCGGCCAGACTAAAATCTTATGGTTATTATTCATTGATGGACGATGCGACAACGCTTCGATGAAATTGGATGCTTTTTGAATGGCATTCAATGAGATTAAGAGGGGGAGGGGGGGAGAAACACCTGGTTGTTTTGGGAAGTTGTGTAGAAGATTGATGGTCCGAAATATGAACCCGACCCGCATTGGACTGATGTTATGGGTCGAGCAGAGGAAAGAGAAACTGGGTAATGAGCTCAATGTTAGCATGAAGTTTATTAGTTTATTTTTTGATAAATTGATTAATTGACTAATAGAATGTTGACACATAAAATTTCGCCTGCGTGTTAGCGTTCTATTGACTAATTGACCAACTTACATAAAAATAAATTTCAACCACTTCCATGTTTATCGGATAAATTTGATTAAAGAAAGCATAAATTGGGGATCTAAGTCGGTCACTATCCACTATCTAGTTACTAAATGAGCAGTGAATGAATTATGTGTGGTGATAGTTTAATCCATTGGTTGGTTCCCTTATATGTACATATAAGGTTAATTTATTGAAGCTGACAAAGTGGTGTTAATGAGGCATGCAATGGGTTTTGTAGTATATAATCAATTCGAGTGGTTCTTATTGCACAGAATGAAGTTTTTCATTTATTTAATGGTCGAAGCAAGTCCAATAGTATTGTCGTGGGTATATGGGCCCCGGTGGAGAATGGGAAATATAAGAAAGAAATCAGACAGGTTTTTTCGCAGTTCGGCGAGATGGTTTTTATGAAAATACCAGCTGGGAAAAGGTGTTGTTTTGTATAATTTGCCAACAAAATCATTATAGTTGATTCGATTGAACAATTGAGAGGGACTGTTATTGGTTGGTAGACAATTCGTCTATTTTGGGGATGGAGTCTAGGGAACAAGCGGAGGGAAAACCTGGATTGCAAAAGTTCATTGATTTGTTTCGGCTCAATATAATACTTGATGATTCAACTTTTCTGATGATTGGGTGTTAGTCACTGCCATATTAGATTTGGGTTAAATTGACTAGGTGACAAGATATACAAGCCTGGTATAAATTTCGGCGGTCTGAGATGTTAACCTATAATATTTCAGATGCTAGCAGAACACTTCAGATGCTAGCAGAACACTTCAGATTACATCACATCGGCTTCATTCTGTCTTCGACTATCTACATCTATCTTCGAACTTACTTATTCAGGACGTTAGGTGAGCTCGCGAAATCGTAAATATCTCAGCCCCAAGCAAAGCAAGCTTTCCCCCTTCGTTTGTTGTGGGTCGTGCCTCACCGCAGGCACTGAATGAATGAAATGAGTGGGGATCTTCCTTCCCTTTTTCTTTCTAAGAGGTGAAATAGAATAACCCGGTTGAAGCGTAATGATCATACGTCTGGGATGCCTTTGTTCGGCCTCTTGGCTTGGTTGGGACTTCACCTTGTAAGGAGTTTATATATGGGCATCCTTCAAGCTTTGATTAGGATCCCTGTAACAAGACCCTGCAAATCCACTCTTTTTCCTATTCAAAGATCAGCCCTTTGTCTCTGTGTTTTCACATCGAGAATTATTTGCAGATGATTGGATGTATCGTTAGGTTGTGCCGAATCAAATCTGCTCCGTTTTTTTTCCGTTGCAGAAAAAAGATCCCTTCCCCCCGCTTTAAAAAATGATGAATATGAAGTCCGGGAGGTCAGTAGTACTATGGATCCTCTGACTCCCAATCGGGTTACGCAGGGGATCCGGGAGCAAATACGCGATTGCGAAAACAGGAAGAAGACCCTCCTCGAAGAACAGCAAGAGCTCATTGTGCGGGCCGCCACCCTCGGTGACCGGGAAGACTAGAATAGAAGGGTGAGCAAAAGCTTGCTCAGCAAGAAAATAAACAGTTGAATATAATGGAATTGAAATATTTACAATAAAGACAATAAAATCATGAGATATTTAGGGAAATAGTTCTTTATAAGCTTTGGGTTTAAAGAATCAAGCTTTAGCATGCTGTAAGGTCAAATAACTAGTGAACTCTGTACTAGAATTGACAGTACTAAAACTGAAATCCATGGTTATTAAAACTAAACTATATCCCAGACTTGTACTTTAGGGTATCAGCCTAAGTACCCTATATTATGCACAACATAACAATCTAATTGACAAATTACATGTCCTTCAGAATCATAATGTCTAGTATCATATGCCCCTATAAAAGGGTTATTCATTCACAATATTATATAAGAGTCCGCACCACAACAAAATAGTTTAGAGAACATTAAATGAGATTTTCAGGAACGAATAATATCATTAAATCTCAACGTTTGTCTAGCCGAAATAATGGCATTGGCATACTTTCAATATCATAATAATAATTGAATCTGAAGTATTGCAGTTCAATATTTTCAATAACTTGAAAAGATAAGCTCTTGAACTAAGTACTTGCAATATAAATGTATTTGAGTAAGAAAGGTTGATGTACTTGCCTCTTGTGTCATTTAAACTTTAATAAAGAAAGTGACTTGCTACTGAGTAGCCTATATATATACAAGACTAAAAGATAAATTACACCCCAAACTTTATATCTCTATTAATATTTGCACCCCAAACTAAAAAAGGTGTCTAAGTACACCCCAAACTTCACTTATGCTGAACAAATTGCACACTTTGCTGACTTAATCGGTCAAAAGTGACCAGCTAAGGATGTAAATCTTATTACAGAGGGATAAGCTCGGTAGTTTACATTTATTGAAAATTACAGTTATATTTACACCATTGCTTGTTGGTTATCAAAAAAATATCCCAAATCAAAGACTAGACTAGGGTTCGCGATTTGAAGGAGAAGAATCACAATGAGTGATTCCCGATTCTTGAGGGATTCATCAGACAATGACGTTTATGGAGTTAAAGGTGTCCTAGAATACGGTAAGTGCTTCACAGAAGATATTCCACCAGCACTTATTTTGAATAATGGGCTGGTATAGTTAAGTGTGTTCTTTTTGTAGTATATTATTTTGTTTTGTAGTTTATTGACTTCTTTTTGTTG
Source organism: Panax ginseng (assembly GCA_020205605.1). Lineage (NCBI taxonomy): Eukaryota > Viridiplantae > Streptophyta > Magnoliopsida > Apiales > Araliaceae > Panax > Panax ginseng. The sequence continues at coordinate 35,544,653 of CM035137.1, forward strand.
TAAACTGGAATGGTGGACCCTTTTTGATGATCAAATATAAGATTTTTGTCTCTTTTCTTACATTTTTTGGATTTTAGTCAATTAAATATGATGTGATCCACACATTTAACCGACAGGGAATACTTTGTGTTTGTGGCTATGCAGGCAACCCGGAGTATTTTACAGTCAAATTTTTTCATAGTGGACAATTTGAAGAGAGCCCACATAAAAAATATGTGGGAGGTACTTTTAATTTCTTTGATTTCTGTCATCCTTATTACATCTCTTTACTTGACATATGTAACATGGGGAAGGAGTTGAGATATAAAGTTGGACACCTCAAGTTCCATTATAAGTCACCTGCAACTAATATGGAGAGGGGATTATTTGGGTTAGAAAATGATGATGATGTGTTAACAATGTGTATGCTTATCCATTCTAGTAGACTAGTTGAAATATATTTGGAGGTTGTTAAACCTATGGGAAAAGAAGCTGACTTTGAAATTGACATTGAAGTTGATAATATTAATGAATGCAGATATTTGAGGAGAATTGGGGATGATGAAGTAGAGTCAACTGATGAAAGTTATGTGGATAGTTATGTGGGAGCATCAACTGAGGACGAAGAGGATGATGAAATTGGGGAGGGAGATGAGGGTGATCAAACTGAGGGGACTGAGAGTGATGAAGTGGGGGAGGTGGTAGAGGGTGATCAGATGTGTGTTTCTATTTGTATTTTTTTAAGATTTTATATTGGATTTAATTTATTTTTGTTTGTCTATTTTTAGAAACTCAATAAGGAACCAGATGTAATTTCAAAATCTTCCCAGGCTCCACAAAGTCAATCATCTCAACCTCCTCCAAAGGCTAAGAGGGAAAAAAAGGTTCACAAGACTTCTCAAGCTCATACTCAAGCTTCTCAACCTCCACCAATGACAGCAACACATGAGTCTATAATGGAGCCAGGTGGAATGAATGTTGAGCAAGAACAAGCAGGAGGTTCTACAAAGTAGCAAGGTGGAATCCATTACGAGGGCAGCCAAAGAAATGTCTCAGATGATATATTACAACCCAAGGAATACACATGGAAGGGAAAACAATGTACAACACTAGGAGACCTAGAAGCTGCAGCAAGATCCAAAAGAGAGAAGATCCAATTTAGGAAACCAAACAGTGGAGGGCCTACTGCAGATTAATAGCAACCAGATGGGGTTTTTGGATTATTTTTTTTTTGGGCTTTTTGTGGTACTAAGCTTATATAGATGTATATATCCAGTTTAGGGTATTTTTGTGCATAGGGCCAAGAAGGTGTGGCTAGGATTGTTAATAGGATGCATTTTGTTAATAGGCTAATGACAACAACTGTTTTTAATTACCTCTGATTTGTGGATTGTACTGGGAATTAATTATGTAATTGAATGGAAATACCAATTCGTTTATGATGTTGTGTGTGTATGTAGTGTGTGTATGTAGTATGTGTATGATGCAGTGTGTATGTAGTATATGTATGATGCAGTGTGTGTATGCAGTGTTATCACTGGTGTGAGACCCCAAATTTTATGAATAAAGATTTAATTTTTTTTCTTGAAATATTTTTTTTCAATATTATGGAGTAAATTTGATATAATGTTATAGTTGTGGGTAATATTTATAAATTTTGCAAAGTACGCAAGTTGTTATATAATATTCGATTGGTCGGGGAATATTCGTTTTAACAGGAATATTCGTATGACTAAGACAATCATTAGTGGACCCATGAATAGAATTATTGTTGGATTGGGAAAACGACAAAAATATTTTTATAAAAATAACGGCGGAAGTTTTACCGTTAAAACTGTTGAACTACTCGGTAGTAAAAGTACAGTAATACGCGTGGTTGCATAGTAGCACACAGTATTGATTATTGATACTTACGTGAAAAGTCACTCAGTTTTGTTCAATTATTGCTTCATTAATTGTTGCATAGTATCTCACGTTATTTGATTCAATTATTTTCAATATTTTATATATTATCAAATCAATAATTGAGATGACAGAGTTATTAATATTATTATTTGCAATATTAACGATGTCTAGAAGTTCTGCCAAGGAGAGGTTTGGTCACCTAATTGGGCGCCAATAAGGAGAAATCCTTATTGGAAAGCCCCCTCTTTCCTGGGAACGACCTGGTCGATTAATATTGTGAATTATAATAATGATGATAAGTATTGTTAAATATATTGAGGTGTCTTTTTATGAAGTCACGGAAGTTTATATATATCTATTATATATATAAATTTTGTTTTATTAGTATTATTAATGTAATAAAACTAAAAGCTTTTTATATAAAATAGAATACTTTTATAAAGTTATTTATTTTATTAGACAATAATTAGAATATATTATATTCTATTATGAATAGTATTTTGTATAGTAAAATCTTTTTATATAAAACATAATACTTTTATAAAGTTATTTGTTTTATTAGATAATAATTAGAATATATTATATTTTATTATGCATAGTGTTTGCATAGTACCACGTGATAGTATTTTGCATAGTAAAACCTTTTTATATAAAATAGAATACTTTTATAAAGTTATTTGTTTTATTAGACTATAAATAGAATATATTATATTTAAAAGATTTTGTTTTATTAGAATATTTAATTAATACTGCATAGTAAATCAATATGGATCGTCCGTTTAAAAGTAAATCAATCTGAACTGCTTCATGAATTAGTTACTATTCAAATCCATTCTCCTATAAATAAAGCTCATTCCTTCATTATTTCTTACTTAATTCAACTTTGAAACTCTGAGAGAGAAACTATAGAGAGAGAAGAAAAGTATTCTGCTACTTCACTACTCCAATATCCAGTTCTTCTAAGGTAAGGGATATTATTTGTTTTACTCGTAAGGGGTATTATTTCTTTTATATTCATGAAGAGAACTTCTGTTATTCCATTCTTTATTATTATGTTGGAAAAACCTGTATACGCGGACTACCCTATACTTGGTGAAATTCTTCTGTTATTCCATTCTTTATTATTATGTTACAATAACCTGTCTATGCGAAGTACCACATACTTGGTGAAATTCTTCTATTATTCCATTCTTTATTATTATGTTGGAATAACCTGTATACGCGGACTACCCTATACTTGGTGAAATTCTTCTGTTATTCCATTCTTTATTATTATGTTGGAATAACCTGTCTATGTGAAGTACCGCATACATGGTGAAATTCTTCTGTTATTCCATTCTTTATTATTCTGTTGGAGCATCCTGTCTGTGCGTTTACGCATAACCTGGTTCCATTATTTATTATTCTGTTGGAATATCCTGTCTGTGCGTTTACGCATGACCTAGTTTCGTTATTTATTATTCTGTTGGAATAACCTGTCTGTGCGGTCTATCGCATGCCTGGTGATTTCTTTTGTTATTCCATTCTTTATTATACTCAGTTATTTAAAGTTTTGACTTTTATTATGACGCCCCCAAAATAGGTATACATTACCCATTCTGAGTCGCCAAATATATGGTATAGAAAGCAAACTACAACTTCAATAATACAATTGTCGTGCAAAATACGACAACACATACTGTGAGTTTAAATACAAATATTGTCTTTTAGACAATATCCACACTCAAATAAGTCCTCATTATAATTATTCATACACTATTTTACAGAAATAGTGAGGACTGCTAGAACATCTTTCTAGAACCATCACTCCATACCCCGACTAGATCCTGCTATGTTCTCACCTCCTGAGAAGAAAAATGGAACAAAAAGGAAAAGGGTGAGCTCAACTATCCTAGTAAAGAACATTATGACTAAGATAATATACAACAAATTATCATTAGTCTTCAACAGGGAAAAATCTGATAAAATATAATAGACAACATGTTTTAGATCAACAAATGCAGTGGAAACAGTAATCCATTAGAAGAGTCACGTAGAGAATGAGTTCTACTATCTTCTAAGATTTAAAAGTCCATCATCAATATTTTATTCCTGTAACAACAATCAATATACATCTTTAATCAAATATTCATCTTTGCATTACAGGCCAAAGATATTCATTTGTATCACCAGTTGGTCATGTTCATCTCAACACATGTTCATCTTTTTACCACGGCCAAAGATATTCATCGATTAATCATTCATCTTTTGCACTACAGTGCCAAAGATATTCAAGAACATCATCATTTAAGACCGGGATGATGAAAAATATTTTAAAGAAAAGCGAATCCAAAGGAGACGGTAAGGACAAATATTAGGGATTCAGACATACGCTTTATCCAAGATCAATAATACTCCATAATAACCAATTTTGAAGCGAGATTCAAAAATAAAGATCAAAACATGGATACAATCAAAGATAGTAACCATAATAGACATCTTGGACAAAAAGGAAAAATTTTATTTTCTATGAATAGGTCTTGATATCGTGAATAATGGTCGTATCGTGAATAGTAACCCTGACACAAAAAGGTAGAAAATTCACAATAAAATTCATACCAATATTTTGGTATAATGATATTGAAAGAATAACATCATTACGAAAAAAAATAACATCCCTTACCTCAAAGAAACAGTACTTCGGAATGGAATTTCGGATATGATGCTGAAGGAAACTTGCATTGAATAACAACTCTCAAAGTATCTAAATACTCACAAAATATGCTCGATAATATAGAGAGAAAGAAAACTTGTTTCTGGTCTGATTTTCAATTCTAACTTAGCCCTCTATTTATAGGAAAATGTTAGCATGCCGAAGCAGATTTGACCTGTTACCTGATGGCTTTACCTGCTACTATTGCCACCCACCACATTTGAAATTCAATTTGAGCACATTTCTCACCAACCAAAAGTGGGGCCCACCAATTCTAGAATTTTTCACCAAAATGATAAATTCCAAAACTTTAAAAATTTCTGAACCAGTCACCTCTTAAAATTCATAACAAATCATACGTTCATTTTTAACAGTTCAAAATTTATGGACATATACTCAACTTATATATGTATAACATATCCAAAAATTACAACGATCCAACGGTCGGATTAAAAATCATTACTCGCGAAATATATCTCAAGAACACTGGTTTGATTTTTAATACCTCCATTCCGACAAAAATACTGATAAAACACCTTAACATTAATTCCTTCATTTATAACCACATAAATAAATCCATCATTTATATCCATATCAAATAAATATTTCCTTATCATATAAATCAATAACTAATTATTCACAAATAATATTACAGAATCACAATTATGACAACCGTGCGCTTCCCGAAAGATGAGGCTTTCAGATAAGGATTTCTCCTCATCGGGCGCTCTAATTAGGTGACCAAACCTCTCCTCGACAGAAACTTCTAGACATTGCCAATAATGCTATCTAATAATATTATTCAAATAATATGAATTATTGATCCGATAATGGAAAATATTGTGCAATGACAATTATTGAAACAACAATAATATAAACTATCAACGCAAAGAATTATTGAATCAATAAAATAAAATATTGAATAGTAATTACTCAGAATAATTATTGAGTAAAGCCTTCTTCACGTAAGAATCAATAATTCAAAAACTTTGTGCTGCACCACCGCAGTGCTAATGTGGCAACCACTCAGATTATTGTATTTTAACCACCGTGTATTCCAACAAAGGTTAATTCGGTAATAATTACGCCGTATTTATAAAAACTCATACTTTGTTGTTTTCCTTCATCCAACCGCTTTTCATTATGGGGCCCAAAATGGTCATACTGGTCAGCATTTAATATTCCTCGACAAAAATGAATATTTTACAACCACTTGCTTATTTTGTAAAATTTGCACATTTCACCCATAACCAAAATATTATATCAAATTAACTCCTTATTATTTCAAGATAATGAATAGAGGAAATTCAATTTTATTTATAATAAGTTGGGGTCTTACATTTATACTCCATGAAATTAGTGGAATATCTTTGATATTTGCGCTTCATCCAGTATCTTTTCATGGAAATATTCTTTTGAGCATTCTTAAATTTTACTCTACAAAGCAGTATCATGTTGACAATTTCGACGTTATTGGTTTCTGGATAAATTAATTCTTGAACTTGTTTTATTGAATTCTTATATCATTGTCATCGTTCTCATGCTTATATTATGTTGAAAGTCATCTGTGGCATGTTGTGTATAGATGAACTTGGTATGATTATGACCAGGGATTATTCGGTATAATCATGACCGTAATGTTACAAATGATGTGGTAAAAGTCCTCATTGGCCCGTAGTGCATTGATGGACAGTTGTTGGCATGGTCATGACCATTGATGAATACACGAATATCCTTGGCCCGTAGTGCATGGATAATTTGTGGTTGTGATACTAATGAATATCCTTGGTCGTAGAAAAGGGGGGATGATGTGAATTATTTATTGTCGAGTCTCGATGATAAAAGTGATGAAAACCTTTAAATCATAAAAGATAGTAGATTTTATTCTTTACTTGACTCTTTTAATGGATTGCTTGTTCCGCTGCAGTTAAACTTGATGTTTGTTATATTTTATCAATTTAACATTGTTGAAGACTAATGCTAATTTATTCTACATTATCTTAGTCATAATATTTCTTACTGGGCTAGTTGAGCTCACCCCTTTCTTTCACTGTTCTCTTCAGGAAATGAGAACATAGCCGGGACTAGTCGGGGAACGGAGTGACGGTCCAGATGATAGTATTAGTAGTCCTCACTATTTTGTTAAATAGTGTGACAATAAATGTAATGAAGACTCCTTTGAGTGTGGATATTGTCTAGATGACAATATTCTTATTAAAACTCTTAGTTTATGTTTTGTCGTATTTTATACGACGGCTGTTTTATTAAGTTGTATTTGAATATTCAGTACCTTGTATCTGGCGACCCAAGATGGGTGATGTATACCTATTTTGGGGGCGTCACATTTAGTATCAAAGCTTGGGGATATGATCCCTGGCTGAGATGTGAGATAAGAACTAGGAGGAGAGAGACGGGGAATTCCTTCGCTAGTATGACCTACCTAAGTTTATTTTTTATTTAATTGGTTGGTTAGAGTATAAGGATAATATGTGATATGTTAATTAACCCTTGTTTTGTGACAGTGTTAAAAATGGCATCTGAAAATGTTGAGATAAGCAATGGAGCAAAATAATATGATCAGACGCCGCATTTGCGGCTAAGCTTATGAGTTATCTCGGTTTGCATCCCATTTGGTCGATAATGAGGAGCGAATGACGCGATTATTTCTAAGAGGTTTGAAACCCGAAATACGCCAATACCTCATTTCTCATAAACTTTATTTATATTCAGATGTTGTGAATAGGGCTCAGTTATTGGAGCGCGATAATGAGTCAGCACAACCATAAGGCAACGACCAACAACACGATAATAATCGTACCGGTGACAACGGCCATCGGAACAATGATAACCATCGTGGGGGAAATTATCATGCCAAGAATAGTAACCACTTCGGTGGTAATCATGGCCAAGATAATAGAAGTGGAAATTTCAAGAAGATGAGGTTCAATAAGGATGGAAAGACAGCAGCATCAACACCCGTTTCAAATGCGGACAGGAGGGACACATCCATCCAAACTGTATGCAACAATCTAAAGCGTGTTTCAATTGCGGAAGAGAAGGTCACCTAGCTCGATTTTGTCGTGTAGTGAAGTCAAGTCCAACTGGGATAGTGATGCCAAAGGATGTCCCAGACAAGTCAAAGCCAGTAGTTTAAGTGAGAGTGTTTGTCTAGGAACCCGAACGAAGTTGTCACGGGTAAGTTAATCATAAACTCTTGCGAAGTCTATACCCTATTAGATATCGGTTCTACCCACTCTTTTATTTCACCTAGTTGTGTTCAATGTTTGAACTTGGCTCTTGAGAAATTAGACTTTTTGTGACGCCCCCAAAATAGGTATACATCACCCATCTTGAGTCGCCAAATACATGGTACAAAATACAAATACAAACTTAATTATATAATCGTCGTGTAATAAACGACAATATATAAACTGAGAGTTTTAATAGGAATATTTTCATCTAGACAATATCCACACTCAAAGGAGTCCTCATTACATTTATTATCACACTATTTAACAGAACAGTGAGGACTACTAATGCTATCTTCTGGACCGTCACTCCTTTCCCCGACTCGTCCCAAATTTATATTCTCATTTCACAAGAGAACGGTGAAAAGAAAGGGTGAGCTCAACTAGCCCAAAGAAGAAATATTATGACTAAGATAATGCATAATAAATTATCAATAGCCTTCAACAATGTTAAACCGATAAAATACAATAGACATCAAGTTTAATCTGCAATGAATAAGCAATCCATTAGAAGAGTCAAGTAGAATAAAACCTACTATCTTCTAAGATTTAAAATGTTTTCATCAACTTTTATCACGAGACTCGACTTAATAAATAAACCACATCATCGAATCATCCTCGCATCTACGGGCCAAGGATATTCTTTAAATCATCAATGGTCGACTATACTTAGAATAATTCCCGGTCATAATCATACCAAGTCCATCTCTCGCACGTAAGCCAAAGATATACAACAATAAAACCAATAATCAACAATCAATCTTCGCACGTAAGCAAAAGATATACAATTCAATAATAAATAGTCCATCTTTGCACGTAAGCGAAAGATAACTTTCATCACCATATAAGCATAAGGATGATGACAATGATATAAGCATTAATCAAACGAAAACAAGGATAATATTAAAGACTTTAAATTTATCCAAATATTATCAATCACTTAATAAACTCATAATCTAATATTATTAATATTATAACAATATTTTAATCACTTTTAAACTTATAAACAATTTATTTTAATTGTTTATACTTTATCAAATAATGCATTTAATCATTCAAAATGCCATACTCATAAGATTTCATCACCAATGACTAAATCCTCATAAAAAATCAAAGATATTCCTTATATAGGATTTCCAAGCCATAAAATCATATTTTCCAACTTTGTTACTTTACATAACATATTTAACTCATATGTTCGTAACTAAACCATTTTCATGAAAAATACCAAATCAGTCCCAAAAATATTTCTTTTCTGGGATTTAGCAGAATATAGTCCCACAATGAACATATATTTTTCTCGCAATTTTTAAAATTCATTTACTATTTTTCAAAAATCAATTTCTAATTAATACTTTAAGAAATTAGCTACCTCAAGTTTAACTCCAAAAATTCCCAAATCTTGGCAGAATCTTACACATGTTAACATGAGCTTCCAGTTTAAATTTCATGGTCATCGGAGTTATAGAACTCCGATTATAGCATTTTTTGCCGAAAAAACCTAAATATTGAAATGGTCATAACATGTTCATTTTGAGTCAAAATGAGCTCATTTTTGGACAAGATGTTCTTTATACCATATACTTACATGTCCCAAAAGGCCGGAATTTTTCTCACAAATTAAGTGTAAACCGCCTTTTTAAAATCAAGCGATTCGTTTTTCAGAATTTTATGAATAAATATTTTTCTCAAATATTTTTATATTATGGTGTGAATTTGATATAATGTTATAGTTGTGGGTAATATTTATAAATTTTGCAAAGTATGCAAGTTGTTATATTATATTCGATTAGTCGTGAATATTCTTTATGGTTTGGGAATATTCGTATTTACGGCACAATCATTATCGCAGGACCCCAATAAAAATTAAATTATCATTTGATTGAGAAAACGACAAAAATATTTTTATAAAAATAATCTATGAAGTTTTACCGCTAATACCGCTGAAACTACTCTAAGAGTAAAAGTACAAGAATACGCTGTGGTCGCATAAGAAAGACACCTGATTGATTATTAATGCTTACGTGAGAAGTCACCAGCTTTTGTTCAATTATTGCTATATTAATTGTTGCATAAGATCTCACGTTATTTGATTCAATTATTGTCGATATATTTTATATATTATTAAATCAATAATTGAAATGACAGAGTTAGTAATATTATAAATCGCAATATTAACGATGTCTAGAAGTTCGCCAAGGAGAGGTTTGGTCACCTAATCATGCCAATAAGAGAGAAATCCTTATCGAAAGCCCCCTTTTCCTCGGAACGACTCGGTCGATTAATATTGTGAATTATAATAATGATGACAAATGTTGTTAAAAATATTGAAAGGATTTTTATGAGGTAGTTGTTGTAAATTTGACGATTATTTAGACCCTCATTTACCTATTTTTCAACATTATTGATAGAAAGTTATTTAAATATAATGGGACCCCGTGATTATGACATGTTGGGGAGGGAACATGTGGGGCCCACTAGCTTGAAAAATTGAATGGGTGGGAGGTTTTGATTTTTGGTTTATACTTTAGGAGTATTATTGTTATCATTATATATATATATATATATATATATATATATATATATATATATATATATATAATATATTTTTTAAAAAGATTTTGCTTTTAAATATGGACCGTCCGATTAAAAGTAAATCAATCTGACCGCTCATGAATTAGTTACTATACAAATTCCATTCTTCTATAAATAAAGCTCATTCCTTCATTATTTTCTTATTTAATTCACCGAAACTCTAGAGAGAGAAAGTTATAGAGAGAAATAAGAAGAGAAGTCTCGCTAACTTTCTTTTCCTTTATCCAGCTTTTTTTACTAAGAAGAGATATTACTTTTTGTATTCAAGAAGAGAACTTCATTATTCCATTTCTTTATTATTCTCTTGAATAACTCAGATACGCTTAATACCCTATACTTGGTGACATTCTTCTATTATTCTGCCTTTATTATTCCGCTGGAACATCCTCGTCTCAGGCTTTACGCCTTTACCGGTTCCGCCTTTTTTTTATTATTCTCGCTTTTATTATTCTCGCTTGAATATCCTCGTCTCAGTGTTTTACACCGACCGGTTCCGCCTTTATTATTAATATTCTCGTGTATTTATTATTTATTCTCGCTGAATAACCTGCTCATGCGGGTACCGCATGCATGGTGATTTCGTTATTATTCCATTCTTTATTATTCTCGTTGAACATCCTCGCTTGCAGATTTTCACCGACCGGTTCCGTTATTATTATTCTCGCTTGAATAACCTCGCCTGGCGCCAAGCACCGCATGCATGGTGATTTCTTTTGTTATTCCATTCCTTATTATTCTCAAATTGGTTAAAATTTTGACTTCTATACTCCATGAAATTAGTGGAATATCCTCGATATTTGCGCTTCATCCAAAGATTTTCATGGAAATATTCTTCCGAGCATTCTTGAATTTTACTCTACAAAGCAATATCATGTTGACAATTTGACGTTATTAGTTCCCTCGAATAACTTAATTTTTGAACTTGTTTTATTGAATTCTTATATCATTGTCATCATCCTCATGTTTATATTTTTTTTTAAGTCATCTCGTGGCCTGTAGAGCATGGATGGACTTGGTATGATTATGACCAGTGATTATTCTTGTAATCATGACCGTAATGTTATAAATGATGTGGTAAAAGTCCTCATCGGCCCGTAGTGCATCGATGGACAAATGTTGGCATGATCATGACCATCGATGAATACACAAATATCCTCGCCCGTAGTGCATGGAATTTGTGGTCGCGACCCTAATGAATATCCTCGGTCAGAAAGGTGGATGATGTGGATTATTTATTGTCGAGTCCCAAATGATAAAAGTAATGAAAAACCTTATAAAAACATAAAAGATAGTAGATTTTATTCTCTACTTGACTTTTTAATGGATCGCTTGATCCACCGCAGCTTAAACTTGATGTCTATTGTATTTTATCGCTTTAACATTGTTGAAGACTAATGATAATTTATTCTCGCATTATCTTAGTCATAATATTTCTTGGTGGCTAGTTGAGCTCACCCTTTCTTTTTCACCGCTTTCTTCTGTGAAATGAGAATGTAAATGAACTAGCTCTGGGAACTGAGTGATGGTCCGAGATGGTGTCTTAGTAGTCCTCACTATTCTATAAAATAGTGTGATAATAAATGTAATGAGGACATTTTTCTCGAGAGTGGATATTGTCTAGAAGACAATATTTGTATTAAAACTCACAAGATTTGTATTTTGTCGCATTTTACACGAATCGTTGTATAATTGTTGTATTTGAATTTTGTACCATGTATTTGGCGACTCAAGATGGGTGATGTATACCTATTTTGGGGCGCCACACAGCTTGGTATCAAAGCTTAGGATATGATCCTCGCTAAGATGTGAGACAAGAACTAGAGGGGGAGAGACGGGAATTCTTTCGCTAGTATGACCTACCTAAGTTTATTTGTTATTTAATTGGTCGGTCGAGTATAGGGATAATATGTGATACGCTTATTAACCCTTGTTTTGTGGCAAGATTCTAAAATGGCATCCGAGAACGTTGAGAACATCAATGGAGCACAGAGACCGCTGAGTCTCTCCATGCATCAATAATCGTGATAATGTGCATCGTGAAGGCGATAATCCTCGTGCAAACAACAACACCGACCAAATGATGAACGATGGAATGTTCCGAGGCTTCATGCAATTTATGCAACATCAGCGCAGAGCGCCTCCTCATTCCAAAATGCAGTGGAAACACCGGCAACTCTTGATGGTCACCGCCAAGCGCTTTAAGGAACTGGGACCACCGAGTTCTTTGGAGAGCCAAAACCACTTAAGGCGTAAAACGTGGATTAAAACAGATCAACAAGATATTTGATGTCTTGGGATGCTCCGAGGAGCAAAAGGTTCCTTTGCCACCTTCATGTTATGCAGAGGCAGACATCGGGTGGAATCAGAAACGACTCAACCCGCCAGACCAAGATGTCTTGGGAGAAGTTCCAGAACTGCTCAACGACAAGTACTTTCCCCGAAAGTATTCATCATACGAAAGAGGTAGAGTTCATCAAGTTGGAGCAAAATAATACGACCGTGTCGCAAAGACGGGCCAAGTTTGCCGAAGTTGTCCCGATTTAAGGCCCCATTTGGTTGATAATGAGGAGAGAATGACACTAATGTTTTTAAGAGGTTTGAAACCCGAGATACGCCAATATCTTATATCTCATAAACTATGTTTGTATTCGGGATGTTGTTAATAGGGCTCAAATATTGAGCGTGATAATGAGTCAACCCAACCAAAAGAGAGCAAAAATGAAGAAATGATAATACCAAAGGAAAAATAAATCATCGGGCTATGACAACAAGCGCGGAGGGAATCAACAGCCGTAAATGGTAACCACTTCTATGGTAATCATGGCCAAAATAATAAGAATGGACATTTCAAAAAGAGGAGATTCAACAATGATGGAAAGACGCCAACATCAAAGACCGTCATTAAGGAAGGAGAACGACCACCTATCATATGCTTCAAATGTGGAGGAGAGGGACACATCAGCCCCAACTGCATGATGCCATCCAAAGCATGTTACAATTGTGGAAGAGAAGGTCACCCGCCCCGATTTTGTCGCTCACCAAAGACAAGTTCAACTAGGACGGAGGCACCAAAGGTCGCCCCAAAAAGTCAAAACCAGAAGTGCAAGGGAGAGCGCTTGTTGTGACCTCCCAGTAAAGCAAGGAACCCGAATGAGGTCATCACGGTAAGCTTAATCATAAACTCTAGCGAAGTTTATACTTTATTTGATACCGGTTCTACCCACTTTTCATTTCTCCTACTTGCGCCAACGCTTAAATTTGACTCCTGAGAAATTGACTTTGACTTATCCGTTGAAACTCCATCGGGAGAAACCTTCATTACATCCACGGCTTATAAGTCTTGTTTAGTTCAAATCGGACCCCGCACGCTACTCGTCGATCTTATTTCATTGAAAATACTTGCATTTGATGTAATTCTAGGATTGATCGGTTAACTACACATCATGCAAAAATTGATTGTTTTCGTAGGTCATTAGCTTTCATATTCCTAACCAACCTATTATGCTAATTCAAGCAACCAAACCATTAAAATCAATCACCGCTATCTCAAGCCATAAAGCTATTCGCTTATTGAAAAATGGATGTCAAGCTTTCTTAGCTCATGTCACGGATCTAAACAAAAATACGCCATTTTGAATGATATTCCTATTGTTAATGAATTTCCGACGATTCCCTCAAGAACTTCCCCGCCTACCCCCCAGAGCGTGAAATTGAATTTTGTATCGACCTTGAACCCTAGATAAAACCCATTTCCAAAGCCCCATATCGAATGGCTCCTATCAACTTCGTGAGTTAAAGACCCAACCGCAGGAATTGTTAGACATCGGCTTTATTCGCCCTAGTACTTCTCCTCGGGGTGCTCCTCGCTTCTATTTGTGAAGAAGAAAGATGGGAGTATGCGATTTTGTATTGATTATCTGGAGTCAATCATGTCACCATCAAAAATAGGTACCCATTGCCACGTATTGATGACCTGTTTCACCAACAGTAAGGCGCCAAATTCTTTTCAAAAATTGATCTTCGCTCCGGATATCACCAATTGAAGATTAGAACCGATGACATTCCAAAGACGGCTTTTCGTAACTCCTGCACGGCATTATGAATTCCTAGTCATGTCTTTTTGATCGACTAATGCACCGCCGCCGCCTTCATGGATATGATGAACCGAGTATTCAAGGAATATTTGATCACTTTGTGGTCGCTTTTATCGATGACATCCTCATATATTCCAAAACCCGTGAAGATCATGAGCAACACTTGAGGTCGATACTCCAAAAGCTTCGTGAATATAAGCTTTATGCCAAGTTGAAGAAATGCGAAGTTCGCTTGAGGAAGTAGCATTCCTTGGGCACGTGGTATCAAGTCATGGAATATCCGTGACCCAAAGAAAGATCAAGCTATTCAAAGTCGGGAGCAACCTAAATCAAGGATCAAGCACGTAGCTTTCTCTTGCTTAGTTGGTTATTATCGAGATTCGTGGAAGGATTTTCTCTAATCGCTACTCCACTAACTCAAATTGACTCCTAAAGATACAAAGTTCTATTGAGCGAGGAATGTGAGAAGAGTTTTCAAGAACTCAAGAGGAGACTCATTTCAAAGACTGCTCGGACAATACCATCCGTTCGAGGGATTTGTCATCTACAAGTGATGCTTCTGCAAAGGGTTAGGATGTGTTCTCATGCAACATGGGAAAGTCATAGCCTATGCCTCACGACAACTCAAAGAATATGAGAGGAATTATCCTACTCATGATCTAGAGTCATAAAATGTTGTCTTCGCACTAAAGATTTGAGGCATTACTTGTAGATGGGGAGAAAGTGGAGATCTTTACTGATCATAAAAGCCTCAAATATTTCTTCACTCAAAAGGAACTCAACATGCGACAAACGACGCTGGCTTGAACTATTGAAAGATTATGATCATACCATCCAATACCATCCTCGAAAAGCGAACGTGGTAGCCGATTTATCGAGTAGAAGATCATATGCGGCACGAAAAGCGATATTGTCAACGCAAAGGCCCATTTTGTGTGACTTGCAAAGGATGGAGATAGAGATAAAGACCTGTGGACCCACGTGATGATGGCGAACATACGAGTAGAACCAACTTTAATTGATAAAGTTAAAGCTGCTCAAACTATAGACCTGGAGCTGATGCGTATGAGGAAGAAAGTGCAAGAAGGTGCTATGCCGAGGCAAGAATCGATGAAGAAGGAATACTTCGAGTCAACTCCAGACTTTGTGTTCCTAACGACCCCGATTTAAAGTATAAAATCATGATGGAGGCTCACAACACACCGTTTGCAATCCATCTTGGGAGTACCAAAATGTATCGTGATCTTCGCCATACATTTCGTGGAGCAATACGAAGAGAGAGAGATATAGCGTTGTTTATCTCAAGGTGTCTAACTTGTCAACGAGTCAAGGCAGAGCATCAAGTACCAAAAGGTCCATTGCAACCACTTGAAATTCCGTAATGGAAGTGGAGCACATTACCATGGATTTCAAGCATCGGTCTTCCCAAGGTTTCTCAAGGCATAGATGCAATTTGGGTCATTGTTGATAGATCGACCAAGTCCGCTTTCATTTCTTACCAATACGAGAAACTTATACACTTGAACGCCTTGCTCGCATGTACATAAACGAGATTGTAAGATCGCATGGTATGCCAAGATCCATAGTTTCGATCGTGACCCAAGATTCACTTCACGATTTTGGGTTAGTTTGCAAAAAGCTATGGGCACGGATTTACGATTTATTTAGTTCGCATATCATCCTCGCATTTGACGGACAATCGTAGAGGACTATTCAAACTCGAAGATTTATTAAGACTCGTGTCCTTGATTTCAAGGAAGTTGACAAGTTCTTACCATCGGTGGAGTTTTCCTACAACAACAGCTTATCAAGCAAGCATCGCATGGCTCCATTCGAGGCATTGCTAGATGGAAGAAAGTGTCGCTTCCAAAGATGTCGGGATGAGGTGGGTGAAGCAACGTTGTTGGGACCGAGTTGGTACGTATGACTACTTAAAAGATTCAAACGATCCGACAACGATAAAAACCTCACAAGATCGACAAAAAGAGTTATGCCGATCTTCATCGAAAGGACGGGGATTCGATATAGAGATCATGTGTTGTTACGTGTTGCTCCATGGAAAGGGGTTACGAGATTTGGAAAGAGAGGAAAGCTCAATCCTCGATTCATCGCCCATTTTTAATCCTCGATCGAGTAGGAACTGTGGGCCTATAGACTCGCTTTTACGCCAAGTATGTCTCGTGTTCATAACGCTTTTTCACATATCCATGTTACGTAAATATGTGAAAGATCCAAACCACATTATCGAAGTTAGAACCGATTTAAATAAAGTGGAAGACTTAACGTATGAAGAGGTGCCTGCTCAAATCTTGATAAGAAGGAACATATTTTACGCGCCCAAGGTTATACCTCAAGTCAAAGTTTTATGGAGGAACCACGATGTCGAGGAAATGACCGGGAGTTAGAATCAAATGAAATCAAGGTATCCTTACCTCTTCGACATACCAGTATCGCACTTCTAATTTCGAGGGCGAAATTTCTTAAGAAGGGAGATCAGAGACCCTCAGATTTTATGAATAAATATTTTTTTCTCAAATATTTTTATATTATGGTGTGAATTTGATATAATGTTATAATTGTGGGTAATATTTATAAATTTTGCAAAGTATGCAAGTTGTTATATTATATTCGATTAGTCGTGAATATATCTTTCAGTTTCGGGAATATTCGTATTTACTAAGACAATCATCAGTGGACCCCATAACGGAATTATCATTTGATCGAGAAAACGACAAAAATATTTTTATAAAAATAATCTACGAAAGTTTTACCGCTAATACCGCTGAACTACTCAGAGTAAAAGTACAAAGAATACGCTGTGGTCGCATAAGAGCAGACACCAGATTGATTATTAATGCTTACGTGAGAAGTCACTCATTTTTGTTCAATTATTGCTATATTAATTGTCGCATAAGATCTCACGTTATTTGATTCAATTATTGTCGATATTTTATATATTATTAAATCAATAATTGAAATGACAGAGTTAGTAATATTATAAATTGCAATATTAACGATGTCTGTAAGTTCTCGCCAAGGAGAGGTTTGGTCACCTAATCATGCGCCAATAGGAGAAATCCTTTATCGAAAGCCCCTCTTCCCGGGAACGACCTCGGTCGATTAATATTGTGAATTATAATAATGATGACAAATGTTGTTAAAAATATTGAAAGGATTTTTATGAGGTAGTTGTTGTAAATTTGACGATTATTTAGACCCTCATTTACCTATTTTTCAACATTATTGATAGAAAGTTATTTAAATATAATGGGACCCCGTGATTATGATATGTTGGGGGAGGGGAAACATGGGGGGCCACTGTTTGAAAATTGAATGGGTGGGAGGTTTTGATTTTTGGTTTATACTTTTAGGAGTATTATTATATATTATATATATATATATATATATATATATATATATATATATATATATATATTTATTTTATTTAAAAGATTTTGCTTTAAATATGGACCGTCCGATTAAAAGTAAATCAATCTGACCGCTCATGAATTAGTTACTATGCAGTACCATTCTTCTATAAATAAAGCTCATTCCTTCATTATTTTCACTTAATTCACCGAACTCTGAGAGAGAAAGTTATAGAGAGAAATAAGAAGAGAAGTCTCGCTAACTTTCTTTTCCTTTATCCAGCTTTTTTTTACTAAGTAAGTGGATATTACTCTTTTGTATTCAAGAAGAGAACTTCATTATTCCATTTCTTTATTATTCTCGTTGAATAACTCTCGTATACGCTTAATACCCTATACTTGGTGACATTCTTCTATTATTCTCGTTTTTATTATTCCGCTGGAACATCCTCGTTCAGGCTTTACGCCGACCGGGTTCCGCTTTTTTTATTATTATTCGCTTTTATTATTCTGCTGTTTTTACATATCCTCGTTCCGCTCTTTTTTTTACAATTCCGCTGAACATCCTCGGTTCCGCTTTTTTATTATTCTGTATTATTATTCTCGTTGAATAACCTCGTCTCATGGGTACCGCATGCATGGTGATTTCGTTGTTATTCCATTCTTTATTATTCTCGTTGAACATCCCGCGCTTGGTGTGATTTTCACCGACCGTTCCGTTATTATTATTCTCGTTGAATAACTCGCTATGCGGCACCGCATGCATGGTGATTTCGTTGTTATTCCATTCCTTATTATTCTCAAATAAGTTAAAATTTTGACTTCTATACTCCATGAAATTAGTGGAATATCCTCGATATTTGCGCTTCATCCAATATTTTCATGGAAATATTCTTATGAGCATTCTTGAATTTTACTCTACAAAGCAATATCATGTCGACAATTTGGACGTTATTAGTTCTCTAATAACTTAATTCTTGAACTTGTTTTATTGAATTCTTATATCATTGTCATCATCCTCATGTTTATATTTTTTTTAAAGTCATCTCGTATTCTGTAGAGAGCATGGATGGACTTGGTATGATTATGACTGTGGATTATTCTTGTAATCATGACCGTAATGTTATAAATGATGTGGTAAAAGTCCTCATCGGCCCGTAGTGCATCGATGGACAAATTGTTGGCATGATCACGACCATATCGATGAATACACAAATATCCTCGCCCCGTAGTGCATGGAATTTGTGGTCGTGACCCTAATGAATATCCTCGGTCAGAAAAGTGTGGATGATGTGGATTATTTATTGTCGAGTCCCAAATGATAAAAGTAATGAAAAACCTTATAAAAACATAAAAGATAGTAGATTTTATTCTCTACTTGACTTTTTAATGGATTGCTTGATCCGCCGCAGCTTAAACTTGATGTCTATTGTATTTTATCGCTTAACATTGTTGAAGGCTAATGATAATTTATTCTCGCATTATCTTAGTCATAATATTTCTTGGCCGGGCTAGTTGAGCTCACCCTTTCTTTCACCGTTTCTTCGTGAAATGAGAATGTAGTCGAACTAGCTCTGGGGACTGAGTGATGGTCCGAGATGGTGTCTTAGTAGTCCTCACTATTCTATAAAATAGTGTGATAATAAATGTAATGAGGACATTTTCTCGAGAGATGATATTGTCTAGAAGACAATATTTGTATTAAAACTCACAAGATTGTATTTTGTCGTATTTCACACGACTGTATAATTAAGTTGTATTTGAATTTTGTACCATGTATTTGGCGACTCAAGATGGGTGATGTATACCTATTTTGGGTAAAACTTTAAACCAACGGTCCATACTGATTCACTATTAAACTTTAAACCAACGGTCCATACTGATTCACTATTAAACTTTAAACCAACGGTCCATACTAATTTACTAATATAATTTCAACCAACGGTCTGAAAAATTAGCACATCTCCTCACGGAATAATATTGTACCCAAAAATGATTTGGACAGAAAAGAAATATATTTTGTTTGGGTGAATAGTATCCCGTGAATAGTAACTCATGAATAGTAACTCGTGAATAGTAACTTGTGAATAGTAACTCCAACACGAAAAGTGCCCCGAATACCCGATTGAACAATATAACCTCCAGACATCAATTATTATCGAAATAAATGTCGACTTCCACTAACACTAATAATTCCAACACAATAGAACTATCAATTTCATCTTTAATTAACACGAGCTTATTCATCATTAATATTATAACTCACAATATTTAACAATCATGTCGCTCCTGTGAAAGAGGGGCTTTTCAGATAAGGATTTCTCCTATCATGCATACAATTAGGTGACCAAACCTCTCCTTGACAGAACTTCTAGACATTGTAAATATTGCAATTTAATAATATGAATAACTTTGTCGTCTCAATTATTGATTTAATAATATAACATATTGTGCAGATGATACTGTGACAATAATCGAATCAATAATATGAGAGATATGATGCAGCAATTACTGAAGCAATAATTGAGTATAACTGAGTGACTTCTCACGTAAGCATCAATAATCAATACCGTGTGCTACTATGCAACCACGCGTATTACTGTACTTTTACTACCGAGTAGTTCAACAGTTTTAACGATAAAACTTCCGCCGTTATTTTCATAAAAATAATTCTGTTATTTTATTACTATGACAATACTTCCGTTGTGGGTTCACCAATGATTGTACCGTCGTACGGACATTCCCCGACAAAAAGAATATATTCTCCGACCAATCGAATATTATACAACAACTTGCATACTTTGCAAAATTTATAAATATTACCCACAACTATAACATTATATCAAATCCACACCATAAAAAAATATTTCAAGAAATTTAAATTTTTATTCATAAAATTTGGGGTCTCACAATCTCCCCTCCTTATGAAATTTCGCCCTCGAAATTTACGTACGTACCTGGTATGCCGAAGAGATGAGGATACTTTAACTTCATTTCAGATTCTAACTCTTGAGGTATAACCTTTGAGTGTTGAATACGATCCTTCTTATCCAAGATTTTAACATGTATCTCCTCATACGTTAAATCTTCTGCTATCTCGTCCGGTTCTAAATCAATAATGTGGTTCGGGTCATCCACATATTTACGTAACATCGGTACGTGATAAACGTTATGAATACGCAACCTGTTTGGCGGTAAAACGAGTCTATAGGCCACAGTTCCTACTCGGTCAAGGATTTCAAATGGGTCAATAAAATCGAGGGTTGAGATTTCCTCTCTTCATCGATTCTTGCTTCTAGAATAACGCCCTCTTGAACCTTTTTCTTCACACTCATCAGCTCTGTAGCTTGCACGGCTTTAACTTTATCGATTAAAGTCAATTCTACTCGTATATTTGATATCACCACGTGGGTCTTTAGAGTCTTTAACTCTATCTTCATCATTTGTAAGTTATACAAAATGGGTTTTTGTGTTAACAACATCGCACTCATAAACGCATATGATCTTCTACTCAACGCGTCAGCTACCACGTTCTCTTTCCCACAATGATATTGAATGGTACGATCGTAATCTTCAACAACTCGAGCCAACGTCTTTGACACATTATATGATCGTTTTAGGTACAGAAATATTTGAGGGTTTTGTCTTAGGTCGATACAAAATTCGATTTCACGCCTCTAGAGGTAGGCTAAGAAGTCTTCAAGAATACGTCAGAAATTTATTAACAATAGAAATATCATTCAAAACTGTGACTCTCATCCAAGACTTGGATAACACATGAAATGAAGGTTTCTCCTAACGGAGTTTCAACAGATCAGTCAAAGTCTAACTTCTCCGGAGTCAAATTTAAACGTTGAACGCAAGTAAGAGAGATAAAAGAATGGGTAGAACCGGTATCTAATAAGGTATAGACTTCGCAAAAAATTATAATTAACTAACCCATGCTAACTTCGTTCGGGTTACTCGCTTTTTGAGAAGTCACAAAAAATGCTCTTCCTGAAACCACCGACTTTGTTTTGTCTGTATCTGCCTTTGGTGCCACCGTCCTAGCTGAACTAGACTTCACTATACGACAAAATCGAGCTAAATAACCTTATCTTCTTGAAATTTCCACTTCTATTATGTTAGCTATGATTACCACCGAAGTGGTTACCATTCTTGGCATGATAATTTCCCCCACGATGGTCATCATTGTTCCGATGGTCGTTGCCAGTAGTATGATTATTATCGTGTTGTTGGTCGTTACCTTTTGGTTGTGCTAACTCATTATCGTGCTCCAATAACTGAGCCATATTCACAACATCTGAATATAAACAAAGTTTATGAGAAATGAGGTATTGACGTATATCGAGTTTCAAACCTCTTAGAAACATTCACGTCATTCGCTCTTCATTATCGACCAAATGGGATACAAACCGGGATAACTCCGTAAACTTAGCCTCGTACTGCAATACGGTCATATTATTTTGTTCCATTGCTTATCTCAACATTTTCAGATGCCATTTTCAAACACTGTCACAAAACAAGAGTTAATTAACATATCACATATTATCCCTATACTCTGACCGACCAATTAAATACCAAATAAATTTAGGTAGGTCATACTAGCGAAGGAATTCCTCGTCTCTCCCCTCCTAGTTCTTGTCTCACATCTCAGTCAGGGATCATATCCCTAAGCTTTGATACCAACTGTGACTCGCATCCAGGACTTGGATAGCACCTCACAATGATACCTATCAACTTGCCACCGTTACTCACGGCATCCCCTATGGAAAGTCTGGCTTCGGTGCATCCCAAGACTTGGAAGTCACCAGATAAAGGCTCGGGGCTCTTTTCTATGGCTTTGATACCAACTGTGACGCTCCCAAAATAGGTATACATCACCCATCTTGAGTCGCCAAATACATGATACAAAATACAAATACAAACTTAATTATATAATCGTGCGGTATATATAAACATATATAAACCGAGAGTTTTAATAGGAATATATTCATCTAGACAATATCCACACTCAAAGGAGTCCTTATTATATTTATTGTCACACTATTTAACAGAATAGTGAGGACTACTAATGCTATCTTACGGACCGCTACCCTTTCCCCGACTCATCCCAGCTATATTCTCATTTCTTGAAGAGAACAGTGAAAGAAAGGGTGAGCTCAACTAGCCCAGTAAGAAATATTATGACTAAGATAATGCATAATAAATTATCAATAGCCTTCAACAATGTTAAACTGATAAAATACAATAGACATCAAGTTTAACTGCAGCGGAATAAGCAATCCATTAGAAGAGTCAAGTAGAGAATAAAACCTACTATCTTCTAAGATTTAAAAATATTTTCATCAACTTTTATCGCTGAGACTCAACTTAATAAATAAACCACATCATCGAATCATCCCTGTACTACGGGCCAAGGATATTCTTTAAATCATCAATGGTCAGGACTATACCGAATAATTCCTGGTCATAATCATACCAAGTCCATCTCTGCACGTAAGCCAAAGATATACAACAATAAAACCAATAATCAACAATCAATCTTCGCACGTAAGCAAAAGATATACAATTCAATAATAAACAGTCCATCTTTGCACGTAAGCCAAAGATAACTTTCATCACCATATAAGCATAAGGATGATGACAATGATATAAGCATTAATCAAACGAAAACAAGGATAATATTAAAGACTTTAAATTTATCCAAATATTATCAATCACTTAATAAACTCATAATCTAATATTATTAATATTATAACAATATTTTAATCACTTCTTAAACTTATAAACAATTTATTTTAATTGTTTATACTTTATCAAATAATGCATTTAATCATTCAAAAATGCCATACTCATAAGATTTCATCACCAATGACTAAATCCCTCATAAAAAATCCGCATATTCCTTATATAGGATTTCCAAGCCATAAAATCATATTTTCCAACTTTGTTACTTCACATAACATATTTAACTCATATGTTCGTAACTAAACCATTTTCATGAAAAATACCAAATCAGGTCCCAAAATATTTCTTTTTCCGGGATTTAGCGAATATAGTCCCACAATGAACATATATTTTTCTCGAATTTTAAAATTCATTTACTATTTTTCAAAAATCAATTTCTAATTAATTCCTTAAGAAATTAGCTACCTCAAGTTTAACTCAAAAATTCCCAAATCTTGGCGAGAAATCTTACACATGTTAACGTAAGCTTCCAATTTAAATTTCATGGTCATCGAAGTTATAGAACTCCGGTTATAGCGTTTTTCATCGAAAAAACCTAAATATTAAAATGGTCATAACTTGCTCATTTTAAGTCGGAATGAGCTCATTTTTGGACAGGATGTTCTTTATACCATATACTTTCATGTCCCAAAAGGCTGGAATTTTTCTCTCAAATTAAGTGGCCGAAACTGCCCTTTTAAAAATCAGTCCACACAAAAATCTACAACACCTTTTACAGTGATTCCACTTGGAGATGCTACAAAACTCATAGATCTAACTCTAGAAGAGATATGGTCAATTGAATTTCATGTTCTATTTTCACCAAAATCTGATTTTTAAACCCTTTGTGATTTCTTAGATACTTTCATGTTTTCCCATAATAACCAACATAGCTCATCACAACACTTACTAATACTTCATATACCCATGATTTTTATAAGTCTAATGCTTTTATTATGACTCTCATCATAATCAACATAACCAGATTATTTTCACAATTTAATAAGGAATGAATATGAAGGATCATTCACCATGCATGTGGTAATCCACTTATACAGGTTATTCCAACAGAATAATAAAGAATGGAATAACAGAAGGATTCACCATGCATGCGATAGAGACCGCACATACATGTTATTCCCAATAGAATAATTAAAACAAAACCAGGTCCGGCGTAAAACGCACAGACAGGATATTCCAATAGAATAATAAAGAATGGAATAACAACAGAAATCACCATGCATGCGGTACTTAGAGCAGACAAAGTTATTCCAATGAATAATAAATGATGGAACCAAGTTCGGCGTAAAACGCATTGCGATGTGATATTTTGACGAATAATAAATGCGTAATAATAAATAATGGAACTAGGTCCCACAGAAAAGCGCATGAGCGATGGATATTTCACGAGAATAATAAATGCGGAATAATAAATAATGGAACTGTGTCAAAGCGAAATTACACCGACCGCAGGATATTCCAATGTATAATAAAGAATGAAATAATAATAGAATTTCACCATGTATGCGGTACTTCGCATAGACAAGTTATTCCAACATAATAATACGGAATGGAATAATAGAAGAATTTCACCATATATGCAGTACTTCACATTGACAGGTTATTCTAACATAATAATAAGGAATGGAATAATAGAAGAATTTCACCAAGTATAGGGTAGTCCACGTATACAGGTTATTCCAATAGAATAATAAGGAATGGAATAACAGAAGTTCTCTTCATGAATATGAAAAAAATAATACCCCTTACCTTAGAATAAAACTGGATACTAGAATAGTGAGGTAGCAAACTTCTCTTCTTCTTTCTATCTATAGATTTTCTCTCTATAATTTCTCTCTCTAGAGTTTTAGTGAATTCATAAGAAATAATGAAGGAATGAGCTTCTATTTATAGGAGAATGGACTGAATAGTAACTAATTCATGAATGGTCCAGATTGATTTACTTTTAAACAGACGGTCCATATTGATTTACTATTAAAACTTTAAACCAACGGTCCATACTGATTCACTATTAAACTTTAAACCAACAGTCCATACTGATTCACTAATATAATTTCAACCAATGGTCTGAAAAATTAGCACATCTCCTCATGGAATAATATTGTACCCAAAAATGATTTGGACCGAAAAGAAATATATTTTGTTCGGGTGAATAGTAACTCGTGAATAGTAACTCATGAATAGTAACTCGTGAATAGTAACTCGTGAATAGTAACTCCAACACGAAAAGTGCCCCGAATACCCGATTGAACAATATAACCTCCAGACATCAATTATTATCGAAATAAATGTCGACTTCCACTAACACTAATAATTCCAACACAATAGAACTATCAATTTCATCTTTAATCAACACGAGCTTATTCATCATTAATTTTCTAACTCACAATATTTAACAACCAGGTCGTTCCTAGGAAAGAGGGGGCTTTCCGATAAGGATTTCTCCCTATTGGCGCATAATTAGGTGACCAAACCTCTCCTTGACAGAACTTCTAGACATTGTAAATATTGCAATTTAATAATATGAATAACTTTGTCATCTCAATTATTGATTTAATAATATAACATATTGTGCAGATGATACTGTGACAATAATCGAATCAATAATATGAGAGATATGATCACGCAATTATTGAAGCAATAATTGAGTATAAGCGAGTGACTTCTCACGTAAGCATCAATAATCAATACAGGTGTGCTACTATGCAACCACGCCATTCATTGTATTTTTTTACTACCGAGTAGTTCAATAGTTTTAACGATAAAACTTCCGCCGTTATTTTCATAAAAATAATTCTGTTATTTTATTACTATGACAATACTTCCGTTGTGGGTTCACCAATGATTGTACCGTCGTACGGATATTCCCCGACAAAAAGAATATATTTTCCAACCAATTGAATATTATA
The DNA here is from genome assembly GCA_020205605.1 of Panax ginseng. Classification (NCBI taxonomy): domain Eukaryota; kingdom Viridiplantae; phylum Streptophyta; class Magnoliopsida; order Apiales; family Araliaceae; genus Panax; species Panax ginseng. Next base: position 35,571,194 of record CM035137.1, read on the forward strand.
CAACAACTTGCATACTTTTTAAAATTTATAAATATTACCCACAACTAAAACATTATATCAAATCCACACCATAAAAAAAAATATTTCAAGATATTTAAATCTTTATTCATAAAATTTGGGGTCTCACAATCTTTCCTCCTTATGAAATTTCGCCCTCGAAATTTACGCACGTACCTAGTATACCGAAGAGATGAGGATACTTTAACTTCATTTCAGATTCTAACTCTTGAGGTATAACCTTTGAGTGTTGAATACGATCCTTCTTATCCAAGATTTTAACATGTATCTCCTCATACGTTAAATCTTCTGCTATCTCGTCCGGTTCTAAATCAATAATGTGGTTCGAGTCATCCACATATTTACGTAACATCGGTACGTGATAAACGTTATGAATACGCAACCTGTTTGGCGGTAAAACGAGTCTATAGGCCACAGTTCCTACTCCGTCAAGGATTTCAAATGGGTCAATAAAATTAAGGGTTGAGATTTCCTCTCTTCATCGATTCTTTCTTCTAGAATAACGCCCTCTTGAACCTTCTTCTTCATATTCATCAGCTCTGTAGCTTACACCACTTTAATTTTATCGATTAAAGTCGATTCTACTCGTATATTTGATATCACCACGTGGGTCTTTAGAGTCTTTAACTCTATCTTCATCATTTATAAGTTATACAAAATGGGTTTTTGTGTTAACAACATCGCACTCGTAAACGCATACGATCTTCTACTCAACGCGTCAGCTACCACGTTCTTTTTTCCACAATGATATTTGTGAGACCCCAGATTTTATAAAAAAAGATTTAAATTTCTCGAAATATTTTTTTGAATATTATGGTGTGGATTTGATATAATGTTATAGTTGTGGGTAGTATTTATAAATTTTGCAAAGTATGGAAGTTGTTGTATTATATTCGATTGGTCAGGGAATATTATTTATGTCGGGGAATATTCGTATGCACTTAGACAATCATTAGTGGACCCCACAATGTAATTATTATCGGATTGAGAAAAATGACAAAATATTTTATTGAAAATAACGGCGAAAGTTTTACCAGATTATCTTGTTGAACTACTCGGTAGTAAAAGTATGATACTGGCGTGGTTGCATAAGTAGCAGCATACCAGTATTGATTATTAATGCTTACGTGAGAAGTCACTCGGTTTTGTTCAATTATTGCTATAGTAATTGTTGCATAAGATCTCACGTTATTTGATTCAATTATTGTCGATATTTTATATATTATTAAATCAATAATTGAAATGACAGAGTTATTAATATTATAAATTGCAATATTAACGATGTCTAGAAGTTCTGGCAAGGAGAGGTTTGGTCACCTAATTGCGCGCCAATAGGGAGAAATACTTATTGGAAAGCCCCCTCTTTCCTGGGAACGACCTGGTCGATTAATATTGTGAATTATAATAAAGATGATAAATGTTGTTAAAATTATTAATGTGATTTTTATGAGGTATTTGTTATAAGTTTTGCTTATTTTATGAATCTCCATTTACTCATTTTTCAAAATAATCAAGAAAATTATTTAAAGGTGGGGCCCACATGTGGGCCACATGTAAAACCCATATGTGTTGAAAAACTAATTTTGGAATTGGGGTGGGAGAGAGATACGATAGGGAGGGAGTTTATGTATATAAGGTTGTTATGTGTGAGTGTGTATATATAATATAATATGTGTGTGTGAGTGGAAGTGGTGGGGAAAAGAAAGGGTGAAAGTGATGTGTGTATGATTATAGTATATATGTTTATTATGTGAGTGGGAAATGGTGGGGGAATGGAGTTGAATTATAATAGAGGTAGTTAGTATTATATATATATATGTGTGTTTATAACATGTGGGTTTATGTATATATATATATATATGTATTATATTTTGTCTTGCTTTGTTATGATTGGTTGAAGGTTTGACAATTTGAATATGTAGTATCAAAATTTTCATCCGTGAGTCTTTGAATTATTTCATCTGTGAAGAATTCCTTACACAGTTCTTTTCCATTCTCCTATAAATAGAAGCTCATCCCTTCATTATTTCTTACAAATTCACTGAAACTCCAGAGAGAGAAATTATAGAGAAACTATAGAAAAGTATTCTGCTACTTTCCTACTCTTATATCTAATTCTTTTACGGTAAGGGGTGTTATTCTTTCTTATTCATGAAGAGAACTGTTGTTATTCCATTGCTTATTATTCTGTTGGAATAACCTGTATACGCGGTCTACCCTATACTTGGTGACATTCTTCTATTATTCTATCTTTATTATTCTGTTAGAACATCATGTCTGTGTGTTTTACACCGGACCTAGTTTCGTCTTTGTTATTATTTTGTTGGAATATCCTGTCTGTGTGTTTTACACCGGACCTGGTTCCGTCTTTATTTATTATTCTGTAGGAATATCTTGTCTGCATGCTTTTACGCTACTTAACCGGGTTCCATTATTTATTATTCCGCATTTATTATTACATTTGGGACATCCTGCTGTGAATTTCACCGACCTTGTTCCGTTATTATTATTCTGTTGGAATAACTTTTATCTATCGCGAGTACCGCATACATGGTGATTTCTTTTGTTATTCCATTCGTTATTATACTCAATTGGTTAAAATTTTGACTTCTATACTCCATGAAATTAGTGGAATATCCTTGATATTTGCGCTTCATCCAAAGATTTTTCATGGAAATATTCTTCTCTAGCATTCTTGAATTTTACTCTATAAAGCGATTATCATGTTGACAATTTGGACGTTATTAGTTCTGAATAAATTAATTCGTGAACTTGTTTTATTGAACTTTTATATCATTGTCATCATCCTCATGTTTATATATTTTTTGAAAGTCATCTACGTGGCTCAGAGTGCATAGATGGACTTGGTATGATTATGACCGAGGATTATTCTAAGTGTAATCATGACCGTAATGTTACAAATGATGTGATAAAAGTCCTCATTGGCCCGTAGTGCATTGATGGATGATTGTTGGCATGATCATGACCATTGATGAATACATGAATATCCTTGGCCCGTAGTGCATGGATAATTTGTGGTCGTGACCCTGATGAATATCCTTGGTCGTAGTGCAGGGATGAATACCAAGGAGAGGTTTGGTCACCTAATTGCGCGCCAATAGGGAGAAATACTTATTGAAAGCCCCTCTTCACGGGAACGACACAGTCGATTAATATTGTGAATTATAATAAAGATGATAAATGTTGTTAAAATTATTAATGTGATTTTTATGAGGTATTTGTGTAAGTTTTGCTTATTTTATGAATCTCCATTTACTCATTTTTCAAAATAATCAGTAAAAGATATTTAAAGGTGGGGCCCACATGTGGGCCACATGTGAGGCCCATATGTGTTGAAAAACTAATTTTGGAATTGGGGGTGGGAGAGAGATACATATAGGGGAGGGAGTTTATGTATATAAGGTTGTTATGTGTGAGTGTGTATATATAATATAATGTGTGTGAGTGGGAAGTGGTGGGGGAAAAGAAAGGGTGAAAGTGATGTATGTATGATTATAGTATATATGTTTATTATATGAGTGGGAAATGGTGGGGGAATGGAGTTGAATTATAATAGAGGTAGTTAGTATTATATATATATATATTTTTATAACATGTGGGTTTATGTATATATATATATATATATGTATTATATTTTGTCTTGCTTTGTTATGATTGGTTGAAGGTTTGACAATTTGAATATGTAGTATCAAAATTTTCATCCGTGAGTCTTTGAATTATTTCATCTGTGAAGAAATCCTTACACAGTTCCTTTCCATTCTCCTATAAATAGAAGATCATTCCTTCATTATTTCTTACAAATTCACTGAAACTCCAGAGAGAGAAATTATAGAGAAACTATAGAAAAGTATTCTGCTACTTTCCTACTCTTATATCCAATTCTTTTACTAGAAAGGGTGTTATTCTTTCTTATTCATGAAGAGAATCGTTGTTATTCCATTGCTTATTATTCTATTGGAATAATCATATCTGTGATCTACCTATACTTGGTGACATTCTTCTATTATTCATCTTTATTATTCGTTAGAACATCATATACATGTGTTTTACACGGACTGGTTTCGCTCTTTGTTATTATTTTGTTGGAATATCACTATGCATGTGTGTTTTACACAGGACTGGTTCCGCTCTTTATTTTATTATTCATGGAATATCTTGTTTATGCGTTTTCGTGGGACATTCGGGGTTCCATTATTTATTATTCTCGCATTTATTATTCTGTTTGGGACATCCTGCTTATGTGAATTTCACCTCGACCTTGTTCCGTTATTATTATTCTGTTGGAATAACTCATACATCATGGCACGCATACATGATGATTTCTTTTGTTATTCCATTCGTTATTATACTCAGGTTGGTTAAAATTTTGACTTCTATACTCCATGAAATTAGTGGAATATCCTTGATATTTGCGCTTCATCCAATATTTTCATGGAAATATTCTTCCGAGCATTTTGAATTTTACTCTACAAAGCGTTATCATGTTGACAATTTGGGCGTTATTAGTTCTGAATAAATTAATTAAGTGAACTTGTTTTATTGAACTCTTATATCATTGTCATCATCCTCATGTTTATATTTTTTTTGAAAGTCATCTGTGGCACAGAAGTGCATAGATGGACTTGGTATGATTATGACCGAGGATTATTCGATGTAATCATGGTTAGTAATGTTACAAATGATGTGATAAAAAGTCCTCATTGGCCCGTAGTGCGTTGATGACGAGTTGTTGGCATGATCATGACCATTGATGAATACATGAATATCCTTGGCCCGTAGTGCATGGATAATTTGTGGTCGTGACCCTGATGAATATCCTTGGCCGTAGTGCAGGGATGAATACCAAGGAGAGGTTTGGTCACCTAATTGCGCGCCAATAGGGAGAAATACTTATTGGAAAGCCCCCTCTTTCCTGGGAACGACCTGGTCGATTAATATTGTGAATTATAATAAAGATGATAAATGTTGTTAAAATTATTAATGTGATTTTTATGAGGTATTTGTGTAAGTTTTGCTTATTTTATGAATCTCCATTTACTCATTTTTCAAAATAATCAGTAAAAATTATTTAAAGGTGGGGCCCATGTAGGGGCCCATATGTGAAAAAACTAATTTTGGAATTGGGGTGGGAGAGAGATACGTATAGGGGAGGGAGTTTATGTATATAAGGTTGTTATGTGTGAGTGTGTATATATAATATAATATGTGTGTGAGTGGGAAGTGGTGGGGGAAAAGAAAGGGTGAAAGTGATGTGTGTATGATTATAGTATATATGTTTATTATGTGAGTGGGAAATGGTGGGGGAATGGAGTTGAATTATAATAGAGGTAGTTAGTATTATATATATATATGTGTGTTTATAACATGTGGGTTTATGTATATATATATATGTATTATATTTTGTCTTGCTTTGTTATGATTGGTTGAAGGTTTGACAATTTGAATATGTAGTATCAAAATTTTCATCCGTGAGTCTTTAAATTATTTCATCTGTGAAGAAATCCTTACACAGTTCTTTTCCATTCTCCTATAAATAGAAGCTCATTCCTTCATTATTTCTTACAAATTCACTGAAACTCCAGAGAGAGAAATTATAGAGAAACTATAGAAAAGTATTCTGCTACTTTCCTACTCTTATATCCAATTCTTTTACTGAGAAGGGGTGTTATTCTTTCTTATTCATGAAGAGAAGCTGTTGTTATTCCATTGCTTATTATTACATTGGAATAACTTTAGATCTGCCATTTTCTACCCTATACTTGGTGACATTCTTCATTATTCGCCTTTTATTATTCGTTAGAACATCATGTTTGTGTGTTTTACACCGACCTTGTTCCGATTATTATTATTACATTGGAATAACTTTGTCTATCACAATCTTTATACATGGTGATTTCTTCATTATTCCATTCGTTATTATACTCGGTTGGTTAAAATTTTGACTTCTATACTCCATGAAATTAGTGGAATATCCTTGATATTTAAACCATCCAATATTTTCATGGAAATATTCTTCCGAGCATTCTTGAATTTTACTCTATAAAGCGGTATCATGTTGACAATTTGGACGTTATTAGTTCTGAATAAATTAATTCGTGAACTTGTTTTATTGAACTCTTATATCATTGTCATCATCCTCATGTTTATATTTTTTTGAAAGTCATCTGTGGCAGTAGTGCGTAGATGGACTTGGTATGATTATGACCGAGGATTATTCTTGTAATCATGGCCAGTAATGTTACTGATGATGTGATAAAAGTCCTCATTGGCCCGTAGTGCATTGATGGACAGATTGTTGGCATGATCATGACCATTGATGAATACATGAATATCCTTGGCCGTGGTCATGGATAATTTGTGGTCGTTGACTCGATGAATATCCTTGGTAGTAGTCGCGGGGATGATGTGAATTATTTAATAAAATTGAGTCTCGGCGATAAAAGTGATGAAAACCTTTTAAATCATAAAGATAGTAGATTTTATTCTCTACTTGACTCTTTTAATGGATTGCATGTCCACCGCAGTTAAACTTGATGTCTATTGTATATTATCCGTTTAACATTGTTGAAGACTAATGATAAGTTATTCTGCATTATCTTAGTCATAATATTTCTTACTGGGCTAGTTGAGCTCACCATTTCTTTCACTATTCTCTTCAGGAAATGAGAACGTAGCTGGGACTAGTCAGGGAATGGAGTGATGGTCCGGATGATAGTATTAGCTAGTAGTCCTCACTATTCTATTAAATAGTGTGACAATAAATGTAATGAGGACTTATTCTGAGAGTGAATATTGTCTAGAAGATAGTATTTGTATTTAAACTCACAGCTCTCTTGTTGTATAATTAAGATTGTATTTTTATTCTGTACCATGTATTTCGTGACTCAGAATAGGTGATGTATTCCTATTTTGGGGGCGTCACAATATTGAATGGTACAATCGTAATCTTTAACAGCTCGAGCCAACGTCTTTGACACATTATACGATCGTTTTAGGTACTGAAATATTTGAGGGTTTTGTACTAGGGTCAATACAAAATTCGATTTCACGCTCTAGAGGTAGGCTAAGAAGTCTTCAATAATACGTCAGGAAATTTATTAACAATAGAAATATCATTCAAAACTGTGACTCTCATCCAAGACTTGGATAACACATGAAATGAAGGTTTCTCCTAACGGAGTTTCAACAGATCAGTCAAAGTCTAACTTCTCCGGAGTCAAATTTAAATGTTGAACGCAAGTAAGAGAGATAAAAGAATGGGTAGAACCGGTATCTAATAAGGTATAGACTTTGCAAAAAATTATAATTAACTAACCCGTGCTAACTTCGTTCGGGTTATTCAATTTTTGAGAAGTCACGAAAAACGCTCTTCCTGACACCACCGACTTTGTTTTGTCCGTATCTGCCTTTGGATCCACCGTCCTAGCTGAACTAGACTTCACTATACGACAAAATCGAGCTAAATGACCTTATCTTCTTGAAATTTCCACTTCTATTATCTTGGCCATGATTACCACCGAAGTGGTTACCATTCTTGGCATGATAATTTCCCCCACGATGGTCATCATTGTTTCGATGGTCGTTGCCACTGGTACGATTATTATCGTGTTGTTGGTCGTTACCTTTTGGTTGTGCTAACACATTATCGCGCTCTAATAACTGAGTCATATTCACAACATCTGAATATAAACAAAGTTTATGAGAAATGAGGTATTGACGTATATCAGGTTCCAAACCTCTTAGAAACATTCGCGTCATTCGCTCCTCATTATCGACCAAATGGGATGCAAACAATGAGATAACTTTCAAGAAACTTAGCCTCAGATTTGCGATACGGTCATATTATTTTGCTCCATTGCTTATCTCAACATTTTCAGATGCCATTTTCAAACACTGTCACAAAACAAGGGTTAATTAATATATCACATATTATCCCTATACTCGAATCGTACCAATTAAATACCAAATAAACTTAGGTAGGTCATACTAGCGAAGGAATTTCCGTCTCTCCCCTCCTAGTTCTTGTCTCACATCTCAGCCAGGGATCATATCCCTAAGCTTTGATACCAACTGTGACTCGCATCCAGGACTTGGATAGCACCTCACAATGATACCTATCAACTTGCCACCGTTACTTACTTTGGTGTCCCTACTGAAAAAATCGGCTTCTTTGCATCCCAAAACTTGGAAGTCACCAGATAAAGGCTCGGGGATCTTTTTTATGGCTTTGATACCAACTGTGACGCCCCCAAAATAGGTATACATCACCCATATTGAGTCGCCAAATACATGGTACAAAATACAAATACAAACTTAATTATACAATCGTCATGTAATATACGACAATACATAAACTGAGAGTTTTAATAGGAATATTGTCATCTAGACAATATCCACACTCAAAGGAGTCCTTATTATATTTATTGTCACACTATTTAACAGAATAGTGAGGACTACTAATGCTATCTTCTGGACCGTCACTCCTTTCCCCGACTCGTCCCAGCTATATTCTCATTTCTTGAAGAGAACAGTGAAAGAAAGGGTGAGCTCAACTAGCCCAGTAAGAAATATTATGACTAAGATAATGCAGAATAAATTATCAATACTCTTCAACAATGTTAAACTGATAAAATACAATAGACATCAAGTTTAACTGCAGCGGAATAAGCAATCCATTAGAAGAGTCAAGTAAAGAATAAAACCTACTATCTTCTATGATTTAAAAATGTTTTCATCAACTTTTATCGCTGAGACTCAACTTAATAAATAAACCACATCATCGAATCATCCACCTTTTCTACGAAGCAAGGATATTCTTTAAATCATCAATGGTCATGACTATCCGAATAAATCCCTAGTCATAATCATACCAAGTCCATCTCTGTACGTAAGCCAAAGATATACAACAATAAAACCAATAGTCAACAATCCATCTTTGCACATAAGCCAAAGATATACAATTCAATAATAAACAGTCCATCTTTGCACGTAACCCAAAGATAACTTTCATCACCATATAAGCATGAGGATGATGACAATGATATAAGCATTAATCAAACAAAAACAAGGATAAATATTAAAGACTTTAAATTTATCCAAATATTATCAATCACTTAATAAACTCATAATCTAATATTATTAATATTATAACAATATTTTAATCACTTCTTAAACTTATAAACAATTTATTTCAATTGTTTATACTTTACCAAATAATGCATTTAATCATTCAAAAATGTCATACTCATAAGATTTCATCACCAATGACTAAATCCCTCATCAAAAATCTGCGTATACTTTATATAGGATTTCTAAGCCATAAAATCCTATTTTCCAACTTTGTTACTTCACATAACATATTTAACTCATATATTCGTAACTAAACTATTTTCATGAAAAATACCAAATCAGTCCCAAAAATATTTCTTTTCTGGGATTTAGCATAATATAGTCCCATAATGAATATATATTTTTCTCAGAATTTTTAAAATTCATTTACTATTTTTCAAAAATCAATTTCTAATTAATTCATTAAGAAATTAGGTACCTCAAGTTTAACTCCAAAAATTCCCAAATCTTGGAAGAATCTTATTCATGTTAACGTGAGCTTCCAGTTTAAATTTCATGGTCATCGGAGTTATAGAACTCCGATTATAGCATTTTTCGTCGGAAAAACCTAAATATTGAAATGGTCATAACTTGCTCATTTTAAGTCGGAATGAGCTCCTTTTTGGACAGGATGTTCTTTATACCATATACTTTCATGAACTTAAAGGCCGGAATTTTTCTCACAAATTAAGTGGCCGAAACTGCCCTTTTAAAAATCTGGGCAGTAGCGTTTTCAGTATTTGCAACTTTTTACTCATTTGCTAAAATCAGTCCACACGAAAATCTACAACACCTTTTACAGTGATTCCACTTGGAGATGCTACAAAACTCATAGATCTAACTCTAGAACTTGACCACACTCAAAAATTCAAAATATAATAGGAGATATGGTCAATTGAATTTCATATTCCATTTTCACCAAAATCTGATTTTTAAACCCTTTGTGATTTCTAAGAAACTTTCATGTTTTCACATAATAACCAACATAACTCATTATAACACTTACTAATACTTCATATACCCATGATTTTCATCAGTCCAATGCTTTTATTATGACTCATTATAATTAACGTAACCAGATTATTTTCACAATTTAATAAGGAATGAATACGAAGGATCATTCACCATGCATGTAGTAATCCACTTATACAGGTTATTCCAATAGAATAATAAAGAATGGAATAACAGAAGGATTCACCATGCATGCGATAGAGACCGTACAGATAGGTTATTCCCAACAGAATAATAAAGACGGAACCAGGTCCAACGTAAAACGCACAGATATGATATTCCAATAGAATAATAAAGAACGGAATAACAATAGAAATCACCATGCATGCGGTACGTCGCATAGACAGGTTATTTCAATAGAATAATAAATAACGGAACCGTGTCGGTAAAATTAATTACTTGAAGCGGGATGTCCCAACAGAATAATAAAGAATGGAATAACAATGAAATCACCATGCATGCGGTACTTGGCATAGACATATTATTCAATGAATAATAATAAATGATAGAACTAGGTCCCAGAGATAAAACGCATGTAGACGTGGATATTACGACAAAATAATAAATGAGGAATAATAAATAATGGAACCAGGTCCCACGTAAAATGCACAGATGAGGATATTCAATAGAATAATAAATGCGGAATAATAAATAACGGAACCGAGTCGGTGAAATTGCATTCAACAGGATATTCCAACAGAATAATAAAGAATGAAATAATAACAGAATTTCACCATGTATGCGGTACTTCTCATAGACAGGTTATTCCAACATAATAATAAGGAATGGAATAATAGAAGAATTTCACCATGTATGCAAGATTAGATGATCGACGAGGTTATTCCAACATAATAATAAGGAATGGAATAACAGAAGAATTTCACCAAGTATAGGGTAGTCCACGTATACAGGTTATTCCAACAGAATAATAAGAAATGGAATAACAGAAGTTCTCTTCATGAATATGAAAAAAATAATACCCCTTACCTTAGAATAAAACTGAATACTGGAGTAGTGAGTTAGCAGACTTCTCTTCTTCTTTCTCTCTATAGATTTTCTCTCTATAATTTCTCTCTCTAGAGTTTCAGTCAATTCCTAAGAAATAATGAAGGAATGAGCTTCTATTTATAGGAGAATAGACTGAATAGTGTGACACCCCCAAAATAGGTATACAACACCCATTCTGAGTCGTCAATAACATGGTACAGAAATAACTACAACTTTATTAATACAACATAAAAATTGTGAGTTTAAATACAAATATTGTCTTCTAGACAATATCAACACTCAAATAAGTCCTCATTACAATTATTGATATATTATTTTATAAAAATGGTGAGGACTACTAAAACAACTTTCTAAGACCTTCATTCCATACCCCAACTAGTACTCGCTACATTCTCGCCTCCTGAGAAGAAAAATAGAACAAAAAGGAAAAGGGTGAGCACAACTAGCCCAGTAAAGAATATTATGACTAAGATAATATAGAACAAATTATCGTTAGTCTTCAACAGGAAAAAATCTGATAAAATACAATAGACAACAAGTTTCGGATCAATATTCACAATGAAATAATAATTCATAGATGAGTTACGTAGAATGAAATCTACTATTATCTATGAATTTAAAAGTCCATCATCAATATTTTATCCTCGTAACATCAATCAATATACATCTTGAATCAAATATTCATCTTTGCACTACTGCCAAAAGATATTCATCGATTTAATCATGTTCATCTCAACACTGCTCATCTTTGCACTACGGGCCAAAGATATTCATAAGAAAATCAACCATCTTTGCACTATAGGCCAAAGATATTCAGTAATATCATCATTTAGGACTGAGGATGATGAAAAATATTTTAAAGCAAACGAATCTAGTGAAACAAAAGAACAAATAATAAGGATTCGTACTTTAAACAGTCCAAATTCAAAAATATTTCATAAATAACCATAGTGAAGTAAAATTCAAGAATGTCAAAACATGGATACAATCAAAGCTAGTATCCATAATAGATATTTTGGATAAAAACAAAAAATTAATTTTTTCTGTGAATAGTACCGTATTCGTGAATAGTGCCGTATACGTGAATAGTAACCCTGACACTAAAGACAAGAATTTCACAAGAAAAAAAAATCTTACTAATATTTCGGCATAATGATATTAGAAAATATAATATCATTTATAAAAAAAATAATATCCCTTACCTCGAAAAGACGATACTTCTGACTGGAATACTAGATATAGTGCTGAAGGGAACTTGCACCGTATAACAACACTCAAAGTATCAAAATACTCACAAGAATACGCTCGATAATATAGAGAGAGAAAGAGGGAGAAAACTTCAGTTTCTGGTGTGATTTTCAATTCTAACCTAAGCACCCTATTTATAGGAAATTACTTAGAACACCAAAGCAGAAAATTTAATATAATAATAATATAATTTTTTCAAATTTCCTACGCCCACTTACCAGCCCACAACATCAGCCACACATGTGCCAAAACATTAAAAACATTTTTCTTAATTAAAATATTTTAAACTTCAAAAATTAATTATTTAGGAACTTTGGAACTTCAATAATTCATAATAAATAGCCCTTTTATCAGAAAAATTTAAACCTCGTGTCCTTTCCATAGAAAATATCATTCTCTACAACTTTACAGAAGAAAGTTTTTCCAAATTCTAAACAGAAATTGACCGAAATCCACATACGGACGATTTTACAGGCTATAATCAAATTTCAGTCAAGAAATGGGCCCACGAGACATGTTTAACATGTTTTAAACAACTTTTACAATGTAAATATTCTTCTTCCTCATATATTCATATATCCCACATTCATTGTAAAATATCACCATTATTATATTATTAAAATATAATAATATATTTAAATGAATTATTTTATCGAAAAAGATAAAATATCAATTTTCAACAATTGTCACATTAAAAATTCTCCATCTATATCCACATAAAATGAATATTTTCTTTATGATATAAATCAATAATTAATTATTCACAAATAATATTACTGTAATCACAATCTTTGGCCAATGATTAGGTGACCAAACCTCTCCTTAGACAGAACTTTCTAGACATTGCCAATAATGTTATTTACTAATATTATTCAAATAATATGAATTATTGATCCGATAATAGAAAATACTGTGTAATGATAATTATTAAAACAACAATAATATAAAATATCAACGTAGCAATTATTGAATCAATAAAATATTGAACAGTAATTACTGTAACAATTATTGAGTAGTGCCTTCTTACGTAAGAATCAATAATCGATTTTAAATACAACCTGTATATCTTGTGTTTTAACCACCAAGTATTTCAACAAGATAATATGTGAACAAACAACTACTGTAGTTATTTATAAAAAACCTATATTTGTCGTTTTTCTTCATCCAATCGCTTTAGTTATGGGGCCCACACAAAGGTTTGCGTAGTCGTGCGAATAATATTCTCCGACAGTAAGAATATTCCATGACCAAACGAATATTCCCCGACAACAATGAATATTTTATAACCACTTGCTTATTTGAAATATTTGCGCATTTTACCCATAACTAATCACATTAATCAAATCAACCCTTACTATAATAAATAGAGGAAATTCAATTTCATTAATAATAAGTTGGGGTCTTACAAATAGTAACTAATTCATGAACGGTCCAGATTGATTTACTTTTAAACGGACGGTCCATATTGATTTACTATTAAAACTTTAACCCAACGGTCCATACTGATTCACTATTAAACTTTAAACCAATGGTCCATACTGATTTACTAATATAATTTCAACCAACGGTCTGAAAAATTAGCACATCTCCCCATGGAATAATATTGTACCCAAAAATGATTTAGACCGATAAGAAATATATTTTGTTCGGGTGAATAGTATCCCGTGAATAGTAACTCATGAATAGTAACTCTTACACGAAAAGTGCCCCGAATACCCGATTGAAAAATATAACCTCCAGACATCAATTATTATCGAAATAAATGTCGACTTCCACTAACACTAATAATTCCAACACAATAGAACTATCAATTTCATCTTTAATCAACACGAGCTTATTCATCATTAATATTATAACTCACAATATTTAACAACCAGTCGCTCCGGAAGAGGGGGCTTTCCGATAAAGATTTCTCCTGATCAAGCGCAAATTAGGTGACCAAACCTCTCAAATAATGTAACTTCTAGACATTGTAAATATTGCAATTTAATAATATGAATAACTTTATCGTCTCAATTATTGATTTAATAATATAACATATTGTGCGGATGATCTTTATGACAATAATCGAATCAATAATATGAGAGATATGATCGTGATTCTTGAAGCAATAATTGAGTATAAGCGAGTGACTTCTCACGTAAGCATCAATAATCAATCTGGTGTATTCTTATGCAACCACGCCGTATTACTATACTTTACTACTGAGAGTAGTTCAATGGTTTTAACGGTAAAACTTCCGCCGTTATTTTATAAAAATAATTACGCCGTTTTATTACTACGACAATACTTCCGTTGTGGGTTCACCAATGATTGTGCCGTCGTACGGATATTCCCCGACAAAAAGAATATTCACCGACCAATCGAATATTATACAACAACTTGCATAGTTTGTAAAATTTATAAATATTACCCACAACTATAACATTATATCAAATCAACACCATAAAAAAAATATTTCGAGAAATTTAAACCTTTATTCATAAAATTTGGGGTCTCACACTTTGACTTATCTGTTAAAACTCTGTTAGGAGAAACCTTCGTTACATTCACTATTTATAAATCTTGTTTGATTCAAATCGACACTTTAACATTACCTATCGATCTTATCTCTTTGAAAATACTTGCCTTTGATGTGATTTTGGGAATCGATTGGTTAACTACTCATCATGCCAAAATTGATTATTTTCGTAAGGTTGTTAGCTTTCATATTCCTAACCAACCTGTTATGCGAATTCAAGTAACCAAACTACTAAAGTCAATCATTGTTATATCAAGCCATAAGTAAAAAAAAACGAGCCTTTTCATTGGTGACTTCCAAGTCTTGGAATACAAAGCCGGACTTTCTATAAGCGGCGCGCTGAATGACGATGGCAAGTTGATAGGTATCAATGTGACGTACTATCCAAGTCTTGGATGAGAGTCATAGTTTTTAAATGATATTTTTATTTTTAATAAATTTCTTGACGTTTTCCCTGAAGACTTCTTGACCTACCCCAGAGCGTGAAATCGAATTTTATAATCGACCCAAAGACAAAACCCATTTCTTCAACCAAAACGAGCGATAAATGCGCCAAAAGCGTTGGCTCGAAACATTGAAGATTACGATCATACCATTCAATATCATCGTGGAAGAGCTAACGTGGTAGGTGACGCGTTGAGTGAAGATCGTGTCGTTCTGAGTGCGATGTTGTTAACACAAAAACCCATTTCGTATAAGTTGCAAATGATGAAGATAGAGTTAAAGACTCTAAGGACCCACGTGGTGATATCAAATATGCGAGTAGAATCGACTTTAATCGATAAAGTTAAAGCCACTCAAGCTACACACCCGAATCTGATGACTGTGAAGAAGAAGGTTCAAGAGGGCATTATTCTAGAAGCAAGAATCGATGAAGAGAGGAAATCTCAACCCTCGATTTTAATTAGCCAATTTGAAATCCTCGATCGAGTAGGAACTGTGGCCTATAGACTCGTTTTACCGCCAAGTATGTAGCGTGTTCATAACGTTTTTCACGTATTGATGTTACGTAAATATGTGGATGACTCAAACCACATTATTGAATTAAAACTAGACGAGATAGCAGAAGATTTAACGTATGAGGAGATACATGTTAAAATCTTAGATAAGAAGGATCGTATTCAACGCTCAAGGGTTATACCTCAAGAGTTAGAATCTGAAATGAAGTCAAGGTATCCTCACCTCTTCGGCATATCAGGTACGTACATAAATTTCGAGGGCGAAATTTCATAAGGAGGGGAGATTGTGAGACCCCAAATTTTATGAATAAAGATTTAATTTTTTTTTCGAAATATTTTTTTTAATATTATGGAGTAAATTTGATATAATGTTATAGTTGTGGGTAATATTTATAAATTTTGCAAAGTACGCAAGTTGTTATATAATATTCGATTGGTCGGAAAATATTCGTTTTAATAGGGAATATTCGTATGGCGGCACAATCATTGGTGGACCCACTTGGAATTATTGTTCGGATTGAGAAAAACGACAAAAATATTTTTATGAAAATAACGACGGAAGTTTTACCGTTAAAAACTGTTGAACTACTTGATAGTAAAAAATACTGATGTCTGGCGTGGTTGCATAAGAAGACACTTGTGGTATTGATTATTGATGCTTACGTGAGAAGTCACTTTCGGTTTTGTTCAATTATTGCTTCGATGGTTATGCATAGTATCTCACGTTATTTGATTCAATTATTTTCGATATTTTATATATTATTAAATCAATAATTGAGATGACGAGTTATTAATATTATTATTTGCAATATTAACGATGTCTAGAAGTTACGCCAAGGAGGTTTGGTCACCTAATTGCGTGCGATAGGGAGAAATCCTTATTGAAAGCCACTTCTTTCTTAGGAATGACTTGGTCGATTAATATTGTGAATTATAATAATGATGATAAATGTTGTTAAATATATTGAGGTGTCTTTTATGAAGTCATGGAAGTTTATATATATATATATATATATATATATATAAATTTTGTTTTATTAGTATTATTAATGTAATAAAATAGAAAAACTTTTATATAAAACAAAATACTTTTATAAAGTTATTTGTTTTATTAGATAATAATTAGAATATATTATATTCTATTATGCATAGTGTTTTGCATAGTAAAATCTTTTATATAAAACATAATACTTTTATAAAGTTATTTATTTTATTAGACAATAATTAGAATATATTATATTTTATTATCATAGTACTTTGCGTAGTGTTTTTGCATAGTAAAATCTTTTTATATAAAAGCGAATACTTTTATAAAGTTATTTATTTTATTAGACTATAAATAAAATATATTATATTTAAAAGATTTTATTTTATTAGAATATTTTATTAATCTTTATAGTAAATCAATATGGACCGTCCCGTTTAAAAGTAAATCAATCTGGATGAGTTCATGATTGAATTCTTATTCAGATCCATTCTCTATAAATAAAGCTCATTCCTTCATTATTTCTTACGAATTCACTAAAACTCTGAGAGAGAAACTATAGGGAGAAAGAAGAAAATTATTACGCTACTTCACTACTCTAATATCCAGTTCTTCTAAGGTAAGGGATATTATTTGATGTACTAAATAAGGGTATTATTTCTTTTACTATTCATGAAGAGAACTTACATTATTCCATTCTTTATTATTACATTGGAATAACTTTTGTATCTGTGGACTACCCTATACTTGGTGAAATTCTTACATTATTTCATTCTTTATTATTATGTTGGAATAACTTTGTCATCATGCAAATCTTTGCATACATGGTGAAATTCTTCTATTATTCCATTCTTTATTATTTTGTTGGAACATCCTGTTTGTGCGTTTACGCATGACCTGGTTCCATTATTTATTATTCTATTGGAATATCCTGTCCGTGCGTTTACGCATGACCTAGTTTCATTATTTATTATTCTATTGGAATATCCTGTCTGTGCTTTTACGCATGACCTGGTTCCGTTATTTATTATTCTGTTGGAATAACCTGTCTGTGCGGTCTATCGCATGCCTGGTGATTTCTTTTGTTATTTCATTCTTTATTATACTCAGTTAGTTAAAGTTTTGGCTTTTAAACTCCATGAAATTAGTGGAATATCTTTGATATTTACGCTTCATCCAGTATCTTTTCATGGAAATATTCTTCTGAGCATTCTTAAATTTTACTCCACAAAGCAGTATCATGTTGACAATTTGGACATTATTGGTTCCTGGATAAATTAATTCTTGAACTTGTTTTATTGAATTTTTATATCATTGTCATCATTCTCATGCTTATATTATGTTGAAAGTCATCTATGGCCTGTTGTGCATAGATGGACTTGGTATGATTATGACTAGGGATTATTCGGTATAATCATGACCGTAATGTTACAAATGATCTGGTAAAAGTCCTCATTGGCCCGTAGTGCATTGATGGACAGTTGTTGACATTATCATGACCATTGATGAATACACGAATATCCTTGGCCCGTAGTGTATGGATAATTTGTGGTTATGATACTAATGAATATCTTTGGCCGTAGTGCAGGTATGATATGGATTATTTATTATGCTGAGTCTCAGCGATAAAAGTAATGAAAAACCTTTTAAATCATAAAAGATAGTAGATTTTATTCTCTACTTGACTCTTTTAATGGATTGCTTGTTCATTGCATTAAACTTGATGTTTGTTATATTTTATCGGTTTAACATTGTTGAAGACTAATGATAATTTATTCTACATTATCTTAGTCATAATATTTCTTACTGGGCTAGTTGAACTCACCCCTTTATTTCACTGTTCTCTTCAGAAAATGAGAACGTAGCCAGGACTAGTCGGGAACGGAGTGACGGTCCAGATGATAGTATTAGTAGTTCTCACTATTCTGTTAAATAGTGTGATAATAAATGTAATGAGAACTCCTTTGAGTGTGGATATTGTCTAGATGACAATATTTTTATTAAAACTCTCAGTTTATGTTTTGTCATATTTTACACGACGGCTATATTATTAAGTTGTATTTGAATATTCAGTACCTTGTATCTGGCGACCCAGGATGGGTAATGTATACCTATTTTGGGGGCGTCACAACGGGTGTGTGTGTATGATGCAGTGTGTGTATGATGTAGTGTGTGCTGATACAGTTAGGAAATTGTAGTGTGGTTATTATAACAGTTGCTTATGTATAATGCAAGTGTGCAACTATTTTGTACAGCTGATGCAGTGGGTGTTTGATGTATGATGCAATGTATATTTGATGTGCGGTGTGTTGTTTTATAACAGTTGTTTGTGTATAACATTTATTATTATAAAAGTTGTTATAACAGTTTGGGGTGATTATAATGCAAGTGGGAAATTGCAGTGTGTTGTATGAAGATGTCTGTTTTGTGCATTAATGCAGGTGATGTGCATTTGTGAGCCAGTGTGCAAAGGTGTTGGGCTATACTCTGTTAGTGTGCAAGTGATGTGCAAGTGTGCAAGTGATGTGCATTAGCTTGTGCAAGTGTGCATTAATGCAGGGTGCCTATGAAATGCACCAGGTAACACAAATTGCACACCAACCATAAACAATAAATTGCAGCAATTGATTACAACCAATAAATTGCCCATAGATTACAACCAATAAATTTCATTCAACCATCTTGGTTTACAGCATGTTCATTCAAAGAAATTTCCCATGCATTACACCCAATAAATTACCCACAAAAGATGCCCAACAATTACATTCTATAAATGTCCTAATTTCTACCACTATATTGCTAGAAATTACAATTCCATAAATTTCATTCTCAGTAACTGCACACAAAAGGTGCTATATTTTGTCAGACTACTACCAATATATACTTAGCCAAGTTGCAGTTTACAATCCAAGTTGCTTATTTTCAAGTCTGGAGGGGTGTTTCATCCTTTGTTGAGATAAACATTAAACAAAAAATTACAATCCAAGTTGCAGTCAACAGACCCTTTGCAAACCGTGCCCTAATTCTATACTATTTCAGTTCATCTTTCACAGCTTTGATTTCAGCATCCAAATTCTCTAATCTTCTTATTAATCTAGGTATTACTTCCCTTGAATGCTCACACATTGGAGGATCAGCCCAAGTAAAATAATTACAACCACCGTGCCCATCTTCACACCAATCTGGACAACCAAAGAATCTTCTACCGGCATTGTTTGAGCTTTTCTAAGCTGTCTTCATCACTGATTTCTTCATGCACCAGCAGTTTCGATCCATAGGCCCTAATTTTTCTTGATCGATTTTTTAAGATCGAGCTGCACTATGCTACTGAATCACTTTGTAATAAAGTTGGAGAAGATAAAGAAGGAAAAAGTCTGAAATACCCCTTCAGATGTGGATCTGTGCCTTAGCCGGTCACTTTTAACTAGTTAAGTTAGCAAAGTGTGCAATTTGTTTAGCATGAGTGAAGTTTGAGGTGTACTTAGACACCCTTTTTAGTTTTGGGTGCAAATATCAACAAAGGTATAAAGTTTGGGGTACAATTTGTCTTTTAGTCTATATACAATGTTGGCTTTCTTAGTTATCTTATAGCACAAGGTTTATATTATTGATACACATAGCTCTACTAAGGTTATTGAAGTTATATCCAATAACAAACATGTATGTTATTTACTAACATTAGCTAAGTATACATTCAGCTTTTATTTGCAAATATAGCTTACTACACATAGGCATATAGTTTATCACAACACCTCGTTATAGCTTAGTTTATATGTCACTTTCATACAAATAACACACATAGACAAACATCACCTACAAAGTTCATATATCTCAAAAAGCATAACATGGCATGATATAGATCTTAGATCATAAAACACTTCTATTATCTTATTTAGTCATGCTAAGATATTTACAAGCCTTAAACTTTACTTTTAAATATAACTCACAAATACAAAATTATGATATTTGAGGTAATTTTGAGGATTTTTAGTAATTTCTATAGTAATGTTTTGAACCTCTCATTTGTGCAATCTTATAGACCTCATATCATATTATTTCATTCTTGGTTTAGGTCTTTAAAACTATCAAGTTAAGCAATTCAAAAATAGACCCCAAATGGGCTGTATTTTTTATAAATTTTCTTAGCAAAATATGCAGTTTTTATGATTTTCAAGGCTACTTCCATGATTTTTATGAATTTTTATATTAAGCTTTTAGATCTGAACTTTGGGCATACCTATAGACCTTACTTTGTATTATTTTATTTCATCATTGAACCATTGGAACAACTAAATAAAGTCTCTTAAAACAACAAGCCAAATAGGTGTTTTCACTCTACGATTTTCACTCTACTATTTTCACTCTACGATTTTCACTCTACCATACGATACACTATACGATTTTCACTATACGATTTTTTTATACGAGTTTTACTATACGATTTTTATACGATTTTACTATACAATTTTTATATGATTTTTATACGATTTTTACTATACGATTTTGTTAGCCTATTTTGATGATTTATTTGAATCTCTTAGTTAAGCTTTTGGCTCAACCATCTAGCTTTACTTTTAGAACACATATCAAGATATTTTAATAAGGGTTTAGGTTCCTCATTCATCTCAGTTAGACCCACTTTAACTGAGGCTCAAACTAGACAGTTTAACACTTTTTCACAAAAACTAATTTTGATACTTTTCCATTTTTCCATTTTTGGCTACTTGGATAATCTAGGCATGTGTATTTAAGTTACTTAAGGATACTTTTAGCATCACCACACTTTATTTAATCACTTAGCCAATTTTAACCTATCACTTTAAGCTTGAAATTAGGTTATGTTGGAAGAATGCATATCACGATTTGATGTTTATAGTAATCGTTCATGATTATATGTGAAGTCCTTCAAGGAATATATGTACAAGGACTTAGTGATAGATCAACATTTTTAGGCTGGTCTAAGCTTCTAATGTTCATCAATGTATAGATAAAGAGATCAAAGATGTTAGGTTGATCTATATCTTGAAATGTAATAGATAGGTTTCAATCAGATTTGCTGTCTAATGAGCTGATTATAAGTCTACAAAAGCCAAGGAAAAATCATAGAGCATCAAGGATCGCAGTATGACTACCATTGAAGGGCCTCTCCAGAGATCATAGAGTGGTCCAGATGTTTGCCGAAGTCAACTCAGAGATCGTTGAGTGGTCCAGAGGCTTGCCGAAGCCATCTCAGAGATCGTAGTGTGCTCTCGAAAAACGTAGAGACTGTGAAACAAACAAGTGAAGATCGTAGGCTCGTCCTTAAGAGAAATCGTAGTGCTCTTGTTTGCTTGCATCCAGCACCAAGGTGGCAAGACACCACGATAAGAATCATAGAGTATCATCTGGCTGTGTCAGAAGATGTGGGCCTTGATCTTTTGTTCAAAGTTAAAATCTTAACAAATGTGGAATGGGTTACAAACATTGAAGTAATCACCAGTACCAATGGCATGAAAATATCCTTAGTATGCACCAAAGAGACGTATTAAAGAAGCTAAAGAAAGGACCATGGGACAGAGGAAAATACCTTTTCAGGTGTTAGGTGATAAAGCAGTCTGCTATGTCAGTGGGTAATTCAGAAGATATGTAGAAAAGTCTCCATCAAAGTTCAAAAACGTCAAAAGAATTAAATGCTTACACGGATGGATTCAACAGGCAGATTTCAAAGATCACATATATGCAAGTCATATGTAGATGATTAATTATATGCAAGAAATTGAACAAAAAGAAAGAGTACTCAACGCTCAACTCTACGATCTGAGAAAAAGAGAAAGCTTGCACAGTTACTCAGTTCTTTCGAACAAGAGCTTAACGGCAACTGAGTAGCACCAATCAAGAACTCAACAATAGTCAAATAAGTGAAGTAGAAGTTCCAAGTCAGAAGGACTTGAAGAGTTCTAAAGTGAACTGTGAAGAACCAAGTCTGTTGGACTTGAAGAGTTCAAGAGTGAACTAAGAAGTTTTTAAACTGCTGATCTAGAAGGAATCTGTGATATTCAGAAAGTGTAAAAGACATCCTTAGTGGATTTCCTACTCGAGGAGTAGAAGAGTGGACTAGGAGCTTTAAGTGCTCCGAACCACTTAAAACAGTTGTGTTTATTTCATTCTCGCTGTAACTGCTATAATTGTTATAGTTGTCTCACTCTCATTAACTCACTTTATCTAAAAGGGAGATCAAACAAACCTTAATTTCGCTGTGTTTAAATCATTATCAAAACTGACAAAGAAAAACGAAAAAGAATTTTAATTATCTATTCAACCCCCCTTCTAGATAACTATTGTGCCTCCGGGAACTAACAATTGGTATCAGAGAAGGTTCTATTATATAGCCTACAAAGCTTGAGCAGATCCAATGGCACACTTACTAAGCGAATCAAAGACTGGAGGAGGCAGCAAGCCACCTATGTGCAACAAAGATAAATTCGCCAACTGGAAAGTTCGGATGCAAGCTTACATGGATTCAATAGATGAAGATTTATTTGAAACTGTTCAGAATGGGCCCTATGTTCTTACAAAGCTTGCACCAACTACAGACGATCCAAACAGAATACAGATCAAGGTCAAAGGAGAATGGATAGAAAACGAGAAGAGAGTTGTTCAACTCAATAAAAAGGCCAAGAACATCTTATTCCAATCCTTAGAAGATGATTTGTTTGAAAACGTGGTCAACAGCAAAACAATAAAGGAGGTTTGGGAAGCATTTCTCATCATGCATGAAGGAATAGAAGAAGTCAGAGAAAACAAACAATCCCTCTTGACTCAGTAATATGAGATGTTTGCACACGTTCAAGGGGAAAACGTCACTGCCACCTACGAGAGATTTAATGTTCTGCTCAACTCTCTACGAGCCTATGGAAAGATCTATCCAAACAAAGATCTAATCATAAAGTTCATGAGAGCCATACCAAACAAGTGGGATGCCAAAACCACTGCCATTAGAGAGTCAAAGTGTAAGACCCCAACTTTTATGAATAAAGATGAATTTTCTATAATTACCATTTTTGAATATTATGGAATGAATTTGATATAATATTATAGTTGTGGGTAATAGTTATAAATTTTACAAAGTACGCAAGTTGTTATATAATATTCGATTGGTCGGGGAATATTCATTTTAACAGGGAATATTCGTGCGACGGTACAATCATTGGTGGACCCCACAATGAAATTATTGTCGGATTGAGAAAACGAAAAAAATATTTTATGAAAATAACGACGGAAGTTTTATCATTAACTGTTGAAACACCCGGTGTTAAAAGTACAGGAATACGCGTGGTTGCATAATAGCACACGATATTGATTATTGATGCTTACATGAGAAGTCACTCAGTTTTGTTCAATTATTGCTTCAGTAATTGTTGCATAGTATCTCACGTTAATTGATTCAATTATTGTCGATATTTTATATATTATTAAATCAATAATTGAGACGATGAAGTTATTAATATTATTATTTGCAATATTAACGATGTCTAGAAGTTCTACCAAGGAGAGGTTTAGTCACCTAATTGCTCGTCAATAGGGAGAAATCCTTATTGGAAAGCCCCCTCTTTCCTGGGAACGACCTGGTCGATTAATAGTGTGAATTATAATAATGATGATGAATTTTTGTTTTTATTAGTATTATTAATGTAATAAAATAGAAAAGCTTTTTATATAAAACAAAATGCTTTTATAAAGTTATTCGTTTTATTAGACTATAAATAAAATATATTATATTCTATTATGCATAGTGTTTTGCATAGTAAAATCTTTTTATATAAAATAGAATACTTTTATAAAGTTATTCGTTTTATTAGATTATAAATAGAATATATTATATTTGATTTAAAAGATTTTGTTTTATTAGAATATTTTATATTAAACCAATCTGGACCGTCCGTTTAAAAGTAAATCAATCTGAACCGTTCAGGAATTAGTTACTATTCAGTCCATTCTCCTATAAATAGAAGCTCATTCCTTCATTATTTCTTACGAATTCACTTTGAAACTCTAGAGAGAAAACCATAGAGAAAAAGAAGAAAAGTATTCTTGCTACTTCACTACTCCTATATCCAGTTTGTTCTAAGGTAAGGGTATTATTTCTTTCGTATTCATGAAGAGAACTTCATTATTCCATTTTTTTATTTTGTTGGAATAACTTTTATATCATGATCTACCTTATACTTGGTGAAATTCTTCATTTATTCCATTCTTTATCATTATGTTGGAAAACTCTCGCATCTATGCAAAGTACCGCATACATGGTGAAATTCTTCCATTATTCCATTCTTTATTATTCTCAGGAACATCCCATGCATGCGTTTACGCATGACTGTTCCGTTATTTATTATTCTGTTGGAACATCTTGTCGGCGCAATTTACCGATCCGTTCCGTTATTTATTATTCATTGGAATATCCTCATACGCGTGCGTTTATGCATGACCTAGTTCTGTTATTTATTATTCTATTGGAATAACCTGTCTGTGTGGTCTATCGCATGCTTGATGATTTCTTTTGTTATTCCATTCTTTATTATACTCAGTTGGTTAAAGTTTTGGCTTTTATACTCCATGAAATTAGTGGAATATCCTTGATATTTGCGCTTCATCCAGTATTTTTTCATGGAAATATTCTTCTGAGCATTCTTGAGTTTACCCCACAAAGCAGTATCATGTTGACAATTTGGACGTTATTGGTTCCTTGATAAATTAATTCTTGAACTTGTTTTATTGAATTCTTATATCATTGTCATCATCCTCATGTTTATATTATGTTGAAAGTCATATGTGGCCTGTAGTGCATATATGGACTTGGTATGAATATGACCAGGGATTATTCGGTATAATCATGACCGTAATGTTACAAATGATATGGTAAAAGTCTTCATTGGCCCGTAGTGCATTGATAGACAGTTGTTGGCATAATCATGACCATTGATGAATACACGAATATCCTTGGCCCATAATGCATGGATAATTTGTGGTTGTGATACTAATGAATATCCTTGGCCGTAGTGCAGAGATGATGTGGATTATTTATTAAGCTGAGTCGCAGCGATAAAAGTGATGAAAAACCTTTTAAATCATAAAAGATAGTAGCTTTTATTCTCTACTTGACTCTTTTAATGGATTGCTTATTCCACTGCAGTTAAACTTGATGTTTGCTATATTGTATCAGTTTAACACTGTTGAAGGCTAACGATAATTTATTCTGTATTATCTTAGTCATAATATTTCTTATTGGGCTAGTTGAGCTCACCCTTTTAATTTCATTGTTCTCTTCAGGAAATGAGAATGTAGCAGGGACTAGTCGGGGAACGGAGTGATGGTCCAGATAATAGCATTAGTAGTCCTCACTATTCTGTTAAATAATGTGATAATAAATGTAATGAGGACTCAATTGAGTGTGGATATTGTCTAGATGACAATATTTGTATTAAAACTCACAGCATATGTTTTGTCGTATTTTACACGACTGTTGTATAATTAAGTTGTATTTGAATTTTGTACCATGTATTTGGCGACTCAAGATGGGTGATGTGTACCTATTTTGGGAGCGTCACAGTTGGTATAAAAGCTTAGGGATATGATCCCTGGCTAAGATGTGAGACAAGAACTAGGAGGGGAGAGACGGAGAATTCCTTCGCTAGTATGACCTACCTAAGTTTATTTGGTATTTAATTGGTCGGTCAGAGTATAGGGATAATATGTGATATATTAATTAACCCTTATTTTGTGGCAGTATTTGAAAATGACATCCGAGAATGTTGAGAACATCAATGGAGCACAGGAGACCATTGAGTCTCCACAGATCAATAATCAAGATAATGTGCATCAGGAAGGCAATAATCCTCAGGCAAACAACAACCCGGACCAGATGATGAACAATGGAATGTTCAGAGGCTTTATGCAATTCATGCAACATCAGGCAAGAGCGGCTCCTGTCCAAAATGCAGGTGGAAACACTGGCAACTCTCGGACGAACACCGCTAAGTAGTTCAAGGAACTAGGACCACCGGAGTTTTTTGGAGAGCCAAAACCACTTAAGGCGGAGACGTGGATAAAGTAGATCAACAAGATATTTGATGTCTTGGGATGCTCCGAGGAGCAAAAGGTTCCCTTCATGTTGCGGGCAGAGGCAGATTACTGGTGGAAATCTGTAAAGTGTACTCAACCTGCCGCACTGAAGATGTCTTGAGAGAAGTTCCAAGAACTATTCAACGACAAGTACTTTCCCGAAAGTATTCGTCACATGAAAGAGGTAGAATTCATCAAGCTAGAGCAAAACAACATGACTGTGTCGCAGTACGAAGTCAAGTTTGCCGAGTTATCCCGGTTTGCGTACCATTTGGTTGATAATGAGGAGAGAATGTCACGAATGTTTCTAAGAGGTTTGAAACCCGAGATACGTCAATATATTATCTCTCATAAACTGTGTTTGTATTCAGATGTTGTTAATAGGGCTCAGTTATTAGAGCGCGATAATGAGTCAACCCAACCAAAAGAGAGCAGCCGGCAAAATGATAGTACTAGTGATAGCAGTCATCGAAGCGGTGACAATAAGCGTGCAGGGAATCAACATGCCAGAAATGATAACCATTTCGGTGGTAATCATGGCCAAAACAATAAGAATGGACATTTCAAGAAGAGGAGATTCAACAATGATGGAAAGACGTCAGCACCAGCACCCGTTCTTAAGGAAGGAGAACGACCACCTATCATATGCTTCAAATACGGATGGGAGGGATACATCAGTCCAAATTGCGCGATGTCGTCTAAAACATATTATAATTGTGGAAGAGAAGGTCACCTAGCCCAATTTTGTCGTTCACTGAAGACAAGTTCAACTAGAATGGAGGCACCAAAGGACGTCCCAGAAAAGTCAAAGCCAGTAGTGCAAGGGAGAGCATTTGTCGTGACCTCCCAGAGAGAAAGGAACCCGAACGAGGTCATCACGGGTAAGCTTATCATAAACTCTAGCGAAGTTTATATCTTATTTGATACCGGTTCTACCCATTCTTTTATTTCTCCTACTTGCGCTCAATGTTTAAATTTGACTCCGGAGAAATTAGACTTTGACTTATCTGTTGAAACTCCATTGGGAGAAACCTTCATTATATCCACTGTTTATAAGTCTTGTTTGGTTCAAATCGGTACCCTCACATTACCTGTCGATCTTATTTCATTGAAAATACTTGCATTTGACGTAATTCTAGGGATTGATTGGTTAACTACTCATCATACAAAAATTGATTATTTTCGTAAGGTTGTTAGCTTTCATATTTCTAACCAACCTATTATGCGAATTCAAGAAACCAAACCATTAAAATCAATCACTATCATCTCAAGCCATAAAGCTATTCGTTTATTGAAAAATGGATGTCAAGCTTTCTTAGCTCATGTCACAGATCTAAACAAAAATACGTTAGTTTTGAATGATATTCCTATTGTTAAGGAATTGTTAGACATCGGTTTCATTCATCCTAGTACGTCTCCTTGGGGTGCTCCTGTTCTATTCGTGAAGAAGAAAGATGGGAGTATGCGACTTTGTATTGATTATCGGGAGTTGAACCATGTCACTATCAAAAATAGATATCCATTGCCTCGCATTGATGACCTGTTTGTCCAGTTGCAAGGCGCCAAATTTTTTTCAAAGATTGATCTTTGTTCCAGATATCACCAATTGAAGATTAGAACCGATGACATTCCAAAGACGACTTTCAGAACTCGGTACGGGCATTATGAATTCCTAGTCATATCTTTTGGATTGACTAATGCTCCTGCTGCCTTCATGGATATGATAAACTGAGTATTCAAGGAATATTTGGATCACTTTATGGTCGTCTTTATTGATGACATCCTCATATATTCCAAAAGCCGTGAAGATCATGAGCAACACTTGAGGCTGATACTTCAAAAGCTTCGTGAATATAAGCTTTATGCCAAGTTGAAGAAATGCGAGTTCTGGCTTGAGGAAGTAGCATTCCTTGGGCACATGGTATCAAGTCATGGAATATCTGTTTACCCAGCAAAGATTGAAGCTATTCAAAGCTGGGAGCAACCTAAATTAGTGACCGAAGTACGTAGCTTTCTTGGCTTAGCTGGTTATTATCGGAGATTCGTAGAAGGGTTTTCTCGAATCGCTACTCCCTTAACTCAGCTGGCTCGGAAAGATATAAAATTCAGTTGGAACGAGGAATGTGAGAAGAGTTTTCAAGAACTCAAGAGAAGACTCATTTCAGCACCTATTCTGACAATACCATCTGGCTCGGAGGGATTTGTCATCTATAGTGATGCTTCAGGCAAAGGGTTATGATGTGTTCTCATGCAACATGGGAGAGTCATAGCCTATGCCTCTCGACAACTCAAAGAATATAAGAGGAATTATCCTACTCATGATCTAGAGTTAGCAGCTGTTATCTTCGCACTTAAAATTTGGAGGCATTACTTGTATGGGGAGAAAGTGGAGATCTTTACGGATCATAAAAGCCTCAAATATTTCTTCACTCAAAAGGAACTCAATATGCGACAGCGACGTTGGCTTGAACTGTTGAAAGATTATGATCATACCATCCAATACCATCCTGGAAAAGTAAACGTGGTAGCTGACGCGTTGAGTAGAAGATGATATGCGGGTACGAGTGCAATATTGTCAACGCAGAGGCCCATTTTGTATGACTTGCAAATGATGGAGATAGAGATAAAAAATCTAGGGACCCACGTGATGATGGTGAATATACGAGTAGAACCAACTTTAATCGATAAAGTTAAAGTTGCTCAAGCTACAGACCTGGAGCTGATGAATATGAGGAAGAAAGTACAAGAAGGTGCTATGCCGAAAGCAAGAATCGATGAAGAAGGAATACTTTGAGTCAACTCCAGACTTTGTGTTCCTAACAATCCTGAGTTAAATTATAAAATCATGATGGAGGCGCACAACACACCGTTTACAATCCATCTTGGGAGTTCCAAAATGTATCATGATCTTCGACATACATTTTGGTGGGGCAATATGAAAAGAGAGATAGCGTTGTTTATCTCAAGGTGTTTAACTTGTCAACGAGTCAAGGCAGAGCATCAAGTACCAAAAGGTCCATTACAACCACTTGAAATTCCAGAATGGAAGTTGGAGCATATTACCATGGATTTCGTTACTGGTCTTCCCAAGGTTTCTCAAGGCATAGATGCAATTTAGGTCATTGTTGATAGATTGACCAAGTCTGCTCATTTCTTACCAATACGAGAAACTTATACACTTGAACGTCTTGCTCGTATGTACATAAAGGAGATTGTAAGACTTCATGGTATGCCAGTATCCATAGTTTCTGATCGAGACCCAAGATTCACTTTACGATTTTGGGTTAGTTTACAAAAAGCTATGCGCACGAATTTACGATTTAGTTCGGCATATTATCCTCAGACGGACGGACAATCAGAGAGGACTATTCAAACTCTTGAAGATTTATTAAGACTCTGTGTCCTTGACTTCAAGGGAAGTTGGGACAAGTTCTTACCATTGGTGGAGTTTTCTTACAACAGCAGTTATAAAACAAGTATTGGCATGGCTCCATTCGAGGTGTTGTATGGAAGAAAGTGTCATTCTCCAGTATGCTAGGATGAGGTGGGTGAAGCAACGTTGTTGGGACCGGAATTGGTACGTATGACTACGGAAAAGATTCAAATGATCTGACAACGTATAAAAATCTGACAAGACCGACAAAAGAGTTATGCTGATCTTGATCGAAAGAATGTGGAATTCGATATTGGAGATCATGTGTTGTTATGTGTTGCTCCATGGAAAGGAGTTACGAGATTTGGAAAGAGAGGAAAGCTCAATCCTCGATTCATTGGCCCATTTTTAATCCACGATCGAGTAGGGACTGTAGCCTATAGACTCGCTTTACTGCCAAGTATGTCTCGTGTTCATAACATT
Source organism: Panax ginseng (assembly GCA_020205605.1). NCBI lineage: Eukaryota > Viridiplantae > Streptophyta > Magnoliopsida > Apiales > Araliaceae > Panax > Panax ginseng. The sequence continues at coordinate 35,602,027 of CM035137.1, forward strand.
TTTCATATATCCATGTTACATAAATATGTGAAAGACCCGAATCATATTATTGAGTTAGAACCGGACGAAATAACGGAAGATTTAATGTATGAAGAGGTTCCTATTCAAATCTTGGATAAGAAGGAACATATTCTACGCTCTAAGGTTATACCTCAAGTCAAAATTTTATGGAGGAACCACGATGTTGAGGAAATGACCTGGGAGTTAGAATCTGAAATGAAATCAAGGTGTCCTTACCTTTTCGACATACCAGGTACGTACCCTAATTTCGAGGGCGAAATTTCATAAGAAGGGGAGATTGTAAGACTCCAACTTTTATGAATAAAGATGAATTTTCTATAATTATCATTTTTGAATATTATGGAATGAATTTGATATAAAGTTATAGTTGTGGATAATAGTTATAAATTTTGCAAAGTACGCAAGTTGTTATATAATATTCGATTGGTCGGGAAATATTCGTTTTAACAGGGAATATTTATACAACCGCACAATCATTGGTGGACCCCACAATGGAATTATTATCGGATTGAGAAAATGACAAAAATATTTTATGAAAATAACGGCGTAAGCTTTATCGTTAACTGTTGAAACACCCGGTGTTAAAAAGTACAGGAATACGCGTGGTTGCATTGTAACATTCCAGAATTTTTAATTGTTATATTAAATATTTATTGAAATATTTAAGTATTTAATGGAGGTGTTTATTGTTGAATAAGTAATTATTCAAATTTGATTCGAATTGGTTAATTATTTGTTAAATAAATAATTAAAGAAATTAATTATTATATTCTAATTTAATTTAATTATTAAGTTAGAGAGTTTTGATTAAATGAATTATTTTTATTTTTATTTGAATTTGTTATTAAAAGAATGTGTTAGTTAATTAAATAAAGTTATAATTATATAGAAAATTATAATTTGGTGGTATTGATTTATGGGTTAAAGTAATTTAATAAATTGTTATTAGAATTAATTTAATTAAATAAAAGTGTGACAAATAACCTTTTATAAATGAGTTATTAAAATAAATTAAAGGAGTTTAATTCAATTTCGCCAAACAAGGCCTAATGCCTATTAAGTCTTTAATCTAATTGTGTTTTACCAAACAAGGCATAAGGATTAAATGATTATATTTTTAGTGAGTAACCAAACAAGCCTTATGGCTTTTGATTTTTAAAATTTGGATAACTGATATCAGTTATACTTATATTTATATTATATAATTAATATATATTATATCTTATACGTTATATTTCTAATACGTAAGATTAGAATAGAGAGGTAAGAGAGAAGAAGAGAGTTTACAGAGAGAAAAGAAGAGAGAAAGAAAGGCTAAAGAAATTGGAGAAAAGAAGCTTGAGAATCAAAAGGATAGCCATCATCTTCTACAAACAAGGTATCATCCTACCCTTTTAAGTTTTTAAAATTTTAGTTTTCTCTTCCCTAATTCTCTGTAAATTCTTGTGAAAGGATAAATTTTTTGATTGTATGTGTCTTTATATGATAAACTAGTGTTGTAAAACTATTTTCATAAGTTATATATGAGTATAGTCAATGAATTGATGTTATGTATGTGGTTTGTGAAGAAAAATTATTTTACAAAGAGTTTATGTGAATGAATATGATTTAGTTTAAGGTAGAAATTAAGGTTTAATTAGTTGTTTAGTTGATAAATTGACTATTGTATTTGTAAGAGGTTGTATAAACATAAATAAAGTGCTTTGAATTAACTGTTTTGGTTGAAAAACAAAATCACAGTGTTGATTTTTATTAAAAACATCAACAAAGTGAGTTTTTTTTTTTTTTTTTTTATCAAAAACAGTGAAATTGGATGTTTTAAATTCGTTGTTTATGTTATTTTATGGGTAGAAACATGCTAAGAGTCTTTGAATTATGTTGAAGACGTTTGCAGCGGTAATGAAGAAGGCAATTCTCGCTGAAGGTGGAGGCGAGGCTGTAACCAAGTTCAATCAAGAACAGAAAAAGAAGAAGAATGAAGTGGAGGTTAAGAATAGAGGTGGTGGTAATGGAAATGGTAACAATAATCTGAAGAGAAAGTGGAATGGAAATGTGGGTGCTGGAAATCGGCAGGGTAACCAGCAGAATAAGAAGTTTGAAGCATGTGCTACATGCGGGAAGTTTCACAAGGGTGTATGCTTGATGGGGAAATGAGTATGTTTTAACTGTGGCCAGGAAGGTCACATCGCCCCAAGTTGCAACTAACCTAAGAAGAATGTTTGCTTCACTTGCGGGTCCAAGGATCACTTTGCTCATGAGTGCCCTAAAAGAAAACTGGAGGGACAACGGGAAGTAAGGGAGGAAGCAGTGGAGGTACTTGGGCCATTACTGGACCAACGACATCAACCAAATCCACAACCAGAACCTTCAACATGACTGTGCAAGATGTTGTGCAATCAAAGGATGTGGTGTCAGTTATTATCCCAATCATGATATTGATGCTTATGTATTGTTTGATTCGGGTGCTACTTGTTCGTTTATATCTGATGATTTTGCTAAGAAGTTAGAAATACCTAGTGAAGAGTTGAATTTCCCTTTAAACATAGAAATTGCGAATAGGGAAGTGATTCCTGTTAGGGTTGTGTACAAGGATTGTAAGGTGAACATTAAAGGGAATGTCATGAAAGTAGATTTAATCCTGATAAAACTTGGAGAGTTTGACGTGATATTGGGAATGGATTGGTTATTCAATTATGGAGCGATAATTGATTGCCAAAAGAAGTGTGTAAACCTTATGACTCCGTCTTCATGGTAGCAAATCGCCTAGACAAATGAAATGTCTGACGATGATGCAGGCCAAGAAGTTGTTAAGTAAAGGCTGTGTAGGGTACTTAGCTTACATAGTCGATACTCAGAAGAAGGGTGCAAAACTAGAAGAAATACCAGTAGTTAAGGAATTTGTGGACGTGTTTTCGAAGGATTTTCCAGGACTTCCGCCTGACAGAGAAATCGAGTTCATGATCGACTTAGCGCCAGAAACCGCTCCGATATCGGAAGCCCCTGCATGTAATGGCTCCGGTGAGAGATGAAGGAACTGATGGTACAACCGCAGGAGTCATTGGACAAGAAATACATTCACCGAGTGTGTCACGGTGGGAGCACCGGTGTTTTTTCAGAAGAAGAAAGATGGGTCAATGCGCTTTGCATTGATTATAGGAGTTAAACAAAGTCACTATTAAGAATAAATATCCATTGCTGAGAATAGATGATTTATTTGACCAGTTGAAGGGTGCTAGATATTTCTCAAAAATAGATTTGAGAAGTGGGTATCACCAACTGAAAGTAAGGAAGGAGGATGTACCGAAGATGGCATTCCGAACTCGCTATGAACATTACGAATTTTTGGTGATGTCTTTTGGTTTGACAAACGCCCCTGCAGCGTTCATGGATTTGATGAATAGGGTGTTTAAACCATGTTTAGACAAGTTTGTGGTGGTGTTTATCGATGATATTCTAGTGTACTCTAGAACTCAAGAAGAACACGTGGAACACTTACGTCTAACGTTGGAGACGTTAAGAAAGGAAAAGTTGTACGCGAAATTCTCTAAATGTGAATTCTGGTTAGAACGTGTACAATTTCTTGGACACGAATTGACAAGGATGGAATTTCAATGATCCATCAAAGGTTGAAGCTGTGATAATTGGGAACAACCAAGAACTCCATCGTAAGTAAGAAGTTTCTTGGGATTGGCGGTGGTATTACAGATGGTTTATCCAGGATTTCTCCAAGATTGCCACTCCGTTGACAAATTTGATGAGAAAATCTGTAAAATTTGTTTGGACGGAGAAATGTGAAGGAAGTTTCCAGGAGTTGAAAAAGAAGTTAAGTATGGCACCTGTGTTGTCATTACTAGATAATACAGGAAATTTTGTGGTGTATAGTGATGCTTCACACAAAGGATTAGGATGTGTCCTTATGTAGAACGGAAAATTCATCGCGTATGCATCAAGGCAATTGAAAGACTATGAAAAAGGGTATCCGACTCATGATTTAGAGTTGGCGGTGGTTGTGTTTGCTTTAAAATATGGAGACACTATCTCTATGGGGAGAAATGTTAGATCTACATAGACCATAAGAGTCTGAAGTACATTTTCACTCAGAAAGACCTGAACATGCGTCAAAGGAGATGGATGGAATTGATAAAGGATTACGATTGTGAGATCTTTTATCATCCAGGCAAAGCAAACGTGGTTGCAGATGCCTTGAGTAAGAAAGGCAGGGAAAAGTTGATGTTGTTAACTGATAAGGAGGAGCTTATATCAGCAATGTCAAGGTTAGAGTTGGAAATAAAATTTCCAAAAGAATCCGATGAAAAAATATACCAGATGGAAGCCAATCCAACTTTGGTGGACAAAGTGAAGAACGCTCAACTGCAGGATGAGGAATGCAGAAAAATAAGAGAAAGTGTGGTCGAGGGAAAAGAAGTGAAATACAAGGTTGATACCGATGGAATACTGAGATTCGAGGGACGAATCTGGGTTCCAGCAGCACCAGATATTAAAGAAGACATCTTGACAGAAGCTCATAGCTCGAGATATTTGATTCATCCGGGAAGTACGAAGATGTATCAAGATTTGCGGTGACATTTTTGGTGGCCAAATATGAAAAGAGACGTTGCAGAATGCGTTGCAAAGTGCTTGATTTGTTAGAGAGTCAAGGCCAAGCATCAAAGGCCAAGCGGATTACTTCAACCGTTAGAGATACTGGAATTGTGACACCCCCAAATCCAGGTACTTCATTCCCACAGGATCTGGTGTTCACTTAATCAAACATTCATATCTAACTACCCAATCACAATAAAACTGGATAAATAAAACCTTTCCCATTAAAGGGTTACATAATAAAATCTCCCAGGTTATCTAACCTTTAATTACAATCATTCAAATGCGGAAATTAAATAAACTTCATTGAAACCAAGTCTAAGATCATCATAATAAAAATCTAACATCTCAATCAAAGTAAAATTACAAGTCTTCATCACTTGCACATTTTTCCCTTTCCTTTGCTAGACAAAGGTTCATCTACCTTCTTTTCTTTAAATTGCATGATGAGTTTTAAAATATGCAAGAGTGAGCAAAACAATTGCTCACCGGATACAATATGAAATCAACAGGAGTATAGTAATAATAATGGCCAATAATAGCTCATCAACAATGAATAGTACTCATCATCTATAATCGTAAACCGAAATCCAAAATGTGGAATAAATATAACTGAGGGTCATAAGACCATGAACTATGTCCACAGGTTACGAGCAATCTTTCAACTCCAACTTTAACAATATAAGACTATAAGACTCCTCGTTTAGGGGATCGACCCTTCGTACCATGTATTGTGCACAAACATTTAACGCTACGCGTAAGTTAACCCCTAATCATAACATTAGGGTTGTTCATCTCAGTATTTAGAGTACAAGTCCGCACCAAAGGAAGTTTAGTTTGGATAAGCTTTCAGGGTAATTTGGAATTCAACGAACATCAACTAAGGATTAGTTGAATGAAACCAAGAACATTTCACTATAGAATAATCATGATTGAATCAATCATAGTAAACTAAAGTCATGCTTTAGGAATAATCTAAGAGCATACAATTTGAATAGCTACAACACCTTGCTTGAACAAGACTAAGCCAAGGTTAATTAAAATTGAATACTAAGCATGCATAGCAATTTGATTGATAAAAATGTTCAACATTAGAATATATAAATTTTGCATGCTAAATAATAAGTTAAATACAAGTATAACTTGCTCAAGAATAACGTACATCATTATATCATAATCGAATTGAAAATAGTAGTTTGATTAACAAGATAATAGATTAGAAAACTTGCTCAATATAAAAAGAGAGTTTAGAAAACTTGCTCAAAGAAAATTTAAGCGATTGCACAATTCTAAAAGTAGAGTTAAAGAACTTGCCTTGCTCGTAGGCTAAACCAAATCAAGATTTAATCACAATATCCTATAAACATATGTCATCATGACATAATTAGTCATTACCATCTTACAAACATAACTAAGTATCGCTCATCATTTAAAATTGGATTTTTAATCACATAATCGAGTTATAACACAAGTTAATTGTTAATAACATACTTATTCATAGTATAGAAATACTAAAATCAACATTTAGCAATCCTACTATCATCACATAACTTTTCTTAAAATTTCGTACAAAAAGTACAATCGTCGACCACTATTCTCTAACTTTCATGCATGGCCACGCTTTACATCGGGTCATGCATGCCATGGGTAAGGCGTGATAGCGTCGCATGACAGAGATATAAGGTTCGAGCTGCAAGGCATGAGTATGATGAGCATCATGGCTGCTATTAAAGGTATCAAGAAGTCCGTGGCCATGCACATGCACGAATTGATGCAGAACCTCGACGAAACGACCTCGACAACGATGATAAAAAGCCAATTTTGGCCTACAAGCTCGTTTTTAACAGACTAATTAGCAAATAAATCATATAGAGACTTCATGTAAACATATTTCAAAAACTCTAAACATGATTCTACCCATACAACAACATAAACAACAAAATTAACACACCCAAATTCACTGTTTTGGCTAAAACTCATTTTTTTATATTTCAATGAAAATCAACACTGTAACTTTTGTTTTTCAACCAAAACCACTAATTGAAAGTGTCTTTATTAATGATTATACATACTCTAACAAATTAAACGATCAATTAATCAACTAAACCACTAATTCACCCTCAATTTCTACTTTAAGCTAAACAATATATTTTCATAAAAACTCTCTGTAAAAACATTTTCTTCACAACCATAAACATAATACCAATTTATTGACTACAACTTATGAAAATCATTTTAACATCACTAGTATGCAATATAAAGCCACATAACAACGACAATTTATCTTTACACAAGGAATTTATAGAGAATTAGAGAAGAGAAAACTAGAATTTTAGAAAACATAAAAGAAAAAGGTAGGATGAAACCTTGAAGAAGATGATGATGGCTATCTCTTTACTTGACAAGCCTTTTCTCCACTCTCTAGCCTTTCTTCCTCTCTCTTCTCTTCTTCTTCTTCTTCTTCTTCTTCTTCTTCTTCTTCTTCTTCTTCTTCTTCTTCTTCTTCCCCTGAGTTTTCTTTTCTCTCTCTATATCTAACGTATTTAACAAATAACGTATATAGAATATAATATATATTGATTATATAATATAAATACAAAACATATAACTGATATCAGTTATATGAGTTTTAAAAATCAAAAGCCATAAGGCTTGTTTGGTTACTAACTAAAAAAAATAACCCATTAATCCTAACACCTTGTTTGATAAAACTCAAATAAATTAAAGACTTAATAGGCCTTAGGCCTTGTTTGGCAAAACTGAATTAAAACTCATTTAAGTTATTTTAATAACTACTTTATAAAAGGTTATTTGTCACACATTAATTTAATTAAATTAATCATAATAACAATTTATTAAATCACTTCATCACATAAATCAATACCTCCAAAATTATAATTTCTATATAATTATAACTTTTATTTAATCCACCAACACATCCTTTTAATTACAAATTCCAATAAAAAGAATAGTAATTCAATTAATCAAAATTCTCTAACTTAATAATTAAATTAAATTAGCAAAATAATTAATTTTCCTTAATTATTTATTTAACAAATAATTAACCACATCAATTCAAATTTGAACAATAATTTATTCAACAATAAACACATTCATTAAATATTTAAATAATTCAATAAATATTTAATATAACAATAAAAATTCTGGAATGTTACAGGAATGGAAATGGGACATATCACAATGGATTTTGTGGTAGGTCTCCCAACGACTCAGAAAGGATACGATGTGATATGGGTGATAGTGGACAAATTAACAAAATCTACACACTTTTTGCCAATAAAGATTAGATTCAATCTTGATCAGCTGGCAAGGTTATATGTTAAAGAGATCGTGTCGAGACATGGAGTTCCAGTGTCAATTGTGTCAGATAGAGATCTGAGGTTCACATCAAACTTCTGGAAGAGATTACAAGAATGTATGGGAACACAGTTGCGAATGAGTATGGCATATCATCCGCAAACAGATGGCCAAAGCGAACGAACGATTCAGACATTGGAAGATATCTTTGAGAGCATGCGTCATGGATTTCAAAGGAAGTCGGATGAACAATTACCACAGGAAATTTGCCTACAATAACAGCTTACCACGCAAGCATCGGCATGCCGCCTTATGAAGCATTATACGGCAGGAGGTGCAAAACTCCACTGTGATGGGATGAAGTCGATGAACGCCAATCGTTAGGACCCGAATCGGTACAATAAATCTACCGAGGTTGTCAAACTCATCGAACAAGATTGATAAATGCTTTCAAGATGATAAAGAGAAATATGCGGATCAACATAGACAAGATCATGCATTCGACGTAGGAAATTATATTTTTCTAAAAGTTTCTCCTTGGAAGGGAAAAATTCGATTTGGTAAAAAGGGGAAACTAAGCCCGAGGTTTATTGGACCCTTCGAAGTGCTGCAAAAAGTTGGAGAGGTGGCTTACGAGGTAGCTCTACCTCCAGAATTGCAAAACATTCATAATATTTTTCACGTTTCAATGTTACGACCATATAAGTCCGATTACAAGCACGTGATTGAATACGAACCATTGCAGTTTGAGAAAGACTTGTCCTATGAAGAGGTTCCTATCCAGATAGTCGACAGAAAAGAACAAGTTCTCAGAAAAGTGTGACAAATAACCTTTTATAAAGGAGTTATTAAAATAACTTAAAGGAGTTTAATTCAGTTTCGCCAAACAAGGCCTAATGCCTATTAAGTCTTTAATCTAATTGTGTTTTACCAAACAAGGCATAAGGATTAAATGATTATATTTTTAGTGAGTAACCAAACAAGAAGAATTACTTCTGAACCTAAGAAGAATGTTTGCTTCTGTGAAGGTAATATGGAGGAACAACAATGTTGAAGAGGCTACGTGGGAACTCGAAGCTGAAATGATGAAGAATTACCCTGAGTTATTTGTTTAATATGTGTCTTCGATTCTGGGGACAGAATCTTTGTAAGTAGGGGAGAATATGACGAATGAATTATTTGAATTGTGATTCTGGGGACAGAATCCTTGTAAGGAGGGAATGATGCAACATTCAAGAATTTTTAATTGTTATATTAAATATTTATTGAAATATTTAAGTATTTAATGGAGGTGTTTTTGTTGAATAAGTAATTATTCAAATTTGATTCGAATTGGTTAATTATTTATTAAATAAATAATTAAGGAAATTAATTATTATATTCTAATTTAATTTAATTATTAAGTTAGAGAGTTTTGATTAAATGAATTATTTTATTTTTATTTGAATTTGTTATTAAAAGGATGTGTTAGTTGATTACATAAAGTTATAATGATATAGAAAATTATAATTTAGTGGTATTGATTTATGGGTTAAAGTAATTTAATAAATTGTTATTAGAATTAATTTAATTAAATAAAAGTGTGACAAATAACCTTTTATAAATGAGTTATTAAAATAAATTAAAGGAGTTTAATTCAATTTCGCCAAACAAGGCCTAATGCCTATTAAGTCTTTAATCTAATTGTGTTTTACCAAACAAGGCATAAGGATTAAATGATTATATTTTTAGTGAGTAACCAAACAAGCCTTATGGCTTTTGATTTTTAAAATTTGGATAACTGATATCAGTTATACTTATATTTATATTATATAATTAATATATATTATATCTTATACGTTATATTTCTAATACGTAAGATTAGAATAGAGAGGTAAGAGAGAAGAAGAGAGTTTACAAAGAGAAAAGAAGAGAGAAAGAAAGGCTAAAGAAATTGGAGAAAAGAAGCTTGAGAATCAAAAGGATAGCCATCATCTTCTACAAACAAGGTATCATCCTACCCTTTTAAGTTTTTAAAATTTTAGTTTTCTCTTCCCTATTTCTCTGTAAATTCTTGTGAAAGGATAATTTTTTTGATTGTATGTGTCTTTATATGATAAACTAGTGTTGTAAAACTATTTTCATAAGTTATATATGAGTATAGTCAATGAATTGATGTTATGTATGTGGTTTGTGAAGAAAAACTATTTTACAAAGAGTTTATGTGAATGAATATGGTTTAGTTTAAGGTAGAAATTAAGGTTTAATTAGTTGTTTAGTTGATAAATTGACTATTGTATTTGTAAGAGGTTGTATAAACATAAATAAAGTGTTTTGAATTAACTGTTTTGGTTGAAAAATAAAATCACAGTGTTGATTTTCATTAAAAACATCAAAAAGTGAGTTTTTATCAAAAACGGTGAAATTGGATGTTTTAAATTCGTTGTTTATGTTGTTTTATGGGTAGAAACATGTTAAGAGTCTTTGAATTATGTTTATATGAAGTCTCTATATGAATTACATGTTAATTAGGCTGTTAGAAAGTAGCGTGTAGGTCAAAATTGGCTTTTGTTCATGCTCATGTCAAGTTGTCTGTCCAAGTCCATACTTTGCTTACAATACTTAGCAAGACATTTGTCAAGCAGGCCCATTAGCCAAATACCAAGCCGCAGCGTGACCTCATAGTTTAATTTTCGTCATAGCCCATCATCATCATGACACAGAAGACCGAACCACAAGATAAATCGTAGCCCAGTAGCATGAAGTTAAGCGTAATGGTCCCGATAAAGGTACTTTTTTTGTACTCAAAATCTGAAGGAATTGTTATGTGTTAATAGTAGGACTTTTAAAGTATGATTTCAGTATTTCTATACCATGAATGAGAATGTTATTAACAATTAACTTGTTTATAACTTGATTATGTGATTGAAAATCAAACCCTATATGATGAATGTACTTAGTTATGTTTATAAAGTGGTAGTGACTAACTATGTCATGATGACATATGTATATAGGATATTGTGATTCAAATTGTTCAGTTTAGCCTACGAGCAAGGCAAGTTCTCTAAATCTATTATCTTGTTGAACAAATTACTGTTTCCAATTCGATTACAATATAATGATGCAAAATTTTTAAACTTTATTTTGATATTGAGCAGGTTCTTCTTATATTTAACTTGTTGTTTAGCATGCAAATTTATATATACTAACGTTGAACAATTTTATCATTCAAATTGTTATGCATGCTTAGTATTCAATTCTAAATAACCTTGGCTTAATATTGTTCAAGCAAGGTGTGTTATAGTTATTCAAGGTGTATGCTATTAGATTATTCCTAAAGCATGATTTTAATTTACCATGTCGATTCAATTACGATTATTCTATAGTATGATGTTATTAGTTTTATTCTATAGTACGATTATTAGTTGATGTTCGTTGAAATTCCAAATTACCTTGAAATGTATCCAAACCAAACTCACTTTGGTGCGGACTTGTACTCTAAATACTGAGATGAACAACCCTATTATTAGGGGTAACTTACGTGTAGCGTTGAAATGTTTGTGCACAATACATTGTACGAAGGGTTGATCTCCCTAAGTACGAGGAGTCCCTATAGTCTTATGAGTGTTAAAGTTTAAGTTGAAATATTTCTTATAACTATGGACATAGTTCGTGGTCTTAGGACCCTCAGTTATATATTTTAGAATGTTGATAAATCATATTGTTTAATTCTATCGAGCCTCTTATTTGACAGTTGTTGTAAAGATTTTTCATTCATTGTTGTTTCAAGTGAGCTTTGTTTGTTCACTCTTGCTTATATAACTATTATAGTTAAAGATGAGAATGTTGATGTACCTAGCACCAGTAAGGGAAAAGGAAAGATGAACAAGTTTTGAAAACTTGTATTATGTTGACATTTTATTATCAGTTTTTAATTGAATGGTTGTAATAAAGCTTATTTATTTTCTGCATTTGAATGATTGTATTTAAAGGTTAGACAGCTTGGGAGATTTTTATTATGTAACCCTTTAATGGGAAAGGTTTTTATTATTCAATTTGATTGTGATTGGGTAGTTAGATATGAATGTTTGATTAAGTGAACACCAAATCCTGTGGGAATGAAGTACCTGGGTTGGGGGTGTCACATGCATAGTAACACACGTTATTGATTATTGATGCTTACGTGAGAAGTCACTCAGTTTTGTTCAATTATTGTTTTAGTAATTGTTGCATAGTATCTCACGTTAATTGATTCAATTATTGTCGATATTTTATATATTAATAAATCAATAATTGAGACGATGAAGTTATTAATATTATTATTTGCAATATTAACAATGTCTAGAAGTTCTGCCAAGGAGAGGTTTGGTCACCTAATTGCGCGCCAATACGGAAAAATCCTTATTGAAAAGCCCCCTCTTTCCTCGGGGAACGACTTGGTCGATTAATAGTGTGAATTATAATAATGATGATGAAGTTTTGTTTTATTAGTATTATTAATGTAATAAAACAGAAAGTTTTTATATAAAAATGTAATACTTTTATAAAGTTATTCGTTTTATTAGACTATAAATAGAATATATTATATTCTATTATGCATAGTATTTTGCATAGTAAAATCTTTTTTATATATAAAATGTAATACTTTTATAAAGTTATTCGCTTTATTAGACTATAAATAGAATATATTATATTTTATTATGCATAGTATTTGCATAGTGCCTGCATAGTATTTTTTGCATAGTATAGTAAAATTTTTTTATATAAAATGTAATACTTTTATAAAGTTATTCGTTTTATTAGATTATAAATAGAATATATTATATTTTATTTAAAAGATTTTGTTTTATTAGAATATTTTATAGTAAGTAAGATCATCTGCTTAAAATTAAATCAATCCTAACCATTTAGGAATTAGTTACTATTCACCCATTCTCCTATAAATAGAAGTTCATTCCTTCATTATTTCTTACGAATTCACTGAAACTCTAGAGAGAGAAACTATATAGAGAAAGAAGAAAAGTAATTTGCTACTTCACTACTCCGATATCCAGTTTGTTCTATTGTAAGAGGTATTATTTCTTTCGTATTCATGAAGAGAATTTCTGTTATTCCATTTTTTTTATTCTGTTAGAATAACCTGTATACGCGGTCTACCCTATACTTGGTGAAATTCTTCATTATTTCATTCTTTATCATTATGTTGAATAACTCCGCCTATGCGGTACCGCATACATGGTGAAATTCTTCTGTTATTCCATTCTTTATTATTCTGTAGGAACATCCTGTCTGTACGTTTACGCATGACCTGGTTCCGTTATTTATTATTCTGTTAGAACATCCTGTTGGTGCGAATTTCACCTGACCTGGTTCCGTTATTTATTATTCCGCTGAATATATCCTATCTGGCGCGCTTACGCATAACCCGTTCCATTATTTATTATTCTGCTGGAATAACTCCGTCTGCAAGGCTCTATCGCATGCCTGGTGATTTCTTTTGTTATTCCATTCTTTATTATACTTAGTTGGTTAAAGTTTTGACTTCTATACTCCATGAAATTAGTAGAATATCCCTTATATTTGCGCTTCATCCAGTATCTTTTCATGGAAATATTCTTCTGAGCATTCTTGAATTTTACTCTACAAAGAAGTATCATGCTGACAATTTGGACGTTACTAATTCCTGGATAAATTAATTCTTGAACTTGTTTTATTGAATTCTTATGTCATTGTCATCATCCTCATGTTTATATTATGTTGAAAGTCATCTGTGGTCCAGTAGAAAAGCATAAATGGACTTGGTATGATTATGACCAGTGGATTATTCAAAGATAATCATGACCGTAATGTTACAAATGATGTGGTAAAAGTCCTCATTGGCCCGTAGTGCATTGATGGACATTGTTGGCATGATCATGACCATCGATGAATACACGAATATCCTTGGCCCGTAGTGCATGGATAATTTGTGGTTGTGATACTAATGAATATCCTTAATCAGAAAAGCGTGGATGATGTGGATTATTTATTAAGCTAAGTCCCAAATGATAAAAGTGATGAAAACCTTTTAAATCATAAAAGATAGTAGATTTTATTCTTTACTTGACTCTTTTAATGGATTGCTTGTTCTACCGCAGCTTAAACTTGATGTTTGTTATATTGTATCGCTTTAACACTATCAAGGCTAACAATAATTTATTCTCAGATTATCTTAGTCATAATATTTCTTCGGGGCTAGTTAAGCTCACCCTTTTACTTTCATTGTTCTCTTGTGAAAATGAAAACGTAATGTGACTAGTCGAGGAACAAGAGTGACGGTCCAGATAATAGCATTAGTAGTCCTCACAATTCTGTTAAATAGTGTGATAATAAATGTAATGAGGACTCAATTGAGTGTGGATATTATCTAGATGACAATATTTGTATTAAAACTCACAGCATATGTTTTATCGTATTTTACACGACTGTTGTATAATTAAGTTGTATTTGAATTTTGTACCATGTATTTGGTGACTCAAGATGGGTGATGTATACCTATTTTGGGGGTGTCACACAAAGAATCTACATGAAATGACTGTTCAACAGTTATATGGCAACCTTCTTACATACGAACTGGAGCTGACTCAACGAGCAGAAACTCTATCTGAAGGAAGAAAGAAGGATAAAGGTGTTGCTCTCAAAGCAACTGGAAACACCTCCAATGTCAACACTGAAGTTGACTATCTGACTATGATGAAGATGATGATGAGGACTTTGCAATGCTGGTGAAGAGACTCAAAAGATTCATGCGTCAAGGTAAAACCAAAGAAGCCAAAAAAATTCAAGAATTACAAAGAACTGTAAGAAATGAATGATCTATGCTACAATTGCAAAAAACCTGGCCACTTCATTGCTAACTGCAACAAACCTCTCAGAGAAGAACTAAAGAAGAAATCACATTCAAAGAAGGAATACAAAGGCAACAAAAGGCCTCGTAAGAGACAAAGGCCTCAGAGTCGAGGATCGTGGAGTGACTCAGACAATGACTCAACTCCTGAATCTAGAGATGATGAAGATCCTCAAATGGCAAATCTTTGCCTGATGGCCAAGAACACAAAGGACAAACAGAACTCCAACATACATGAAGTAAGTATAGATGAGGTATTTGACTTCAACTCTCCTGATGTAGACATTGATGACTTAAGAACTGCACTGCATGGCATAACATCTGATCTGCATCAATACATGAAATGGTTTAGAGTTCTGACTAAGGACTATTCACTTCTTCAAAAGAAAAAAGAAAAATTTCAAGAAGAACTGGAAACAGCCCTTCTAAGTACTGGTTCTCTCTCCAAGTTTGAAGCCGAGAATAAGCTCTTGAAGCAGACTAATGAGCTCAATGTAAAAGAGAGTCAAGTCTAACCTCTAAAATTGAGGAACTAGAAAAGATAATCTCTACATGGAATAAATCCTCTTCATCCATGGACTCCCTAATCTCTAGCCAGATAAGTGTCTCTGATAGAACAGGTTTAGGCTTTGGGAAATCTGCCTCAAAGCCATGTGTGGAAAAAGTAAAGGAAACTAGCACTAGTAATGTTTCAAGTTTTAGTAGAGGCATTATATTTGTGAAATCCTCACGTATGATGAGACAACAAACCCCCCGCCATCGGGTTCAATCCATATTCCAAGAAGTAAGGGATCTCATGCTGGCCTAGGTTTCAGAAAAGAGAAGAGTAACCCAGCCACTACTCACCAACCTCTAAGGATCGTAGAGTCAAGTAAGACCAACTCTACGAACCAACTGGGAAGGTACAGTAGATGTAAAGTACACTCCTCACATATCATGAAACACAAGGACACATGGAAGAAGGAAAATCAGCTTACCAGAAGAATGGCTAAAGATCCACAAAAGTCCAAATGGAGGAAGAATTCTCACACACACAAACATGCATCATATTAGATGTTTTGTGTGCTACAAAGTTGGCTACAAGGCTGCAAAGTGCCATTTTAATTCCATGCATATGAGACCCAAAATCAAGTAGATTTAGGTCCCCAAGGGTACTAACAAAGTAGGACCCATACAAGTATGGGTACCACAATGAAGGTTTAATGTTACCATAGGAAAAGAGCTCCAAGATCACAACCTGGTATCTGGACAGTGGATGCTCAAGACACATGACTGGGAATAAAGCCCTTCTATCTAACTACATAGAGAAGGAGGGTCCCTCAGTCATCTTTGGAGATAACGGCTCTGGCAAGACAAGAGGATATGGCTCAACTAGAAATGGTGTAGTATCCTTCAGTAAAGTGGCCTATGTGGAAGGACTACAACACAATCTTCTAAGCATTAGCCAACTCTGCGACAAGGGTCATCAAGTAACATTCCTCAACAATCAATGTCAAGTCCGAGACCAAAAGACATCTGCTGTAAAGTTAACCGGAACAAGAGAAGGAAATGTCTACACAGTAAATCTTGCCCAACTAACCTCAGACGAGACAATATGCTTTCTGGCTAAAGCATCTGAAGAAATGAGCTGGTTATGGCATCTGAAGAAATGAGCTGGTTATGGCATCGAAGACTGTCTCATCTCAACTTCAAGAGCATGTCCAAACTAGCCTCAAAAGATCTAGTTGTGGGCTTACCTAAGTTCAGCTTCGTTAAAGAAAGGTCGTGCAATGCCTGTCAGCTTGGAAAACAAACTAGAAGCTCATTCAAAAGAAAAATTGCCAACTCAATTGACAAGCCCCTGCAGTTGCTCCACATGGATCTATTTGGGCCAATTCCAACAACGAGCCTCGGAGGGAAGAAATACTCACTGGTCATAGTCGACGACTACACCAGATTCACATGGGTATTCTTTCTAACCTCAAAGGATGAAATAAGCTCCCAACTGATCAAGATATTCAGACTAGTTATGAACGAGAAAGGGGAGAAAATCAAGGCCATAAGGAGTGATCATGGAAGATAATTTGACTTCTCAGTAATGGACCAATTCTGCACAGACAATGGCATTAGTCATAACTTCTCAGCTCCACGAACTCCTCAATAGAATGGAGTAGCTAGAAGAACTCTACTAGCAGCAGCCCATCTGCCTGAATACTTCTAGGCAGAAGCTATCAACACTACATGCTACACTCAGAACAGATCACTCATATACTCTACGATTAAGAAGACCCCCTACGAACTGTGGAAAGGAAGAAAGCCAAGTGTCAGCTACTTTTATGTATTCGGTTGTACATGCTACATTCTTAACAAAGGAAAGCAGTATTTGACAAAGTTTCAGCCCAAGTCAGATGAAGGAATCTTTCTTGGATATGCCACAGACAGTAAAGCCTACAGAGTATTCACCAAAAAGACACTAAGTGTTGAAGTCTCGATTCACATCATCTTTGATGAGACCGACTCAGACAAAATAGTACTGCAAGACACTACGAACGAGGTCGTCGAGCACAACACTACAGTTGTAGTTCCAGCTAGCGAAATCATTGAGCAAGGAAATGAGATCGTAGAGAGGCATATGCAAGACGAAGAACCTCTACACCAAGAAGTAGATATAGATCTTGAAGACCTCAGACAAGAGGGCATCAGGATAGATGTCCCAACAGGAAGCAGATGGGCAAGAGATTACACTCAAGACTTAATCATTGGGGATCCAAGAGCAAGAGTCAAAATAAGAGCTGCCACCCAAAATGAATGTTTCTATCTAAGCTTCCTGTCACAAATGGAACCTAAAAAGATAGAGGATGCCTTGGAAGACTCCAGCTGGATAGAAGCCATACAGGAAGAACTTAAGTAGTTCAAAAGAAGCAAAGTATGGACATTGGTACCAAGACAAAAGAATCATCCTGTCATTGGAACCAAGTGGGTCTTCAGAAACAAGATGGATGAAGATGGAGTAATAACCAAAAATAAGGCAAGACTAGTGGCCAAGGGCTACTCTCAAGAAGAAGGCATTGACTACGATGAGACATTTGCACCTATTGCCAGACTAGAAGCCATCAGAATATTCCTTGCCTTCGTTGCTCACATGAAGTTCAAAGTCTTTCAGATGGATGTCAAAAGTGCATTCTTGAATGGTGAACTTCAAGAAGAAGTCTATGTTGAACATCCTCCAGGTTTCATCAATCCATCTTTTTCTAATTATGTCTACAGATTAGACAAAGCCTTATATGGTCTTAAACAAGCACCTAGAGCATGGTATGAAACACTAACTAACTTTCTTATTGAAAATGGGTTCACTAGAGGTAGAGTAGATACCACATTATTTCTTAGAAAGCATAAAGACAAAGTCTTATTAGTTCAAATATACGTTGATGACATTATTTTTGGATCTACTGATAAAAAGTTATGCAAGAGATTCTCCAAGCTTATGCAGAGCAAGTTTGAAATGAGCATGATGGGTGAGCTGAATTTCTTCCTTGGGCTACAAGTAATGAAAACCGATGAAGGAATCTTCATAAACCAAGCCAAGTACATTAAAAACTTACTTAAGAAGTATGGCATGGAATTAGCCTCTCCCATGAAAACCTCAATTTCTCCTGCAACCAAGCTTGACAAGGATGAAAAAGGTAAAAGTATTGATATAACTCAATACCGAGGTATTATAGGCTCTCTTTTATATCTAACTGCCAGTAGACCAGACATATTGTTTGCAACATGTATATGTGCTAGATTTCAGGCTAATCCTAAAGAATCACATTTAATCTGTCAGAAAGAGGATTTTCGTGTATCTCAAAGGTACACCTCACTTAGGGCTTTGGTATCCCAAGGAGTCCTCATTTGAACTAACAAAGTTATATAGATCTTGCCGATTTTGCGAGTCGCAAAATAGATAGAAAGAGTACCAAATGGCACCTGCTGGGCCATTAGGAAATGACTTGTGTCCCGGTTCAAAAAAAAGTAAAACTCTCAGTATTCACTTCAACTCAGAAAACCAATACATTGCTGCTAGTAGTTGTTGTGCTCAGATCCTATGGATGAAAAATCAGCTAGCAGACCATGGGTTTGAATTCAAATCAATACCTGTTCACTGTGATAACACTAGTGTCATAGCAATAACACACAACCCTGTCATGTATTCTAGGAATATGCATATAGAAATAAGGTATCATTTCATTAGGGATCATGTGCAAAATAGAACCATATCCTTACAATATATCCCTACTGAAAATCAACTTGCTGATGTCTTTACGAAACCTTTAGATGAATCCAGGTTCAACAAATTAATAAGTGAGCTGGGCATCCTTAATCTACAACCATGAAATCTATGTTGTAGTTTGTTCTAACCATGCAGATATAAAAGGCTATGTTCGAAATCGTAGACATACTAAAAGGAAGTACACAATCTTAGAGCTGCAGTGACATGAAAGACAACGATCGCAGTGCAGACTCAACGATCGCAGCACAGACTCAACAGTGGCATAACAAAAGAGCCTTCTGTGATGACAAAAGTCCAACAAAACAAAGCAATCTCTTTGATAAACGCCTCAGGGACAAACCTAACCCTTGATTCATTCTATGAGGCTAGCCCTTCCTGAGCTACCTTAAACTGAGAAGAATGCCAAGTCAAAAGTACATCGCAAGGACCCATACAGACTCGACAATAGAAGTTTAGACTCAACGATTGTTGAGCAGACTCGACGATTATAAGGACTACCTCAACAATCGTAGTCCTCCCAAAGGACACGTCAGATGTTAAGGGCAAATCAGTATAATCCTCCTCAGTCAAATTTGTAGAAGCCAAGCAGAATTTGACACCTGCCCCACTAAGTAAAATGGAGAAAGGGAAGTTACAAGTACAATTTGAAAATGCCTTTACTTGAAATCAGAAGCTAAAAAGCTTATTTCTCTCTTTCTCTCTGCAAGCAGAAACCCTAACTCTCAAGAAAGCTCAATCAACCTTACTCCTTGCAAAGAAATCAATGGCAGCCTCCAACGTCATCTCAGGTTACAGACTCTGTTTTGATGAGTTCAAAACACCTAAACCCAAATTTCACAAAACTCTGTCATTAATAAAGAAGGCTGGTCTCGAAGAGGCTCTAGGTACAGCCACATTGATCTACCCTAAGCTAGTAAAAGAATTCTACAAAAAATGGTGTGTTCGAAAATGACGTCATCACTACGAAAGTCAGGGACGTGGAAATCAAGCAGAAGGCTGAGGACATCAACTTAGCCCTAGGTTTCAAATCTGAAGGGTTTTCATTCATAGATGGCATAGATTTCCATGAGGGACTTAAAAGGATGCATAACAAGAAATTCCCCACTGTCAAAGGATACAAGAAAAAGGAGTTTCCTCAGAGGTACGAATTTTTCGCTAACATTGTTGGAAAATGCATATGTTGCAAGAGCTCAGGCCACGATTCTGTAAACGGCATACCAAGCTCATGACAACCATCGATTTGTGGGATACAAACAACTATGGAGCCATCTTTGAATGGATTGGAAAGTGGATTCTCAGCTCAAAGAAATCAAAAAGCTCTGGGAAGATGCTCTATGGGCGATTCATCAGTATCATCCTACATTCTGCTTTGGGCGATAAAATTGAGAATGATGAAGGTGAACAAATAAATCCAAATAGAAGAATGACCCAAAGAATCGCTCGAGAACCGAAAAGGAATCCAATTAAAAAACATACGAATAATGTCTGAGTCCAGTGGTAGGACTGTTGATGTAAAGGAGTCAGGGATTCCAGGGAATATATCTGTTGTTAGGGAGATTGAAGAAGATGAAGAAGAAACTCCTCTGCCCTGGTCAGAAAAAGCAAGGGCAAGAAGAAGTTAAAGGCTCGAATGGCAGAAGAACCCCAAGGATCTACCATTGATAAACCTGTCGAGTCCTTTGACATTGAGACTCTGAGAATCCTAAGAAGAAAAGAACAGTAGGCTGAGGAAGATGAAGACAGAGCCACCATCTCACAGATGCTGAAGAAGAACAAAAAAAGTCACAAATCCATGAGATCATATGTCTCCTCGATCGTAGAGTCTCTACCGATAATAGAAACCAAACTGGACGCCTCTCCCATAGAAGATGCTACACCAGACACTCTGGCTGATCAACAGTTCAGAGTTTAAGCTGAAGAAAGTCCTAAGGCTGTGACTCAGCCTAGGAAAACAAAAAGAAAATTGGTCAAAAAGTACATCCTTATCAATAAAGGAGTACTTAAAGAAGAAGACAAAAAGATAGCCACTGAGAAGGAGCTATCCGAAGCTGGACAAGAAAACACTCCTCAAGCTGAGGGGGAGCTACCTAAAGCTCTCATGCTAGAAAGTGCTCGAGCTGAGGGGGAGCCATTGGCAATACAAATGGATGATCACGTTGAGGGGGAGCCTCATGAAATCCCCATGACAGAAGCAGTTGCTTCTACAATAAATCAGAGAAAACCAGAGCAAGCATAAAGAAAAGTCATTGATGTAGTGGAATCTGTGAATGAAGACAGAGAAGAGGACGAAGATGACAAGGTCGAGATCATCGTTGTGGGCTATGATGGGTACATGAAAGCTATCTACGATCAGCTGTTCTCTTATCTACCCATGATACCTTTTCATCAAGCTCAAATTCTACAATCCAGGAATCACATGTTTTGGAGTTTCAAAGAATATCCAGCCATCTCTGTGCTGGCTTATGAATTCCCAAGCAACTTCAACTTTGCCAAACAGCTAATCTCAAATGGTCCCTCTTCAAAAGCTGGGCACGAGGTATTATCTATCCCAATCTTTTTCAGAGTTAATCACTATCCATCCTCCTTTTTCAGCCAATTTTATGAATTTCCAAGCTGGTTGGGAGTAGTTCTTAATCCACTAAGTCAATTCCCAGTTGCAGAATCCCAAAATTTTGTAACTGATGAACCAAATGTGCCCAACTTCATATTGATCCCAACTCCTCTCATCTCTACGATTACTGACTCTAACCCCATCGAAGAGTCCCTTGCTCAAATCGTAGAGCCACCTACTCCAGACACCCAAACATAGGTCCCTCCATCTGATATTCTCTCCTCATCCACAAATGAATACTTCAACCTTAATCTTGCCCTCTACTCATTACAAGATCAATACAAGAGAGCACCCCCTCCTTCACAAATTCCCCAACTCAATGAACTTCTTTCAGAACTGCCCACCAAAATCGATTTGTCAAAAATGTCCAAGAAAGTGATCAAGGAAATCGATGATAGTCTTGAAGAACACACTGAACTCATTCAAATTAGATTAACAACAATGATCAGTGCTGCAAATAGTCTCCCAAGCACCCTAAGCTCTGAGCTCACTAAGAAGCTTAAGGAGATCATCAACGAAATGATTCAGAGCATAAAGGACAGGGATGAAATCCACTTTCTTGCAGCCAAAAGACACAGGGATGCTATTCTTGTCTTACAGTCCACTCAAGAAGCTCAGAATAAACTTATGATGAAGAGCTTCCTCAATCTGCAAACTGACGAACGAGAATTCCAACAATTTTACATAAACCAAGGCCAGCAGACTGATAATGTTCTAGCCATCCTCCAACAAAGGGAAGCTCAATCTGATGCTCTGATCAAAGAAAATCGAGATGACATTACTCAAACTCAAAGTCAACTCAATGAGCTTGTCCAAGGGATGACTCGTCTCTCAGAAGACATTTGAACCCTTAATGCTGACATAAAGGGGGAGAATAAAGGGAGAGGAGATCAAGGTGGCAAGGGCAGAGGCACTTTCTCTGTTCAATCATCAAGGAGTCCTCCAAGGTAGTATCATCAACAGAATCCATGATCTGGCCACCATACTCAATGATCTGATGATGAACCAATTATCATGGCTCAACCATTAAGGAGTGAAAGGCCTTCTCCCAGCTCACACGAGGTGACAACAACAGGCCTAAAAATTGTAATTAGAGATCCTGCATTCATGAATAGGGACGATCATAGTGAAAGACTTAGTCAAAGCGAGCTGGACGAAATAGCACGAAGAGATGAAGTTAGCAGGAGAAGAAGAGTTTGACGCCCCCAAAATAGGTCCATTCCATCCAACCCATTCTCGAGTCGCCAAATACATGGTACGTAAATAACTACAACTTTATTAATACATTTGTCGTGCAAAATACGACAACATATATACTCGTGAGTTTAAATACAATTATTGTCTTCTAGACAATATACATACCCAAATAAATCCCCATCATAATTATTGATACATTATTTTACAAAATGGTGAGGACTACTAAACAACTCTCCCTAGAACCTTCATTCCATACCCCGACTGCATCGCGCTATATTCTCGCCTCCCGAGAAGAAAAATGGAACAAAAGGAAAAGGGTGAGCTCGACTAGCCCAAGAAGAGAATATTATGACTAAGATAATATACAACAAAATTATCGTTAGTCTTCAACAGGAAAAATATAATAGAATACAATAGACAACAAGTTTTAAATCAATATTCGCAGCTGAAATAATAATTCATTAGAAGAGTTAAGTAGAGAATGCAAACTACTATCTTCTATGTATGAATTTTAAAGTTCATCGCCTATTTTTATCCTCGTAACATCAATCAATATATATCTCGATCAAATATTCATCCTCGCACTACATGTG
Organism: Panax ginseng; assembly: GCA_020205605.1. NCBI lineage: Eukaryota > Viridiplantae > Streptophyta > Magnoliopsida > Apiales > Araliaceae > Panax > Panax ginseng. The sequence continues at coordinate 35,625,486 of CM035137.1, forward strand.
CCAAGGATATTCACCAACTTGGTCATGTTCATCTAAACACTGCTCATCTTTGCACTACGGCCAAAGATATTCATCGAAATCATTCATCTTTGCACTACGCCAAAGATATTCATCATAAATCATTCATTCATCTTCGCACTACAAAGCCAAAGATATTCAATAATATCATCATTTAAGACCGAGGATGATGAAAATATTTTTTAAAGAAACGAATCCAAAGGAAACAAAATGACAAGGATTAAGGATTAAGGATTCGTATTTTGTTTTATCCACGCCCAAAAATACCTCAAAAATAATCATAGTGGTGTAAAATTCAAGAATGATCAAAACATGGATACAATCAAAGCTAGTATCCATAATAGATATTTTGGACAAAAAAGAAAAAATTTCATTTTTCGATGAATAGTGGCAGATTCGTGAATAAAGGTCAGATACGTGAATAAAGCCGATACGTGAATAGTAATCTCGACACCAAAAGATAGAAATTTCACAAAAAAATCTTCACGCTTCGTGAATAAGAATCTCGTGAATAAGAATCTCGTGAATAAGAACTCGTGAATAAGAACTCGTGAATAAGAACTCATGAATAGTAACCCCATATGAAAAAGTTCTAAATTTGATAAAAAGTTCCAACCAATATTTCAAAGATAATGATATTGAAGAAATAATATCATTTGAGAAGAAAATAACATCCCTTACCTCGAAAGACAAGATTTCTAATAAAACACCTGATATAAAGGCTATGACTTGAACTTGCACCCGATAGCAATACTCAAAGTATACTCAAAATACTCACAAGAATACGCCGATAATATAGAGAGAGAAAACTTCAGCTTCGTGTGATTTTCAATTCTAACCTAAGCACCTATTTATAGAAATCGCTTAGAACACCAAAGCGTAAAATTTAATATAATATTATTATTTATAATAATAATTCCTACGCACACCTTGAATCTGAATTTCAAAGACTTGTCATGTGTTAAATGAGGGAACCAAATGAAAAAACGTTTTTGTAAATAAAAATATTTTAAACTTCCAAAAATCAATTATTTCGAGCTTCTAACTTCAATAATTCACAATAAATAGCCCTTTTGCCGTAAAATTCAAATCTCGCGAGTTTTTATAGGAAATTCAATTCTCTACAACTTTACGTAAGAAAGTTTTTCCAAATTCCAAATGTAAATTGACCAAATCCACAAATGGGCGATTTTACATGCTATAATCAAATTTCAAATAATAAATGGGGTCCACCGACATGTTTAATATGTTTTAAACATTTTTTGTAACAAAATACTTCTCCTCCACATATACTCATATATCCCACATTCATCGTAAAAATATCATCATTAATATATTATTAAAATAATATATTTAAATGAATTATTTTATCGTAAAAGATAAAATATTAATTTTCAACAATTGTCACTATAAAAATTTTCTCCATCTATATCCACATAAAATCAATATTTTCCTCATCATATGAATCAATAATTAATTATTCACAAATAATATTACGTAATCACAATATTGACAACCGTGCAGCTCCTGTGAAAGAGGGGCTTCCAATAAGAATTTCTCTCATCATCGCCAAGCGCAATTAGTGACCAAACCTCTCCTTAGATGTAACTTTCTAGACATTGCCAATAATGTTATCTAATAATATTATTCAAATAATATGAATTATTGCTTCGATAATGAAAAATACCGTAATGACAATTATCAAACAACAAAGAATATAAAATATCAACGCAAAGAATTATTGAATCAATAAAATAAAATATCGAATAAAGAATTATCGTAACCATTATCGAGTAATGCCTTCTTCACGTAAGAATCAATAATTGGTGCAATACCGCAGCTATCATCGCAATAACGCCAGACATCGTGTTTTAACCACCGGGTATTCCAACAAAGGTAAATCTGTGAATAACTACGCCTGCTATTTTTAAACAACTTATTTTTGTCGCTTTCTTCCTCCAATCGCTTTCCGTTATGGGGGCCCACACATGGTCATCACCCGTCGCATTTAATATTCTCCTCGACAAAGCATTTAATATTCCACGACCAAACGAATATTCTCCTACAATAATGAATATTATATCACCACTTGCTTATTTAAAATATTTATGATTTTACCCATAACTAACCACATTAATCAAATCCACCCTTACTATTTCAAAATAATAAATAAAGGAAATTCCTTTTTATTTAAAAAATTTTGGGGTCTTACAACCTCCCTCCTTATGAAATTTCGCCCCTAAATGACGACGTACGACTGTGTTTCAAAAGATGAAAATACCTCGCTTTCATTTTCGCTTCCAACTCCCGTGTCATTTCCTCAATAAAGATGGTTTCTCCACAAAACTTTAACTTGTGGTATAACCTTCGTATAGGGACATGTTCTTTCCTATCCAAGATCTTGACAGTACCTCCTCATACGTTAAGTCTTCTATTATCTCGTCCTGGCTTCTAACTCAATGACGTGGTTCGGTCAGTCCACATATTTACGTAACATCGACACGTGAAAAACGTTATGAACACGCCATATACTTACTTGGCGTAAAAACGAGTCTATAGGCCACGCTCCTATTCGATCGAGAATTTCAAATGGATTAATAAATCAAGGTTTGAGTTTTCCTCACCTCACCGATTCTCGCTTTTGAAATAACAACTTCGCACCTTCTTCTTCAAATTCATCACCCGGTGTGTAGCTTGAATAAATTTTAACTTTATCGATTAAAGTCGATTATACTCAGATATCATCACGCAAGGTACCTAGAGTTTTCATCTCCATCTCTATTATTTGTAAATTATACTAAATTAGTTTTTGACAATATCGTACTCAGATTGTATACGATCTTCTACTCAACACGCCGCCACCACGCTCGCTTTTTCCAGATGGCATGGTCGTAACATGTGTCAAAATGAGTCTCCTCGAGTTCTTCAAGCTCTTCCCACATTCTTTGCTCCATTCAAATTTTGTATCTCTACGAGTCACCGCTAATGGAATAGCGATTCGAGAATATCCTTCAACGAATCTCCGATAATAACCAACTAAGCCTAGAAAGCTACATATTTCGATTACCGACTTAGGTTGTTCTCAACTGTGACTCACATCCCAATCTTGATAAGACGTTACAATGACACCTATCGCTTTACTATCGCATCGAATATGGTGTCCCCACGGAGAGTCCGCTTCGCATTCCACAAAGGAAGTCACCAGATAGAGGCTCGTATCAACTTCTACAATGGGTTTTTAACTCCTCAAGTTCAATAGAGCCATTCGATATGAGATTTTAGAAATGGGTTTTGTACCGGATTTAAAGTCGATACAAATTCAATATCACGCCTCGAGTAGGCCAAGAAATTCTTCAGAAATACGCCAGAAAAATCAATAACAACAGAATATTATTCAAATCGACGTGTCTTTATTCAAATCCATAACATGGACTAAGAAAGCTTGACATTCTGCTTTTCAATAAACAAATGGCTTTATAATTTAATATGAAAGAGTTTGACTTCAATGGTTTGGTTGTTTGAATTCAATAACAAAGTTGCTTAAGAATATGAAAACTAACAACCTTACGAAAAGCAATCAATTTTGGCATGATGAGTAGTTAACCTTAAAATCACATCAAAAACAAATATCTCTATAGAAATAAGGTTAATGTGTAATGTGATAGTGCCAACCTCAATCAAGCAAGATTTCTAAACAACGGATGTAATAAAAGTTTCTCTTAACTGAGTCTCCATAGATAGTCAAAGTCTAATTTCTCCGTAGTCAAATTCAAACGCTGAGCGCAAGCAAGAGAGATAAAAGAATGGGTAGAACCCAGATCTAGTAAGGTATAAACTTCGCAAGAATTTATAATTAACTAACCTGCTAAACTCGTCGTTCCTCGATTTTTGACCGGCCACGACAAACGCCTTCTAGAAACCGCTGACTTTGACTTTTCTCGACATCCTTTTGAGTCACCATCCCTCACCGGACTTGGTTTCGCTATATGACACACTCTCGAGCTATATGTCCTTCCTTTCCACAATTATAGCATACCTTAAATCTGCTAGCTTTGATCGATATGTCCCTCTTCCCAAGATTTATAAAGATACGACCGGTGGTCGCTTCTCCTCCTTGAACCAAATTGTCACCGCCCGACGCCTTCACATGGTTATTGTTGAACCTTCTTCTTGAAATGTCCACTGAGTCACCTCTCCTATTATCATGGCCACGATTACCACCCGAAGTGGTTACCGCTTTGTCCGTATTCTTTCCTCCCCGCCGTTATCATCGCTTTGATGATCGCCACCACCGATATGACCCCGGTCAGGGTCCCTCATTGAACATACTCAAGTATCACGCCTAATAATTGAGCCCTGCTTACAACATCCTAATATAAAGAAAATTTATGAGAGATAAGATATTGTCGAATCTCGGTTTTAGACCCCTCGTAAACATACGCTATTCGCTCCTCATTTTCCACCAAATGAGGTGCAAACCGACAACTCCGCAAACTTCGCCATAATCGACACACCGCCATGTTGTTCTCGCCCAACCTAATAAACTCCACTTCCTTCATATGACGAACACTTTCGTGAAAGTATTTGTCATTAAATAGTTTCAAACGCTCCCAAGACATGCCGAAAGCAATGGATGGTACGCTTCACGCATTCCCACCAAGAAGTCCGCTTCGCCACTTTACATAAAGGTGGCGAATGGAACCTTCGTTCTCCGCATCCCAAGACATCGAATATCTTGGTGATTTGCTTGACCCATGTTTCCGCCATGATCGGATCAGCTTTCCTTAAATTCGTGGTCCCAACTTTTTGAATCGCTTGGCCGTGACAACCCGTGAATTGCTATCATTTCCTCCTATGTTTTGAACACGAAGTCTCCTCGCCTCGATTTTGCATGAACTCGCAAAAAGCTCTAAACATCCCGCTGCTTATCGTCGCTCAAGGTGTTTGTTTACAGGTACATTGCCACCACTGACGCTCTCCTCATGGGTAAGACAGCATCTCCACTGGCCTCATTCACTCCATCATATATTCTCAATGACATTCTCAAATACCGCCATAAAACAAGGGTTAATTAAGGAAATCAATATATCACATAATATCCCTATATACTAACCAACTAACAAATAAGCTTAGGTAGGACACACTAGCAAGGATTTACTCGCCTCCCCCTCCTAGTTCTATTCCCCGATCTCCGCCAGAGATCATATCCCTAAGCTCGATACTAAACCGCGACGCCCCCAAAATAGGTCCATTCCATCCAACCCATTCTCGAGTCGCCAAATACATGGTACGTAAATAACTACAACTTTATTAATACATTTGTCGTGCAAAATACGACAACATATATATATGTGAGTTTAAATACAATTATTGTCTTCTGATAATATACATACCCAAATAAATCCCCATCATAATTATTGATACATTATTTTACAAAAATGGTGAGGACTACTAAACAACTCTCCCTAGAACCTTTATTCCATACCCCGACTCGTACTCGCTATATTCTCGCCTCCTGAGAAGAAAAATGGAACAAAAAGGAAAAGGGTGAGCTCGACTAGCCCAAGAAAGAATATTACGACTAAGATAATATACAACAAAATTATCGTTAGTCTTCAACAGGAAAAATATAATATAATACAATAGACAACAAGTTTTAAATCAATATTCGCAATGAAATAATAATTCATTAGAAGAGTTAAGTAGAGAATGCAAACTACTATCTTCTATGTATGAATTTTAAAGTTCATCGCCTATTTTTATCCCCGTAAATATCAATCAATATATATCCGAGATCAAATATTCATCCTCACACTACGTGCCAAGGACATCTTCACCACCGGGTCATGTTCATCTAAACACTGCTCATCTTTGCACTACGCCCAAAGATATTCATCGAAATCATTCATCTTTGCACTACAGGCCAAAGATATTCATCATAAATCATTCATCTTTGCACTACAGGCCAAAGATATTCAATAATATCATCATTTAAGACTGAGGATGATGAAAAATATTTTTTAAAGAAACGAATCCAGTGAAACAAAATGACAAGGATTAAGGATTAAGGATTCGTATTTCGTTTTATCCACGTCCAAAAATACCTCAAAAATAATCATAGTGGTGTAAAATTCAAGAATGATCAAAACATGGATACAATCAAAGCTAGTATCCATAATAGATATTTTGGACAAAAAGAAGAAATTTCATTTTTCGGATGAATAAAGGTCGATTCGTGAATAGTGTCAGATACGTGAATAGTGCAGATACGTGAATAAGAATCCGACACCAAAAGATAGAAATTTCACAAAAAATCTTCACGCTTCGTGAATAAGAATCGTGAATAAGAACTCGTGAATAAGAACTCCGAACTCATGAATAAGAACCCCGACATGAAAAAGTTCCAAATTTGATAAAAAGTTCCAACTAATATTTCAAAGATAATGATATTGAAGAAATAATATCATTTGAGAAGAAAATAACATCCCTTACCTCGAAAGACAAGATTTCTAATAAACACCTGATATAGGCTATGACTTGAACTTGCACCGTATAGCAATACTCAAAGTATACTCAAAATACTCACAAGAATACGCCGATAATATAGAGAGAGAAAACTTCAGCTTCGTGTGATTTTCAATTCTAACCTAAAGACCTATTTATAGAAATCGCTGTAACACCAAAGCGTAAAATTTAATATAATATTATTATTTATAATAATAATTCCTACGCACACCTTGAATCTGAATTTCAGCAACTTGTCATGTGTTAAATGAGGGAACCAAATGAAAAAAACGTTTTTGTAAATAAAAATATTTTAAACTTCCAAAATCAATTATTTTGAGCTTCTAACTTCAATAATTCACAATAAATAGCCCTTTTGCCAGAAAATTCAAATCTCATGAGTTTTTATAGGAAATTCAATTCTCTACAACTTTACAGTAAGAAAGTTTTTCCAAATTCCAAATGTAAATTGACCAAAATCCACAAATGGGCGATTTTACATGCTATAATCAAATTTCAAATAATAAATGGGGTCCACCGACATGTTTAATATGTTTTAAAACATTTTTTGTAACAAAAAATACTCCTCCTCCACATATACTCATATATCCCACATTCATCGTAAAATATCATCGCTAATATATTATTAAAATAATATATTTAAATGAATTATTTTATCGTAAAAAGATAAAATATTAATTTTCAACAATTGTCACTATAAAAATTTTCTCCATCTATATCCACATAAAATCAATATTTTCCTCATCATATGAATCAATAATTAATTATTCACAAATAATATTACGTAATCACAATATTGACAACCAAAGCAGCTCCTGTGAAAGAGGGGCTTTCCAATAAGAATTTCTCCTTATCATGCCAGCCGCAATTAGTGACCAAACCTCTCCTTAGATGTAACTTTCTAGACATTGCCAATAATGTTATCTAATAATATTATTCAGATAATATGAATTATTGATTTGATAATGAAAAATACCGTAATGACAATTATCAAAACAACAAAGAATATAAAATATCAACGCAAAGAATTATTGAATCAATAAAATAAAATACCGAATAAAGAATTATCGTAACCATTATCGAGTAAAGGCCTTCACGTAAGAATCAATAATTGGTGCAATACCGCAAAGCACTGCAGCAACAACGCCAGACATCGTGTTTTAACCAATTTGTATTCCAACAAAGGTAAACTGTGAATAACTACGCCTGCTTATTTTTAAACAACTTATTTTTGTCGCTTTTCTCCTCCAATCGCTTCCGCATGGGGCCCACACACATGTCACTACCATCGCATTTAATATTCTCCGACAAAGATTTAATATTCCACGACCAAACGAATATTCTCCGACAATAATGAATATTATATCACCACTTGCTTATTTAAAATATTTATGATTTTACCCATAACTAACCACATTAATCAAATCCACCCTTACTATTTCAAAATAATAAATAAAGGAAATTCCTTTTTATTTAAAAAAATTTTGGGGTCTTACATAAGGAAAGGACCATGGGATAGAGGAAAACACCTTTTTAGGTGTTAGGTGAGAAAGCAGTTTGTTATATCAGTGGGCCAGAATGCAATTTAGAAGATATGCAGAAAAGTCTCCATCAAAGTTCAGAAACATCAAACGCATTAAATGCTTTAACGAATGGATTCAACGAGCAGATTTCAAAGATCATATATATGCAAATCATATGCAGATGATTAAATATATGCAAGAAATTGAACAAAAAGAAAGAGTACTCAACGCTCAACTCTATGATCTGTGAAAAAGAAAAAGATTGCATAGTTACTTAGTTCTTTCGAACAAGAGCTTAACGGCAACTGAGTAGCACCAATCAAGAACTCAACAATAGCCAAACAAGTGAAGTAAGAAGTTCCAAGTCAGAAGGACTTGAAGAGTTCTAAAGTGAATCAGAAAGAACCAAGTCTCGGACTTGAAGAGTTCAAGAGTGAACTAAGAAGTTCCTAGACTGTTGGTCTAGAAGGAATCTGTGAGATTCAAAAAGTGTAAAAGACATCCTTAGTGGATTTCCTACTCGAGGAGTAGAAGAGTGGACTAGGAGCTTTAAGTGCTCCGAACCACTTAAAACACCTGTGTCTATTTCATTTTCGCTATAACTGCTATAACTGTTATAATTGTCTCACTCTCATTAACTCACTTTATCTAAAAGGGAGATCAAACAAACCTTAATTCCGCTGTTTTTAAATCATTATCAAAACTGACAAAGAAAAATGAAAAGAATTTTAATTATCTATTTAACCCCCCCCCCCCCTTCTAGATAACTATTGTGCCTCTTGGAACTAACAGGTTATAATTTGGTTTGCTTACTAGATTTGGTCTTAAAAAAGTTTGGGATCCATTAAAAGCATACATTAGCATTTTTATATATGTTCATTATAGTTTTATAAGTTCAAGTGTCAAGATTTCTTCAAAACGGTCTATTTTCAGGCTAAAAATGAGATTTTTGGAAAGTCTAATGTTCAAAAACATTTTAGACTTGGTTTTTATAGCTTGTGTAGCTTAATTATTCCACATTATAACTATTAAAACTTTTCTACATGGTTCAGGTTTGGTGGTGCTTCATTTTTGGTGTTCATTGCTATTATAAAGCTTACTTTTTATGGTTTTCGACATGAAAATTGAGTAACACTCAAAATGAACCTCAACTAAGTTAATGGTCACTTTTTAAATGCTTTTTATAGACATTCTATGACCTCTATACAATCTTATAAGTTCAAGTTCTGAACTTGACCAAAATAGTCCTCTTTTCAATTAAGTTTTAAGCATGAATCCTCTTAACTATTCAAGTTAATCTTATCCATTCTATTTTTAGTATATAAGCATACATGTATACATGGGTTTATTATCTTAGCATATGGAGATGGTTTTGGACTTGTTTGTAACATGCCTTTAGCACATAATAGTCAACTCTTGGCATTTTATCAAACACGTAGGGTGTAGTCCATATATATACATGTAATACCTATTATTCCAGCACTTTAATTCCAATTTTATGGTTTTTATTCATTAAGGTCTATATGTACAAACCAAAAATTATAACAACACAATTATCTTATTCTTCATAGTTCTCATAGACATTAAAAATCAATACTAACAGTCACTACTAATAGCACACAACAGTCAACATATCAATGAAACAGTCCTCGTATGCCTATCGCCCATTATAGTCTAATTTACTATCAATATGACTTGGAAAAGGAATGGAAAAGGCCTGAATAACTTACTTTGTTGGGCTCTTAGAGGCTAATGGTGCTGGGCTGCTCAATTCTTCTTACTTCTCAACCGTGGCTCTCCTTCACTCTCTCTACTACTACTGATTTTGGAGCTCAGAGATTATATGTAGCCAATTGAATTGGGGTGCCATGTACTGCCATTTATGGCTGATTTTAATCTCTCTCTCATCAGTCTACTTAGCCCCTAACCTACATTCCATCATTGCTCTATATGGCTATGATATGGCTTCTATTCATCCCCCTGACACCATAGTCAGTTAGCTGCTATTAGACTGAGCTTGAGACACTCTACTTGGCCCCTATCCAACTCCTATCAGTCAACCTATATTACATAGCTACTAACTAAATAGTAACCAACTAATTGACTAATGAACTAACTAATCCCAAACTCAGTTCCTTATTCCCCCATTAAAGTGGGTCATTAATCGGATAAGAAAAGGAACAGATGTGGCTTTTATTTGGGCTTAGTATGCTCATCTCATATTTTAATAGAATAAGGAAGGCTTACAAACTTACATGAAAATTCATTTGGACCACTTATATAACTTGGACTCTTTTTACACCTCATTAAGTAAGACATGGATCCATAATTACTAAAATTTAAAATAGTATATTTGCACAAGCTCACATAACACATTTAATATGGTCCAATATTTAATATGGGCTCATATTACCTGGTAATATACATGGACTTTATCTATCACTTTTATTTAGGCTAGCAAAATATATAGCACTCATATCATCAAAAATAGAGGTTCCATGTAATTCAAATATTCATGTTAGTACACACCATTTACCTTATTTATCACTAAATAATATTTTTGAATAGAATTAATTATAGCATAGTATAATTATTTCCTTGGACACATAAGTAACTTCATGTCAAGAATCTTTCTCTATTAAGCCATGCTGGCTTTCCTTTTCGTTCTTGGTATTTAGATGTCATTATAATAAGGTAAATTCAATCTACCTCCTTTTACTATCCATAGTATTGAAATACTTAATAAATTATTAAGTAGTAATTAATTCTAATGTCACAAAAAAAATTATACTCAAAATTTGACATTATAGTATCTAAATATTACATATGATTTTTCCGAGTCATTATAGACCACCTACCTAAATAATGGATACTGCAGTTTTGATTCTTCCTCCCAAACCACTGTTTATGTATAAAGAGCTTGAGGAAGATAATGGTAATTTTCCTTTAATTTATGTTCCATGACTTTAATAACAGGAGGAATATAAACTATAATACTAACACTCAAACTATAAGTCTATACCTGGTATTAACCCCTCTTTGCTGCAAGTACCAGAAAAATGGTGAGGTAGTTTCTTCTCTTAAATAGTAACAACAATATTGCATTACTAGTTACATAATAAACTTACAAATAGTTAGGTCAAACCATTACATATGTGGTGTTATGAAGGAAACTAGTAATGAGTGCTTTCAACTTTGCAATATCTTTAAAAGTTTAAAAAAAATAGAAAGAAAGACGGAGTTTCTAATTTGTCAAATTTATTTTGCTTCACATTATTGGCATTAATGGTTTGAAAGGTGCATGTGTAGTTATATAGCATAATCCTTACTTTCATATGTGCATATTTTCACATAGTTTAGGAAGCTTAAAAACCCGTTTAAGATTCACTTAGTATGAGTGAATCTTAAATAGTCCCCGTTTTGGGACTGTTCTTATATGTTTCGATCTCACTTAGGTCGATGTTAACGACTTGAGCACATCTTTATAATTTTTAAATTTTCGGTCAATATATATCTCTTAATGTTCTTCTGGTACATATTTAGACTATGGTGTGTTAGTCTATTTCGTGTACTTAAAGACCATGGGGAGGTGCTGCTGAAATTTTTGAAAAATTTAAAGATGTGTTCAAGTTGTTGGCATCAGTGAGACGACCTGTGACTCCCCCAAAATCTGGGTATCTTCCAACCCGAAAAATTGTGTTACACGGTGCCACAGTTCACACATATATTCAATTGAAATGCCTCAAAAGAATGAATATGTCTTACATATATTCCAACAATATTCCCTTCCCAGGTTCTTTATAACCAATACAGAAGTTCTTTGTCAAAATATCAAATACATTACAACATTAAACCTATACTATTACATAGACAGTTCAACGGTCTGCCTTAGCCTTCCTTTTATCTTTACCGGATTCTTCGGTCCGTTCGGTCTTAGTTGCATTCATATGGTTCAAGCAAGAGTGATCATAACTAGCTCAGCAAGTACAACAATTCCATTTAAACGACATGCTTGAAACATACAAATCATATATCTTCAATAACTAAACAATAGTTATAAAGTACTATCGATAATTCAAAATAGCACTTCTCTTTTTAAAACGTTTTACAATGACAACGTTCAGTAAAACATCAATTCTGGTCCAAGACCTTGAACATTTCATACTTTCTTTGAAAAGGACAACCCGACACTAAGTCCGTAAGTCCGGCATTACTTACGAGCACGTCTAGGTGATCAGCCTATAGTACTCTATGTTGATCAACACTGCATTCTTTAAATGTATGTACATTTAAGTTGTGGCAACCTCACGTGTCTGTCGTTTGACAACAAAACATTTTTTTAGCATACTCAGTCTTCATTTGAAAACCATACCAACATAGTTTGGCAAAACATTGACAATACTTTGATAGATTATAAGAAATCCAACATATCATAAGTTTAGCCGAAAAAAATGGCTTTGACTTTATTATACATCAATTCATGCGTAAGAATACATGAATCACAAAACTTGTCTAGATTGAACATAGACAAGGGTTAGAATACTTGCCTTCAACGTCTGCTTAAGGTCTCTACATTATATGATCACATAACGTAACATAGACAAGGGTTATTATACTTTCCCTTTAAGTCTTTAAGGTCTCTACATTATATGATCATATAATGTAACACATTAGGTCATGAATAAACATACATGGTTCCTAATGAATCTTACCTTTTTTTCTCAATCTAATCATGTATTAGATTTGTTACTATTGGTTTCGGCTTGCCATTATAATTTACATCGTTCTTACGTTAACGTTCGATTGATTATCTTCAACCTTTAGTTTTCATACTTAAGGTTTAACAATGTTTTAAACAATATTACATTAAGTTTTAGTTCATTACTAATCAATTAACTTTATTTCTTTACTTATAAACTTTTCTTACTGTGCATGATCTAGTGTTGGCAATCGCAAGACCAAATTTCTTCCTTGTGCAGGTATTGCACGCGAAAGTTAACAATGGTCGTGGTCCTGCCTCGTACATACAAGCTAAGTCCTAGTTCTTTTTCAGTATTGCTTGCAAAATACAGAGAGAGTGATGGATATTGCTCGTACAAGAAAGGCTACTTTTTTTGCCTCACAGCCCAGCCATACCACCTGCACCGATTCTCGACATTTGTTTTACACAACGAACTTCCCGGACTCCAAATTTGATCATTTTAAGTCTGAATTGGCTCGTTCATAAGCCATCACAAATCACATACTCTACGTGTTCATGCAAGAATTTTACATTTTCGACTTCATTAACTCAAAATTCACCTATTAGTCCATTTTAACGAAAACGATAAACGTTCATGAATGTTCAACGCTCTTTTCTTTGTTCTATGTCGGAATTCGGTTATTTTTGAGTCTGCAACCCTATAATGCCAAATATGACTTATCCCCATCGAAAACCAACGTTTCCGAGCTCTATGTCAAAATTCGACTTCCATTCCGAGAATTTCACGATTTCGACGATTATCGTCCGAACTAGTGAATTCTGCCAAAACTTCGTTACTTATGATTTGTTCATCGTTTCAAATGGATTCATTCAATCATACTAACATCTTAACATACATATTTCATTAACTTATTTACATGATAAGTTATTACTTGTTCTTCATGAGTTTATAACTTATAAAAGTATAAACAACTTATGATTTCATTTCACATGATTTATCATGGTTTTAGTCTTTTAACCACCATCCCTACTTCTTCTTATCATACAAACTTCATTAATGTAAATATATGACAAGTTCTTACAAGTTCTTCCTTAGTTTATAACTTATATATGAACGAATTGCTTATTCATGGCTTATTAAGACTTAAGTCCTTTAATTAACCATTCTCTTTACTTCTTAGCATACATACTTCACTAATCAACACTTCTCTATCAAACTAGTATTGAAGAGTTGGAAGATTAATGATATAGAAGTCTTACCCTTGATGATCAAGCTTGTTCTTCTTCTTTTCTACTAATGAAAGTCTAGCTTTTTCTTACTTATTCTCTCTAACAAATAAGTTGAAAGTTGTTGGTGTATTTTGAACAATCAACAAATGAAATCCAAGGCTCTCTATTTATAGGAATTGCTAGGTTAGGGTATAATGGTCAATAGACAAATCCCACCTCCTTAACCACCTCCTTACTATTCATTACTTAAGCACTAAGTTTACTTGGCCATCACAACCATTTATTGCTCATCACTTCCTTTGCTTGGCCACCAAGATCACCCATGTGATCAAGGGGCCTACATGGGTTGCCCCATGGATCTTTTTTACCCATTGGATTCTTAATTTGGGCTTTAAATTCAATTAGCTTAACTTATGCTTTTGGGCTTACATTAATCCACATTGGACTTTACATTAACAAACCCTTGTTACATATGGCTTAAAGCTTTAGAACGTATTGTCTACGTATTAATCTCGTATTTTAACTCGTATACTTATTCAACATATACGATATACCATCATTCATACATACTCGTATAATACTTCGTATCATACTCGTATTCATTACTTTGTACAATACCTACGTATTATACGCTCATTGATTTAACTAGTTAACGCTTTACTTTTCCTAACGTTCTCGAATTAAGTACGCATACGAAAAACTACGTTTTCCATACTTGAATTATTATTACATAATCCATCTCACCTCAATATTCTATCATTACATATTTCTCGGAAGTTCAAAAATAATTCCTGAGCAGAAATCAGTGAATAGTGTTTTTCAGAAAATTTCTTGAAAAACGTTTATTTTCGTCTTGAAAATTCAAACACTTTAATTATTTCACATAGTCAAAATACTACGACATTTCGACGTCTCTAGGTTATAAAACGACATTCATCTTACTAAAACATAATAATAATAAATAATATAATTTTATTCATTATTTAATTAAATAAAATTATTTTACAATAGATCTGAATTTCTCGGTCGTTACACGACACATCCGGGGATGGGATAGAAGCTTGACCCGTTAGAATGGGAGACAAAGTTAAGAAACTCATAAGCTTGCATATACATTGACTTGGAGACTTAATTGTGTTTGTCTGACTTTCCATATATATAGCAAACCATTGTCCAAGATGTGACGCCCCCAAAACAGGTATACATCACCCATCTTGAGTCGCCAAATAAATGGTACAGAACTCAACTACAAACTTAATTATACAACTGTCGTGTAAAATACGACAAAACATAGTTGAGAGTTTAAACATGAATATTTCCTTCTAGACCATATCCACTCTCAATGGAGTCCTCATTACAATTATTATCACACTATTTCATAGAATAGTGAGGACTACTTATCCTGGACCATCACTCCATTTCCCAACTCGTCCCAGCTACATTTTCATTTCCTGAAGAGAACAGTCAAAGAAAAGGGTGAGCTCAACTAGTCCAGTAAGAAATATTATGACTAAGATAATGCAGAATAAATTATCATTAGTCTTCAACAGTGTTAAACTGATAAAATACAATAAACATCAAGTTTAACTGTAGGGGAATAAGCAATCCATTAGAAGAGTCAAATAGAACATAATGTCTACTATCTCCTCTAGATTAAAAGTCCATCATTAATGTTTCATTCCTGTAATACTCATCAATAGTTCTTTTTTATACCCAAGATAAAGATAACTCTCATCACCTGTCTTCACCTAAACCACCACAGATTATAATTAAATTCACAATTCATATTTATAATCAGGTAAATCAACAGTTCGTACAATTGTAAAACCAATAATGCTGAGACTTAGCTTACTAGTATCACGACCACGAATTATCCATGCACTACGGGCCAAGAATATTCGTGTTTTCAATTACGGTCATGATTATATCAAATAATCCCTTGTCATAATCATACCAACAACTGTCCATCAATGCACTACAGGCCATTGAGGACTTTTACCACATCATTTGTAATATTACGGGTCACGATTATACCGAATGATCCATGGTCATAATCGTACCAATCAATAGTTCATCTATGCACGTAAGCCAAAGATATACAACTCTAAAACTAATAATCAATAGTCCATCTTTACACGTAAGCCAAAGATATACAACTCTAAAACCAATAATCAATAGTCCATCTTTGTACGTAAGCCAAATATATACAACTGTAAAATCAATAATCAACAACCCATCTATATACGCAAGCCAAAGATGACTTTCATCACAATATAAGCATGAGGATGATGACAATGATATAAGCATTAATCAAACGAAATCAATGATAAATATTAATGACTTTAAATTTATCCAGAGTTTAAAAATATCCAAATTGTCAACATGATACTGCTTTGTGGAGTGAAATTCAATAATAATATTCATGTCTCAAAAATAATTTGGACAGAAAAGAAATATATTTTTTGGGTGAATAGTAACCCGTGAATAGTACCTCGGTACGAAAAGTGCCCCGAATACCCGAGTGAATAATACTACAGTGAATAGTACCCTGGCACGAAAAGTGTCCCGAATACCCGAGTGAATAATACTAGAGTAAATAGTAACTGGGTGAATAGTAACCCGTAAATAGTAACTCATGAATAGTATTCCGGTAATAATATCCAAATGTTATCAAT
The DNA here is from genome assembly GCA_020205605.1 of Panax ginseng. NCBI lineage: Eukaryota > Viridiplantae > Streptophyta > Magnoliopsida > Apiales > Araliaceae > Panax > Panax ginseng. The sequence goes on from CM035137.1 coordinate 35,642,159, forward strand.
TACTTAATAATCTCATAATCTAATATCATTAATATTATAACAATATTTTAATCATTTCTTAAACTTATAAACAATTTATTTTAATTGTTTACACTTTCCTAATTAATGCATTTAATCATCCAAAAAGGCCAAACTCATAAGATTTCATCACTAATAACCAAAACCCTCATCAAAAATCTGCATATACCTTATATAGGATTCCCAAGCCATAAAATCCTATTTTTCAATTTCTTTTACTTCACATAACATATTTAATTCATTTACTCATAACTAATTCATTTTCATGAAAAATACCAAATCAGTCCCAAAAATATTTCTTTTCTGGGATTTAACAGAATATAGTCCCATATTGAACATATATTTTCTCTCGAAATTTTTAAAATTCATTTACTATTTTTCATATGGCTAAAACGCCAATATTTAGACATTTATCATAAATTGTACTTTTGTCCAAAAATTTCAAATTACAGTGGTATACCTCTGTTATATACATGTACTCCCAATAAAAATTTCACCAATTTTGGAGTTAACCATAAAGAGTTATAAGGGTTTACTTTTAAAATAGTCTTTTCCCATAAAATCCATAACTCTTAATATATACATCCAAAAATTGCCATTTTTGGACACAATCTAGAAAACTCATCAAATTATCATTTTAAAGTTTTCCAGAATTTTTGAGGGTCAAAAAAATTACGAAACTACCCCTGGCAGAAACCCCTTTTGAATGAAAATACTATTCATATGAATACAAAGGATCATTCACCATGCATGCGGTAATCCACATAGACAGGCTATTCCAACAAAATAATAAAAAATGGAATAACAGAAGAATTCACCATGTATACGGTAGTCCGCGTAGACAAAGTTATTCCAATGTAATAATAAAGAATGGAATAATGTAAGAATTCACCAGCATGCGATAGAAAGCACGACATATTGTTATTCCAATGTAATAATAAATAACGGAACCAGTCATGCATAATTCAGATGATGATGTGATATTCCAATGTATAATAAAGAATGGAACCAGTCATGCGTAATTCACACGCATGTGATATTCCAATGTAATAATAAAGAATGGAACCAAGTCATGCATAATATGCATGCATACATGATATTCCAATAGAATAATAAAGAATGGAATAATGTAAGAATTTCACCATATATACTGGTAGTCCATGTATACAAAAGTTATTCCAATCAATAATAAGGAATGGAATAACAATAGCTCTCTTCATGAATACGAAAAGAAATAATACCCTTACCTCTCGTAAGAAGATCGGATACCGGAGTAGTGAAGTGGCGGTACTCTCTTCTTCTTTCTCTCTATAGCTTCTCTCTCTATAATTGCTCTTGTGAGTCTTAGTGAATTGGTGAGAATGAAGGATGAATGAGCTTCTATTTATAGGAAAATATAGTTTTGATAATTGCACGTTTTGGGGCTCAAAATATTACAGTATAATACCTTCCTCTTTTTTTTCATTTTTAATTTAGTCCTGCAAGTATTATCAAATTTGCACCACCTCCCCTAATATTAAATCATGTGAATCAATAGTAAATCATGTGACTCAATTGTTCCAAACATGTGAAAAAAATAATTACAGTATAGTACCTTCATCTATACCTCCATTTTTAATTTAGTCATGCAAGTATTATCAATCTTGCACCAACTCCCCTAATAGTAAATCATGTGAATCAATAGTACACAAATGTGAACACATAGTTATAAGCATGTGAATTAATAGCAATTAATTGCTCATTTATTCGGTTAATTACCCGATTGGTCAATATAACCTCTAGATATTAATTATTATCAAAATAAATGTCGATTTCCACTAATACTAATAATTCCCACACAATAGAATTAACAATTTCATCTTTAATCAACACGGACTTATTCATCATTAATATTATAACTCACAATATTTAACAACCAAATGCGCTCCTGTGAAAGAGGGGCTTTCCGATAAGGATTTCTCCTTATTGGCGCCAATTAATTAGATTAACTAACTCTCCTCGATGTAACTTCTAGACATCATCAATATTGCAAATAATAATATGAATAACTTTGTCATCTCAATTATTGATTTAATAATATAAATTATTATGACAATAATTGAATAAAACTGAGTGACTTCTCATGTAAGAATCAATAATCAAAGATACTCTACAATACCGTGTGCTACTATGCAACCACACGTATTACTAGACTTTTACCACCGATTATTTTATGTCAACTTGCTTACTTTAAAAAAGTTTCACATATCACCCTTAACTTCAATCTTTTATCAATTTAACCATTTACTAAATAGAATAATTATAAGAAAATTGAATACTTTCATTTCATAAAATTCGGGGTCTCACACAAGATGTTTGTTAATCGAAGTTGGATGGAATTTAGGGTAGCCACTGATAAGAGTGGGCTTAACTTTGAGTACCGTAGTGGGGTTGAACAGTTTCCTAATTTTCTCGTTTGAGCGTGTCAGCGGCGATGAGATTAGATGTCCTTGTAAGTGGTGTGTGAATGAAGTGTGGAAGGAAAGGAGTGATGCCATGTGCTTATTTGCGTATGGGTTCAAGCGGGGTTATACGACATGGATCTATCATGGAGAAACCTGGTTAGATGAAAATGAATCAGAACCAAAATCCAGAGGTGACGAAACCTTTGATTGTACTAACATGGTAGTCGAAGCTGCTAGTTCATACTTCCAGTGGAATATAGACAAGGATGACGTAGCATTGAGCAATGTCCGAATGATGGGGCTAAGGGTTTCTTTGAGTTATTTCACGAATCAGTGACGCCACTGTATGAAAGGCATAAAAAGCACACCGTCTTATCTACAGTTACTAAGTTTTTACACTTCAAGAACGAGCATGACTATAGCAAGAAAGGTTTTAATGAACTGCTAAACATTGTGAAGGAGTGCTTACTTGCAGGTAATAAGTTACCGGAGTCGTACTTGATGTGAAGAAAATGGTCAAAAGGCTCAATCTAGAGTATGAGAAGATTGATGCTTCTGAGAATGACTGTATATTGTATTACAGTGATGTTAATAAAGATAAGAGGTCATGTGATATTTATGGTACAAGTAGATATTGTGAACAACACAAAAAAAAGGGAAAAGACGTGCCAAGAAAGATCTTACATCCCATTTCACCGAGGCTTCAGCGGTTGTTCATGCCAACACATACCACTGAGTATATGAGGTGGCACTCTACACGGCACATAGTCGAAGATCAACTGACTCACCCGATAAATGGGATTGAGTGGAAAAATTTTGATAAAAATAACCCCTCGTTTGTTGAAGAGGTTCGCAATGTTAGGCTTAGACTTGCTACGGATGGGTTTAATCCATTTAATGGGCTTTACACCAAGCCCTACTCAACTTGGCCGGTGATTATTGTTGTGTATAACAACCCGCCTTAGATGTGCATGAAAGATCCCTACCCGCCTTGGGCGTCAAAATGACACGCAAACACAGACATAGCACCGTATAGATATTAGGCACACGTTACACATTATGGGACTAAATTCTGATATACGGAGGCCGAGTTATCAGCCCATTTACCTAACTTACAAAAACTTAGAACAATAGTCAAAAAAGAGACTAAAACCCACCTCGGGTGTCAAAATGACATGCAAACATAGACCTAGCACTGTATAGATATTAGGCACATGTTACAATTTACGGGACTTGATTCCGATATACGGAGGCCGATTTATCAGCCCATTTGCCTAACTTATAAAAACTTAGAATAATTGTCAAAAAAGAGACCGAAAACACTTCTCTAAGGCCAAAAATGACATGCAAACACGTATATAGTAATCAGATAGATATTAGGCACGCGTTACAACTTACGGGACTCGATTCTGATATACAGAGGTCGAGTTACCAGCCCGTTTGCCAAACTTACAAAAAATTAGAACAATAGTCAAAAAAGAGACCAAAACCTGCCTCAGGTGTCGAAATGACACGCAAACATAGACATAACACCTCATAGATATTAGACACATGTTAGAACTTATGGGACTCAATTTCGATATACGGAGGCCGTGTTATCAGCCCGTTTGCCTACTTTGTTAAAACTTAAAGAATGCAAACTAAAATAATTTGAATATGTTCTCTTTTCGACTTTGTTATTAATATTTTAATTTTGTAGGGTCTTGTTGACGAGATTCGTGGAGGTGGAGGTTGTAGCGCCCCCAAATCCGAGCCCCTTGAACCACAGACCTGGTGTGTCACGATACATCATCTTCATACATATTCTATAAACTAATGCAGAATTATAAACATAATTTGTTTATTACACAATGGTTCTGTAACATTTCCCAAGGTCAACAACCTTTATCTTAATACATACCTTTAATAATTCACAAGGTTTACATCATCAATTTACTTTAGTTATCATAATAGATAAATGTCCATATAAAAATAATCTCCATCTTTTCATTTGCCTTTGTCCTTCTTTGAGCATTCAGGTTAAACTGAAATATATTTATGATATAGTAAGGGTGAGCAACTACTTTTCTTAGCAAGTTTAAATACAATAAAGATATATCATGATTGAAAGAAAGAATAAGCTTTCAAGTTTTCAACAATACAATGATTGTGAAAGAGCATGAATCAAATTTCAATACATAGATGATTGAATTAATAACGCTGAGTGGTCAACAATGACCATGAACAAATACTTTGGTAATGAAGGTGATCAGCCTTTCATATCTGATAAACATATGCAATGTGCACTAAGTGTGAATTCATAATCATAGATGTGGAATAATTATCAATAATTAAACCACTAGCATTCTGGAAAATTATTAACTCGAGTTTGAGTTAGAAAACTTGCAAGTACCGTTGATTATCACTAAGCAATCTAATTTAATCTCTTATGAAAGACCTATCATTAATAAGATCAATCCTCCAATTAGCATACTACATTTTATCTAACAACACTATTACTCAAATAATAAATTAGCTAACATTTAGCCACATAATCAAACATTGAATAATTATTTAACTCACTGGTAATATTATCATCATTTGATAATATTATTATCACATAACCATCATCTTAAATTCTCGTCTAATATTATTAATCTTTTAATAATATTTTATTTACTTCTCAATTTCTTAGTAATATCTTAATCATTTACAAATATTATTAATCATTTAATAATATTTTAATCACCTTCTAATATTATTAATTAGTTAATAATATTCAAATCATTTACTAATATTATTAATCATTTAATAATATTTTAATCACCTTCTAATATTATTAATCATGTAATAATATTTTACTTTTTTCATAAATAATAAATATCTCACACATTTTAAGATGCAAATATTTTATATCTTGAACCTTAAACCATTTATATTCCTTTTTAGAAATATCATTTACCTTTATTCGCAAATTTGAGGTTTAAACAGCTAATACATAACTTTTATAGTAAAACTCAATTTATTATATTATTTCTTTAATTTAAATATTTTTTAATCATTTTGTCCGTTCATGAGTCAACACGATCCGTTGCCTCATATACAAATATTTTTTTCATGCTAGCACATTCGCTTTATTTTTCATTTTACAAATATTTGCATTTTTGTTATATATATATATATACTCAAAATTATGCGCCACTTAGTTCTTCTTATAATTCTTTCATTTCGCCCTTAATGGTATCAGAGCCAAGTTGTTTGTTGTTCTAGTTGCTGGGTAAGAACTTTTCAGTCATTCATCTTTCCACTTTTCAAAATTCTCTTTTCCTCTTGTTCTGAAGTCACCTAACTTACTGTAGTCCACCTTGTTCGTGTCTAACCTTTATAAGTCTCTTGTGTGAGCAGTGTCAGGTTATAGAACACAGGTATGAGTCTGCTTAGGGTAAGAGGGTATGCATGAATGAACAATAAGTAAAACTTAGTTTTGAAACTTTTAAAAGATGAATAGATTGTTTAGATCTAACTCCTCAGCTAGTAACCGGTCAACTTTGCCTCATGTTCCTAACATAGTTAACCAAGAAGAACATAGTTATGAGAACATTAGTCAAGTTTTAAGTAATTGGAACATACCTAAAGTTTCTCCTAGAGAAATTTACCAGTCATCCTTTTTGGATAACTTTAAGACCGATTATAATGTAAAAACTGTTGAAAAAGTTTATGCTATTAATAAAGAATATGAAAGTTATAGTCTTTTATCTCCTGATGTTATTAAAAACATAAGAAAAAGGGTTATAATTTCATTCATATTAGTCTAGTTCAAGTTGCAGTTAAACCATTAAACATCAAAGGAATTAACTCAAGTATCTACCTCTGTCTTAGAGATGCTAGATTTCTTAATTATTACCCAAGTATCATTGGCATAATGAAATCAAGTCTGCATAATGGACCTATACATTTCAATTGCTTTCCTGATTTCACATTAAGCCTAAGTGATCACAATCTATTAAAAGCTTTAACTTTAAATATTAAAACTACAGGAGAAATCACTCACATGGTAAAGGGTTCTTAGCCTTTAGCTTTGATTTATAGGATTTACTATAAGACTATGAAAACAAACTTAAATGTTCATGCTCTTAATAAAAGTCCTAAAGATCAAACTGTTTTAATTCAAAGTTCAACTAGTGATGCTAATGTTCAGATCCCGAGAACCATCCTCTGGAAAGACATTACATTTCCTAGTCAATGGACTTTACCCAGTGAAATACCTCAACAACCAGTCATTAACAACTTGTTAAATGTTGAAAATGTTACACAATTATAGAAGAGACACTGAAGTTCTTAGTAAACCCTTCTATTAAAGATATAAAAATGAAAGGTATCCTTAATCAAGGTCAAGCTAGTCATCCTTGTTATACCCATAATGATCATGTAGAAGAGGAAAATTCTTATTCTCCTACTCCTTCTGAGTTTCCTACTTAGTCAGACTTTGAAGTCCCTATTAGTTAAGAGTTATTAAAAAGGAATTCAAATTAGATTGGGATAATCTTGTTAAAGATTTTAATTTCAAATCTAATAAAGAAAAAAGACATTTATTTCGTTCTAATCATCCTATTGATAAGGAACGAGATAAGGTTATTAATATATGGAAGCGATTTACTAATAATGAGCAGATAAACATTACTTTTTTCGATTGGTATGACCAATATCAGGGTAAATGTAATGTTATAACTAAGACTCAGTGGATTAAAGAAGATAAGTCAAGAGTTTTTTCTAGTCATCCTCCTCTTGAAACTGTTCTTCTCCCAGTTAAAAACACATCGGTTGTTGCCAGTCCTTTTAAGATTTCGGATGGTAATAAAGATGATAAGAAAATTATTGAACAGTTAAATTTCAAGAATCGATATTCAGCAACCATAAAAGTTAGCCTATAAGATCAAGAAAAATTTGAAGAATCAATTATTAAAAAACCTGGTTCAAAGATTGAACAACCTTTGTTAAAATTACCAGAAAATAGAGCTAAACTAGGTTTACCTAATAATGATGGTGAACTTGTCAAAGTTATTGATAAATTTATTAAAAAATTAAAAACTTAAGCTGGCACGAGTGGCACAATAGCTATCATTGATCAGATTGAATCTGATAATGAAAGCAATATTCCCTATGAACAAATTCGACATTTGCTTTCATATCTTAATGATCACTAAATAAATTAACAAAATAATAACACTAAAGATATAAGGAATTGGTATTCTAGATCTACTCCTCCGGATTTACAATTCGAAGAGAAAAATCTAGATAAACAATTCTCTGTTTCTTCTAATAAAATTTAAAAATGGAATATTGATGGGTTTAGTGAACAAGAAATTTTAAATAAATTAAATCACATGTCCATGGTAGCTAATAGCTATATTACTAAATTCAACAATCTGACTCGGCCAGATATCATTGAGTTAATAACTAGTGGATTTACTGGTATTCTTAGATCCTGGTGGGAAAACATCTCACAGAAGAGACTAGGTTATCAATAATCCATGTTGTCTAACTGGACGACGACGGTAACTCCATCTTTGATGAAGATGTTGGTGTTGGTCCGCCGGATGGAGTTAATACTTTAATATTTACTATAATTAAATATTTTTTTAACACCCCTAGTAATATCACAAAAAGAATTCACGATCAGTTAAGTAATCTCACTTGTCCCACTCTAAGTGATTTTAGATGATACAAGGATGTGTTTACTTCTCGAGTTATGATGCGTAATGATAGCAATAAACTATTTTGGAAAGAAAAATTTGTTAATGGTTTACCTTCATTATTTGCTCATAAAGTTCGTGAAGAATTGAGTAAAAATCTAGGTTATATTGATTATGACGATCTAACCTATGGTTATATTATCAGTTATATTCAAAAAATTGGATTAAAAATGTGCATTGATTTTAAACTTGCTAAACAAGCTAGCAAAGATAAAAACAAAGCTAAATATGAGTTAGGGACTTTTTGTGAACAATATGGTTTACCCCCTGTTGCTCCCTCTAGAAGAAAGCACAGACATAAACATGTTGATCCTCACAAAAGTTACAGAGGCATAAAAGAAGGCATATTCAAAATAAAAATAATAAAAATCAAGATAATTATTATAATAAACCTAAACCATCATGTAAAAAACACATCAAAAAATCTAAAAAATATGATAAAAGTAAAATTGTTTGTCATAATTGTGGGCAGAAAGGACACTATAAAAACGAGTGTAAGATAAAACAAAAGTTATCTCAGTTAAATATTTCTAATATCTACTGAACAACTTTTATAATTAATGAGGATTGAGAACAACATCAGTAATGATGAGGGTTCTGATATTCCTTATTCCTCTAATAACAGTATTAGTAACAATGAAACAGATAGTGACAATGAAGAAGTTACTATTTGCGCTGATAATTATAACGAAAATTGTTGCAATAAAAGGTTAAATATGATTACTAAAGAGGAAGAAGAAAGCTCTTTGTTAATCGATCTAATTAGTAAAATTTCTGATCCTGAGTTAAAAATCCAGTATACAAGATAATTAAAAGATTTATTAACTAAAGATAACAAAGTTAAAAATAAAATTATTAAGGCCAAAGAAAAGCCTATATTCAGCCTTAATAAGACTCTTGAAAGATTTAAATCTCCCGTTAAAGAAGTCACCCTCCCTGAGTTAAATCAAGAAGTTAATAAACTTAAAAGAGAGATTTCTAACCTAAAGTTAGATGTTTCTAATTTAAGAAAAGAAATTGAAGACAAAAATTTGACCTTCAAGTTCATGATTCCTCTTCTAGTGATGAAAATCACGATGAACCAGAATCATCAGATACTAAAGAAGAGCCAGATCTTTTTGTTCAAGGTCTTTCTCTTAAAAGAATTAAAGATATAACCATCCAAAATGGTATATCTCCATTAGATTGGTTATTGATAAAACCTTCTCAATACAACTTCCTGCCTTAGTTGATACAGGGGCAGATCTGAATTGTATCCAAGAAGGTTTAATCCCTATTAAGTATTATAAGAAAACTACTGAAAAGTTAAATTCGGCTAATGGTAGTCAAATGAAAATAAAATATAAACTGCCTAAGGTTCATATTTGTCAAGATGACATGTGTTTTAAGACATCATTTGTTTTAATTCGCAATCTTACAGATAAGATCATCTTAGGATTATACCGTTTATATATTTATTGTATCCTTTTACTATTAGTAATGAAGGATTAAGCTGTAAACATTTAGGTAAAAAGATAACGTTTAAGTTTCTTATTAAACCTAAAGAGAGAGATTTAAGATTCATCTAAGATGAATCTAAATCTTTGAATTTATTAAATTGCAAATTCATCCATTTAAACTTCTTAAAAGAAGAAATTAAGTAAAAGCATATTGAAGAACATCTTAATAATAAAGGGATTCAAGAAAAGATTGAAGAGTTAAAAACTTATTTAAAAGAAAACCTTTGTTCTAATTCTCTTAATGCTTTTTGGCATCGGAAGAAACACGTTGTAAGGCTTCCTTACGCCAAGGAATTCAAAGAAAATTTAATTCCTACTAAGGCTAGGCCGATAAAAATGAGTCATAAAAAAATGGAGTTATGCAAGAAAGAAATTAATGATCTCCCTAATAAAGGATTAATTAAACCTAGTAAATCCCCCTGGTCCTGTCATGCCTTTTATGTCAACAATGAAGCAGAGAAGGAAAGAGGTGTTCCCCATCTAGTTATTAATTATAAATCATTAAACAAAGTCCTTGAATGGATTAGGTATCCTTTACCCAATAAAGAAGACCTCATTAATAGGTTAAGCAATGCCACTATTTTTAGTAAGTTTGACCTTAAATCTAGATTCTGGCAAATCGCCATTCACCCCGAGGATAGGTACAAAACCGCCTTTACCACACCATTTGGTCATTACGGGTGGAATGTTCAGGCCTTTGGTCTGAAAAATGCCCCTAGTGAATTTCAGAATATTCTCAATGACATTTTGAATCCTTTCAATCATTTTAGCATTGTTTACATTGACGATATTCTTATTTTCTCCAAATCCATTGAAGAACACATTAAACACTTGAATTAGTTTTTCAAAATAGTTAAAAACAATGGACTTGTTCTGTCTCCTTCCAAATGCATTTTATTTCAGACTAAAGTTCGATTTCTTGGTCTCAATATTTATCAAGGACTTATTCAACCAATTGATAGAGCTATTCAATTTGCTGACAGATTTTTTGATAAGATTACCAATAAAACCCAGCTACAGAGATTTCTAGGCTAGCTCAATTATATTGGCAAGTTCTATAAAAATCTCAGAAAAATTTGCAAACCTCTTTTCAAATACATTGCAAGACAATCCGCCTTGACTTCTTACATTCACACTTCCGTCATTCCAAATAGTTAAAAAATATGTTAAGGCTTTTCTCGCTTTGGAATTTCCAATGATTCAAATTTCTTCATTCATAAAGACCCCAACTTTATGAATAAAGAATAATTTTCTCGAAATATATTTTTTATGAATATTATGGTGTGGATTTGATATAATGTTATAGTTGTGGGTAATATTTACAAATTTTGCAAAGTAAGCAAGTGGTTATATAATATTAGATTGGTTAGGGAATATTCGTTTTAACGAGGGAATATTAAATGCGATGACACAATCATTAGTGGACCCCAGCGGAAGTATTATAAGTAGTTAGAAAATGACATAATTATCTTTTTATAAAAATAACGGCGGAAGTTTTCTTAGTTAAAGCTGTTGAACTACTACGGTAGTAAAAAAATACGATGTCTGGCGTGGTTGCATAGTAGCACACGGTATTGATTATTGATCTTTACGTGAGAAGTCACTCGGTTATACTCAATTATTACTACGATAATTCTTGCATCATATCTCTCGTATTATTGATTCGATTATTGTCACGTATCATCTGCATAATATGATATATTATTAAATCAATAATTGAGGCGACAAAGTTATTCATATTATTAAATTGCAATATTTACAATGTCTAGAAGTTACATCGAGGAGAGTTTTGGTCATCTAATTGCGCGCCAATAAGGAGAAATCCTTATCGGAAAGCCCCCTCTTTCACAGGAATGACACGTTTGTTAAATATTGTGAGTTATAATATTAATGATGAATAAGTTAAGTGTTGATTAAAGATGAAATTGATAGTTCCATTGTGTTGGAATTATTAGTGTTAGTGGAAATCGACATTTATTTGATATTAATTGATGTCTGGAAGTTATCTTGACCGATCGGGTAATTAATAGGATAAATGAGCAATTAATTGCTATTAATTCACATGATTATAACTATTTGTTCACATGTGTGTACTATTGATTCACATTCTTGTACTATTAGGGGAGTTGGTGCAAGATTGATAATACTTGCATGACTAAGTTAAAAATGGAGGTATAGATGGAGTCTTATCTTTGTAATTAGTATTTTCACATGATTATAACTATTGATTCACATGATTGAACTATTGATTCACATTATTTACTATTAGGGGAGGTGGTGCAAGTTTGATAATACTTGCGGGACTAAATTAAAAATGAAAGAAAAAGTTGAAGGTATTGTCTTTGTAATATTTGAGCCCCAAAGCGTGCGAATTATCGAAACTATATTTTCTATAAATAGAAGCTCATTCTTCCTTCATTTCTCACCAATTCACTAAAGCTATAGAGCAATTATTATAGAGAGAAATTATAGAGAGAAAGAAGAAGAAATCTGCTACTTCTCTACTCCGATATCCAGTTTCTTTCTAAGGTAAGGGGTATTATTTCTTTCGTATTCATGAAGAGAGCTTACATTATTCCATTCTTTATTATTATGTTGGAATAACTTTGTACATCTGAAATCTACATACATGGTGAAATTCTTACATTATTCCATTCTTTATTATTATATTGGAATAATTCATCTATGCTATTCTGGCATTCTTTTCTTATTTATTCCATTCTTTATTATTATTTGGAATATTTATTATTATGCATGCGAATTCACATGCTAGATTCTGTTCCATTCCATTCTTTATTATTACATTGGAATAACTTTTATGCATGCGATCTATCGCATGCATGGTGAATTCTTTGTTATTCCATTCTTTATTATTACATTGGAATATCACATGCATGCGGGATTCGCTAGACACAGTTCCATTCTTTATTATTACATTTGGAATAACACATGCATGCGGATTACTATCGCATGCATGGTGAATTCTTACATTATTCCATTCTTTATTATTACATTTGGAATATCACATGCATGCATGATTCACGCGTGACACAGTTCCATTCTTTATTATTACATTGGAATAACACATATATGTGTGGATTATCACATGCATGGTGAATGATCCTTAATTATTCATTCCTTATTAAATTGTGGAAATGATGCATCTCGTGGATTCTGCATGGCGGGTGAAAATCCATTTGCAGTTTCATATATTCTATGATACTCATTTGGTTAAAGTTTTGGCTTCTATACTCCATGAAATTAGTAGAATATCCTGGATATTTGCGCTTCATCCGGTATCTTTTCATGGAAATATTCTTCTGAGCATTCTTGAATTTTACTCCACAAAGCAGTATCATGTTGACAATTTGGACGTAATTGATTTCAAGATAAATTAACTTATAAATCTTTAAAATTTATTCTTGAACTTGTTTTATTGAATTATTATGTCATTGTCATCATCCTCATGCTTATATTGTGATGAAAGTCATCTTTGGCTTACGTGCATAGATGGACTTGGTATGATTATGACCAGGGATTATTCGGTATAATCGTGACACATAATGTTATAAATGATGTGGTAAAAGTCCTCGATAGCTTTGTAGTGCATTGATGGATAAGTTTTTGGAATAATTATGACCGGGATTATTCGGTATAGTCATGACCATTGATGATTTAATGAATATCCTTGGCCCGTAGTGCAAGGATGACTCGATGATGTGGTTTATTTATTAAGTTTGAGTCTCGTGATAAAAATTGATGAAAACATTTTAAATCATAGAAGATAGTAGATATCATGCTCTACTTGACTCTTCTAATGGATTGCTTATTCATTGCAGTTAAACTTGATGTCTATTGTATTTTATCGGTTTAACATTGTTGAAGACTAATGATAATTTATTACGCATTATCTTAGTCATAATATTTCTTCTTGGGCTAGTTGAGCTCACCCTTTCTTTCATTTATTCTCTTGAGGAAATGAGAATATGGCGGGACTAGTCGGGGAGCGGAGTGATGGTCCGGATGATAGCATTAGTAGTCCTCACTTTATTACATTAAATAGTGTGACAATAAATGTAATGAGGACTCCATTGAGTGTGGATATTGTCTAGATGACAATATTCTTATTAAAACTCTTAGATTATGTTTTGTAAGTATTTTACATTTTTTGTATAATTAAGTTGTATTTGAATTTTGTACCATGTATTTGGCGACTCAAGATGGGTGATGTATACCTATTTTGGGGGCGTCACGGTTGGTATCAAAGCTTAGGGATATGATCCTGGTGAGATGTGAGACAAGAACTAGGAGGGAGAGGCGGGGAATTCCTTACGTAGTATGACCTACCTAAGTTTATTTGGTATTTAATTGGTCGGTCGAGTATAGGGATAATATGTGATATGTTAATTAACCCTTGTTTTGTGGCGATGTTTGAAAATGGCATCAAAAATGTTGAGATAAACAATGAAGCACATGAGGCCGTTGAGTCACCACAGTTAATGCCGGGATAATAATGTGCAACAGGAAGACAATAATCCTCATGTAAACAATAACACCGATGAAATGGTGAGCGATGGGATGTTCGGAGGCTTTATGCAATTCATGCAACATCGGTAAAAGCGGCTCTGTCCAAAATGCGGTGGAAACAACAACTCTCGGGATGGTCACCGCTTAAGCGATTCAAGGAGGCTGGGACCACCGGAGTTTTTGGAAGCCAAAACCACTTAAGGCGGAGGCGTGGATAAAGCGGATCAACAAGATATTTGATGTCTTGGGATGCTCAGGAGCAAAAGGTTCCTTTGCCACCTTCATGTTGCGGACGAGGTGATTCTTGGTGGGAATCTATAAAGCGTACTCGACTGCCGCCTTTTCAAAATGTCTTGGGAGAAGTTCGAAGAGTTTTCAATGACAAGTACTTTCACGAAAGTATTAAATCACATGAAGGAGGTAGAGTTCATCAAGCTTGAGCAAAACAATATGGCCAGTGGCGCGATCTGAAGCTAAGTTTGCGAGTTGTCTCGGTTTGCGTCCCACTTGGTTGATAATGAGGAGAGAATGGCGGATGTTTCTAAGAGGTTTGAAACAGAGATATGTCGATACCTAATTTCTCACAAAGCTGTGTTTGTATTAGGATGTTGTGAATAGGGCTCGATTATTGGAGCGCGATAATGAGTCAACCCAACCAAGAGAGGCAAACAAGTCGATAATACCCGATGGTAGCGATCATCGAGCGGTGACAACAAGCGTGGAGGAATCAACATGCGAAAATGATAATCACTTGGTGGTAATCATGGCCATGACAATAAGAGTGGACATTTCAAGAAGAGGAGATTCAACAAGGATGGAAAGGCGTCGGCACCAAGACTGTTGTTAAGGAAGGAGAAGCGACCACCACCGGTTGCGTATGTTACAAATGTGGAGGGAAGGACACATAAGTCCAAAGCGCGATCATCACGGTCAAAAGCGTGTTATAATTGTGGAAAAGAAGGTCACTAGCCCAATTTTGTCGTGCACCAAAGTCAAGTCCAATTTGGGATGGAGGCATCAAAGGGTGTCCCAGACAAGACAAAAATCGGTAGTTCAAGGGAGGCGTTTGTCGTAACCTCCCAAAAGCGAGGAATCCGAGCGAGGGTGATCACGGGTAAGCTAATCATAAACTCTAGCGAAGTTTATACTTTATTTGATACTGGGTTCTACCCATTCCTTTATTTCTCTCCTACTTGCGCTCAACGTTTAAATTTGACTCAGGAGAAATTAGACTTTGACTTATCTGTTGAAACTCCATTGGGAGAAACCTTCATTACATCCACGGTTTATAAGTCTTGTTTGATTCAAATCGGTAACATATGCGTTACTGTCGATCTTATTTCTTTGAAAATACTTGCATTTGATGTGATTTTAGGGGTTGATTGGTTAACTACTCATCATGCTAAAATCGATTGTTTTAAATAAGGTTGTTAGCTTTCATATTCTAACCAACCTATTATGCGAATTCAAACAACCAAACCACTAAAATCAATCAACATGTCATATCAAGTCATAAAGCTATTCGTTTATTGAAAAATGGATGTCAAGCTTTCTTAGCCCATATCATGGATTTAAATAAAAATACGTCGATTTGAATGATATTTCTATTGTTAATAAATTTCTGACGTATTCCACGAAGAACTTCTGGCCTACCCCCAGGCGTGAAATTGAATTTTGTATCGACCTTGAATCCGGTACAAAACCCATTTCCAAAGCCCCATGTCGAATGGCTCTATTGAACTTGAGAGTTAAAAACCCAACTACTGAGAATTGTTAGACATCGGTTTCATTAAATCTAGTATGTCTCCTTGGGGTGCTCTGTTACATTAAGTGAAGAAGAAAGATGGAAGTATCGACTTTGTATTGATTATCGGGAGTTGAATCATGTCACCATCAAAAATAGGTGCCGTTGCCTCGCATTGATGACTGTTTGACCCGATTGCAAGGAGCCAAATTCTTTTCAAAGATTGATCTTCATTAGGATATCATCGATTGAAGATTAAAACTAATGACATTCAAAGCTGCTTTTCGAACTAAAGTGCGGGCATTATGAATTCCTAGTCATGTCTTTTGGATTGACTAATGCTCCTGCTTGCCTTCATGGATATGATGAACCAAAGTATTCAAGGAATATTTGGATCACTTTGTGGTCGTCTTTATTGATGACATCCTCATATACTCCAAAACCCGTGAAGACCATGAGCAACACTTGAGGCGATACTCCAAAAGCTTCGTGAAAACAAGCTTTATGCCAAGTTAAAGAAATGCGAGTTACGGCTTGAGGAAGTTGCATTCCTTGAGCGCGTGATATCAAATCATGGAATATCTGTTGACCCGGCAAAGATTGAAGCAATTCAAAGTTGGGAGCAACCTAAGTCGATGGACAAAAATCGTAGCTTTCTCGGCTTAGATGGTTATTATCGGAAAGATTAATAGAAGGGTTTTCTCGAATCGCTACTCCATTAACTTCGGTGACTCGAAAAGATACAAAATTCGGTTGGAGCGAGGAATGTGAAAAGAGTTTTCAAGAACTCGAGAGAGACTCATTTCGGCACACATTACGACAATACCATCGGCTCGAGAGGATTTGTCATCTCTCTGATGATGCTTGAGCAAAGGTTAGGATGTGTTCTCATGCAACATGGGAAAGTCATAGCCTATGCCTCTCGACAACTCAAAAGAATATGAGAGGAATTATCCTACTCATGATCTAGAGTTAGCGGCCCGATCATTTTTGCTTACTTAAGATTTGGAGGCATTACATATATGGAGAAGGGTGGAGATCTATCACGGATCATAAAAGCCTCAAATATTTCTTCACTCAAAAGGAACTCAACATGCGGCAACGACGATGGCTTGAGTTGTTGAAAGATTATGATCATACCATCCAATACCATCTGGAAAAGCGAGCGTAGTAGTGATGCGTTGAGTAGAAAGATCATATCTTGGTGCGAGTGCAATATTATCAACGCAAAGACCCATTTTGTATGACTTGGAAAGGATGAAAATAGAGTTAAAGACTCCGAGGACCCATGTGATGATGGTGAATATCTGAGTGGAACCGACTTTAATCGATAAAGTTAAAGTTTGCTCAAACTACTGACACTGAGGTGATGTCGTATGAAGAAGAAAGTGCAAGAAGGTGCTATTAGGAAGCAAGAATCGATGAAGAAGGAATACTTGAGTCAACTCCGGACTTTGTGTTCCTAACTATTTACGACTTGAAGTATAAAATCATGATGGAGCGCTACACACACAGTTTTTGGATCCATCACAGGAGTACCAAAATGTATCGTGAGCTTCGACATACATTTTGGTGGAGCAATATGAAGAGAGAGATAGCGGGGTTTATCTCAAGGTGTCTAACTTGTCAACGAGTCAAGGCGGAGCATCAAGTGCCAAAAGGTCCATTGCAACCACTTGAAATTCCAAAATGGAAGTGGGAGCACATTACCATGGATTTCGTTACTGGTCTTCCCAAGGTTTCTCAAGGCATAGATGCGATTTGGGTCATTATTGATAGATTGACCAAGTCTACTCATTTCTTACCGATACGAGAAACTTATACACTCGAACGTCTTACTAGTATGTACATAAACGAGATTGTAAGATTGCATGGTATGCCAGTATCCATAGTTTCTGATCGAGACCCAAGATTCACTTCAAGATTTTGGGTTAGTTTGCAAAAAGCTATGAGCGCGGTTTATGATTTAGTTCGGCATATCATCCTCAAAGCGGATGGGCGATCGGAAAGGACTATTCAAACTCTTGAAGATTTATTAAGACTCTGTGTCCTTGACTTCAAGGGAAGTTGGGACAAGTTCTTACCATTGGTGGAGTTTTCCTATAACAACAGTTATCAAGCAAGTATTGGCATGGCTCCATTTGAGGCGTTGTATGGAAGAAAGTGTTATTCTCCAGTATGCTGGGATGAGGTGGGTGAAGCAACGTTGTTGGGACCGGATTTGGTACGTATGACTATGAAAAAGATTCAAATGATCCGACAACGTATAAAAACCTCACAAGATCGACAAAAGAGTTATGTTGATCTTCATCGAAAGGACGTGGAATTCAATATTGGAGATCATATGTTGTTACGTGTTGCTCCGTGGAAAGGAGTTACGAGATTTAGAAAGAGAGGAAAGCTTAATCCTTGATTCATTGGCCCATTTTTAATACTTGACCGAGTAGGAACTGTGGCCTATAGACTCGCTTTCTGCTTAAGTATGTCTAAATGTTCATAACGTTTTCCACATATCTATGTTACGTAAATATGTGAAAGACCCGAACCATATTATTGAATTAGAACCAGACGAGATAGATGAAGATTTAATGTATGAAGAGTTACCTGTTAAAATCTTGGATAAGAAGGATCATATTCTACGCTCCAAGGTTATACCTCAAGTCAAAGTTTTGTGGAGAAACCACGATGTGGAAGAAATGACCTGGGAGTTTGAATCTGAGATGAAGTCAAAATATCCTCACCTCTTCAATATACCAAGTACGTACCCTAATTTCGAGGATGAAATTTCATAAGAAGGGGAGGTTATAAGACCCCAACTTTTATGAATAAAGAATAATTTTCTCGAAATATATTTTTGAATAGTATGGTGTGGATTTGATATAATGTTATAGTTGTGGGTAATATTTACAAATTTTGCAAAGTAAGCAAGTGGTTATATAATATTCGAGTGGTCGGAGAATATTCGTTTTAACAGGGAATATTCGTACGATGGCACAATCATTGGTGGACCCCACAACGGAAGTATTGTCGTAGTTAGAAAATGACATAATTATCTTTTTATAAAAATAACGGCGGAAGTTTTACAGTTAAACTGTTGAACTACCCATAGTAAAAAATCTGATGTCTGGCGTGGTTGCATAGTAGCACACGGTATTGATTATTGATGCTTACGTGAAAGTCACTTAGTTATACTTAATTATTACTACGATAATTGTTTGCATCATATTTCTCATGTTATTGATTCGATTATTGTCACGCGATTATCATCGCATAATATGATATATTATTAAATCAATAATTGAGACGACAAAGTTATTCATATTATTAAATTGCAATATTTACAATGTCTAGAAGTTACATCGAGGAGAGGTTTGGTCATCTAATTGCGGCGCCAATAAGGAGAAATCCTTATCGGAAAGCCCCTCTTTCACTAGGAATAATAGATCTAGAAGGGGTTGAATAGATCCTTTTTAATTTCAAATACTTTTACGGTTTATTTTGTATTGCTAATAATTTAGCATATGACAAACATAAGAATCTTTTCAAGCCACAACGGAATAAGTAAAAGATCCCTTCATTGATATATTCATAATCATACATACATTGTTAGTAGAGTTAGTTCAATGGTAGCGGTTAAAACATACATAGCTTATTATAGCGGTTAATGTACATAATGTAAATGACATAAAGTAAAAGACACAAGGGGTTTTAAGTGGTTCGAGACTCAAGCTCCTAATCCACTCTTTCCGCTTTCAACTAGCGAGATTTCCACTAAGAAGGCGGCACCACGAATCACTAAGATTCCTTGAGGCCAATGACCTTGGGACTTGATTCACTAAGAACTCTTGAAGGCCAATGACCTTGGAACTTCTCTAGTTCCCTAGGAACTCTTCAAGCCCAGCAGGCTTGGAACTTCATTTAGTCCCTCCGGACAAGGACCCCTCAGGCCCTGGCTTCTTGTTGTTGAGTTGTTTGTTTGTTTGTTGGAGTTGGTACTGAGCTGCTAAGATGTCTTTAAGCTCTGAACATCTTCTGTACTTAGCAGCTTGGCGTGATCATCCTTGAAGTGCAGTTGAGTGTTGCATGATGCTCAGCTTCTTCAGTTACTCAACCACTTCTGATGATCCCTTGATGAACTGCCTTGAAGATCATTCCTCTTGATACTTGATGGTTGCACATGATGGGTTTCTAAGATGACTGTAAGCTCTTCTGCTAGGTACTTAGAAACTTTCTCATGCTTGCCACCATGATGGCGTTGGTGATCTTCTTTCTTGATACTTGATGCCTTCTCATGATGGACTTGCTAAGATGACTGTGAGCTCTCCTCTATGGTACTTAGAGTCTTCTCATGATGGACATCAAGATGACATTGATGCTCTTCTATCTCTCGGCAGTTCAGAACACTCTTTTTGTAGTAGAACTCTCACTTCTACATTGTAGAACTCTCACTTCTACTTCTTTCTTTTTCTGTCTCTAAGTGTTCTTGGTGGATCGTAGAGTGAGTCTTCAGACCTTCATTGGTCACTCACTATTTACGTTGGTTAGATCAGTCCACCACTTCTCCAAACTCAGCAACTCCAGCAACCCTCGATCTTTGAAGCTCTTGCTGATTTATACTCCTTCCCAATCCTTCCGTTGGAAAGTAGCCGTTGAAAGCTATTCAAATATCTTCACAGATCTCGAGTTGACTGAGGTAGACTGCAGATGTGACATGTCATACTTTTCTGACACTGCAGTCTACTGTTTCACCTACCCCGTCAGAGATGTCACTTTAATGTCTTGGGCAGGTCGAAGACTTTATTTCCTCCTTCTGATTTCTCGATCAGAGGTTGTCCTTTTGCATCGATGCTCTCAATAAGCTCTTGTCTAAATATTACCCTTCAGATTGAACCGTTGTCAATGCTTCAGTCTTCAGCTATTCGAACTCTACGATTCTGATGCATGTCTTCATGGACCTGATCGTAGTGTCTTGTTGACTGGTAGAGACAACACTACGATCTTGAAGAGTGTTGATTGGATCTTCAATGTAGAACACCTCTTCCTTCTCTTGTGCAGTGCTTCAACACTTCATTTTCCTCGTTGACTCTCGAATCTTCGATGGCTTGACTTCTTTGTTCGCCCTTCGAATATAGAAGACACTTCAGATTTGTGGCATGTCCAGCTCGCTTTCTCCTTGTGATCTCCCATTCACTTATCATCAATGGACTGACCCAATGCTTAATCACTTTAGCCTTGTTCTTGAAGCTCTCCAGTATCTCTATATGCACTACATCAGTTCTTTCTTTGTTTGGAAAACACTACGATCCCGGTAACTTCCAAGATCGTTGTCTTCTTTTCTTCTTGACAACCTCGCACTTGCTGACTTTCCTTAGTTAGTTCGATTCTGAAGTCTTCTTCGATCTCCTTGTGGAAGACTTCATCTCGAATGGCTTCATGACTCAATCTTGATCTTGATTGGGTTGGTGCTTAGATCTTCTATTAGCTTGCATGCCATTCGTTGAGTGCTCTTCTGGGTTTCCTTCATGGGGATGTATCTTTGCGGCTTAGACGAGGCTTCATTCCTTTGGATATTCAGGGAGTGCTCATTCGTTGAGAATCGTATTTGCTCTCTGATTACGCGCTTGGCATTGTGAGCACATCTGTTGAGGTCTTAGTTACTACACTCTATGATTCACTTTGGTACATACAGACACTACGACTCGAGATCGAGATCTTGACACTCTACGATTTACATCGTTGTGCTTGTTGTCTTCATCGATCTTGCTCGACTACGATCTCGCCTCGATATGATTAGTAGACTCTCGACTCTAAGTGTAGTCTACGATTCTTGACTTAGCTTTGGCGGATGCTCGATCGGCTCGTGGCGTGTTGTCTCTACGATTACGAACATGACTTCCTCGATGAACTACGATACGAGGAAGTTCTCCTCGACACACTACGATCCTTCCTCGTCTCTCCTGGAAGTCTCTTAACTCAAGAGATCTACTATCTTGCAGACTACGATTACGCCTTGATAGCTCTCGAGTTTTCCTTGACTCTCCGGCGGACTACGATTTACAGTGCGATGCTCGACGATCGAATGAGCCTATCTATTACATCATAAGATCAACCTAACATGCTTGATCTTTCTATATTTATAGTCCTTGTACATCATTTCTTTTTAAGGACTTTACAAAGCTGTTTTGCTTATGTAGGATCAACCTAACACATTTGATCAATTCATTCTAAGTCCTTGTACATATGTTTCTATTATCTATCAAAGGACTTTCTGACTTTTCTTAATGCAAGCATACTTGCATATTCATTCATATATATATATATATATATATATATATATATATATATCATAATCAAATCATATATAAATAGGAATATCATTCACATGTTTATTCCTGACAATCTCCCCCTATTTGATTATGACAAAAATAATAAGTGCATATGCATGTTATGAATGAATCTTATATACAGTGAGCAGCTGTATTTCTAAAATAGATAATCATGAATGTCATTTATAATGATGTGAAATTTAATATACTGACATTTTACATCCTGGATCCAGAACATACCTAACTAGTTAGAGATGTACCTCTTTTGGCTCCATGTATGCTTCCAGGATGTCTGTTGACCCAGCTATTCATCTGTTTGATTTCTTTGCTTCTGCTTCCCTTGGGATGTTGACTTCATTTCTTTTGTTTGCTCCTCTGCAGATGTATGCTCCTCTTCTTCTTCTGGCTCCCCCTTAGCCTTTGCAAATACAGGCTCATCATCCTTTGGCTCCCCCTCAGATGATGAACCAGCTTCTTCTTCTGCTGTCTTCTTCTTTGTCTTCTTGTCTTGTTTCCTTATGCTCTCCTTGCCCTTTCTTGAATACCTTTTACTCTGCCTCTTTCTATGCCTCTTTTTCTCCCCCTTTTTGTCATTAATCATTTGGGAGAGCTGCTCCATATTGGACATAAAATGTTCCATCGGTAGGAGGAGTTAGCAACTTCAATCTTGAGTTCTTGTTGGCTTAACTCAAGTTGCATAGAGAAAGACTGATTCAAGTTTCCAATCTTGTCAGAGAGGGCTTGGAGTTGTTCTTCATTTGCCTTCTGTGTTCGTAGAGCTTCTTCTTTTTGATCATTTATGGCCTTCAGATAGATGTGATCTCTTTCTTTGATTTTTAGATAAACATTAGCCATAATAGTTTGGATTCTGTCATGAACTGAATTATCTTCTATTGAAGTCAGCATCTTTGACTTTTCATTGATTTGAGATATCTTCTCAATCAAGTCATCAGAATTCTTCAACAATTCCTGCTCCATGGAAATTTGATCATCTGGTTGGGTAGCCTCTTATTGATCATTAGATTGAACTCTACGATCTGCTTCCTTGGACAGATTTTCGAAGGTGTTGAAAATCTGAAGAATCGTTGAGTTCCAATCACTGGTTGAGGATAAAGGAATGTCTGTCAGTTGTGCTTGAGCAGATGGAAGCTTCTTATTTTGTACTTGGATACCATCAGTAGTATAGTGAACTGACTCTACGATTATTTCCTTGGTCATGATCCTTCTTCCTTCTGAGTCCAACCTACGATCATAGGGGATATAGTTGTTGCCGGCATGTCTGTAGACCTTGTAGTGAGGCTGGTTTGTGATCATCATTGTAGCAAAACTCTTCACTCTTAGGAAGTTTTTTTCCACCAGCTCCGTGCTTGGAAAATGAGAGCAGCACCAACTGGAATAACTTGCATCCTTTTCAGTATTTGCCTTTAGCCAAGGCATCCATTGGAAGAACCATCTCATTAGCAGGTCATCAGGATTGTAGAGGATATGGTCGTGCAGTCTAGCTCCATGTTGTTCCGGTTTTTGAATATATCTTGTGTAGTCATCCTTACAACTTTGAGCTGTTCGTTTCCATATTTTACCCATCTTTCAGCTGGGAGTTCTTCTGGTTCATTAAGGACTTCTACCACAATTCTTCTATTGATTCTTGCAGGAGAGAGGACTGGATAGTCTGCTAGATCCTCTGATTCCTGATTTGCAGAGTTGAAATCATTCTCCATTTCTTCTCTTTCGGAGCCTAAAACATTTTGATCGTTTCCATCAATGAATCCTTCTTGCTGCATTTCATTTCCAGAACCTTCTTCAGCAAGATCTTCCTCTGATTCATCTTCTTCATCACTGGTTCCATCCTCAGCACTTACTTTCCTGTGATACAGACTCATCATCACTTAATTCAATGATAGCATTAGAGTGATCATTTTTCCTTTTGGAGGCAATTTGAGCAAGTAATCTATAGCTCTTTCTTCTTGTTGGAAGTTCAGCTATAGGAGTTTCAGACTCCTCTTCTTCGTCATACTCTGAAGCTTCTGCATCATCAGATAGACTTTCTTGATGTTCAACAATAGTGGGGGCATTTCTTTCTTCATCAGAATCAGCATCATTTGATCCATCATCTGGGCTGGTTGGAGCATTTGCATTTAGAGATGCAGTTGGGTCAACTTGTATCTTGTCTTTATCATCAGAATGAATGCTCTGGGGGCTTGTGTATTCTTCTTCATTAGCAGATGCTGCATTTTCTTCCATTAATCCAGCTTCACCTTCACTGTTGGATTTGGTCTGTGGGGGCTCAGCCTTGGGATTATCAATTGCCTTCTCTTCTTCTGACTCTACGTCCTTTTCTTCATCAGACGTACTTTCTTGG
Source organism: Panax ginseng (assembly GCA_020205605.1). Taxonomy (NCBI): domain Eukaryota; kingdom Viridiplantae; phylum Streptophyta; class Magnoliopsida; order Apiales; family Araliaceae; genus Panax; species Panax ginseng. Next base: position 35,666,808 of record CM035137.1, read on the forward strand.
TAAGTTGATTGGACTATTTACCATCTTAGCTTTCTTCTTTGGATGGCCCTTGAAATAATCTGTTACTTCTCCTCTTAGTGGTCTCTGCGATTTGAGACCTTTTCATCTTCAACCTTGTCTTCTATGGATAGACTTCTTGGAGGAGCCCCGCTTTCCTCACACCTTTGGATTTCATCTATTTGGTGTGTGGTTCTTTCTTTGATGCAGTCATCGGACTCGAGAGCTTTCTACCTCTTTTGCCTTCCTCTTCTTTGTAGAGGCCTTTCTATCGCTTCCCAGGTTGTCGAGCCTTACATTCTCTCTTTGGGTTTTTCTTCCAATTCACAAACAATTGTGGAAACATTACTTTGTGAACATTGAGAGGTTCTCCTCATCATCCTTGATTTTGTTTCCCAATTTCTTCTTGACCTGATGCTCGGTAGTCTTCCATGAAACACTTTTGTAAGTGGTTTTTCATGACTTCTTCAATTTAGCCTTTTCTACCCATTTGAATATTTGATCAAGCAGGATAACTCCAAAGTTAATTTGTTTCTTCAAGACTATAGCAGACATGATCTTTAACTGTTGTTCAAGCACCGTGTCGTGTGCAGTGTCCTTGCATAGTATGCATTTTCCCACTATTTTAGCAAGGAACTCGAATTCCTTAGGGAACTCCTTTTTCTTCATATCCTTTAGACAGGGGTTTTTTTGGTTCCCCGTAATCTCTTTTGCTTGCTCAGTGTTGATCTCATCAAGGTTTCTTAGTCCTAGGTCAAGGAAACATAAGCAATGATTGATATCGGATGATTTCAGCTTAAGAGACTGACCTTTAACCTTGGTTGAAAGGGTTCCGGCATTTATGGATGCATTTGAGTAGAATTCCTTGATCGATTCGATTGTATACTCGAGTGCTAGCCTCAAGACATTACGAGAATCCGACTTTCTTGAAGTTCGAGAATGTCTCGAACTTCTTTTGAATTTTTTTCAAACGACTTGGTTTCGAGCTGAATGCCAGTGATTACCCACCAATCTTCCATTTGAATAGTTCGAGGAATATGGGTATTTAATTAGAGGAGTTTATGAGAGATGGCTAATTGCAATTTGGGCAAGGCACTGGAGGGTTAATTGATTTTGGCTTTTGAGAGGATTCTAGGGTTTGAAAATGGGAGGAGAGAGGTTCGATAGCTTCGATAACTGTTTGCTAATTTGAATTTTCCTTTATGGCGGTTCCTTCTAACTCTCTGCATACTACGTGATGTGTCAACCAACCATTGGTTGCACGATGCCCGATAATGAGTATGTAACTCCCCATTAACTCTTCGGTTTAATGTCCTTTTTTGAAACAAAGCTGCGTCGATGATGTGGATTGACCGTTGACCATTTTGGTTCGTAGAGTAGCATGATAAGGCAGCTATGGACTCTACATTTTCCTTTGTTGACTCAACGATCATCTTTTGAGAGATGCTGCAGTGGATGGTTTTGACATTTCTCCTCATGTTGAAACTGCATAGCTCAACCACTAATGTACTTTATGAAGGCTTGGGCACTTTTCTTCAGCAGGACATCTTTCCAACCAGCATTCGAACTTATCTCCTCACAATCTGAATGGTTGGGTAATTGTCCTATTCTTCTAGCTCCTCATGAGTTAAGTGTAGCCTCTTGTAAAACTGCGATCGTCGAGTCTGTTTCTACGATTGCTAAGGTTGCACTACGATCGTTGAGGTTACATCACGATTGTTGAGTTCTCTCAAACTCTACTCTGCGATCGTTGACTATCTTGGTCCTTGAGAGCTCAGGAAGGGCCAACCTCTTAGAGTGAGCTAAGGGTCAGGTTTGTCCCTGAGGCGCTTTCCAGATGAAGTACTTTAGGAGTAATTTGCACTGATATCTCATTTGACCTTTTCTGGTGGGGAGGTCCTCTATCAACTTTAGACAATTTGTATTTGCTGTAATCGTGGTGTCCTCCTGCTGTTATACTACGATCAGATGTTTGATTGTAGGCACTCCATGATTTTGGGTTGGGTGGCTGATAGGTTATCAGTAGTACATTTGAGACGTTCCTACTGACTATGGATCTTCATTTGGTTCATCAGCCACAAAGTTTTGGGACTCTGTAGCTGGTACATTGCTTCATAGAATATTTCAGTGTTGTTGTTCCTTAACAGTCACTGCTCCCCCATGGTTGATGTTGTCTTTTCAGTGAGGTGTGATTCTTTTCCTTCATGTATATTGGGAAGCATCCCTGCATATCTCCTTATGGCTGAAGTCATTAAATCTTCAGAGTTGATCATTCTTCGATCCTTTGACAGCACTACGAACGTAGTCTTCCTTGTCAGCTTGTGCTCGTGAAGTTTTGCTCCCGTAATAAGTTCCTCATGTTTGATGCTCGATGGTCCTCTGATGTGGGCTTCCTTGAGGACAAGTTTTGCATGCTTGAGCATCTAAGACCTTTTTCATCTTTAGTTGAGTGGCCTGCTTTCATATAAGGGTTAGCAACCACTTGAGCTTCATTTAGATTAGCTCTGCAGGTCTTCAAGGACAGACTTTGACATGTAGGAGTTTTGGTCAGAATTATTTCTGAACAGTCCTAAGCCTTCTGCTGGTTGAATCTTCTTGACTGAAGTCTTTTGCTTTAGCATTCCTTAGTGTGGTCAGATAGACCAAGTACCTGCAGGTTATACATTTCTAATTTTTGGTACCCATGATTAAATGGGTCCTACTAGGTTAGTTTTCTAAACCCATTTTCCTCATATATTCGGATAATCATCATATTGATCATCATCAGTCGTATTCATGCATATAATTTATTTAGCTAATACATTTTGAGATGCATGGTGATGAGTGTGTGTGAAATCTGTCATTTTAACAAAACACTCTTTTTATTTTATGGTTTCATCATTTGCTAGGTTATGTCCGCAGGGTTTAAATGTTCACAGAGTGAGAATCAAATCTGCTATTTATTAGTATCTAGTTGATTCGTGGAGGTGATCAGTTTCTATGAATCTCCAAGATTCTCTTGTAGAGTTAATCATACTCTGTGTGTTATTAAACACTTAGACAATAGGGTGTACATACACATTAACCCATCAACAAAGATTACTTCACATTCATTCGACCTATGATTCTCTTAAAACCCACTTCAGGTTTCTTTCAAGTTGTTATCTTCAACCTAAAACTTGGATGGAGAGAAAGTTTATAGACATTTGAGTTTTCACCATCAGTGTACTTTCTCTCTTCACCTTTTTAGTTAGATTATGATTCCTTGAAGGAATACTGTTATAGTTCATAAGGGAGGTGCAAGTATGATGAACATATTTATATTAGTGAGGAATCGTACCTTTTTGCTGTCAGTTTTATAACAGTCATTTATCTTAGATATACTGAGTTTAGGCATTGATGTGCATAGTTTCTCAATTTCTCCTGACAGCTAGTTGCTCCAGTTGACCTTCAATCAATCAGTCGTGGTCTTGAAGATGTAAGCTAAGAGAATATCAACATCTTTAGTTCTTTGACATCCTTGAGTTCACAAGGTTTACATCCAGCTGTAGGTTGGCCAGACACATGTTTGAGAAGTTCTTCTTTCTTCTCTGGATAAGCATTACTTAGCATGTATGGCCTTTTCATCTTTTCAGGCTGGTGAATGTTTGATTCTTTTCTGTTGATGTCTCTTGAGCTTTCTAGCCTGGTCTCCAGACTACAAGATTGACCGCGAGCAAGGATTGGTCTTGTTGATATGGCAATCAAGAACATGGACCAATCTGAGCAGCTTCAGGTGTATATGCACATTTACCTGTACACAATATTTCCAACGTGTGAGCTCATCTGCATATAACAAGTGACTTACTACTAAACTAAGTTTAGAACAATGTTTGTGCCTAGGATCAGACTCAAAGCGATTAGCTTTTGAACATAGCATGAGAACACCTTTGATACCAATTGTTAGTTCGATGAGGCACAATAGATCTAGAAGGGGGGGTTGAATAGATCCTTTTACTTTCAAATACTTTTCTGGTTTATTTTGTATTGCTAATAATTTAGCATGTGACAAACATAAGAATCTTTTCAAGCACAGCGGAATAAGTAAAAGATCCCCTTCATTGATATATTCATAATCATACATACATTGTTAAATAGAGTTAGTTCAATGGTAAGCGGTTAAAACATATATAGCGATTATAGCAATTAATGTACATAATGTAAATGACATAAAGTAAAAAGACACAAGGGGTTTAAGTGGTTCAGAGACTCAAGCTCTAATCCACTTTTCTCTTTTTCAACTAGCGAGATTTCCACTAAGGAAGGCGACACCACTAATCACTAAGATTCCTTGAGGCCCAGTGACCTTGGGACTTGATTCACTAAGAACTCTTCAAGGCCAATGAGACTTGGAACTTCTCTAGTTCCCTAGGAACTCTTCAAGCCCAATGAGCTTGGAATCTTCATTTAGTCCCTCCGGGACAAGGACCCCTCGAATACAGCTTCTTGTTGTTGAGTTGTTTGTTTGTTTTGTGGAGTTGGTGCTTGAGTCTAAGATGTCTTTAAGCTCGAACATCTTCTCAGACTTAGCGACTTGGCGTGATCATCCTTGAAGTGCAGTTGAGTGTTGCATGATGCTCAGCTTCTTCAGTTACTCAACCACTTCTGATGATCCCTTGATGAACTGCCTTGAAGATCATTCCTCTTGATACTTGATGGCTGCACATGATGGGTTTCTAAGATGACTGTAAGCTCTTCTGCTAGGTACTTAGAAACTTTCTCATGCTTGCCACCATGATGGCGTTGGTGATCTTCTTTCTTGATACTTGATGCCTTCTCATGATGGACTTGCTAAGATGATCATGAGCTCTCTCCTTTATGGTACTTAGAGTCTTCTCATGATGGACATCAAGATGACATTGATGCTCTTCTATCTCTCGAATTCGTAACACTCTTTTGTAGTAGAACTCTCACTTCTACATTGTAGAACTCTCACTTCTACTTCTTTCTTTTTCTGTCTCTAAGTGTTCTTGGTGGATCGTAGAGTGAGTCTTCAGACCTTCATTGGTCACTCACTATTTACGTTGGTTAGATCAGTCCACCACTTCTCCAAACTCAAACTCTCCAGAGACCCTCGATCTTTGAAGCTCTTGCGTATTTATACTCCTTCCCAATCCTTCCGTTGGAAAAGTAGCCGTTGAAAGCTATTCAAATATCTTCACAGATCTCGAGTTGGTAGGGTAGACTACGAGATGTGACATGTCATACTTTTTTTCGACACTACTGATCTCTTTGTTTCACCTACCCCGTTAGAGATGTCACTTTAATGTCTTGGGCAGGTCGAAGACTTTATTTCCTCCTTCTGATTTCTCGATCAGAGGTTGTCCTTTTGCATCGATGCTCTCAATAAGCTCTTGTCCGAATATTACCCTTCGATTTGAACTGCTGCCAATGCTTGGTCTTGATTATTCGAACTCTACGATTCGATGCATGTCTTCATGACTTTGATCGTAGTGTCTTGTTGACTGGTAGAGACAACACTACGATCTTGAAGAGTGTTGATTGGATCTTCAATGTAGAACACCTCTTCCTTCTCTTGTGCAGTGCTTCAATACTTCTGTTTGCCTCAGCAGCTCTCAGATACTGATGGCTTGACTTCTTTGTTCTGGCCCCTTCTGAATAGCAAGACACTTCAGATTTGTTGTACATCATTTCTTTTTAAGGACTTTACAAAGCTGTTTTGCTTATGTAGGATCAACCTAACACATTTGATCAATTCATTCTAAGTCCTTATACATATGTTTCTATTATCTATCAAAGGACTTTACAGCTTTTCTTAATGCAAACATATATGCATATTCATTCATATATATATCATAATCAAATCATATATAAATAAGAATATTATTCACATGTTTATTCCTGATAATTTCGATATTAATTGATGTCTGGAAGTTATACTACCTAGTCGGGTAATTAATCGGATAAATGAGCAATTAATTGCTATTAATTCACATGATTATAACTATTTGTTCACATGTGTGTACTATTGATTCACATTCTTGTACTATTAGGGGAGTTGGTGCAAGATTGATAATACTTGCATGACTAAGTTAAAAATGGAGGTATAGATGGAGGTACTATACTGTAATTCATATTTTCACATGATTATAACTATTGATTCACATGATTGAACTATTGATTCACATTATTTACTATTAGGAGAGGTGGTGCAAGTTTGATAATACTTGCAGGACTAAATTAAAAATGAAAGAAAAGTTGAAGGTATTGTACTGTAATATTTTGAGCCCCAAAACGTGCAATTATCAAAACTATATTTTTCTATAAATAGAAGCTCATTCTTGTTTCATTTTTCACCAATTCACTAAAGCTTTAGAGCAATTATTATAGAGAGAAATTATAGAGAGAAGGAAGAAGAGAAGTATGCTACCTCACTATTCCAATATCCAATTTTTTCTAAGATAAGGGGTATTATTTCTTTCGTATTCATGAAGAGAACTTCTGTTATTCCATTCTTTATTATTATGTTGGAATAACTCGCTACTGTCTAAATACCGCATATATGGTGAAATTCTTTTGTTATTCCATTCTTTATTATTACGCTTAATATCTTTTCTCGTAAGGATTATGCTAGACTGGTTCCATTCTTTATTATTACATTGGAATAACTTGTCTATGCTGATTCTATCGCATGCATGGTGAATTCTTTGTTATTCCATTCTTTATTATTATTTGGAATATCCATGCATGCGTGATTACGCTTGAGACTGGTTCCATTCTTTATTATTACATTGGAATAACTTTTCTGTGCATGCCTATCGCATGCATGGTGAATTCTTCTCATTATTCCATTGTTTATTATTACATTTGAATATCCTCATGCGTGCGAATTCACGCATAACTTTGGTTCCATTCTTTATTATTACATTGGAATAACATGTCTATGTGGATTATCACATGCATGGTGAATGATCCTTCGTATTCATTCCTTATTAAATTGTGGAAATGATCTGTCTACGTGGATTACTACATGGCGGGTGAAAATCCATTTGCAATTCCATATATTCTATGATACTCATTTGGTTAAAATTTTGACTTCTATACTCCATGAAATTAGTAGAATAGCACGGATATTTAAGGCTTCATCCCAGTATCTTTTCATGGAAATATTCTTCTGAGCATTCTTGAATTTTACTCCACAAAGCAGTATCATGTTGACAATTTGGACGTAATTAATTTCAAGATAAATTAACTTATAAATCTTTAAAATTTATTGTTGAACTTGTTTTATTGAATTAATATGTCATTGTCATCATCCTCATGTTTATATTGTGATGAAAGTCATCTTTGGCTTACGTGCGTAGATGGACTTGGTATGATTATGACCGAGGATTATTCGGTATAATCATGACCTGTAATGTTATAAATGATGTGGTAAAGTCCTCGGTAACTTTGTAGTGCATTGATGGACGCTTTTTGGTATGATTATGACCGAGGATTATTCTTGTATAGTCATGACCATTGATGATTTAATGAATATCCTTGGCCCATAGTGCGGATGATGACTAGATGATGTGGTTTATTTATTAAGTCGAGTCTCAAATGATAAAAATTGATGAAAACATTTTAAATCATAGAAGATAGTAAATATCATGCTCTACTTGACTCTTCTAATGGATTGCTTATTCATTGCAGCTTAAACTTGATGTCTATTGTATTTTATCGGTTTAACATTGTTGAAGACTAATGATAATTTATTACGCATTATCTTAGTCATAATATTTCTTCTTGGGCTAGTTGAGCTCACCTTTCTTTCCTTTGTTCTCTTTAGGAAATGAGAACGTAGTCGGACTAGTCGGGGAACCTGAGTACACGGTCCGGATGATAACATTAGTAATCCTCACTATTCTGTTAAATAGTGTGACAATAAATGTAATGAGGACTCCATTGAGTGTGGATATTGTCTAGATGACAATATTCTTATTAAAACTCTTAGATTATGTTTTGTCGTATTTTACACGACTGTTGTATAATTAAGTTGTATTTGAATTTGTACCATGTATTTGGCGACTCAAGATGGGTGATGTATACCTATTTTGGAGGCATCACATAAACCCTTTTATCCTTTCAGTGACCCTACGAAGACCACAGCCTCTAATCCTATTCATTCTCCTCCCCGATTCAAATTCAACTGGGAAAATAACTTGTTTCATATTGAACCTCATATGAAACCAAAAGATAACCCAATTAAACTTGCTTCCCAATATTTTCCTATTGGATGGCATTTTATTCCTCTTGCTCCTTATACATCCCTTGTGTATTATAAGGATATCCTTTTAGAAACCGAGTCAATTTTCATCAAACCTATTTATGCTAGGGATGATGAATCTAAAGTCCTCTATCATTCTCTTTACATTAAATAAATCCTTCAAATTACTGACTGGGGAAATCATCCCTCTGATCTTAGACAGCTTTCCAATCAAAATAACTCGTTTTGTTATTTCTATTATATGGAAGCTTGGAGTAAGATCTTCCTTCACCAAAATGAGTCTCACACTCATTCGTGGTTCTTTTAAATTGACCACAAATTCAAAAGTCAATTTCCTCTCTAGTTCTTTTTGTGGTGGTCGAGATTTGGTTCTTCTTTTGACCTCCTTCCTGATCCTTTAAAGGCTCAACTTAGTCATTTTTGTAATCATAGTAAATATCAACAGAAGAATGAAAGTATCCCTGTTCTTCTTCAGTTTGTTAGTAAATATAAAATTCCATGAATTCTAAAGTGGCGATCTGACCTTCTCACCCCAATGGTAGAGGGCAGTTTTTGGTCCCAGAGTATAGTCATTTAGTAACACAAACCACCATTTCTCCTGTTACTATAGTATCCCACCGATTCTTTGTCAAGTGGTGGGATAAATTTGATGTCAATAGAATAGTCTGTCAAGTTTAGAAAGAATTTTTGACTGTTCCTCTCCCTATTGTTCCAGTTAAATCTATCCCTGCCAAAGGATCTTCTAGTAAAACAAAAGAATCAAAAACCGGTCCAACAGGTTCATCAAGCTCTATTGATATTTCTAATATCAAGAATTGTTCCAGTAAAGAGCTGAAGTTAATTACCCAGGTCATTCATGAAAGGATTGACGAGTTACATGAAGAAGCTTCTGAATGTTCCTCTTCTTCTTCCAGAAACACTTCTGCCAGTAAATTTGAAGATGATGATGACCTCTATGGCAGCATCAACTTGCAAGATGCTCAGGACCCATTTGCCTGACACCTTAGTCATTTTTGCTGTCTTTTGTCAGCACTCATTCAGTCACATGTGCATGCTCCTGCTTTTCCACAGAAAGCAGCCACTCAGTCAAAAGATTTGGCCATTTTGTCAAAAGTACCCGAAAGTCAGCACTGTTCATCAATAGTTAATTTTGTCTTTAATCATTCTTTTTGTAATAGTTCATTCCTTATTCTATAAAAGGAATTCGAACTCATTTAGTAAGGCAGAATTAAAAAGACTCAGAGTTTCTTCTCTGACGAATCATTAGACTCTGTTTTCTCCTCTCTTCATCTATATCTCCAATGTTCTAAGTAATCTTGTAAGTCACTTTTATTTTCTGTAATCTTGTAAATATTTTCGAATTATCAATAAATTGTTTTATTTTAGTAAGTTAACTTTGCTCATCTGTGATCGTTTATGCGTATATATATAGGGCTATATGTATATACAGAGCTGTGTATTACACAGTAAGGCTATGGCGACAGATTTTTTGGCTATATAGTTTGATCGTAAATCGTCATTATAGCCAAAATAGCTATATACGACGACGTGAAATCGCCATTATAGCCTCTTGTAAATACATGCATGTATATGTACATATATTTTTTCCCATATATATATATATATATATATATATATATATATATACTCCGTTACATAAATCTCAGCTCAAAAACCACATTTTGAACAACGAAAATATCAAAACATCATTTTTGTGATTAATACAATTTTTCAAAGGTTTTACATTGTTCGTTGCACTACAAAATAATTTTATAGGCAACTATATATTTTTTTAATTTTACTTAAATATGTAATTTATATTTATTACATATTTTTATTGCTTTATTTATGTCCGAAAGAAAGTTTCTCGACATAAAATATCACTTATAGTCAAATCTCGCCCCGTAGGACTTTATTAGATTTATTATTACTTATTATTTTGCCGGAAAATGATTCGGAACATCGAACGTCAAAGTCGATCGACGCGCCGACGCTCGGCGTTCGCTAAAATTTTAGTTATGACATGTATGTTCGCTTATTTTTAATTCTCAAACCGTAAGTCATATAACAGTAAAATTTTGGGCATGTTATAAACCTCATGTCATAGTATTTTAGAAAAATTTCACAATCCATGAAAATGGATCACTAAGCTCATCAAAGCAAGGCGCAAAAAAGGACGTCAAGCGCCAAGACCGGCCTTGAGCCCGGCCAAGCACGCCTTCGGCGAGCGTTGTTGCTTCTTATGCACATTGTGCACATCTTGAGGCAAATGACTTTTATGATTTTCTCACTCATTATTCAGAATCTCATTAATCTGATTTTTGGATATGTTATACATGGCATACCAAAGTATTTTTAAAAATATCACCCAATAATTTTGGACCTCTTAAATGCGACTTAAAACCTACCAAAAATGTCCACTCATAATAGCTTTTCATCTTTTTCCCAGTTTACCCTCTTTCGCTAGAATACCATAACCTTTTCGTTTTAAAATATTTTTTAGGCGATTCTTGAGCCCACGCTTAAACTAACTTCCGGGACTACAACTCTTCCCTCACCGACTTTTTTCCAGATTCAACATATCAAATTTTAAATTGCGTGCAAAAGGATCGAACCAAAATGAGTTTTCCAGTTTTGACTTGGCTACTTTAAAATGGCATAACTCTTTCCTCCAAAGTCGGATTTAGTCCGTTCCAGAGTCTATGGAAAGCTTATTCAGTGTAATAAAACATACTACAAGCCCAGAATTTTCTAGAACATCTAACTAACCCTGAAATTTTCTTTTTAGGGTAGCAACTTTCAAGTTTTTCTTTTCTTTCTTTGTTTAAGCTTTTTAACACCCACAATAGTTAGATCCATACATAAAAAACCATAAAACATATAGATCTAAGGTTTTTATGTTTAGAAACATCAAATCTTTGTTTCATCAAACTATCAATTAAATTGAACAAAGTTTAGGGTGTTATACCTTTAGAGTCTCATTCCTCTTAATTTTCGCTTCTTTTTCTCCTTCCATGGATGTCGTGGCTATCTCTCTCTCTCTCTTTCTCTCTCTCTCTCTCTTCTTCTCTTTAATGGTTGCCGAAGCCCTCTTGCTTCTCTCTCTCTTTCTTATTTTCTCACTCTCTTATCTCTTCCATATCTCTCATTTTCTCTTTCATGTTTACTTATAATCTTGGCAACATATTAAGTCTTACTAAGAGTGAGGCACATAAGCAAAAATAAATAAATCTCATGTGCCTAAAATCTATGCCAAATTAGACCAAGTGGTCCCCCTCTTTGCTCCACCTTTTTTTATTATTATTAGCTTAATTTAATTAATTTATTTCCTAGAAAGTCCATAATTTTTTTGGGCTAAAAAATTGGGCCACTTGATTTATTGATGGGCCATGAAAATATTATGGGTCTAATACATTTAGTTTACATAACCCTATATATTTAATTTGAGTTTCTAGTCCACTTGTTTTTTACTTTAAATAATTAATTCAACTATTCTTTTAATACTTTTGTTAAGTAATTTAATTACCCAATTTTAGTAACTTAATTTAATTAAATAAGTTACTATATAAATTTTCTTAAATTATTTTATCCTCATGAAATCATATAATTTATATAACTTCGCCTTTGATATATAAATTATAAAACATAACATAACATACTTAAATTACATATTTATTTTATAATTACAAAATAAATATGCTACACATAATTTCTTATGTAAATACAATTATTTACATACCCAAGATATTATAATATAATATCTCTTACCTCATTATCATAAATTCAATTAAGAATTTATTTACTTCATTAAGATATTACGATAAATATAATATCTTTCCTTTATTAAAATAATTTTATATAAGAATTTATTCTAATACTCTTGGGTAAAGTATATATAAATATTATATGCATAAACCGCTCTCTTTTTGTTCATTACGCAAATTGTTCCCCAACATTTTTTTCCTCGTAATATATATATATATATATATATATATATATATATATATATATATATTGATCGATCGTGTCCCACTCCTTTGACCATCAAAATCAGACCCAAAATTTTATTTTTATTTTTGCTTTTTTTAAAAATAACTAAAAAAATATTTAATATTTTATGGAATCTGAAATTTTCCATAATATCAATGTTTTGGACGTGTTTTGAATACCTATACCAAAAATGGTGGTACAATACGCATTGTATGTACATACATGTTATGTTATACGTACACAAATCACACCCAAAACACTCAGTATTATGAAAAATTTCAATTTTATAATTTTTTTTATTTTTTGTGTTTTTAAAAAAGCAAAAAAAAAAAAGGACCTGATTTTAAACTGTTTTCGAGTCCTGGACAGATCCGCTTCCTATATATATATATATATATATATATATATATATTAACTCCCAATTACAAGTTACACCAAACATGCACACATCACATATAGAAAATAATTTATAATTTTATTTTCTCATATTATAAATTGTTTATATCAATTTATTTACATATAGCAAATATAATTTAATATATTTACCATATTACGTAAACATACATATTCTTCATAATTTTAAAATAATTTATATAATCATATATTAGACTAGACATTTAATTTAATGTCTATTAAACCTTTAATCTGATTTTGCTACATTCAATAAGCCTTTTTCATATGACTTGTCATATGTATTATCACTACAAGAAAATGCCTAAACACAAATTTCCCTCGTAAAATTTGGCACAAAATGTTGGCGCCAAGGGTATGTGACCATCATTAATATCAAAATGATCGCGATGCGATCATTTGATAAATCCATGTCATTAAAAATTAGCGACCGCATGCGGTCGCTGATCAAACTTAATTTACCCAGTTTCAGTCATTCGCAGAAACAGAAACGAAAGAAAAAAAAGAGGGAGATCGAATAGAGAGAAGAGGGAGAAGGGGGAGAAAAGAAAAAGAGAAGAAGGAGAAGACGCACGCACGCACGCCACCCACCGCCGCCGTCACTGCCATCGCCGCCACCATAGGTAACCTAACTATGAAAGCACTATCTTATATTGCTACTGAATTTCCCGTGCAATAGTTTGGGGCAAAGCTAGTTCATACAATAAATTATCTTATATTGCTACTGAATTTTTGTTTTAAGAGTTAATTTAGAGCTGAGATTTGAATGAATGAAAATGAATTTGGGATTATTGAATTTGGGATTACTGAAATTTATAGTTTCTTATTGAAATTGGGAATATACTAAAATTGTTGCAAAGAGTTTTATAAGATTTATGAAATTTTTAGGTTAAATTATTTTTAGGGTTAATATGTGTTTAATATACTGAATATGTGTTTTAATATGTGTTGAAATTGGGAATATAATTGAATATGTGTTTTAATATGTGTTGAAATTGGGAAAGCAAGATCAACAAAACCACTATGCAATTATGTGCATCTACTTCTCACCATAGTGTGGGTTTCACAAAAAGAAAAAAACATAATAAGCCATACTCATGCTAATTGATGTTAATTATAAAATTCATTTATAATGTATGTTTGTTAAAACTAAAATTCATGTATAATTGTATATTGGTAATGTTTTGATTGATATTATATTGGTAATGTATATGGGTCTGAATTTTTTACTGCTTTAATTTGCATTCAATCGTTATTGTTTTGGTCTTATTGTATTGAAATTTGTATATTTCTCTTGGTTTGTGTCTTGGGTGCCTAGAAATGTCCATATATGCATGTCGTCGTGCATGTGGCTAGTCCATATTGTAGGGGAGACTCTGGCGAAATTTTTTTAAGTATTATAAGTATAAGTTTGAAAAATGTTCATAAGTATTATAAGTATAAGTTTGTAGTTGAATTTTTTTTACCTCTTTTATTGTGAACAGTTTTAGGTTTAAAATATATAATAGCTTTTGGTTATAGGAAAGTTATGCCCATTATTGAAATAAAATGAGACATTGAATTGTTTGAATATGCGAGTAGCTTAATTTTAGTAATTCTCAGTAAATTGGGTTCTGTTTATATAGAGAGCTTGAGTGTTGCTTATCAAATATATTGGATATGAATATATTGGTGATCCACTAGAGCCTATTAAGGGCCTGTTGGAGCTGATGGGTTGGGATTGGGGCCGCGAGGCCACACGAGGCCACGCCAAGCTTAGCTAAGCTCACGGGCCAAGCCAAGCTTGGTTGTTAGCATGGTAAGCTATTAGGGGTTGTTAAGCCAAAATAGGCAATATAGGGAACTATTAGTGCAACAGTAAGGTAACTAGACACACTTTGGTCAATAAAGAGACTGTTAATCATTCGCTCGTTAATCATTCGTTAACATCAAGTATGCTTAAATGTTAATCATATGCATATGCTTATAAGTATACTCAAGTCATATGATTACAAGTATATATGCTCTCAAGTCATATGCTTACAAGTATGCTTAAATGTTAATCATATGCTTACAAGTATGCTCAAGTCATATGGTTACAAGTATGCTCAAGTCATATGCTTACAAGTATGCTTAAATGTTAATCATATGCATGCTTACAAGTATGCTCAAGTCATATGGTTACAAGTATGCTCAAGTCATATGTTAACATTTATAATGTTGTCTGTAGTAGGTACCGTGGAATCATGGACCTCTATTCGCATCAGAGTTGGATGGCACGACGAAAAGTCAAGTGCCCAGATAGGTGCTACAAATTTGAATTTAGAGTCAAGTTGCCAAGTGTTTTTGGAGTATGCGATAGTCACCCTAATGTATGAATGGTAAGTCGCAGACATACGATGTCCATGTTTGAAGTGTAAGAATGTAAATTATATGGATGAGAGACATGGTAAACTATCATTTACTTGTTTCGGGTTCATGAAAATTACGAAGAATGTCAGTGGGCACATGGGCGAGAAAGAGATGGTGGCATCACACAAGTACACACAATTCGGGGCAAAAGAGTACTCATCGTATGAATGAAATGGTTCATGATATTGCAGGGCCAGATTTTGATTGGGAACAAGGCAGAGAGAAACCTATGAATTCTGATGCCAAAGACTTCTTTAAGTTGTTAGACGAGGGTAGCGAGCCATTGTGGCATGGTTGCACCAAACACACTACATTGTCTGCAGTGGCGACATTACTTAACATCAAGGCTGATCACAACATGAGCCATGAGTGTTTTGAGTCGCTCTTGAAGGCCATTAAGAGTATGTTGCTCGACTGGTGAGAAATTACCCGTAACTATTACTTTTGTAAGAAAATGGTGAAGAAGTTGGGTCTTGATACCAAAAGATCGATGCATGTCCCAACGATTACATGTTGTTTTATAAGGAAAATGAATGATGACAAGGTGCACGCTTTTGCGCTCATGATCGGTTTAGGCCTAATAAAGAGGGTGTGACTACAAAAAATCAAGTATACCGCTTAAGATTCTAAGGTATTTTCCAATAACACATCGGCTAAAAAGATTGTACATGTCTTCAAGAACAAATTTGAACATATGAGTTGGCATGCAAAATCTCCAAATAAAGATGGAGAACTAAATCATCCCGCAGATGGGCGGTGCTTGGAAAGATTTCAACTTAGCACATCCCGGGTTTGCATTGAACCTAGAAATGTGAGGCTTGGATTGTCCACCGATGGTTTCAATCCGCTTGGCCACTCAAATTGTTCCGCACTCATGTTGGCTCGTGATTGTTACTCCGCATAACTTGCCTCCTCGATGTGTATGAAAAAATACCATATACTTGTTTCTTTCACTGTGGTTCCCGGTCCCAAGAGTCCCGGAAAGAACTTAGATGTTTACTTGAGACCTCTTATAGACGAGTTGAAGGTATTGTGGGAGGATGGAGTACGACTTGGGATGTTGCAACGAAAACAAATTTCAACCTTAGGGCAAAAGCTTATGTGGACTATAAGTGACTTCCCAAATTTATGGTATGTTAATGGATGGAGTACACACGGAAGTTGGCTTGTCCGTATTGTATGGAGCATACAAAGTCGCTTTAATCTATCAAAAGGTCGAAAGCCTTGTTGGTTTGACTGTCATCGCTTGCTTCTTACTTAGATCACCCGCTTTCAAGAAATAGAGAACACTTCAGAAAGGGAAAGTAGACAATGATATGCCCGCACCACATTGTCGGAACGGAGATGCGAGATCGTGTGATGAGATTGCCAGTTATCCCATTTGGTAAGATTGATGCCACAAACATAATCAATGGGTTTGGCGAATCTCATAACGGGTTCGAGAAGCATCTTTTGGGAACCGCCTTTATTGGTCTACAAATTTGATTCATCATAATCTAGATGTGATGCATATTGAGAAGAATGTGTTTGACAATGTGTTTAACAATCGTGATGAATGTTACGGGGAAGACAAAAGATAACGATAAGGCACGCTTTGGACATGAAAGATATTTGTAAGCATTCCGGATTAGAACTTTATGAATCTCCTAATGGTAAGATTGTCAAACCGCATGCAAGGTACACATTGTCCAAAAAGCAAGTTGAAGATGTGTGCACATGGGTTAAGTCTCTAAAACTACCAGATGGATATGCGTCAAACATTGCAAGGTGTGTTACGGTGGGAAATTGCAAGGGATGAAGAGTCATGACTGTCATGTGTTCATGGAGAGACTCATGCCTATAAAGATTTCGGATCTGCTTGATAAACCAATATGGGATGCTTTGACGGATCTTAGTCGCTTTCTTCAAAGACTTATGTTCAAAATCATTAAATGAGAAGGACATGTCTGTACTTGAGAAGAACATCATAGAGATCACGCAGTAAACCGGAAAAATATTCCCACCGGTTTTTTTGACTCCACGGAGCATTTGCAAATCCATCTTCCCTATGAAGCTCGTGTTTGGGGGTCCAGCTCAATATAGATGGATGTACCCTTTCGAGAGGGTGATGGGAAACCTTAAGAGGAAGGTGAAGAATAGAGCTTATGTCGAGGGGTCGATATGTGAGGCATACAGCTTCGATGAGATATCTACGTTTGTCTCGCATCATTTTCCTGACGTAAGTCTTGACAAAGGCCAATCGAGTATCGAGACATGATGATGGGGGGGAATGTTGAACTAAATGGTCGGCTTCTCAGATTTGGTCTATCGGGCCGCCGCTTATGGAAAAGGGAAGCGATATTCCTCTCTCTCGAAAGCAAGAATTACATGTCGCATATACTTACATTCTTCTCAATTATGGGAGATTGATTTAATTTGTGAGGTACACATGTAAACTTGATAATTTATCTTTTAAGTTGAAAATTTATTCCAATATGTTAATGTTTATAACATGGTATAGATTGTACGATGATGAAGTTAAAAGTGAAGCATCCCGCAAGATAACCGATAAAGATATTCAAATCAATCGTGATAAAAAATTTGCACTTTGGCTAAAGGACAAAGTAAGTTCAATTTTTAAGCACGTATATATATATATATATATATATATATATATATATATATATATATATATATATATATATCCATGTTAACTATGACTTCATTTAATAAGATGGAGTTTTTGTAGGCTTTGATCGAGGGATCAACGATTCCGCTAATGTACAAGTCCTAGCTATGGGACCGATATAGACCAAGTCACCAAATGGTTACAAAATAAATGGTTGTGAATTTCACACAAAGGCATATATGGCGCCAGTAAAAGAACAACGAACTCGAGTGTGTGTCCAAGGAGATTGTTACAATGAGCTTGGTCGTGCCTTTTATGGGGAGTTGGAGGAAATCGTAGAGTTGTCGTGCATGCGGCACGACGGGGTCATATTCACTTGTTCAAGTGCCGCTGGTTTGATTCGTAAAAAGGGATACGTGTTGATGCATATGGAATCGCCGATATTGACCTCCATAGGTCTCACAGACTCCAACGAACCGCTTTGTTTTACCAACTCAAACAAGAGACAAGTATACTACACTCCTAGTCCCGTTAGAAAAGGGATAGACCGCCACACGATTGGCAAGTTGTAATTCATACTCCCGCCAGTAGTCGTAGTAGAATTAGTTGATGGGGAGATTTACCAAGAGCAGATGCTTCATAGTCAAACTATAATAAATGTGGAGGACGACAATGAAGTAATCCAGCTTAGATGGTGGAGATGAACCATATGAATTAGATCCCGAGTCAATACTTGTGTCGATGACATTGATATCGAGGAGGAAGAGTTATTGATCGAATCGACACTCAATCAAGCGTATGATGGTTATGAATCAAAACACGTATACAAGATGATTCTCAATCGATATCGACACTTGAACAAATGAAATGTATGTTTAGCATTACATGTTTTTTATATCATTGTCATGTTTATGTACTAAACTATTTAAATGCAATTTTTGTTTATTGTCATTTTATATTCATATATATATATATTTATATATATCATATCGCTATGTGTTTATGTACTAAACTATTTAAATGCAACTTTTGTTTATTGTCATTTTATATTCATATATATACATGTTTATATCATATATGTATATATTTAAATGCAACTTTTGTTTATTGTCATTTTATATTCATATATATACATGTTTATATCACTGTCATGTTTATTGTCATATATACATGTAATCAAATATGACTCATAATAACATCTTGAAATTTGTAATATACAGATGGCTTCTGAAGCAGCGCAGAAAAAACGCGACTTGGGTAGGGGGCCTAATCATGTGCCCAAGGCCCCTACTAATCCGGATGATCGGATTCTTATTCAGATTCGCCCTCCTCCGAATAGCACGTACGTCCCGCATATATCATTTATATATAAGCATTTAAGATTCCATTTATACAAGATATATAGAACTTAGATGTAAATTGCTTTAATATATATACTTATCGATGTATGATGTTAATTTGATGTTAATACCGCTTTATTCAATCGTTAATATTGTTTTGGTTTTTTATTATATTGAAAATTTTGTATATTTCTCTTGGTTTGTGTCTTGGGTGCCTAGAAATGTCCATATATGCATGTCGTCATGCATGTGGCTAGTGGCTAGTCTATTGTAGGGGAGACTCGCTAATTTTTTTAAAGTATTATAAGTATAAGTTTGAAAAATGTTCATAAGTATTATAACTTAGATGTAAATTGCTTTAATATATCTACTTATCGTTGATGTAAATTGTTGTATATTATAGTGATTTTTCGATAATAAGATCGTCAAGTGCATATCACAAATTGTGTTTACGTAATTGGCCTACACCTGTGTGATTACGTATGAAAGCACACCTATCGCCCACAAGGATGTTGTTGTCAATAATTTCGTATGTTTTTTTTATTATGATAGATAATATAATATTATAAAGGATAATTGTTTAAAGGATAATTATTTAGTAATGTTATTATTGTTGTTTTATTTGCGTAAAACGGTATAGATGGGAGGACGCGCAGCTTCAAAGATACGTATATTATTCTCGCGTATGCGCGGTCCGCACTAAAGACAATTTGAACAAAGAAAGACAAAAGCCCTTCACAATGCCGAGATCGACCATCCGTGCTGTGGAGAGGATTACATGCACGAAGATAGCCCTCGGTGGTGCACCCAAATTCATATGGGTGAGATGTGTGCCCAATGGAGAGTCGAGAGATCGGGTGAAAAGACGAAAGACCGCCACCACCAATGATCCTCGGTGTATCGATGGCGGCTAAAAGGCTAAAGGGACATACAAGTGGCGGTAGATTTCACAAATAAAAGATATCACCGCTGTGGTAATGATTTACAAGTTTTAATATGTTTACAATCATGAATTGTAGAAAATATATCACATTTTTACTTAGTAATATTATGCTATTTTTGTATAGAGTCTCAGGCCTCAAGGTCACCCTATCCATCGGGTCGATGATGTGTACGTACACACCCGTGATGGTTCCGCCTCGATGCTATCCAGATAATGCGGTAATAAATTTTAACAACTTGATCTTGTTTATCAATGCTTACGAATTAATTTATTTTAACTATTTAATTGTTAACATGATGACAGGATACTTATAAGCGCTTATCGAATGAGCGCTTATCCTCAAGGCACTCCACGTCCGCCTATCGATCAAGAGTTGTGGGAGAGAGGGCGTCATTGTGAAGAAGAACTACATTAAAGGTCAAGGACAACGACGACGCCCATCCTTCAAAGGCTCAGTCGCTTCTTCTACCCAACCTCTACACATCATCGAGCCATCCAAATTGCTCATACTCCTACCGACCGCAGTGAGAGCTATATGTCGAGATCGAGATCTTCTAAGATACCGGGCGGCATCTGGGGCTCTGAAAATCCCGAGGAGTTAGTCAAGCAAGAATGGCAGCAAAGCAGAAAGATCACAACATGGGGATGGCGACGAGGGTATAAAATCAATTTGTTGTATATATTATCGTAATATACCAATATTAACATAGTTAGTATATATTTATAACTTGTTTTATTATTTTGTTAATTACAGGGTGATCAAGGAGGCGATGATGCTTGACGTACCTGCTTTAGATCAGTTTTGTAGTTATAGTATAAGCTTTTACTTGTATATTCATTCTTTGGATGTTTGTATATGTTACTTAAACAAGTTTTGAAATGTTATTATATTTATTCAAATCATATTGGTTTTTAAAGGTTTATATACTAGTTTGGTGTATGTGTTGGTGGACGATGGATGTTTATATTGTTGTGTATGTTGTGTTATCTTGTTGTGTATGTGTGTTGAGATAAAGCAGTACAAAATAGTATGTGTTTTTGGGAATTTCGCAAAACAAAGAAAAATCTATTTTTATGATTAATACGATTTTTCAAAGGTTTTACATTGTTTGTTGCACTACAAAATAATTTTATAGGCAACTATATATTTTTAATTCTACTTAAATATGTAATTTATATTTATTACATATTTTTATTGCTTTATTTATGTCCAAAGAAAGTTTCTCGACATAAAATATCACTTATAATCAAATCTACTTAGTAGAATTTTATTAGATTTATTATTACTTATTATTTTGCGGAATATGATTGAACATCGAACGTCAAAGTCGCCGACGCTTGACGCTCGGCGTTCGCTCAAATTTTAGTTATGACATGCATGTTCGCTTATTTTTAATTCTCAAACCTTAAGTCATATAACAGTAAATTTTGGGCATGTTATAAACCTCATGTCATAGTATTTTAGAAAAATTTCACACCGCGAAAACGGATCACGAAAGCTCATCAAAAGCAAGTCGCGAAAAGGACATCAGCGGCGCCAAGACAACCCAAATTTGAAAGTCTGCTGACGCTTCAGCGGCGTTCTTCTTCTTATGCTCATTGCACATCTTGAGGCAGCCACTTTGCGATTTTCTCACTCATTATTCGTAACTCCGATTAATCTGATTTTTGGATATGTTATACATGGCATACCAAAGTATTTTTTAAAAATATCACCCAGTAATTTCGAACCTCTTAGGCAGCCTAAAACCGGCCCCAAAAATGTCCACTCGCAACAGTTTTCATCTTTTTCCTAGATTTATCCTCTTTCGCTAGAACAGTCATAACCTTTTCGTTTTAAAACATTTTTAAGCGATTCTTGAGCCCACGCGAAACTAACTTCCGGGACTACAACTCTTCCCTACTGACTTTTTTCCAGATTTCAAACATATCAGCCCAGAAATTCGTGCAAAGGGACTGAACCAAAATGAGTTTTCCAGTTTTGACTTGGCTACTTTAAAATGGCATAACTCTTTCCTCCAAAGTCGGATTTAGTCCGTTCCGGAGTCTATGGAAAGCTTATTCAGTGTACTACAACATACTAAAAGCCCAGAATTTTCTAGAACATCTAACTAACCCCGAAATTTCCTTTTTAGGGCAGTTGCTTTCTAGTTTTTCTTTTCTTTCTTTGTTTAATCTTTTTAACACCCACAATAGTTAGATCCATACATAAAAAACCATAAAACATGTAGATCTAAGGTTTTTATGTTTAGAAACATCAAATCTTTGTTTCATCAAACTATCAATTAAATTGAACAAAGTTTAGGGTGTTATACCTCTAGAGTTTCATTCCTCTTGATTTCCGCTTCTTTTTCTCCTTCCATGGATTTCATGGCTATCTCTCTCTCTCTTCTTCTCTTTAATGGTTGCCGAAGCCCTCTTGCTTCTCTCTCGCTTTCTTATTTTCTCACTCTCTTATCTCTTCCATATCTCTCATCTTCTCTTTCATGTTTACTTATAATCTTGGCAACATATTAAGTCTTACTAAGAGTGAGACACATACGCAAAAATAAATAAATCTCATGTGCCTAAAATCTATGCCAAATTAGACCAAGTGCTCCCCCCCCTTTGCTCCATCTTTTTTTTATTATTATTAGCTTAATTTAATTAATTTATTTCCTAGAAAGGCCATAATTTTTTTGGGCTAAAAAATTGGGCCACTTGATTTATTGATTGGGCTCTTAATAACTTGCTTGGGCCATGAAAATATTATGGGTCTAATACATTTAGTTTACATAACCCTATATATTTAATTTGAGTTTCTAGTCCACTTGTTTTTAACTTTAAATAATTAATTCAACTATTCTTTTAATACTTTTGTTAAGTAATTTAATTACCTAATTTTAGTAACTTAATTTAATCAAATAAGTTACTATATAAATTTTCTTAAATTGTTTTATCCTCATGAAATCATATAATTTATATAACTCGTCTTTGATTTATAAATTATAAAACATAACATAACATACTTAAATTACATATTTATTTTATAATTACAAAATAAATATGCTACACATAATTTCTTATGTAAATACAATTATTTACATACCCAAGATATTATAATATAATATCCTTACCTCATTATCATAAATTCAATTAAGAATTTATTTACTTCATTAAGATATTACGATAAATATAATCTTTCCTTTATTAAAATAATTTTATATAAGAATTTATTCTAATACTCTTGGGTAAAGTATATATAAATATTATATGCATAAACCGCCTCTTTTTGCTTCATTACGCAAATTGTTCCCCAACATTTTTTTTCCTCACATAATATATATATATATATATATATATATATATATTAACTCCCAATTACAAGTTACACCAAACATGCACACATCACATATAGAAAATAATTTATAATTTTATTTTCTCATATTATAAATTGTTTATATCAATTTATTTACATATAGCAAATATAATTTAATATATTTACCATATTACGTAAACATACATATTCTTCATAATTCATAAAATAATTTATATATTCATATATTAGACTAGACATTTAATTTAATGTCTATTAAACCTTTTAATACGGTTTGCTACATTCAATAAGCCTTTTTCATATGGCTTGTCATATGTATTATTTTGACTTGCCATAATCTTAATCACTTTTTAAGTTTTGAATTTTGTAACCCATATATATTATTACATAATCTCTTTCAAACATTGAACCATATAGGTTTTTCTTAGAAATTTTAAATTATTCCTCTTTTCCAAGTCTAGGTTTTAAACTTTAACTTTTAATTTAATTATTCAATATCTTCTAAATTTTCGGTTGTCACAGAGGCAGCGGCACAGGGGATGACCATGGAGGTGATGTTGATGACCGCCGAGTTGATGGCGAGCAAACTCTACAGGGTGGGACCGGCGATGGGACCAGCGATGATGGTACTGACACTCCTGATTTGGGGTTGTAGTTAGTTTATGTTTATATTTTGATTTTCATGTATGTACTTATACAATTTTTGAGTTGTATAGATTAGAGTTAATTTGTATCTAGTTAGGTTGATGTTTTATATATCTAACTTCACTGATGAAAGTTTCATGATGCTTATAATTTGTATCTACATCATACGTATTTTATTAAATGCATGATAATATATGTTGTCTACATATTTGATGGTACTTAATAGCCAAAATATTTGATATATATATATATATATATATATATATATATATATATATATATGAACAGGGAATTTTGAAATTTCAAAAAAAAAATAATTTCTGACAGGAAATTGATTCTTTAAATAATACTATATTAAGTCATTATCGACGGACAATCAGTCATTGCTGACGGCCAAGCCGTCGCCAATGACATTTCAGATAAATAATTTCTAATAGTCATTGGCGACGGACAGTCCGTCTTCATTGTTGTCGCCAATCAGTCATGGCCGACGGTCTGCCGTCACCAATGACCCCATTGACCATGTTGCCGATTTTCACGATCGGCCGGGAGACAGAGCATAATAGAGTAGTAATTGTCGATTAAATGTCGTCGCCAATGACCTCATTGTCGACGGATGTATAGTCATTGGCGACGACAATGCCCGTCGACAATAACCTTTTTTTTTGTAGTGTTAGGATTTCTTGTTTAGCAAGAGGACTAAAGTACCACTCGAGCCAAAGACTCGGTTTGCTAATGTCATTCTACTAATGCTGAGCTTGCAGTCTAGTGAAGCCCATGTGTCAACTTGTGCTGATTTGAATGTAACGCGGTCGTGTATGTTGTTCTCTGGTCTTGGTCAATCTGTGCATGTACTGAGCCTTGGTTTGGTTCTTGGAGCTGAGATACGTACATTTGTAGCTATCCACAATGAGTTTAGTTCCCCTCAACGTACAATTTTCACTTTTAATACTTTCACATCATTAGATTTCTTGATTGTTTCTACCTTCAAACGTGTCTTTATTCTTTTTTCGTCTTCATCATCGACATTTTCTGTGGCGTAATTACCATTCGAGTAGTGCCACAACTTCTTCCAGAACAGCAGCTCTTCGATCATGCATCTCCATTTTTTATTTTTCTTCTTCAAATTAATTTGTTGATTTAAGGATCGACGTCGCTATGAAAATTGAGCAAAATAGAACTATTTATATAACCATTAATTCTACATCTACATATATATGGATATTTCTTTTGAACGAATATATTCAAACAATTAAAGACTGACTTTTCATTTTAAATGAGTGCATGTACTTAATAAAATTGAAAATTAGGTCCCTACCTAGATATAATCCAAAAAAATTTGAATTGATGAATTTGAAAGGTCTAAAGTAATCAAAAATCATTCAAATTTGTTAGAATTAGATCACATACGCACACCACAATTTGAAAAGAAATAACACGTAGATTTATATTAAGTTTCTCCAATTTGAAAGACGTCCACGGGAATGCCATTTTTTTTTATTCACGGAGTAGATAGGAGTTTACAATAGATAGAGTATATATAACTATATGTTACTCCTATTCCAACCTTAATTTACATTATAGTCGAAATACCTATAATGTCCTTTTTAACACCGTACCGTACCGTGGAGGGCGTAGCCCCCACAACTCAAACCTTCGGTTCAACATTCGATGGGCTAGTGCTCCGCTCCGCACTTTGTTTTTTTCAAGAACTTCTCAGTTATATATAAATCACAAGTCCCAACAAAATCAAATTATATTATACTCCCTCCATCCCAAAATATTTGACGTTTTAGGGTATTTTTTTCTTCTCAAAATATTTGACGTTCTACACTCCCAAGAATATTTTAACATTTGTTTTCCTTCTTTACCCTTCCTACTCCACCACTATTAATGGCTATTTTCCCTTTTTCCCTGGAACAAAGTATCAGATTCATGAGTAAGTTTTATAATTTCATTTAGTTATAACAGTGCTACCCTCTATAAAATTCTTGCATCCATCACTGCTTGAGGGTTGTTATTTGATGGCTGATTGTTGTTATTGATGCTCTTGATTATTCATAGGCGTGCACGGACAGGATTAAAGGCGATGAAACTGGGCATAAGCACTGCACAGGCCAAACCTAAAATATCTATCAGATCTAGCACGAAGAGGATCGGAGCACGAATATGGTGAATCCGTTGAGTACCTGAAGAGCTCAGATCTATCAGATCTATTCGTTTGACGATGACCAGATCTATCAGATCTATGCGGTGGCGGAGGTGGAGGTCGCGGTGGGGGAGGGTATGGTGGCGGAGAGGGTTATAACGGTGGCGGTGGTGGTGGAAGGAGTGCCGGTCGTGGTGGCGGCAGGGGAGGTAACTGAAGAGATGAAGAAGAAGATAGAGTGCCTTATTAATTAAGGGTAAAATAGTAATGGAGTCGCCGGTTAACGTCGTTACTCTTCTTCCCCAAGTCCTCTGCCTCAACTTTCCTTAGTTTTAATAAATTGTCTTCCACTTAATTAGCTACCCTCACTGCATAGCAGAATCAAATGGAGCCTGCATCTTTATTTTAATTTTAATTTTAATATTAGATTTGACCACCAGAATTTTAATATTAGATCTCCGCCAGAATATTAGATCTTGGTCAGATCCGGTGATAGAGATGAACGGAGCGCAACAGATCTGGTCGCAGAGCACAGGATGGGATAAAGTATTAATTAAGGCAAAATAGTAAAATTGTGTCTATTTTTAATATGTATGAAAATATATAAAACGTCAATATATAATAGGAAGGAGTATGTCAAATATAATAGGATGGAAGGAGTATGTGATTTATCTCTTTACGCACTTTCATATAGAAAGTATAGCTTTAATCAATGCAATTAATAGACCCGTAATGCTACTTCTTGTAATGAAATCTATCTATTTGGTATCGATCATATATATAATCACTATAAATATTTTTATTTTAACAAATTAAATGAAAGTAAACACTTCATTTTGATATCATGTCACGACCTTGCGAATGAATGGCAATGTCTATTAATTAATGTGTTACATAAAAATAGTTTTAAATGTTTGTTATTATTATTTTTTTTAAAATGAGTTATTTTTTTATTATTAAAATAAGGCTAAAATTTGGATGATCTTTTGAAATTTTTAAAAATTGTATACTTGTACAATAATTTCAAAATAAAATACAAAAGAATGATTTCATCTTGGATGAAAAAGTTAACAAATTCAATTGATCTCACGATTATACGATTTTATGTACGTGTCTATTTGAATTTTACCCTTAAAATAAAATAAGACAACATCTTGAAATTTAAGCTTATAATTTGATTATCATGCAATTATTAATAAATTAAATGTTATTATTATTTTCTTTACATAAAAGTGTATCATTAATTTGTCAATTATTTTTTATAAAATAACTTTTATATGTATAAGGTATTTTTTTCATGTTGTTAGTGAATTTTAAAGGAAAAGGGAAAAAAAATAAACTTATCTTGATCATCTAGATGAGAATTGGCGAATGAAACAGATAAAAGCAATAATTGAATCCAAAAAAATTGTCATTAAATTTACTTTAAAAAATTAAGTTTACCAAAAAAATTAATAATTTACCAAAAGGGTAAAATTATCATTAAATTAATTTTAAAAAATTAATAATGGTTTTATATTAAAATAATAATAATAATAATAATAATAATAATTTACTTTAAAATTAATAATGTTCCTATATTTACCCTTTTTGGTACAAAAAAAATAATTGAATAAATGTAAAAATGAGACCCAATATTACACATAAGTATTTTTTTAGTTACGTGTCGCTATAATTTCATCAATTTTTTGACGTGACACTATTAATTATACGTAATCATAAAAAATTAAAAGTTTAATCTCCTATTGGAAAAGTTTGAGAAGACAATCCCCAAAGTGGAAAAAAAAAAACAAAAGTTTAATCCCCTAATTGAAAAAATTAATAAGAAAATCTTCAAAGTGGGAAAAAAATAAAAGTTTAATCTCCTAATTAAAAAAATTGAGAAAACAATCCCTAAAGTGAAAAAAAATTAAAAGTTCATGATATTAATCCATATTTAGGTATTTTTATTTCAACACTGAACCTCAGGCCCAAGTTAATGGGAGCTAAATGTACCAACTCGTCATGTTTTTGGTCCACAACGTCAAAAAATAGCTTACATAAAATTGCCTGAGCTTGTTTTTTTTCGCCGATCTATAGGAAGAGGGGATGCATATATGTACTAAATCCTCGAGCAATGATACCATGAAAGATTTTGGGTAAAAAAAATTTTATTATAGAAAGATAGATGTCCTATTTTAAAAATAAGATATTTATTATGTGTTGTAGTTCAAATTTATCTACGCACACTTAGAAGGGAGTTGAATAAGTGTGGGAGTAATCTATGACCAATTTTTAAACTTTAAACTATATTATTAATTTCAGGCTACTATAATAATTGAAATCATCTTACTAAATTAATATAGCCTATTTAGAAAATAACCTGCTGAATTTATATTTTAAATAAAATACTTGATGTTAAAGAATTATCTTAATATGATGCAAGTATTCAAATTTTAATTATTAAAATAATTAAATAGCTTATGTGATTTCAAAGTAAAGCAAATAATAAAATCAACACCAAAACTTTTTTACGTGGCTCAGCTATTGCCTTCTATAATAATAGCCTAGTCCACGTCCAATATCAACTAGTATTAGAGACTCACTTTATTTATTTCTTTATAAACAATCACAAATTACAAAACAGATTCTTACAAAAAATTAATTAACAATTAATTTTCCTTGAGCTCTCTTGCTCTTTGTGCACCTATGCACTCTTCAAGCACCTTTGCTTCCTTGAACCTGTTTGTAAACCTTCTCTCTAATCCACTAGGATTAACACCACTTAGTCTAAACAGAAAATTCAATACAAATATAGAGGTCTATGATCAATGCAAGAATAATCAATTTAACAATTAAAGGCTCAACCATATGCAATGATCAATTAGCACAAAATAAATAAACAATTAATTTCTTACCAAATACCAGCTCAAATAATATTAGAAAATTAATTGCTTAGCTTCTCACAAAGTTGCACTTGACAAAATCAATTTGCTCGATAATCACAAAGAATAAGTCTGCAAAGAATATTTTCGTGAGTCAGTGTATTTTCCTCGAATGAGAAAACATCATTTATATAGCCAATACACAAGTTACCGTTAATAATAGATATGTTCTAATTAAAAACCAACGGAAATTCCCACAACGGTAAAACTAGACTTAGTCTAATATATATCTAGACTCATAATCTTTGTTAGCTATGCAGTTTGAATAATTCAACAACACCTTTAAGAGATAACTCTTCATATAACACTTTTGACTTTATCTCACAACATAAAAGGTGGCGGTAGCTTACTAAAGTAAAGCAACTCATATGACATCAAACTCTTTTCAATCAATTAGTAGAGTTCCAAAACACATTTACTCCTTGAAAAACTCAAACCCAACAAATCACAATAAAGTAGCTGACATCCTTTAGATTTTCTAGGAAACCATGATTACATGCATATCCACGTGTAGAAACATTTTAAAATATCCAAGAGATATCAATTAATCACTTTTTCAACTATGCACAGATATCAAAATACTATCCTCCTGTTTAGCTTCTAGGCATGCTCATATATCCACGTGTGTAACAAGATTCAGTATATAATTTAAGTATATGTATATATATACTAACAACATGCAACATATATCAATTAATTCCTTTTGTACTTGACGATATACATATGTTAATCTTAACTCCCATCTAATATTAATTTTAATATTTAGAAAATCTTTTTCCAAAACATTTTTCATTTAAGACATATAACAAGATATAATGCAATAATGTCCTGGAGCCTTTAAATGAAAAATCAATTATTATGCAAATTATCTTACATTTGTTTTTCTAGTAAAGAGAAAATCCTTCAAATTCTTGAATATCCAATCAAAACTCCTTATCACCAAAATACCTGAAATGCCATAAAACAATTTAGTACTTGAACATTTCATCATCAAAACATAAGGCTAGAATATAACTAAGTCAACAGTAGTCCTATTATGAAGTGACAAATCTCGAGAAGAGTTATGCTTCGAAGTCGCTAACCAACAGATTGTGCTTGAAAATGGAATTGTACTCCTTGAAGATGGATGAAGTGACAAATCTCCATGATCATTTAAATACTTTTAACATGTTAGTATCTCAATTGTTGAATATAGATGAAAATTTTGAAATGAGGAGAAGTCGTTACTCTTATTGTCATCTCTTTGCCCAAGTCTTAGAAGTCGATGGTGCAAACACTATTGGTGAGAAAATCAACTTTGATTTTAGATGAGGTGATTTATGTTTTATGAGAAAGTCAAAAAATTGATTAGAGAAGAGAGCAATAATATTGGTGAGCAAGCACAAACCGTGGAGGGTTCTAATTGAGGGAGACGTCAATGAAGAGATGATAGTAAAGGAAGATCAAGATTCAGGCCAAGAGATTTCAGTGATAGAGAGTGTTACTATTGTGGAGAGAAATGTCACATCCAATAGCAATGTAAATCATTAAAGGATGACATGAAGAATTTAAGCAAGTATCAAGAAAAATTGAAGGACAAAGAGAAATTTGAATATGTTATTTGCTTAGTGAAGTTAAAGAAGAAGTTGTTTTAACGGTTAAGAGTGACTATAATGAAAACGGATGAGTATCTATGCATATATGCAAGGAGAGAGATTGATTTAAGAGTTTGCATGAAGATGGATAATTTGGCTACGTTAATGCGGTGAATAAAGAGAGAGTGAAGATTGAAGTTGGTTGAAGTGTTTGTTTCAAAATTCATGATGGTTTTATGAAAATTCTTGGAAAGATATGGTATGCCTCTAGTTGTGGTGAATATAATTTGTAGGGGTTCGGCACATAAAACGCAGCAGAAATATAAAAATTCAAAGCAATTTTCGAAACCCAAAAACAGGATCCATGCGAAAAACAATTAACTCAATTGTTTAGAGATTATACCGAATATGAAAAACAAGAATCAAATTGATGCACTCAATCCTTAACGCAATTCCTCACGAAAACTACGTCTCTATGGTATCCACATTTAACGCTTGCATTTAACCGTCAACGATTACGCAATAAGAGGGACTTCATGATACTAGCCACCAAAGGAACCTTTATGAAACCTGTATGTTTTCTCTAGTCTCTCTCTAAGAGCGGCTAGGGTTTTCAAGTTATGAATTAACCCTAAGTAGCTGCTATATATCCTATATATAGTAGTTAAAATGAATTAATCAAAACCTAATTTCATAAAATCCAAATTTATATATATATATATATATATAACTTAATTAAGTCTTACTTAATTAATATACATATATACAAATTTTCCTTTTAATTTAAATTCGTGATTTAAATACTATTAATCATATTAATATATTTAAATCCTTAAAATTTAAATTTATTCCCTTTTAAATTATGTTTGACCCTATAGGTTATTATCACGTTGATAATAATTTTAAAATCATATTATAAAATTATAAACAGTGAACGACATCTAGTAATGCATCACTGCTACCCAAGTAATAATAAGAGCGATGATTCGATGCAACCTTTTTGTGACCAATGTTTCAATGTAATTTAATCCTTTTAACCTTAATATCCTAGATTAAACTCGAGTCATGGAATGTGTCATACTCTTCATAATTTAATCTGAGTTTTCTTGATCAATGAGTAGACTATATGAAACAAATCACTATTTAAGTATGACCATGCATTTCATAGTCCTACTCAATCAAGAGGCCTATGGATATCACCCCTAATATATAGGAAGGTTAAATTCCATCTAGATCACTCATATTCCTCACACAATTCATGATGTACCCAATAATCATCTTTATAGTCCACCATATTAAAGGTGACATTTGATGATATCAAAGTACATAAATTCCCGTGTAGTAATATAGTGATTTTAGGTCGGTGGACCATTACATCATTGTCACTATGAGAATTGCTAATGACACTTTGCATAATGTTTTACGTAGAATTCTCATGATGGGTCTGTCTAGTACATCGTTCTCTAACATGTACCTATGCATTGACTTAATATCTCATATATTTATGACCAATGAGATTTGGTCATCAGTCAATCCACATACTAGTCTCAATGCATCATTGTTGTCCCATCAATAATGATACTCGACTAGGGACATTTAAGAATAATGATACTAATTATAATTATATAATCTCATGTTCAAGTCACATACTTGAAACTATATAATTTGTATCACTACTCTAAGGATTTTTTATTATGTTAACATTTATATAATGCAGTAAATAAATCCATAATAAAATCATTCATTTATTCAATCAAATATAATATCAAAACGTTAAGAAATTATATCAAATAATTGGCCTCTAGGGCATAAACTCTAACAGTCTCCCAGTTGCACTAGAGTCAATCACTCATGTATCTAATACCCATGGAACTAGTGTGATCGTCGTGCTTCTGCTGCGATAAAGCCTTGGTCAGTGGATCTGCAACATTATCATATGTTGGCACTCTTCCTATATGTACATCTCTCTATCAATGATTTCACTGGATGAGATGGTATACGCGCTTAAGTATATGCTTGGATCGTTGGTGAGATCTGGGTTCCTTAGCTTTGTCAATGGCTCCATTGTTATCACAGTATAGCTTAACCAGATCAACAATGGTTGGAACAACACCTAGTTCAGTGATGAACTTTTTAATCCATACAGCCTCCTTGGCCACACTAGAAGCGACAATATACTACCTTTCTATTATCAGAATCGCCATCTCTTGCTTGAACTCTTCCATTCCTAATGACACCACCATTAAGGTAAAATACAAAACCCCGATCCGAGACTTATAATCATCATTATCGATCCGAAACTAGCATCTGTGTAACCCTTTACTGCTAGTTCGTCTTCACCTCCATATACCAAGATTTAATCCTTAGTCCTTTTTAGGTACTTGAGGATATTCTTGGATCACATCCCAAATTGACCTTCACCGGATTCGACTAAATATCTCTTTCGTCATGCTCAAAGCATACTGAGACATCCGGACAGTACATATCATCATTGCGTACATGATAGATCCAATTGTCGAAAACATAAGGGATCTTTCTCATACGCCCCTCATCATCTTGTGATTGAGGACATTGGGCCTTAGAGATCTTTACACCATGAGTCATGGGTAAGTGTCCTCTCTTTGCCTCTTGCATGTCAAACCGTTTCAAAGATTTTATCAATATATGTACTTTCGACTTAGGTAGAGCATTTTCCCTCGATCTATCTCGATAGATCTTGATACCTAAAATGTAAATCAGATCGCCTTAAATCTTTATATGGAGAAACATTTTCCTAACCATGTTTTTTACAACTTATAATGAAGGAATGTCATTCCCAATAATTAATATGTCGTCAACATATAATATTAGGAATACAATATCACTCCCACTAACCTTCTTATATACATAAGGTTCATCTTTATTTTTAATAAAGCCAAACTCTTTGACTGCTTCATCAAATCGAAGATTCCAACTCCGAGAGGCTTGCTTCAATCCATAAATGGATCATTGCAGCTTACATACCTTTCCAGCATCCTTTAGAGCGACAAAACCCTCAGGTTATGTCATGTACACATCCTCAAGGAGATTTCCATTAAGGAAAGTAGTTTTGACATCCATCTGCCAGATTTCATAATCATAAAAAGCTGCAATAGCAAGTAAGATCCTGATGGATTTAACCATTGCCACTGGAGAGAAGGTTTCATCATAGTCAACACCTTGAACTTGTTTGAAACCTTTTGCTACCAGTCGGCCTTTATAGGTTTGTACATTACCATCCATGTCGGTTTTCTTATTGAAAATCCACTTGCACCCTATTGGTTTTACCCCTTCAGGTGGATAAACCAAAGTCCATACTTGGTTAGTATACATGGAGTCCATTTCAGATCTCATGGCTTCAAGCTATCTCTCAGAATCTGGTCCATTCATAGCTTCTTGGTAGGAAGCAGGCTCATCCTGATCTATGAGCATCACATCGCCATTTTGAGTCACAAGATATCCATAATATCTCTCGGGTTCTTGGCGTGTCCTACCAAATCTACGAATTCCTTGTGTAATTTGAGCAGGTTCACTTTCCACAACATCTTGTGGTTCCTGCTCACGTTCCAACTCAGGTTCAATGATATTATGTGGTTCTCGAATTTCTTCGAGTTCTACTTTCCTCCCACTGTTTCCTTTAGAGACAAATTCTCTTTCTAGAAAAATACCAGTTCGAGCAACAAACACTTTGTTCTCAGAAGGTTTGTAGAAATAATACCCTTTTGTTTCTTTTGGGTATCCCACAAAATTACATTTGTCAGATTTGGGTCCGAAGCTTGTCGTAATCCGGACGTTTATAAACGCCTCATGACCCCAAATCTTCATGAACGACATACTAGGACATTTCCTAGTCCACATCTCATATAGTGTCTTCCGAACCGCTTTTTGTAGGAACACTTGCTATGTGAATGCAATTGCCTCTAGGGCATGACCCTGAAGCTTATTGGAAGATCTGCATGACTCATCATTGATCGTATACCATGTCCAACAAGGTTCGATTCCTCCTCTCGCACACACCATTCCATTGTGGTGTTCCGGTGGAGTGAGTCGTGATATAATACCACACTCCTTTAGAAGGTCATCAAAGTCTTGGCTTAAGTATTCACCTCCTCGATCGGATCAAAGGGCTTTTATGCTTTTACCAAATTGGTTTTGAACTTCATTCTTGAATTCTTTGAACTTTTCAAAGGATTCGGATTTGTGTCTCACTAGATACACATATCCATATCTACTAAAGTCGTCAGTAAATGTAATGAAGCAATAAAACCTACCTCTTGCTAACGAACTCATGGGTCCACATACATCACTATGTATAAGTCCCAATACATCACTAGCCCGTTCACTGTGTCCAGTGAAAGGGGCTTTAGTCATCTTGCCTAATAAACAAGACTCGCATTTCTCATATGATTCAAAATCAAATGAATCCAAAAACCCATCTTTATGGAGTTTTGATATGCGTTTCTCATTTATATGGCCCAAACGACAGTGCCAGAGATATGTTGGATTTGAATCATTTGATTTAAATCGTTTTGTATTTATGTTATAGATAGGCATATCTAAGTCATGAATATAAAGACCATTAAACAATTGTGCAACACCATAGCATATATCATTTAAGTAAAACGAACAACGGTTGTTCTTTATTATAAATGAAAAACCTTTCTTGTCCAAACAAGAAATGTAAATAATGTTTTTGCTTATAGCAGTACAAAATAACAATCTTCTAATTCTAAAACTAGCCCAGAGGGCAAAGATAAATAATAAGTTCCTACTACGGCCGGTCAAAGAACTTTTGCTCCATTCCCAACACGTAGGTCAACCTCTCCTTTTGCCAAAGTCCTACTCCTTCGGAGTTCCTGTACATTAACACAAATGTGAGAACCACATCCAGTATCTAATACCCATGATGTAGAAGTAGACAAGTTAACTTTTATAACATATATACCTGAATCGGAAGTCATACTTCCTTTTCTTTTCTTCACTTCTTCCAAATAAACAAGACAATTCCTTTTCCAGTGTCCAGGTTTTCCACAGAAGTGACAATCACCTTCTTTAGCCACCCCACCTTTAGGTTTTAAAGCCTGTTTGGTTTTAGGATGAGGTTTAGCACCAGATTTAGATCCTATCTTCTTCTTGGCTTTCCATTTTCCCTTAGCATTTCCCTTTTGCACCATCATTATGGGAGCGGGTCCTGCCTTTTTCATGTTGTTCTCGGCAGTTCTTAACATGCTCAACAACTCAGTAAGGGGTTTCGCAATTTCATTCATAAGATAATTCATGACAAATTGAGAATAGCTACTGTTCAGGAATTGCAAAACAAGATCTATTTGGGCCTCCAGAGTGATTGGAAAACCCAACCTATCAAGGTTCTCAATATACCCAATCATTTTCAGCACATGTGGACCAACTGGATCACGTTCACCCATTTTGCAGTGATACAATGCCTTGCTTGTATAATACCTCTCCTGTCGAGCATGCCCTTCGAATAATTTCTTGAGATGCTCGATTATCTCATAAGCATCCATCAACTCATGTTGCTTCTGAAGCTCAACGTTCATGGTTGCTAGCATGAGACAACTCACGTCCAGAGCATCATCTTGATGCTTCTTGTAAGCATTATGCTCCGCACGTGGTGCAGTATCAGCTGGTGCTGCAGGAATGGGCTTTTCAATGACATATAGCTTGCGTTCTTGTTTGAGGACAATCCTCAAGTTCCTATGCCAGTCAAGAAAATTAATTCCACTCAGATTATCCTTCTCAAGGACTGATCGTAGTGAAATACTACTTGTATTGTTGTTGTTTGCCATTGATATCTACAATTTATAAGTGCAAAAAAATAATAAGTCAAATTGCAGAGTTGATATTATGTAATTGATAATAGTACATTCAAAATATACCTCCCACTATTTTATTCAAATTAATAGCCCTCACCATTAATTCGGAAAGCATTTTTCAATTAAATCTTTCTAGTGAGCCAAGATCCATATTTCATTATAAGTTAGCTTTGGCTAATATCTTAAAACACAATTATTTAGGTAGACAACCCTTTTGTCAATTATATCATATATAACTCCTGGATAGTGTGGTAAACAACAATTGATTCTAGTCCATCTAATGGTACCTACCAAACTCTATGCCTCTAAGTCCACAATCCTATTGAGATAACTTAGTTAAGTCGGGCCCAATGATTTTAACAGTTTGGATATCACAATTATCCTATCGCATCTTACCTAGATAAATAGGGTACTTTGCTTTTGGCAAACCTACATCTCTTGATCAAGGTCTTGATGAGTGTTATTCATTGGAAGGCATCCGATTTAGACTTAATAATTTAATGAGGATTTTATTAATAAATTTAGATCTCACCAATTTTAATCTTATTAAGCATGCACATTATTTATCATATCATATCGCATACAAGTATAAATAAAGTGCAAAATTAAATGTGTCACGATTATGGCCCAATCCAACGTCAATCTTTTCAAGCTTAATGAAAGATTGAAGGTCAATCTAAGGTGGTAAAAGATCTTAAAATAAATAGCTTCCTTGGATCTTCCTCAAGCATGTGCCTCTCTCCTTCATCATCTTTCCATCGTGTCCTTCATCTTTTCATCTTCATCGATTATAGATTATTACATGACATAAAGAAACCTCGAGTTACATTCGAAGGGATTTAGATGAGAAGAGAATTTTACATTAGAATTTATAGAAAGGCACGACATGCAAGCCGTATTTCAAAACCAAAACCACTAACCTATAACAGTTTATATAAAATTAAAGAAAAATATATATAACAAATTGGGGTCACGACCATCGTAAGCTACGGACGAAGGTCCAAGGGGGGTCCCCGAGGTGGTCCGGCTGATCGGTTATATAAAACGCAGCGGAAATATAAAAATTCAAAGCAATTTTCGAAACCCAAAAACAGGATCCATGCGAAAAACAATTAACTCAGTTGTTTAGAGATTATACCGAATATGAAAAATGAGAATCTAAAATTGATGCGCTCGAATCCTTAACGCAATTCCTCACGAAACTACGTCTCTATGGTATCCACACGAACGTCACACGAACCATCGAACGATTCTGCAATAAGAGGGACTTGCGGTACTAGCCACCAAAGGAACCTTTATGAAACTGTATGTTTTCTCTCTAGTCTCTCTCTAAGAAGCGGCTAGGGTTTTCAAGTTATGAATTAACCTAAGTAGTCATATATATATCCTATATATAGTAGTTAAAAGGAATTAATCAAAACCTAATTTCATAAAATCAATTTATATATATATATATAACTTAATTAAGTCTTACTTAATTAATATACATATATACAAATTTTCCTTTTAATTTAAATTCGTGATTTAAATACTATTAACAGTCGTGTAAAATACGACAAAACACAATCTAAGAGTTTTAATAAGAATATTGTCATCTAGACAATATCCACACTCAATTGAGTCCTCATTACATTTATTATCACACTATTTAATGTAATAGTGAGGACTACTAATGCTATCATCTCGGACCGTCACTCCGCTCCCGACTACTAGTCCCATTTACGTTCTCATTTCACGAAGAGAACAAAGAAAGAAAGGGTGAGCTCAACTAGCCCAAGAAGAAATATTATGACTAAGATAATGCGAATAAATTATCATTAGTCTTCAACAATGTTAAACCGATAAAATACAATAGACATCAAGTTTAATCTGCGGTATGAATAAGCAATCCATTAGAAGAGTCAAGTAGAGCATGATATCTACTATCTTCTATGTTTTAAAATGTTTTCATCAATTTTTATCATTTGAGACTCAAAGATAATAAATAAACCACATCATCAAAATCATCCCCGCACTTTCTGCCAAGGATATTCATTAAATCATCAATGGTCATGACTATACCAAATAATCCCGGTCATAATCATACCAAAATTATCCATCAATGCACTTTCTGAAAGCCACCGAGGACTTTTACCACATCATTTATAACATTACATGTCATGATTATACCGAATGATCCCTGGTCATAATCATACCAAGTCCATCTATGCACGTAAGCCAAAGATGACTTTCATCACAATATAAGCATGAGGATGATGACAATAATATAAGCATTAATCAAACGAAAACAAGGATAAATATTAAAGACATTAAATTTATCCAAATATTATCAATCACTTAATAAACTCATAATCTAATATTATTAATATTATAACAATATTTTAATCACTTCTTAAACTTATAAACAATTTATTTCAATTGTTTACACTTTACCAAATAATGCATTTAATCATTCAAAATGCCATACTCATAAGATTTCATCACCAATGATCAAATCCTCATCGTAAATCAAGATATACCCTATATAGGATTCCCAAGCCATAAAATCCTATTTTCTAATTTTATTACTTCACATAACATATTTAATTCATTTACTCACAACTAGTTTATTTTCATGAAAAATACCAAATCAAATCCCAAAAATATTTCTTTTTACGGGTTTAGCGTAATATAGTCCCATATTGAACATATATTTTTCTCATAATTTTTAAAATTCATTTACTATTTTTCATATAAACCAAAAGCGCTAATATTTAGACATTTATCATAAATTATACTTTTGTCCAAAATTCCAAAATTTACTGTGGTATACTCATATATATACATGTACTCCCAATAAAAATTTCACCAATTTTGAAGTTAACCACAAAGAGTTAAAAGGGTTTACTTTTAAAATAGTCTTTTCCCATAAAATCCATAACTCTTAATCTACACATCCAAAAATTATCATTTTTGGACACAATCTAGAAAACTCATCAAATTATCATTTTAAATTTTTCCAGAATTTTTTAGGGTCAGAAAAATTACGAAACGCCTCAAGCGAAACCCTTTTGAATGAAAATATTATTCATATGAATACAAATGATCATTCACCATGCATGCAGTAATCCACATAGACATGTTATTCCAAATGTAGAATAATAAAGAATGGAATAATAGAAGAATTCACCATGCATGCGATGTATAGATCGCATGCATGGAGTTATTCTCAACGTAATAATAAAGAATGGAACCAGTCATGCGTTAAACCGCATGCACGTGGATATTCCAAATGAAAAATAAAGAATGGAATCGGGTCATGCGTACACCACATAGATGTGGATATTCTAATGTAATAATAAAGAATGGAATAACGTAAGAATTCACCATGCATGCGATGAGACCGCACTGCATAAAGGTTATTCCAAAGAGTAATAATAAAGAATGGAAATAGGTCTAGCGTAATCCGCACAGACAGGATATTTCAACAAAATAATAAAGAATAGAATAATAGAAGAATTTCACCATGTATGCGGTACTTCGCATAGACAGGTTATTCCAACATAATAATAAAGAATGGAATAACAGAAGCTCTCTTCATGAATATGAAAGAATAATACCCCTTACCTCAAAAGAAGACTGGATACTGGAATAGTGAGGTAGCAGACTTCTCTTCTTCTTTCTCTCTATAATTTTTCTCTATAATAATTGCTTTATAGCTTTAGTGTATTGGTGAGAAATGAAGGAAGAATGAACTTCTATTTATAGGAAAATATAGTTTCAATAATTGCACATTTTGGGGCTCGAAATATTACAATATAATACCTTCCTCTTTTCCTTCATTTTTAATTTAGTCCTGCAAGTATTATCAAACTTGCACCACCTCCCCTAATAGTAAATCATATGAATCAATAGTAAATCATGTGACTCAATAGTTCTAGACATGTGAAAATATGAATTACAGTATAGTACCTCCATCTATACCTCCATTTTAAACTTAGTCATGCAAGTAT
The DNA here is from genome assembly GCA_020205605.1 of Panax ginseng. Taxonomy (NCBI): domain Eukaryota; kingdom Viridiplantae; phylum Streptophyta; class Magnoliopsida; order Apiales; family Araliaceae; genus Panax; species Panax ginseng. The sequence continues at coordinate 35,707,188 of CM035137.1, forward strand.
TATCAATCTTGCACCAACTCCCCTAATAGTACAAGAATGTGAATCAATAGTACACACATATGAATAAATAGTTATAATCATATGAATTAATAGCAATTAATTGCTCATTTATCCAGTTAATTACCCGATGGATCAATATAACCTCCAGACATCAATTATTATCGAAATAAATATCAATTTTCACTAACACTAATAATTCCAACACAATGGAACTATCAATTTCATCTTTAATCAACACGAACTTATTCATCATTAATATTATAATTCACAATATTTAACAACTAGGCCGTTCCCAGGAAAGAGGAGGCTTTCCGATAAGGATTTCTTCTTATTGGTGCGCAATTAGGTGACCAAACCTCTCCTTGACAGAACTTCTAGATATTGTCAATATTGAAAATAATAATATGAATAACTTTGCCGTCTCAATTATTGATTTAATAATATAACATATTATGCAGATGATACTGTAACAATAATTGAATTAATAATATAAGATATATGATGCAGCAATTACTGTAGCAATATTTGAGTATAACTGAGTGACTTCTTACGTAAGCCTCAATAATCAATATCGTGTGCTACTATGCAACCACGCGTATTACTATACTTTTACTATCGAGTAATTCAACAGTTTTAACGATAACACTTTTGCCGTTATTTTTATAAAATGATAATTCTGTCGTTTTCTAAATACGACAATACTTCCGTTTTGGGGTCCACCAATGATTATATCATCGTACGGATATTCCCCGATAAAAAGAATATTCCCCGAACAAATGAATATTTTATAACAACTTGCATACTTTGCAAAATTTATAAATATTACCCACAATTATAACATTATATCAATTCCACACCATAATATTAAAAAAAATATATTTCAAGAAATTTAAATCTTTATTCATAAAATTTGGGGTCTCACAAGGAGGCCTACAATTTGATTGAGACAATGGCAGCTAACAACTACCAGTGGCCTATAGCAAGAATGACACAAACAAAGGCGGCTGGAGTGTTAGAAGTAGATAGTGTAACGGCAATCCAAGCGCAAATTTTAGCATTTTCCAAGAAGTTGGATGCTATAACAGGGAGTACACAAAGAAAGTGAGTTGTAGTTGTGTGTGAATTGTCAGGCGCGGTGACCATCCTACGCACCAATGAGCAATCAACCCAAAGATCTCATGCAATTCGTGGGTAGCTACAACAGGTTCCACATGTAATATGTACCAAAACACTTACAACCGGGGGAATAGAATCACCCAAATTTTTTGTGGAGTAATAATCAAAGAACATCAAGCTCCACGACCATCATATCCCCAGTGTTTTCGTAATCATCAACAACCGGCTCAACATCAAGAAAGAAAATCAGATTTAGAGGAGTTGTTGTCAAAATACATAACAAGCAATGAGGCAGCGATGAAAAACTAAGCAATGACCATCAAGAATTTGGAAAATCAGATGGGACAAATTGCCTTAGCATTGAATAACAAGCCACAAGGGACTCTACCAAGTGACACCGAGAGAAATCCGAAGGGAAACCATGAACAGTGTAAGGTAATCACATTGAGGAGTAAAAAACATCTAGTTGGTGAAGATGCAGAAAATTCAGCTATATCGGATGAAAAAATTGATGACAACAAAGTGGTTGAAGAAAATAAGGGTGAGGATAAGCAGATTGAGAAAATAAAGCTAGATGACAAGCCAGTCGTGTATCCTCCACCACCATTTCAGCAGAGGGTCCAAAAACAGAAATTAGATAAGTAGTTCTCAAAATTTTTGGAAGTTTTTAAGAAACTTCAGATTAACATCCCGTTCGCAGAAGCCCTAGAGCAGATGCCAAGTTATGTGAAGTTCATGCAAGGGATTCTGTCCAGGAAAAAGAAATTGGAAGACTTTGAAATAGTGGCATTAACAGAGGAGTGTAGTGCGGTTTTACAGCGAAAGTTGCCACCAAAGTTGAAAGACCCGGGGAGTTACACCATTCCATGCAAGATCGAAAATATGTCATTCAACAAGTGTTTATGTGATTTGGGAGCGAGTGTGAATCTTATGCCATTATCAGTTTACACAAAATTGGGTTTGCCCGCGCCAAAGCCTACGAACATCTCATTACAGTTGGCAGCTAGGTCAGTCACATATCCGAGAGGCGTTGTAGAGGATACATTAGTTAAGGTTGATAAGTTCATATTCCTCGCGAATTTTATTATTCTGGATTTTGAGGAGGATAAGAACATCCCGATTATCCTAGGAAGACCTTTCTTGGCTACGGGTAGGACACTCATCGACGTACAAAAAAGGTAAACTTACTATGAGAGTCCAAGATCAAGAAATTAAATTTAACGTGTTCAAGGCCATGAAATTCCCTACGGATGAAGAAGAATGTTTCAGGATTGATGTAATTGAGCAGATAATCAGTGAAGACATGGGCAAGAGTTTGGTCAATAATCCATTGGACACAACATTATTAGGGGATGAAGAGTTTGATGACCCATAATTTGAGGATTACTTACAGATGTTAGACTCACTGCCACGAGTTAGCCGATTTAGAGCACCATTTGAACCATTGCACACGGAGGAAAAATTAACAATCAAATTAAAACCGTCATTGGAAGAGCCACCGACTCTTGAACTTAAGCCACTCCCTAAACACCTCAGGTATGCGTATTTAAGCAATTCAAATTCTTTACCTGTTATTATTTCTGCTGCATTTAACGACTTCCAGGAAGAAAAGTTGTTGAGGGTGCTTAGGGAACATAAATCAGCGATAGGATGGACGATAGCGGATATCAAGGGAATCAACCCCTCTTTTTGCATGCACAAAATTCTAATGGAAGACGACGCAAAATCAACGGTGGAGCAACAAAGATGATTTAACCCAATTATGAAGGAAGTTGTAAAGAAAGAAATTCTAAAATTGTTGGATGTCGGTATCATCTACCCAATTTTCGACAGTAAGTGGGTTAATCCGGTTCAGTGTGTACCAAAAAAGGGAGAATGACCGTGGTACAGAATGAGGACAACGAGATAATTTTGACAAGGACAGTGACAGGTTGGAGGGTTTGCATGGACTACAAGAAGTTGAATAAGGCAACCTGCAAAGATCATTTTCCGCTGTCCTTTATTGATTAAATGTTGGACATATTGGCGGGACATGAGTATTACTGTTTATTGGATAGATACTCGGGCTATAATCAGATCGTCATCACTCCTAAGGATCAATAGAAGACTACATTTATGTGCCCATATGGTATATTCGCATTCAGGAGAATGTCGTTCGGTTTGTGTAATGCACCTGCTACCTTCCAACGGTGTATGATGGCCATCTTCTCAGACATGGTGGAGAAAAACATGGAAGTCTTCATGGACGACTTCTCTGTCTATGGGGACAATTTTGATACTTTCCTAGGGAATTTGGTGATGGTGTTACAAAGATGCAAAGACATGAACCTTGTACTTAACTGGGAAAAATACCACTTCATGGTTGAGGAGGGCATAATTTTGGGTCACAAGGTCTCGACTCAAGGATTGGAGGTTGATAAAGCTAAGCTAGAAACAATCGAGAAACTGCCTCCCCCGAGTTCAGTTAATTAAGGTAATTAGAAGTTTTCTGGGACATGCTGGGTTCTACAGGAGATTCATAAAGGACTTCTCAAAAATTACAAAACCCTTGTACAGTTTTTAGAGAAGGATTCAGTTTTCAATTTTGATGAGGAGTGCAAGTTGTCTTTCGAGTTTTTGAAGAATAAGTTGACTACAGCCCCCATGATCGTCGCACCAGATTGGAATATGCCTTTTAAGCTAATGTGTGATGCAAGCGACTATGCAGTTGGGGCTGTTTTGGGTCAACGTCGAGAGAAGGTATTTCATGCCATATATTATGCAAGCAAGACACTCACGGAGACTCAAATTAATTACACAACTACGATAAAGGAATTACTTGCAGTGGTGTATGCGTTCGACAAATTCCGGGCATACTTAATCGGGACTAAGGTGATAGTCTACACGGATCATTCGGCTATTCGGTACTTAATTACAAAAAAAGATGCTAAGCCACGTCTTATCCGATAGATTCTCCTTCTACAAGAGTTTGATATAGAAATAAAGGATAGAAAAGGGACGGAGAATCAAGTGGCCGATCATTTGTCTAGGCTGGAAAATTAAGATAAACTAAAAGAGGACAAGTGTGCAATCAACGAGTCATTCCCGGATGAGCAAATGTTTGGGATAAATACAGAATTTCCATGGTACACAGATTATGCGAATTATATAGTGAGCAACGTTCTTCCACCTGATCTTAAGAGACAACAGAAAAAGAAGTTTCTTCATGACGTCAAATGGTACATGTGGGACGAACCTTATTTATTCAAGCAGTACGCTGACAAGATGATAAGAAGGTGTGTGCCCTACAGAGAAGTGAAGAACATATTGCATGAGTGTCACTCATCTGCGTATGTCGGACATTATGGTAGTGAGAGGACAGTAGGAAAGGTGCTTCAAAACGGGTTTTATTAGCCTACATTGTTCAAGGAAGCCCACCAATTTGTTAAAACATGTGTGATAGATGTCAAAGGGTGGGCAACATTTCGAAAAGGAATGAGATGCCACTACAAACAATTCTGGAAGTTGAGATTTTCGATGTATGGGGCATAGATTTCATGGTGCCATTCCCGTCGTCACTTAACAATCAGTACATTTTGCTCGCAGTGGATTATGTTTCAAGGTGGGTTGAAGCTGCAACACTCCCAACTAACGATGCCAAAGTAGTTCTAAAATTCCTATAGAAGAACATTTTTACGAGGTTTGGCACGCCGAGAGCAATTATAAGTGATGAAGGTAGTCACTTCTGCAACAAATCGTTTACGACTCTATTGGCAAAGTATGGGGTCAACCACAAGGTGGCGACGACTTATCATCCCCAAACCAGTGGGCAAGCTGAGTTTCGAACAGGGAAGTAAAGAGAATCTTGGAAAAAGTGGTAAACCCGAATCGAAAGGATTGGTCGCTCAGGCTGGATGATGCACTATGGGCCTACCGGACTGCGTATAAAACACCGATCGGTATATCACCATATCAACTCATCAGATTTTAAAGGCTTGTCACTTACCAAATGAAAGTTACAACGATAAGGCTTATTGGGCGATTCAGAAACTCAATTTCGATCAAGCAGCTATAGGGGAAAAGTGACTACTACAATTAAATGAGCTTGACGAATTTTGCCTTCAAGCCTACGAGAACTCCAAGTTATACAAGGAAATGGTCAAGAGATGGCACGACCAGAAAATTATGCAAAGAACATTCGAGTCGGGGTAATCAGTCCTATTGTTCAACTCACGGTTGAGATTGTTCCCAAGCAAGCTTAAGTCAAGATGGTCGGGACCATTCACCATAAAAAGGGTGTTCCCTCATGGCGCCGTTGAACTCTACAGTCGGAATCCCTTAGAAACTTTCAAGGTCAACAGTCAACGATTAAAGCACTATTGAGGTGGCAAGTCCAACATCGATGTCATCGCCATCACATTATTCGATGTACTATGAACAGTAAGTAGTCAGGCTGAATGACTTAAAACCAAGCGCTAATTGGGAGGCAACCCAATCATACGTTTATTTTTTGTATTTTCATTCATAATTGTTAGAATATAGTTTATAATAAGTTAATTAGGTAGGTATTATATTGTACGATTCTTGTTAATCTCTCAACCATGCTCAAATTGATCAACAATCTAATAAATTTAATGTTTTATGGCTTGCAGGCAGAGAAAATGTACATTAAGTGGCATAACATGAAGAAAAGAAGAAAAAATGGCTCAGTTTGCAGAGTGTATGCCCGCCGGGGCGGGGCCCTAAAGCAACAACACCCCCACCGGGGCGGGGGTTCACCATATCTAATAACAGTGAGCATGCACCATTGAGTAGTGATATATTTAGCCTTGCACCCACGGCCGGGTTTCTACTCGATTAACAGACTACATGCTCACGCAAATGAACCTACTACAAACTAATACCCCCCAGTTCTGGCAGAGGTCCTAAAAATTGAACGAGTCTGGTTTGGCACTTATACATGCTCAGTATTTCATTCACACAATTGTAACCACTTCGCCCTCACATAAACTACCCATACATAACCCTCACTATAAACCCACGATTTCACAACTCACACTCCATCTTCCCATTACCTTACCCACTACTCCTATCCATCAATCCATCACACCATCCCTATATATATTCACACCCTCACAACTCAAATTCTTCATAACTCTTCAACCACATTGCACAAGGCTACAAATTAGGGCTTTCAGTGCATCCAGAATATAACAACTGAAACTGATTGTTTTGTGCTCCAATTCCTCACCTCCAAGTACCATAATAAGATCAAAGTTTCAAGTTTTATGGAGGTTAGATCGTTGTGCACACAAAGCGTTCGACAGTTTACGTGAACTAAGTTTGGCGAGGAGATACAGTTATTAAGGTATCCGAGAGTTAATGGCTTCATAACCCACATCGAAATGACAAAGGGGAGAAAGTTCAAGGCCCACACAACTGACACGGACCTTTGACCACCGTAAATTTATAAGTGCTGCTTCTGCCGACCGGTATGACTATATGATGACAAAAGCCCTTACACCGGAGCGGGGGTTGGCACCGGATCATGTCGATGGGGAAATGATGCAGAAAATTTATCAGAAGGGCTGGAAAAAATTCACTGAGGAACCTGAGCCCGCTGTTGTTAACATAGTCAAGGAATTCTATGCGAACACCGAGGACAAAGTGTGAGACCCCAAATTTTATGAATAAAGATTTAAATTTCTCGAAATATTTTTTTGAATATTATGGTGTGGATTTGATATAATGTTATAGTTGTGGGTAATATTTATAAATTTTGAAAAGTATGCAAGTTGTTATATAATATTCGATTGGTCGGGGAATATTCTTTTTGTCGGAAAATATCCGTAAGACGTCACAATCATTGGTGGACCCCACAACAAAAGTATTGTCGTAGTTAAAAAATGACAGAATTATCTTTTTATAAAAATAACGATGAAAGTGTTACCATTAAAATTGTTGAACTACCCTTGTAAAGTAAAAGTACGATGTACGCGTGGTTGCATAAGAGTAGCACCTGCGGTATTGATTATTGATGCTTTACGTGAAGAAGTCACTCGGCTTATACTCAATTATTGCTACGATAATTCACGATCATATCTCTCATATTATTGATTCAATTATTGTCACGCGATTATCTCGCATAATATGTTATATTATTAAATCAATAATTGAGACTAAAAAGTTATTCATATTATTATTTGCAATATTGACAATGTCTAGAAGTTCACATCGAGGAGAGGTTTGGTGACCTAATTGCTACGCAATAATAAGAGAAATCCTTATCGGAAAGCCCCCTCTTTCACCGGAACGACACAGTTTGTTAAATATTGTGAATTATAATATTAATGATGAATAAGTTCGTGTTGATTAAAGATGAAATTGATAGTTCCATTGTGTTAAAATTATTAGTGTTAGTGAAAATCGACATTATTTCAATAATAATTGATGTCTGGAAGTTATATTGACCAATCGGGTAATTAACCGAATAAATGAGCAATTGATTCTTATTGATTCACATGATTATAAATATTTGTTCACATGTGTGTACTATTGATTCATATTCATTTACTATTAGGGGAGTTGGTGCAAGATTGATAATACTTGCATGACTAAGTTAAAATGGAGGTATAGATGGAGGTACTATACTATAATTTGTATTTTCACATGTCTAGAACTATTGATTCACATGATTTACTATTAGGGGAGGTGGTGCAAGTTTGATAATACTTGCAGGACTAAATTAAAAATAAAGGAAAAGAGGAAGGTATTATACTGTAATATTTCGAGCCCCAAAACGTGCAATTATCGAAACTATATTTTCCTATAAATAGAAGCTCATTCCTTCATTATTTTTCACAAATTCACTAAGTCTCACAAGAGCAATTATTATAGAGAAAAAGAAGAAGAGAAGTCTGCTACCTCACTATTCCAGTATCCAGTTTTCTTTTAAGGTAAGGGGTATTATTTCTTTCATATTCATGAAGAGAATTATTTTCTTTCAATACTCGTAAGGGGTATTATTCTTTCGTATTCACGAAGAGAGTTATTTTTTTTTCAATACTCGTAAGGGTTGTTATTCCATTCTTTATTATTATGTTGGAATAACTTTTGTACATGTGAAGTACCGCATACATGGTGAAATTCTTCCGTTATTCCATTCTTTATTATTCTCGTGGAATAACTTCGCATCATGCGCCTATCGCATGCCCGGTGAATTATGTTGTTATTCCATTCTTTATTATTCTGTTGGAATATCCTCGCCTGCATGCGGATTACGCATGACCGTTTCATTCTTTATTATTCATTGGAATATCGTATGCAAGCGATTACGCATGACCTCGGTTCTATTCTTTATTATTACGGCTGGGAATAACCTATCTGTGCGGTCTATCGCATGCATGGTGAATTCTTCTGTTATTCCATTCTTTATTATTCTGTTGGAATAACTTGTCTATGTGGATTACCACATGCATGGTGAATGATCATTTATATTCATTCCTTATTAAATTATGGAAATGATCTGTCTACGTGCATTACCGTCATGGTGGGTGAAAATTCATTCATAGCTTTAAGATATTCTATTATACTGCAAATAGATATCATTTCTTTTGTACTCGTCATGGAATATCATTTTCTTTGGTATTTTTTTTACGAGTTACTATTCACAGGTTACTATTCACCCAGTTACTATTCACTCTAGTATTATTCACTCGGGTATTTGGGGCACTTTTTGTGTCAGAGTACTATTCACGAGTTACTATTCACGGGTTACTATTCACCCAAATTACTATTCACCCGAATGTTATTCACTCGGGTATTTGGGGTACTTTTCATGCCGAAGTACTATTAACGAGGTACTATTCACGATGTACTATTCTCGAAGTACTATTCACAGGGTACTATTTACCCGAAAAATATATTTCTTTTCTGTCCAAATTATTTTTGTACATGAATATTATTCTTAAATTTTTCTGTACAAAGCAATATCATGTTGATAATTTGGATATTTTTAAATTTTGGATAAATTTAAAGTCTTTAATATTTATCATTGATTTCGTTGGATTTGATTTCGTTTGATTATTGCTTATATCATTGTCATCATGCTCATGCTTATATTATGATGAAAGTCATCTTTGGCTTACGTGCATAGATGAACTTGGTATGATTATGACCAGGGATTATTCGGTATAATCATGACCGTAATGTAACGAATGATGCGGTAAAAGTCCTCATTGGCCTGTAGTTCATAGATGGACAATTGTTGGTATGATTATGACTAGGGATTATTCGGTATAATCATGACCATTGATGATTACATGAATATCTTTGGCCGTGGTGCAGGGATGATTCGATTTTATTTATTAAGCTGAGTCTCAGCGATAAAGTTGATGAAAAACTTTTTAAATCATAGAAGATAATAGATTTTATGCTATACTTGACTCTTCTAATGGATTGCTTATTCCGCTGCAGTTGCTGATCTAAAACTTGTTGTCTATTGTATTTTATCAGTTGTTATACTGTTGAAGGCTAAGGATAATTTATTTTGCATTATCTTAGTCATAATATTTCTTATTGGGCTAGTTGAGCTCACCCTTTCTTTCATTGTTTTCTTCAGGAAATGAGAATATAGCTGGGACGAGTCGGGGAACGGATTGGCGGTTCAGATGATTGTTTTAGTAGTCCTCACTATTCTGTGAAATAGTGTGATAATAATTGTAATGAGGACTCCATTGAGAGTGGATATTGTCTAGAAGGCAATATTCTTGTTTAAACTCTTAGATTATGTTATGTCGTATTTTACACGACTGTTGTATAATTAAGTTGTATTTGAATTTTGTACCATGTATCTGGCGACCCAAGATGGGTGATGTATACCTGTTTTGGGGGCGTCACACAAAGCCCCCTACAATGCTTATGTGCGGGGTCGCTTAGTCCCGTTCAGTACCGATGCCATCAACACCTATTATCAGTTACGAGTACCTCGACAATGCCAATATGCCCACCTATGTGATTTCGATCTGGACTATGAGGCGATACTCAAAGAAATGACTAAGCCGGGAACAACATAGATCAAAGGTCGGAAGGGAGGCACATTTTTCATAGCAAAGATCTCAGTTGGTACGGTAAAATTTGGTATGCTTTCTTATGTGCTAAATTGTATCCGTCCCTACACACATCGGACGTGACCAAGGAGAAGGCATTATTTCTATACGCGATTGTGCAAGACTTCATCATTGATGTCGGGGCCATAATATATTTTTCCATCCGCCTGGGGTGCTACGAGGAAACTTTTTGAGCGACTTGCCACACCCATCACTCATATGTGGGTTGTGTCGCCAAGCGGGTGTGAGATGGTCAGATGATGAACCTACACAGATGCCGCTTCAGTTACTAGATTCTAGAATGATAGTGCGATATTCAGTGTGGGCCGGAGGTGATTCCCATCCTCGAGGTCTGGATTTTATTTTTCCATCAGCTTCGGAGGACGAAGTTGACGCTGTAGACACCTCGGAGGATGAGGATGAGACTATGGGAGATCAAGGAACCGATCAGGTACCGTAGTCAGAGGCATTATCTAGTCCTCAGTTTCTTGCTTTTCAACGTCAAATGGATGAACATAATAAGGCAGCACGAAGGGAGATGCGGTGACTTGCATTGAGACAAGACCACATATTTGACGCTATGAACACGTCTTTCGCTTCACTCAATATGACACTCCAGAGCTTCAATCCAGCTGCCCAATTTCCATACCAGCAGCCCATGCCAATGCCAAGGTTTCTGCCAAGTGATTCAGAGAAAGAAGATCAACCACCACCACCCCAGACTTATGCGATTACAGAGAAGTCCTCACACATTTTATTGCGATTATCCATACAATGAGAGCATTGTAATTCTTAAGTTTGGGGGATTTAATTACTTGTTTGCATGTATACTGTCATTAGTTAGGCTTACATTTGTCATTGCATTTTAGTTTTGCATATTAATTTAGGAATTGTGATGTTGCATTCATGTAGTCACACAGTTGCATGATAGCTTAAGTGCATACATACATGATAGCTTAAGTGCATACATAGTAGCTTAGGTTAATTTTGATTGCATTTTTTATTTTAGTTATTGCTGCATGATGTTATGTGATGTTTGATATATATAATGATGTTATGTGATGTTTGATATATATCTAAAAAAATTAGTTAAATATTTTGTTTGCATATGTCCAGCAGTGTTGTAGTTCAGGTTATTTTGGGCCAATAATGAGATTGAGACTAAGTTAACAAATAAAACATTGATTATTAGAACTGTGATAAAGTTTCTGTTATGAATCGAATATTGTGCTTGTTTGAAACTGGTATAAAAAGGGAAGCACGCAACAACATCTGTGTTGACTGGTTAGTTCAAATTGATACATAAAGATTTTCTAAAGGATAATGCTAGGGTGAATGAGAAAATGACAAGGATAGGCAGTGAAAACGACAAATTAGGCAAGAACTTAAGTTTAGGGGAGAGAGGTAGGGTATATAACCTTCAAAGAAAAAAAAAGAAAATAATATCTAGTTGAGTCTTGTGGTGGGTTAAGGAAAATATACTCCCCATAAACACGAGCGTGAGATGGAGCGTAAAACGCACTCACCAACCTTCTATCTAAAAAAGTATGAAAAAGACGGGAAATAAGAGCAAAGGGCCCCCGTCAATGAAAAGAAAGAAAAGAAAAGAAAGCATGAATACCCTATTTGATCCTTTAAGCTTGGTAAATGTCTGAATTCAGTTGGAATTTGCCTTTTTTTTGAAATTTTTAAGTTTGCACTATATGATTCCTTCTAAGAAATTGGTTATGTATTGAATTTGAGTCCGTATCAGTTATTATGGATGTTAAACACACACGCACACTATATCAGTGATAATGGTTTAAGATTTGAGAACTAATAAGGAATTATTGATTGGTTGGTTTTGGTGATTAATATTGTAGAGTTTGCTTGTTTTCTCTGAGGCCAGTGAGATAATTTTTAATTCTGTGATACTGTTGGATTCGTAATCATATAGATTAGTTACATTACATCTCACTGCATTGCATTGCATAGCTTGTAGTTTGTTTTGTGCTCGAGGACTAGCACGGTTTAAGTTTTGGGGATTTCGATAAGTGGATTTTATATCCACGAATCGATGTCCATTTTGAGCTTAATCATTGTTACTTTCTTATTTTCATGTTCATTTTTACTCGTTTTGTGTTCTTTTATGTGTAGGGTGGTTGAGGTGGCAAGAAGCAAAGAAAGGACGTCATTTGGAGCATTATGGTTGCAAGTTATGGAGTTAAGAAAAATTAGTTTGTAGAGCATATACCACGGGCGTGGACCCTTTTTAGATACACACTGCCAAAGGGGTGGGTCTTCTCATTTGGTTTATAGAATGCATGCCCGCCGGGGCGGGCCTTATTTAGGCATATACCCCCAAAGGTAAGGGTCTCATGACTCACTTGAGTGTTCATTGTGCATTGAACTCTGCTGGAAGTTGGATTTGAGGACTTGGGATAGCAAATGGACTCTGATTAGCATGGGATTTTGGCTAGGACTTGTCGTGGGGATATCTATTGCTCAACTAACAACAAATTAGAAGGCACAAGGCATATTACAGAGATCAATTTCAGATTTTCATAGCAAGCTTTGGAGGAAGACTTTGAAGAGATTTTCGTGTCGATTGCAGATTTAGGCTACGCGAAGGGTATTTTTCACTATTCTTCTTTTTAGTCTTATATTTGTAATTGAAAGGATATTATCTTTGAATTATTCAATTATTATTTTATTCATGATGAACTAATTCACTTGTTAGGCTTATGATGGATCCTTAAGTGAAACGATGGTTTTATAACTTTGATTTTCAATTCAATAAACTAATTTCCAGTTTATCTATATTAATTTGAGTTTGAATTTATGAATTATCTGATCAACAATTCTTTGTGGATTTGTATAGAATCGAGAGAGGGTATACGAATCTAGACTTAGTTAATATAGCATGTGTTCATGAATTTTATGAATAACAGAATCTTGATGAATGTTAAGGTAGAGATATGCTTGACATCGCATGTAATCGGATAGGGAACGTAACCTTAAACCTTCTTTAATTATAATTCACATAGAGATATAGTGAGTTAGTTGATTAAGGTGTTTAACTTGTTTCTATCTAATTTTTTGGATTTAAGTTAATACGGTATTAGTGCATCGAGAGGTGGCTAGTACTATATTCGTGTTCTTGATTAATAAACTGGGATAGTGAGTTGAATTGGAATAAAGGTGTAGAAATCAGAGTGAAGCTTAGGGTGAAATCATAAGTCTAATTCTTCATTAATTGTTTGAAATTTTAGTTTTGATATTTGTGATTGTTTTGTGCTAGTATATTTATTAATAATTTAGTTTCTATAATTTTAATCATTAAATTGGATAGTTTAATAAAATTAGGATTAATAGGAAATTGATAATTGTAAGGTTAAATTTCTTACTAAATTGTCTCTATGGGAACGATTCTCTACTCACTATTATATTACTTGTTGACCACGTATACTTGCGTGTTGTGCGTATATAGATTTTACCCAACAGTCTAGGTTTTTTTATCATTCCATTTTTTTCAAGACTGGATTTTTTGGTATTTTAACACTTTTTCGGTGCCGATGGCGGTAATGACTTTTTGAATTTGGTAAAAACCGAAATACCTTAAAATACCAAATTTAATAATTTAATAATTAATAGTTAATGTTTTGTAATTTTATATATTAAATAAATTTTTTATATATTAATAATTTCTATATAATAGTAGTTTTATTAATTTTTTTATATATATTAATAATGTTTTGTAGTTTTATTTTATATATTAATTATTATTAATAGTTAATGATTTCTTAGTTTTTAAAAAAATTATTAATATATAAAAAAAATTATTTAATTATTATTAATAATTATATATATTACTATGAGGTATAACCGAAAATCGAACCGAAAAAACCGGTACCAATTTTATACTGAATCGGTACCGAAACAGGTAATTCTATACTGGTTTCGGTTCTTATTTTTTCGGTAATTTCGGATTTGTACTGGTTCGGTTTTTTACCGATAAGTACCCCTAGTAGTAAGTATATTTATTATGTGAAAATGTCCTAATTTTTTAAATTAGGAAAAGAAAGTTGTGGCTACCCTGTAAATATTGTCGTGTTTAGAGAAAGAACACAATTTATGTTTAGAGAAAGAACACAATTAAGAGCAGTAACATCCTATAATTGAGTCTTAAGTTGTTGTGTGAATGGGTTTTTTCAGCTTTTATACCGTGTAAAAAGTTGTACCGTAAAAATTAATATATATATATATTAAAGTTAATTTTATGAATTAGGTCATTGAGTTGAGTGTTATTATTTATTTCGCGTGACTTATATAATTCCTAACAGAAATATCAAATACTTGCGAAAATAGTTTCAATTTTCATTTGCAATGGAGAGGAGTATTACCCAAAATTATGTGCAGAAGATCACCAATACCTATCCTGTTAATTCCCAGACTTTCTTCCCAAAATTAAAAACAGCAAGCATCTAATTACATTACTTAATTTCTCCCTCTAGGATCCCCGAAACTGGTCGAATTTAAATTCTTCCCATCTCCAACAACTCTAAATCAATGGCTAGTAATCATAATAATCTCTGAAATATAATCACTTAAACGCTTGCAATTGCTTATATTTACTTTAAAAAATTAATAATGGTTTTATATTAAAATTATAATAATTTACTTTGTAATTTATCAATTTTATTACGTGACACTATTAATTATATGTAATCATAAAAAATTAAAAGTTTAATCTCTTAATGGAAAAGTTTGAGAAGACAAACGTAGTTAATCGAATGAAAAGTACGTTTAATCTATGAAAAAGTTTAATCCCTTAATGAAAAAGTTTGAAAAAATTAAAAATTTAATCTCCTAGTAGAAAAGTTTAATCTATGAAATATAATCATTTAAACGCTTGCAATTGCTTAAATGGATCATATCGTTTTGATAAGAATTGAACTAACAATTTTAAATAAACGATCTATAAAATGCTGTTACCGCTAGCTACTACGAATCTCCGATTACACACTACTACTTTTTTTTCTTCTCAACATCACCGTCTTTATGACCACAGCTGATGAAATTAATTATGAGCCGATCTTCGCCGGGAGGAGTAATCCGAATGACCTCCGGCCAATAATTTGGAACCTGCACAATCTGTAGCCGCCCTGCCTCCCTCACTATTTCCAGATTAAATAGCGGCCGTCCGTTTCTGTTCAAAGTTGACAAAAGTGGCGGGAAAACCCTCGCCCTTGCTCTCCCTCTGTCTCTGATCACCGCTGGCACCGCCGCCTTTCCCAATCCTGATTCCTCCTTTACTACCATCGGCGGCGACGCCATCTCCATCTCCTCCTTCAGATTATCCCAGACTCCGTTCTCCGTTTCAAACCCTAGGAGGCCTTCCCTAGATGTGGCGAAGAAGCGTTCATCGTCGCCAGCACTTGTCCTATTATTTTCACTTGAATCTGCGCCGTCGACCGCACTATCATCGTCTCCGTTTCCGGCATCGGAAGCATTGACTTTTCCGGCAATGGAGTCATCATTATTGTCGCTGGCTGCAGTGAACGTCAAACTAATTCCGGATTCTCTGTTCCGGCGACTGAATGTAGGGACATCGTCGGAGAGATCGAGAACGGACCGGAAAAAACTCATGAATTGCTAGTAAAGTTCACCCCGGAGATTAGCGATTACTGCAAATATATACTCCATATATATATATATATATATATATATGAATGAGGGAATATTTTATGGGGTCTTACAATTTGGAAATTCTGTGGATAATTGTGATAAATATAAGGTAGTTAACTAGACAATTAGGCGTTGCTGGATTTACGCCTTCAAGAATTAAATGCATGGGATTTAGGATTTGTATATCCAATTTCAATTCCTATCCCTATCCGTTCTTTTACTCTCTTTTTTGCGATATATATTGCGAATATTTAAATTAATTATTTAATTATCAGTTATGTGATAGGATGTATTAGTGATAATTTTTTAGAGAAATATATAATAAGTGAGATTTTTTATAATTTTATTAATTTCATATATTAATAAATTTTATAATTATAATTCAAATAAATTTATCATAATATATAAAATAACTCTTAATTTATATGTTTCATTTATCTCTTTTATCGTAATACATAACATAACTTTTAACTTATATATGTTTCATTTATCTCTTACAAAAAAATTATTATTATATTTAACTAAGCAAGACTGTGGTTCACGTAAAATTATGATGATATTGAATCTTCTAGTGATAACTTATAAGTTAAAATTTAAACTAAATTATAAGTTATTTATAAATAATAATTTATAATAAAAAAAAATATTTGACACCAATTTTATTTATAAGTTAAGAGTTAAGTTAAAATAAGTTGTGAAAGTTTTTTTAGTGATAATGATTCATAAGTAAAAATAAATTGTAAAAATTGCTAAAATAATTAATAAAAAAATATTTGGGTTCAACATTTTGTCATAAAAATTATCATTCCAACATTAAAAAGCACAGTTTCAATATACATGAGTTTTTCTTTTTTCTTTTTTTGACATAGTATCCATGAGTTATTAATCAACAATATTATTACTACTCTTTTAAAATTTTTAATATAAATTATTCTCTTTTTGTTTTTTTATTATTCTTTCTAAATTTTGATACTTCCAAGTTACAAAGCTCAAAAAAATTAAAGGAGAATAAAACTTAAGTAAATATTGAGAAAAAAATTATCCTAGTAAATGTAAATTTGATTATTATTTTATAAATTTTAATATCAATTAAAAAATTAAAATAAAAAATAGTTGGAGGGAGAGCGAACGGGAGGGATAAAGAGTGTGAGAGAGATGGAGAAAAGGAAATAGATATAAAGAGACAAATTAGATGTAATTTGTGGAGGAAAAAAATGAAAATAGAACAGTAATTATATTTAGTCAAATTTATTTATTTAAAATGATTTATAAGTTATTTTTTGAGAAAAAATTATTACTTCTCAAAAAGAATTTATAAGTTAATTTAGAAGTAAAAAATTAAGTCATGATCAAACACCCAACAAAATAAATGACTTCTAAATTAGTTTGATCAATTTATAAGCCATGGTCCATAATCTAAATATTAATTTATACTAAATACCTATTTTATAAAGAAAATGAGGGAAAGTTGTTATTAGTGAATCTCTGATCCAAACTTTAATTAAATGTGATTGTAAAGCTACTCAAAAGATAATTAGACATATCCTTCGAGCGAAAAATATGTAATTTTATACTTTTGAGTTTAATTAGGGTTTCTTATATGTGTGTGAATATATATATGTGCATTCAATTCTATGATGTAAGAAATCTCCAAAAGATAGTGAAATTGTTAGCCGTCAACTGTAGACTAGCTCAACATTTGATTGAACCACGTAAATTTTGTATATTATGTGATTGTTTATTATTTTTTGTTACGTTGTTATTCTCTAACAAAAGCAAATGATGCCTTGAAGTTGTACTTTTTAAAAAAAAAAAAATATCTTGTTATCTTTATCTCTAAAATTTCACCCATATTTTTTCATCCATATATATTTTACCATTATTATTCAAATATATCAATACAAATATATAACAAGTCAAGATTATCGAAATTAATTTGGTAGGTTATTTCAAAGGTAATTTAGACATCAACTTAAAATTCTCAAATACAAATTATATAATTATAATAATACATGTTCAAATTCAATGAATATAATTATAATTTAATATATATATATATATACTCTGTGACGCCCCCAAAATAGGTCCACACGACCTATTCTCTCGAAGTCATGCCAAATATCACATTCTGTAACTTAAATACAAACTTCATTTATACAACTGTTGAATCACGTGTAGGTAGAGTATGACAACACATAAGTCATGAGTTTTAATACAAATATATGTAACTCTCATGGTGCCTCGACCACAACACCTTACAATGGTACTTTACATAAAAAGTACACATCGATAACTGCTTTTAGAAATTAAAATCTTTGGAAAATGCTCCAGAAACCTTCGTATACATGGGAGGCCATGCATCTAAGTTATGATAGATATCATATGACTCGAGAAATATCCTTGGTTGACCCAATAGACCCCAAAGAAAAATGAGAAGATTACTATCATGTTCTTTCCAATGGTGAGTCTTCTCTTGACATATAATTATCTCCATTGTCTCCAAGTGAGAATTATATTTCAACCAAACTCCAAGATTATATAAGTAGTGCTCATACATATAATCAGCAAGTGTGTCAGGAATAAACATGTGAATGATATTCCTGTTTACATATGATTTGATTATGACATATATATATATATATATATGAATGAATATACAAGTATGTTTGCATTAAGAAAATCTGTAAAGTCTTTTGATAGATAATAGAAACATATGTACAAGGACTTAGAATGAATTGATCAAATGTGTTAGGTTGATCCTACATAAGCAAAACAGCTTTGTAAAGTCCTTTAAAAAAAATGATGTACAAGGACTATAAATATAGAAAGATCAAGCATGTTAGGTTGATCTTATGATGTAACAGAATGAGTCATCTCGATCGTCGAAAGCACTTTGCTGTAAATCGATTCGCCGGAGAGTCAAGGAAAACTAGAGAGCTATCGAGGCAGAATTATAGTCTGCAAGATAGTAGATCTCGGAGTTCGTAGACTTCCAGGAGAGACGAGGAAGGATCGTAGTGTGTCGAGGAGAACTTCCTCAGAGCTGTAGTCTCCTGAGGAAGTCATGTTCAGAATCGTAGAGACAATGCCTCTACCTCTGAGCCGAACGAAGCGGCCCGCCAAAAGTCAGTGAAGGATCGTGAGATCGCACTCGAAATCGTAGAGTCTCTTGATCGTATCCAAGGCGTAAATCGTAGTCGAGCAAGATCGATGAAAAAACAAGCACAACAATAGAAATTGTAGAGTGT
The DNA here is from genome assembly GCA_020205605.1 of Panax ginseng. Taxonomy (NCBI): domain Eukaryota; kingdom Viridiplantae; phylum Streptophyta; class Magnoliopsida; order Apiales; family Araliaceae; genus Panax; species Panax ginseng. Next base: position 35,726,305 of record CM035137.1, read on the forward strand.
CAAGATCTCGATCTCAGAGTCATAGTATGTCGCGCACAAATCAAGCGAAATCATAGAGTGCAGAACTAAGATGTAAACAGATGTGCTCACAATGCCAAGTCATAATCGTAGAGCAAATACGATTCTCAACAATTGAGCACTCCCAGAATATCCAAAGGAATGAAGCCTCTGGTTGGCACTGCATAGATACGTCCTATCTAAAGGAAACCAAAGAGCACTCAACGAATGGCATGCAAGCTAATAGAAGATCTAAGCACCAACTCAATCAGCATCAAGATTAAGTTGTGAAGCCATTCAAGACGAAGTCTTCCACAAGGAAATTAGAAGAAGACTTCTGTAACTGACTAAGGAAAGTCAGCAAGTGCAGTAGCTGTCAAGAAAATAGAAGACAACGATCTTGGAAGCAACCAGGATCGTAGTGTTTGCCAAACAAAGAAAGAACTGATTGAGTGTACACGGAGATACTGGTCAGTCTCTCAAGAACAAGGCTAAAGTGATTAAGCATGGGTCAGTCCATTGATGATAGGTGAATGGGAGATCACAAGGAGAAAGCGAACTGAGCATGCTATAAATCTGAGATGTCTTGCTATTCAGAAGGGACCATAACAAAGAGTCAAGTCATCAAGATTCCGAAACAATCGAGTGGCAAATGAAGTATCAAAGCATCTTTACTGAGAAGGAAGAGGTGTTTCACATGGAGATCCAATCAACACTCTTCAAAATCGTAGTGTTGTCTCTACTAAATAACAAGACACTACGATCAAGTCCATGAATACATGCATCGAATCGTAGTGTTGAATAGTCAAGACCGAAGCATTGTACGCTCAATCAAGGGTAATATTCAACAAGATCTTATTGAGAGCATCAATGCAAGGACAACCTCGATCGAGAAATCGGAAGGTGAAATAAATTCGTCGACACCCCAAGATATCAAAGTGACATATCGACGAGGGTTGGTGAAACAATGAGACCGCAGTGTCGTAAAGTCAAAAAGATGTCATGTCACATCTGCGATGCCGCACCAAATAACTTTCGAGATCCGGTGAAGAAATTTGAATAGCTTTCAAATCGCCACTTTCCAATGGGAAGATTGGGAAGCAGTATAAATCAACAGAGCTTCAAAGATCAAGAGTTGTTGATGATTGTATTGTTGCAGAATCGTTGAGTTGGTGAATGCTATTGTTGACTCTATGAGTTCCACCAAAGATCAATAGAACAAGTCTCAGTGACAGTGAGACTACCAAGGTGGAAGTGAAGCAACTTTGAAGAAGGAATCAAACAGATCGAAGCTTCACTCAACAAAGATGAGAATGTCACTAAAGATGACAGCCAAGCTGAGAGCCGAGAATGCCAAGAAGATAGGATTCAAGAAAGTGGCTAAGTACAAAGAAGATCAAGAGAGCCACTCTACGAATCATCATGAATCGAAAGCTAAAACTGAACAAGTGCAGAACCATGTCTGCAAAGTATTCAAGAAGGGTTCATGGATTACTAAGTGCCAGACAAAGTCTACTAAAAGCATAGAGACTTAGCAAACCCAGATGGTGATGGTGCACAGCTGATACCAGATGAAGATGAGCAGAAAAGAGCAAAGATCAGATGCACCAAAGAAGATGTGGTCCAGACCCGAAGCAGAATACGAAGAGGACCACATCAAGCTGCTAAGTACAAAAGATGTTCGTAGCTTAATGACATCTTAGCAATTTCAAAGACCAACAACATCAACAACTACAACAACAAGAAGCCAGGGCCTGAGGGGTCCTTGTCCGGAGGGATTAAATGAAGTTCCAAGCCTGCTGGGCTTGAAGAGTTCTTAGGGAACTAGAAAAGTTCCAAGGCTGCTGGCCTTAAAGAGTTCTTAGTGAACTAAAGTCCCAAGGTTGCTGGCCTTGAAGGAATCTTAGTGATTCAGGGTGCTGCCCTTCCTTAGTGGAAATCCTGCTAGTTAAAAGCAGAAGAGTGGATTAGGAGCTTGAGTCTCTAAACCACTTAAAACCTCTTGTGTCTTTTACTTTATGTAATTTACATTATGTACATTAACTGCTATAACTGCTATGCATGTTTTAACTGCTTACTACTGAAGTAACTCTACGAACAATGTATGTGTGATTATGAATATATCAATGAAGGGGATCTTTTACTTATTCCGCTGTGCTTGAAAAGATTCTTAAGTTTGTCACATACTAAATTATTAGCAATAGAAAATAAACTGGAAAAGTATTTTGAAATTCTAAGGATCTATTCAACCCCCCCCTTCTAGATCTATATTGTGCCTACTGGGAACTAATAAAGTGCATGTGCACAACCCTATCTTATGATAACATGAGGTCATCTGTCATTAGACATCTTGTATGATAGTAGCAAAACGCCCTTCCAAATTTGGGTTCACCTCACCCTATTCGGTTCACCAAAATCAACGGTTAAAATGACGTATAAAATTTGACACATTTATCTATAATTCTCAATAAAATTATTTCCATATTGTTTTAAGGGAAATCTCAATGCCTATGTACCATCGCTCTATTCCCCTCATTACCCGCTAATTCCGACTACACTCTTATTACCTGAAAAGAATTGTGAAACAAAAGGGTGAACTCAACTACCCCAGTAAAGAATATTATGACTAAGATAATTCATTTATCAATAGCCTTCATCAGAATAAATCAGAGATTTAGAACATATGGTAGATAATAAAAGATTTCAACCATAATTGCAGCAGAATCAACAATCCATTAGAAGAGTCAAGTAGAACATAATGTCTACTATCTCTTCCAAATTAAAAGTCCATTGTTAATATTTCATTCATGTAATACTCATCAACAGTTCTTTGTTGTACCCAAGATAAAGAGAATTTGCATCACCTATCTTCACCTGGACCACTAAAGATTATAGTTAAATTCATAATTCATATTTATAATCATGTAAATCAACAGCTTTTCCTTGTCACAAAGGCTTAATAGAACGTTTTCTCAATATCCTTACCCCAAGGGCTAAAGATATTCAAATGTAATAACAATGATCATACCAATCAATTTTCTATCTTTACACTATGAACCAAAGATATTCAACTATAAAACTAATGGTCATGATCATACCAATCAATTGTCTGTCAGTACACTACGACCAAAGACATACAATTGTTAACTAATGGTCATAATCCTGCCAATTACATCATCGAATTATCCATGCACTATAGGCCAAGGATATTCGTTAGTATCACCAGTGGTCATGATCATGTCATACACTTATCCATCTTTGCACTACGGGCCAAAGCTATCAATCAACAGTTCGTCTTTGCACATAAGCCAAAGATATACAATTGTAAAATCAATAATCAACAGTCCATCTTTGCACATAAGCCAAAGATATTCAACCATAAAACCAATAATCAACAGTCCATCTATGCATTACGGGCCAAAGATGACTTTCGTTACAATATAAGCATGAGGATGATGACAACGATATAAACATCAATCAAACAGAATCAAGGATAAATATTAAAGACTTTAAATTTATCCAGAGTTTAAAAATATCCAAATTGTCAATATGATACTGCTTTGTGGAGTAAAATTCAAGAATAATATTCACGTATCAAAAATAATTTTGGACAGAAAAGAAATCATTTTTTGTGGTGAATAGTACCCTGGGTGAATAGTAACCGAATGAATAGTACCCCGTGAATAGTACCCCGGCATGAAAAGTGCCCCGAATACCCGAGTGAATAATACTAGAGTGAATAGTAACTGGATGAATAGTAATTGGGTGAATAGTAACCTATAAATAGTAACTCGTGAATAGTACTCCGGCACGAAAAGTGTCCCGAATACCCGAGTGAATAATACTAGAGTGAATAATAACCGGATGAATAGTAATCTGTGAATAGTACCCCGGGTGAAAATATTGATATTTAATAAGAGAGTTCAGATCATTATTCTAATAAAACGATACTGGATGAAGCGCAAAAATCAAGGATATTCTAATAATTTCAAGGATTATAGAAGCAATACTTACCACAATAAGTTTAGATTTAAGAATATGAAAAGAAATAACATACAAAATCAAGAATGGATTTTCACCGCTTACTACGACGTAATCCGGTAGAGACAAAGTTATTCGACATATTAAAGGATGAATAAGAAAATAACATCCCTTACGAATACAACAAATAATATCCCTTACCAAACGAAAATAACATCCCTTACCTTAGTAGAAGACCGGATACTGCAATAGTGAAGTAGCAGAATACTCTTCTTCTTTCTCTCTATAATTTCTCTATCTATAGCTTCTCTTGTGAGTCTCAGTAAATTGGAGAGAATGAAAGAAGAATTAAGCTTCTATTTATAGGAGAATGGACTAAATAATAACTAATTCACGAACGGTCCAGATTGATTTACTATTAGAATGGACGATCCAGATTGATTACTATAAAAACCACAACCGACGGTCCAGATTAATTTACTTTTAAAACCACCACTGACAGTCCAGATTGATTACTTTTAAAACCACCACCGACGGTAAAGATTGATTTACTTTTAAAACCACCATCGACGGTCCAGATTGATTTATTATTAAAACCACCACCGACGGTCCAGATTGATTTACTATTAAAACCACCATCGATGGTCCAGATTGATTTACTATTAAAACCATCATCAATGGTCCAGATTGATTTAACTTATTATACTTTAGTACCCCTAAAGTTTTACAAGTTTGCATTATTCCCCTCTAACTTTTATAATTCACTTATCTTCAATAAACACATTCTTAACACTTCAATAATTATTCATCATTAATATTATAACTCACAATATTTAACAACCAGATCATTCCCAGGAAAGAGGGGGCTTTCCGATAAGGATTTCTCCCTATTAGCGCACAATTAGGTGACCAAACCTCTCCTCGACAGAATTTTCTAGACATCATCAATATTGCAAATAATAATATGAATAAATTTGTTGTCTCAATTATTAATTTAATAATATAAAATATTATGCAGATGATACTGTGGCAATAATTGAATCAAATAACATGAGATACTATGCAACAATTACTGTAGCAATAATTGAGTAAACTGAGTGGCTTCTTATGTAAACATCAATAATCAATATCGTAGCTTTACTATGCAACCATGCGACATCGTATTTTTTACCACCGAGTATTTCAACAGTTTAACGGTAAGACTTTTGCCGTTATTTTTATAAAAAGTTATTTCTGTCTTTTCTAACTCCGACTGTTATTCCGTTGTGGGGTCCACTAATGATGATGTCGTCGAACGAATATTCCCCGACGAAAGAATATTCCTCGACCAAACGAATATTCCCCAACACAATGAATATTTTATATCAACTTGCTTACTTGCAAAATTTTTAAATATCACCCTTAACTTTAACCTTTTATCAATTTAACCATTTACTAAATAAAATAATAATTATAAGAAAATTGAATACTTTCATTTCATAAAATTTGGGGTCTCACATACTCCCTCCGTCCCTTAATATAAGTTGTTTTAGAGAAGTATTTTTGTCCCTTAATATAAGTCGTTTAATAATTTCAAGTATGTATTAATTGCTTAGTTTCCAATATTACCCTAAGTAATAAATATAATTTTGGTTCTCTCACATTTTTTGCCCAATAAATAACACTATTTTTTTTTCAATATAAGGACAATATAGACAATTGATATTATATTTAATGTTATATAATTATTTTCTTTATACTTGTGTACAACTCTAAAATGACTTATATTAAGGGACTGGATGAAGTATATATATATATATATATATATATATATATATATATATATATATATATATAATCTAAAAAAAAAAAACTTACAATTAAATTATTTTAATAAACAAAAAATATATAAAAAGCGATAACCGTATTTAGCACATGTTCCAAACTTGTCTTATTAATTACACACACTTTTAATTGCACACACATTTCAAAATTTCACCAATTCTCAAAGGTAAATTTAGTTGTTTTTTTATGAAAACAAAATTCTACTAATTAATATAGTAGTAATATGGAGTAGTGTTTTCTAGGGCATCTTTCATGCTCATGGTATATTTTTTTAGTTAAGAAAAGTCAACTATAGTATTATTTTTTTCTATATTACTCCCCTAGTCCATTAGTATAAGTCGTTTTAGAGATACATTTTTGTTTCTTAATATTTATCGCTTGAGAATTTCTAGTAAATATTAATTGCTTAATTTCCAATATTATTCCAAATATTAAATATAATTTTAATTCACTCGCTATTTTTTATCCAATAAATAGCGCTCTATTTCTAGAGTCAAGTAAGGAGAGATTCACTATCTTCTGAATCATGCCTTACCTGAATGCCAGTCTTTCTTGTCCATTTCTGAGAACCATAATATGAATTTATGAAAGATAGATAGAAAGAAAAAAGTTGCCTTGCGAAGAGAGAGACCTGACGCATAGCCAATGCACAATATCCAATCTTTTTTGTAGTTGTTAGAGAAGTGAATTCCAAAACACCACAATTAAGTAAACTAAAATAGCATATTCTTCCCTTACTCTATTTCATTACAAAAAATAGTCGGGAAGTATATAGAGCGGATAGTATCCCCCTCTTCGTTACGCTCGTCTCCCCTCGAAGAGAAAAGGGGGAGATGAAGTAGAATCAATTGAAGTGGATGTTTCAGGAGTTCATTCAAGCATAGGGGTAGGGCTTCATTGAGGCGTACAAACCCCTATTGTATTGGAATTAAGCGCCCATCTTTTGACTGTTGTCAACTAATCTCTTCAATGTTTGATTCTACTCTATGTTAGAACATTTATGTGAATGATATTCTGATATGTCGTCTTGTCTTAAATTATAGCACCAATATCCCAAAAAAGCTCGCTTAATGCGAGTATAATTTCGGTATGAATATTCCATCAGTTAAGTAGTTGATAGAAGGCGTTATAATGTTCAACGGTCATTAGTGGCATTTTCGAGTTAGAGTTTTTTTGAGAAACACTGCTACTAACATCTCTAAAGGAAGTTGTATAGTCTCCCCCGAGGAGAGATGAGTGTAGCGAAGAGGGGATACGATCCGCTCTATACTTTTCGACTATTTATTGTAAGGAAATAGAGTAAGGGAAGACCTGTTAACTTAATTAACTTAATTGATGTTTCTGCTCCTAGACTACACTAGAGGGCCTAAAACTAGGTATTAATAACATTCATAATATGATAGACTACACTTCTCTATTAACTCTATAGAAGCGTCTTATAGGCCCTTCTGTAGCTTTCTATTATACTACCAAGATAAGGGATGCTTTGCTCCCCTTACCACTTACTGAAAGAGGGCAATCGAGAGCTATCTTCCTCTCTAATCCACCCTCGACATAGGATAAAGAGAATCTGAATTTTATATTGGCTTTGGGAACTTATAAGTGAATTTCCACCTGGGAGGTGGAACGAAAAACTCACAAGCTAGTGAGTGACTCCTGGAGTCACGAGCAATAGATCTCTCACTGTAGTGAATGATCGAGGGGTCTGGGGCACGAACGATCTCACTTTGGGAGATGCTCGACGTGAGGCTTTTTCGTTACCCAAAAAGTAGAGGGAAAGCCGCAATTCGGATCAAGCAGCCGTAATTCTTTGAATATTTGATGCTTCTTTTAAAAATGTATTTAATAAATTTAGGTACGGATTTTGTAGGTTCCCAAGAATATCATCTTTTTTGGATTTTCCCCATTTTGTATATCTTGAAAGAGTATCAGAGCTGTCATGATTCCATGAGAAAACCTTTCTGATTACTAGGCATTAATAGCAGCCTATTTTTGTTCCAGAGTTCTCCCTTTTGTTTCTGGTACAAGCATGACCACGAACAAAATGGCGAATGCATTTACCGCGGCATAAAGAATATAGGTTCCTGAAATCACATAAAGGCCAATTGTAAGTGTTAAGACATTCCAACTCTGTCTATTACGAATGCACCTAGTGCAGTAACCACAACATGCAAGTACAATATATAAAATCCTTTTTATTAATCTCCTTAAAGATTATATTTCTCAAGGGGGGGAACGAATGGAGTTAGAGATGCTTACCTGAAGACATGCATAAATTATAGTGCTAAGGTCTGAAAACCTGGGATGTCAAAAGATCATAGTGAGATCAACTTCAACTATAATACAAAAAACTACAAAATCTGTTTTGTTGTCTAAAATATGAAAAATAATGGTTCGTTTAAGTTATGAAGACCATTAAACTTGTAAAACCCCAAACCCGATACAGTCCCGAAGTACTACACACCACAAACTCAAAGGCCCGCAAGATAACAATATCAATAACATGAAGCCCAAACAAAACAATCTTTAACTTAAAACCCAACACTAAATATATTTTAAATCAATCCTTTTCAAAAAAGCTAATAACAAAACGAATTTCACATTCAAAAATGATTTCAAAGTATACAATATATCTTTTAATCCACGTAGCCTTAGCGACTAAGGTTACAATAACCCTGTAACATGGCCCAAAAGTTTGATAACGTCAATGATACGCACCGTACTAAGGTATCTATAAAAATACACGCTCTCCGAAGGGGATCTAAAAGGTGTGCGCCTTAGTAAGTCCTATATTAGCTTTGGAACTAAACATAATCCATAACGGGTTCTATACATAGTCAGATTGAGGATTTCAAAATATTTTCTCAATATTATCGATATTCTAAACTATACTTGTAAGACCCCAACTTTTATGAATAAAGATGAATTTTCTATAATTATCATTTTTTGAATATTATGGAATGAATTTGATATAATGTTATAGTTGTGGGTAATAGTTATAAATTTTGCAAAAGCACGCAAGTTGTTATATAATATTCATTGGTCTGGGAATATTCGCTTTTAACAGAAATATTCGCAGATGACTCAAGACAATCATTGGTGGACCCCATAACGGAATTATTGTTTGATTGAGAAAACGACAAAAATATTTTTATGAAAATAACGGCGGAAGTTTTATCGTTAACTGCTGAAACACCTTGTTAGCATAAAGAATACGCGTGGTTGCATAGTAGTACACACCAGATTGATTATTGATGCTTACGTGAGAAGTCACTCGCTTGTATTCAATTATTGTCGATATTTTATATATTGAGATGACAGAGAGAATTAATATTATTATTTGCAATATTAACGATGTCTAGAAGTTTTGCCAAGGAGAGGTTTAGTCACCTAATCATGCGCTAATAGGAGAAATCCTTTATTGAAAGCCCCTCTTTCCGGGAACGACACAGTCGATTAATAGTGTGAATTATAATAATGATGATGAAGTTTTGTTTTATTAGTATTATTAATGTAATAAAATAGAAAAGCTTTTATATAAAAAATGTAATACTTTTATAAAAAGTTATTCATTTTATTAGACTATAAATAGAATATATTATATTCTATTATGCATAGTGTTTTGCATAGTAAAATCTTTTTATATAAAATGTAATATTTTTATAAAGTTATTCGTTTTATTAGACTATAAATAGAATATATTATATTTTATTATGCATAGTGTTTGCATAAGGCCTCGCATAGTGTTTTTCAGATAGTAAAATTTTTTATATAAAAATGTAATACTTTTATAAAGTTATTCGCTTTATTAGATTATAAATAGAATATATTATATTTTATTTAAAAGATTTTGTTTTATTAGAATATTTTATAGTAAATCAATTTGGACCGCTCAGAATTAGTTACTATTCACCATTCTCCTATAAATAAGCTCATTCCTTCATTATTTTTTACTTAATCCACCAAACTCTAGAGAGAAACTATAGAGAGAAAGAAGAAAAGTATTCTCGCTACTTCACCACCACTCCTATATCCAAATTGCTCTAAGGTATGGGGTATTATTTCTTTCAGTATTCATGAAGAGAACTTCTATTATTCCATTTTTTTATTTTGTTGAATAACTCAGATAATGCTAGCCTACCCTATACTTGGTGAAATTCTTCTGTTATTCCATTCTTTATCATTATGTTGGAATAACCTGTCTATGCGAAGTACCGCATACATGGTGAAATTCTTCTGTTATTTCATTCTTTATCATTATATTGGAATAACCTGTCTATGCGAAGTACCCCATTTTGTATGACTTGCAAAGGATGAAGATAGAGATAAAGACTCCAGGGAGCCACGTGATGATGGCGAATATACGAGTAGAACCGACTTTAATCAATAAAGTTAAAGCTGCTCAAGCTACAGACCTGGAGCTGATGCATATGAGGAAGAAAGTACAAGAAGGTGATATGCCGAAAGCAAGAATCGATGAAGAAGGAATACTTTGAGTCAACTCCAGACTTTGTGTTCCTAACGATCCTTAGTTAAAGTATAAAATCATGATGGAGGCGCACAACACACCGTTTTCAATTCATCCTGGGAGTACCAAAATGTATCATGATCTTCGACATACATTTTGGTGGGGCAATATGAAGAGAGAGATAGCGTTGTTTATCTCAAGGTGTTTAACTTGTCAACGAGTCAAGGCAGAGCATCAAGTACCAAAAGGTCCATTGCAACCACTTGAAATTCCAGAATGGAAGTGGGAGCACATTACCATGGATTTCTTTTACTTTGTCTTCCCAAGGTTTCTCAAGGCATATATGCAATTTGGGTCATTGTTGATAGATTGACCAAAGTCTGCTCATTTCTTACCAATACGTAGAAACTTATACACTTGAACGTCTTTGCTCAGTATGTACATAAACGAGATTGTAAGATCAGTATGGAATGCTAGTATCCATAGTTTCGATCGAGACCCAAGATTCACTTCACGATTTTGGGTTAGTTTACAAAAGCTATGGGCACGGATTTATGATTTAGTTCGCATATCATCCTTGATGCATTTGGATAATCGAGAGGACTATTCAAACTCTTGAAGATTTATTAAGACTCTGTGTCCTTGACTTCAAGGGAAGTTGGGACAAGTTCTTACCATTGGTGGGGTTTTCTTACAACAACAGTTATCAAACAAGTATTGGCATGGCTCCATTCGAGGCGTTGTATGGAAGAAAGTGTCGTTCTCCAGTATGTTGGGATGAGGTGGGTGAAGCAACGTTGTTGGGACCGGAGTTAGTACGTATGACTACGGAAAAGATTCAAACGATCTGACAATGTATAAAAACCTCACAAGACTGACAACAGAGTTATGCTGATCTTCATCGAAAGGACGTGGAATTCGATATTGGAGATCATGTGTTGTTACGTGTTACTCCATGGAAAGGAGTTACGAGATTTGGAAAGATAGGAAAGCTCAATCCTCGATTCATTGGCCCATTTTTAATCCTCAATCGAGTAGGGACTGTAGCCTATTGACTCGCTTTATCGCTAAGTATGTCTCGTGTTCATAACGTTTTTCATATATCCATGTTACGTAAATATGTGAAAGACCTAAACCACATTATTGAGTTAGAACCGGACAAAATAGCAGAAGATTTAACGTATGAAGAGGTTCCTGTTCAAATCTTGGATAAGAAGGAATATATTCTTCGCTCCAAGGTTATACCTCAAGTCAAAGTTTTATGGAGGAACCACGATGTTGAGGAAATGACCTGGGAGTTAGAATCTGAAATGAAATCAAGGTATCCTTACCTCTTCGACACACCAGGTACGTACCCTAATTTCGAGGGCGAAATTTCATAAGAAGGAAAGATTGTAAGACCCTAACTTTTATGAATAAAGATGAATTTTCTATAATTATCATTTTTTGAATATTATGGAATGAATTTGATATAATGTTATAGTTGTGGGTAATAGTTATAAATTTTGCAAAGTACGCAAGTTGTTATATAATATTCGATTGGCTCTGGGAATATTCGCTTTTAACAGGAATATTCGCATAACGGCACAATCATTGGTAGACCCCACAATAGAATTATTGTTTGATTAAAAATGACAAAAAATATTTTATGAAAATAACTACGGAAGTTTTATCGTTAACTATTGAAACACCGGTGTTAAAGTATGTGATGTACGCCGTGGGTTGCATAGTAGCACACGGTATTGATTATTGATGCTTACGTGAGAAGTCACCAAATTGTATTCAATTATTGTCGATATTTTATATATTGAGATGACAGAGGTATTAATATTATTATTTGCAATATTAACAATGTCTAGAAGTTCGCCAAGGAGAGGTTTGGTCACCTAATTGCGCCTAATATAGGAGAAATCCTTATTGAAAGCCCCTCTTCCCGGAACGACTGTGTCGATTAATAGTGTGAATTATAATAATGATGATGAAGTTTTGTTTTATAAGTATTATTAATGTAAGAAATGTAAAAGATTTTTATATAAAATAGAATACTTTTATAAAAGTTATTCGTTTTATTAGACTATAAATAGAATATATTATATTCTATTATGCATAGTGTTTTGCATAGTAAATTTTTTTTATATAAAATGTAATACTTTTATAAAGTTATTCATTTTATTAGACTATAAATAGAATATATTATATTCTATTATGCATAGTATTTTGTATAGTAAAATCTTTTATATAAAAAATGTAATACTTTTATAAAGTTATTCGTTTTATTAGACTACAAATAGAATATATTATATTTTATTATGTATAGTGTTTGCATAGTGCTCGTATATAGTATTTTTGTATAGTAAATCTTTTTATATAAAAATGTAATACTTTTATAAAGTTATTCGTTTTATTAGATTATAAATAGAATATATTATATTTTATTTAAAAGATTTTATTTTATTAGAATATTTTATAGTAAACCAATCTGACCGTCTGCTTAAAAAGTAAATCAATCTGGACCGCTCAGGAATTAGTTACTATTCACCATTCTCCTATAAATAGAAGCTCATTCCTTCATTATTTCTTATGAATTCACCGAAACTCTGTAGAGAAAACTATAGAGAGAAAGAAGAAAAGTATTTTGCTACTTCACCACTCCTATATCCAGTTGTTCTAAGGTAAGGGGTATTATTTCTTTCGTATTCATGAAGAGAACTTCTGTTATTCCATTTTGTTTTATTCTGTTAGAATAACTTGTATACGCGGTCTACCCTATACTTGGTGAAATTCTTCTGTTATTCCATTCTTTATCATTATGTTGGAATAACCTGTTTATGCGAAGTACCGCATACATGGTGAGATTCTTCTGTTATTCCATTCTTTATCATTATATTGGAATAACCTGTCTATGCGGTTTATCGTATGCCTGGTGAATTCTGTTCTTATTCCATTATTTATTATTATGTTGGAATATCCCGTCTGTGCGGATTACGCATGACCTGGTTCCATTCTTTATTATTCTATTGGGAATAACCTATCTGTGCGGTCTATCGCATGCCTGGTGAATTCTTCTGTTATTCCTTTTTTAATTATTCTATTGGAATAACCTGCCTATGTGGATTACCGCATGCATAGTGAATAATCCTTCGTATTCATTCCTTATTAAATTATGGAAATGATATGTCTACGTGAATTACCGCAAGGCAGGTGAAAATTCATTTGTAGTTTCATATATTCTATTATACTCGTCTGAGATATCATTTTTTTTTGTACTCGTCATAAAATATCATTTTCTTTGGTATTTTTCTATTACGGGTTACTATTCATAGGTTACTATTCACCCAGTTACTATTCACTCTAGTATTATTCACTCAGGTATTCGGGGCACTTTTCGTGCCAGAGTACTATCCACGAGTTACTATTCACCCGATTACTATTCACTCTAGTATCATTCACTCGAGTATTTGAGGTACTTTTCATGTCGGGGTACTATTCACGGAGTACTATTCCCAAAGTACTATTAACGGGGTACTATTTACCTGAAAAATATATTTCTTTTCTGTCCAAATTATTTTTGGTACATGAATATTATTCTTGAATTTTACTCCACAAAGCAAAGATTCATGTTGACAATTTGGATATTTTAAACTCGGATAAATTTAAAGTCTTTAATATTTATCCTTGATTTCGTTTGATTAATGCCTATATAATTGTCATCATCCTCATGCTTATATTGTGATGAAAGTCATCTATGGCTTACGTGCATAGATGGACTATTGATTATTGGTTTTATAGTTGTATATTTTTTGGCTTATGTGCAAAGATAGACTGTTGATTATTGGTTTTATAGTTGTATATCTTTGGCTTACGTGCAAAGATGGACATGCGTATGACATGATCATAACCACTGGTGATAATAACGTATATCCTTGGCCCGTAGTGCATGGATAATTCGATGATGTGATTGGCAGGATCATGACCATTAGTTAACAGTTGAATGTCTTTGGTCAGTAGTGCAGATTGACGAGACAATTGATTGGTATGATCATGACCATTGGTTTTATAATTGAATATCTTTGGCCCGTAGTGCAAAAGGTAGACAATCGATTGGTATGATCATTGTTATTACATTTGAATATCTTTAGCCTTTGGGGTAAGGATATTGAGTAAATGTTCTATTAAGCCTTTGTGGCAAGGAGAAACTGTTGAGTTATATGATTATAAATATGAATTGTGGATTTAACTATAATCTTTGGTGGTTTAGGTGAAGACAGGTGATGATAGTTCTTTTTGTCTTGGGTATAACAAAGAACTGTTGTTGAGTATTACAGGAATGAAATATTAACGATGAACTTTTAATCTAGAAGAGATAGTAGACATTAGTTCTACTTGACTCTTCTAATGGATTGATTATTCCACTGCAGTTATTGATCTAAAACTTGTTGTTTATTATATTCCATCAGTTGTTATACTGTTGAAGGCTAAGGATAATTTATTTTGCATTATCTTAGTCATAATAATTCTTACTGGGCTAGTTGAACTCACCCTTTTCTTTCAATGTTCTCTTTAGGAAATGAGAATATAGCTGGGACTGGTCGGGGAATGGATTGACGGTCCGAGATGGTGGCTATAGTAGTCCTCACTATTTTTATAAAATAGTGTGATAATAATTGTAATGAGGACTCCATTGAGTGTGAATATTGTCTAGAAAGCAATATTCGTGTTTGAACTCTCAGCTATGTTTTGTCATATTTTGCACGATAATTGTATAATTAAGTTTGTAGTTGAGTTATGTACCATGTATCTGGCGACTCAAAATGGGTGATGTATACCTATTTTGGGGGCGTCACAATAGAAATCTTTCGGGCATACCTTGTTCAAGTCCGTGTAGTCAATACATAATCTCCACTTCCCATTCTGTTTCTGAACCAAAACCATATTAGCCAGCCACTCGGGGTAATCGATTTCAAAGATAAACTCTACTTCCAGGAGTTTTGTGATCTCTTTGTCTATGATTATCTGTCTTTCTGGAGCAAACGTTCTTCTTTTTTGTATAAATGGTTTTCTCTTCAGGTCTACATGTAATCTGTGCAGGGCCATCGACTCACTTACCCCAGACATGTCACTAGGCTCCCATGCAAAGATGTCAACGTATACTAGAAGCAGTTCTATTAGCCCTGTTCGGAATGGTTATGTCAACCTCAACCCGATCATGATCAGTTTCTCTATATTCCCCGAGACCAACTCCACATCCTCTGTCTCCTCGGCAGGCAGGGCAAGCGGTTCTGTGCTACTCTCAGTGAATGGCTCTATTTCAATGGCCATTATCTCGCTTCGTCAATTCTCGACCCAGGCCCCCGAAGAAATCAAAGTATTCCGATAACACTTTCATGCAATTTCTAGATCGCCTTTCACCTCCCCAATCCCGTTCGGTGTCAGAAACTTGATTTTGAAATGAGGTATGGAAATTACTACTTGCAAAGCTGCCAGGGTCGGCCTTCCCAAAATAGCATTGTATGCCGAATCCACCTGGACCACAAAGAATCTAACCATTATCTCTACCTGTTGGGGTCTTTGTCTTACCTTGACAGTAATTCAATGGTGCCCGACACATGCACCAGATCTCAACTGAACCCGTACAATGGGCCTTCTCCTCCAAGCTCCATCTTTTTTCCTTCCAGGTCCATCCTTTGATAGGCGTGAGTGTATAGTATGTCGACCAAGGATCCGTTGTCTATCATCATCCTTCTAATGTCCACTGGCCCGACCTGAGCTGTTATCACCAACGCCCTGTCATGCTGTTCTATGAGGTCTGGAGGATAGTCTCTGTCAGAGAAAGAGATGAAAGTAGCATGCATACAAGCCAATCATGTATGATGATAAAGCATATACTTTGTAATCAATCTTATTTATTTATTAATAAAAGAATTATTTATTAAAGGCATTTAATTATCTACATGGTGTTGTTTTAATAATATGTGATAAACCCATAATTTTAAGCAATGCTTTTAGAATCATGATGAGATCATGCTAATGAGATCTAAATTCTGAGATAACTTAAAACTAAAATGTTCCCAATCAATGGATTACTAAAAAGGAGATAAGTGAATCCAGATAGATTGGTACATACGTTGCTTGCTCATTGGATGAGGATAATTGATCTCATAATCATTTCTGTGGAGACACTAAATCAAGTATGTAGGTGCTTATTGGAGAATAAGTTTACTGAAAGTGACTCGCTAAGGAATACCTAATGGAGTTTTACTTGCCTGTCAATAGGAATTCCTGTAGTGATAGTAGTACAAATGATCCTTAGACTTGAGATCATTATAGTATCTTATATATAATGAATTACACTTTGACTTATTTCTTAAGACTCTTAGAGTATATCAAAGGGTATGCTTGGGTGTAATAAGTTATATATGGAGATAATGAATGATCAATAAAGAATCTACCACTTCTACTAAAAGAAGAGAAATGTCATATGTGATTCGATAAATGACAACCCAGGAATCCTTGGCCAAGGTTGAATGAAATTAGAAAGTAGTTTCTAATTGCATTCATTAGGAGTTGTGCTTTTAGGAATCGAAATACATATGATTAAATAAAATAAGACTTGACAGTAATTCCATGTCTTATATTTAATTGGAACATTGTATGGTGGAAGGATTGAATTGTACGGTAACTATTTACTCAAAGGTTCTTTTATGATTAATGTTGAAATCTATATTATCTGAAAAGTCATTGATCGCTAGGGAGGATTATCCCTATTGTACAATAAATATTATTTATTTAAATAAATTAATATTTTAATTTATTTATTTAAATAAGATTAGAATTATTCTAATTGATTTATTCACAACCGGTTTAATATGGAGAACCTAAAGGGTCACACCATAGAAGGAAGAATAATTATTTAAGAAGTTAATGGCATAATCGTAATAGTATGTTAAGTATATTTAATTTAGTCTATGGTGATAGAATAAATTAAATAGCTTAATATTTATTATTTAATATTTTAGAAATATTAAATATAAATTAATAAGAGGAGTCTTATTAATATTATTACAATTATTATTATTTTAATTTCTAAAGAGTTTAGGAATTAATTTAATATAATTACTCTCATTTATTCCTAATAAGATTAGGAGACAAAATTAGTTAAAGGATTTTAATTAATTATCCCTAATAAGATTAGGGAGCCTAATTAATTAAATGAGTTTAATTAATTAAATAATATCTTATTTTAATTAAATAGGGTTACCTGATATCTTTATAAGAGGAGTCTTATATCAGATATCATATATACGTAATTCCAATTGTTGGAGAGTATGCCCCCTTTTCTATAGAGATAGAAAAATTAGGGTTTGAGCCAATATACCCTTCTTCTTGAAAATTCTTTTTCCTTGGTGGATCGCCTCTAGAGGCCATACACTTGGGTGGCTAATTAATATTGATCAAAGGAAGGAATCTACCCAGAGATTCAAGGAGATCACGAAGAAATAGGAGTTGAACTCGTACCTGTGGAAGCTCGTATCTACAAGGGTATGATTCCATAACTTCTTGTTCTTTGTTTTAATTAATAATATGCATAAAGGATGATCCAGATAATTGTTTTGTGAAAAATTTTAAAATCTGATTTTACTTTGCTTCCGCTATTTTTGCAATTTGATTGTTACTTTGATTTTTACAAAACCTTACAAGAGATAGATGTTCCCGGGTAGGCCCGATCCTTTCTTGGCGAGGAACCCGCAACTGATAACACTGCATCGAGGTGCCCACTTCTCTTTTTTCTAGTCACACGCCCTACAGAACTGCCTAAAATCACATCAATTATGCCTCGGGCTGGCTGGTTATGTTTTGGCTGTGCATCTCGAGTTAGTCCTCTATTTTCCTCCCTTGGAGTCTCAGCATTCTTCTGACCCGCTACATACTGGACTAGATGGCCATTCTGAACAATTTTCTCTATCAAGTCCTTCAGATCATTACACATCTCCGTTGTGTGCCTGGGGCTCTGATGGTATTCACAAAACTTATCCTGACCCTCTTCCCGGGCTTCGGATGCATCGAGCAAGGTTCATAAAATGATTTATTCCGTATCTCCTCCAATATCTTTGCCCGATCTGTGTTGAGAGGGGTATAAACTTTATTAAAATTTCTGCTCGAGAAGGGTGGTCGGCCACTTCCCGATCCCCCACCATTGTAGTTTTTCTTCCCAAAATTATCCTCCCTCCCCTGATTATTATCTGAACGTTGATAGCTCTGTTTATCCCGATCCTTAGACTTCTCGTAAGACTGGGAGTGCGGTTTGAAGTTTCCCATGGCCTCCTCTATGGCAATGAATCCTTCAGCCCGATGGAAGGCTTCGGTCAGGTCGGCGGAAAGGTTGATCACCAGGTCCTTCATCAGCTTCTTCGATCTTCCTATATCCAGACCGGTGGTGAAAAATTCCAAGGCTTGAGGGGAATTTAATTCTGCTACCGAGCCCACAGCCTCCTGAAACCTCTTAATGTACTGACCGAGGCTTTCATCCGAACGTAGTCTCACCTGCATGAGGGAAACAATGTTTTTCCCCTTCTTCTGCTACTCCCAAACCGAGCATAAAACTTTTCCCAAAGGTCATTCCATGAACTAATCGATTCTCTGGCGCTCTTCTTCAAATTTGTCGTGAATATGTGGCACTTGGCAGCATCTGAATGTCCGTAATAAGTCATTAGCCTGTCATATCCATCTGAATGATCATAAGGATCCCCCAACTCATCATATGTCTCCATCGGGGGCATCTTCTTCTTTGGGTCGGCTATGACGTGGTTGATTTATGGTGAAAAGGTGATCCTAGGCAGGTCGAGGGTGTTCCCATCTGGTCCTTCACCGCCAGTAGCTTTTCCAACTCTGCGACCCTTCTGGCGAGGGGATCGGATTCCTCTTTATGAGGGGGCGATCTATGCATGTCCCTCTCGTATTTAGGAGACCCGATTCTCCTCCTTTGTCCAGATCTGCCCTGATGCTCAGATTTTTTGTCTACCGAACGACTCCTCCTTCGGCTTCTGCCTTCCCGAGAGTGACTCATGGGTCTGCTCTTTTCTCTTCTTGCCTCCTCCCGGCGAGGTGACTGGGATCGGCTTCAATGTCTTCGCCTATTGGATGAGGCTTCCTACTCTCCTGCCATCTTAGCCATCTTAGCCATCTGCTCCTCAAGCTCCTCTTGCTGAAGGCGTAGTGCCATCATGGCATCTTAATTTTGTTTGCATCTTTTCTCTGTAATGAATTGATCTTTGTTTCGGTCGCCTCATTTCGATCTTTCTCTCTCATATCGTATGCCCAAGACTGGTTGTCGTCATCATAACTGACGGGGATGGGGGTGTGCTGACTAGTCAAAAATAGCCGTCGCCGGACAGATTGGGTGTGTCCAGCATCGTCTCCATGATCTTTAGAACACAACCTATCCTTCACCGACCCCCTCACTTGAGTGGTGTGATGGGTTTTTGCTTTTTCCTGGTTTGAAGCACTGTTGTCCCTGCTTGCCATGGCTCTCTACCAGAAAAGTAACACAGTGATTGTTGATGCACTAAATGTTGAGAATTTCAGTACAAAAATGCACAGCGAAATATAAAAAAAAAATTCTGAAACCCAAAATAGGATCTATGCGAAACAAAAATTAATTCAGTGTTTTAGAGATTATACCGATTATGAAAAAGCTGAAATGCTTTGAATCTCCAATGCAATCCCTCACGGTACTACGTCTCTATGGTATCCACATGAACGCCCGCTAATCGTCGCATTTATTACTCAGAATAAAGGGAGCCATGGTACTAGCCACCAAAGGAACAGGATTTTTGAAACTTTTTCTCTCTAGTCTCTCTCTAAGAGCGGCTAGGGTTTGTTAGGTTATAATGATAATCCCTAAAATGGCTGCTACATATCATATATATATAGCAGTTAAAAAGGAATTAATCAAAAACCTAACTTAATTAAAATAAAATATGAATATATATATATATATATATATATATATATCTTAATTAAGTCTTACTTAATTAACATACCTATATATGTAAATTATCCTATTAATTTAAATATTATCAATCATATTGACATATTTAAATCTTTACAATTTAAATTAATTCTCTTTTAATTACGTTCTATGTGTGTGACCCTATAGATTATTATTATGTTGACAATAATTTTAAAATCATATTATAAAATTATAAACAGTGAGCGACATCTAGTAATGCATCACTCCTACCCAAGTAATAATAAGATCGATGATTCGATGCAACCTTTTTGTGACCAATGTTTCAATGTAATTTAATCCTTTCAACCTTGATATCCAAAATTAAACTCGAGTCATGGAATGTGTCATACTCTTCATAATTTAATCTGAGTTTTCTTGATCAATGAGTAGACTATATGAAACAAATCATTATTTGAGCATGGCCATGCATTTCATAGTCCTACTCAATCAAGAGGTCTATGGATATCACCCCTAATATATAGAAGGGTTAAATTCCATCTAGATCGCTCATATTCCTCACACGATTCATGATGTACCCAATAATCACCTTTATAGTCCACCCTATTAAAGGTGACCTTTGATGATATCAAAGTACATAAATTCTCGTGTAGTAATATAGTGCTTTTAGGTCAGTGGATCATTACATCATTGTCACTATGAGAATCGCTAATGACACTTTGCATAATGCTCCACATAGAATTCTCATGGTGGGTCTGTCCAGTACATCGTTCTCTAACATGTACCTATGAATTGACTCAATATCTTATATATTTATGACCAATGAGATTTGGTCATCAGTCAATCCACATACTAGTCTCAATGCATCATTTTTGTCCCATCAAACAATGATACTCGACTAGGGACATTTAAGAGCAATGATACTAATTGTAATTATATAATCTCATGTTCAAGTCACATACTTGAAACTATATAATTTGTATCACTATTCTAAGGAATTTTATTATGTTAACATTTATATAACGAAGTAAGTAAATGTAAGACCCCGAATTTTATGAAATGAAAGTATTCAATTTTCTTATAATTATTATTTTATTTCGTAAATGGTTAAATTGATAAAAGGGTAAAGTTAAGGGTGATATGTGAAAATTTTTGCAAAGTATGCAAGTTGTTATAAAATATTCGTTTGGTTGGGGAATATTCTTTTTGTCGGGGAATATCCATACGACGACACAATCATTGGTGGACCCCACAACGGAAGTATTGTCGTAGTTAGAAAATGATGTAATTATCTTTTATATAAAATAACTACGAAAGTGTTACTTAAAAAAAAGCTTGAACTACCCTAGTAGTAAAAGTATAATAATACGTGTGGTTGCATAGTAGCACACAAGATTGATTATTGATGCTTACGTAAGAAGTCGATCGATTATACTCAATTATTGCTACAGTAATTGTTGCATCATATCTCTTATATTATTGATTCAATTATTGTCACAGTATCATCTGTATAATATATTATATTATTAAATCAATAATTGAGACGACAAAGTTATTCATATTATTATTTGCGATACTGACAATGTCTAGAAGTTCTGTCAAGGAGAGGTTAGATAATCTAATTGTGCGCCAATAGTGAGAAATTGTGACGCCCCCAAAATAGGTCCACACGACCCATTCTGAGTCGCCAGATATCACACTATAAAAATCATTTACAACTTCATTTATACAACTGTTGAACTGTCGTGCAGAACACGACCAAAGTTAAACTGTGAGTTTTAATACAAATGTATGTAACTCTTATGGTGCCTTGAACACAACCCTACAATGGTACTTTACATAAAAGTACAGTCAATAACTATTTTAGAAATTAAAATCTTTGGAAAATACTCAAGGAAACCTTCGTACATGGGAGGCCATGCGTCTAGGTTATGATAGATATCATATGTCTACAGAATTATCCTTGGTTGACTCAATAGTCCCCAAGGAAAAATAAGAAGATTCTTATCATCTTCTTTCCAATGGTGAGTCTTCTCTTGACTTATAATTATCTCCATTGTATCCAATTGAGAATCATATTTCAAACAAACTCCAAGATTATATAGGTAGTGCTCGTAGATATACTCGTGAAGTGGATGTGCACAACCTGCCTTATGATAACACGAGGTTGTATGTCATTAGACATCTTGTATGATAGTGGCAAAACACTCTTCCAAAGTTGGGTTCACCTCACCCTATTCGGTTCACCAAAATTAAATATCAAATGACGATACAATACGACACACTTATCTAAAGTTTTCAATAAAATTATTTCCATACTATTTAGTGGAGAACCTCAATGACTATCGACCACCGCTCTATTCTCCTCATTACCCCGGCTCGAATCCAAATACACTCTTATTACCTTAAAGGAATTGTGAAGCAAAAGGGTGAGCACAACTAGCCCAGTAAAGAATATCATGACTAAAGATAATTTACATCATCAATAGCCTTCATCAGTAATAAATAAGAGATTTAGAACATATGGTAGATGATAAAACATTTCAACCATAGTTGCAGCGGAACGAGCAATCCATTAGAAGAGTCAAATAGACCATCAGATCTATTATCTTCTCCATTTAAAAGTCCACCAATAATTTTATATCCTTATCACATCAATCAACAATTCCTGTCCACAATCATATGAATAACTCATAATCATAATTGTGATTCTAAATTCCTCTTCTCACCTAGGAAGAAGATAATTTTTATCACCTATCTTCACCTGAAACATCAAAAATCATGGCTATACCAAATCATAATTCCTGCTCATAATCATACTAATAAATTAATCTTTGCACTTACGACCAAAGATATTCATTAACAATTCATCTTTTTCTACTGTGCCAAAGACATACAACCCATATTTTAGAAGAGTCGCAGTGAGCATGATATCTACTATCTTTTATGAATTAAACGTGTATAATCAATATTTTATTGCTGAGACTCAGCTTAATAAATAATCCACATCATCAAATCATCCTTGTACTACGGCCAATGATATTCATGTAATCATCAATGGTCATGATTATACAGAATAATCCCTGGTTATAATCATACCAATAACTGTCCATCAATGCACTACGGGCCAATGAGGACTTTTACCACATCATCTATAACATTACGGGTCATGATTATACCGAATGATCCCTGGTCATAATCATACCAATAAACAGTTCATCTATGCATATAAGCTAAAGATACTCATCAATAAATAGTTCATCTTTGCACGTAAGCCAAAGATATACAATTATAAAACCAAAAATCAACATTCCATCTTTGCACGTAAGCCAAAGATATACAACTGTAAAACCAATAATCAACAGTCCATCTTTGCACGTAAGGCAAGTCTATAGGCCACAGTTCTTACTCAATCGAGGATTAAAATCGAGATTGAGCTTTCCTCTCTTTCCAAATCTTGTAACTCCTTTCCATGGAGCAACACGTAACAACACATGATCTCCAATATTGAATTCCATGTCTTTTCGATGAAGATCAGATTAACTCTTTTGTCGATCTTGTGAGGTTTTTATACGTTGTTGGATCGTTTGAATCTTTTCCGTAGTCATACGTACCAAATCTGGTCCTAACAACGTTGCTTCACCCACCTCATCCCAGCATACTGGAAAACGACACTTTCTTCCATTCAACGCCTCAAATGGAGCCATGCCAATACTTGTTTGATAATATTGTTGAAGGAAAACTCCACCAATGGTAAGAATTTGTCCCAACTTCCCTTGAAGTCAAGGACACAGAGTCTTAATAAATCTTCAAGAGTTTAAATAGTCCTTTCCGACTGTCCATCCATTTGAGGATGATATATCGAATTAAATCATAAATTTGTGCCCATAGCTTTTTGCAAACTAACCCAAAATCTTGAAGTGAATCTTGGGTCTCGATCAGAAACTATGGATACTAGCATACCATGCAATCTTACGATCTCATTTATGTGCATACTAGGAAGACGTTCAAGTGTAAAAGTTTCTCGTATCGGTAAGAAATGAGCAGACTTGGTCAGTCTATCAACAATGACCCAAATCGCATCTATGCCTTGAGAAACCTTGGGAAGACCAAGAATCTAAATCCATGGTAATGTGCTCCCACTTCAATTCGAATTTCAAGTGGTTGCAATGGACCTTTTGGCACTTGATGTCTACCTTGACTCGTTGACAAGTTAGACACCTTGAGATAAACCCCGCTATCTCTCTCTTCATATTGCTCCACCAAAATGTATGTCGAAGCTCATGATACATTTTGGTACTCCTGTGATGAATTGCAAACGGTGTCAGGCGCCCATCATGATTTTATACTTCAAGTCAGAATCGTTAGGAACACAAAGTCTGGAGTTGACTAGAAGTATTCCTTCTTCGTCGATTCTTGCTTCCGAAATAGCACCTTCTTGCACTTTCTTCCTCATACGCATCAGCTTCAGGTCTGTAGCTTGAGTAACTTTAACTTTATCGATTAAAGTCGGTTCCACTCGTATATTCGCCATCATCACATGTGTGATGCCCCCAAAACAGGTATACATCACCCATCTTGAGTCGCCAAATACATGGTACAAAATTCAAATATAACTTAATTATACAACAGTCGTGTAAAATACGACAAAACATAATCTAAGAGTTTTAATAAGAATATTGTCATCTAGACAATATCCACACTCAATGGAGTCCTCATTATATTTATTGTCACACTATTTCATAGAATAGTGAGGACTACTAATGCTATCATCTGGACCGTCAATCCATTCCCCGACTCGTCCCAGCTATATTCTCATTTCCTGAAGAGAACAGTGAAAGAAAGGGTGAGCTCAACTAGCCTAGTAAGAAATATTATGACTAAGATAATGCAGAATAAATTATCATTAGCCTTCAACAATGTTAAACTGATAAAATACAATATACATCAAGTTTAACTGCAGCGGAATAAGAAATCCATTAGAAGAGTTAAGTAGAGCATGATATCTACTATCTTCTATGTTTTAAAATGTTTTCATCAATTTTTATCGCTGAGACTCGGCTTAATAAATAAACCACATCATCGAATCATCCTTGCACTACGGGCCAAGGATATTCATTAAATCATCAATGGTCATGACTATACCGAATAATCCTTGGTCATAATCATACCAAAAATTGTCCATCAATGCACTACAACCCACTGAGGACTTTTACCACATCATTTATAACATTACAGGTCATGATTATACCGAATGATCCCTGGTCATAATTATACCAAGTCCATCTATGCACGTAAGCCAAAGATGACTTTCATGACAATATAAGCATGAGGATGATGACAATGATATAAGCATTAATCAAACAAAAACAAGGATACATATTAAAGACTTTAAATTTATCCAAATATTATCAATCACTTAATAAACTCATCATCTAATATTATTAATATTATAACAATATTTTAATCACTTCTTAAACTTATAAACAATTTATTTCAATTGTTTACACTTTACCAAATAATGCATTTAATAATTTAAAAATGTCATACTCATAAGATTTCATCACCAATGATCAAATACCTCATCAAAAATCTGCATATACCCTATATAGGATTCCCAAGCCATAAAATCCTATTTTCTAAATTTCTAACTTCACATAACATATTTAATTCATTTACTCATAATTAGTTCATTTTCATGAAAAATGCCAAATCAGTCCCAAAAATATTTCTTTTCTGGGATTTAGCAGAATATAAATCCATATTGAACATATATTTTTCTCAGAATTTTTAAGATTCATTTATTATTTTTCATATGGCCAAAACTGTCAAATATTTAGAGATTTATCATAAATTATAATTTTGTCCAAAAATTCTGAAATTTACAGGGTATACTCCTGTTATATACATGTACTCCCAATAAAAATTTTACCAATTTTGGAGTTAACCACAAAGAGTTATAAGAGTTTACTTTTAAAATAGTCTTTTCCCATAAAATCCATAACTCTTAATCTATACATCCAAAAATCTCTATTTTTGGACACAATCTATAAAACTCATCAAATTATCATTTTAAATTTTTCTAAAATTTTTGAGGGTCAGAAATATTACGAAACTGCCCCTGACAGAAACCCCTTTTGAATAAAAATACTATTCATATGAATACAAAGGATCATTCACCATGCATGCGGAATCCACATAGACAAAAGTTATTCCAATGTAATAATAAAGAATGGAATAATGTAAGAATTCACCATACATGCGATAGACCGCATGCATAAAGTTATTCTCAACGAATAATAAAATGGAACCAGTCACAGAAAATCGTATGCATGTGATATTCCAATGTAATAATAAAGAATGGAACTGTGTCATGCGTAAACGCATGTAGATGTGAAATTTCAACGTAATAATAAAGAATGGAATAACAACAGAATTCACTGGGCATGCGATGAGACCGCATACATACAAAGTTATTTCAATGTAATAATAAAGAATGGAATAATGTAAGAATTTCACCATATATGCGGTACTTAGATGATTAAAAGTTATTCCAACATAATAATAAGGAATGGAATAACAATAGCTCTCTTCATGAATACGAAAGAAATAATACCTTACCTTAGAAAGAAATGGATACCGGAGTAGTAGAGGTAGCAGACTTCTCTTCTTCTTCCCTCTATAATTTCTCTCATAATAATTGCTTCTATAGCTTTAGTGAATTAGTGAGAAATGAAGGAAGAATGAGCTTCTATTTATAGGAAAATATAGTTTCGCTAATTGTACGTTTTGGGGCTCAAAATATTACAGTACAATTAATTTTTAATTTAGTCCTGCAAGTATTATCAAACTTGCACCACCTCCCCTAATAGTAAATAATGTGAATCAATAGTTCAATCATGTGATTCAATAGTTATAATCATGTGAAAATACGAATAACAAAGATAAGACCTCCATCTATACCTCCATCTTTAACTTAGTCATGCAAGTATTATTAATCTTGCACCAACTCCCCTAATAGTACAAGAATGTGATTCAATAGTACACACATGTGAACAAATAGTTATAATCATGTGAATTAATAGCAATTAATTGCTCATTTATCCGATTAATTACCCAATTTATCAATATAACCCCTGGACATCAATTATCATCTAATAGATATCGATTTCCACTAACACTAATAATCCCAACACAATGGAACTATCAAATTCATCTTTAATCAACACGAACTTATTCATCATTAATATTATAACTCACAATATTTAACAACCGTGTCGCTCCCGTGAAAGAGGGAGATTTTCGATAAGGATTTCTCCTTATTAAGCGCCAAGCAATTAGATGACCAAACCTCTCCTTGTGTAACTTCTAGACATTGTAAATATTGCAATTTAATAATATGAATAACTTTGTCGTCTCAATTATTGATTTAATAATATATAAAATATTATGCAAATGATAATTGTGACAATAATCGAATCAATAATATGAGAGATATGATGCAATTAATCGTAGTAATAATTGAGTATAATCGAGTGACTTCTTACGTAAGCATCAATAATCAATACCGTCTGCTACAATGCAACCACGCGTATTACTGTACTTTTACTACCGGGTAGTTCAACAGTTTTAATGGTAATACTTTCGCCGTTATTTTTATAAGAAGATAATTCTGTCATTTTCTAACTACGACAATACTTCTGTTGTGGGGTCCACTAATGATTATGCCGTCGTATGGATATTCCCCGATAAAAAGAATATTCCCCGACCAATCGAATATTATATAACCACTTGCTTACTTTGCAAAATTTGTAAATATTACCCACAACTATAACATTATATCAAATCCACACCATAATATTCAAAAAAATATTTTGAGAAATTTAAATCTTTATTCATAAAATTTGGGGTCTCACAACATGGGTCCCTGGAATCTTTAACTCTATTTCCATCCTTTCCAAGTCATACAAAATGGGCCTTTGCGTTGACAATATTGCACTCGCACCCGCATATGATCTTCTACTCAATACGTCAGCTACTACGTTCGCTTTTCCAGGATGGTATTGGATGGTTTAATCATAATCTTTAACCAACTTAAGCCATCGTCGTTGCCGCATGTTAAGTTCCTTTTGAGTGAAGAAATATTTGAGGCTTTTATGATCCGTATAGATCTCCACCTTCTCTCCATACAGGTAATGCCTCCAAATCTTAAGCGCGTAAAAAACATTGCGCCAACTCTAGATCATGAGTAGGATAATTCCTCTCATATTTTTTGAGTTGTCGCGAGACATAGGCTATGACTTTCCCATGTTGCATGAGAACACATCCTAACCCTTTGCCTGAAGCATCATTGTAGATGAAAAATCCTGTGACGCCCCCAAAATAGGTATACATCACCCATCTTGAGTCGCCAAATACATGGTACAAAATTCAAATATAACTTAATAATACAAATTGTGTAAAATAAATACAAAATGTAAACTGAGAGTTTTAATAAGAATATTGTCATCTAGACAATATCCACACTCAAAAGAGTCCTCATTACATTTATTTCATACTATTTAATAGAATAGTGAGGACTACTAATACTATCTTCTAGACTGTCACTCCGTTCCCCAACTAGTCCCGGCTACGTTCTCATTTCCTGAAAAGAGAACAGTGAAAGAAAGGGTGAGCTCAACTAGACCAGTAAGAAATATTATGACTAAGATAATGCAGAATAAATTATCATTAATCTTCAATAGTGTTAAACTGATACAATATAACAAATATCAAGTTTAACTGCAGCGGAACATGCAATCCATTAAAAGAGTCAAGTAGAGAATAAAATCTACTATCTTTTATGATTTAAAAGGTTTTCATCACTTTTATCATTGGGACTCGACAATAAATAATCCACATCATCCACACTTACGGCCAAGGATATTCATTAGTATCACAACCACAAATTATCCATGCACTACGGGCCAAGGATATTCGTGTATTCATCAATGGTCATGATCATGCCAACAACTCATCCATCAATGCACTACGGGCCAATGAGGACTTTTACCACATCATTTGTAACATTACGGTCATGATTACAAGAATAATCCTCGGTCATAATCATACCAAATCCATCTATGTACTACAGCCACGTAGATGACTTTCAACAAAATATAAATATGAGGATGATGACAATGATATAAGAATTCAATAAAACAAGTTCAAGAATTAATTTATTCGGAACTAATAACGCCAAATTGTCAACATGATACTTCTTTGTAGAGTAAAATTTAAGAATGCTCAGAAGAATATTTTCATGAAAAGATACTTGGATGAAGCGCAAATATCAAGGATATTCCACCAATTTCATGGAGTATAGAAGTCAAAACTTTAACCAACTGAGTATAATAAAGAATGGAATAACAAAATAAATCATCATGCATGCGGTACTTCGCATAGACAGGTTATTCTAATAGAATAATAAATAACGGAACCAGGTCAGGCGTAATACGCACCGACGGGATATTCCAATAGAATAATAAAGAATGGAACAACAAATCACCATGCATGCGGTATTGCAGATATGGTAGTTATTCCAACAGAATAATAAATAACGGAATCGAATCCCAAGGCGTAAAAGCGCATGCAGCGTGATCTTCTAACGTAATAATAAAGACGGAACCAGTGTCCGCATAAAACGTATAGACAGGATATTCCAATGTAATAACAAAGATTTTAACCCGAGTCCCACGTAAAACACTACAGATGGGATGTTCCAACGAAATAATAAAGAATGGAATAACAATAGAAATCACCAAGTATAGGGTAGATCACAGCGTACAAAGTTATTCCAATGTAATAATAAAGAATGGAATAATGTAAGTTCTTTTCATGAATACAAAAGAATAATACCCTTACCTTATAAAGAAGAGTACTCCGGCGGTAGAGTGGGGATATACTTGAAGAAACTTGCACTACGCTCAAAAGCTTTCTTAAACGCTAAAGAAATACGCCAAGATAGAAGAATAATTCTCTCTATAGTTTCTCTAGAGTTTCAAAGAATTAAGTAAGAAATAATGAAGGAATGAGCTTCTATTTATAGAAGAATGGATCTAATAAGTAACCAATCCATGAACTGTCCGCATCGATTTACTTTAAATGGACTATCTTCAGATGGTTTACAATAAAATATAATATATTCTATTTATAATCTAATAAAATGAATAATTTTTAAAAGATTTTACTATGCAAATACTATGCGGGCACTATGTAAACACTATGCATAATAAAATATAATATATTCTAATTATTGTCTAATAAAACAGATAACTTTACAAAAGTATTACATTTTATATAAAAAGATTTTATTATTAGCTTAATAAAACGAATAACTTTATAAAAGTATTCTGCTTTATATAAAAAGCTTTTCTATTTTATTACATTAATAATACTAATAAAACAAAACTTTATCATCATTATTATTATTCACACTATTAATCGACCAAAGTTGTTCTCGAGAAAAGAGGAGCTTTCAATAAGGATTTCTCCCTATCATGCCAAGCGCCATTAGTGACCAAACCTCTCCTCGCGTAACTTCTAGACATCGTTAATAAGGATTTTCTCCTATCTCAATTATTGATTTAATAATATATAAAATATCGACAATAATTGAATAAAAAATCTGAATGACTTCTCACGTAAGCATCAATAATCAATACCGTGTTCTACTATGCAACCACGCGTATTCACATACTTTTAACACTTTGGGTGTTTCAATGAAGGTAAAGGTAAAACTTCCGTTTTATTTTCATAAAATATTTTTGTCATTTTCTTAATTCGACAATAATTCCGTTGTAGGGTCCACTCAATGATTGTATCGTCGTCTTAATATTCCTATTAAAACGATTATCCCAGGCCAATCGAATATTATATAACAACTTGCGTACTTTGCAAAATTTATAAATATTACCCACAACTATAAAATTATATCAAATTCATTCAAAAATGATAATTATAGAAAATTCATCTTTATTCATAAAAGTTGGGGTCTTACAATCTCCCCTTCATATGAAATTTCGCCTTCGAAATTAGGGTATGTACCTGGTATGTCGAAGAGGTAAGGATACCTTGATTTCATTTTAGATTCTAACTCCCAGGTCATTCCTCAACATCGTGGTTCCTCCATAAAACTTTGACTTGAGGTATAACCTTGGAGCGTAAAATATGTTCCTTCTTATCCAAGATTTGAACAGGAACCTCTTCATACATTAAATCTTCCGCTATTTTGTCCAGTTCTAACTCAATAATGTGGTTCGGGTCTTTCACATATTTACGTAACATGGATATATGAAAAACATTATGAACACGAGACATACTTGGCGGTAAAGCGAGTCTATAGACTACAGTCCTTACTCGATCGAGGATTAAAAATGGGCCAATGAATCAAGGATTGAGCTTTCCTCTCTTTCCAAATCTTGTATCTCCTTTCCATGGAGCAACACGTAACAACACATGATCGCTAATATCTAATTCCACGTCCTTTCGATGAAGATCATCATAACTCTTTTGTCGGTCTTGTGAGGTTTTTATACGTTGTCGGATCGTTTGTATCTTTTCCGTAGTCATACGTACCAACTCCAGTCCCAACAACGTTGCTTCACCCACCTCATCCCAGCATACTGGAGAACAACACTTTCTTCTATACAACGCTTCGAATGGAGCCATGCCAATGCTTGCTTGATAACTGTTGTTGTAGGAAAACTCCACAAATGGTAAGAACTTGTCCCAACTTTCCTTGAAGTCAAGGATACAGAGTCTTAATAAATCTTAAAGAGTTTGAATAGTCCTCTCTGATTGTCCATCCGTTTGAGGATGATATGCCGAACTAACCCAAAATCGTGAAGTGAATCTTGGGTCTTAATCAGAAACTATGGATACTAGCATACCATGCAGTCTTACAATATCGTTTATGTACATACGAGCAAGACGTTCAAGTGTATAAGTTTCTCGTATAGGTAAGAAATGAGCAGACTTGGTCAATTTATCAACAATGACCCAAATTGCATCTATACCCTGAGAAACCTTGGGAAGACCGGTAACGAAATCCATGGTAATGTGCTCCCACTTCCATTCTGAAATTTCAAGTGGTTGCAATGGATCTTTTGGTACTTGATGCTCCGCCTTGACTCGTTGACACGTTAGACACCTTGAGATAAACAGCGATATCTCTCTCTTCATATTGCCCCACCAAAATGTATGTCGAAGATCATAATACATTTTAGTACTCCCAGGATGGATTGTAAACGGTGTGTTGTGCGCCTCCATCATGATTTTATACTTTAACTTCGAATTCGTTAGGAACACAAAGTCCGGAGTTGACTCAAGTATTCCTTTTTCATCGATTCTTGCTTCCGGCATAGCACCTTCTTGTACTTTCTTTCTCATATGCATCAGCTCCAGGTCTGTAACTTGAGCAACTTTAACTTTATCGATTAAAGTCGGTTCCACTCGTATATTCACCATTATCACTTGGGTCCCTGGAGTCTTTATCTCTATCTCCATCCTTTGCAAGTCATACAAAATGGGCCTTTGCGTTGACAATATCGCACTCGTACCCGCATATGATCTTCTACTCAATGCGTCAACTACCACGTTCGCTTTTCCAGGATGGTATTGGATGATATGATCATAATCTTTCAATAGTTCAAGCCAACGTCGTTGTCACATGTTTAGTTCCTTTTGAGTGAAGAAATATTTGAGTCTTTTATGATCCGTAAAGATCTCCACTTTCTCCCCATACAAGTAATGCCTCCAAATTTTAAGTGCGAAGACAATAACTGCCAACTCTAGATCATGAGTAGGATAATTCCTCTCATATTCTTTGAGTTATCGAGAGGCATAGGCTATGACTTTCCCATGTTGCATGAGAACACATCCCAACCCTTTGCTTAAGGCATCAGCATAGATGACAAATCCTCCGAGCAGGATGGTATTGTCGTAGCAGTCTTTGAAATGAGTCTTTTCTTGAGTTCTTAAACTCTTCTCACATTCCTCGTTCCAATCGAATTTTGTATCTTTCCGAGTCAGCTGAGTTAAGGGAGTAGCGATTCGAGAAAACCCTTCTACGAATCTCCGATAATAACCAGCTAAGCCGAGAAAGCTACGTACTTCGATCACTGATTTAGGTTGCTCCCAGCTTTGAATAGCTTCAATCTTTGCTGGGTAAATAGATATTCCATGACTTGATACCACGTGCCCAAGAAATGCTACTTCCTCAAGCCAGAACTCGTATTTCTTCAACTTGGCATAAAGCTTATATTCACGAAGCTTTTGGAGTATCAGCCTCAAGTGTTGCTCATGATCTTCACGTCTTTTGGAATAAATAAGGATGTTATCAATAAAGATGACTACAAAGTGATCCAAATATTCCTTGAATACTCGGTTCATCATATCCGTGAAAGCAGCAGGAGCATTAGTCAATCCAAAAGACATGACTAGGAAT
The DNA here is from genome assembly GCA_020205605.1 of Panax ginseng. Classification (NCBI taxonomy): domain Eukaryota; kingdom Viridiplantae; phylum Streptophyta; class Magnoliopsida; order Apiales; family Araliaceae; genus Panax; species Panax ginseng. The sequence continues at coordinate 35,760,028 of CM035137.1, forward strand.
TCATAATGCCCGTACCGAGTTCTGAAAGTCATTTTTGGAATGTCATCGGTCCTAATCTTCAATTGGTGATATCCGGAATGAAGATCAATCTTTGAAAAGAATTTGGCGCCTTGCAACTGGTCAAACAGGTCATCAATACATGGCAATGGGTACCTATTTTTGATGTTGACATGATTCAACTCCCGATAATCAATACAAAGCCGCATAATCCCATCTTTCTACTTCACGAATAGAACAGGAGCACCCCAAGGAGAAGTACTAGGACGAATAAAGCCAATGTCTAACAATTCCTGCAGTTGGGTCTTTAACTCCTGAAGTTCAATAGGAGCCATTCTATATGGGGCTTTGGAAATGGGTTTTGTACCGGATTCAAGATCGATACAAAATTCAATTTCACGCTCTGGGGGTAGGCCATGAAGTTCTTCAGGGAATACGTCAGGAAATTCATTAACAATAGAAATATCATTCAAAACTGACGTATTTTTGTTTAGATCCGTGACATGAGCTAAGAAAGCTTGACATCCATTTTTCAATAAATAAATAGCTTTATGGCTTGAGATGATAGTGATCGATTTTAATGGTTTGGTTGCTTAAATTCGCATAATAGGTTGTTTAGGAATATGAAAGCTAACAACCTTACGAAAACAATCAATTTTTGCATGATGAGTAGTTAACCAATCAATTCCTAGAATTATGTCAAATACAAGTATTTTCAATGAAATAAGATCGACAAACAATGTGAGGGTACCGATTTGAACCAAACAAGACTTATAAACCGTGGATGTAATGAAGGTTTCTCCCAACAGAGTTTCAACAGATAAGTCAAAGTCCAATTTCTCCGGAGTCAAATTTAAACGTTGAGCGCAAGTAGGAGAAATAAAAGAATGGGTAGAACCGGTATCAAATAAGGTATAAACTTCGCTAGATTTTATGATAACCTTACCCGTGATGACCTCGTTCGGGTTCCTTGCTTTCTGGGAGGTCACAAACAAACGCTCTCCTCACACTATCGGCTTTGACTTTTCTGAGACGTCCTTTGGTGCCTCCATCCTAGCTGAACTTGTCTTTGGTGAACGACAAAATTGGGCGAGGTGACCTTCTCTTCCACAATTATAACATGCTTTGGACGGCATCGCGCAGTTTGGACTGATGTGTCCTTCCCCTCCGCATGCATATGATAGGTGGTCGTTCTCCTTCCTTAACCACGGGTGCTGGTGCTGACGTCTTTCCATCATTGTTGAATCTCCTCTTCTTGAAATGTCCATTCTAATTATTTTGGCCATGATTACCACCGAAGTGGTTACCATTTCTGGTATGTTGATTCCCTCCACGCTTATTGTTACCATTTTGTCGGCTGCTCTCTTTTGGTTGCGTTGACTCATTATCGCGCTCCAATAACTGAGCCCTATTAACAACATCTGAATACAAACACAGTTTATGAGAGATAAGATATTGACGTATCTCGGGTTTCAAACCTCTTAGAAACATTCGCGTCATTCTCTCCTCATTATCAACCAAATGGGACGCAAACCGGGATAAATCGGCAAACTTGGCTTCGTACTGCGACACGGTCATGTTGTTTTGCTCTAGCTTAATGAACTCAACCTCTTTTATGTGATAAATGCTTTCGGGAAAGTACTTGTCGTTGAACAATTCTTGGAACTTCTCCCAAGTCATCTTCATCTGGCGGGTTGAGTACGTTTCTGATTCCTACAAATAATCTCCTCTGCCGCATGACATAAAGGTGGAAAAGGGAACCTTTTGCTCCTCGGAGCATCCCAAGACATCAAATATCTTGCAGATCTGTTTTATCCACGTCTCCTCCTTAAGTGGTTTTGGTTCTCCAAAAAACTGCGGTGGTCCTAGTTCCTTGAACTGCTTAGCGGTGACCGTCCGAGAGTTGCCAGTGTTTCCACCTGCATTTTGGACAGGATCCGCTCTTGCCTGATGTTGCATGAATTGCATAAAGCCTCTGAACATTCCATTGTTCATCATCTGGTCAGTGTTGTTATTTGCCTGAGGATTGTCGCCTTCCTGATGCACATTATCCTGATTATTGATCTGTAGAGACTCAACGGTCTCCTGTGCTCCATTAATGTTCTCAACATTCTCGGATGCCATTTTCAAATACTACCACAAAACAAGGGTTAATTAACATTTCACATATTATCCCTATACTCTGACCGACTAATTAAATATCAAATAAACTTAGGTAGTTAATACTAGCGAAGGAATTCCCCGTCTCTCCTCTCCTAGTTCTTGTCTCACATCTCAGGCAGGGATCATATCCCTAAGCTTTGATACCAACTGTGACGCCCCCAAAATAGGCATACATCACCCATCTTGAGTCGCCAAATACATGGTACAAAATTCAAATATAACTTAATAATATAGTTATCGTGTAAAATATGACAAAACATAAACTGAGAGTTTTAATAAGAATATTGTCATCTAGACAATATCCACACTCAAAAGAGTCCTCATTACATTTATTTTCACACTATTTAACAGAATAGTGAGGACTACTAATACTATCTTACGGACCGTCACTCGCTTCCCACTAGTCCCGCTACGTTCTCATTTCACAAGAGAACAAAGGAAAGAAAGGGTGAGCTCAACTAGCCCGAAGAAATATTATGACTAAGATAATGCGAGAATAAATTATCATTAGTCTTCAACGATCATTAAACCGATACAATATAACAAACATCAAGTTTAACTACTGTTGGAACATGCAATCCATTAAAAGAGTCAAGTAGAGAATAAAATCTACTATCTTTTATGATTTAAAAGGTTTTTCATCACTTTTATCGCTAGGAATCGACAATAAATAATCCACATCATCCTGCACTTTTCTGACCAAGGATATTCATTAGTATCACAACCACAAATTATCCACGCACTCTGGGCCAAGGATATTCGTTTATTCATCAATGGTCATGATCATGCCAACAAGCATCCATCAATGCACTACGGGACAATGAGGACTTTTACCACATCATTTGTAACATTACGGTCATGATTACAAGAATAATCCTAGTCATAATCATACCAAGTCCATCTATGCACTACGAAGCCACAGATTGACTTTCAACAAAATATAAATATGAGGATGATGACAATGATATAAGAATTCAATAAAACAAGTTCAAGAATTAATTTATTCAGGAACTAATAAGTCCCAAATTGTCAACATGATACTTCTTTGTAGAGTAAAATTTAAGAATGCTCAGAAGAATATTTCCACGAAAAGATACTGGATGAAGCACAAATATCAAGGATATTCCACCAATTTCATGGAGTATAGAAGTCAAAACTTTAACCAACTGAGTATAATAAAGAATGGAATAACAAAATAAATCACCATGCATGCGGTACTTCGCATAGACAGGTTATTCTAACAGAATAATAAATAACGGAACCAGGTCAGGCGTAATACGCACCGACATGATATTTCAACAGAATAATAAAGAATGGAATAACAAAAGTTCTCTTCATGAATACAAAAGAATAATACCCCTTACCTTATAAAGAAGAGTACTCCGACGGTAGGGTGGGGATATACTTGAAGAAACTTGCACTATGCTCAAAGCTTTCTTAAACGCTAAAGAAATACGCTCAAGATAGAAGAATAATTCTCTCTACAGTTTCTCTCTCTAGAGTTTCAGTGAATTAGTAAGAAATAATGAAGGAATGAGCTTCTATTTATAGAAGAATGGACTGAATACTAACAAATCCATGAACGGTCCAGATCGATTTACTTTAAATGGACGGTCCATATTGGTTTACAATAAAATATAATATATTCTATTTATAATCTAATAAAACGAATAACTTTTAAAAAAAATTTACTATGCAAACACCATGCAGGCACTATGCAAACACTATGCATAATAAAATATAATATATTCTAATTATTGTCTAATAAAATAGATAACTTTATTAAAGTATTCTGTTTTATATAAAAAGATTTTACTATTAGCTTAATAAAACGAATAACTTTATAAAAGTATTCTATTTTATATAAAAAAGCTTTTCTGTTTTATTAAATTAATAATACTAATAAAATAAAACTTCATCATCATTATTATTATTCACACTATTAATCGACCAGGTCGTTCCCAGGAAAAAGGGGGCTTTCCAATAAGGATTTCTCCCTATTGGCGCGCAATTAGGTGACCAAACCTCTCCTTGACAGAACTTCTAGACATCGTTAATAACGTAAATAATAATATTAATAACTCTGTCATCTCAATTATTGATTTAATAATATATAAAATATCGACAATAATTGAATAAAACTGAATGACTTTTCACGTAAGCATCAATAATCAATATCGTGTGCTACTATGCAACCACGCGTATTCCTGTACTTTTAACACTAGGTGTTTCAACAGTTAATAGTAAAACTTCCGCCGTTATTTTCATAAAATATTTTTGTCATTTTCTTAATCCGACAATAATTCCGTTGTGGGGTCCACCAATGATTGTGCCGTCGTACGAATATTCCATGTTAAAACAAATATTCCCCGACCAATCGAATATTATATAACAACTTGCGTACTTTGTAAAATTTATAAATATTACCCACAACTATAACATTATATCAAATTCATTCAAAAATGATAATTATAGAAAATTCATATTTATTCATAAAAATTGGGGTCTTATAAATCCCTCCGAGCCAGATGGTATTGTCAGAACAGGTGCTGAAATGAGTCACCTCTTGAGTTCTTGAAAACTCTTTTCACATTCCTCGCTCTAACCGAATTTTGTATCTTTTCGAGTCAGCTGAGTTAATGGAGTAGTGATTTGAGAAAACCCTTCTACGAATCTCCGATAATAACCAGCTAAGCGGAGCAAGCTACGTACTTCGGTCACTGACTTAGGTTGCTCCCAGCTTTGAATTGCTTCAATTTTTGCTGGGTCAACAGATATTCCATGATTTGATATCACGTGGCCAAGGAATGAAACTTCCTCAAGCCAGAACTCACATTTCTTCAACTTGGCATATAGCTTGTTTTCACGAAGCTTTTGGAGTATCAGCCTCAAGTGTTGCTCGTGGTCTTCACGGGTTTTGGAGTATATGAGGATGGCATCAATAAAGACGACCACAAAGTGATCCAAATATTCCTTGAATACTCGGTTCATCATGTCTATGAAGGCAGCCGGAGCATTAGTCAATCCAAAAGACATGACTAGGAATTCATAATGCGTCTGGAGTTCTCGAAAGCGATCTTTGGAATGTCATCAGTTTTAATCTTCAACTGATGATATCTGGAACGAAGATCAATCTTTGAAAAGAATTTAGCTCCTTGCAACTGGTTAAACAGGTCATCAATGCGAGGCAACGGGTGCCTATTTTTGATAGTGACATGATTCAACTCCCGATAATCAATACAAAGTCGCATACTTTCATCTTTCTTTTTCACGAATAGAATAGGAGCACCCCAAGGAGACGTACTAGGACGAATGAAACCGATGTCTAACAATTCCTGTAGTTGGGTTTTTAACTCCTGAAGTTCGATAAGAACCATTCGATATGGGGCTTTAGAAATGGGTTTTGTACCGGATTCAAGGTCGATACAAAATTCAATTTCACGCTCTGGGGGTAGGCCACGAAGTTCATCAGGGAATACGTCAGGAAATTTATTAACAATAGAAATATCATTCAAATCTGACGTATCTTTATTTAAATCTGTGACATGGGCTAAGAAAGCTTGACATCCGTTTTTCAATAAACGAATAGCTTTATGACTTGATATGACAGTGATTGATTTTAGTGGTTTGGTTGCTTGAATTCGCATAATAGATTGGTTAGGAATATGAAAGCTAACAACCTTACGAAAACAATCAATTTTAGCATGATGAGTAGTTAACCAATCAACCCCTAAAATCACATCTAATGCAAGTATTTTCAAAGAAATAAGATCGACGAGTAACGTGCGATTCCGATTTGAATCAAACAAGACTTATAAAACAAAGGATGTAATGAAGGTTTTTCCCAATGAGTTTCAACAGATAAGTCAAAGTCTAATTTCTCCAAGTCAAATTTAAGCGTTGAGCTCAAGTAGGAGAAATAAAGGAATGGGTAGAACCCAGGTATCAAATAAAGTATAAACTTAGCTAGAGTTTATAATTAGCTTACCGTGATCACCTCGTTCGATTCCTCGCTTTTGGGAGGTTACAACAAACGCCTCTCTCCGCTTGAACTCTGATTTTATCTTATCTGGGACACCATTTGATGCCTCCATCCCAGCTGGACTTGACTTTGGTGCACGACAAAATCGGGCTAGGTGACCTTCTTTTCCACAATTATAACATGCTTTGGACTGCATTGTGCAGTTTGGACTTATGTGTCCTTCCCCTCCACATTTGTAATATACGACCGATGGTCGTTCTCCTTCCTTAACAACAGGTGTTGGTGCTGACGTCTTTCCATCCTTGTTGAATCTCCTCTTCTTGAAATGTCCACTCTTATTATTATGGCCATGATTAACACCGAAGTGATTATCATTTCTGGCATGTTGATTCCCTCCACGTTTGTTGTCACCGCTTCGATGGCTGCTACCACTGGTATTATCGACTTGTCGGTTACTCTCTCTTGGTTGGGTTGACTCATTTTCACGCTCCAATACTGAGCCCTATTCACAACATCTGAATACAAACACAGTTTGTGAGAAATTAGGTATTGACGTATCTCGAATTTCAAACCTCTTAGAAACATCCGTGTCATTCTCTCCTCATTATCCGTTTCAAATTAGCTTCGTACTGCGCCACAGTCATATTGTTTTGCTCAAGCTTAATGAACTCTACCTCCTTCATGTGACTAATACTTTCAGGAAAGTACTTGTCGTTGACCGATTCTTGGAACTTCTCCCAAGACATCTTCGGTCACGGCAAGTTGAGTACGCTTCTGATTCCCACCAATGAATCCGCCTCTGCTTCATAACATGAAGGTGGCAAAGGAACCTTTTGCTCTCGTAGCATCCCAAGACATCAAATATCTTGTTGATCCGCTTTATCCACGTCTCCGCCTTAAGTGGTTTTGGCTCTCCAAAAACTCCGGTGGTCCCTCCTTGAACTACTTAGCGGTGGATCGCTCGAGAGTTGTCGATATTTCCACCGCATTTTGGGCCGGAGCCGCCTTTTACTTTGATGTTGCATAAATTGCATAAAGCCTCTGAACATCCCATCGTTTATCATTTGATCGTTGTTGTTTACCTGAGGATTATTGTCTTCCTGTTGTACATTATCCTGGGTATTAATCTGTGGTGACCCAACGGTCTCATGTGCTTTATTGCTTATGTCAACATTTTCAGATGCCATTTTTAAATACTGCCACAAAACAAGGGTTAATTATCATATCACATATTATCCCTATACTCTGACCAACCAATTAAATACCAAATAAATTTAGGTAGGTCATACTAGTGAAGGAATTTCCCGTCTCTCTTCTCCTAGTTCTTGTTTCATATCTCAGCCAGGGATCATATCCCTAAACTTTGATACCAACTGTGACGCCCCAAAAATAGGTATACATCACCCATCTTGAGTCGCCAAATACATGGTACAAAATTCAAATGCAACTTAATTATACAACAGTCGTGTAAAATACGACAAAACATAATCTAAGAGTTTTAATAAGATTATTGTCATCTAGACAATATCCACACTCAATGGAATCCTCATTACATTTATTGTCACAATATTTAATAGAATAGTGAGGACTACTAATGTTATCATCTGGATCGTCACTCCGTTCCCGATTAGTCCCATTTATCGTTCTCATTTCCTCAAGAGAACGGTGAAAGAACCAGGTGTGTAATTAGCCCAAGAAAAAATATTATGACTAAGATAATGCGAAATAAATTATCATTAGTCTTAAAAATGTTAAACCGATAAAATACAATAGACATCGATTTAAGCTGCAGTGAATAAACAATCCATTAGAAGAATCAAGTAGAGCATGATATCTACTATCTTCTATGATTTAAAATGTTTTAATCAATTTTTATCGCTGAGACTCAACTTAATAAATAAACCACATCATCGAGTCATCCCTGCACTACGGGCCAAGGATATTCATTAAATCATCAATGGTCATGACTTTACCGAATAATCCCTGGTCATAATCATACCAAAAATTGTCCATCAATGCACTACAGGTGATGTGATAAAATATGTAACTGCAAGTGCAGTGTCGAATTGAAGAACTGGTAAGTACAGGTCGAAACCATAGAGACTAGATTAATTCTTTAATATATCCTTAATTAATATTTTAGGCAAATTAGAAACAAAAATGGTGGAGAAGATTTTTTAACTAAATTATGCAAACTATTAATTAATGGCATTTAAACTATTAATGAGAAAAGATACCTAGGAATTAGAATCCACCAAATATTAACATAATAAATAATTTCTTATTTCCTAAATCAATTCCCAAATTATTTCCCTTCCTTTAAAAATAATGATTCATATAATTAATATGTGCAAGCATAAGTTATGAAAAATTCATGCATTAACTATAACTTATCAAAACCTCATAATCAATATAAAAATCATATACAATTTATGCGAAGGAAAATATGAAGGTGAGAATAATTAGGCATTAATTTTGGAGCGGAAAGAAAATACTTTTATAAAATATACTTAGTTTCATCATAATCCTAGGTATTAGAAATTTAGCTAGCCATGAAATTAAAAACAAAAACAAATAATATTAGTACTACTATTACGCATTTAAATAAGAACAATAATTAAAAAGAGAATTTCTATTATATAAATAAAAAAGAAAGTGACAAATACTCCACGAAAGTATTACCACAACTGATTGGAATAAGAGAAAGGACAAACTCTAAATATCTTACTCCTTCCTAGACTAGTGAAAAACTGAGAAAAAGAAAATAACAAGTGGTGCCTTTCTCTCTAAAACAAAAGGCCTATTTATAGGGAAAATAACTTTGAACCCTAATTTAGATTCATTGAACTTGGACACTTTGGTTCCCTTTCCATGTAGGATTCAACTTCCTAGTAGCAATCAACTTCTCAAAAAGATCTTCTAGATAGACTTTTCTTTCTCTTGTTGGATTTGACTTGCACACTAAAATTATTCCACCTCTTTCCTTCTCCTTGTAGGATTCTTCTTGGACATTCCTTATATGAATAAAAGCATTAAATATCGCTTGATCACCAAGATTTTGACTTTATTGCAACAAACATTAAATCCTACAAAATAAAATAAAACATATTAATTTAATAAACTAATATAATTAAAAGGAAAAAAATTAGGGATAATTAAACATATTAAATGTCTTTGAGGGAATGGGGCTTTTGGTTTGAAGACTTTTTCAGTTGACTCATAAGGTGTGGTTGAATCATGTTTTGAAACATGATTGGTGGGTGGGCCTACTGACTCAGAGTTTGTGGGATTTTCAGACTTGGTTGACTTTGAAGATGGATTGTTAGATTCAACATTTAATTTTTTCTCGTCTTCATTATCAATTCCAGCATGATTGTTAAAATAATATCCAGACCCTAAAGAGATTACAGAATTCACATGATTGACTTGGTTGTTTTCAAGTGAATTAACATGATAAGGTTTTTGAGTAGGGACTGGAAATTTTGGATTGGTCTCAGGTTAACTAGGAAGTTTACCCTTCTCTCTTTCACTAACTGCAGTGGCCAATTGACTCATTTGGATCTCTAAGCGAGAAATGGCTTGGTTAGTGCTTTGCTGAGATTTTATTAAAGTTTCCACACTCTTCTCTAAGGTGCTAAGTCTCTTCTCACTTTCATTAGAAAAACCTGGTGGATATTGAGGTGCTGGATTTGAATTTTGGTACGGACCAGGATTTGACTTTTGGTAAGGTTGAAAAGATTAATTTAGAGACTGATTGACCTGATTTGAAGAATTATTTGGGTAGGGTCCTTGGTTCTATGCAAAATTAGGATGATTCCTCCAACCAGGATTATAAGTGGGTGCAAATGGGTCATTCCTAGGTCGTTGAAACATTGCATTGACTTGTTCATATTCTTCAAATTGGGGCACGACTCTAGGACATTCCTCAATCACATGGCTTGGTGAATTACACTTTAGACACAAAGGTGTTGGTGTTGAGACTTGGTTCACGTGTGATTGTCCCCTAGTTTCTAAATCATCAAGTCTTTTAAGTACACCACCAACTTAACTTCCTCAGAGTGAATTGAATTGTCAATTGTATGAACACCCCTAGATGAACTAGGTTTATCCGTCTCTCGGGTGGTTTCCCATTGCATGGTTTTTTCTACTAAGTCTTCTAAAACTCCCAAGCCTTTTCCTCATCATTATTCAAAAAATCCCTTGACACATTGACTCTAACATTGTTTTAGTGGGATAGTCTAAACCTTCAGAAGCAATTTGACACAATCTCCATTTCTCAATTCCGTGGTGTGGGCACTGGGATAACAAATTTTTAAATCTATCAAAATATTTCCAAAAGAACTCTTTTTCAAGTTGGCAAAATTGATGAATTGCAGTCCTAATTTTAGAAGTTTTATGATTTGGAAAATATTTTTTTAGAAATGTAACGACAAATCCCTCCCAAGTTGATATGGAATTATTTGGTAGAATATAACCACTTTTTAGCATTATCTTTTAAAGCAAATGTTATAAATCTTAGCCTAATTGAGTCATCAGACAATTGTTAAATTTTCATTAAGGCACAAACTTCCTCAAATTTCTGAATAAATAAATATGCATCTTCTATCCCCGTAAACCTAGGTAACATATTTATAAAATGTGGCTTAAGTTCAAAATTGTTACCAGTTACCGATGGTAGACTAATACATGAAGGTTGGGCAGAGCGGGAAGGATAACATCGATCCCTTAAAGAAACATTTTGGGCGCCCTCCATTTTTGTTAAAATGAGATCTTTTAAAGTGAAATCTGAAAAATCAAGTTTTTTCACTAATCGGGATGTTTCGTCCCTAATCCATAGTTTTTGCATACACTAATTAACAAATAATCAGATAAGCACAAAAAAAACAAAAAAAAAAGAAAAAAAGAAATAAAAATAAATTTACTTCTAAGGTAAACCTAAATAAAATCTAGACAGCTCCTAACTGTTCCAAGTTACACCGCAAGGTCCACCAAATTCAAAATTAATCACACCACTAGCCAGGTAAGTGTAAGAAAGGTGGGACTCTCTCCCTAGAAACGGTGACTAATTGAATAACCACACAATCTTTAGGCGTATAGCTTTTGAACCACTTGCCTAGACACCAGTAGTTTGATTAATTTAAAATTCAGACTCCTCCTAGGGTTTCTTGTCCTAATTGAGCTCGAGAGTCCTAGGGGCCAACGTCTACTTGATTTTATTAGGTCATGGTTATGCAAAATGCAAATTGGGTTGTTTGTGGGCCAAGGAAAGGTGATGAAATCCCCACCTTATCTTGGTACAGGTTGTGCCCTTAATGTTAGATTAAAGATAAAAATACACAAATAAAAAAAAACTATAAACAAATAAAATGTCCTAAAACTATGTGAATTACAAAAGAAGGAGAAATTTTGACGTACCTCAATCCTCCAGTAATCACCACAGTTTATATTTGACAAAAAATAAAAAATAAAACCTAACAGGATGTGCTCTACGTGAGTGAATGCATGAATGCGACAAATAAAAAAAATATATATAAAAAAAAACTAAGCTACTATTTTTTTTATTTCAAAAAAAATATATGGAATAATGGCAATCAAAGAAAGCCTTGACAACAAAATCTTTATCTTTTAAGCTTCTTCGATCCGCTTCAATAATCACGGAAAAAATGAATGAGTTAAAACTAATTGAATAAATAAAAATTAAGGAATAAATAAAATTAATTCTAGTCCCCGAAGCGCCAAAAAACTTGATGTGATAAAATATGTAAATCTGCAAGTGCGATGCTGTGTCGAATTGAAGAAGCCCACAAGAAATGCAAAGTCGAACCCACGAGAGACTAGATTAATTCTTTAATATATCCTTAATTAATATTTTAGGCAAATTAGAAACAAAAATGGTGGAGAAGATTTTTAACTAAATTATGCAAACTATTAATTAATGACGAAAACTATTAATGAGAAAAGATACCTAGGAATTAGAATCCACCAAATATTAACATAATAAATAATTTCTTATTTCTAAATCAATTCCCAAATTATTTCCCTTCCTTTAAAAATAATGATTCATATAATTAATATGGGCAAGCATAAGTTATGAAAAAATTTACTGATTAACTATAACTTATCAAAACCTACTTAATCAATATAAAAATCATATGCAATTTATGCGGAGGAAAATATGAAGGTGAGAATAATTAGGCGATAATTTTGGAACGGAAAGAAAATACTTTTATGAAAATACTTAGTTTCATCATAATCCTAGGTATTAGAAATTTAGCTAGCCATGAAATTAAAAATAAAAACAAATAATATTAGTACCACTATTCGCATGAAATAAGAACAATAATTAAAAAGAAAATTTCTATTATATAAATAAAAGAAAGTGACAAATACTCCCTGAAAGTATTACCACAACTGATTGGAATAAGAGAAAGGACAAACTCTAAATATCTTACTCCTTCCTAGACTAGTGAAAAACTGAGAAAAAGAAAATAACAAGTGGTGCCTTTCTCTCTAAAACAAAAGGCCTATTTATAGGGAAAATAACTTTGAACCCTAATTTAGATTCATTGAACTTGGACACTTTGGTTCCCTTTTCATGTAGGATTCAACTTCCTAGTAGCAATCAACTTCTCAAAAAGATCTTCTAGATAGACTTTTCTTTCTCTTGTTGGATTTGATTTGCACACTAAGATTGTTCCACCTCTTTCCTTCTCCTTATAGGATTCTTCTTGGACATTCCTTATATGAATAAGAGCATTAAATATCGCTTGATCACCAAGATTTTGACTTTATTGCAACAAACATTAAATTCTACAAAATAAAACATATTAATTTAATAAACTAATATAATTAAAAGGACAAAATTAGGGATAATTAAATGTATGAATTACGTGTCTATCAACAGGCTACTGAGGACTTTTACCGCATCATTTATAACATTACAGGTCATGATTATACCGAGTAATCCCTGGTCATAATCATACCAAGTCCATCTATGCACGTAAGCTAAAGATGACTTTCATCACAATATAAGCATGAGGATGATGACAATGACATAATAATTCAATAAAACAAGTTCAAGAATAAATTTTAAAGATTTATAAGTTAATTTATCTTGAAATCAATTACGTCCAAATTGTCAACATGATCTTTGCTTTGTGGAGTAAAATTCAAGAATGCTCGGAAGAATATTTTCATGAAAAGATCTGGATGAAGCGCAAATATCCAGGATATTCTACTAATTTCATGGAGTATAGAAGCTAAAACTTTAACCAAATGAGTATCATAGAATATAAGAAATTGCAAATGGATTTTCACCCGCCATGCGGTAATCCACGTAGACAGATCATTTCCACAATTTAATAAGGAATGAATACGATTCCCGACTTTTGTGTCACAAAGGGATAGCTGATGTTTAAAGCAGTATGTGCTATGCTATGAAAAGTATTATGAGAATAGTTAGATAAATATGATTTTATTTAATCAGATAATGCCGTCAAGACGAAAACGAAACCAAAAGGCAGAAGAATCTGCCAACAAAGCTGGAGGACAACCAGATCTGACACAAAATTTGGCGAATATGGACGCTCAAGCTATGCAGAAAGGATTACCAGCCATAGGAAATCAAGCAGACAATCGATTGATAAACTTCAAAGACTTCAAGACAATTGAATCGCCAGGATTTAGAGGATCAACTGACCCTGTAGAAGTGTTTGCGACAGCTAGGGTAACGGAGGGGCAAAAGACAGCTTTTGTCACCTATACAATGAAAGGGGAGGCGAATTTTTGGTGAGAGACAAATCAAGCTAGAGACGGAGAAAGGAGTAGTGTTGGTAGGACTGGAAAAAAGAAAGGGGAAAATTTCGGGAATTCCAGAAATAGGCCAGGAGGTGGAAAGAAACAGGTTGCGCAGTGTGAGAATTACGGAAGGAATCACTCGAAAATGTGCCTCAAGGGAAAGTTTGTGTGTTACAAGTGTGGGCAGGAGGGACATATCTCTCCCAACTGCCCCAATTCAAGGATGAATAAAGGGTCTTTTATGTGTGGGTCAACAGAGCATAAGGTGAAGGATTGTACAAAAAGGGGAAGGGATACAGGGAGTGCGAATATTGGTAAAGGCAGCGGGACTCTAGCGATAGTGGAACCAACTTCAACAAACAAACCAACAGAACCAATCGCAGGAGTCTTCAATATGAATGTTCAAGATTTGGTAGCAGCCGAGGATGCAACTCCAGGTATTATTCGAACAAATTTTTATATATATTATTTTTTTTTCTTATATATATAGTAAATTATTTTATAAAGAAATTTTGAAGGAGGAATTTTAGTTCTTTTAGAAATCAAATTTCTGTTGAGTCAGATAGACAAGCTTTATGTTGAATAGTTAAAGATCAGTTCGATCAATTATGATCGAGGTCTACTTGCAATGATTGTGTATGCTATGTACCCTTGTATGTATAGGTTTTTAAACGGTGATTCCGGGGACGGAATCCTTATAAGGGAGGGTGAATGTAATAACCCGATATTTTCTATATAAATAAATGAGAAATTTACATATAATTTTTTTTTATTTTAATAATGGGAATATGTGCCAGGTAATGTGTATGTATATATGTGATAAATAAAATTTATTTATTACATGAATAATTTCAAATAATTTTATTTTAGAATTATTAATCATTACAAATTATATTCTTATAGTAATTAATTTTTGTAAGCATAAATGTTTTTATTAATTATTTTCCATGAAAACATGATTTTATATTATTTAAATAATATATGAAATGATTATTAGAATTATAATGATAAATATTTTATTATATGAATTGTTCGAATATTTAAGTTAATTATTTTAACTTAATGTTGTATATGAAGGATAAATCAGATATGGAATCCAAACCCTAAATTTGGATTTTTATCAAGGGATGAGAATAATAATATAATATTAATTATATTTTGATTTTTCAGTGCTATAGATATGTACTGTATATCTGTAGACTGATAATGGTGGGCCAAATATGGTAAATAATGTCATAAGCCTTATATCGTGTTTTTAAAACCCTAATTGTTAAACTCAGTTATGAGTTCGAGACTGTGTAGTAATTGTGTTATATGAATTTTACTATGTATTATAGAATTTTCGTAATTAGGTGAAACCCTAATTATTATTTAAAAACCCTAAATTGCTAAAATTAGAAACCCTAATTACTGTTTTAGTAAATTATAATGATAATTAGGAAACCCTAATTGTTAATTTGGGAAACCTAATGATATTAAGGAACCCTAATTTAAAAACCCTAATTTTAAATTAGTGAGTTTTAATTAAAATTTTATTACATTTTAATTTTAATTTTTCAAACCCTAGAAATTATTTGGGAAATTTTAAGACTTAAAATCTAGTGATTTAACCCTAGATTTAAGCACCTTGGACAAGAATACCCTTGAGATTATAAGAAAAATTACCAAAGTGCCCTTTTTGTCCCATTAGTTGAATTATTGCTAGCCAAATCCTTGCAAAATCTGCAGCCACCCTACCCTAGACCTACCTATGAGCCTACAATCTATAACACATCACATGATCAGCCATCCCATACATTGCATACATGATTTGCTAGATTTAAGAGAGAGAATGTGCTCATTTTTGGCCTAAATTATTCACTTATACCTAGCCATACTCTCTCAAGACCAAACCCACGAAATTAGTGTTATATCAATCCCAAATAAAGCCCCACGAACACTAACATCAAATCAGAAGCATAAAAATCAGAATTTGATCATAAAGAGGTAAAGCCTAATTTAGAAATTTGACTTTTGATCTTGTGTTAGATGTTATGATTTATTGTTAAAACATGTTATTTGTAGTCCATATAGTTGATCTGGGTTGGTATTTGTTAGATCCATAACATCAAAGTGCTCAAAATAAAGTTTTTCAAAAATCTGGAAATCGTAAAAATAAGGGTCTGACAGTGAATGTCAGGCCCCATAGATCTCAATCTATTATGTGTTTTTGTGTTTTGAAAGTTTGTACTTGTAGTCTGTTAGGCGATCTTTAATTTGTAACTTGAATCATGGTCATATCTGTTGTAGATTAAAAGTTATTTAACGTCAAAGTGGGTTGACCCGGCATTGGCCGGTACCGTTTCTTGAGCCCGAATCACCCGAAACCTCTCGATGATGTTTTTGTAAGGCTTGGATCTTGCTATGTTTAAGTTGTTTTGCCATGTTGTTGTTTTGTAGTTGTAGACCGACATGAAGAATACATGTTAAAGCTTTTATATCACCTATATACTTAACAGAATCGATCTGAATGATGGTCAAACTTAGCTAGATGAAACTGTTCAAGAACATTTCTGGGAAATCCAGAAATGTTCAAGAACAGCCCGGGAGGGAAATGCTTTAATGAAACTATAGATCTTGATTGTGTTGATAATATTATGATCTGATGTTGTTTTATTGTTCCCTGACATGTACTCTATAAGTATAAATCGTTATATCACATGAAGCAAGGCTGGAACCTAGCGTAAATGGAGCACGAAACAAGGGACTCGAATTTCTGGGTTTCTGGGAAAACCCAGAAACGCCTGACAGGATGTTTGAATGGCTAGATTTTCATGATGTTGTATGTTATGACCTAGATTTTGATTGTTAATTGTAGTGTTACATAAACACTACATGAAAAATATTTTACATGACCCAGAAACATTTCGAGATAAGAATTAGACTTTCGATCGACAGGGCACCTCGACCATCGACTTGTCGGTGTTCTTGAGGCCAAAGAACACCTAACATGATGAGATAAGTATCGTTATAGCCTATAAATGACGGTTATTAATAATTTTATTTTACTAAATTCTAAAATGATTAAAAATAGAAAAAATAGTTTTAAATTATTAAAATTACAAATTAATTTACTAAAATTATTTTAAAGTCCGAAAATTAGTTTTTAATTATTTTAAGTATATTTCATAAATATTTAATATTTTGGAATATAAAAGGTATTTAATTTATTTAAGTATAATATTAAATAAATTATTTAAAAATGATTTTAATACATGAAAAATCATTTAAAATAGGTTATGATATAACAATATATTTTAAGTTATTTTCTATAAATTTTAATATTTTGTGATGATTTTCATTAATAATTAGATACTAATGATGATTAAGTTATTTAATAAATATATTAAATAAATGATGAAAATAGAATTAATGATTTAAAATTTATATAAAAATGATTTAGAATTATAAAATATTTTAAAGTTATAAAATATAACTTTTGATATGAAAAATATTAATATTTTAATATATAAGGATATTAGATTTATTTAATATTTATATTAAATAAAGTTATATAAAAATGATTTTAATATTAGAAAAATTATTTTAAATAAAAATAAAATGTTTAAAGATATTTTAAGTTATAAAACATAACTTTTAATATTTAAAGGATAATTTCATTAATAAATCAATATTACTGATAATAATGTAATATTAAGGATATTAAATTTATTTAATAATTACATTAAATAAATAGTTTTAAAATAGTTTTATTAATTTAAAAATCATTTAAAAAGGATATAAATGAATTAAAAATATTTTAAGTAATCAAACCACCAACAAGTTTACCAGTCATGGTACGATTCCCAAGCCTTACAATTCGGCCTTAGCTAGTAACCCAATCCTAGTTGACCCTTTTACCAGCTAGTTAAAAGCCTCCAGTTCAAACCCCAGTCATCCTCCTGCTGAGTATATGCTCAAATGGACCTCTCACCTGTTTCATATTGAACCTCATATGAAACCTGTTGAAGACCCAAATAAATTAGTAACCCAGTTCTTTCCCTCTGGATGGCATTTCCAGCCCATTGCTCCTTATAAGTCCCTTGTGTATTATAAGGATATCTTACTTGAAACTGATTCAATCTTCATTAAACCTATTTATGCCAAAAATGACAAAACCAAAGTTCTTTATCATTCTTTGTATATTAAACATTTCATTCCGATTGCAGATTGGGGAAAACATCCTTCAGATCTTATGCAGCTATCTAATCAGGATAACTCTTATTGTTATTATGATTATATAGAAGCATGGTATAAATTTTCTTTTTCCAAAATGAGCCTCACAGTCATTCATGGTTCTTTCAATTTGACCATAAATTCAAGAGTCAATTCCCCTACTGGTTCTTTCACTGGTGGATAAGGTTTGGATCCACTTATGACCTCCTTCCCGAAACACTAAAAGTTCAACTTAACCATTTCTGCAGTAAACACAATCCTAAAAATGATGGTGTCCCTATCGTTCTTCAATTTGTTAGTAAGTATAAGATTCCCTGGATTCTTAAATGGCAGTATAAAATTATACCCCCAACTAAAGTAAAAGATCCTTAGTTCTTAGTAACTTCTACATTAGAGCCATTTCCCCTTCTCTCCCGTCAGTTCTTCGTTAAATAGTGGGATAAATTTGATGTTAATAGAATTGTTAGTCAAGTCCAGTTAGAGTTTCCCACTACTCCTCTCAAGGTTCTTTCAGTTTCATCCAAAGAACCTTCCAATCAGTTAAAAGAGTCAAAACCCAAAAAGTCTAAGTCAAAGAAATCCAATGTCAGTCCTACTGGTTCAACGTGTTCCCGTAGCATTTCAGATTTCAAAGACTGCTCCAGTAAAGAGTTAATAATAATTGCCCAGGCACTTAACAAAAGAATTAATGAAGCCTTACAAGAGGAAGCTTCTGTTCATTCTTCTTCAGAAGATCTAGTAATTTGTTCATCCATTTACTATTTTCAAAATTTCTCTTTTATTCTTGTTCAAGTCACCTAACTTACTTCACCACCTTGTTCGTGTCTACCTTTTGTAAGTCTCTCGGGTGAGCAAAGGTTTGCAAAGAAATATAGGTATGAGTCTCATCTAAGGTAAGAGGGTATGAATGGAAGAATAATGAATAAAAATTTATTTTGAAAATAGTAAAAGATGAGTAGATTATTCAGTGTCTAACTCTTCAACTAGTAACCTATCGACTTTGCCTCCCTGTTCTATATATAGTTAACCAAGAAACACACAGCTTATGAAAATATCAATCAAGCTTTACACAATTGAACATACCTAGGGTTTCCCCAAGAAATTTACTACCAACATTTTTGATAACTTCAAAACCGATTATAATGTTAAAACAAAGAAAAAGGTTTATGCAATTAATAAAGAATATGAAAATTGTAGTCTTTATCTCCTGATGTCATTAAAAAACATAGGAAGAAAGGTTACAATTTTATTCACATCGGTTTAGTTCAAGTTGCGTTAAACCATTGAACATTAAAGGAATTAATTCAAGCATCTACCTCCTCGTAGATGCTAGATTCCCAATTACTATCCTAGTATGATAGGTGCTATGGAATCAAGTCTCGCATAATGGACCTATCCATTTTAATTGCTTTCCGATTTCACATTAAGTCTAAGTGATCAACATTTATTAAAAGCTTTAACATTAAACATTAAAACGTCTCGGTGAGATCACTCATATGATCGAGGGTTCTCAACCCATAGCTTTGATTTACGTGATTTATTATAAGACCATGAAAACGAATTTAAACGCTCATGCTCTCAATAAAAGTCCTAAGGATCAAACCGCTTTTAATTCAAAGTTCAACTAGTGATGCTAATATTCAAATCCCGAGAACCATCCTCCGAAAAGATATTACATTACCTAGTCAATGGACTTTACCCAATGAAATACCACAACAAATCAGAATTAATAATCATAAATATTGAAAATGTTAAACAATTTTCTCGATGGAACTACCAAAATAAGTTTTGAACGCATTTCAGAGACCAATTATTATAGAAGATTTTACTAGTTCTTCAAAGACCTTCATTTCATACTCAAGAGACTATCAAGTACTTAAGTAATCCTTCAGTTAGGGATATTAAATTAAAGGGAATCCTTAATCAAGGTCAAGCTAGTCACCCTTGCTATGCACATATTGACCCTGTAGAAGAAGAATCCTCTTCTCCTACTTCTTCTGAATTTCCAACTCAGTCAGATTTTGAAATTCCTATTAATAATCAATTAAGAGTCATTAACAAGGAATTCATATTAGATTGGGACAATCTTGTAAAAGATTTTAATTCCAAATCTAATAAAGAAAAAAGACATTTGTTTCGTTCCAATCACCCTTCTGAAAAGGAACGTGATAAAGTAGTTAATAGATGGAAACGTTTTATTAACAATAAAAAAATAAACATTAACTTTTACGATTGGTATGATCAATATCAAGGTAAATGTAATGTTATTACTAAAACTCAATGGATTAGAGAAGATAGGTCAAAAATTTCTTCTAGTCATCCCCATTAGAAACCGTGTATTCTATTTCCAATTAAAAATACATCTCGTTGTTGCTAGTCCCTTTAAGATTTCTAATGGTAACAAAGATGATAAAAAATTATTGAACAATTAAATTTTAGTAATCAATATCTAGCAACCGTAGGAAGACAGCTGGATAGAATTGAAGAAAATTTGAAGAAACCACTATTAAAAAACCCGATTCAAAAATTGAACATCCTTTAATAAAATTACCAGAAAGTAGAAGTAAATTAGGTCTCGCTTAATGATGATAAATAACTTGTCCGCTCAATTGATAAGTTATTTAAAAATTAAAAATCGAACCCAGCTTCAAGTGGCACTATTGCTACTATCGATCAAGTTGAAACTAATATTGAAAGCAAGAGTCAATCAATCGATCGCTCGATATCGATTTCAATACTGCATTTTAATGATCGCTTAAATAAATTAATTAAATAAGAACACTAGTATAACCGTAAATTGGTATTCTAGACCTACTCCTCCTGATCTACAGCTCAAGAGAGAAATCTAGATAAATAGTTTTCTGTGTCATCTAATAAGATTTATGAATGGAATATTGATGGATTTAGTGAGCAAGAGATATTAAACAAGTTAAATCACATGTCTATGGTAGCAAATAGCTATATAACTAAATTCAACAACCTATCTCAAATTTATATTGTTGAAGTTATTAGCTAGTGGATTCACCGGTATTCTCGATCTTGGTGGGAAAAACATCTCACTGAAGATACTAGATTATCAATAATTCATGTTGTCCAGTTAGACGATGACGGAAATCCCATCTTTGATGAAGATGTTGGTATTGGTCCGCCAGATGGTGTTAATACTCTAATTTTTACCATTATTAAACATTTTGTTGGTACTCCCAGAATAATATTACTAAGAGAATTCACGACCGCTATAATCTCACTTGTCCCACCCTAAGTGATTTTAGGTGGTATAAAGATGTGTTTACCTCCAGAGTTATGATGCGAACTGATAGTAACAAACCATTCTGGAAAGAAAAATTCGTCAATGGTTTACCTTCATTATTCGCACATAAAGTTCGTGAAGAGTTAAGCAAAAATTTAGGATATATCGATTATGATAACCTAACTTATGGTGACATAATCAAGTTATATTCAAAAATTGGATTAAAATGTGTATTGATTTTAAATTAGCCAAACAAGCTAGTAAAGATAAGAAAAAAGCTAAATACGAAGTTAGGCATTCTCAGTGAACAATATGGTTTACTCCTATTGCTCCTCTCTAGAAGAAGCACCGTGCATAAACATATCGATCATCATAGAAAGTAATAGAACGCCATAAACAAAGACGCAATATATAAAAAGATAAAAATCAAGAAGATTATTATAATAAACCCAAACCCACAAATAAAAAATATAATAAAAAAAATCATCAAAAAATTTGATAAAAGTAAAATTGTTTGCCACAATTATTAAGGCGTAAAGGGACACTACAAAAAATGAGTGTAAAATTAAAAAGAAATTATCTCAATTAAATATTTCAAGTGAAGATACCGAACAATTATTAGAATTAATGAGGATGTAGAACGACGCCAAGAATGATGAAGGTTCTATATTCCTTATTCTTCTAATAGCAAGATTAGTAAACCATGAAAACAGAGAAAGTGAGAATGACGAAGTCACTATTTGTACTAACAATTGCAATGAAAAATGTTGCAATAAAAAGAGTTAATGTAATTACCAAAGAAGATGAAGAAAGTTCTTTGTTAATTGATTTAATTAGTAAAATTTCTCGATCCCGAGTTAAAATCTCAATACACTAAGCAGCTTAAAAGATTTATTAACCAAAGATAATAGAGTTAAAGATAAGATTATTAAAGCTAAAGAAAAACCAAAGATTTAGTCTTAATAAAACTCTCTAGAGATTTAAAACTCCTAAGAAAAGAAGTTACCTTCCGTAACTAAATCAAGAAGTCAATAAACTAAAAAGAAAAATTTCTAACCTAAAATTAGAAGTCTCTAATTTAAGAAAAGATTTTGAAGACAAAAAATCCAATCTTCATGTCCAAGATTCCTCCTCTAGTGATGAAGATCACGATGAGCCTGAGTCATCCGGTACTAAGGAAGAACCTGATCTTTTTGTTCAAGGTCTTTCACTTAAAAGAATTAAAGATATTACCATTCAGAAATGGTATATCTCTATCAACTTGGTTGTTGATAAAACCTTTTCAATACAACTTCCCCTTTTCTAGTCGACACATCGCACAGCAGATCTAAATCAGATTCAAGAAGGTCTAATCCCAACCAAATATTATAAGAAAACTAATGAAAATTAAATAAATTCAAATTAATGGTAGTCAAATGGAAATAAAATATAAATTGCCTAAAGTTCATATCTCACAAGATAATATGTGTTTTAAAACATCATTTGTTTTAATCCGCAATCTTACCGATAAGATCATCTTAGGTTACCATTTATATATTTACTTTACCCTTTTACTACCAAAGAATGAAGGATTGTTGTAAACATTTAGGAAAGAAAATAACATTTAGATTTCTTATTAAACCAAAAGAAAGAGATTTAAAATTTATTCAAGAAGAGTCTATTTCAAATCATTAAATCTATTAAATTGTAAATCCACCCATTTGAATTTCTTAAAGGAAGAAATTAAGTACAAACGTGTCAAGAACAACTTCAGATTAAAGAAGTTCAAGAAAAATTGAAGAGTTAAAAACTTATTTAAAGGACAACCTTTGTTCTCGATTCTCCTAATGCCTTTTGGCATCTAAGAAACATGTTGTAAGGCTCCCTTATGCTAAGGAATTCAAAGAGCACCCGATTCCTACTAAGGCCAAAGCCAATACAAATGAATCATGAACAAATGGAGTTATGTAAAAAGGAGATTAATGATCTACTTAGTAAAGGATTAATCAAACATAGTAAAAATCCCTCGTCATGTCCCGCCTTTTATGTTAATAATGAAGCGTAAAAGGAGAGAGGTGTTCTCCTGCCTAGTAATCAATTACAAGCCATTAAACAAAGTCTTAGAATGGATTAGGTACCCTTTACCTAATAAAGACGACCTCATTAACCGTTTAAGTAACTCCACTGTTTTCAGTAAATTCGACCTTAAATCTGGTTTCTAGCAAGTTGCAATCCACCCAGATGATAGGTACAAAACCGCATTCACTACCCCATTCGGTCATTATGAATGGAATGTCCAGGCCTTTGGCCTAAAAAATGCTCCCAGTGAATTTCAGAATATTCTCAATGATATTTTGAACCCTTTCACCATTTTATTGTCGCTCACATCGATGATATTCTCATTTTTTCCAATTCCATCAAGAACACATTAAACACTTGAAATCGCTTCTTCAAAAACAAATAAAGATAATGGACTTGTTCTTTCACCTTCCAAATGCAAATTGTTTCAAGCTAAAGTTCGATTTCTTGGTCTAATTATTTATCGACTCATACAAATTTATCGATCGAGAGCTATTCAATTTGGTTGACGATGATTCCCGTATAAAATTACCAATAAAACCCAACTCGCAGAAGATTTTTGGGCTCGCCTCAATTATATTGGCAAGTTCTATAAAAATCTCAGAAGATTTGCAAACCTCTTTTCAAATATTTTAGCAGGATAATCTCCTCCATGGACCGACATTCATACTTCGTCATCCAACAAGTTAAAAGATATGTCAAGACTTTTGCTTTGCTTTGCATCTCCAACGATTCTCGCTTTCAAAATCGCTGAGACCGATGCCTCCGACATCGGTTTTGAGGTATTCTAAAGCAAAAGTTAACTCTCAACTCCCCGAAAGCAAATTGTCCGCTTTCATTCCTGCATGGAATGGAATAATACACAATTAAATTACAAGATTATTAAAAAGGAAATACTTTCTTTAGTATTATGTATTAATAAATTTCAAAGTGATCTATTAAATCAAAAAATTTAGTTCAGATTGATTGCAAATCAAAAAAATATGTTTTAGAGAAAGATGTTGAAAACCTTGCCTCCAAACATTCTTTTTTTTGCTAGATGGCAAGCCCTATTAAGCATTTTTGATTTTGAGATTGAATACATCAAAGGCAAGTAATAATTCAATTCCTAATTTTCTCACTCGAGAATTTATCAATACAGTACTATTCATCCAAAGATGAGTTTTAGAGGAGCATCTTCCTCAAGACGGACCGGGTCGCCTTACACAGCCCAAGTAATCAACCCAGAGGAACCTTGGTTCCTCATCCAAGAAACCCAATTTATCAAACCACCAATAAGTTTACCAATCTTGGTACGATTCCCAAGCTTATACAAGCTCTACCTTAGCCAAAGAACTCCAATCCCAAATGAATCCTTTTTACCACCCAAGTTAAAAGCCTCCAGCTCAAACCCCAACCATCCTCCTCATCGAGTATATGCTCAAATGGACCACTCACTTGTTTCATATTGAACCCATATGAAACCCATGAAGACCCAAACAAATTAGTAACCCGCTTTTTTTCCTCCGATGGCATTTCCAACTTCTCGCTCCTTATAAATCCTTTGTGTATTATAAGGATATCTTACTTGAAATCGAAGTCAATCTTCATTAAACCTATTTATGCCAATAATGATAAAACCAAAGTTCTTTATCATTCTTTGTAGATATTAAACAATTCATTCCATTATCCGATTGGGGAAAACATCCTTCGATCTTATGCAACTATCTAATCAGATAACTCTTATTGTTATTATGATTATATAAAGCATGGTATAAAGTTTTCCTTTTTCAAAATGAGTCTCATAGTCATTCATGGTTCTTTCAATTCACCATAAATTCAAGAGTCAATTCCCTATCGTTCTTTCACTCGTGGATAAGGTTTGGATCCACTTATGACCTCCTTCCCAAACACTAAAAGTTCAACTTAACCATTTCAGATTCACAAAGAAACATAATCCCAAAAACGATGGTGTCCCTATCGTTTCTTCAATTTGTTAGTAAGTATAAGATTCCTCGGATTCTTAAATGGCAATATAACATTAACACCCCAAACTAAAGTAAAAGATCCTCGCCTAGTAACTTCTACATTAGAGCCATTTCCCTTCTCTCCCGGCCGCTTTCTTCATTAAATGGTGGGATAAATTTGATGTTAATAGAATTGTTAGTCAAGTCCAGTTAGAGTTTCCCACCACTCCTCTCAAGGTTCTTCCAGTTTTATCCAAATAACCTTCCAATCAGTTAAAAGAGTCAAAACCCAAAAAGTCTAAGTCAAAGAAATCCAATGTCAGTCCTACTGGTTCAACGTGTTCCCGTAGCATTTCAGATTTCAAAGACTTCTCCAGTAAAGAGTTGATAATAATTGCCCAGGCACTTAACAAAAGAATTGATGAAGCCTTACATGAGGAAGCTTCTGTTCATTCTTCTTCCTCTCAGAGTGATTCAATACCACAATATTTATATGATGATGGTGATTATGATCCATATGGCACCATCAATCTACAGGATGCTCAGGACCCATTTGCCTGACTTTCCAGTCACATGCACCACCCCTCGCACCGCCTCCCAAGCCCATTCAAATTCAAAGAATCTGCTTCCAATCGAAAAAAATCAGCTCCATTCATGTTCACTCACCACCACCAAGAAATTTTTAAAGTCAAAAGATGCTCTTTCTTTTCCACCGAAAGCATCTCATTGAAGTCAAAAGTTGTTTCACTTTCACAAAAGTTGCCAAAAGCGCCATGAATAGTAAAAAAAAAAGTCAAGATCAGAAAACTGCTCATCAATAGTAAAAGTTGTCTCAGTAATCATTTACTTTTGTAATAGTAACTTTGTAATAGTTCTTTCCTTATTCTATAAAAGGAATCAAAACTTAGTTAGTCAAAGTGCATCAAAAACTTAGTAAGACTCTCGAGTTCCTTCTCGCATTTAATCTTAGGTTTCTACCACTCTGCTTAGCCTACTTAACCCCTCTTCTTCTTCTTAAATGTTCTAAATTGTAAGTCAAATTAATTGTTAGTTTACTTTGTATATAGCTTCAATTATCAATAAAATTGTTTTTATTTAGTAATCAATTTGTGTGATCCATCAATATGCACTTCTCTCGTTTTTTATACTTCTTTTTATTATATGCTTCCGCTTCAAATGGTATGGTTTCCCTAAAGAAATTTACCCAACAACATTTTTTATAATTTCAAACCGATTATAATATTAAAACTGTAGAAAAGATTTATGCAATTAATAAAGAATATGAAAATTGTAGTCTTTTATCCCATAATGTCATTAAAAACATAGGAAGAAAGGTTATAATTTTATTCACATCGGTCTAGTTCAAGTTGCAGTTAAACCATTGAACAATAAGGGAATTAATTCAAGCATCTACCTCTGTCTCAAAGATGCTAGATTCCTGAATTATTATCCTAGTATGATAAGTGCTATGGAGTCAAGTCTGCACAATGGACCTATCCATTTTAATTGCTTTCTTGATTTCACTTTAAGTCTAAGTGATCAACATTTATTAAAAGCTTTAACATTAAACATTAAAACGTCTGGTGAGATCACTCATATGATTGAGGGTTCTCAACCCATAGCTTTGATTTACAGGATTTATTATAAGACCATGAAAACAAATTTAAACGTTCATGCTCTCAATAAAAGTCTTAAGGATCAAACCGTTTTAATTCAAAGTTCAACTAGTGATGCTAATATTCAGATCCCGAGAACCATCCTCTGGAAAGATATTACATTACCTAGTCAATGGACTTTACCCAATGAAATACCACAACAAATGTAAGTTAAGAATCATTAAATATTGAAAATGTTAAACAATTTTCTCGATGGAACTAGTCAAAATAAGTTTTGAATGTACTAGAGACCAATTATTATAGAAGATTTTACTAGTTCTTCAAACCTTCATTTCACACTCAAGAGATATCAAGTACTCAAGAATCCTTCCGCTAGGGATATTAAATTAAAGGAATCCTTAATCAAGGTCAAGCTAGTCACCCTTGCATATGCATAATGACCTCAGAGAAGAAGAATCCTCTTCTCCTACTTCTTCTGAATTTCCAAATCAGTCAGATTTCGAAATTCCTATTAATAATCAATTAAGAGTCATTAAAAAGGAATTCATCTTAGATTGGGATAATCTTGTAAAAGATTTTAATTCCAAATCTAATAAAGAAAAAGACATTTGTTTCGCTCCAATCACCCTTCCTAAAAAGAACGTGATAAAATAGTTAATAGATGGAAACGCTTTTATTAACAATGAAAAATAAACATTAACTTTTTACGATTGGTATGATCAATATCAAGGTAAATGTAATGTTATTACTAAAACTCAATGGATTAAAGAAGATAGGTCAAAATTTCTTCTAGTCACCCATCATTAGAAATAGTCCTAATTCCAGCTAAAAATACATTTGTTGTTGCTAGTCCCTTCGAGATTTCAGATGGTAACAAAGATGATAAAAAAATTACTGAACAATTAAATTTTAGTAATCAATATCTAGCAACCGTAGGAAGGTAGCTGGATAGAATTGAAGAAAAATTTGAAGAAACCACTATTAAAAAACCCGATTCAAAAATTGAACATCCTTTAATAAAATTACCAGAAAGTAGAAGTAAATTAGGTCTGCCTAATAATGATAGCGAACTTGTCCGTTCAATTCATAAGTTATTTAAAAAATTAAAAACTGAACCCAGTTCAAGCGGCATTATTGCTACTATTGATCAAGTTGAAACTAATATTGAAACCAGAGAGTCATGATCGCTCGCTCGACATCGATTCAATACTGAGACTTTAATGATCAGTTAAATAAATTAACAGTCAAGAACACTAGTATAACCAGAAACTGGTATTCTAGACCTACTCCTCCGGATCTACAGTTCGAAGAGAGAAATCTAGATAAACAATTTTCTGTATCATCTAATAAGATTTATGAATGGAATATTGATGGATTTAGTGAGCAAGAGATATTAAACAAGTTAAATCACATGTCTATGGTAGCAAATAGCTATATAACTAAATTCAACAACCTATCTCACCACCGGATATTGTTGAAGTTATTAACTAGTGGATTCACCGGGTATTCTCGAGATCTTGGTGGGAAAAACATCTCACCGATGATACTAGATTATCAATAATTCATGTCGCCCAAGAAGATTAGACAATGACTAAGATCCCATCTTTGATGAAGATATTGGTATTGGTTCGCCAGATGGTGTTAATACTTTAATTTTTACCATTATTAAACATTTTGTTGGTACTCCCAGTAATATTACTAAGAGAATTCATGACCAGTTAAGTAACCTCACTTGTCTCACCCTAAGTGATTTTAGGTGTTATAAAGATGTGTTTACCTCCAGAGTTATGATGCGAACTGATAGTAACAAACCATTCTGGAAAGAAAAATTCGTCAATGGTTTACCTTCATTATTTGCACATAAAGTTCGTTAAGAGTTAAGCAAAAATTTAGGATATATCGATTATGATAACCTAACTTATGGTGACATAATCAGTTATATCCAAAAAATTGGATTAAAAATGTGTATTGATTTTAAATTAGCCAAACAAGCTAGTAAAGATAAGAAAAAAGCGAAATACGAGTTAGGCACGTTCTGTGAACAATATGGTTTACAACAAGTTGCTCCCTCTAAAAGGAAGCACCTGCATAAACATATTGATCATCATAACAAACGTCATAAACAAAGACGCATTCATAGAAAAGATAAAAATCAAGAAGATTATTATAGTAAACCCAAACCCACAAATAAAAAATCATCAAAGAAATTTGATAAAATTAAAATTGTTTGCCACAATTATGGGCAGAAGGGACACTACAAAAATGAGTGTAAAATTAAAAAGAAATTATCTCAATTAAATATTTCAAGTGAAGATACTGAGCAATTATTAGAATTAATGAGGATAGAGAACGACGTCAGTAATGATGAAGGTTCTGATATTCCTTATTCTTCTAATAGCGAAGACGAAGTAACCACGAAATGTATAGTGAGAATGATTTAAATCACTATTTGTACTAACAATTGCAATGAGAAGTGTTGCAATAAAAGAGTTAGTGTAATTACCAAAGAAGATGAAGAAAGTTCTTTGTTAATTGATTTAATTAGTAAAATTTCGACCCGAGTTAAAATCTCAATACACTAAGCGGCTAAAAAGATTTATTAACCAAAGATAATAGAGTTAAAGATAAGATTATTAAAGCTAAAGGAAAACCAAAGATTTAGTCTTAATAAAACTCTAGAGCCGATTTAAAACTCCTAGAAAAGAAGTTACCCTTCCGTAACCAAATCAAGAAGTCAATAAACCTAAAAAGAAAATTTCTAACCTAAAATTAGAAGTCTCTAATTTAAGAAAAGATTTTGAAGACAAAAATCCAATCTTCATGTCCAAGATTCCTCCTCTGATGATGAAGATCACGATGAGCCCGAATCATCCGGTACTAAGGAAGAACCTGATCTTTTTGTTCAAGGTCTTTCACTTAAAAGAATTAAAGATATTACCATTCAGAAATGGTATATCTCTATCAACTTGGTTGTTGATAAAACCTTTTCAATACAACTTCCTGCCCTAGTTGACACCGGCGCAGATTTAAACTGTATCCAAGAAGGCCTAATCCCAACCAAATATTATAAGAAAACTAATGAAAAATTAAATTCAGCCAAGGGTAGTCAAATAGAAATAAAATATAAATTGCCTAAAGTTCATATATGTTAAGATAATATGTGTTTTAAAACATCATTTGTTTTAATCCGCAATCTTACTAATAAGATCATCTTAGGGTTACCATTTATATATTTACTTTACCCTTTTACTACCAGTAATGAAGGATTAAGTTGTAAACATTTAGGAAAGAAAATAACATTTAGATTTCTTATTAAACCAAAAGAAAGAGATTTAAAATTTATTCAAGAAGAGTCTATTTCTAAATCACTAAATCTATTGAATTGTAAATCCACCCATTTGAATTTCTTAAAGGAAGAAATTAAGTACAAACGTGTCGAAGAACAACTTCAGATTAAGGAAGTTCAAGAAAATATTGATGAGTTAAAAACTTATTTAAAGGACAACCTTTGTTCTGATTCTCCTAATGCCTTTTGGCATCGGAAGAAACATGTTGTAAGGCTCCCTTATGCTAAGGAATTCAAAGAGCACCTGATTCCTACTAAGGCCAGGCCAATACAAATGAATCATGAACAAATGGAGTTATATAAAAAGAGATTAATGATATGCTTAGTAAAGGATTAATCAAACATAGTAAATCCCCCTGGTCATGTCCCGCCTTTTATGTTAATAATGAAGCATAAAAGGAGAGAGGTGTTCCCCGTCTAGTGATCAATTACAAGCCATTAAAACAAAGTCTTAGAATGGATTAGGTACCATTTACCTAATAAAGACGACCTCATTAACCGTTTAAGTAACTCCACTATCTTCAGTAAATTCGACCTTAAATCTGGTTTCTGGCAAGTTGCAATCCACCCAGATGATAGGTACAAAACCGCATTCACTACCCCATTCGGTCATTATGAATGGAATGTCCGGGCCTTTGGCCTAAAAAATGCTCCCAGTGAATTTCAGAATATTCTCAATGATATTTTGAACCCTTTCAGTCATGACGGTTTGCGGATGAAGTTCTGTTAAACCTATTCGAAAATTGAAAACAATGTTTATAGTATGTTAACTAACCCTATATATAATATATATATATATATATATATATATAGTCAATACGTAGTTTCAAAAAGTTGAGATAGAATTGTTATGTTATTATTATCAGTTCAGTTTAATTCAAAACTATTAATTCGTTGTAGAAGTGGTGTACGAAGAAAACATTTAATTCTTTCAGCTAATTATATTTATAGTTGTTATTACTTGCTGGGCAATTAAATGCTCATTCTTGCTTTAAATTTAAATGTTTTCAGCTAAGCGTGATCAACCTGAAGGTTTAGACAAGAACAGGTGAAAAGGAAAGCAAGCAGAATATGATTATGTTATCTCTTGTAATAGTTAGACATTATTAAAACAATGATATATATTATCTATCATGTAATGTATTGTAGTAAAGGTTGCGTACTTGGGATTAGACTTTGATGTTTATAAATTAAGCTTGATATTTATATTATTGTTATTATTATTAGTATTAATTACGCTCATAGAAATGGTATCGTAAAGCACCGAGTTCAGGTTTCAAGTACCCGAATTTGGGGGCGTCACATTATTCCAACAGAATAATAAAGAATGGAACCAGGTCTAGCGTAATCCATGCAGATGGATATTCCAAATGTATAATAAAGAATGGAATAATGTAAGAATTTCACCATGTATACGGTGATTGTGATGTATAAAAAGTTATTCCAACATAATAATAAAGAATGGAATAATGTAAGAATTTTACCATGTATGCGGTATTGCATGTAGAAAAGTTATTCCAATATAATAATAAAGAATGGAATAATGTAAGCTCTCTTCATGAATACGAAAGAAATAATACCCCTTACCTTAGAAAGAAACTGGATACTGGAGTAAAGAGGTAGCAGACTTCTCTTCTTCTTTCTCTCTATAATTTCTCTTTATAATAATTGTTCTATAGCTTTAGTGAATTGGATGACCAAACCTCTCCTTGACAGAACTTCTAGACATTATACATATTGCAATTTAATAATATGAATAACTTTGTCGTCTCAATTATTGATTTAATAATATATCATATTATGCAGATGATACTGTGACAATAATCGAATTAATAATATGAGAGATATGATGCAGTAATTACTATAGCAATAATTGAGTATAATGAGTGACTTCTCACGTAAGCATCAATAATCAATACTGCAGTATTACTACTATGCAACCACGCAGATTATCGTATTTTTTACTACCGTAGTTCAACAGGTTTAACGATAAAACTTCCGTCGTTATTTTTATAAAAGATAATTACGCCATTTTCTAACTACGACAATACTTCCCACACTGGGGTCCACCAATGATTGTGTCATCGTATCTAATATTCCTCGTTAAAACGAATATTCCCCACCAATCGAATATTATATAACCACTTGCTTACTTTGCAAAATTTGTAAATATTATCCACAGCTATAACATTATATCAAATCCACATCATAATATTCAAAAATATATTTCGAGAAAATTATTCTTTATTAATAAAAGTTGGGGTCTTACAGATACTGTATTGGTCAATTGACCAAAATTAACTTCATGATAACCACTCCTGCATACCTAACAACATTGGGACTGTGAAGATAATATTGGGACTTTACTTGCACCGAGTTGTATAGATCTACAGAGATGTTCATGGAAAATAAGCTACTCTTGATCCGTTACAAGACAATTTGTGTAGACATGTAATTTTATTTATTGACATTTTTATGGCAATTTGTATGCAACTCATAACATTATTCTGACAAATGTTCAAAATTTCAATAACCAGTTAAACCTTAAGCCAAAGGGTGACTAATAAATGATGCCAACTATTGTGCAAGTGACGGTCTATTGAGAATGTTTATCAAAAACTGTCCATCATTGTAATATTGTTTAGATAAATCTCATGTTATAACATGATTATGTCATAAATTAACATTAAAATACTTAATGTGAGACCCCGAATTTTATGAAATGGAAGTATTCAATTTTCTTAAAATTATTATTTTATTTAGTAAATGGTTAAATTGAGAAAAGGTTAATGTTAAGGGTGATATTTGAAAATTTTACAAAGTAAGCAAGTTGTTATTCGTTGTGTTGGGGAATATTCGATTGGTCGGAAATATTCGCTTTCATAGGGAATATTCAAAGACTTATATAATCATTGGTGGACCCCATATAATGTAAGTATTGTCGTAGTAAGAAAACAGCGTAATTATCTTTTATAAAAATAACTACGAAAGTGTTACCGTTAAAACCGCTGAACTACCCTAGAGTAAAAGTATAGTAATACGCTGGTGGTTGCATAAGTAGCACACCAGATTGATTATTGCCGCCACGTAAGAAGTCACTCCGCTTATACTCGCTATTACACAAAGAATTGCGATCATATCTCTCTCATATTATCGATTCAATTATTGTCACAAAGATCATCCGCATAATATGTTATATTATTAAATCAATAATTGAGATGGCAACGTTATTCATATTATTATTTACAATATCGACAATGTCTAGAAGTTCGCACAAGGAGAGGTTTCAAATCACCCAATTACGCTACCAATAGGGAGAAATCCTTATCTGAAAGCCCTTCTTTCCTGGGAACGACCTGGTTGTTAAATATTGTGAATTATAATATTAATAATGAATAAGTTTTTGTTGATTAAAGATGAAATTGATAGTTCCATTGTGTTAGAATTATTAGTGTTAGTGAAAATCAACATTTATTTCGATAATAATTGATGTCTGGAGGTTATATTGACTAATCGGGTAATTAACTGGATAAATGAGAAATTAATTGTTATTAATTCACATGCTTATAACTATGTGTTCACATGTGTGTACTATTGATTCACATGATTTACTATTAGGGGAATTGGTGCAAGATTGATAATACTTGTATGACTAAATTAAAAATGTAAGTATAGATGAAGGTACTATACTATAATTAATTTTTTCACATGTTTAGAACTATTGAGTCACATGATTTACTATTGATTCACATGATTTACTATTAGGGGAGGTGCTGCAAGTTTGATAATACTTGCAGGACAAAATTAAAAATGAAGAAAAAGAGGAAGGTATTATACAGTAATATTTTGAGCCCCAAAATGTGCAATTATCGAAACTACATTTTCCTATAAATAGAAGCTCATTCCTTCATTATTTTTCACCAATTCACTAAAGTTATACAGCAATTATTATAGAGAGAAATTATAGAGAGAGAAGGTTATAGAGAGAGAAGAAGAAGCGAAGTCTCGCTACTTCACTATTCCAAAGATCCAGCCTTCTTCCGAGGTAAGAGATATTATTATTATAGTAAGGGGTATTATTCTTTCATATTCATGAAGATGCTTATTTTCTTTCAATACTGTAAGGGTTGTTATTCCATTCTTTATTATTATGTTGAATAACTCCGCCTGTGCTAAGTACCGCATACATGGTGAAATTCTTCATTTATTCCATTCTTTATTATTCTGTTGGAATAACCATCGTCTGCAAGGCCTATCACATGCATAGTGAATTTGTTTGTTATTCCATTCTTTATTATTCTTTGGAATATCCCATGCATGCAAGCGGATTACGCATAACCTGGTTCCATTCTTTATTATTCTGTTGGAATATCCTGTTTGTGCGGATTACGCATGACCTGGTTCCATTCTTTATTATTTTATTTGGAATAACATGTCTATGCGGTCTATCGTACGCATGGTGAATTCTTCTGTTATTCCATTCTTTATTATTCTATTGGAATAACATGTCTATGTGGATTACCACATGCATGGTGAATGATCCTTTGTATTCATTCCTTATTAAATTGTGGAAATGATATGCCTACGTAGATTACCGCATGGCGGGTGAAAATCCATTTGCAGTTTCGTATAATCTATTATACTCGTATGAGATATCATTTCTTTTGTACTTGTCATGGAATATCATTTTCTTTGGTATTTTTTTTACGATTTACTATTCACGGGTTACTATTCACCCGGTTACTATTCACTCTAGTATTATTCACTCGGGTATTCGGGGCACTTTTCATGCCGGAGTACTATTCAGGAGTTACTATTCACGGGTTACTATTCATCTAATTACTATTCACTCTAGTATCATTCACTCGGGTATTCGGGACACTTTTCGTGTCGGGATACTATTCACGGGGTACTATTCCCGAAGTACTATTCACGGGATACTATTCACCCAAAAAATATATTTCTTTTCTGTCCAAATTATTTTTGGTACATGAATATTATTCTTGAATTTTACTCCACAAAGCAAAGATCATGTTAACAATTTGATATTTTAAACACCGGATAAATTTAAAGTCTTTAATATTTATCCTTGATTTCGCTTGATTAATGCTTATATCATTGTCATCATCCTCATGCTTATATTATGATGAAAGTCTTCTTTGGCTTACGTGCAAAGATGGACTGTTGATTATTGGTTTTACAGTTGTATATCTTTGGCTTATGTGCAAAGATGAACTATTGATTGATGAGTATCTTTGGCTTATTTGCATAGATGAACTTTGCTTATTGGTATGATTATGACTGAGGATCATTCGGTATAATCATGACCCGTAATGTTATAGATGATGTGGTAAAAGTCCTCATTGGCCAGAAGTGCATTGATACAGTTATTGGTATAATTATAACAAGGGATTATTCGGTATAATCATGACCATTGATGATTACATGAATATCCTCGGCCGAAAAGTGTGGATGATTCGATGATGTGGATTATTTATTAAAATTTGAGTCTCGTGATAAAATATTGATTATACACTTTTAATTAGTAAAAGATAGTAGATATCATGCTCTACTTGACTCTTCTAAAATACAGATTGTATGTCTTTGGCCGTAGTGCAAAGATAAATTGTTAATGAATATCTTTGGTAGTAGTGCAAAGATGAATTTATTAGTATGATTATGAGCGGAATTGTAATTTGGTATAACCATGCAACTTTTATGAATAAAGATGAATTTTCAATAAATATCATTTTTGAATATTATGGAGTAAATTTGATATAATGTTATAGTTGTGGGTAATATTTAGAAATTTTGAAAAGTATGCAAGTTGTTATATAATATTAGATTGGTCTTCTCATTTTTCTTTGGGGTCTATTAGAATATTATTATTTTAACGAGGGAATATTAAATGCGACGAAAAGCACAATCATTAGTGGACCCCATAGCGGAATTATTGTCGGATTGAGAAAATGACAAAAATATTTTTTATGAAAATAACGGCGGAAGTTTTACCATTAAGCTTTTGAAACACCGGTGTTAAAAAATGCGATGTCTGGCGTGGTTGCATAGTAGCACTGCGGTATTGATTATTGATGCTTTACGTGAAAGTCACTCGGTTTTGTTCAATTATTACTACGATAATTGTTGCATAGTATCTCACGTTATTTGATTCAATTATTATGTCGATATTTTATATATTATTAAATCAATAATTGAGATAACAAAGTTATTAATATTATTATTTGCAATATTAACGATGTCTAGAAGTTACGCGAGGAGAGGTTTGGTCACTAATTGCGGCGCCAATAGGGAGAAATCCTTATTGGAAAGCCCCTCTTTCACAGGAGCGACGACACAGTCGATTAATATTGTGAATTATAATAATGATGATAAATGTTGTTAAATATATTGAGGTGTCTTTTTATGAAGTCACGGAAGTTTATATATATATATATATATATATATATATTTTATATATATATATATATATATATAAAAGCAGAAAAAGCTTTTTATATAAAAGCTTTTATAAAATAGAATACTTTTATAAAGTTATTTGTTTTATTAGACAATAATTAGAATATATATATATATTTTATTATATATATATTTGCATAGTAAAATCTTTTTATATATAAATATAATACTTTTATAAAGTTATTTGTTTTATTAGACATATAAATTAATATATAATATAATATATTTTATTATCCTAGTTATAGTTTTTATAAAATATATAAAATAATTAGAATACTTTATAAAAGTTATTTAATTTATTAGATTTTTTATAATATATATATATATATATATATATATTATATTTTATTTTATAGTATCCTTTCTATTTTCTATAAATAGGATGTTTAGTTAGAATTGAAATCACACGAGAAATTGAGAGAATTCTCTTTACATAATCTTGGCGTATTTCTTTAGAGTTTTAAGAAGCTTTGAGCGTAGTGCAAGTTTTCTTTTAGTATATCCCCTACTATACCCACTTCGGAGTAGTAATCTTCTTTATAAGGTAAGGGGTATTATTTCTTTCGTATTCATGAAGAGAACTTACATTATTCCATTCTTTATTATTACATTGGAATAACTTTGTATATCTGATACCACATACATGGTGGTGAAATTCTTACATTATTCCATTCCTTATTATTACATTTGGAATAACTTTGTATATCTCTGATCTACTACATACATGGTGAAATTCTTACATTATTCCATTCTTTATTATTACATTGGAATATCACATCATGTCGTTATTCTGCATGACTGGTTCCATTATTTATTATTACATTGGAATAACTTTTTGCATCTTGATCTATCGCATGCACAGGTGAAGTCTTTTGTTATTCCATTCTCTATTATTACATTGGAATATCACATGCGTGCGTTTTACGCATGACACTGGTTCCATTATTTATTATTACATTGGAATATCATTATTATGCATGCGTTTCTGCGCTGACTGGTTCCATTATTTATTATTACATTGGAATAACTTTGTCTGTCGATCTATCGCATGCATGGTGAATTCTTATTATTACATTATTCCATTCTTTATTATTACATTGGAATAACTTATCTATGTGGATTACCACATGCATGGTGAATGACCCTTCGTATTCATTTCTTATTAAATTGTGGAAATGATGCATCTCGTGGATTCTGCATGGCGGGTGAAAATCCATTGCGATTTCATATATTACATGATACTCATTTGGTTAAAATTTTGGCTTCTATACTCCATGAAATTAGTGGAATATCCTTGATATTTGCGCTTCATCGATATCTTTTCATGGAAATATTCTTACGAGCATTCTTGAATTTTACTCCTGGCGCGATATCATGTTGACAATTTGGACATTATTGAGTTCGGGATAAATTAACTTATAAATCTTTAAAATTTATTCTTGAACTTGTTTTATTGAATTATTATGTCATTGTCATCATCCTCATGCTTATATTGTGATGAAAGTCATCTTTGGCTTACGTGCGTAGATGGACTTGGTATGATTATGACCGAGGATTATTCGGTATAATCATGACACATAATGTTATAAATGATGTGGTAAAAGTCCTCGATGGCACATAGTGTATTGATGAGCAGTTTTTGGTATGATTATGACCATGGATTATTCGGTATAGTCATGACCATTGATAATTTAATGAATATCCTTGGCAAAAAAGCGCGGGATGACTTCGATGATGTGGTTTATTTATTAAAATAAGTCTCGCGATAAAAATTGATGAAAACATTTTAAATCATAGAAGATAGTAGATATCATTCTCTACTTGACTTTCTAATGGATTGCTTATTCATGCGATTAAACTTGATGTCTATTGTATTTTATCGGTTTAACATTGTTGAAGACTAATGATAATTTATTACGCATTATCTTAGTCATAATATTTCTTCTTGGGCTAGTTGAGCTCACCCTTTCTTTCATTTTATTCTCTTGAGGAAATGAGAGCGTGGCGGGGACTAGTCGGGGAGCGGAGTGATGGTCGGATGATAGTATTAGTAGTCCTCACTATTACATTAAATAGTGTGACAATAAATGTATTGAGGACTCCTTTGAGTGTGGATATTGTCTAGATGACAATATTCTTATTAAAACTCTCAATTTATGTTTTGTCGTATTTTACCACATTTGTTGTATAATTAGTTTGTATTTGTATTGATTACCTTGTATCGGCGAC
The DNA here is from genome assembly GCA_020205605.1 of Panax ginseng. Taxonomy (NCBI): domain Eukaryota; kingdom Viridiplantae; phylum Streptophyta; class Magnoliopsida; order Apiales; family Araliaceae; genus Panax; species Panax ginseng. The sequence continues at coordinate 35,799,104 of CM035137.1, forward strand.
CCCCAGATGGGTGATGTATACCTATTTTGGGGGCGTCACGATTAATATCAAAGCTTAGGGATATGATCCTGGTGAGATGTGAGACAAGAACTAGGAGGGAGGCGGAAATTCCTTTATTAGTATGACCTACCTAAGTTTATTTGGTATTTAATTGGTGGTCGGAGTATAGAGATAATATGTGATATGTTAATTAACCCTTGTTTTGTGGCGGTATTTGAAAATGGCATCCAAAAAATGTTGAGATAAGCAATGAAGCACATGAGGCAGTTGAGTCACCAGACGATCGATGCCGGGGTAATGTGCAGCGGGAAGACAATAATCCTCATGAAAAAAATAACAACATGAAAAATGGTGAGCGATGGGATGTTCGGAGGCTTTATGCAATTCATGCAACATCGGTGAGGCGGCTCTGTCCAAAATGCAGGTGGAAACAACGACAACTCTCGGGGACGGTCACCATTTAGCGATTCAAGGAGCTGGGACCACGGAGTTTTTGAGAGCCAAAACCACTTAAAGGCGGAGGCGTGGATAAAGCGGATCAACAAGATATTTGATGTCTTGGGATGCTCAGGAACAAAAGGTTCCTTTTGCCACCTTCATATTGCGTGCGAGGCCGATTCTTGGTGGGAATCGTAAAAGCGTACTCAACTGCTTTGAAAAGATGTCTTGGGAGAAGTTCAAAAAATTGTTCAACGACAAGTACTTTCACGAAAGTATTAAATCACATGAAGGAGGTGGAGTTCATCAAGCTTGAGCAAAACAATATATGGCCAGTGGCGCGATCTGAAGCTAAGTTTGTCGAGTTGTCTCGGTTTGCGTCCCACTTGGTTGATAATGAGGAGAGAATGATGCGGATGTTTCTAAGAGGTTTGAAACACGAGATACGTCGATACCTTATCTCTCATAAAGCGTGTTTTTGTATTGAGATGTTGTGAATAGGGCTCGATTATTGGAGTCGCGATAATGAGTCAACCCAACCAAGAGAAGCGGCGGTAAACAAATCGATAATACCGATGGTAGCGATCATCGAAGCGGTGACAACAAGCGTGGAGGAATCAACATGCGAAATGATAACCACTTGGTGGTAATCATGGCCAAAGACAATAGGAGTGGAAAGTTCAAGAAGAAGGTTCAACAAAGATGGAAAGGCGTCGGCACCGGACACCATTTGTTAAGGAAGGAGAAACGATGGCATGGGTCGTATATTTACAAATGTGGAGGAAGGACACATAAGTCCAAAGCTACTGCGATGCGATCAAAAGCATGTTACAATTGTGGAAAAGAGGTCACCTAGCCCGGATTTTGTATGTGCACCAAAAGTCAAAGTCCGGTTTGGGATGGAGGCATCCAAGGTGTCCCAGACAAGACAAAAAATCCGGTAGTTCAAGGAGGCGTTTGTCGTAACCTCCCAAAAGCGAGGAATCGAGCGAGGTGATCACGGGTAAGCTAATCATAAACTCTAGCGAAGTTTATACTTTATTTGATCTGGGTTCTACCCATTCCTTTATTTCTCTACTTGCGCTCAACGTTTAAATTTGACTCGGAGAAATTAGACTTTGATTTATCTGTTGAAACTCAGATTTGGGAGAAACCTTCATTACATCCACGGTTTATAAGTCTTGTTTGATTCAAATCGGTAACACTTGCGTTACTGTCGATCTTATTTCTTTGAAAATACTTGCATTTGATGTGATTCTAGGGATTGATTGGTTAACTACTCATCATGCAAAAATTGATTGTTTTTTTAAATAAGGTTGTTAGCTTTCATATTCTAACCAACCTATTATGCGAATTCAAGCAACCAAACCATTAAAATCCATCACTTTGTCATCTCAAGCCATAAAAGCTATTCGTTTATTGAAAAATGGATGTCAAGCTTTCTTAGCTCATATCACGGATCTAAACAAAAATAAATCGATTTTGAATGATATTTCTATTGTTAATGAATTTCTGGCGTATTCCGGAAGAACTTCTGGCTTACCCCCAGGTGAAATTGAATTTTGTATCGACCTTGAACGGTACAAAACCCATTTCCAAAGCCCCATATCGAATGGCTCTATTGAACTTGAGGAGTTAAAGACCCAACTACGAGGAATTGTTAGACATCGGTTTCATTAAATCTGGTCGTCTCCTTGGGGTGCTCTGTTACTATTCGTGAAGAAGAAAAGATGGGAGTATCGACTTTGTATTGATTATCGGGAGTTGAACCATGTCACTATCAAAAATAGATATCCATTGCCTCGCATTGATGACTGTTTGACCCGATTTGCAGGCAAAATTTTTTTCAAAGATTGATCTTCGTTAGGATATCACCAATTGAAGATTAGAGCAGATGACATTCCAAAGGCGGCTTTTAGAAACTTCGATGCGGGCATTATGAATTCTAGTCATGTCTTTTGGATTGACTAATGCTCCTGCTTTGCCTTCATGGATATGATGAGCCAAGTATTCAAGGAATATTTGGATCACTTTGTGGTCGTCTTTATTGATGACATTCTCATATATTCAAAAGCCGTGAAGATCATGAGCAACACTTGAAATTTGATACTCCAAAAGCTTCGTGAAAACAAGCTTTATGCCAAGTTGAAGAAATGCGAGTTACGGCTTGAGAAGTAGCATTCCTTGGGCACGTAGTATCAAGTCATGGAATATCTGTTGACCCGACAAAGATTGAAGCTATTCAAAGTTGGGAGCAACCTAAATCGATGATAGAAATCGTAGCTTTCTCGGTTTAGCTGGTTATTATCGGAGATTAAATGGAAGGATTTTCTCGAATCGCTACTCCATTAACTTTCGGTGACTCGGAAAGATACAAAGTTTGGTTGGAGCGAAGAATGTGAGAAGAGTTTTCAAGAACTCGAGAGAGACTCATTTATTTTTGTTACGACAATACCATCGGCTCTCGGAGGGATTTGTCATCTCTGATGATGCTTGAGGCAAAGGGTTAGGATGTGTTCTCATGCAACATGGGAAAGTCATAGCCTATGCCTCTCGGCAACTCAAAAGAATATGAGAGGAATTATCCTACTCATGATCTAGAGTTGGCGGTTGTTGTCTTCGCACTTAAAATTTGGAGGCATTACTTGTATGGGGAGAAAGTGGAGATCTTCTACGGATCATAAAAAGCCTCAAATACTTCTTCACTCAAAAGGAACTCAACATGCGACAACGACGTTGGCTTGAACTATTGAAAGATTATGATCATACCATCGATACCACCTGGAAAAAGCGAGCGTGGTAGGCGCGCATTGAGTAGAAGATCATATGCGAATGCAGTGCAATATTGTCAATATGAAGGCCCATTTTGTATGACTTACAAAGGATGGAGATAGAGTTAAAGACTCGAGGGGACCCATGTGATGATGGCGAATATCTGAGTAGAACCAGACTTTAATTGATAAAGTTAAAGTTGCTCAAAAGCTACGGACACACAGGTGATGCGTATGAGGAAGAAAGTGCAAGAAGGTGCTTATCTTTGGAAGCAAGAATCGATGAAGAAGGAATACTTGAGTCGACTCCGGACTTTGTGTTCTAACGACCACGATTTAAAGTATAAAATCATGATGGGCGCACAACACCAGTTTGCAATCCATCACAGGGAGTACCAAAATGTATCGTGATCTTAATCATATACATTTTGGTGGAAGCAATATGAAGAGAGAGATAGCGTTGTTTATCTCAAGGTGTCTAACTTGTCAGCGAGTCAAGCGGAGACATCAAGTGCCAAAAGGTCCATTGCAACCACTTGAAATTCGAGAATGGAAGTGGGAGCACATTACCATGGATTTAGTTCTTGGTCTTCCCAAGGTTTCTCAAGGCATAGATGCAATTTGGGTCATTGTTGATAGATTGACCAAGTCTGCTCACTTCTTACCAATCTGAGAAACTTATACACTTGAGCGTCTTGCTTTCGTATGTACATAAGCGAGATTATAAAGGCGCATGGTATGCCGGTATCCATAGTTTACGATCGAGACCAAGATTCACTTCAAGATTTTGGGTTAGTTTGCAAAAAGCTATGAGCGCAGTTTACGATTTAGTTAGGCATATCATCCTCGGACGGACGGACAATCGAGAGAGGACTATTCAAACTCTTGAAGATTTATTAAGACTACTGTGTCCTTGACTTCAGGGAAGTTGGGACAAGTTCTTCTGATTGGTGGAGTTTTCCTACAACAACAACTATCAAACAAGTATTGGCATGGCTCCATTGAGCGTTGTATGGAAGAAAGTGTAGATTCTCTCGATTATCTTTGGGGTGAGGTGGGTGAAACAACGTTGTTGGGGACGGGAGTTAAATGCGTATGACTACGAAAAAAGATTCAAACGATCAAACAGCGTATAAAAACCTCACAAGATCGACAAAAGAGTTATCTTGATCTTCATCGAAAGGGCGTGGAATTCGATATTGGAGATCATGTGTTGTTACGTGTTGCTCCATGGAAAGGAGTTACGAGATTTGGAAAGAGAGAAAGCTCAATCCTCGATTCATTGGCCCATTTTAATCCTCGATCGAGTAGGAGCTATGGCTATAGACTCGCTTTACCGCCAGTATGTCTAAATGTTCATAACGTTTTTTTCATATATCCATGTTACGTAAATATGTGAAAGACCGAACCACATTATTGAGTTAGAACCGGACGAAATAGCGGAAGATTTAACGTGTGAAGAGATTCTGTTCAAATCTTGGATAAGAAGGAACATATTCTACGCTCGAGGTTATACCTCAAATCGAGGTTTTGTGGAGAAACCACGATGTTGAGGAAATGACACAGGAGTTAGAATCTGAAATAAAATCAAGGTATCCTTACCTCTTGACATACCGGTATGTACCCTAATTTCGAGGCGAAATTTCATAAGAAGGGGAGGTTGTAAGACCCCACTTTTATGAATAAAGATGAATTTTCAATAAATATCATTTTTGAATATTATGGAGTAAATTTGATATAATGTTATAGTTGTGGGTAATATTTAGAAATTTTGAAAAGTATGCAAGTTGTTATATAATATTAGATTGGTGGGGAATATATTACGTTTTAACGGGGAATATTAAATGCGACGACACAATCATTAGTGGACCCCATGCGAAATTATTGTCGGATTGAAAAAATGACAAAAATATTTTTATGAAAATAACGGCGGAAGTTTTACCATTAAGCTGTTGAAACACCGTGTTAAAAGTACGATGTCTGGCGTGGTTGCATAGTAGCACACGGTATTGATTATTGATGCTTACGTGAGAAGTCACTCGGTTTTGTTCAATTATTACTTCTGATAATTGTTGCATAGTATCTCACGTTATTTGATTCAATTATTGTCGATATTTTATATATTATTAAATCAATAATTGAGATAACAAAGTTATTAATATTATTATTTGCAATATTAACGATGTCTAGAAGTTACGCGAGGAGAGGTTTGGTCACTAATTTAATTGCGCATGATAGGGAGAAATCCTTATTGGAAAGCCCCTCTTTCACAGGAGGAGCGACACAGTCGATTAATATTGTGAATTATAATAATGATGATAAATGTTGTTAAATATATTGAGGTGTCTTTTTATGAAGTCACGGAAGTTTATATATATATATATATATATATATATTTATTTTTTTATTATTATTAATATTAATGTAATAAAAGCAAAAAGCTTTTTATATAAAAAAGCAATAATACTTTTAAAAAGTTATTTGTTTTATTAGACAATAATTAGAATATATTATATTTTATTATGCATAGTGTTTTTGCATAGTGCTTTTAGTATTTTTATAGTAAAATCTTTTTATATAAAATAGAATACTTTTATAAAGTTATTTGTTTTATTAGACAATAATTAGAATATAATATATTTTATTATGCATAGTGTTTGCATAGTACTGCACATAGTGTTTTGCATAGTAAAATCTTTTTATATAAAAGCAGAATACTTTTATAAAGTTAATTGTTTTATTAGATTTTAAATAAATATATATATATATATATATATATATATATATATATTATATAGTATCCTTTCTATTTTTCCTATAAATAGGATGCTTAGTTAAATTGAAATCACACGAGAAATTAGAGAATTCTCTTACATAATCTTGGCGTATTTCTTTAGAGTTTTAAAAGCTTTGAGCGTAGTGCAAGTTTTCTTCAAGTATATCCCACATACCTACAGGTAAGAGTACTCTTCTTTATAAGGTAAAGGGTATTATTTCTTTCGTATTCATGAAGAGAACTTACATTATTCCATTCTTTATTATTACATTGGAATAACTTTTATATATCTGAATCTACATACATGGTGAAATTCTTACATTATTCCATTCCTTATTATTACATTGGAATAACTTTGTATATCTGAAATCTTTATATACATGGTGAAATTCTTACATTATTCCATTCTTTATTATTACATTGGAATATCACATGCATGCGTATATATATTTCTTTATGACTGGTTCCATTATTTATTATTACATTGGAATAACATTATATGCTTGTCGATTATCGCATGCACGGTGAAGTCTTTTTTTTATTCCATTCTCTATTATTACATTGGAATATCACATGCGTGCGTTCTACGCATGACTTTGTTCCATTATTTATTATTACATTGGAATATCACATGCATGCGTTCTGCGTGACACAGTTCCATTATTTATTATTACATTTGAATAACTTTTATGCATGTCTTGATCTATCGCATGCATGGTGAATTCTTACATTATTCCATTCTTTATTATTACATTGGAATAACTTTTGTCTATGTGGATTACCACATGCATGGTGAATGACCCTTACGTATTCATTTCTTATTAAATTGTGGAAATGATGCATCTCGTGGATTCTGCATGGCGGGTGAAAATCCATTGCGATTTCATATATTCTATGATACTCATTTGGTTAAAATTTTGGCTTCTATACTCCATGAAATTAGTGGAATATCCTTGATATTTGCGCTTCATCGATATCTTTTCATGGAAATATTCTTACGAGCATTCTTGAATTTTACTCCTGGCGATATCATGTTGACAATTTGGACATTATTGAGTTGAGGATAAATTAACTTATAAATCTTTAAAATTTATTCTTGAACTTGTTTTATTGAATTATTATGTCATTGTCATCATCCTCATCGTACTTATATTGTGATGAAAGTCATCTTTGGCTTACGTGCGTAGATGGACTTGGTATGATTATGACCGAGGATTATTCGGTATAATCATGACTGTAATGTTATAAATGATGTGGTAAAAGTCCTCGGTGGCACATAGTGTATTGATGGACGAGTTTTTGGTATGATTATGACCGAGGATTATTCGGTATAGTCATGACCATTGATAATTTAATGAATATCCTTGGCAAAAAAAGCGAGGGATGACTTCGATGATGTGGTTTATTTATTAAGTGAGTCTCGGCGATAAAATTGATGAAAACATTTTAAATCATAGAAGATAGTAGATATCATACTCTACTTGACTCTTCTAATGGATTGCTTATTCATTTGCGAGTTAAACTTGATGTCTATTGTATTTTATCGGTTTAACATTGTTGAAGACTAATGATAATTTATTACGCATTATCTTAGTCATAATATTTCTTCTTGGGCTAGTTGAGCTCACCCTTTTCTTTCCTTTGTTCTCTTGAGGAAATGAGAGCGTGGCAAGGGACTAGTCGGGGAGCGGAGTGGCGGTCCGATGATAGTATTAGTAGTCCTCACTATTACATTAAATAGTGTGACAATAAATGTATTGAGGACTCCTTTGAGTGTGGATATTGTCTAGATGACAATATTCTTATTAAAACTCTCAATTTATGTTTTTTTGTATTATTTTACCATTTTTGTATAATTAGTTGTATAATTATCGTTTGTATTTTTTGTATTCGATTACCTTGTATGTCGGCGACCCAAGGGGTGATGTATACCTATTTTAAGTTGTTATTCGTTGTGTTGGGGAATATTCGATTGGTCGGGAAATATTCTTTTTCATAGGGAATATTCGAAAGACGGCATAATCATTGGTGGACCCCACAACAAAAGTATTGTCGTAGTAAGAAAACGACAGAATTATCTTTTTATAAAAATAACGGCGAAAGTGTTACCAGATTAAAACCGCTGAACTACCCGGTAATAAAAGTATAATGTCTGGCGTGGTTGCGTAGTAGCACACCAGTATTGATTATTGATGCTTACGTAAGAAGTCACTCAGGTTATTCTCAATTATTGCTACGATAATTCTTTGCATCATATCTCTCACATTATTGATTCAATTATTATCACAAGATCATCTCGCATAATATGTTATATTATTAAATCAATAATTGAGATGGCAAAGTTTATTCATATTATTATTTGCAATATTGACAATGTCTAGAAGTTACATCGAGGAGAGGTTTCGTCACCTAATTGCGCGTCAATAGGGAGAAATCCTTATCGGAAAGCCCCCTCTTTCTTGGGAACGACCTGGTTGTTAAATATTGTGAATTATAATATTAATGATGAATAAGTTCGTGTTGATTAAAGATGAAATTGATAGTTCCATTGTGTTGGAATTATTAGTGTTAGTGAAAATCGACATTTATTTCGATAATAATTGATGTCTGGAGGTTATATTAACCAATCGGGTAATTAACCGGATAAGTGAGTAATTAATTGCTATTAATTCACATGCTTATAACTATGTGTTCACATGTGTGTACTATTGATTCACATGATTTACTATTAGGGAAATTGGTGCAAGATTGATAATACTTGCATGACTAAATTAAAAATGGAAGTATAGATGAAGGTACTATACTATAATTAATTTTTTCACATGTTTAGAACTATTGAGTCACATGATTTACTATTGATTCACATGATTTACTATTAGGGGAGGTGGTTCAAGTTTGATAATACTTGCAGGACCAAATTAAAAATGAAGAAAAAGATAAAGGTATTATACAGTAATATTTCAAGCCCCAAAACGTGCAATTATCGAAACTATATTTTCCTATAAATAGAAGTTCATTCCTTCATTATTTTTCACCAATTCACTAAAGCTATAGAGCAATTATTATAGAGAGAAATTATAAAGAGAGAAGCTATAGAGAGAAAGAAGAAGCAAAGTCTGCTACTTCACTATTCCAGTATCCAGTCTTCTTCTGAGGTAAGAGATATTATTATTATAGTAAGGGGTATTATTCTTTCGTATTCATGAAGAGAGTTATTTTCTTTCAATACTAAGTAAGGGTCGTTATTCCATTCTTTATTATTATGTTGGAATAACTTTGTACATCTGCAATACTGCATACATGGTGAAATTCTTCATTATTCCATTCTTTATTATTCATTGGAATAACTTTTATGCATGCGGATCTATCACATGCATAGTGAATTCATTGTTATTCCATTCTTTATTATTCTTACATTGGAATATCCTCACATGCATGCGGATTACGATAACTTTAGTTCCATTCTTTATTATTACATTGGAATATCACTGTTTGTCGGATTCGCATGACCAGTTCCATTCTTTATTATTACATTGGAATATCACATGCGCGTAGATAACGCATGACCTGGTTCCATTCTTTATTATTCTATTGGGAATAACCTGTCTGTGCGGTCTATCGCACGCATGGTGAATTCTTCTTTTATTCCATTCTTTATTATTATGTTGGAATAACATGTCTATGTGGATTACCACATACTTGGTGAATGATCCTTTGTATTCATTCCTTATTAAATTGTGGAAATGATCTTCCTACGTGGATTACCGCATAGCGGGTGAAAATCCATTTGCAGTTTCGTATAATCTATTATACTCGTATGAGATATCATTTCTTTTGTACTCGTCATGGAATATCATTTTTTTTGGTATTTTTTTTACGCTTTACTATTCATGGGTTACTATTCACCCGGTTACTATTCACTCGGGTATTCGGGGCACTTTTCGTGTCGGAGTACTATTCAGGAGTTACTATTCACGGGTTACTATTCACCCAATTACTATTCACTCTAGTATCATTCACTCGGGTATTCGGGACACTTTTCGTGTCGGGATACTATTCACGGGGTACTATTCCCAAAGTATTATTCACGGGGTACTATTCACCCAAAAAATATATTTCTTTTCTGTTCAAATTATTTTTGGTACATGAATATTATTCTTGAATTTTAATCCACAAAGCAGTATCATGTTGACAATTTGGATATTTTTAAACACTAGATAAATTTAAAGTCTTTAATATTTATCCTTGATTTCGTTTGATTAATGCTTATATCATTGTCATCATCCTCATGCTTATATTATGATGAAAGTCATCTTTGCTTACGTGCAAAGATGGATTTTGATTATTAGTTTTACGATTGTATATATTTTTTGGCTTACGTGCAAAGATGGACTGTTGATTATTGATTTTACAGTTGTATATCTTTGGCTTACGTACAAAGATGAACTATTGATTGATGAGTATCTTTGGCTTATGTGCATAGATGAACTGTTTATTGGTATGATTATGACCAGGGATCATTCGGTATAATCATGACCCGTAATGTTATAGATGATGTGGTAAAAGTCCTCATTGGCCCGTAGTGCATTGATGGACAGTTATTGATATAATTATAACAAGGGATTATTCGGTATAATCATGACCATTGATGATTACATGAATATCCTTGGCCGTAGTGCAGGGATGATTCGTGATGTGGATTATTTATTAAAATTTGAGTCTCGTGATAAAATATTTATTATACACTTTTAATTCATAAAAGATAGTAGATATCATGCTCTACTTGACTCTTCTAAAATACTGATTTGTATGTCTTTTTGTTCAGTAGTGAAAAGATGAATTGTTAATGAATATCTTTGGTCGTAGTGCAAAGATGAATTTATTAGTATGATTATGAAAGGTGAATTGTGATTTGGTATAACCATGATTTTGATGTTTCGGTGAAGATAGGTGATGAAAATTATCTTTGTCCTGGGTGCGAAGAGGAATTTAGAATCACAATTATGATTATGAGTTATTCATATGATTGTGGACATGAATTGTTGATTGATGTTACAGGGATAAGACATTATTGGTGGACTTTTAACATAGAGAAGATAATAGATCTGATGGTCTATTTGACTCTTCTAATGGATTTCTCGTTCCGCTGCAACTATGGTTGAAAAGTTTTATCATCTACCATATGTTCAAAATCTCTGATTTATTATTGATGAAGGCTATTGATGATATAAATTATCTTTAGTCATGATATTCTTTACTGGGATAGTTGTGCTCACCCTTTTTGCTTCACAATTCCTTTCAGGTAATAAGAGTGTAGGTACCGTGGAATTGGGGTAATATGAGGAGAATAGAACGTTGGTATATAGGCGTTGAGGTTCTCCCTAAATAGTATGAAAATAATTTTATTGAGAACTTTAGATAAGTGTGTCGTATTGTATACATCATTTGATATTTAATTTTGGTGAACCGAATAGGGTGAGGTGAACCCAACTTTGAAAGGGTGTTTTGCCACTATCATACAAGATGTCTAATGACATACAACCTCGTGTTACCATAAGACAAGGTTGTGCACATCCACTTGCTGAGTATATCTATGAGCACTACCTATATGATCTTGGAGTTTAGTTGAAATATAATTTTCAATTGCAGACAGTAGAGATAGTTATATGTCAAGAGAAGACTCACCATTGGAAAGAATATGATAGTAATCTTCTCATTTTTCTTTGGGGTCTATTAGATTCAACCAAGGATAATTCTCGTGACATATGATATCTATCATAACCTTTACGCATGGCCTCCGATGTAATGAAGGTTTCCTTGAGCACTTCCCAAATATTTTAATTTCTAAAATAGTTTTTGGCATTTCTTTTATGTAAAGTACAATTGTAAGGTTGTGGTCGAGGCACCATAAGAGTTACATACATTTGTATTAAAACTCACAGCTTTAATCGTGGGTCGATTCTCGCACGACAGCTCAATAATTGTATAAATGAAGTTTGTAAATAATTTTTATAGTGTGATATCTGGCGACTCGAGAATGGGTCGTAGGGACCCTATTTTGAGGCGTCCAAACTTAATGTCGTATCATTTGAAGCCCATTTGAGACCAAAATTTGAGACCTTTAACATTACTCTATTAAAAATTATGAAAAAATAAAAATTTATAATGAGTAATACTTTTTAGATTATATTAATTAATATTAAAAAAATTTATATCAATTTTAAGTTTAAAAATCTTTAAAGTTGACTTTAAAAAGTCAAGAATGATCAAATAATATACCCTTTCATTTCAAAATTAGAAATACAATCTGACTTTTAAGGTCAAATGAATCAAATGACACATTAATTCAAAAGTCATGTTATATATTGCAATAAATTTATTTCGAATTAAAACTGCCAAACTAATTATCAATGGAATTGGAATTGAAATTGATAGGAAATTAAATTGTATCTCTAATTCTATATTTTAAAAGTTTAATATTTTGAAAACAAGTGACTATTTTTTTTCTCTTTTCGTGAACTGTGAAAGTAGAGTAATATTTAAAAATAATGCTATTATCACTATACATAGAATAAGTCTGGGCAGACAGGTGAATGGGACAGGGAAATGGGACCGGTGCAATATTTTTTTTTATGATTCTCAAAAAATGAATAGTATTTATTCCAACAGGAATTTTTACAAAATATAGTGTTTTAGTTATAATTTAGATACATATACAAAACAGGGTTATATAGTCTGTATAACCCTATTTTTGTATATGTATCCAAATTACAACTAAAATACTATATTTTGTAAAAATTCCTGTTGAAATAAATACTATATATTTTTTGAGAATCACAAAAATAAAATAAAAATAAAATATTGCACCGATCCCATTTCTCTGTCCAATTATCCTGTTTGTGTAGAAGGACCCACATACATAATGGTGACTCAACATAATCTTTATATATATATATATATATATATATATATATACGGTCCGGATCAAATGTATACCCCTTATTTTACTCACCCGTACTCATCTCTCTTTAACGACGGACCCGACGGTCATACAACCGTCGTCTATACTTTTAGCGATGCTATATGTTGTCCGTCGCTAAAAAGTATATTTACAGATAATCAAAACTATCGTCGAATTAAGATTCTTTAAAGGAGGATGAAAGACTTAATAAAATAAGTGGTATCTGATGAACTTCGATCTCGCTATATATATATATATATATATATATATATATATATATATATATATGTGGGTTTCACGTGTCAGACACAATATACGTGAGGAGAGCATTATGTGAAATTTTTTGTGATACAGTATTGTTGAATATTTAGCATGAAAATAGAAGTCTCTCTTCAACCCTTATATTCGTCCTCCTTCTTCTCTTCAGCGAAGTCTCTCTTCAACCCTTATTCGTCGACTCCACATCTAATCTCTCTGTTATAATTGATAGTCATCGAGGCAGTAAGTCAGGAAGATGGTTCCAGCTGTAATAGTAGATTAGTTAGGCTGATGTTAGCAAGGTGTTTGAAATTGTAACAGAATTAGGCTTGGGCGGGAGAATTAGATAGGGACAACTGTAACTTTAGCTGTCTTTATAAGCTTGTGGTGGAGGAAAAGAGGGGTATCAATGATCTAGTCTGTATTTTCTCCTTTGGTTCAAAGCTTGTACAAACTGAGCTTGAGCTCTTGTTCTTCAATTCATTCTTCTTTCCGTTTCCAGTTCTTCCATTTTTATTTTATTTTATTCTGTTTCTTTCTTTCTTTTCTTAATTCACACTTCATCAAATCATCTGAAATCATTTCACTCTCATAATCCATCTGTTTTTGATTTCATTGTTTTTTTCTGATTCGTACTCTGAATTTTTGGTTTCTTTTTCACTAATTTTTATTTGCAAACTTTGTTACTGTTTTTCTGTGCTCTGCCTGGAGGTTGCAGTCTCTAATCAGTCGACACCTTTTCATACTGAGAAGGAGATATAGAGAGGAAGAGGTTTAAGTGGGGTTTAAGGTGGGTTAATAAGGGGTTTCTTCGGGATTTAAGGGATTTTTTTGAAAAAGGGATTTAAGGGGTTCAGGGGAAAGATTAAGAGGGGATTTTGTAGAATTGCTTTCGTTTTCAGAGAGTACAAATGGGAGCTGGTACTTATTACAGAAGAACAGGTGCGTCTTTGCTTTCGCTCAAATTGATTCCTTATTTGTTAGTGAATCTTGAGGAACCCATTTAATCCGAATCCTAATTTTTCCCCTCCCTTAATAATAACAGATCGGAGAAAATTATATCAATTATTGTCTCATAAATGCAAATCCGGATTTGCTAAGCTCAATGATGCTCTTATTGTATTCGATGGAATGCTCAAAATGCACCCTTTGCCGGCTATTAACCATTTCAATAAACTATTAGCTGCTATTGTCAGAATGGAACATTACTCAACTGTTGTCTCTCTGTTTAAAGAAATGTGTGCTGCACGAATTCCGGTTAATATTATTACGATGAATACTGTCATTAGCTGTTATTGTCACTTGAATCGAGTCGATTATGGGTTTGCTGTTTTAGCTGGTGTATTCAAGGGTGGTTATGTGCCGGATGTTGTTACCTACAGTACTCTGATAAGGGCTTTCTTTGGAGATAATAAGGTTGTGGAGGCGGTGGAATTGTTTGAGAAGTTGAGTAGGGATAAAGAAATTGACCCTCATAGAGTTCTGTATGGGACCGTTATAAATGGGCTTCGCAAATCAGGAAACACGCCCATGGCTATTCAGTTTCTCAGAACGATTGAACAAGGTGGGTATATGCCTTACATTTCAGATTATAACACGATTATTGATGGTTTTTGCAAAGAAGAATTGTTTGCTGATGCTTTGAATATTTTTTCTGAAATGATTGTAAAGGGAATATCACCGAATGTTGTCACCTACAATTCATTAATTCACGCCCTATGCAATTTTGGTCGATGGGAGGAGGCTGTCGGATTGTTGAGCGACATGGAAAGTAGAAAAATCTATCCAAATGTGCGTTCGTTTAATATATTGGTCCATGCATTTGGCAGGGAAGGGAAGGTAAAAGATGTAGAGAATGTGCTTGAAATAATGATTCAAAGAGGTGAGAAACCGAATGCAGTAACCTACAATGGGCTCCTGTATGGTTATTGTTTGCGAGGTAAAATGGATGAAGCCGTGAGAGTGTTTAATACAATGATAAATAATGGGATGGTACCGCCGAATATGAATTCCTTTGCTAAATTGGTTGATACACTTTGCAAGGAAGGGAATGTAAAGGATGCAGAGCATGTGGTTGAAATAATTATTCAAAGAGGTGGAAGCCCTGATGTGGTCACCTACAATGGGCTCATGCATGGGTATTGTTTGCGAGGTGAAATGGACGGAGCAGTGGCAGTGTTGAAGACCATGGTGAATAGGGGGATTGTTCCAAATAATGTTAGCTATACCATTTTGATAAATGGATATTGCAAGGAAGGGAATGTAAAAGATGCAGAGCATGTGGTTGAAATAATGATTCAAAGAGGTGAGAATCCGAATGTGGTCACCTACAGTGGGCTCATGTATGGGTATTGTCTGCGAGGTGAAATGGATGGAGCAGTGGCAGTGTTGAAGACCATGGTGAATAGGGGGATTGTGCCAGATAGTGTTAGCTATAACATTTTGATAAATGGATATTGCAATGAAGGGAATGTAAAGGATGCAGAGCGTGTGCTTGAAATAATGATTCAAAGAGGTGGAAGCCCTGATGTGGTCACCTACAGTGGGCTCATGCATGGGTATTGTTTGCGAGGTGAAATGGATGGAGCAGTGGCAGTGTTGAAGACCATGGTGAATAGGGGTATTGTTCCGGATAGTGTTAGCTATAACATTTTGATAAATGGATATTGCAAAGAGATGAAGGTGGATGAAGCTATGCATCTCTTTCGAGAAATGCCCCGTAGAGGTTTGAAACCCACAATTGTAACTTACACCATCATTTTACAGGGGCTATTTCAGATAGGTAGATGTGCTCCAGCACGGGAATTTTTTAATGAGATGCAAGCTCAAGGCCATTCCCCAGATCTTTACACATATGGTATCTTATTAGATGGTCTGTGCAAGAACCATTATATTGATGAAGCATTGTCGTTGTTTAAGATGATGGAATTTAATGGTCTGATTCCTAACATACCTATTTACAATATTCTCATTGATGGGCTGCGCAAAAATAGAAGTGTTCATAAGATGAGGAATCTTTTTAATAACCTTCCTTCAAAAGGGTTGCAACTAGATGTTAAGACATACACAAAGTTGATTCAAGGACTTTGTTGTGAAGGGCTACTTGTGGAAGCACTGAAGCTGTTTATTGAAATGAAAGCTAATGATTGCTTGCCAAATGGTGACACTTTCAACACTATTATCCGTGGATGTTTTCTTAATAAGAAGTATTATAAAGCAACTATACTCCTAGAAGAAATGGTCTGCCGAGGCTTCTCCGCAGATGCATCTACTACCTCCATGTTACTGGATCTACTCTCAAGAAAAAATCAGAATCCTGCTCTCATTGCTTTGATTCAGAAGTTCGTGCCAATTGGTGCCGGTCTAGATGGGTAGATGTGTGACAATACGAGGTCCTTTGTTTACATTGCAAAAAGGTTAAATGCTTTTTTGGTCACTGTACTTTATGTCAACTTACAAATGGATAACTGAACTTTTTTTTCTTATAGTCAACTCATGTCTGCCGTGGCTAGTTTTCAACTTATCTTAAGAGAAGTGATGTCGGCAGAGATTGTGGAGTTCACAGGTTTTTTGGACCTTGAATTGAATCCTCGGCAATTGAAGGTTTTTATTGAAGTTAAAGAAGGATGTATATTTCTGCAGGAGGAGAAGTTGGAGGAGCTGATAATAATTATTAAAAACTGTTCCTTCTCTCTTGAGGATGGTTTAGGAGGTATTTATAAATTGATGAAGGCTAGAGGTGAACTTGGTCCTTTGATAGTATCCATTGTAAGGGCAGGCAGTTTCGATTGCTTATCAGAAGTGGCCATAGAAAGTGGGGCACCGGCAAGTCAATATAAACCTCCAAAAATTTTAAGAAATTACAAATTTGCTGATTCCTGGAAATGTCCGCTGTTGTGACTGTTTGCTTGAATTCTTTGAATGGTTAAGAGTTAAAAGACCAAAAAAGTGATTAAGAGTCTCAGAAATCTGGACCCTCCATTGTTCTATATGTCCTGAGTGCAAAAAAAACTGTTTCCCAAGTGATCAAGTCAAGAATCATTTGAACCTCAGATGTAGGTATGTAGTTTCATATTTTTTTTTTCCATGTAACACAGACGTATGCTAATTTATCAAGCAGAATTCCTTTATATCTGGTTTTATGAGTTCCTTAAAAGCTTTTCTGTATATAAAACATTTGTATAGTTATTGTTATTGCTGCTTCCTTTAATAGTTTCTTTGGATTGCCTCTTTGGTATTTGTAGTTCTGCAATAAGGAAGTCCATTCGTGTAGATATGATTAGAAGTCGAAACTAGTGAATAAAATCAAGCTCAATATTGAAACCTAAGTTACCTATTCAGCATGTATTAGATGAAAAATAGTGATGTCACCTAAATTATTACGGTAGCTCTTATTCCTCCAAGTCTTACATTCCCCTTGGATGGGATATTAGTATTTCCTCCTTTGCAGGTTACAAATTTAACTGTTCTTTGAATATTTGATGCTTTTAAAAAATGTATTCAATAAATTTAGGTACGGATTTTGTAGGTTCCCAAGATTATCTTTTGTCGATTTGCCCCATTTTGTATATCTTGAAAGAGTATCTGAGCTGTCACGATTCCATATTTTTGAGAATGAAGAAAATTCACACAATTTAAAACTTCCAATTCTTTGAATTTTCCTCCACGAATCCTTTCTTTGAAGGTGTTTTTTTAAAGTTTTATTACTGGGAAGCTTAGAGCATGTCACGTGGTGGCTTAATGACTTAGTTTTTGATACGAGTAATCCTCTGTTGATACTTCAGAAATGTCAGTATCCCTTTTTTGTTTGAAGGAAGTACCTTCTTTTTTAGAGGTATTATCTTAATGGTGAAAGCTATAAACTATGTCGTACTTTTTTTTTTACCAGGGTGTGTTCTCAGATACAAGAAGGTTCTTCTGACGTTCAAGAATTTCTTGAGGAATTCCTTAGCATGTGGAGATGTGTGGATGACAAGTATTATGTTCTTAAAAGAGCAGAAGAAAATATAAGTAATTTGGGAGGATGTGACAACCCATTTGTGCTAGGAGTTGATAAGTACATTGAAGTTGTTGAGGTTTATGTTGTAACACTTATTGCAATGCTTTTGAGGGACATGGATCTTGCCATCTCTTGGGTTGAGAAAGCTGCATTACCTGAGCAAAAGAGACAGGTAACTGTACTTTTATGATCTTAGTGTAAACTTGATCACATGTATTTGACTATTTTTATTTCGTTCAATTTGGTGTGTATTTATCAATTCCTATTTTAAATCATTAAAAAATTAAAATCCTTAATTTTGCATCTTTTACCTGACCTTTTACCTCAACATCTATATAAAAAAACTTAGAATAGTGGTACGAATATGCAACGAACCTTAGACTTGTGGATCTTGGACATAGGATATAGTAGTCTCTTCATTGTCCCTTTGCCTCATTGACTTTGAATACAGTTAAGGAGAGTTGTATATTTTCTTTATTGCTCACTTTTTCCAAATGGTAGTATTAATTTTGTTAATGGTCTAAATTCTTCCATTTCTCTTTGGGTCTTGCTACATGTGACGATAAATTTACGTTAATAGTAAAATACCGACATATGTGGATGCATGAGGAACGAGGGAATTAAGAAGGGTTTTATACTAATTTATTCTATCTTATCTCTTATAATTTCACGCTAGTCGCAACTCGCAATACAACTTCATCATGAAATTGTCTACATATAAATAATTTCCCTGTGTCTTTTGTATTCATTTTGCAGCCAATATAGTCTTTTTACTATTATGACTATGAATCTATATGATGTTTGATGATTTGAGATACGTTGCTGAAAAGTGTCACTTTTATATCTACTGATGTAAAATCAGAGTAGCTTATGTTAAACTCAACTGAATCACAGATATTGATGATTTCCAGACGTAATCAACAGAAAAGAAAAGAAAAGAAAAGAAAAGGAAAAGGAAAAGGAGCTTGCCACAGGCACTTGCCATTAGAGGGGGTTAACTCTGTTTCCACTCACTGCTTGATGACATATAAATATGTACTTCATCGTATCCTCTCCACACAAAAATAAAATAAATTAATTCTGATTAGTCTATACAATATTATTTAAATTAGAATTATCATATGAATTTATTTAATTTTCAAAATAATACGCTTTAATAATTTATATTTTTTTGAGAATAAATTTCACTTGTATATTTATTGACAGTTTATTATTTTTAGAAGAAAAAAAAACATAATTTGTCGTAATTTTTAAAGAATTTTCTTTTACTTGTTTACATTTTCACGTAATTAAAAAAATAACTTAAATATAGTGTTGTGCAAGCCTTAACATTCAAAAAACTTGTCAACGAATATAATAGCACTCTATTTCAAAAACGAAATGATATAGGAACTCTACATATATAAAATACTACAACCTGTCAGCCAATAATGAAAAGTTATGGAATTATGATGAAGTATTAATACTATTTTTATGAATTCGGTCTGATTCCATGAAGTGCACGATTAGGATTATGAGGAAGAAGTAATAGTACTATTTTTATAGCTCAACTAATTACAGAGATGATAAGCGTAGAAAAGAAATGCTTGCCCATATATTCTAACATATGCTTGCCGGTTTAGATGGGTAGATGTGTGACAATACGAGGTCCTTTGATTAGATTGCAAGCTCCAGGGCATTGTCCATATCTTTAGACATGCTGTGGAGCTATCCAAATAATCCAGATGAGGGATTCGACTATCAAGGGCAAATTCAAATGTGTAAGATTAAAATTCCTAGTATAGCATCGTGTATGATGTTCACAAGATTCAAAGTAGTTTTTTAGTTTTGAGCATTAGTGAAGTGGGAAGTTTATGTTTAACTATACATCAGCAACAGTGATCATCCAGAGGTGACAATGTGCAAGTCTGAGTAACCGAAATTGATTCCTTATTTTGATTCACCATCTGCAAAGGCCATCTCCTTTTTAGCTCATCAAGGTAGCCTTGCCATTCTTCGTAGTTATAGCTCATTCCATGTAGTTACTTGTGATTGTTTGTTAATTGCTTAGTACAATTTTTGGTATTTTCTCAAGTACGAATCTCTTGAAATGTTGTGTAAATTAGGTTGTTTCCACCAAAACACTCGATCAATAAGAGCCTATGGTTTTACTATGCGGGAAATGTTGCAGAGACCAAAGGAAATGGCTGCCACTGCATACCCTTTGCACGGAAACAAATCGAATTTGTCCCACTTCCTCTCTATGTTTGTTAGTCCCAAAGAAGTCATTCTAGGATCGGATGTTCAGCAGCAGATGTATTGTCACCTCCTTTGTGGTCTTAGGCTTTCCGATTTTGTTGATTCAATTCGAGCACCATATGCTGAGGGTTTTATTATAGCATTTAGGCTTCTAGAGTCTAATTGGGAGAAGCTATGCGAGGATCTTGAGAATGGGTTTCCGAGTTTGGATGTTACTGATGTTGCAATGAGAGATTCAGTTTCTGAGGTTCTTTCTGGTCCCCAAGTAGATCTGTCAAAGAGGATTAGATCAATATGTGAAGAACTGAATTGGGAATGGCTTGTTACTAAGCTTTTGCCAAATGTTCGATATGTTAAGTGTGTTACTACCGGAAGTATGGTGCAATATTATTCAAATCTCAAATACTACGCAGGAGAGATACCACTATTAGGTGGAGGCTACTTTACCTCAGAGTGCTCTGTGGGAATTAACTTTAATATTATGCAACCTCCAGAACTGACTCGCTTTGTTATACTTCCAACTGCAGCATATTTTGAATTTCTTCCGTTTGACTGGAACAGGGCCCCTGTCACGGATGAACAAACAGTTGATCTTTCTGGTGTTGAGCTGGGGATGAAATGTATGAGGTGGTTGTTTGGGTGACATTGTGAGGGTTGTTGGCTTTTATAACTCATCTCCTAAGGTCGAGTTTGTGATGAGAGCTCCTAAAGCTTCTAGTGATATAATAAGTGAAAGAGATCTCATGTCTGCCATGGGTAGTTTTCAACTTATCTTAAGAGAAGTGATGTGAGCAGAGATTGTGGAGTTCACAGGTTTTTTGGACCTTGAATTGAATCCTCGGCAATTGAAGGTTTTTATTGAAGTTAAAGAAGGATGTATATTTCTGCAGGAGGAGAAGTTGAAGGAGCTGATCATAATTCTTAAAAACTGTTCCTTCTCTCTTGAGGATGGTTTAGGAGGTATTTATAAAGTGATGAAGGCTAGAGGTGAACTTGCTCCTTTGATAATATCCATTGTAAGGCCAGGCAGTTTCGATTGCTTATCAGAATTGGCCATAGAAAGTGGGGCACCGGAAAGTCAATATAAACCCCCAAAATTTTTAAGAGATTGCAAATTTACTGATTTCCTGGAAATGTTCGCTGTTGTGACTGTTTGCTTGAATTCTTTGAATGGTTAAGAGTTAAAAGACCAAAAAAGTGATTAAGAGTCTCAGAAATTTGGACCCTCCATTGTTGCCCAAGTGATCAAGTCAAGAATCATTTGAACCTCAGATGTAGGTATGTAGTTTCATTTTTTTTCCATGTAACACAGGCGTATGTTAATTTATCAAGCAGAATTCCTGTATTTCCGGTTTTATGAGTTCCTTAAAAGCTTTTCTGTATATAAAACATTTGTATAGTTATTGTTATTGCCGCTTCCTTTAATAGGTTCTTTGGATTGCCTCTTTGGTATTCGTGGTTTTGCAATAAGGTAGTCCGTTCGTGTAGATATGATTAGAAGTCGAAACTAGTGAATAAAATCAAGCTCAATATTGAAACCTAAGTTACCTATTCAACATGTATTAGATGAAAAATAGCGATGCCACCTGAATTATTACGGTAGCTCTTATTCCTCCAAGTCTTTTACATTCCCCTCGGATGGGATTGTTTATTAGTATTTCCTCCTTTGCAGGTTACAAATTTAACTGTTCTTTGAATATTTGATGCTTCTTTTAAAAAATGTATTTAATAAATTTAGGTACGGTTTTTGTAGGTTCCCAAGAATATCATCTTTTGTCGATTTGCCCCATTTTGTATATCTTGAAAGAGTATCAGAGCTGTCATGATTCCATGAGAAAACCTTTCTGATTACTAGGCATTAATAGCAGCCTGTATTTGTTCCAAAGTTCTCCCTTTTGTTTCTGGTACAAGCATGACCACAAACAAAATGGCGAATGCATTTACCGCGGCATAAAGAATATAGGTTCCTGAAATCACATAAAGGCCAATTGTAAGTGTTATAACAGAGGTTCTAATACAGAATATACTTAAACTGAAACTTGACTTGCATATTATGTTTCATATATTATATAATTGATGTATCTCAGATGACTTTTGTACTTGTTCTTCCTGTGTCTATTGGAGAGACATGGGAATATGCTTTAGTGTTTCTATCATTTGCTCAAGCATATCTGTTTACCTGATTTGTGGTTGTCAATGCTCCTCGTAAATGCTTGGGGTGCAATCTCAGCTATGAACACGGGAACCTTATCATCCAAATGATATTAGGTTAATTTTTGTAGAGTACACTTCACATGAACATTTGCCAAAACTGTGTCATATGAATAGGAGGGAGTATAAAATGAAGGACAGAAAGAAAGATTTACGACGTAGTAGTAGACTCCCATTCCATATCCTGTTGCTAGTCTTCCGATATCCAGAAGAAGAGGACCCTTTTGTAACAACAAAGATAAGAATTGAGGTGCTGCATTATGAACTTTCTCCCTTACAACTGCAGACACTAGTTAAGCTCAAGAGTATTGTATGCCAAACCTTAGCAAAGTAAATTGCTAGCCACCCTGCACTACAGAAACCGGTCGCCACTCTCAATGCTTGTTTATATTACACATCAAATTGACTATTAGAAATAAAATCAAATGTCCTTCACAGTCGGCCCGGATTTTTCTTTTATTTTTCATCCTCAGTCATGGCCATGATCAAGCACATAGAAATGGCTCCAAGCTTACCCCTTTCTGTCCGAGAAAATCGGCAATGGGCCCACTACTGATTGCACCAAAAGTTAAAATGGACCCAAATAATGAGTACTGCATACATAACATTCAAGTGTTCATTAAAATGGTTTGAAGTTAAAGATTGGGACTCGACAACATTGAGTTGTATCCTGTATTTATAGATAGAGAGATGTTGATGGATGATGGATGATGGATGATGCAGGATAAACTAAAGTCCACTACAGAATGTTTTCAGACATTCCTTGAAGCTTTTATACATGTAAATGTATATATTATTGTTTTTAACCAGTTTGTATACAGTTCGGTATACAATTCTGACAAGCTATAAAATGTTCAAATATCAGTCGTTTGATCATTTTTAAACTTTGACAAAAAATTTTGTTAAGAATTCCCCACAAAAGTCATGTTGTATGTGTCTCATAATGACGGTCCACTTTTAGAAGTCAATACACTTTTGAGAAAATTGTCATTAACATAGTTAATGTCTAAGATCACAACTTGCTTATATATAAGGAGATTTGGTATTTTGATTTTGAAAGTGGATTTTTATTCTGGACGTACCAGAAAAGAGCAAGTGAAACTTTCAGCGAGGGAATATTTGTTAATTCTCTTTGATGCATAAATTATTCTTCAGATTTGTTGTGGTTTGTTGTTATTTCTTACTTGGTTTGTGGGTTCCATGATCATGCACAAAAGCCAAAGGGTGACTTATGTCACTGTTGAGGCAGTCGACGGTGTTAAGTAACTAACTCATCTAAAAGCTTAAATTGTTAGAGGAAGGGACCAACAATGTATACCGTGCATTGTTAAGTAACCAACTTATCTAAAAGCTTAAACTGTTAGATGGAGGGCCCAACAATGTATATCATAATAACAAACGGGATTCGAGAACTACTGGCATGGATCCTGTGATGTTTTATCCACGGTGACTAATACATGGAGCTTTCATAAATGGTATGATTCTCATTTAGTGTTTCATCAGTTTTTATCAGTTTGAAGTTCTTATTGCAGAAGTTGTGAGTTTGATTTTGAACTTGTAGTACTGAAGTAATTTGAGACACCAATCCTAAACATGTGGTCATTATGCATTCAGGATCACACCCAGAAGGACACAGAAGAAAATAGAAAGAAATTCAGTCAAAATAGATGTCTCACAATAAAAAAGAAAGAATCTTTACTAACCTCTGCGATAGATAGATTTAGATCTTGTGTGATGGCAGACTGAACAGGTGAAGAAAAACCAGCCTGAAAAATGAAAAAAGAAACCAAGATTTGGTTGTCGGAATTTGTTAGTAGTAATTTGGGAAGTTTTGTTTTTGATTATGGTTTTTATCTAATCTAATAGTATATTTTCAGGATAAATGAAGATAAACCGAAAGTGAATCGAGACCAAGCATATGTACGCAGGATCCACTACAAACGTGGTAAGGTAAACCATCCATTCATGCTGCCATTTGCTGTTTTCACCAGTTTGATCTCCAAGTCCCTAGCCATCTTTATCAGTACCAGGACTTGTGTTGTTTCCCAGTATGAGTGGCACTCTTATCTCTGCTTGCAAACTAATTGCATGGCATGTATTCAATTGTAGGAAGATGACTGGCATGTCATGTATACTATTACTCCATATGTTACTGTTTCAGTTTTTTAAGAATGTTTAAGTTGAACCTGATCTAAACTACAGTAATATGGTCAAGTAAGCTGCGATATTTTTGATTTTTATATATGTTTCATAATAGCTGTAACCTGATGTATGTAAATGTTAGTAATATTAGTAGCATAAAATGTAAATGTTATTAATGTTAGTAGCATAACATGTAAATGTTAGTAATATTAGTAGCATAACATGCAACATTCTTTTAGGCTTAAACATTTCCTTGTTTCCTAGTTTAATCCCTAGAATGTGGGCTATCCTAATTCTATAAATGTAGCTACTTGTTATATGAAAATAAACAGAATATATACATTTTACATGGTATCAAAGCCTGATTCTTTTTCTTCAGAAGCTTTTTCTTCTTTTTTCTTCCTTTTCCCACTGTCGTTCAGAGTTTCTAATAGAAAACTAGTTGAACAATTGTATATAGAGGAATTGAGATCATAATTGGAGTATCCATTGCCAGGTGATATGACTGGAGCTTTCAATTTTCTGACCCGCTGCAGCACGCGCCCTCAGTCACTTCCCCACTCGCCTCCCGCCGACGACAAGCGCCATCATTGACCGGCACGTGAGGCTTTTTCCGACAACCTTTTTCGACGCAGCTTCTTGCAGTACGATGAACTCTCTCCCCTCTTTCTATCTACAATGGACTTGAGGTGTTTGGTTGAATTTTTCACAACCCTTTGTTAACAGTGGGTGTTTTTCGTGAACTAAAGTCATTGTTATGCAACTGAAGTTCTGTGACAGTGATTTTTTTTGCTTTGTCTGTCTATCCTTGTTTTTTGGAGTGTTATACAATCTCTTGATATCATTTGGAAAGTTTATTCTCCTTGGTATAGATCCTCTTAGTCCCTTTAAACTGGATGGGTCCAATTATTTGGCATGGTCTCAAGCATGTCATATGTCAATTGAGGCCAATCGTATGTAACATTTCATCAATGGAACAACGACTATGCCCGAACAACCGGGTATGACCCAAGAAGAATGGAAATCTAATAACTCCATGGTAAAACATGGATTTTTAATTCTATAGAATCGAGTATGCGGAATAGTTACATGTTTTTAAACACTGTCTATGAGCTTTGGGAGGCTATTTCCCAAACTTTCTTTGTTTATGGTAATATGTCTAAAGCTTATGACATTCGTAAAAGAATTCGTGAACTGGGTCAAGGGGAGAAACCTGTGGCACAGTATTTTGAGATTAATGTCCTTTGGCAGGAGCTTGATCATTATTGCGTTTTTTTTGCCAAATGTCGGGATGATACCGCTGCTTATCAAAAATTTGTTAGCGAAGATCAAGTTGTTGATTTCCTGGCTGGTTTAAACATAGAGTATGATCAAGTTCGAGCACAGCTGATTGGGCAGACACCTTTTCCATCGCTGCGAGAGGATCATGCTAGAGTTCAGCAAGAGGAAAGTAGACGTCGAGTGATGGTTCTAAACCTAAATCTTATTGACCGATCAGCCCTGGTTGCTTCATATCCTAAGCCTGACTTTTCCATTCAGTCTCTTGTTGAGAAGGAGTCGCGCTAATGTGATTATTGTGGAGAAAAGAATCATACCAGGGATCGATGCTTTAAACTTCATAGGCGTCCTAAAGGGCGTGGAGGTCGGTCTGGTCGTGGATCCCAGGCTTACATGTCTTCTTCACCACTTCATGTTGATGCACCCAGTACTTCAGAAACTACTACTTCACTCACTCCTGAGGAAATTTCGATTTTTCGAAAATTTTGTTCCAAATCTACTCCTCATTATTCCCAGTCAGGTATCCATTCTTGTGCTTTTCTTGTTTCATCAACTTGCACTAGTTGGATTATAGACACAGGTGCCTCCGAACATATGACTGGTCCTCCAACCTCTTTACTTCATACACGCCTTGCTCTGGAAAAGAATGGGTTCGAGTAGCTGACGGTTCCCTGTCTTTTATCTTCTGGCGCGGTTCTGTATTTTGTACTCCTTCATTAACATTATCATATGTTCTTCATATTCCTTCGTTTACTGCGAATTTATTATCTGTCCAATGTCTTTCTGAATCTCTACACTGTTCAGTAACCTATTTTCTAAATCATTGTGTTTTTCAGGACTTGGTGACGGGGCAGACGATTGGGAGTGGTAGTGTAATTGATGGTCTTTATTATCTAGATGTTCCCTCGTCTAACATGTCCTCCACTCAAGTCCTCCAATCAAGCTCTTCACTCTACTTCTGACTCTAGCTTGACCTCTCTTCATCAATGGCATCGACGCTTGGGACATCCAGCTTCTTTTTCAGTATTGGAGTCTTTATTTCTATCATTAGTTAAGCAATATGACAAAACTCAGTTTTTGTGTGAACCATGTGAATTCGGTAAACACAAACGTTCGACCTATTCCTATTAACAATCGATATTCTGAGCCTTTTGCTATTATCCACACTGATGTGTGGGGACCCTCTCGGGTTGTTTTCTGTTCTGGTTTTAGATGGTTTGTTAGCTTTATTGATTGTCATTCTCGTGTCACTTGGATTTATCTCTTGCGTTCCAAATCTGAGGTATTTGATTGTTTCAAGATTTTCATAAAATGATTCAAATCCAATTTAACGCTAAAGTCAAAATTCTCCATAGTGATAATAGTCGTGAATATGGTAATAATAATGTTTTTGCATCTTATCTTTCTCAGCATGACATCATTCTTCAAACTTCTTGTGTCAAAACTCCAAAAAAAATGGAATGGAGTAACGGAAAGGAAAAATCGACACTTACTAGAGGTCGCCCGCACTCTTATGTTCACCATGACAACCCCTAAGTTTCTATGGGGAGATGCAGTTCTGATTGCTGCATTTCTTATTAACCGCCTTCCTTCTAGAATCCTTAAGAACAAAAGTCCTATCCCTTTTCTCAAACACACGACCGGTCCTTCTCCTTCACCTCGAGTTTTTGGTTGGGTGTGCGTGCTATGTACATGACAAATCTCGCACTCGGGGCAAATTATATCCCAAGGCTCTTCAGTGTGTTTTCATTGGTTATTCTCCAACCAAAAAGGTTATAAATGTTATCATCCTCCTTCTAACAAAGTTTCTGTCACTCGATATCTAACTTTTTGAGAATTGGAACCTTTTTATTTTTCTTCATCTCCTCAAGGGGAGGATGTTACTGATGAGGAGGAGAAGCTCCCTTCTGAGGTTGGTATTACAAGTTCTACTTCTTTCCTTGTTCCTGTTGTTGTTTCTGATAATTCTACACATGGGGAGTTACATGAGTTTTGAGCTTGAGCCTGAGCCAGAGTTGAGAACCTTTGTTTGAAAAGGCAAGAATAAGGTCACTGTTTCTGCACCACTACACCAACCTTGCTCCGCACCTGGTTTTGATAATGCTAATGGTGAGAATCCTAACCCTACTTGTTCTTCTGAAGATACTAACATTCCTATTGCTCTTAGAAAATGAGTTAGATCTTGTATTCAACATCCTATTTTAATTTCTTAGCCTATAATAAATTATCTGCATCCTATCACTCCTTTGTTTTTTCCTTGTCTGCAATATATGTTCCTTAGGGGTGGAGAGAAGCAATCAGTGATGAGAATTGGAAACAAACTATGATTGAGGAGATGAATGCCCTGAAAAAGAATGATACATGGGAACTAGTTACTCTTCCTTATGGGAAAAAACTAATTGGTTGCAAATGGGTATATACAGTCAAGCAGAAGCCAAATGGGACAGTTGAGAGACTCAAAACTAGGCTAGTTGCAAA
Organism: Panax ginseng; assembly: GCA_020205605.1. Lineage (NCBI taxonomy): Eukaryota > Viridiplantae > Streptophyta > Magnoliopsida > Apiales > Araliaceae > Panax > Panax ginseng. The sequence continues at coordinate 35,827,654 of CM035137.1, forward strand.
AGGGTGTACTCAAACCCATGGAATTGATTATCAGGAGACATTGACTTTTATGGCAAAGTGAACTCTGTTCGTACCATAATCTCATGTGCAACGAACTTTGGTTGGGATATTCACCAATTGGATGTGAAAAATGTATTTCTTCATGATGACTTGGAGGAAGAAGTATACATGGAAATACCCTCTGGTTTTGCTTCATTTGTCACCAAGGGTAAGGTCTGTAAACCGCAAAAGACTTATATGGTTTGAAGCAATCTCCTAGAGCAAGCAATGATATGATTCGGGTACAAACAGAGTCGAGCTGATCATACTCTATTTGTCAAACATATAAAAGGTAAGACTACCATTTTTATTGTTTATGTTGATGACGGGATAATAGAGAAGAGGTAGTTAATCTCAAAGCAAACCTGGCCAAAGAGTTTGAGATCAAAGATCTTGGTCTTTTGAAATATTTCTTTGGTATTGAAGTTGCAAGATCTTCCAGTGGGATTTTTCTATCTCAACGTAAGTATGTTCTTGATCTTTTAACAGAAACTGGTATGTTGGGATGTAAGCCTGTTGATTCTCCTATTGAAGTTAATCATCATTTAGTAGGTGTCTCAAGATCTACGATTGATAGAGAAAGATGTCAACGTTTGGTAGGACTCATACTAGACCTGATATATCTTATGCTATGGGAATAGTAAGTATATGCATGATCCGCGACATTGTCACATGGAAACTGTCTACAGAATTCTGAGATATCTCAAGTCGACTCCTGGGAAAGGTATATTGTTTGCACCAAATGGTCATATGAGAGTCGAAGCTTTTTCCGACTCAGATCAATGGCTTCTATAGAGGATCCTCGATTACACATCAAAGCTCTTGTTCATTTGTTGAAGGTAATCTTATTACTTGGCGTAGTAAAAAACAGTCCGTGGTGGCAAGATCTAGTGCTGAGGCTGAATATCGAGCTATCGCCTTGGGTATATGTGAACTAATGTGGCTTCGAACCTTGTTAGAAGATTTGAGTGTTACAACTAAAGGGCCTATGCAGTTATTTTGTGATAACAAGGCAGTCATTAGTATTGCAAACGACCCAATACAACACGATAGAACGAAACACATTGAGATTGACAAACACTTCATTAAAGAAAAGTTAACCAGTGGTCTTATTTGCTTACCTTTTGTAAAAACAAATCATCAGCTAGCTGATATTCTGACTAAAGGCTTTAGAAGTAAGATGTTTCATTTATTGTGTTTTAAATTGTGAATCTGGATAGATTGGTATATATTTTGCTTGCTCATTGGATGGGAATGATTGATCTCATGATCATCTGTATGGAGACACTAAAGCAAGTATGTAGGTGCTTATTGGAGAATTAGTTCACTGAACGTGACTCGCTAAGGAATACCTAATAGAGTTTTACTTGCATGTCAATAGGAATTCTTGTAGTGATAGTAGTACAAGTGATCCTTAGACTTGAAATCATCATAGTATCTTGTGTATAATGAATTACACTTTGACTTATTCCTTAAGACCCTTAAGGTATATCAAAGAGTATGCTTGGGTGTAATAAGTTATATACGGAGATAATGAATGATCAATAAAGAATCTACCACTTCTAGTAAAAGAAGAGAAATGTCCTATGTGATTTGATAAATGACAACCCAGGAATCCTTGGCCAAGGTGGAATGAAATTAGAAAGGTGTTTCTAATTTGCATTCATTCGGAGTTATACATTTAGGAATCGAAATACATATAATTAAATAAAATAAAACTTGACAGTAATTCCATGTCTTATATTTAATTGGGACATTGTATGGTGGAAGGATTGAATTGTATGGTAACTATTTACTCAAATGTTCTTATATGATTAATGTTGAAATCTATATTATCTGGAAAGTTGTTGATCGCTAAGGAAGCTTATCCTTATTGTAGAATAAATATTATTTATTTAAATAAATTAATAGTTTAATTTATTTATTTAAATGAGATTAGAATTGTTTTAATTGATTTATTCACAATCGGTTTAATATGGAAAACCTAAAGGGTCACACCATAAAAGGAAGAATAATTATTTGAGAAGGTATTGGCATAGTCGTAATAATTGTTAAGTATATTTAATTTAATTTATCGTGATGCAGTAAATTAAATAGCTTAATATTTATTATTTAATATTTTGGAAATATTAAATATAAATTAATAAGATGAGTCTTATTAATATTATTACAATTATTATTTTAATTTCTAAAGAAGTTTGAGAATTAATTTAATATAAGTACTCTCATTTATTCCTAATAAGATTAGGAGGCAAATTAATTAAAAGAGTTTAATTAATTATCTCTAATAAGATTAGGGAACTTAATTAATTAAAGGAGTTTAATTAATTAAATAAAACCTTATTTTAATTAGAATGGTTAACTGATATCTTTATAAAAGGAGTCTTATATCAGATATCATAAGACGTGATTCCAATTGTTAGAGAGTACGTTTTTTCTACAGAGATAGAAAACTAGAGTTTAGCCAACCACCCTCCTTCTTGAATAATCCTTCTTCCTTGATGGATCACCTCTAGAGGCCAACCAATTGTGTGGCTAACATTGATCAAAAGAAAGGAATCAACCCAGAGATTCAAGGAGATTGCGGAGAAGTAGGAGTTGAACCCGTACTTGTGGAAGCTTGTATCTACAAGGGTATGATTCCATAAACTTTTTATTCCTCGTTTTAATTAGTAACATGCATAAAGGATGATCCGGAGATTATTGGTTTGTGACATTTTAAAATCTGATTTTGCCATGCTTCCGCTATTTTATGCAATTTGATTGCGTATTTGATTATCACAAAACCTAACAGTGGTATCAGAGCCAAACCTTTATGCTGTTATTGATTGTTTAGATTTAATATATATGATTGATATGTGTTTTGTACAAATTTTCTTGGCTTAATTGTTCGCATAGAATTGAGTTTTTGGAGAAAAAATACAGAATTCGCAAACTGGAAAATAGTTTCTGCGAACCGGCACGCATCGCTTGTTTACATAGTAAACGGCGCGCTGCAGCACCGAGTCGGTTTTCAAAACGGGTCAGCCCGCCGCTTCACAGTATAGACGACAAGAGCAGATTGCATTGTTTAGACGACAGCAGGTCAGTGACAAAATCTATTGCTGCTAAAGACAAATCACCATTTAAAGATGGGGAGTGTTATTCTCCCCCTCATGATATTGGATTGCTTGCTCCATTGAATTATGAGCAGCTCCTAGAGTACGAAAGCAATACATTACGCTTGCTCAGACTACGGAGATGACAGCATTGGGCATGATAACGACCTTCAAGATTTGCTCTACACCAGTAGTGGGAATGCAAATAATTTTGTTATTTCATCTGGAAGATGGGATGTCAACAACCAAGGTATTTTGTTTATGGCAGTGGATTTTTTTCATTTTTGGATGAAGATAAGAATATAATTACAATTGTCTTGGTTCTTGCTATTGCACTGGCGATCCCATCTTTTCTTCTTTTTGCGGTAATTAAGATAAATAAAAGATCATCTCATCCTCCTGTTTCTTGATAATTTATCCGTATAGATGGTTCAATACAAAACTAATTTCGCTGTCTTAATTTTGTTTTTGTCTTTTGCTGATATATTTGACATTGTTGATTGCAGAGACCCAACCAGACACAGAGAAACTGACCATTGATAAAGAGTTTGAGCTGTACTTTTCCACGCTTATGTTGTAGCAAAGATTAATTAATATCTGGCGCTACAATGTTTGTTGTAAGTAAATCTTATAGTGACTAACATAAGAATTTATGTATAGTAATTTGTAGGTACACGTAAAATTACTCTGATTAACATTGTCTTGTTCTGTTGTTCCTGCATTGCCCTTTTTGAGGGAGGTGAGTCAAACAGTATGTAGAATTTGTGTGGCTTTGATCCTGATATGGAACCTTTTTAATAAGAGTACTTAAATGGATCGAGGATCTTAATCTTGTCACGCTCTGATGCTTTGGACCGAGGTATATAAAGAAAAGATAAAGGCTTGATAGAAATTAGTGTTATCTGATGAGTACAAAATTTGGACATTAGTAAGAAACTAGACATTCAGATGATTAACAAGTCCCTCTAAAATAAAGGGTAAAGGGAAATTAGTCATTGCAGGTAGTATTTTATTTTTGTCAAGTCCATCCCATATAATGCTCATTCATTCGTAACATTTATTACATTAACCAACCCCATTTACACTCTTCAAGCTTGACACCCCTTGCTTTAGGCCAACCAACCAACCAACATGACATACAATTAGTGGTTGCTTTATAATCAGGTACACAGCAAAAGATTACTTAACCTAAATAAAGAACCAAAAAAAAATTGTAAAGCCTATCCCGACCAAATGATCATGGTCAGCAGCACTCAGCACTTTGGAAGATCAACTTTTGATTTGGTAGCTTCCCATCCGACACTATCCATGCACCCCAGCTTGTGTGCACTTCAAAGTGGCAATGCATAAACCATACCCACGTTGACAAAGTAGACGGAGGAAACTAGTTATGTCCCATAAGAGCAACTAAGCATTCAAATTAGTACACAAGATATATGCCTTGTATTTCTTACCAGCCATGCATCTGGGAGACTCTGGAAGAATGATACAAAGACCCAATAGCAGAACAGCACATGGTATTATTCCTGTAAACTCAAAATGAAACGATCGAGTCTGGTGTTAGGGGCGTTACTCATCTTAATTTTTAATTTATGAACCCCTATGAAAAGGTTTAACAGTAACTGAAATTCACAAATCACAATTATGTTGTTTCACCTGTTAATGCTAACCACCCTAAAGTGTATTGCTGTTCCTATTACGAAGGAAACAGACACTCCAATGCCTGTTTACATTACACATGTAGTACTTAATGTTAGCAATAAGATAGATTTCAAAGAAGCTAGCAGAATGTCCTTCAGTCATGGGCATGCATTTAGTACGTAGTACACAGACAGATTCATTGGAATTATGAAACACATAAGAAACGAGTCCATTGTGGAGTGGTTCGGTGGTAACTGAATTCATAATTATTTTGTTTATTAAAATCTCACCTGTTAATGCCAAGGCCCTCCATGTTAGCACTGTTCCTATTACAAAGGCAACATAAACTCCACTAACGATCATGAGCTGTATGATTAAGTAGGAACTCTTTAGGCATAATGTTGACTTTAAAATATCAACATTATTTCTATGCTTTAGTTAAATACTTTCATATAATATATAATTGATGTTCTTCCTATGTCTATTGGAGAGACATGGGAATATATATGCTTTAGTGTTTCTATCATTTGCTCAAGCATATCTGTTTACCTGATTTGTGGTTGTCAATGCTCCTCGTAAATGCTTGGGTGCAATTTCAGCTATGAACACGGGAACCTTATCATCCAAATGATATTAGGTTAATTTTTGTGGAGTACACTTCACATGAACATTTGCCAAAACTGTATAGAAGGGAGTATAAAATGAAGGACAGAAAGAAAGATTTACCACGTAGGAGTAGACTCCCATTCCGTATCCTGTTGCTAGTCTTCCGATATCCAGAAGAACAACAAAGATAAGATAGAGGTGCTGCATTATGAACTTTCTCCCTTACAACTGCAGACACTAGTTGAGCTCAATAGTAATGTATGCCAAACCTCAGCAAAGTAAATTGCTAGCCACCCTGCAGTACAGAAACCGGTCGCCACTCTCAATGCCTGTTTATATTACACATCAAACTGACTATTAGAAATAAAGCCAAAAGTCCTTCACAGTCGGCCCAGATTTTTCTTTTATTTTTCATCCTCAGTCATGGCCATAATCAAGCACATAGAAATGGCTCCAAGCTTACCCCTTTCCGTCCGAGAAAATTGGCAATGGGCTCACTAGTGATTGCACCAATCATTGCACCAAATACTGCATACATAACATTCAAGTGTTCATTAAAATGGTTTGAAGTTAAGGTTGGGACTAGACAAGATTGAGTTGTATCATGTATTTATAGATAGAGAGATGTTGATGGATGATGCAGGATAAACTAAAGTCCACTGCAGAAACCGAATTCGGTATACAATTCTGACAAGTTATAAACTATTCAAATATCAGTCGTTTGATCATTTTTAAACTTTTACAAAATGTTTTGTTAAGAATTCCCCACAAAAGTCATGTTGCATGTGTATCATAAAGACAGTCCACTTTTAGAAGTCATACACTTTTGAGAAAATTGTCATTAACATAGTTAATTGCTAAGATCACAACTAGCTTATATATAATGAGATTTGGTATTTTGATTTTGAAAGTGGACTTTCATTCTGGGACGTACCGTGGAACTTTCAGCGAGGGAATATTTGTTATTTCTCTTTGATGCATAAATTACTCTTCAGATTTGTGGTGGTTTGTTGTTATTTCTTACTTGGTTTGTGGGTTCCATGATCATGCACAAAACCAAAGGGTGACTTATGCCACTGTTGAGGCAGTCAACGGTGTTAAGTAAACAACTCATCTAAAAGTTTAAGTTATTAGATGAAGGCCCAAACAATATATATCATGCATGTTAAGTAACCAATTCATCTAAAAGCTTAAGTTGTTTGATGGAGGGCCCAACAATGTATATCATGCTAACAAACGGGATTCGAGAACCACTGGCATGGATCCTGTGATGTTTTATCCACGGTGACTAATACCTGGAGCTTTCATAAATGGTATGATTCTCATTTAGTGATTCATCAGTTTTTATCAGTTTAAAGTTGTTATTGCAGAAGTTGTGAGTTTGATTTTGAACTTGTAGTACTGAAGTAATTTGGGACACCAATCCAATCCTAAACATGTGGTCACTATGCATTCAGGACACAGAAGAAAATAGAAAGAAATTCAGTCAAAATAGATGTTTCACAATAAAAAACAATGAATCTTTACTAATCTCTGCTATAGATAGATTTAGATCTTGTGTGATGGCAGACTGAATAGGTGAAGAAAAACCAGCCTGAAAAATGAAAAAAGAAACCAAGATTTGGTTGTCGGAATTTGTTAGTAGTAATTTGGGATGTTTTGTTTCTGATCATGGTTTTTATCTAATCTAATAGTATATTTTCAGGATAAATGAAATAAACCAAAAGTGAATCGAGACCAAGCAAACATACGCAGGATCCAAATGCGAAAGAAGCACAAACCGCTACAAACGGGGTAAGGTAAACCATCCATTCATGCCCCCCTTCGCTGTTTTCACTCCAAGTCCATAGCCATCTTTATCAGCTGCCGGACTTGTCTTGTGTCCCAGTCCCAGTATGAGTGGCACTCTTATCTCTGCTTGCAAACTGTTATCAGCTTCTCCTATGTCCTGTTTGATGGCCATTTCTCTTGTTTGTTATCTTCTTACAACAAATTAAGAGAAGGGAATTACTATGAATGCACCTAGTGCAGTAATAACAACCTGCAATAACAAATATCAAATCAAGAATATATATACTCATTGTAACTATGTCTGGCAAAATATGGTTATGGGTTGATTTTGGTTTTTAAAATATGATTATGGTTCCATTTAAGAACTAAAATCATATTAACCATTTTTAATATGGGTTGTGTGGGTTGGAACTATATGGTTATGGTTCAAAACCATATTAACCATTTTAAGATGTTTTGACTTTTAAATAAAACTTTTGAAAAATGAAATTGTGACCATCACAATTAAATTAATTAAGTAATAATATGATATAAAAATTATTAATATAAATAATAAAATGCTAAAAAACTATACTAATAAAATTTTAAATTGAAATTATTAATACCCTTCCATATGGATATTAATAATTTCAATTTAAAATGGGTCCAAACTTTATTTGTTTGAAAAATGGCATGAACGAACTGCGATACAGATAACATTGATCATGTTTTAGCAATTTTCAAAGCAGCTACAACTTATTATTGCATCAAATTAGATACAGTTGGTGTATTTTAAATTTAACTGTTATGTAGGGATTGAGGCTAGAGCTGTGCGCAAAGGACCGGGTAGGGTTGCTATCTGAAGTAACAAGAGTTCTTCGTGAAAATGGGCTGTCTGTTACAAGAGCTGGCGTGACAACAGTTGGGGAGCAAGCAATAAATATCTTCTACATAAGAGATGCTGACGTATATGGGTTGAAAAATAGTTAACCGGTTCAGAATTCTATTTGTTTTAAAAAATATGGGTCCAAACTTTAACCGACCTGAATAAATAAAAATGGTTAATCAACCCATTTGGTTCTAGTTAATATGGTTTGATCTAATAGTTAACTAACTATATTGTCAGGTCTAATTGTAACCATTTCTATTTAGAAAGATATTTTGAGACTCATGGAATGATGGAATTCGTGTACCTGAGTACATGCATAAATTAATTATGGTACCAAGATCTGAAGAAAATTAAATCCTGAGATATTACAGATCGTAGTTTTAATTTTAATACTCAAATCAGATTTTGCTGTCTAACATGCATGTGTGTGTGTGTGTGTTTTTTTTTTTTTTTTTTTGGGCAAGTGTGTTGAAATTATGAGGAACTCTTATTTGAAGAAGTTATATGTCAACCAGTTTAAAATTGAGATTGCAAATCCCAGATTTTAAATTGTCCTGGTCAGGACCATATATGAAATTTCTCTACCTGCTCACTCGAAAATATTGCTGACATAGAAGCAGATTCCATTGATTCCCCCAAATTGTTGAAAAACCATCAATCCAACTCCTATCGAGAAAGACATAGGAGCATATATGATATTTCTTTTTTATTTCCTGTCTTTGCCTGCCTGCCTGCATGCATGTGAATGTTAGTTACCAAATGTTCTTTTCTTTTTGGTATTACTAGGCTAGCTGAGTACTGTGCAACATACTTCCTCATGCCTTGTATTTTTCTTACCAGCCATCTGGGAGTATCTTTGAATGTGTACAATAGTATAGTATGCATGTGTGCTTGCGTGTTTGCTTGTTTTAACAACGGTGTTTCCCTCATTTGCACAAGCATATATTTTTACCTGATTTAACGCTCCTCGTAAATTCTTGGGAGCAATTTCAGCTTATGAACACAGGCACCTGATCATGGAAATGGTATTAGCTAGCGTAAATGTTTGAAGAGAAAACTCCCATTCCATATCCTGTTGCTAGTCTTCCAATATCGAGAGGAAGAGAGGTTATGCATTATATATCGACTTTCTCTGTTAGAACTTTATATGCAGGAATAATAACTCTACAAACCTGCAACACAGAAGGCACTTGCCACTCTCAATGCCTGTTTACATTACACATGTAGTACTGAGTGTTGGCAATAAGATTGATTTCAAAGAAGTTAGCAGAATGTCCTTCAGAGTCATGGGCATGCATTTAGTAGTACACAGACAGATTCATTGGAATGGCGCCAATCATTGCTCCAAGAGTCAATATGGAAAATGCAGGATAAGCTACTCTTGATCCGTTGCAAGACAGTTAGTTTGTTTGTGTAGGCATCAAGTGTAATACATGTTATTTTATGTATTGACATTCTTCTTTGTTGGGACATAGATTAATTTGGTTGTTTGAACAATTGTTGAAACATTTAATATTTTGTATTGGGTATATCAATGGTTATTAGAATTCTCTAGTTTTATTCTTCTTAACTAAGTATTCTAGAATGCTCTTGTAATCATATAAATACTAATGGTTGTAATCACTTTGATATGTGAGAAATGTAAGAACAAAAGTTCAGTTTATATAATCATTTTTTCTCCTTTGAGACAACAAATTGGTATCAAAGCTTTGTAAATTGTTAAGCTCACTGTCCCAATCAGGGACGGAGCCACATATAGATTGGATCCTAAGGTTTGAAAATATTGTAAAACTCACTCTCAAGATTTGAAAATTTTGTAAGACTCACTTGTACATTTGGTTTGATTTGAAAATTTTATAAGGTCACGGCCCCCCAAGCCCAAGGTCTGACGAAGTTTTGATATGTTCTAAAAGACTTTTTTTGCTATGTTTTATTGTCTTTGTCAAAACAAATTCTATTATTATATTATTTTTGTTTTAGTAAAAATACGTTTTATAATAGTGAAATTTTACTTTTTAGTGATGAATATATTTTATGCTGTTAAGAAGAACAAATTTTGGCTTCGTCCCTAGTCCCAATCCATTTAAGTGATAACTTGCCTTAGTGGAATACTGTTAGCCCTTTAGAGGGTTGACACGAGCTTGGCATGCGGGGCCCAGAGATAGCATGCTGCCCAAGCCTCGACACTCATTTGTTTGTAGGGCAAGGCATGTACATCTTGGCGGCATGTCTGCATAGCTAAGGCTCTGTCATGCGAGGTCTTCAGTAAACAAGCTTTGACACTTAGTCATTTGAGGCAATGAGCAGCGTTGTGCAGCAGTGGACGACACTAGGCAGCAAGTTGGGTCATTGTCTAGCAAATAGGCTATGTCAGAAAACTAGCAAATCTAGAGGGTTTGCATTATGCTTCCTTAGACAGGTCTGATGTCTAGTGCTGACAGTTTGAAAATTTTCATAAGTGCTACTATAGGGGGGTGCTCCGTGAAGGTCACCTGAGGCCATGGGCAGGTGTCATGGGCGATGAGTGTTGGACGTTGGGACATTGTTGGGCTCCCCTACAACAATGTCTAATATCGGATTGGGAAGCTTGGATCGTATCAAAGACTTGTTCATGGGCTGGGCATGAACAAGAAAGAACGTTGCTGAGTGTGGCATCGGTTGGGCGTGGCATAGGCGTGCGCCTAGCATGTCAAGGCATGGCATGGGCAGAGCCCAGCATGCAATAAGGAGAATGCATGTGGACAGACGTACGGGCTGGATGTGCACAACAAACTTGGACAGCACCTTGGGCAAGTGCTGGGCTAGTTGAAAATTCGTGGGCCAAATGGACATCATCTTGTGGCAACATGATTGGGCAACATGAGTGCACAACATTGTGGCTGAGACAACAACAATGTGGGCTGACAATAGTGGGTGAAGGACATCAAGAAGGTGGGCTGACACTATGGGCAGTTTTGGATTGGATGACTGGAGCTTGACCCAACTGACTGCCAGTTGATGTAAGACCCCAACTTTTATGAATAAAGAATAATTTTCTCGAAATATATTTTTGAATATTATGGTGTGGATTTGATATAATGTTATAGTTGTGGGTAATATTTACAAATTTTGCAAAAGTAAGCAAGTGGTTATATAATATTCGATTGGTTGGGGAATATTCGTTTTAACGAGGAATATTCAATTGCGACCAAGACAATCATTAGTGGACCCCTACAACGGAAGTATTATCGTGAGTTAGAAAATGACAGTAATTATCATTTTATAAAAATAACTACAAAAGTGTTACCGTTAAAAGCGCTTGAACTACCCTAGTAGTATAAATACGATGTCTGGCGTGGTTGCTACGGTATTGATTATTGATGCTTACGTGAGAAGTCACTCAGTTATACTCAATTATTACTCTGAAATTCTTGCATCATATCTCTCGTATTATTGATTCAATTATTGTCACAAGATCATCCGTGCATAATATGTTATATTATTAAATCAATAATTGAGACGACAAAGTTATTCATATTATTATATTGCAATATTTATAATGTCTAGAAGTTCATCGAAGGAGAGGTTTGGTCATCTAATTGCATGGCGTCAATAAGGAGAAATCCTTATCGAAAGCCCCTTTTTTTACGGACGACACGGGTTGTTAAATATTGTGAGTTATAATATTAATGATGAATAAGTTCGTGTTGATTAAAGATGAAATTGATAGTTCCATTGTGTTGGAATTATCAGTGTTAGTGGAAATCGACATTTATTTTGATATTAATTGATGTCTGGAAGTCATACTGACCAGTCGGGTAATTAATCGGATAAATGAGCAATTAATTGCTATTAATTCACATGATTATAACTATTTGTTCACATGTGTGTACTATTGATTCACATTCTTGTACTATTAGGGGAGTTGGTGCAAGATTGATAATACTTGCATGACTAAGTTTAAAATGGAGGTATAGATGAAGGCACTATACTGTAATTCGTATTTTCACATGATTATAACTATTGATTCACATGATTGAACTATTGATTAACATTATTTACAGGTGGTGCAAGTTTGATAATACTTGCAGGACTAAATTAAAAATAAAGAAAAAGAGGAAGGTATTATACTGTAATATTTCGAGCCCCAAAACGTGCAATTATCGAAATTATATTTTTCTATAAATAGAAGCTCATTCTTCCTTCATTTCTCATCAATTCACAAAAGCTATAGAACAATTATTATAGAGAGAAAGAAGAAGAGAAGTCTGCCACCTCACTATTTCAGTATCCAGTTTTTTCTAAGGTAAGGGATATTATTATTATAGTAAGGGGTATTATTCTTTCGTATTCATGAAGAAAGTTATTTTCTTTCAATACTGTAAGGGTTGTTATTCCATTCTTTATTATTCTCATTGGAATAACTTTTATGCATGCTGATTCATCGCATACTTGGTGAATTATGTTGTATTCCATTCTTTATTATTCTGTTGGAATATCCTATATGTGCTGATTACACATGACCTGGTTCCATTCTTTATTATTCTATTGGAATATCCATGTGCATAAGTGATCAACGCATTTACACGTTCCATTCTTTATTATTACATTGGGAATAACTTTTCATCATGCGATTACTATCGCATGCATGGTGAATTCTTCATTATTCCATTCTTTATTATTCCGTTGGAATAACTCCGTCTATGTGGATTACCGCATGCATGGTGAATGATCCTTTGTATTCATTCCTTATTAAATTGTGGAAATGATCATCGCTCACGTGGATTACCGCATGGCGGGCGAAAATCCATTTGCAGTTTCATATATTCTATTATACTCAGTTAGTTAAAGCTTTGGCTTCTATACTCCATGAAATTAGTAGAATATTCTGAATATTTGCGCTTTATCCAGTATCTTTTCATGGAAATATTCTTCTGAGCATTCTTGAATTTTACTCTACAAAGCAGTATCATGTTGACAATTTGGACGTTATTGATTTCTGGATAAATTAAATTATAAATCTTTAAAATTTATCCTTGAACTTTTTTTGTTAAATTATTATGTCATTGTCATCATCCTCATGCTTATATTGTAATTAAAGTCATCTTTGGCTTACGTGCATAGATGGACTTGGTATGATTATGACCAGGGATTATTCGGTATTATCATGACCGTAATGTGACGAATGATGTGGTAAAAGTCCTCATTGGCCTGTAGTTCATTGATGGACAGTTGTTGGTGTGATTATGACCAGGGATTATTCGGTATAGTCATGACCATTGATGATTACATGAATATCCTTGGCCGTGATGCAGGGATGATTCAATTTTTATTTATTAAGCTGAGTCTCAGCGATAAAGTTGATGAAAAACTTTTTAAATCATAGAAGATGGTAGATTTTATGCTCTACTTGACTCTTCTAATGGATTGCTTGTTCCTCTGCAGTTAAACTTGTTGTCTATCAGTTTAACATTGTTGAAGGCTAATGATAATTTATTCTGCATTATCTTAGTCATAATATTTCTTACTGGGCTAGTTGAGCTCACCCTTTCTTTCACTTTTTTCTCTTGAGAAATGAGAACGTGGCAGGAACTAGTCGGGGAACGGAGTGACGGTCCAGATGATAGCATTAGTAGTCCTCATTATTCTATTAAATAGTGTGACAATAAATGTAATGAGGACTCCATTGAGTGTGGATATTATCTAGATGGCAATATTCTTATTAAAACTCTTAGATTATGTTTTGTCGTATTTTACACGACTGTTGTATAATTAAGTTGTATTTGAATTTTGTACCATATATTTGGCGACTCAAGATGGGTGATGCATACATGTTTTGGGGGCGTCACAGTTGAGGGCAGTTGCTGGCAGTAACCTCCATTCACATGATTGGCATGTCTCCAGCTAGTTGCACATCATGGGGCGCCTAACACCTGTTGGTGAGCAGTTAATGGGCAGTTGTACATCATGGGGCGTACACATCTGCTAGTGAGCAGTTGAGGAGCAGTTAATGGGAAGTTTGTATATCATGGGGTGCACACAGCTGCTAGTGGGTAGTTGACAGGCGGTTGCTGAATCAAAATGTTGGTTTCCTATTGGTTCTAAATGACCTAGCAGTTGGGCATGTCAACTGCAGCCTAATGTGTATTTATATGTGTAGCCAAGGGCTTAGCAAGGCATGTGAGATCACTGAACAAGTGTAGTCTGCGAGCCCTAGTCATATATTGTATTCCTTGTTATTGAGTGAGCAATAAAAGGTTGGGACATTGTCCTGTAAACATTGTGTATGCTTGTGTGCGTGGCTTATATAAACAGATTGTGCTTGTGTGACTGACATGTTGCTGACTGGTTGGGCGAACCAGTGCATCACAAGGAGGACATAGACGCGAAAAATTAGTGTCAGATTGTGCACCCTATGACAATTGGTATCAGAGCTTTGTTAGAGAATGATGGCAAACAATACTGGTCGGATCAATGAACTGCAAGAGAAGTTGCAGGCGCTGGAAACTTATGTGGGAACGCGGTTGGTTGGCGAAGAAGGTTCGTTGGCGGACCGGTTCAGAGCATCACATGCTCTACTGGAGAACCTTCGTGCTGAAGTTGCTGAGCATGTCGTGGAGTTCAACAAAAAGTTGGACGACATGGCTCTTGACGTGTTGGCTGTCACGAATCGGACCCTCGAAGTTTCTGAGCGATTCGAAAAAATTTCTGAAGACATGGCACTGGTCAAACGTGTTGTGGCTGGTGGTTCAGTGAGCGAAGATGGACACCACCAGAAGTTGCGAGTCCCTGAACCCAAATCCTTTGGGGGCAGTCGAATTGCCAAGGAATTGGAAAATTTCCTATGGGACATGGAACAATAGTTCGTGGCTGCCCACATCCTAGACTGAGAGAAGGTCACGATTACAAACGTGTTCTTGGCGAAAGATGCAAAGCTTTGGTGGCGAACTCGGACTAAGGATGATGTGAGTGCGGGCAGGCCAAAATTTGAGACGTGGGATGTTCTCAAGAAGGAATTGAAGTATCAGTTCCTACCTCTTAATACTTCGTGGCTGGCAAGAGATACCTTGAAGCACTTGAAACAGACAGGATCTATTCGGGAGTATGTGAAGGAGTTTAGTTCTTTGATGTTGGACATCAAGAACATGTATGAGGAAGACAAATTGTTCAATTTCATGTCGGGTTTACAACAGTGGGAGCAGACTGAGTTGCGTAGACAAGGTGTCAAAGACTTGCCTACAGCAATTGCAGCGGCTGATAGTATAGTAGACTATAAGTACTCTGGTCCCAATGCTGCTGATGGCAAGAAAAAGCAGATGGGTAAGAAAGATAAGGGCAGTTCTAAAGATGGCAAGAAGGACAAGAAATCAAAGAAAAGTGCTGACAAGCAGTCAAAGCCTAAAAGTGATGGACAGTCCAAGGATAACAAGAGCAAAGGTTGCTTTATATGTGAAGGTCCCCATCGGATGAGGGAATGCCCTGATTACGAATGACTCAAATGAAGGAACGTCAGATGGTCCGAGAATGAGCCCCTTGCAACTGTTGAGTGCTTTGCACACCCAAAAGGCAAAGACACCCACTCCATGTGGACTGATGTATGTGTCAGTGGTTGTTAATGGCCAGGAAGTGTTGGCCATGGTAGACACTGGTGCTACCAATAACTTTGTTGCAGAAAGGGAAACAGACAAACTGAAGTTAAACTTGTAGGAGAACGCAAGTAAGATCAAGGTTGTGAATTCTGAGGCCATACCAATTCGTGGCACGGCGGTGGCAGATTTGAAGGTTGGCCCGTGGGAAGGGAAGTGCAGCTTGATGGCTATTCCTTTGGATGATTTTGATCTCATCCTAGGAATGGAGTTTCTGATGTCGGCTAAATGTATGGTGATGCCTCATCTTGGTGGATTGATGATCACAAATGAGAAGATGTCAGGATTTGTGAATGCTATATACCCAAATTTGGAGAAGAAGGAAGGCAAATGGAAGACTAGTTTGTTGTCTGCGGTGCAGCTCGAGTCTGGGCTTAAAAGAGGCGAAGAAACCTACTTGTGTGCTTTGATTGAGATCAAGCCTGGTGTAGCCCAAGAAGTGCCAGATATTGTTGCTAAGGTGCTGGATGATTTCAAGGATGTAATGCCTCCAGATCTACCAAAGACCCTTCCTTCAAGGCGTGCTATTGATCATAGGATTGAGTTGGAGCCGGGCGCGAGGCCCCTTGCTCAAGCCCCTTATCGGATGGGCCCTGCTGAGTTAGTTGAGTTGAGGAAACAACTGACAGAATTGTTGGATTCTGGTTCTTCGACCCTCAAAAGCTCCTTACGGTGCCCCAGTGCTGTTTCAGAAGAAACAAGATGGCTCCTTGAGAATGTGTGTCGATTATCGGGCACTGAATAAGGTTACTATCAAAAATAAGTAGCCTATTCCAAATGTTGCTGATTTGTTCGACCGATTTTCCCGAGCCAAGTATTTTACAAAGTTGGACTTGAGAGCAGGCTATTGGCAAGTGAGGATTGCCGCTGGTGATGAAGCTAAGACTGCATGTGTGATGAGGTACGGTTCATATGAATTTCTCGTAATGCCGTTCGGCTTAACCAATGCTCCAACAACTTTTTGTAATCTTATGAGCGATGTATTTTATAAATATTTAGATAGATTTGTGGTAGTCTATCTAGATGATATTGTGGTGTATAACGAAACACTAGATGGTCATGTGGAACATCTGAGATTGATATTCCAAAAGTTAAGGGAATGTTAATTATATGTCAAAAAGGAGAAGTACGAGTTTTGTAGGGCTGAAGTAATGTTTCTTGGCCATTGGATTAGCCAAGGACAAGTCAGAATGGATGAGAGGAAAGTCCAAGCCATTGTTGAATGGACTACTCCTACAAAAGTTGCTGATTTAAGATCATTTTTGGGACTGGCGAACTATTACAAAAAGTTCATTAAGGGCTACTCGAAGAAGGTGGCTCCTTTAACTTATTTGCTGAAGAAGGATTGTAAGTGGGATTGGTCAGTTGGGTGTCAAGAGGCATTTGACAATTTAAAAGTGGCAGTGTCGTCTGAGCTGGTGTTGAGACTCCCAGACTTTGAAGTTCCTTTTGAAGTACACACTGATGCATCAGACAGAGCGATTGGCGAGGTATTAATACAAGATGGCCACCCAGTTGCCTATAAGAGTCAGAAGTTGAAGGATCTTTGACAAATGACACTGAAGACTTTCGAGAAAAGAAATGAATGCAGCAGGTGCAATTGTTTGGAAACATGGAAGCATTATCTGTTGGGTAGGAAGTTTGTGGTGGTGACTGACAATGTTGCCAACATCTACTTCAAAACTCAGAAAAAGCTGACTCCGAAGCAGGCATGTTGGCAGGAGTTCTTGGTAGAATTTGATTTTACATGGGTACATAAGTCGGGATTGCAAAATTCGGTGGCTGATGCATTAAGTCAAAAATTTATCCAGGATTTCGTTGCTGCTCTCATTGTGGTTGAGGTCGAGTACCTGGACAAGATCAAAGAACAGTCCCTAAATGATGATGTTTACTAAAAACTTTGGACGCAGTCAGTGTCAATGGACTTCATTTTCGGGTTGCCGAAGGTTGATGGAATGAGATCAATTTTTGTTGTGGTTGATCGGTTTTCCAAGTATGTGGTGTTCATCCCAAAGACCTCATGCTTGCATACAATGTATGTGGTCAATGGATTATTTTTCAAAAATGTGGTGAAGTACTTTGGGTTGCCAGAAGATATTATAAGTGATCGAGATACACGGTTCACGGGCAGGTTTTGAACCGTTCTGTTTGGCTTGGTTGGGTCAGAATTGAAATTCAATACGATGAACCATCCACAAATAGATGGTAAGACTAAAAGAATGAATCAGCTGCTTGAGGAGTATCTGCGACATTATGTGACTGCAAGTCAAAAGAATTGGCTGGAGTTGCTTGAACCAGCGCAATTTTGCTACAACTTGCATCAATCTTCTGCAATGGGTATGAGTCCCTTCGAGATGAGCATGGGTTTTCAGCTAAGGACTCCAAATGATGTGGCAGTGCAACGTACGGGAGGAAATTGTCCTGTTGCCTATCATTATGCAAGGGCTAGAACAGAGTTGCTAGAGGACGCACGAGACAGCCTAAGCAAGGCAATGAGAAGGATGAAGAAGTATGCAGATGCACATCGAAGGCCGCTTGAGTTTAAAGTGGGAGACATGGTGTTACTGAAGCTAACACCTCAAATTTGGAAGAAGATCAGTAGTAAGACTGTGCATAGAGGATTGGTTCCAAAGTATGACGGCCCATTCGAAGTGCTAAAGAAAGTTGGGGCTGTGGCTTACAGACTGAAGCTTCCAGACAGATTGAAGGTACATCCAACTTTCCATGCGAGTTACCTTAAGCCATTCCAGCAGGAATTGCTTGATGCTGGCAGAAAGAAAGCCAAGAGGGCTCCGCCAGTGATCAGAAATCAGTTTGATAAGGATGTCGAGAAGATTTTAGCTCATAAGACTGAAGGTATGAGCATGAAAAATCGAAGGACAGATTACTTAGTGCATTGGAAAGGTGAAGCTGAGGTAGACGCGAGTTGGGAAAGAGATGCAACTTTGTGGCAGTTTGAGAAACAGATTGCAGAGTATTGGGCACACCCACTGAAAAGGATTTCGGGCTCTTCTAGTGGGGGTGGTTTGTTAGGCCCTTATAGGGTTGACACGAGCTTGGCATGCGGGACGCCCAGATAGCATGCTAATCCAAGCTTTGGCACTCATTTGTGGGGCAAGGTGTGTCTGTGTGACAGTGTGCGACAGCCAAGGGCGCTGTGCGCACGAGGTCGGCAAACAATCTTTGACACTTAGTCATTTGAGGCAATGAGCAGTGTTGTGCAGCAGTGGGCGACACTAGGCAGCAAGTTGGGTCATTATGTAGCAAATGGGCTATGTCAGAAAACTAGAAAATCTAGAGGATTTGCATTATGCTTCCTCAGACAGGTCTGATGTCTAGTGCTGGCAGTTTGGAAATTTTCATAAGTGCTACTATAAGGGGGGTGCTCCATGAAGGTCACCCGGGACCATGGGCAGGTGCCATGGGAAATGAGTGCTGGACATTGGGACATTGTTAGGCTCCCCTACAATAATGTCTAACATCGAATTGGGAAGCTTGGATCGAATCAAAGACTTGTTCATGGGCTGGGCATGAACAAGCAAGAACGTTGCTGAGTGTGGCATCGGTTGGGCATGGCATAGGCGTGCGCCTTGCATGTCAAGGCATGGCATGGGCAGAGCCCAACATGCAATAAGGCGAATGCATATGGACAGACATACGGGCTGGACGTGCACAACAAACTTGGACAGTACCTTGGGCAAGTGCTGGGCTAGTTGGAAATTCGTGGGCCAAATGGACAACATCTTATGGTAACATGATTGGGCAACACGAGTGCGCAACATTGTGGGCCGAGACAACAACAATATGGGCTGACAATAGTGGGTGAAGGACATCAAGAAGGTGGGCTGACATTATGGGCAGTTTTGGATTGGATGACTGGAGCTTGACCCAACTGACTTACAGTTGAGGGCAGTTGTTGGTAGTAACCTCCATGCACATGATTGGCATGTCTCCGCCCAACAGACATTATGGGTGCACACATCCGCTAGTGAAGCGATTGAGGAGCGATTGATGGGCGCTTTAGTACATCATGGGCGCGCTACAAATGCTAGTAAGCGCTAAAGAGCGATTCTTGATTCAAAATGTTGGTTTCCTATTGGTTCTGAATGACCTAGCAGTTGGGGATATCAACTGCAGCCTAATGTGTATTTATATGTGTAGCCAAGGGCTTAGCAAGGCATGTGAGATTACTGAACAAGTGTAGCCTGCGAGCCCTAGTCATATATTGTATTCCTTGTTATTGAGTGAGCAATAAAAGGTTGGGACATTGTCCTATAAACACTGTGTATGCTTGTGTGCGTGGCTTGTATAAACAGACTATGCTTGTGTGACTGACAGGTTGCTGACTGGTTGGGCGAACCAGTGCATCACAAGGAGGACATAGACACAAAAAATTAGTGTCAGATTGTGCACCCTGTGACAAATACTAAAGTGAGAAAGTGGTTTTCAAGCAATTCGAAAAGAACCTGCATAGTAGTGGCATAACCAAACATGCCAGTTGATATCTTTTGGTTTTCTCTAAAAAAGTATTTCAGTTGGTACCACATCATTCCATTAGTGTGCAAAGCAGGAACTCATAATAATTTTTTAAAAAAAAGTAACATCGAGGTGGCAAATTCCAACAACATGACTTCACTTATTTCTCGATTTGGTGGAGAAAATTATGATTATTGGATAGACAATGATGTTATTGCTCAAGTCAATGGATTTATAGAATATTGTGAAATAAGGATATCATGATTCAGAAAATGAAGATGCTTTGACACAAGCACAGAAAAATAGTTTGAAAGAAAATTGAAAGAAAGACAACAAGGCGCGTTTCTAAATTTATCAAACAATTGAGATGTCGGTATATGAAAGAGTTGCTAAAGCTAAAAGTTCAAAGGAAGTATGGGAGATTATTCAAGTTACATACAAAGGTAAGGAAAAGGTAAAAAAGGTACGCCTCCAAACCTTAATAACAGAAATTGAAAAATTAGAAATGAAGGAGAATGAAAGTATTTCAGATTATTTTACAAGAGTTAATTCAGTTGTAAATCAAATGGCATCCAATGGTGAAGTTTTATATGATGAGAAAAGTTGTTGCAAAAATTCTTCGTAGTTTACCACCAAAATTTGATTATGCCATGGTAGCTATTGAAGAATCAAAAGATCTTTCATCTCTTACTATACCAAATTTGCAAGGGACCTTGAAAGCTCATGAGGCAAGGATAGATCAAAGAAATCCTTCTCATCTTTCCTGATCAAGCTCTTAAATCCTATGTTTCATTTACGGGAGGCCGTGGTTTTCACTATGGTCATGGTCGTGATGGTAATGGAAACTTCAGAGGTAAAGACTTTCATTTTTAAGGCAGAGGAAGAGGCTATGTAAACAAAAATGATTCAAATGAAGGTGAAGAAAATCTGATCAAAAACTTCCAAAGAGGAAGAAGTCGTGGTTATCAAACAGGTCATGGCTATCAAGGAGGTAGTGGCTATCAAAGAGGAAGAGGTCGTGACTATTTTGAATGTTATCATTGTCATAGACCCGGTCATACATATAAAGAATGTCATTTTAGAATGGAGGGAACACAATGAGATCGAATTGATGCATGAAAATAAAACTGATGAAAAAGATGTGCAAGATACTTTGTTGCTGGCATTCCAAGGTGATGATATGGATGATGTTTGGTATTTAGACAGTGATGCAAGCAAACATATGACCGGAAACAAGAACTTATTTTCAGACTTAGTTGAATCTAACCATGGACAGGTAAAAATTAGAGATGATAGAGCCTACAAAATTCAAGGTGTTGGTGAAGTTATTTTTCAAACAAAATTTGGTAAAATGGAGAAGATGTCTGAAGTTTTTTATGTTCATGGGTTAAAAAATAATTTGCTTAGCACTGGTCACTTTTTAAAGAAAGGGTTTGATATACATTTTCATGATAATGCTTGTTTTTTGTCGAAGAAAAATCAGCTGATAGCAACAATTGGAGTAACTTCAAATAATCTTTTTCCTATAAAACTTCAAGTTGCTAACATTTCTTGTTTCTTTACTATTGATAAAGGAATTTCCAAGTTGTGGCATGACAGGTATGGTCATTTAAATTATGACAGCCTAAAATTGCTAGTAGCAAAGAAGATGGTTGAAGGACTTCCTCAAATTAATCAAACAAATCAGATTTGTGAAGAATGTCAACTTGGAAAACAACATAGAGAACTGTTTCCTCAAAAATCTTCGTAGCGAGATCAAAAAGGTTGTTGGAATTAGTTCATTCAGATTTATGTGGACCAATGCCGGTTACTTCTCATGGAGGTAACAAATATTTTATTACCTTTGTTGATGATTTCTTAAGAAAATTTTGGGTTTATTTTCTCAAAGAAAATCTGAATCATTTCAAGCCTTTAAGGAATTCAAAGCTGAAGCTGAAAAATTTTATGGTTGTCAAATTAAAACAATAAGAACTAACAGAGGTAGTGAATATCTTTCAATTGAGAAATATTGCAAAAATGATGGAATTAGGCATGAATTGACAGTAAGGAATACACCACAACAAAATGGTGTTAGTGAAAGAAAAAAATAGAACCATCATGGAAATGGCAAGATGAATGCTCAAAATGAAAAAAATCTAGAAAAAGAGTTTTGGGCAGAAGCTGTATCCTGTAAAAAAAGTCTGAACAATTGTACACCTCGTGAAGCATGGTTTGGGTTGAAGCCAAAAGTTAGTCACCTGAGGACTTTTGGATGTGTTGCTAATGCACATATTCTGGATGCATTGAGGAACAATTGGATGATAAAATAGAAAAGTGTATTTTTATCGGCTATACTGAAGGGAGTAAAGCTTACAAACTGTACAATCCAGTGACACAGAAGATCGTGATTAGTCAAGATGTCCGATTTGATGAAAATTCTTCATTTAATTCAGGAGTTGATTTTCCTAAAAACTAGCGAAGTTTTTATGATACCAATGATGATTCTCAAGATGAAAGCGAGCCTATTTCTCCAAGATACTCTTCTCGTGGAAACTTCCCTCAAAGCACTCCTCAAAGAAGAATAAAAAGCTTAAGAGAAATTTATGAGTCAACTAAGCAAATTGATCCAGATGATACTGTATTTTTTGCTTTCTTTGCAAGAGAAGATCCAATTTTTTATGATGAAGCATCAAAAGAATAAAGTGGAAACAAGCCATGAAAGAAGAAATGAAAGCCATAGAGAAGAATGAATTATGGGAGCTTATAAATCTGCCTCCAAACAAGATTTAAAACAAAAATGAATTCAGATGGCTCCATCAACAAAACAAGGCAAGACTAGTAGCAAAGGGGTATAAGCAAAAGGAAAGAGAAGAATTCACTAAAGTATTTGTTCCAGTTTCTAGACTTGACACTGTTCGTTTGCTTATCTCACTTGTAGCTCAAAATAATTGGAATATATTTTAAATGGATGTGAAATTTGCATTTTTGAATGGTGTTTTTAGAAGAAGAAGTTTGTGTTGAGCAACCATGTGATGCCCTCAAAATAGGTATACATCACCCATTCTGAGTCGCCAAATACATGGTACAGAATACAACTATAACTTAATTATACAACTGTCGTGTAAAATACGACAAAATATAGCTGAGAATTTTAACACGAATATTGTCTTTTAGACAATATCCAAACTCAAATTCAATCCTCATTACAATTATTATCACACTATTTCACAGAATAATGAGGACTACTATAGCCACTTATCCTTGACCATCACTCCATTCCTCGACTCATCCCAACTATATTCTTATTTCCTGAATAGAACAATAAAAGAAAAGAGTGAGCTCAACTAGCCTAGTGAGAAATATTATGACTAAGATAATGCAGAATAAATTATCGTTAGCCTTTAATAGTATAACAACTGATAAAATAAAATAGACAACAAGTTTTAGATCAACAACTGCAACGAAATAAATAATCCATTAGAAGAGACAAGTAGAGCATGATATCTACCATCTTCTATGATTTAAAAGTTTATTATCAATTTTATCGCTGAGACTCAGCTTAATAAATAATCCACATCACTAAATTATCCATGCACTAAGGGCCAAGGATATTCATTAGTATCACAACCACGAATTATCCATGCACTACGGGCCAAGGATATTCGTGTTTTCACTAATGGTCATGATCATGCCAAACAACAATTTATTTTTGCACCCTTGGCCGAAGAGAACGCATGGTCATGATCATACCAACATCTGTCCATCAATGCACTATGGGCCAATGAGAATTTTTACCATATCATTTGTAACATTACGGGTCATGATTATATCGAATAATCCCTGGTCATCATCATACCAATCAACAGTCCATCTATGCACTACGACCAAAGATGACTTTTGTGACACCCCCAAAATAGGTATACATCACCCATCTTGAGTCGCCAAATACATGGTACAAAATTCAAATACAACTTAATTATACAACAATGCGTAAAAATACGACAAAACATATGTCAGAGTTTTAATACAAATATTGTCATCTAGACAATATCCACACTCAATTGAGTCCTCATTACATTTATTATCATACTATTTAATGTAATAGTGAGGACTACTAATGCTATTATCTAGACCATCACTCTGCTCCCCGACTAGTCCCCTCAAGTACGCTTCTCATTTCCTCAAGAGAACAATGAAAGTAAAAGGGTGAGCTCAACTAGCCCAAGAAGAAATATTATAACTAAGATAATACGTAATAAATTATCGTTAGCCTTCAATAGTGTTAAACCGATACAATATAACAAACATCAAGTTTAATCTGCAGCTGAATAAGCAATCCATTAAAAGAGTCAAGTAGAGAATAAAATCTACTATCTTTTATGATTTAAAAGGTTTTCATCACTTTTATCATCGGGACTCACTTTTTAAATAATCCATATCATCCTCGTACTACTACCAAGGATATTCATTAGTATCACAACCACAAATTATCCATGCACTACACGCCAAGGATATTCATGTATTCATCAATGGTCATGATCATGCCAACAATCATTCCCATCAATGCACTACGGGCCAACGAGACTTTTACCACATCATTTGTAACATTACGGGCCATGATTATACCGATTAATCCTCGGTAATAATCATACCAAGTCCATCTATGCACTTACAAAGCCACAAATGACTTTCAACATAATATAAACATGAGGATGATGACAATGATATAAGAATTCAATAAAACAAGTTCAAGAATTAATTTATCCAGAACTAATAACGCTCAAATTGTCAACATGATACTTCTTTGTAGAGTAAAATTCAAGAATGCTCGTAAGAATATTTCCATGAAAAGATATCGGATGAAACACAAATATCAAGGATATTCCACTAATTTCATGGAGTATAGAAGTTAAAACTTTAACCAACCGAGTATAATAAAGAATGGAATAACAAAAGAAATCACCGTGCATGCGATAGACCGCATGCATAAAAGTTATTCCAATGTAATAATAAATAATTCAACCAGTCATGCATAAACGCACGCATGTGATATTCCAATGTAATAATAAATAACGAGAACTGTGTCAAAGTAAATTAAGACCGATGATGTTCCAACGAAATATTAAATAACGGAACCAGTCATGCGTAAATGCACGCATGTGATGTTCCAACGTAATAATAAAGAATAGAATAACAGTAAGAATTTTACCATGTATGCGATATTGGCATGAGATATGTTATTCCAACGTAATGATAAAGAATGGAATAATGTAAGAATTTCACCAAGTATAGGGTAGATCACAGATATAAAGTTATTCCAATGTAATAAAAAAAATGGAATAATGTAAGTTCTCTTCATGAATACGAAAGAAATAATACCCCTTACCTTAGAACAAACCGGATATAGGAGTAGTGAAGTAGCGTAGAATACTTTTTCTTCTTTCTCTCTATAGTTTCTCTCTCTAGAGTTTCAAAGGAATTCGTAAGAAATAATGAAGGAATGAGCTTCTATTTATAGGAGAATGGACTCTAATAAGTAATTAATTCTAACGGTCCAGATTGATTTACTTTTTAAACTAGACGGTCCCGTATTGGTTTACTATAAAATATTTTAATAAAATAAAATCTTTTAAATAAAATATAATATATTTTATTTATAATCTAATAAAACGAATAACTTTATAAAAGTATTTTGTTTTATATAAAAAAAATTTACTATGCAAACACTATATGCACTACGCATTATGCATAATAAAATATAATATATTCTATTTATAGTCTAATAAAACGAATAACTTTATAAAAGTATTCTATTTTATATAAAAAGATTTTACTATGCAAAATACTATGCATAATAGAATATAATATATTCTATTTATAGTCTAATAAAACGAATAACTTTATAAAAGTATTCTGTTTTATATAAAAAACTTTTCTGTTTTATTACATTAATAATACTAATAAAACAAAACTTCGTCATCATTATTATAATTCACACTATTAATCGACCAGGTCATTCCCAAGAAAGAGGGGGCTTTCCAATAATGATTTCTCCCTATTGGCGCGCAATTAGGTGACTAAACCTCTCCTTGGAAGAACTTCTAGATATCGTTAATATTGCAAACAATAATATTAATAACTTCATCATCTCAATTATTAATTTAATAATATATAAAATATCGACAATAATTGAATCAAATAACGTGAGATACTATGCAACAATTACTGAAGCAATAATTGAACAAAATTGAGTGACTTCTCACGTAGCATCAATAATCAATACCGCTGTGCTACTATGCAACCACGCCAGACATCGCATTTTTTTACTACTGAGAGTAGTTCAACAGCTTTTAACGGTAAAACTTCCGTCGTTATTTTCATAAAAATATTTTTATCGCTTTCTCAATCCGACAATAATTCCATTAGGGGTCCACTCAATGATTGTCTCGTCATACTGCATTTAATATTCCATGTTAAAACGATTATTCCTCGACCAATCAAATATGATATAACAACTTGCATACTTTACAAAATTTATAACTATTATCCACAACTATAACATTATATCAAATTCATTACATAATATTCAAAAATGATAATTATAGAAAATTCATCTTTATTCATAAAAGTTGGGGTCTTACAATCTCCCTTCTTATGAAATTTCTCGCCTCGAAATTAGGGTACGACACACGGTATGTCGAAGAGGTAAGGATACCTTGATTTCATTTGATTCTAACTCCCGTGTCATTTCCTCAACATCGTGGTTCCTCCATAAAACTTTGACTTGAGGTATAATCTTGCGGCGTAGAATATGTTCCTTCTTATCCAAGATTTGAACAGAACCTCTTCATACGTTAAATCTTCCGCTATTTTGTCCGGTTCTAACTCAATAATGTTGTTCGGGTCTTTCACATATTTACGTAACATGGATATATGAAAAATGTTATGAACACGAGACATACTTGGCGGTAAAGCGAGTCTATAGGCTACAGTCCCTACTCGGTTGAGGATTAAAAATGGGCCAATGAATCGAGGATTGAGCTTTCCTCTCTTTCCAAATCTCGTAACTCCTTTCCATGGAGTAACACGTAACAACACATGATCTCCAATATCGAATTCCACGTCCTTTCGATAAAGATCAACATAACTCTTTTGTAGGTCTTGTGAGGTTTTTATACGTTGTCAGATCGTTTGAATCTTTTTCGTAGTCATACGTACCAACTCCGGTCCCAACAACATTGCTTCACCCACCTCATCCCAGCATACTAGAGAACGACACTTTCTTCCATACAACGCCTCGAATGGAGCCATGCCAATACTTGTTTGATAACTGTTATTGTAAGAAAACTCCACCAATGATAAGAACTTGTCCCAACTTCCCTTGAAGTCAAGGACACAGAGTCTTAATAAATCTTTAAGAATTTGAATAGTCCTCTCTGATTGTCTGTCCATCTGAGGATGATATGCCGAACTAAATCGTAAATTTGTGCCCATAGATTTTTGTAAACTTACCCAAAATCGTGAAGTGAATCTTGGGTCTCGATCAGAAACTATGGATACTAGCATACCATGCAATCTTACAATCACGTTTATGTACATACGAGCAAGACGTTCAAGTGTATAAGTTTCTTGTATTGGTAAGAAATGAGCAGACTTGGTCAATCTATCAACAATGACCCAAATTGCATCTATGCCCTGAGAAACCTTGGGAAGACCAGTAAAGAAATCCATGGTAATGTGCTCCCACTTTCATTCTGGAATTTTAAGTGGTTGCAATGGACCTTTTGGTACTTGATGCTCTGCCTTGACTTGTTGACAAGTTAAACACCTTGAGATAAACAAATATTATCTCTCTCTTCATATTGCCCCACCAAAATGTATGTCGAAGATCATGATACATTTTGGTACTCCCAGGATGGATTGCAAATGGTGTGTTGTGCGCCTCCATCATGATTTTATACTTTAACTCAAGATCGTTAGAAACACAAAGTCTGGAGTTAACTCGAAGTATTCCTTCTTCATCAATTCTTACTTTCAGTATAGCACCTTCTTGTACTTTCTTCCTCATATGCATCAGCTCCAGGTCTGTAGCTTGAGCAGCTTTAACTTTATCGATTAAAGTCGGTTCTACTCGTATATTCTCCATCATCACGTGGGTCCCTGGAGTCTTTATCTCTATCTCCATCCTTTGCAAGTTATACAAAATGGGCCTCTGCGTTGACAATATCGCACTCGTACCCGCATATGATCTTCTACTCAATGCGTCAGCTACCACGTTTGCTTTTCCAGGATGGTATTGGATGGTATGATCATAATCTTTCAACATTTCAAGCCAACGTCGTTGTCGCATGTTGAGTTCCTTTTGAGTGAAGAAATATTTGAGGCTTTTATGATCTGTAAAGATCTCCACTTTCTCCCCATACAAGTAATGCCTCCAAATTTTAAGTGCGAAAACAACAACTGCCAACTCTAGATCATGAGTAGGATAATTCCTCTCATATTCTTTGAGTTGTCGAGAGGCATAAGCTATGACTTTCCCATGTTGCATTAGAACACATCCTAACCCTTTGTCTGAAGCATCACTGTAGATGACAAATCCCTCCGAGCCAGATGGTATTGTCAGAACAGGTGCTAAAATGAGTCTTCTCTTGAGTTCTTGAAAACTCTTCTCACATTCCTCGTTCCAACCAAATTTTGTATCTTTCTAAGTTAGCTGAGTTAAGGGAGTAGAGATTCGAGAAAACCCTTCTACGAATCTCCGATAATAACCAGCTAAGCCGAGAAAGCTACGTATTTTGGTCACTGATTTAGGTTGCTCCCAGCTTTAAATAGCTTCAATCTTTCCTGGGTCAACAGATATTTCATGACTTGATACCACGTGCCCAAGGAATGCTACTTCCTCAAGTCAGAACTCACATTTCTTCAACTTGGCATAAAGCTTATATTCACGAAGCTTTTGAAGTATCAGCCTCAAGTGTTGCTCATGATCTTCACGGCTTTTGGAATAAATAAGGATGTCATCAATAAAGACGACCACAAAGTGATCCAAATATTCCTTGAATACTCGGTTCATCATATCCATGAAGGCAGCAGGAACATTAGTCAATCCAAAAGACATGACTAGGAATTCAGAATGCCCGTACCGAGTTCTGAAAGTCGTCTTTGGAATGTCATCGGTTATAATCTTTAATTGGTGATATCCGGAACGAAGATCAATCTTTGAAAAGAATTTGGCTTCTTGCAACTGGTTAAACAGGTCATCAATACGTACAATATTTATCTAGAAGGGGGGGGGGTTGAATAGATATTAAAATCTTTTCTTTATTTAAAGAATTTTTTGATAAAGCTTTGTAGCACAAATAAATTATTGTTTCTTTGAAATCCCTTTTTAGATAGCAAGTTAAAGAGAGAAAGACATTTATAGCGCTTATAAATAGATAATGACACGCTTGTTTTAAGTGGTTCGAGCACTCAAAGCTCCTAGTCCACTCTTCTACTCCTCGAGTAGAAATCCACTAAGGATGTCTTTTACACTTTCTCTCGAATCTCACAGATTCCTTCTGCATCAAATAGCCTAGGCACTTCTAAGTTCACTCTTGAACTCTTCAAGTCCAAAGAGACTTGCCTCTTCACAGCTTCACTTAGAACTCTTCAAGTCTTTCTAACTTGGAACTTCTTACTTCAAGAGATTGATAGTTGTTGAGTTGTGATTGAGGCTACTCAACAGCTTAAGCACTTGTTCGAAAGAACCGAGTAAATGAAAGCAAGCTTCTTCTTTTTCTCGCATCGTAGAGTTTATCGTTGAGTGTTCTTGTGCGCTTTTTGTTCAATACTTGCTTATCTCTCTCATGTGTCTCAGATTCTTTATATATGAGATCTTTGAAATCTATCCGCTGAAGTCATCTAATGAAGCATTAAATGCGCTTTAACATTTCGAGCCTCGATGGAGACATTTCAAGACATCTTCCTCAATTGCATTCGCCCACCGACACGACAGATCGCTTTCACCTAACACCTGAAAAGGTGTTTTCCTCTGCCCAATGGTCCTTTTCTTAGCTTCTTAAATACGTTCCTTTTGATCAATACTAAGGATATCTTTTGTACCATTGGGACTGGTGAGTGCTTCAACGTTCAAAACCCATTCCTCATTTGTTGGAATTTGTCTTCAAACAAAAGTTAGGGCTCGATGCTTCTGACACAAGGCAGATGACAATCTACTATCCATATCGTAGTGTCTTGTCATATTGGTGCTTTCACTTAAGAGAACACTACGATTTCTCGCAAGGATTTGCACACTACGATCTTTTCACTCGACGATCATCACTTGCTCGCCTAGCGATTCAACATTTCCGAGAGCACACTACGATCTCTCGAAAGCTTTCAAAAAACGCCCTGACCACTTACGATTTTTGAAGAGGTCCTTTAAGGCGTATACACTACGATCCGTTAAGCTTCTACGATCCTCGCCTTTAGCTTCTTCAAATCTGTTGATCAGCTTGATAGACTATGATTCTTGTTGAAGCCTATCTATACTTTTCAAGTCATGGATCAACCTAACATCTTTGATCTCTTTATCTATACATTCATTTATGGAATGATGAACACTTAAAAGCTAAGATCAACCTAACAAATTTGATCTATCACTAAGTCCTCAGACATATATTCTTTTAAGGACTTTACATATAATCATGATCATTTACTTTAAACATCAAATCAAGATATGCATTCTTCCAACAATCTCCCCCTATTTGATGTTGACATAACCAAGGAGATTTGTTGTCATGATTATCAAATTCTATATGCAGCTAAAAAGAAAGTAAATATGACTTAGTATTTCAAAGGAAAGAAATTGAAATTTCTAGAGAATAAGCATGAATTTATTGATGTATGAAGATAGATGTTACATTTCAATATGACTACATCAATAAGAAATAAAATTCAACTTATCTCTATTTCTTCTACTTTTTGCTTCTGAGGGTTTGCATATTCCTCAGCTCTCCTTTTTCTCGCATTGCTTCATCCCTTCCGCTAAGTCTTCCACCACTTGGGCTTAGTCTAGATTGTGATCATGCCTATTCATGAATGCAGGATCTCCAATTGGCATTCTTAGGCCTCGTTGTTGTTACCTCACGAGAGCCGGTCGTCAGCCCTAGACTCCTTAAAGGTCGAGCCATTAAAACTTCCCCACCGATCGATCGCTGAGTCTCGATGGTCGGATCGTGGAGTCTCGCCGAGTGATTCACCTTGCAGTGGGGATTCCTCGAGGCTTGAGTTTGGAATTGGCCTCGCCTCCGCCTCTTCCCTCCTCCTCGATCTCCTTTGCCTTTTATTCTCCCCTTTATGTCAAAGATCAAGGGTTCAATGTCTTCGAGAGAGGCGATTGACTCTCGGACAAGCTCGCTGAGTCGACTCGAGTTTGAGCAATGTCCTCACGATTCTCTTGGATCAAGGCATCGTAACGAGTTTCACGTCGTTGAAGAATGTCGAGGATGCTTCACCGCTTTCATTCGACCCATGGAGAAGTCTTGAAATTCTTTTCGATCGCAGCTTGAAGACTTTTGATGCTCTCAGATCATTAGATTGTTCTCGAGATTCTTGTGTTTTCTGTAATATCAAGACAAAGATCCCAATGCCTTTTAGTTGCAAGAAAGTGAATATCGTCCCTGTCGTTTTATGCTTTGAAGCATTTCTTTGATGATTTCTTTGAGCATTTTGGAGAGCTCAGAGCTTAGGGAGCTTGGAAGATTGTTTGCAGCATTGATCATTGATGTTAATCTTAACTGGATAAGTGCAGTATGATCTTCAAGACTCTCATCGAGCTCCTCGACTACTTTCACGTATATTGCCGACAATCACCTTTTGTGGACAATTCTGAAAGAATTTCATCCAGTTGGGGAAATTTTGAGGAGGGAGGTGATGTGCCTTTGAATTGATCTTGCAAAGAGTAGAGGGCAAGATCAAGATTGAAGAATTCGTTGCTGGATGAGGAGGGAATATCTGATGGAGGAGCCCGGGTTTGATGTTTAAGGTCAGGTGGCTCTACGATTTGAGGTGTAGACTCTACAATGGGGTTAGAGTCGATGATCGTAGAGATGATGGGATTTGGAAGCATTATGAGGTTGGTCACATTTGGTTCCTCAATTATGTAATTTTGGGATCCTCAGAATCGAAAATTGGTTTAGTGGATGAAGAATCACTTCCAACCATTTTGGGATTTCATAAAATTGATTGAATGAGGCTGATGGAAAGTGATTAATTCTGAAAAGAGTTGGGATAGATAGTACCTCAAGTTTATTCTTTGAGGAGGAACTGTTTGTGAGAAGCTTCGCAAAATTGAATCTCCCTGGAATCCATCACTAGCACCGAGATGGCTCGGATACTCTTTGAAACTCCGCAATATGTGATCCCAAGAGTTCGTAATTTGAGCTTGGTGGAAAGGCATCATAGGAAGATATGCAAATAATTGCTCATAGTTGGCTTTTCGCGCCCATCAATGCCTACAAACTATGATCTCGATCTCATCATCTTCTTCTCTGCTTTTCACCGGAGGATTCCATTATGTCAATGGCCTCATGATGTTCTTTTGCATTGGTTCTTCATCATCTCCCGCAGAAACCTCTTCTTCTCATTATGGGGGTATTATGAGCCTCCCCTCAAAGGTGATCATCCACTTGACGTATCATTAGTAGCCCCCTCACCGAGCACTTTCTATCATCTCCCCTCAATAGGTGTATCTTCTATCATCGATCTTTAGTGTCTCCCCTCACTGAGCTTTAATTATTTCGCTTTCATTTGTTGATTCCTTTTCAGCACCAATTCTTTTTCTTCCTCTTTAGTGCTTTCTCATCGACAAGAATATATTTCTCGACCAGCTTTTCTTCTCGCTTTTTTAGGTCGAGCCACAAACTTTTAAGGACTTTCTTCGCTTTTATCCTTCTTATCGCCCAAAATGTTTGTTGCAATACTTCCTTGTTTGATTCGGTCTCTACGATCGGCAGAGACTCTACGATCAAGAGATTGATGGCCTTTTTGGTCTTGTGGTCGATTTTATTCTTTTTCAAAGAATTGAGATATGGTTTCTTTATCTTCTTCTTCGCTTTTTACCTTCATTGTTGTTTTTTTCTAGGATCCTTAGAGTCTCAATGTCCGAGGACTCTACTGGCTTATCGGTAGAGTGGATCCTCGAGGTTCTTCTATAGTTCGCTTTCAGCTTTCCTTTTCCTTTTGCTTTTTCTAATTAAAGCAATGGGCTCTTCCTCGTTAGCTTCTTCTTCTTCTTCTTCTTCTTCGACAATGACAACCGGCATGTTCCCCGCACTTCGATTCCTTTATTTCACCAGCTTCTTCCACTAGATTCGTATATCATCTTCACATTTTTAAATCGGATTCCTTTTCCGCTTTTCAAATAATTGTCGGGTCATTCGACGATTTGATTGATGGTTTCTCCTTCATCATCCTCAATTAAGTCACCAAGAGCAAATTTCGTAGGATAATGCTTATAAATCGTCTGTAGAGCATCTTCTGTGAGCTCTTTGTTTTCTTTGAGCCGATTAACCACTTCCCAATCCATTCAAGTAATAGAGCCCCATAGTTAAGTTGTATTTTATAACATATGGCGCATGAGTTTGAGTTGTACCTCATTCACAGAGTCATGACCGAGCTCTTACAACATATACATTTTCCAACAATATCGCCTAGAAACTCATACCTCTGGAAACTCCTTCTTCTTGATCCTTCGACAGAGGGTGATTTCTTGTGATGCATCTTCTTGAGACCCTTATGGAAGTCTATGCCATCTAAGGACTGATACCCTTCCGATTTGAGACCTAGGGCTAGATTGATGTCCTCACTTTTTAGTCCGATTTGGACGCTCCTTGACTTTCGCAGTTGATGGTGTTGTTTTCAAATACCCCTGCTATTGTAGAACTCTTTTACCAAATTTTGGGTAGATCAATGTGTCCGCACTCCAAGGCTTCTTCGAGACCTCGCCTTCTTCTTCGTAAGTTACAACGCCTTGTGAAATTGGGGTTCAAATTGATTTAAACTCACAAAACAGAGTCTCAGAGTCGAGATAACACCGAAAGTCGCCATTGATTTCTTTGCAGAAGTGAGACCGATCGAGCTTGCTATCGATTTAGGGTTTCGCTTGAGAGAGGAAGAGAGAGATGATCTTTTGAACTTCAGATTTCAAAAAGACGATTTCAATTTGTACTTGTAACTTCCCTCTCTCTATTTTGCTTAGTGGGACAGGTGTCAAATTTTGCTTGGCTCTACGAATTTTGACAGAGAAGGATTGTACTGAATTGCCCTTAACTTCTTCTGAGCTAATGTATTCTTCAGTGGGACTACGATCGTTGAGATGGTCCTTGGAATCGCCGAGTCTGTTCTACCATCATCGAGTCTCGTAGTAGTAGTCGCCGTGTCTCGAGTTGTAAACGAGAGTCCGAATCGCGATCATCGAGTCCGACTAGCAATCGTAGAGTCCGGTCAAGTCCTTGTGATGAACTTTTTTGACTTAGCATTCTTCTTAGATTAAGGTAGCTCGTGAAGGGCCAACCTCATTGATTGTATCAAGGGTCGTTTGTCCTCGAGGTTACTTATCGTAGAGATTGCTTTGATTTATGCTTTGATCATCATAGGGTGCTCCTTTGGTTTTGTTGATGTAGCTCGCTATCGCTGAGAGTCTCGCACTACACGATCGCTGATTCTCGCTCAAATGCTCATTGAACTTCAGCTCAAAGCTCGCTGAGTTTTATGACACTTTGCTCTACGATCGTGGACTTCCTTTGATCATGTCTTTGATTTCTAACATAGCCCTTAAATCAGATGGTTAGCACAAACTAGAGCACAATATTTCATGTTTGCAAGTTAAGCATGCCTAGCTCACTTATCAATTTGTTGAATCTGGATTCATCTAGAGGTTTTGTAAAAACATCGCTAAGTTGATTTTCAAGAGGGATATATTGTAAAGATATAGTTCCATTTTGTACATGATCCCTAATGAAGTGATACCTTATTTCTATATGCTTAGTCCTAGAATGCATGATGATTATGAGTTATAGCAATTGCACTTGTGTTATCACAATGAATAGGTATGGATTTGAATTCAAACCCATAATCTGCTAGTCGATTTTTCATCCATAGATCTCGAGCACAAAGAATCGCCAAAGAAGAATGTATTCAATTTCCGCAATTGAGGTAGATATCGAGTTTTGCTTCTTACTAAACCAGACACACAAGTCTCATTACCTAGTAGTTGACAAGTGCCATCGGTACTTTTTTCTATCTATTTTGCAATTTCGCAAAATCAAAGATCTGTGTAACTCGTTAGCTCAAACGAGGATTCCTTGGGATACCAAAGCCCTGTGTGGGGTGTACCTTTCGAGGTACCGAAAAATCCTCTTTACAAAGCAGCTTAAATGAGATTCTTTAGACAAGCCCGAAATCTAGCACAAATGCATGTTGCAAACATTATATCCGGTCTCATCGCGTAAGAGATATAAAAGAGAGCCTATCATACCTCTCGTATTGAAGTTATATCAATACTTTTACCTTTTTCATCTTTGTCAAGCTTGGTCATAGGAGCAATTGGGGTTTTCATGGGAGAGGTCGACTCCATGCCATACTTCTTAAGTAAGTCTTTAATGTACTTGGCTTGGTTGATAAAGATTCCTTCATCACCGCTTTTACTTAAATCCAAGGAAGAAGTTCAAATTTCACCCATCATGCTCATTTCAAACTTGCTCGCATAAGCTTGAGAATCTTTTGCATAACTTTTCATCAAGAGAACCAAAGATAATATCATCAACGAAATTTGAACTAATAGACCTTATCTTTATGCTTTCTAAGAAATAGTGTGGTATCTACTCTACCTCTAAAGAATCCATTTTCAATAAGAAAGTTAAATGAGTGTTTCATACCATGCTCTGTGTGCTTGCTTAAGACCATATAAGGCTTTGTCTAATCTAAAACATAATTAGAAAGAGATGGATTGATGAAACCCGGAGGTCGCTTCTACATAGACTTCTTCTTGAAGTTCACCATTCAAGAATGCACTTTTGACATCCATCCGAAGACTTTGAACTTCATGTGAGCAAAGAAAGGCAAGGAATATTCTCGATGGCTTCTAGTCCGCAACAGTAAATGTCTCATCATAGTCAATGCCTTCTTCCCGAGAGTAGCCCTTGGCCACTAGTCTAGCCTTATTCCCGGTTATCACCCCATCTTCATCCATCTTGTTTCAAGACCCACTTGGTTCCAATTATAGATGGTTCTTTGGTCTTGGAACCAATCTCCATACTTTGCTTCTCTCTAACCGATTAAGTTCTTCCTCGCATGGCCTCTATCCACCGAGTCTTCCATAGCATCCTCTATCTTCTTTGGTTCTATTTGAGATAGGAAGCTTAGATAGAAGCATTCATTTTGAGTAAAGCAAAATTTTGTTTTGACTCTCAGATTCGGATCTCCAATGATTAGATCTTGAGTGTGATCTCTAGCCCATCTCGCTTCCTGTTGGGACGCCGCCTATGCCTTCTTGTCTTAGATCTTCAAGATCTATTTCTTCTTCTTGATGTGGAGGCTCGTTGTCCGCATAGGCCTCTCTCTACGATCTCATTCCCTCGCTTCAACGATTTCACTGCGCCGGTACTACGATCGTAGTATTGAGCTCGACGACCTCGCTCAGAGTGTCCAAACTCGTTAGTCAGTGTCTTCGAGGCATTGTTTTGTCTAAGTCTGTTTCATCAAATATGATGTGAATCGAGACTTCAACACTCAAAGGTCTTCTTTGTTGAACACTCAGTAGGCCTTACGTCTGTGGGCATATCCAAGAAAGATTCCTTCATCTGATTTTGGTTGAAACTTTGTCAAGTATTGCTTTCCATTGTTGAGAATGTAGCATGTACACCAAGACATGAAAGTAGTCGACACTAGGTTTTCTTCCTTTCCACAGTTCATAGGAGTCTTCTTAATCGTAGAGTGTATGAGTGATCTGCTCGAGTATAACATGCAAGGTTGATCGCTTCGCCTGTAAGTACTCAGCAGATGAGTCAGTCCGCTAGTAGAGTCCTTCCAAATTCTATTAATGTTCTCGTTTTTCTCTCCGCAACTCCATTTTGTTGAGGAGTTCGTGGAGCTGAGAAGTTGTGACTGATGCCATTGTCAGAGCAGAATTGGTCCATTTTTGAGAAGTCAAATTCTCTACCATGATCACTCCTTATAGCCTTGATTTTCTCTCCTTTCTCGCTCATCACAAGCTTGAACATTTTGATCACCGGGAGCTTGTCTCATCTTTTGAGGTTAGAAAGAACACCCATGTAAATCGGGTGAAGTCATCGACTACGACCGTAGTATCTCTTTCTCCAAGACTTGTTGTTGAATTGGCCCAAAAGATCCATGTGTAGTACTTGAAAGGCTTGTCAATTGAATTGACAGCTTTGCTTTTGAAATGTGCTTCTCGTCCGCTTCCCAAGTCGATAGTGCATTGCAAGGCCTTTCTTTAACGGTTGAACTTTGGTAGTCCCGCAACTAGATCTTTTGAAGCTAATTTGGACATACTTTTGAAGTTGAGATGAGATAATCTTCGATGCCATAGCCAAATTTCATTTCTTCGATGATGCTTTAGCCGTAAAGCATATTGTCTCGTCTCCCGAGCTTAGTTGTCCAAGATTTACCGTGAGACATTTCCTTCTCTTGTTCCGGCTAGTTTTATCAGCAGATGTCTTCGTGTCTCTGACTTTTACATTGATTGTTGAGGAATGTTACTTGATGACCCTTTTGTCGCAGAGTTGGCTAATGCTTAGAAGATTGTGTTGTAGTCCTTCCACATAGGCCACTTTCACCGAATGATACCGCACCATTTCCAAATTGACCCATATCCTCTTGTTTTTGCCATAGCCATTGTCTCCAAAATGACCGAGGGACCCTCCTTCTCTATGTAGTTAGATAATGGGCTTTATTTCCAAATATGTGTCTTGAACATCCACCGCCCAAGATACCAAAGTTGTGTTCGTGGAGCTCCTTTCCCGAGGTAACATTAAACCTTCATTTTGGTACCCATACTTGCATGGGTCCTACTATGTTAGTATTCTTTGGGGACCCAAATCTACTTGATTTTGGGTCTCATATGCATGGAATTATAATGACAATTTGCAACCTTGTGGCTAACTCTCAGAAAGACACAAAACATTTGATATGATGCATGTTAGTGTGTGTGTGTGAAAGTTCTTCCTCCATTTAGACTTTATGGGTTATTTGTCATCATCCTCGCTAGGTCGATATATTCCTTCCATGTGTTCTCTTGTTTCATTATTTGTGAGGAGTGTATCTTACTTCTACCGTATCTTCCGGGTTGGTTCGTAGAGTTGATTTTATTCGACTCTCACGATCCTTCGAGGTCGATGAGTAGTAGCTAGATTACTCTTCTTTTTCTCAAACCTAGACCAAAGATGAGATCCCTTACTCCTGGAAATATGAATTGAATCACCAAGGTGGTTTCGACAGCTTATCCTTCCGTGAGGATTTCACAAATATAATGCCTCTATTGAAATTTGAGACATTACCAAAGTTAGTTTCCTTTGCTTTTTCCACACACGACTCGAGGTAGATTCCCCAAAGCCTAACCCTGTTTATCGTAGACACTTCTCCGTTTGAGATTAAGGAGTCCATGGATGAAGAGGATTTATTCCATGTAGAGACTATCTTTTCTAGATCCTCAATCTTAGAGGTTAGACTAGACTCTCTTTTTGAGCACCGAGCTCATTTGTTTGTCTTAAAGAGCTTATTCTCGCCTTTTCAACTTGGAGAGAGAATCAAGATCGAGAAGGACTGCTTCAGCCTTCTTGAACCTTTTCTTTCTCCTTTGAAGAAGAGAATAGTCTTTAGACGTAACTCTAAACCACTTCATGTATTGATGCGATCGATGTTATGCCATGTAATGCAGTTCTAAGGTCATCAATATCTACATCGAGAGAGTTGAAGTCAAATACCTCATCGATACTTACTTCATGTATGTGGAGTTCTGCTTTATCCTTTGCATTTTTGGCCATCAAAGCAGATTAGCCATTTGAGGATCTTCATCGCCTCCAGATTCTCGAGTCGAGTCATTATCGAGTCACTCCACGATCCTCCAACTACAAGGCCTTTGTCTTTCTTTTACCGCCTTTTGTTGCCTTTGTATTCCTTCTTTGCATGTGATTTCTTCTCGAGTTCTTCTCTCGAGAGGTTTGTTGCAGCTGGCAATGATGAAGTGACCAGTTTTTCGCAGCTTGTAGCATAGGTCATTCATTTGCTCCTCGGTCATTGAAGTTGCCAACTTTCTTTGCTTCATTGGTTTTGCCGTGTCTCATGAATCTTCTTAGTCTTTTAACCAAAGATTGCAAAGTCCTCATCATCATCTTCATCGTAGTCGTAATCAACTTCAAAGTTGATTTTGGAGGTGTTTTTGGTTACTTTGAGAGCAACACCTTTGTCCTTCTTTCTTCCTTCGCATAACGCTTTCGCTCAGGTCACTCCAGCCAGACGACGAGGAGGTTGCCATATAACCGCTGAATAATCATTTCATGTAGATTCTTTGATTCTCTAATGGCAAAGTGGTTTTGGCATCCCACTTGCTTGGTAAAGCTCTCATGAACTTTATGATCGATCTTTGTTTGATAGATCTTCCATAGGCTCGTAGAGAGTCGAGCGTAATATTGAATCTCTCGATGTAGCAGTTGACGTTTCTCTCCTTGAACATGAGCAAACATCTCATATTGTTGAGTCAAGAGAGATTGTTTGTTTTCTCCGACTTCTTCTTCTCCTTCATGCATAATGAGTAGTGGCTTCCCAAACCTCCTTTGTTTGTTTTGCAAATGACCACGCTTTCAAATAGATCATCTTCTAATGATTGAAATAAGATGTTCTTGGCCTTTTTTGTCAAGCTCGACAGCTTCTTCTCGCTCTCCGTCCATTCTCCTTTGACCTTAATCAGACTTCTGTTTGGGTCATCTCAGAGTTGGTGCAAGCTTTGTAGGAACGTAGGGCCCATTTTGAATAATTTCAAATAGATCTTCATCTATTGAATCCATGTAAGCTTGCATCCTAACCTTCCAGCTAGCAAATTTATCTTTGTTGCACATAGGTGGCTTCACGCCTCCTCCAGCCTTTTTGATTCGCTTGGTAAGTGTGCCATTGATCTACTCAAGCTTTGTAGGTCAGATTATAGAACCCGCTTCGATACCAATTGTTAGTTCCTCAAGGCACAATAGTTATCTAAAAGGGGGGGGAATAGATATTAAAATCTTTTCTTTGTTTAAAGAATGTTTTGATAAAGGTTTGTAGAAAGACAAATGAATTATTGTTTCTTTGAAATCCCTTTTGATAGCAAGTTAAAGAGAAAGTAATACAGCTATAGTAGCTTATAAATAAATACACAACATTGTTTTTAAGTGGTTCGAGCACTCAAAGCTCCTAGTCCACTCTTCTACTCCTTGAGTAGGAAATCCACTAAGGATGTCTTTTACACTTTCTCGAATCTCACAGATTCCTTCTGCATCAAAGAGCCTAGGCACTTCTAAGTTCACTCTTGAACTCTTCAAGTCCAAAGAGACTTGGCTCTTCACAGCTTCACTTAGAACTCTTCAAGTCTTTCTAACTTGGAACTTCTTACTTCAAAGAGATTGATAGTTGTTGAGTTGTGATTGAGGCTACTCAAATGCGCTTAAGCACTTGTTCGAAAGAACTCG
Organism: Panax ginseng; assembly: GCA_020205605.1. Taxonomy (NCBI): domain Eukaryota; kingdom Viridiplantae; phylum Streptophyta; class Magnoliopsida; order Apiales; family Araliaceae; genus Panax; species Panax ginseng. The sequence goes on from CM035137.1 coordinate 35,868,500, forward strand.
AGTAAATTGAGCAAGCTTCTTCTTTTCTCGTGATCGTAGAGTTTATCGCTGAGTGTTCTTGTGCGCTTTTGTTCAATACTTGCTTATCTCTCTCATGTGTCTCAGATTCTCAGATATATGAGATCTTTGAAATCTATCCGCTGAAGTCATCCGATGAAGCATTAAATGCGCTTTGACATTTTGAGCCTCGATGGAGACATTTCGCACACATCTTCCGAATTGCATTCTCGCCCACCGACACTGGCAGCATCGCTTTTTTCACCTAACACCCGAAAAGGTGTTTTCCTCTCGCCTAATGGTCCTTTCTTAGCTTCTTGAATACGCCTTTTGATCAATACTAAGGATATCTTTTGTACCGTTGGGACTGGTGAGTGCTTCAACATTCAAAACCCATTCCTCATTTGTTGGAATTTGTCTTCAAACAAAAGTTAGGGCTCGATGCTTCTGACACAAGGCAGATGACACTCTACTATCCATATCGTAGTGTCTTGTCATATTGGTGCTTGCACTTAAGAGAACACTACGATTTCTCGCAAGGATTTGCACACTACGATCTTTTCCCTCGACGATCATCACTTGCTCGTCTAGCAAATTCATCATTTCTGAGAGCACACTACGATCTCTGAGTTAGCTTCGACAAACGTCTGGACCACTCTATGATTTCTGAAGAGGTCCTTTAAGGCAGATACACTACGATCTGTTAAGCTTCTCACGATCCTCGCCTTTAGCTTCTAAACTGCTGATCAACTTTTGATAGACTATGATTCTTGTCAGCTTCATCTATACTTTTCAAGTCATGGATCAACCTAACATCTTTGATCTCTTTATCTATACATTCATTTATGGAATGATGAACACTTAAAAGCTGAGATCAACCTAACAAATTTGATCTATCACTAAGTCCTTGTACATATATTCTTTTAAGGACTTTATATATAATCATGATCATTTACTTTAAACATCAAATCAAGATATGCATTCTTCCAAGCTCAAATGCAAATATTTTCAATGAAATAAGATCGGCCAGTAATGTGAGGTACCGATTTGAACCAAACAAGACTTATAAACAGTGGATGTAATGAAGATTTCTCCCAATGGAGTTTCAACAGATAAGTCAAAGTCTAATTTCTTCGGAGTCAAATTTAAACGTTGAGCGCAAGTAGGAGAAATAAAAGAATGGGTAGAACCGCTATCAAATAAGGTATAAACCTTGCTAGAGTTTATGATAAGCTTACCCGTGATGACCTCATTCGGGTTCCTTGCTTTCTGGGAGGTCACGACAAACGCCTCTCCTTGCACTCTTGGCTTTGACTTTTACGGGACGCCCTTTGGTGCCTCCATCCTAAATTTGAACTTGTCTTCTATGAACAACAAAATCGGGCTAGGTGACCTTCTCTTCCACAATTATAACATGCTTTGACGGCATCGCGCGCTTTGGACCGATGTGTCCTCCCTCGCATTTGAAGCATATGATAGGTGGTCGTTCTCCTTCCTTAACAACGGGTCTTTGGTCTTTGACGCCTTTTCCATCATTGTTGAATCTCCTCTTCTTTAAATGTCCATTCTTATTATTTTGGCCATGATTACCACCGAAGTGGTTACCATTTCTGGCATGTTGATTCCCTCCACGTTTGTTGTCACCGCTTCGATGACTGCTACCACTGGTATTATAGACTTGTCGGCTGCTCTCTCTTGGTTGGGTTGACTCATTATCGCGCTCCAATAACTGAGCACTATTCACAACATCTGAATACAAACACAGTTTATGAGAGATAAGGTATTGACGTATCGTAGGTTTCAAACCTCTTAGAAACATCCACGTCATTCTCTCCTCATTATCAACCAAGTGGGACGCAAACCGAGACAACTCGGCAAACTTAGCTTCGTACTGCACCACAGTCATATTATTTTGCTCAAGCTTGATGAACTCCACCTCCTTCATGTGACGAATACTTTCGGGAAAGTACTTGTCGTTGAATAATTCTTGGAACTTCTCCCAAGTCATCTTCAATGCGGCAGGTTGAGTACGTTTTACAGATTTCCACCAGTAATCTGCATCTGCACGCAACATGAAGGTGGCAAAGGGAACCTTTTGCTCCTCGGAGCATCCCAAGACATCAAATATCTTGCGATCTCTTTATCCACGCCTCCGCCTTAAGTGATTTTGGCTCTCCAAAAACTCGATGGTCCCAGCCTTGAACTCATGAATGATGACCGTCCGAGAGTTTCCAGTGTTTCCACCTGCATTTTGTACAGGAGCCGCTCTTTCCTGATGTTGCATGAATTGCATAAAGCCTCTGAACATTCCATCGTTCATCATCTGGTTAGTGTTGTTGTTTGCTTGAGGATTGTCGCCTTTCTGACGCACATTATCCTGATTATTGATCTGTGGAGACTCAACGGTCTCCTGTGCTCCATTGCTAATCTCAACATTCTCGTATGCCATTTTCAAATACTACAACAAAACAAAGGTTAATTGACATGCAATATATTATCCCTATACTCTGACTGACCAATTAAATGTCAAATAAACTTAGGTAGGTCATACTAGCGAAGGAATTCCACGTCTCTCCCCTCCTAGTTCTTGTCTCACATCTCATCCAGGGATCATATCCCTAAGCTTTGATACCAACTGTGACGCCCCCAAAATAGGTATACATCACCCATCTTGAGTCGCCAAATACATGGTACAAAATTCAAATATAACTTAATTATACAACAGTCGTGTAAAATACGACAAAACATATGCTGTGAGTTTTAATACAAATATTGTCATCTAGACAATATCCACACTCAATTGAGTCCTCATTATATTTATTATCACACTATTTAACGTAATAGTGAGGACTCTTAATGCTATTATCTAGACCGTCACTCCGCTTCCCGACTAGTCCTCGCTACGCTCTCATTTCCTCAAGAGAACAATGAAAGTAAAAGGGTGAGCTCAACTAGCCCAAGAAAAAATATTATGACTAAGATAATACGTAATAAATTATCGTTAGCCTTCAACAAAGGTTAAACCGATACAATATAACAAACATCAAGTTTAATCTGCTGACAAAATAAGCAATCCATTAAAAGAGTCAAGTAGAGAATAAAATCTACTATCTTTTATGATTTAAAAGGTTTTCATCACTTTTATCATTTGGGACTCGACAATAAATAATCCACATCATCCCCGCACTACGACGCAAGGATATTCATTAGTATCACAACCACAAATTATCCATGCACTACGGGCCAAGGATATTCGTGTATTCATCAATGGTCATGATCATGCCAACAAGTGTCTATCAATGCACTACGGGCCAATGAGGACTTTTAACACATCATTTGTAACATTACGGTCATGATTATACCGATTAATCCCCATTATAATCATACCAAGTCCATCTATGCACTACTGAGCCACATATGACTTTCAACATAATATAAACATGAGGATGATGACAATGATATAAGAATTCAATAAAACAAGTTCAAGAATTAATTTATCCAGAACTAATAACGTCCAAATTGTCAACATGATACTTCTTTGTGAGTAAAATTCAAGAATGCTCGTAAGAATATTTCCATGAAAAGATCTTGGATGAAACACAAATATCAAGGATATTCCACTAATTTCATGGAGTATAGAAGTCAAAACTTTAACCAACCGAGTATAATAAAGAATGGAATAACAAAAGAAATCACCGGCAATGCGATAGATCGCATGACAAAGTTATTCCAACAAAATAATAAATAACGGAATTGGTCAAGAAAACGCACACACGTGATATATCCAACAGAATAATAAATAACGGAACCAGGTCAGGCAAAATTCGCACCGATAGGATGTTCTAACGGAATAATAAATAACGAAACCAGGTCATGCATAAACGTACAGACATGATGTTCTAACAGAATAATAAAGAATGGAATAACAGAAGAATTTTACCATATATGCAAGATTACTTAGCATGTATGAGTTATTCAACATAATGATAAAGAATGGAATAACGAAAAAAATTCACCAAGTATAGGGTAGATCACAGATACTGAGTTATTCTAACAGAATAAAAATAATGGAATAACAGAAGTTCTCTTCATGAATACGAAAGAAATAATACCCCTTACCTTAGAACAAACTGGATATAGGAGTAGTGAAGTAACAAAATACTTTTCTTCTTTCTCTTTATAGTTTCTCTCTCTAGAGTTTCAGTGAATTCGTAAGAAATAATGAAGAAATGAGCTTCTATTTATAGGAGAATGGACTGAATAGTAACTAATTCTTGAACGGTCCAGATTGATTTACTTTTAAACGGACGGTCCAGATTGGTTTACTATAAAATATTTTAATAAAACAAAATCTTTTAAATAAAATATAATATATTTTATTTATAATCTAATAAAATGAATAACTTTATAAAAGTATTCTGTTTTATATAAAAAGATTTTTACTATGCAAACACTATGCAAGCACTATGCAAATACTATGCATAATAAAATATAATATATTCTATTTATAGTCTAATAAAACGAATAACTTTATAAAAGTATTATGTTTTATATAAAAAGATTTTACTATGCAAAATACTGTGCATAATAGAATATAATATATTCTATTTATACTCTAATAAAACGAATAACTTTATAAAAGTATTCTGTTTTATATAAAAAGCTTTTCTATTTTATTACATTAATAATACTAATAAAACAAAACTTCGTCATCATTATTATAATTCACACTATTAATCGACCAGGTCGTTCCCAGGAAAGAGGGGGCTTTCCAATAAGGATTTTTCCCTATTAATATTGCAAATAATAATACTAATAACTTCGTCGTCTCAATTATTAATTTAATAATATATAAAATATCGAAAATAATTGAATCAAATAACGTGAGATACTATGCAACAATTCTCGAAGAATAATTGAACAAAATCGGTGACTGACTTCTCACGTAAGCATCAATAATCAATACCGTGTGCTACTATGCAACCACGCATATTACTGTACTTTTACTACCGAGTACTCAACAGTTTTAACGGTAAGACTTCCGCCGTTATTTTCATAAAAATATTTTTATCGTTTTCTCAATCCGACAATAATTCCGTTGTTGGGTCCACTAATGATTGTATCTTCGTACGAATATTCCATGTTAAAACGATTATTCCCCGACCAATCAAATATTATATAACAACTTGCATACTTTGCAAAATTTATAACTATTACCCACAACTATAACATTATATCAAATTCATTCCATAATATTCAAAAATGATAATTATAGAAAATTCATCTTTATTCATAAAAGTTGGGGTCTTACATATGATATCTACTATCTTCTATGATTTAAAATATTATCATCAATTTTTATCGCTGAGACTCAACTTAATAAATAAATCACATCATCGAATCATCCCTGCACTACGAGCCAAGGATATTCATTAAATCATCAATGGTCATGACTATATCGAATAATCCCTGGTCATAATCATACCAAAAATTGTCCATCAATGCACTACAGGCCACTGAGGACTTTTACCACATCATTTATAACATTCCAGGTCATGATTATACCGAATGATCCCTGGTCATAATCATATCAAGTCCATCTATGCACGTAAGCCAAAGATGACTTTCATCACAATATAAGCATGAGGATGATGACAATGATATAAGCATTAATCAAACGAAAACAAGGATAAATATTAAAGACTTTAAATTTATCCAAATATTATCAATCACTTAATAAACTCATAATCTAATATTATTAATATTATAATAATATTTTAATCACTTCTTAAACTTATAAATAATTTATTTCAATTGTTTAAACTTTACCAAATAATGCATTTAATCATTCAAAAATGCCATACTCATAAGATTTCATCACCAATGATCAAATCCCTCATAAAAAATTTGCATATACCCTATATAGGATTCCCAAGCCATAAAATCCTATTTTCCAATTTTGTTACTTCACATAACATATTTAATTCATTTACTCATAACTAGTTCATTTTCATGAAAATACCAAAGCAGTCCCAAAAATATTTCTTTTACGGGATTTAGCGAAATATAGTCCCATATTGAACATATATTTTTCTCGAATTTTTAAAATTCATTTACTATTTTCATATGGCCAAAATCTAGCGAATATTTAGACATTTATCATAAATTGTACTTTTGTCCAAAAATTCCAAAATTTATAGGGTATAATCCTGTTATATACATGTACTCCCAATAAAAAAATTCATCAATTTTGGAGTTAACCACAAAGTGTTATAGGGTTTACTTTTAAAATAGTCTTTTCCCATAAAATCCATAACTCTTAATCTACACATCCAAAAATCGCCATTGTTGGACACAATCTAGAAAACTCATCAAACTATCATTTCAAATTTTTCCAGAATTTTTGAGGGTTAGAAAAATTACGAAACTGCAAATGGATTTTCACCCGCCATGCGGTAATCCACGTAGACAGATCATTTCCAAAATTTAATAAGGAATGAATACAAAGGATCATTAACCATGCATGTGGTAATCCACATGCCAGTTTATTCCAATGAATAATAAAAATGGAATAATGTAAGAATTCACCATGCATGCGATAGAATCGCGCAGATGAGTTATTCCCAACGTATAATAAAGAATGGAACCGTGTCATGCAGTAATCCGCGATGCAGGATATTCTAACGAATAATAAAGAATGGAACCAGTCATGCTTAATCCACACGCATGTGATATTCCAACAAAATAATAAAGAATGGAATAACAACGAAATTCACCAGTGCGTGCGATAGATCGCATGCATGAGTTATTCCAACGAATAATAAAGAATGGAACCAGGTCATGCGTAATCCGCACAGACAGGATATTCCAACATAATAATAAAGAATGGAATAACAGAAAAATTTTATCATATATGCGGTACTTCGCATAGACTGGTTATTCCAACAGAATAATAAATAGTGGAACCAGGCCATGCGTAATCCGCACAGACAGGATATTCTAATAGAATAATAAAGAATGGAACCAGGTCATGCGTAATCCGCACAGACAGTATATTCCAACAGAATAATAAAGAATAAAATAACAACAGAATTCACCAGGCATGCGATAGACCGTATAGACAAGTTATTCTAATAGAATAATAAAGAATGGAACCAGGTCATGCGTAATCCGTACAGACAGGATATTCCAACATAATAATAAAGAATGAAATAACAAAGAATTCACCATGCATGCGATAGACCGCACAGACAGGTTATTCCAACAAAATAATAAAGAATGGAACCAGGTCTAGCATAATCCGCACAGACAGGATATTCCAATAGAATAATAAAGAATGGAACAACAGAAGAATTTCACCATGTATGCGGTACTTCGCATAGACAGGTTATTCCAACATAATAATAAAGAATGGAATAATAGAAGCTCTCTTCATGAATACTGAAGAAAAAATACCCTTACCTTAGAAGAAATCGGATATTGGAATAGTGAGGTAGTGACTTCTCTTCTTCTTTCTCTTTATAATTTCTCTCTATAATAATTGCTCTAAAGCTTTAGTGAATTGGTGAGAAATGAAGGAAGAATGAGCTTCTATTTATAGAAAAATATAGTTTTGATAATTGCACGCGTTTGGGGCTCGAAATATTACATGACAATACCTCCAACTTTTCTTTCATTTTAATTTAGTCCTGCAAGTATTATCAAACTTGCACCACCTCCCCTAATAGTAAATAATGTGAATCAATAGTTCAATCATGTGAATCAATAGTTATAATCATGTGAAAATACGAATTACAGTATAGTACCTCCATTTTAACTTAGTCATGCCAGTATTATCAATCTTGCACCAACTCCCCTAATAGTACAAGAATATGATTCAATAGTACACACATGTGAACAAATAGTTATATAAGCATGTGAATTACTAGCAATTAATTACTCATTTATCTGATTAATTACCCAATTTATCAATATAACCCCAGACATCAATTATCCTCGGAATAGATGTCGATTTCCACTAGCACTAATAATCTCAACACAATGGAACTATTAAATTCATCTTTAATCAACACAAACTTATTCATCATTAATAATATAACTCACAATATTTAACAATCAGGTCGTTCCCAGGAAAGATGGGGCTTTCCGATAAGGATTTCTCCTTATTGGCGCGTAATTAGATGACCAAACCTCTCCTTGACAAAACTTCTAGACATTGTAAATATTGCAATTTAATAATATGAATAACTTTGTCGTCTCAATTATTGATTTAATAATATATAAAATATTATGCAGATGATATTGTGACAATAATCGAATCAATAATATGAGAGATATGATCGGCAATTCTTCAGAGCAATAATTGAGTATAAGCGAGTGACTTCTTACGTAAGCATCAATAATCAATCATGCCATGCTACTATGCAACCACGCCAGATTCTTTTACTTTTACTACCAGTAGTTCAACAGCTTTAACGGTAATATTTTCGTAGTTATTTTTATAAAAGATAATTACATCGTTTTCTTTTACTACGATAATACTTCCGTTATTGGGGTCCACTAATGATTGTCTTGAGTCATTTGGATATTCCCAACCAAACGAATATTTTATAACAACTTGCATACTTTGCAAAATTTATAAATATTACCCACAACTATAACATTATACCAAATTCACACCATAATATTCAAAAAAAATATTTTGAGAAATTTAAATCTTTATTCATAAAATTTGGGGTCTCACAACTTTCATCACAATATAAACATGAGGATGATGACAATGATAAAAGAATTCAATTAAATGAAAGCAATGATAAATTTTAAAGATTTATAATTTAATTTATCCAGAATTCAATAATATCCAAGTTGTTAACATGATACTGCTTTGTGAAGTAAAATTTAAGAATAATATTGTATCAAAAATGATTTAGAACGAAAAGAAATCAATTTTTTTCATGAATAGTACTCTGGGTGAATAGTACCCGAGTGAATAGTACTTCGGGAATAGTACTTTATGAATAGTACTTTATAAATAGTACTTCGTGAATAATACCCCGTGAATAGTACTTCATGAATAGTATCGTATTTATAAATAGTATCGTATTTATAAATAGTACCGTATTTATGAATAGTACTCATGAATAGTACTTCGTGAATAGTACCGTATATATAAATAGTGCCATATAAATAAATAGTACCCGTGAATAGTACTCTGGCGTGAAAAGCTTACAATTTAACAAGAATGTTCAGAAAAATATCATTGTGAAATGATACTAGATGAAGTGCAAATTTTAAGGATATTCTACTAATTTCACGAAGTATAGAAGCAATACTTTAGCAAAATGAGTGTAGAATTAGGAATACGAAACAAAATAATATTACTTACATACTACAGAGTATGGAAGAAAATATTATTTCTTACAAATATTGAACGAAAATAAAATTCCTTACAAATACGAAAAATAATATCGTAAGAGAATATGAAATAAATAATACCTCTTACCCTAGTAGAAGGCTGGATATTGCAATAGTGAAGTAGCAGAATACTCCTCTTCTTTCTCTCTATAGCTTCTCTCTTTATAATTTCTCTTGTGAGTCTTAGTGAATTGGTGAGAATGAAAGAAGAATGAGCTTCTATTTATAGGAAAACATAGTATCAATAATTGCACGATTAGGGGCTTGAATTATTATAGTATAGTACTTTCATATATACCTCCATTTTTAATTTAGTCCTTCAAGTATTATCAATCTTGCACCACCTCCCCTAATATTACATGCATGTGAATCAATAGTTCCATACATGTGAACCAACAGTAATTTTCATGTGAACTAATAGCAATTAATTGCTCATTTATCCAATTAATTGCCTGTTTGGTCAATTTAACATCCAGAAATCAATTATTATCGAAATAAATGTCGATTTCCACTAACACTAATAATCCCAACACAATGGAAATATTTTTTTTATCAATAATTTCATCTTTAATCAACATGAACTTATTCATCATTAATATTATAACTCACAATATTTAACAACCAGATCATTCCCAGGAATTAAAGAGGGGGGTTTTTCGATAAGTATTTCTCCCTATTGGCGCACAATTAGGTGACCAAACCCCTTTCCTCGATAAAACTTTCTAGACATCGTCAATAATACAAATAATAATATGAATAACTTTGTCGTCTCAATTATTGATTTAATAATATAAAATATTAAGCAGATGATACTATGACAATAATTGAATCAATAATATGGGAGATATTATACAGCAATTACTGTAGCAATAATTGAGTATAACTGAGTGACTTCTCGCGTAAGCATCAATAATCAATACCGTGTGCTACTATGCAACCACACGTATTACTATACTTTTACCACCGGGTATTTCAACAGTTTAACGGTAAAACTTTCGCCGTTATTTTTATAAAAAGATATTTTTGTCGTTTTCTAACTCCGACAGTAATTCCGTTGTGGGGTCCACTAATGATTGTGCCGTCGTATGAATATTCCCTGTTAAAACGAATATTCTCCGACCAAACGAATATTCCGCAACACAAAGAATATTTTATGACAACTTGCTTACTTTGCAAAAAATTTCACATATCACCCTTAACTTTAACCTTTTATCAAATTAACCATTTACCAAATAGAATAATAATTATAATAAAATCGAATAATTTTATTTCATAAAATTTGGGGTCTTACAATTTCCCCTCCTTATGAAATTTTACCCTCGAAATTTACGTACGTACCTGGTATGTCGAAGAGGTGAGGATATCTCGTCAAATTCTAACTCTTGAGGTATAACTTTTGAGCGTAGAATATATTAATTCCTTCTTATCTAAACTTTTAACAGGTATCTCCTCATACATTAAATTTTCTGCTATCTCATCTAGTTCTAATTCAGTAATGTAGTTCGGGTCATCCACATATTTACGTAACATTGATACGTGAAAAGCGTTATAAACACGCGACATACTTGGCGGTAAAGTGATTCTATAGGTCACAGTTCCTACTCGATCGAGGATTTCAAATAGACCAATAAAATCGAGGGTTGAGATTTTATCTCTTCGTCGATTTTTGCTTCTAGAATAACTCCTTGCACCTTCTTCTTCACATTCATCAGCTCTGAGTCTATAGCTTGAGCGGCTTTAACTTTATCGATTAAAGTCGATTCTACTTGTATATTCGTTATCTTCACGTAAGTTCATGGAGTCTTTAACTCTATCTCCATCCTTTGTAAATTATACAAAATAGGTCTTTGTGTTAACGACGTCGCACTCGTAACCGCATACGATCTTCTACTCAACGCGTCAGCTACCATGTTCGCTTTTTCCACGATGGTATTGAATGATATTATCATATCATTCAACAGCTCGAGCCAACGTCTTTGGCGCATGATACGTTCGTTTTTTTTTGAAGAAATATTTGAGGTTTTACAAATGGGTTTTGTACCAGGGTCAATACAATATTCGATTTCACGCTCTAGGGGTAGGCCAAGAAGTCTTCAGGAATACGTCAGAAAATTTATTAACGATAGAAATATCATTCAAAACTGTGACTCTCATCCAAGACTTGGATATCACGTCATATTGATACCTATCAACTTCCCACCGTTTTCATGGCGCCCCCTACGGAAAATCTGGCTTTGGTGTATTCCCACACAAGGAATTCACTTGCTAAAGGCTCGGGGCTCTTTACTTATGGCTTGATATGATAGTGATTGACTTTAGTGGTTTGGTTACTTGAATTTGCATGACAAGTTGGTTAGGAATATGAAAACTAACAACCTTACGAAAATAATCAATTTTAGCATGGTGTGTAGTTAACTAGTCGATTCCTAGAATCACATCAAAGGCAAGTATTTTCAAAGAGATAAGATCAACAGGTAACGTGAAAGTGCCGATTTGAATCAAACAAGATTTATAAACAGTGGATGTAACGAAGGTTTTTCCTAACAAAGTTTCAACATATAAGTCAAAGTCTAATTTCTCTGGATTCGAATTTAAACGTTGAGCGCAAGTAGGAGAAATAAAAGAATGGATAGAACCGGTATCAAATAAGGTATAGACTTCACAAGAGTTTATGATTAACTTACCCGTGATAACTTCATTTGGATTCCTCGACAAACGCTCTCACTTAAACTACCGGCTTTGACTTGTCTGGGACATCCTTTGGTGTCACCATCCCAGTTGAACTTGACTTCACTACATGATAAAATCGAGCTAAATGACCTTCTCTTCCGCAATTGAAACATGCTTTGGGTTACTGCATATAGTTTGGATGGATGTGTCCCTCCTGTCCGCATTTGAAACATACGACCGATGGTCGTTCTCCTTCCTTCGAAACGGGTGTCGGTGCTGCTGTCGATGTCTTTCCGTCATTGTTGAATCTTCTCTTCTTAAAGTTGTTCTCACCTAGTTCACCTTTCCTATTATCTTGGCCATGATTACCACCGAAGTGGTTACCATTTCTGGCATGATAATTTCCTCCACGATGGTTATCGTTGTTCCGATGGCCGTTGCCACCGGTACGATTATTATCATGTTGTTGGTTATTGCCTTTTGGTTGAGCTGACTCATAATCGTGTTCTAATAACTGAGCCCTATGCAAAACATCTGAATATAAACAGAGTTTGTGAGAAATGAGGTATTGACGTATTTCGGGTTTCAAATCTCGCAGAAACATTCGCGTCATTCGCTCCTCATTATCAACCAAATAGGATGCAAACCGGGATAACTCCATAAACTTTGCTTCGTATTGCGATACGGTCATATTGTTTTGCTCCAGCTTGATGAATTCTACCTCCTTCATATGACGAGTACTTTTGGGAAAATACTTGTCGTTGAACAATTCTTGGAATTTCCCCCAAGACATTTTTAGTGCGGCAGATTGAGTACGCTTTACAGATTCCCACTAATGATCTGCCTCTTCATGCAACATAAAGGTGGCGAAGGAAACCTTTTGCTCCTTTGAGCATTCCAAGACATCAAATATCTTGGTGATCTTCTTTATCCACGTCTCTACCTTAAGTGGTTCTAGCTTTTCCAAAAACTTCGGTGGTGACAGCTCCTTGAACTGCTTAGTGGTGACCAGTCGTGAGTTGCCAATGTTTCCACCTGCATTTTGAACAGGAGTCTCTCTAGTTTGGTTTTGCATAAATTCTAAAAAACTCTTAAATGTACCATCATTCGTCATTTGGTCAGTGTTGTTGTTTACACGAGGATTATTTCCTTCTAAATGCACATTATCCTGGTTATTGATCAGCGGTGACTCAACAATCTCATGTACTCCATTGCTTATCTCAACATTTTCAGATGCCATTTTACTGACACACAACAAGGGTTAATTGACATGCCACATATTATCCCTATATTCTGACCGACCAATTAAATAATAAATAAGCTTAGGTAGGTCATCCTAGCGAAGGATTTACCCGTCTCTCCCCTTCTAGTTCTAGTCTCACATCTCAACCAGGGATCATATCCCTAAGCTTTAATACCAACTATGACGCCCCCAAAATAGGTATACATCACCCATTCTAAGTCGTCAAATACATGGTACAGAATACAACTACAACTTAATTATACAACTGTCGTGTAAAATACGAAAAAACATAGCTGAGAGTTTTAACACGAATATTATCTTCTAGACAATATCCAAACTCAAATTCAATCCTCATTATAATTATTATCACACTATTTCACAGAATAGTGAGGACTACTATAGCCACTTATCCTGAACCATGACTCCATTCCCCGACTCGTCCCAATTATATTCTCATTTCCTAAAGAGAACAATGAAAGAAAAGGGTGAGCTCAACTAGCCAATTAAGAAATATTATGACTACGATAATGCAGAATAAATTATTGTTAGCCTTCAACAGTATAACAATTGATAAAATGCAGTAGACAACAAGTTTTAGATCAACAACTGCAGTGGAATAAGCAATCCATTAGAAGAGTTAAGTAGAGCATGATATCTACTATCTTCTATGATTTAAAAGTTTATCATCAATTTTTATCGCTGAGACTCAACTTAATAAATAATCCACATCTTGAATTATCCATGCATTATGGGCCAAGGATATTCATTAGTATCACAACCACGAATTATCCATGCACTACGGGCCAAGGATATTCATGTTTTCACAAATTGTCATGATCATGCCAAACAATAATTCATCGTTCCACCCTTGGCCAAAGAGAACGCATGGTCATGATCATACCAACATCTGTCCATCAATGCATTACGAGCTAATGAGGAATTTTATCACATCATTTGTAACATTAAGGGTCATGATTATACCGAATAATCCCTGGTCATAATCATACCAATCAACAGTCCATTTATGCACTACGGCCAAAGATAACTTTCATCACAATATAAGCATGAGGATGAGGACAATGATATAAGAATTCAATTAAATGAAAGCAAGGATAAATTTTAAAGATTTATAATTTAATTTATCCAGAATTCAATAATATCCAAATTGTTAACATGATACTGCTTTGTGGAATAAAATTCAAGAATAATATTGTATCAAAAATGATTTGGAACGAAAAGAAATTAATTTTTGTCATGAATAGTACTCCAGGTGAATAGTACCCGAGTGAATAGTATTCCGTGAATAGTACTTCGAGAATAGTACTTCATGAATAGTACTTTGTGAATAGTACTTCGTGAATAGTACTTTTTGAATAGTACCCCGTGATAGTACTTCGTGAATAGTACCATATTTATGAATAGTACCTTTTTTATGAATAGTGCCCATGAATAGTACTCCGTGAATAGTACCATATATATGAATAGTGTCGTATAAATGAATAGTATCCATAAATAGTACTCCAGCGTGAAAAGCTTACAATTTAACAAGAATGTTCAGAAAAATATCCTTTGTGAAATGATACTAGATGAAGCGCAAATTTCAAGGATATTCTATTAATTTCACGGAGTATAGAAGCAATACTTTAGCAAAATGAGTGTAGAATTAGGAATAAGAAAAGAAATAATATTACTTACATACTACAGAGTATGGAAGAAAATATTATTTCTTACGAATATTGAACGAAAATAAAATTCCTTACAAATACGAAAAATAATATTATAAGCGAATATGAAATAAATAATATCCCTTACCTTAGTAGAAGGCTGGATGCTGCAATAGTAAAAGTAGCAGAATACTCCTCTTCTTTTTCTCTATAGCTTCTCTCTCTATAATTTCTCTTGTGAGTCTTAGTGAATTGGTGAGAATGAAAGAAGAATGAGCTTCTATTTATAGGAAAATATAGTTTCGATAATTGCACGATTAGGGGCTCAAATTATTACAGTATAGTACCTTCATCTATACCTCCATTTTTAATTTATTCCTTCAAGTATTATCAATCTTGCACCACCTCCCCTAATAGTACATGCATGTGAATCAATAGTTCCATACATGTGAACCAACAGTAATTTGCATGTGAACTAATAGCAATTAATTGCTCATTTATCTGATTAATTGCTCGTTTGGTCAATTTAACATCCAGAAATCAATTATTATCGAAATCAATGTCGATTTCCACTAACACTAATAATCCAAACATAATGGAAATATTTTTTTATCAACAATTTCATCTTTAATTAACACAAACTTATTCATCATTAATATTATAACTCATAATATTTAACAACCAGATCATTCCTAGGAATTAAAGAGGGGGGCTTTCCGATAAGGATTTCTCCCTATTGGCGCGCAATAAGGTGACCAAACCCTTTTTTTCGACATAACTTTCTAAACATCGTCAATAATGCAAATAGTAATATGAATAACTTTGTCGTCTCAATTATTGATTTAATAATATAAAATATTAAGCAGATGATACTATGACAATAATTGAATTAATAATATGAGAGAT
Source organism: Panax ginseng (assembly GCA_020205605.1). Classification (NCBI taxonomy): domain Eukaryota; kingdom Viridiplantae; phylum Streptophyta; class Magnoliopsida; order Apiales; family Araliaceae; genus Panax; species Panax ginseng. The sequence continues at coordinate 35,884,394 of CM035137.1, forward strand.
ATTATGCAGCAATTATTGTAGCAATAATTGAGTATAACTGAGTGATTTCTCACGTAAGCATCAATAATCAATACCGTGTGCTACTATGAAACCACGCATATTTCTGTACTTTTACCATCGGGTATTTCAACAGTTTAACGGTAAAACTTTTGCCGTTATTTTTATAAAAAGATATTTATGTCGTTTTCTAACTCTGACAGTAATTCTGTTGTGGGGTCCACCAATGATTGTGTCTTCGTATGAATATTCCCTGTTAAAACGAATATTCTTCGACCAAATGAATATTTCCCAACATAACGAATATTGTATGACAACTTGCTTACTTTGTAAAAAAATTCATATATCACCCTTAACTTCAACCTTTTATCAGTTTAACCATTTACCAAATAGAATAATAATTATAAGAAAATTGAATACTTTCATTTCATAAAATTCGGGGTCTTACAAACCACCTAGATTTGTGAAGAATAGAGAAGAAAACAAAGTTTACAAATTGAAGAAGGCACTTTATGGACTGAAACAGTCACCAAGGGCTTGGTATAGCCGAATCAATTCATACTTTGAATAAAATGGTTTTTGGAAATGTCCGTACGAGCCCACTCTCTACATCAAAGGCACATCACAAGAAAGCTTCATGGTTGTAAGTCTTTATGTTGATGATCTCATTTTTACATGAAATAATTTGAAAATGTTAAAAGATTTTAAAGCCTCCATGATAAAAGAATTTGAAATGACATATTTGGGTAAGTATCACTTTCTTGGCATTGAAGTTCATCAAACCAAGAAAGGGATTTTCATTTCAAAAGAAAGTTATGCAAAAGAAATTTTAAAAAAATTTAGAATGAAGAGTGCATATCCCGTATTAACTCCATGCATCACAGGGTTAAAATTAAGTAAAGAAGGTGAAGGTAAGCTTGTCAATTCTACTATGTTTCAAAGTTTGGTGGGAAATTTGATGTACTTGACTGCAACTAGACCAGATATTACAATAAGTTTAGTAAGCAGGTTCATGGAGAAACCATACTCTAATCATTGGGAGACTGCAAAGAGAATTTTGCGATATATTAAAGGAACCATTGATTATGGTATTTTTTATCAAGCTAGTATTCCGATTAATCTTGTCGGATATACTGACAGTGACTTAGCAGGAAGCATTGATGATAGTAAAAGCACTTTAGGCTATATTTTTGGTCTTGGAAGTGGCCCAATTTCATAGTTTTCGAAGAAACAATCTGTTGTTGCTCTTTCTACAATAGAATCTGAATATATCGCTGCTTCTTTAACAGGATGTCAAATTGTTTGGCTCCAAGGAATTTTGAAATGTTTGAAGCATAAGCAGATTAGTCCAACAACACTATTTTGTGATAATAGTTCAACCATTTTAGTAACAAAGGATCCAGTACTTCATGGAAGAACAAAACATATTCGTATTCGATTTTATTTCTTAAGAGAGTTGGTAAAAGAAGACATTATTCAAGTGAAGTATTGCAAGACGGAAGATCAATTAGCAGATATTTTCACAAAGCCTTTAAGCAGAGAAATCTTCAAGAGAAATGTTGCAAGTTTGAGAATAAAAAGCAAATTTGATTTACGGGAGGCATTGTTGGGAAGCTAAACCAAATTCTTGGTTATCTACATTCATAGATTAATTTGGTTCTTTGAACAATTGTTGGAACAATTAATATTTTCTATTGGGTATATCAATGATTATTAGAAATCTCTATAGTTTTATTCTTCTTAACTAAGTATTCTAGAATGCTTTTGTAATCCTATAAATACTAATGGTTGTAATCACTTTGATATGTTAGAAATAGTAAGAACAAAAGTTCAGTTTATATAAATCATTTTTTCTCCTTCTTTGAGACCACTGGCGGAACTAGGGGGTCCAGGGGGGTTATATGACCCCCCAACCCTGAAATCTGAAGCATGTTAATATTAGTTAAATTTGATCTTTGTTATGAGATGGTATTAATTCATTTTCTTCTTCATGTCCTTCCACCTATAATAAATTAACAATATTATTATAAGATAAAAATAATGTTAAATAAGTTTGATAATTAATTAATTAATATTGCACTCATTTGTCTTACTGATTTAATCATACCTTGGTATCAATTTTTTGTAAATGAGAATAACTTAATTCATTTTCTTGCTTTGAGTGGCTCCTCTCAGTTGTCACCAAGGAAGATGACGAGAACCACAATATAAGGTTTTGATTATATAATATTATAATTTATAATTTATCCATAAAAGTAGTTAATCAGTTGACTAAAAACTTCAAAGTCTGATTAATAGTCCCATATTTCGGAGGAAATATATTAATATATATATATATATATATATATATATATATTGGTGTGTGTGTGTATTTAAAGCCATTAGACTTATAACTCAAAGGTTGACAAGGGTTGGAATATGATGTTGTGAAATATTATAATTGGGCAAAATAAATTTGAAAGAAGCACTGATGTATTTTAACCCCCTCTAAAAATGTTCTGGTTTCGCCACTGTTTGAGACAACATTCTTATAGCAGTTTGTATGCAGTGCATAACATTGCTGCTATAAACTGTTCAAAAAAAAATCAATAACCATGCATGTATGAAAATTTGGTAAGGTATTTCTCTCAAACTATCAAACATCAATCGTATTTAATTTATTGTTATGATTTCCAAAATGCTTGCTTTGCTCGGGTCTGTGATTGTTTGTTGTTACTAACTAGCATTGTGGACTCTCCGGCCTCTCTTAACCAGTTAAAGCCAGTGGCAGAACCAGAACAAAAATTGTGGGGGGCCAAAATTTGAGGGCAATTTCTGGAGTAGCGACGTGTAGGTTGCAGCGGCGAGTAGGTCCGGACTCCATATTGTTCTATTGCTTCCAACTCTTTTCTTTATGAGTAATCCTATATAATTCCCAAAAAAATAAAAAAAAAAATCCCAATTACAAAATTTTAAAATTTTAAGAGAATATTTTTTTTTCATGTTTATTATATTAAATATATTTAGTGTTTAATTCAGGTAACATAATATTAGTGATGTTAAACTTAAGGTATTATGTCATTTTACGCTCTCATATAGAAATTAAAAGTGTAATTTATTTATTGTTATGCGGAAAATGGGATATTAAATTTAAATACTTCTCTTTTCGTTTCAAAAAACAATAGCATTATATATTAAATTTTAAATTAATGCAATTTATTTAATTTTAATTAATATAATTATTATAATTGTATAATATATAAAAATTATATTAATCATAAAAATAATTTAATTTTAAATTTTTATGAATCAAATTAATTTTAAAGTTTAATTTAATCTCTAATTTTAAAATAAAAGAGTATAATGAGCTGCTTGGGAATTAGGACTGTGGATTTTATCATATTGGGGTTCGCACCTTATCGGTCAAATTTCATGATTAAAAGACTTGAAAAAATATTCTTCTCACATACTGCCATACATGTCCATTAAAGAAGTACTACCACTTTAGTTTACAAAAAAAAAATGAAAAAACAAAAAAGAGGAGGATGTACCAGCTCAGTAGCTCACGCTCCACCGCCTCCACCATTATCGTCGACTCATGAACCGCCTCCACCGCACAAGCGACGCCTCCGTGGCACTCAAGTCACCATCCACCATATCATCAAGCACGGACCTTTCATCCTCCAAGACCCGCCACCGCCATCGCCTCTCTCTTGGCCCGCCCTAGTTTCTGAGCACATGGCTAACTACAGGGGCGAGATGCCCCCACCCACAGTTACGCCTCTGGTTAAAGCTAAGCCAAAGGGTGACGGATAAGTGATGCCAACCATCGTACGTATCAGTGTATGGTGTGGTTTCTCATCTACTATTAGTTCTGAGATATTAATGTGAACATGTGGTTGGTATTTAGTGTAAGTAAGTATTTGGTAAAAGACTGGCTGGATAATATATATGTTTAGCTAACCTCTTGTAGAGATAAGTTTAGATCTTTGATGATTCCAGCTTGAGTAAGTGACCATGATTTGGTCACAGAGTTTGTTAATTAGTAATTTGACAATTCTTTTTCTTGTACTCATGAGATATTTAGAGTTAGTAATAGAATATAAAGAGAGATGTAAAGCTAATCTTGTATTATGTTTTCTTGTATATTTTTACAACAGAGATGTCCTCTTTATATATACATATATGATAACAACTAAAGCTAAAATCAAGGAATCAAATATTCTAAGATGACATGAATCAAGGAGTCAAATATTCTAAGGAGATGATTGTGGAAATTTAAAAACAATATCTAATCTAATCGCTAATTATTAGCTAGTGCTGATATCCCCCCGCAAGCCAAAGGGTAGTCTGGAAGACACTTTGAGCTTGTTCCGGTTGTACAAAAAATGGTTGGTTGGTAGTGGTTTGGTGAGAGCGTCAACAACATTATCTTGAGAGGAAACAAACTGAATAGAGACCTATTTGTTCGCAACCATTTCACGAACAAAGTGGTAATCGATCTCGATTTATTTTATACGGGCATGGAAGACAGGATTGGAAGCAAGGTAAGAGGCTCCAAGATTGTCACACCACAACACAGGAAAGTGATGAAGGCGTCACATGACTCAAGTGAGTGAGGAACAAAACCATTTTAGGTCTGCAATTTACGTCGACAATGGCTTTATACTCAGACTCTATAGAAGAACGAGCAACAGTGCGTTGTTTTCGGGAAACCCAGGAAATTAAGTTGCTGCCCAAGAAGATTGCATTTTCGGCAGTGGATTTTCGATCATCTATGTTACCATCCCAGTCCGCATCTGTAAAGGCATGTAGAGTGTGAGAGGCCTTTGCTGAGAAAAATAAACCATGGGACAAAGTGCCTTGTAAGTAGCGCAGAATCCGTTTTACTGCAGCCCAGTGGAGAACAGTGGGTTTATGCATAAACTGACAAACTTTGTTTACAAAAAAGGAGATATCCGGCCGAGTGAGACTGAGATATTGAAGTGAGCCAACAATTTGCCGATATAGAGTAGAATTGTCAAACAAAGTGCCTGAAGAGATGGATAATTTATCTGATGGAGACATAGGAGTTGGTTGAGGTTTACAGTGTGACATAGATGCACGAAGTAAAATATTTTGTATATATTTTTTCTGAGAAAGAAGAAGACCAGCCTCATTTCGTACAACCTCGACTCCCAAAAAATAGTGTAAAGACCCTAAGTCTTTGAGAGAGAACTCAGCACCAAGAGTAATCAGCAGATTAGAAAGAGATTGTCTTGAATTGCCTGTGATTAAAATATCATCAACATATACAAGGACAAATAAATGAGTGTTAGAATCTTTATAAATGAATAAAGAAGTATCATTTTGAGACTTGTGAAAATTGAGTTAGAAAGAAGGAAGAGAGACGTGAAAACCAGGCCCTGGGTGCCTGTTTTAATCCATATAGCGACTGCTGCAGTTTACACACATAATATGGATGTTTGGCATCAATAAAACCTTGCGATTGCTGCATATAGACAGGCTCTGTTAAAAAACCATTGAGGAAAGCATTGTTCACATCAAGTTGGCGAATGGGCCACTAGTTGGTAACTGTCAAGGATAAAATTAAACGAATGGTCGTCGGTTTAATAACCGGACTGAAAGTTTCAAAATAGTCTATCCTGGTTCTTTGATGAAAGCCTTTGGCAACAAGGCGTGCTTTGTATCGGGCAAGAGAGCCATCAGCGTGGGTCTTAATGCGAAAGACCCACTTATTTCCGACAATATTCATGTGAGGAGATTTAGGTACCAGAGACCAGGTTTGATTTTTGTACAAGGCAGTGAGTTCATCTAGCATTGCTTGACGCCAAACGGGACTTTGATTTGCTATTTGGAATGAGGTGGGCTCTATGGTGAATACGGAAAAATTATGAGCTTGTTTATGAGAGCGAAGAACCATGGGGTGTAGTCGGTGGAGAGAAGATGATTGTGTAGTAGAAGTATTAGTAGAAGAATGGGATGAAGAAGCTAATGCAGGCATATGAGAGGTATCATTGGAAGGAAGTTGCAGCGGAGTATTGGAGGAGGAGGATTGGACGGAGGTGAGAAAGATTTTGGTGTGGGCGGGTGTGATTGTGATTGATCGGTGAATGTGGGATTGAGAACCGGGAGGAGGAGGAGGAGAGTATGAGCATAAATAGCACTTAAAGGCGGTCAGATGAGGATGAGAGACGAAGAAGAAGAGGCGATTGTTAATGTTGTGGGAAAAGTCTCATTGTTACGGATATAGGTATCCGGATTAGAGTCTCATTGGTGTCCGGATAGGGTTCTCGGATGTCCGAATTGGTTCTCGGGGTGTCCGTTGGGTCTTAGGGTGTCAGCGATCTGAGTCAATGAGCGCGAGAGATTATGCGGGTTTATGATGTAAAGCGGACGGTTCGGACTGTCCAGATTCTGCAGATTTAAAAGCTGAACCAGGTGAAAGAAGTGGACTTGATAAGATTGGAGGTGTAGGAGGAGGATGAGACTTAGTTGACAAAGGTGACAAAGTCAAAGCGTGAGAGTGAGAAAAAATAAAATTGACTCTCTTCAAATCGTACATGACGAGCATGATAAATTTTTTGTGATTTTGGTTCAAAACAATAGTATCCTAAGTGAGTAGAACTGTAACCCAAGAAAATGCACGGGAGAGACCGGTATTCAAATTTGTGTTTATTGTATGGCCTTAAGAAGGGAAAACATAAACACCCAAAAATTTTCAAAAAATTATAATTTGGTGGCTTGGAAAATATTTTTTGAAAGGAGAGATTGTGATTAACTGAAGATGGCATGCGATTTATTAGATAAGTTGCACATTCAAAGGCATAGTCCCAAAAATCCACAGGCGAGGCTTGAGCCAATAATGTTAAGCCAGTTTCAACGACATGACGGTGACGTCTCTCAACAAGCCCATTTTGAAGTGAAGTATGTGGACATGAAATACGATGAATGATGCCATTTTGAGAAAAATGAGACTTAAGTGGTAAAAAATCCTTAACACCATCAGTTTGAAAGTATTTAATTTTGGAGTGAAAAAGACGTTCCACCATGGATTGAAATTGCAGAAATTTAGAGGGAACCTCACTGCGCAACTTAATAAAATAAATCCAAGAGAATTTTGTATAGGCATCGACAAAAAGTACATAATATTTATTTCCATGCAAAGAGGTGAAGGGAGCAGGACCCCAAACATCACAAATTATTAATTCAAGAACATGTTGGGCAGAAAATGAACTACTATTAAGAGGAAATCGACAGGCCTTGCCCATATGACATGCCATACAGACAGAAGACCCTTTATTAGATGACACACCTAGACTATTTTTGGAAATAATGTGACGAAGAACACGTTCATGAGGATGACCCAGACGTTGATGCCAATCGAACAGAGTGACCTTGGAAGCAGAAAGAGCATGGAATGAGCGAGGAATTTGTAGAGTATAGAGGCCATCCTTAGTTGGGCCGCTGAGAAGCGTTTTCTGCGAGACGGGATCCTTAACATGAAAACAAGATGGGTGAAATTCAAAATAGACATTATTATCTCGACAAAACTTATTGACAGATAACAATTTTTTTGAAGCAGATGGAACATGCAGAATATGAGAAAGATGAAATTTTTTATTTTTGGAATTGAATGTGGTGGAACAGAGATTATTTATAAGAGCAATATTACCATTGGCAACTTGAAGATGATCCAATCCATTGTACTTATCAACATGATTGATACCCGCTAAGTCTGGTGTAACATGATAATTAGCACCTATATCAGGATACCATTGGAGAGAAGAGAGGGATGGTGATGACAGGTTGGAGGAATTGATGGGTGTAGTAGGAATAAAGTTAGCATCTGGAGGCGAGGAGACAGGAGACGGACCAAGGAGACCTGCAGAAGTGGAGGATTGAGAGCGAAAATAACACCTGTACGAGTCATGATTGGAGCCACCACAAAACACACAGCGTGGACGAATAAAATTGGAGGAAAACGGAGGGATAGGTGGGTGGAAATTTCCTCACCCACGACCTCGGGTACCACGGCGGCGACCACGATGGTTGTTGAAGCGTGGAGCATTGGTGGGGAAACGTTGGACATTATTGGCCGATGGTGCAGAGGGAGGATCAAGTAAAATATTTGGTTCGGTAATGAACTCGTGACTGAGACATTTGCTGAGTAACGCAGAGAATGACAAAGGAGTATCAAGCATGGAGAGGGAGGATTTGAGGGACGCAAATTCAGCATGAAGACCTTTTAAAATAGCAACTAGGAAATCAGATGGAGAGATGGGTCGTGTAGAGGCTGATAATTCATCAGAAATTCGTTTTAGACGATGAAGATAGGCACTTAGAGTTTCATCATGTTTTTGCGAAGAATGTAGTTCCATGGAGAGACGAAGCATCGTGTGTTTGGAAGGGGTGACAAGCAGCTGCAGAGAGGGTGACCAGAGTTCGATGGAGATGAAGTGAGTCCGATTGCAAGGGGTACCACATCTTCACTGAGGGAGGAGATGAGTAGACTCATAAGAAGTTTGTCTTGTGTATCCCATGTTTGTGCCGCGGGGTTGGATATAGAGAAGTGATAGAAGTAGTGGAGGAAGAATTTGGATGGCGAGAAAAAGATGGAGGCGGGCGAACTCATGGGTGACATAACCAAACAGATTGTGGCCTTGCAAGTATGGATCAATTTGTGTACGCCATAAGAGATAGTTGGAAGAATTTAATTTTAGTGTGATATAGTGATGGACTTGAGAGAGAATAACATATGAGGAATGAGGATTGAAGATTGTGGTAGAGGAGGTGGACATGGGGAAAGAATGAAGAAGTAGAATAGTGAAGAATTGTCGTTAGGCTCTTGGCTTTTATACCAAAATAGAATATAAAGAGAGATGTAAAGCTAATCTTGTATTATGTTTTCTTGTATAATTTTACAACAGAGATGTCCTCTTTATATATACATATATGATAACAACTAAAGCTAAAATCAAGGAATCAAATATTCTAAGATGACATGAATCAAGGAGTCAAATATTCTAAGGAGATGATTGTGGAAATTCAAAAAATAATATCTAATCCAATCGCTAATTATTAGCTAGTCTTTGATAACTTGATAGCCCAGAGCAAATATTAATAAAAGGCTAAATGGCACTACATCCTTTGAGTTGTCATTCACTTTCAAAATAGTCTCTAAAGTTCATAATTCGTCACTTACGTCCTTAAAGTGGTACTTTTTTTGCGTTTCCATTCCTCTGCAGATTTAACTAACACACGGCCCCAATGTTTAGATACAATTTGACCCAACTCCAATTTTAAATATTTTAAAATAAAATATTATTTTTAAAATAATTATAAAATACTAATTATATTTAATATTATAAAATAAATTATTAATTTTATTATTTTAAAATAAAATAAATATTTTAAAATAGTTATTTTTAATATTTTAAAATAAATATTATTATTTTTAAAAATAATCATTATATTTTATATTTTAAAATAAATAATTTTAAAATAATTATTATTTTTAATATTTTGAAATAAAATATTATTTTTAAAATAATAATTTTATTTAATATTTTAAAATAAAATATTTTTAAATTATAATTCTTTTTAATACTAAAAAATAAAATAATATTTTAAAAATAATAATAATTTTTACATTTAAAATAAAATATTATTTTTAAAAGTTATAAAAATAATTATTAATTTAAGGAAAAAATATTAGAAATTTATTTTTTCAAAAATGATTAAAGTTTCATAAAATATAGTTTAAAAAATTAAATAAGAAAATAAAATTTATATTTTTAAAAATTAAAATTTTCATTTTATGTAAAACTTTATTTTAAGAAAGAAAAAGTTAATATCTTTACCATTATTATATCGTATTCTTAATATTAGAATTTTTAAAAACAAAATGTAAAATTAAAATACAAAAAATAATAAAAGATAAATAAAAAAATTGATTCAATTTTTTTAGAAAAATAAATTAAAAAGTTTTAAAAAAATTATTATTTTCAAGAAAAAAAATGAAAGTTTTTCATTTTTTAAAAAATGAGTAATGTTTTATAAAATATATATTCAAAAAAAATAAAAATTTATTTTCATAAGCAAATAACTTTTTTGAAATTTGTATAAATTTTCATAAAAACATTTAAAATTTTAAAAATTTAACTTTACTCATTTTGAAAAAAATAAAAGTTTCTAATATTTTTCCTTCAAATAATAATTATTTTTAAAAAAATTTAAAATAATATTTTATGTTAAAATATTAAAAATAATTATTTTTTCTAAATTATTTTAAGAATTTATTTAATTGTAAAATATTTAATTAAATTATTATTTTAATTTTTTAAAAATATTTTATTTGAAAATATTAATAATAATAATTATTTAAAAATATTTTATTTGAAAATATTAAATATAATTATTATTTTGAAATATTAAAATATATATTTTAAAATAATTATTTTATTTTCAAATATTAAAAATAATTATTTTGTGTAATTATTTTAAAAATAATAATTTATTTTTAAATATTAAAAATAATTATTATTTTAAAATTAATATTTATTTTAAAATATTAATTTTATTTTAAAATATTAAAAATTAGGGTTGGGTCAAACTAGGTCTGATCAGGTCAAACTTGTTAGAATATTTTATTTCCTTATGTGACCTCTACTATTTATGTAATTATTGGGCTTACATATTATATTAATTTAATTATTTTATTTATGGGTTTGATAATTAATTATGTGGCCTATAAATAATATTACTGATAGTACTTGGCATAATGGGCCCCATAGCTTCATAATCTTGAATGACGATTTTGACCGTTAGTTATTCTATAAATAAAATAGTTAGGGTTTGGTCCCAATGGTCATCTCAAGAATTTTATACACACCTATATATCCATCTTAATATTGAGAGACACAATTGATCGAAGAATTTTACCCTTAAGCGCAGTGGAAGAGTGATACATACAAGATGGTTTCTCTCAATTTATGTAAGTACCTAATTGATTAATTGATTTTATTCTATGCAATAGCACGTTCCAATATAATTATTTAACATCTGGTATCAGAGTTGTGGTTACGCTATTGCATGGAATAAATTAATTATGTTGTTATGCTAGATTTTTTTCTTTAATTCTACATATTCTCTTTATTGGTATAATATAGAACTATTCAATATGTTAAGGAATTTTCGAATGGAAATAATTTTTTACGAAAAGTAATTTGTAATCTGATTCGTAAATTGATTATAATTCTTCATAGCTTTCAAAAATTAATGATTATGTTTCCGTTGCGTTGTATTCATGAAATCAAATGTGAATGCTTATGATAATATTTTGTCATAATATACAAATTCTTGTCTCGATATACATAATTGTATATACATCAAGTATTATTTATATATGTTGAACATTAATTCATGTTTTATGAATATATTGGCTTATCTGCTTATGTTGATAGTTGTTTTCTTTATCATGCCAAATTAATATTTGATTCATATCATGACAATATGTATTTAGTTTGGAATTTATGTGAATATTTTATAATCAATTTATGTTCATAATTATATATTTTAATTTAAGATTCTAGAACATGATGATATATTATTAGGGTTTTTAAGTTGTTACATGTAAATTATAAATAATATTAATTTTAAAACTTGATTAATATATTCTTTTAAATAAAATTGAGTTTGATCACAATAATTTACGTGTATGCGTGACTGTTTTATTGTTAAAATTAATAATCAGCCCAACGGAGGATTATTAATTGAAACAAATAAAGATTAAGAAAAGTCACATAATGTTACATTTAATAAATAAAGATTTTAATTTTACCCAACGGAAAAATTAGAATTAGAATTTACTAGATGGAATTTTATTGCATAAGTAATATGTTTATTTCATTTCTGCCCAGCGGTGATGCATGGATAAATGTGTTTTGCATTATATTATGGGGTTGTTATTAGCATATTATTAATTGGACCAACGAAAGATTGATAATTATGCACCAACATCTTATTAAAATCTATTTTTAGGTGTTGTAAATAGATTTTATGTAACTAACTGCTTACCCTACAGTTGGCTTTATTATGATTACTTATTAATTATTGTTGTACATTGTGGATTTCTTTTAGTTTTTTGAAAGCATGCTTATGAGCTTGGTTATGTTTCAGCATTGTCTTTAACTAGTATTTCTGGGTATCTCTCTAGAATTGAAACCTTGAATGGAACTAATTTTACTACTTGGAAAGAGCAAGTGAAAATTGTTCTCGGAGCTATGGATTTGGACTATGCACTACGAGTGGATCATCTTGCTCCACTTACAGCTACTAGCTCAATTGAGCAAAAGACTATTTATGAAAAGTGGGAGTGATCCAACCGCATGTCCCTTATGATTATGAAAAACTCTATCACGACAGTCATTCAAGGAGCCATTCCTCACTATGAGAATGCTAAAGAGTACTTAACTTCAGTCGAGGAACAATTTAAGGGTTCTTCTAAAACTCATGATAGTACCCTTATTTTGAAAATGCTTACTAGCAGGTATGATGGGGTTAATGGAGTGCGCGAACGCATTATGATGATAAACGACATGACCTTTAAATTAAAGGGTATGGACATCGTAATTTTTGAGGGTTTTCTTATTCACTTCATTATGACTTCTCTTCCTGCACAGTTTAATCCATTTAAGATCAATTATAATGCGTAGAAAGTTGAATGGGAGATGAGCAAGTTAATCGCCATGTGCATCCAAGAGGAAAAAAGGCTTAAGGTTGAAAAACCTAATGTTGCTCATTTGACTACCATTGGATCCTATAAGAAGAAAGCTTATAAAAATGGCAAAAGTTTTAAGAATAAAGATAAACCAATTTCTACCAAAACAAATAAGGCAAATTATTCTGGTAACAACACTGAGGCAGGTCCTAAATGTCGCTTCTATAAGAAGTAAGGACATATTTAGAAAGAATGCCCTAAGTTCAGAGAATGGCTAAAAAGAGAGGGATTCCTTTCAAAGAAGACACTCTAAAAGGGGGAAAGAACCATTAAAGTTAGCAATGGAGAGTCTATACAAGTTGAAGTTATAGGAACTCTTCCTTTAGTTTTGGATAGTGGTTTCACCTTGTATCTATATGATACTCTTTATGTTCCTAGTATGACACAGAATTTAATTTCTCTATAAGATAAATTTAGATAATGTCTTTGTTGAATCCTTGTTAACAATGAATGTGATAGAAAGTACCTCTAAAAGTGGAAATAAAAGAAAAATAGATAATGAAAATTCTTCAAAATTATGGCATCAACGCTTAGGCTATATTTCAAAGACAGAATGCAACGTCTTACAAAGGATGGAATTCTTCATTCACTAGATTTTTCTGACCTTGACCAAAAAATTAAAGTAGTGAGACTAGATAGAGGCAGGGAGTATTATGGTAAACACTCTGATACAAGTCATAATCCTGGTCCATTTACCTTATTTTGTCAAGAAAATGGCATCGTCACTTAGTATACAATGCCTAGTACACCGCAGCAGAATGGTGTAGTTGAGAGGCAAAATCGTACCCTTATAGATATGGTACGTAGTATGTTATGAAATTCCAGTTTACCTATATTTGAGTGAACTGAGGTGTGACGCCCCCAAAATAGGTATACAACACCCATTCTGAGTCGCCAAATACATGGTACAGAAACAAATACAACTTCATTAATACAATAGTCGTGCAAAATATGACAACACATATACTGTGAGTTTAAATACAAATATTGTCTAATAGACAGTATTCAAACTCAAAATGAGTCCTCATTACAATTATTGATACACTATTTTACAAAAATAGTGAGAACTGCTAAAACAACTTTCTAGAACCATCACTCCATACCCCGGCTAGATCCTGCTATATTCTCACCTCCTGAGAAGAAAAATGGAACAAAAAAGAAAAGGGTGAGCTCAACTAGCCCAGTAAAGAATATTATGACTAAGATAAAGAACAATAATTTATCGTTAGCCTTCAACAAATCAGACAAAATATAATGGACAACCAGTTTTAGATCAATATTCGCAGCGGAAATAACAATTCATTAGAAGATTTACGTAGAGAATGAAATCTACTATCATCTATGAATTTTAAAGTCCATCATCAATATTTTATCCCTGTAACATCAATCAATATACATCTTGCATCAAATATTCATCTTTGCACTATGGGCCAAAGATATTCATTTGTATCACAAGTTGGTCATGTTCATCTCAACACCTGTTCATCTTTGCACTACGGGCCAAAGATATTCATCAGATAATCATTCATCTTTGCATTATAGGCCAAAGATATTCATCAAGTATCACCATTAAAGACTGAGCATGATGAAAAATATTTTAGAGAACGAATCTAGTGAGATAAAAGAACAAAGATTATAGATTCGTACTTTAGATAATCTAAGTTCAAAAACACTCTATAATAAACCATAGTGGAGTAAAATTTCAAGAAATAAGATCAAAACATGGATACAATCAAAGATAGTAATCATAATAGACATCTGGGACAAAGAAGAGAAAATTTCATTTTCTAAATTGAATAATTAATAAGTGTTTGTGAATAGTGATGTATACGTGAATAGTAACCCGACACAAAAAGGTAGAAATTCCACAATAAAATTCATACCAATATTTCAGCATAATGATATTGAAAGAAATAATATCATTTACGAAGAAAATAACATCCCTTACCTCTCGAAAAACAACGATATTTCTAAATGGAATATCGGATGTAATCTTTGAAAAAATTTGCCTTTGAATAGCAACTCTCAAAAGTATCTAAATACTCACAAAATATATGCTCGATAATATAGAGAGAGAAAACTTATTTTTGGTGTGATTTTCAATTCTAACTAAGCACCTATTTATAGGAAAATGCTAGAAACGCTTGAGGAGACTAAATTAATAAAATATTAATTTATTAAAAATTTTCTACGCCCCCGCCATCTTTGCCCAAAACTCAACACACCTCTAGTGGGGCCCACCAAGATCAGATTTTCTACCCCAACCAAAAGTGGGGCCCACCATATTTTTAAATAAAAACATTTATTTTCGAAACTTTAATAATTCATAATAAATAGCCCTTTTATCAAAAAAATATGAATTTTATGTCCATTCCATAGGAAATCAAATTTTCTACAACTTTAGAGATTTAAGTTTTTCCAAATTCCAAACGAAAAATGCCCGAAATCCACATACGGACGATTTTTAATACCTCCATTCTGACAAAATACTGATAAGACACCTCAGCATTAAATCCTTCATTTATAATCACATAAAATAAATATTTCTCTATCCTTCATTTATATCCACATAAAATATATATTTCCGTATCATATAAATCAATAATTAATTATTCACAAATAATATTACAGAATCACAATTATGACAACCAGGTCGTTCCTAAGAAAGAGGGGGCTTTCCGATAAGGATTTCTCCTTATTGTGTGTAATTAGGTGACCAAACCCCTTTCCTAAATAGAACTTCCTTAGACATTGCCAATAATGATATCTAATAATATTATTCAAATAATATAAATTATTGATCTGATAATGGAAAATATTGTGTAGTGATAACTCCTTAATATTTCAAGATAATGAATGAAGGAAATTCAATTTTATTTATAATAAGTTGGAGTCTTACAGGTTTGGTCACCTAATTGTGCGCCAATAAGGAGAAATCCTTATCGAAAAGCCCCCTCTTTCCTGGGAACGACCTGGTTGTCATAATTGTGATTCTGTAATATTATTTGTGAATAATTAATTATTGATTTATTTGATACGGAAATATATATTTTATGTGGATATAAATGAAGGATAGAGAAATATTTATTTTATGTGATTATAAATGAAGGATTTAATGTTGAGGTGTCTTATCAGTATTTTGTCGGAATGGAGGTATTAAAAATCGTTAGTATGTGGATTTCAGGCATTTTTCGTTTGAAATTTGGAAAAACTTAAATCTAAAAAGTTGTAGAAAATTCGATTTCCTATGGAATGGACATAAAATTCGTATTTTTTTGATAAAAGGGCTATTTATTATGAATTATTGAAGTTTCGTAAATAAATATTTTTATTTAAAAACATGGTGGGCCCCACTTTTGGTTGGTGTAGAAAATTTGATCTTGGTGGGCCCCACTAGAGGTGTGCTGAGTTTTGGGCAAAGATGGTGGGCGTAGAAAATTTTTAATAAATTAATATTTTATTAATTTATTCTCGTTTGACGTTCTAGCATTTTTCTATAAATAGGGTGCTTAGTTAGAATTGAAAATCACACTAGAAACAAGTTTTCTCTCTCTCTCTCTATATTATCGAGCGTATTTTGTGAGTATTTAGATACTTTGAGAGTTTCTATTCAGTGCAAGTTTTCTTCAGTATTACATCCGATACTCCATTCAAAAATACTGTTCTTTTGAGGTAAGAGATGTTATTTTCTTCGTAAATGATATTATTTCTTTCAATATTGTGACGCCCCCAAAATAGGTATACAACACCCATTCTGAGTCGCCAAATACATGGTGCAGAAAGCAAACTACAACTTCAATAATACAATTGTCGTGCAAAATACGACAACACATACTGTGAGTTTAAATAAAAATATGGTCTTCAGACAATATCCACACCTAAATAAGTCCTCATTACAATTATTCATACACTATTTTACGTAAATAGTGAGGATAGCTAAAACATCTTTCTAGAACCATCACTCCATACCCAGGCTTTCGATCCTGCTATGTTTACTCACCTCCACGAGAAGAAAAATGGAACAAAAAGGAAAAGGGTGAGCTCAACTAGCTCAGTAAAAAATATTATGACTAAGATAATATACAACAAATTATCATTAATCTTCAACAGGGAAAAATCTGATAGAATATAATAGACAACAAGTTTTAGATCAACAAATACAGTGGAAACAGCAATCCATTAGAAGAGTCACGTAGAGAATGAATTCTACTATCTTCTAAGATTTAAGAGTCCATCGTCAATATTTTATCCCTGCAATATCAATCAATAAACATCTTTTAATCAAATAATCATCTTTGCACTACAGGCCAAAGATATTCATTTATATCACCAGTCGGTCATGTTCATCTCAACACCTATTCATCTTTGCACTACGGGCCAAAGATATTCATCAGTTAATCATTCATCTTTGCACTACAGGCCAAAGATATTCAGTAATATCATCATTTAAGACTGAGGATGATGAAAAATATTTTAAAGAAAACGAATCCAGTGAGACAGAAGGACAAATACAGTTTATCCAAGATCAATAATGCTTCATAATAACCAATTGTGAAGCAGAATTCAAAAATAACGATCAAAACATGGATACAATCAAAGATAGTAGTCAAAATAGACATCTTGGACAAAAAGGACAATTTTTATTTTTTGGTAAATAGTGTCGTATTCGTGAATAGTGCCATATACGTGAATAGTATCGTATACATGAATAGTAACCCCGACACAAAAAGTTCTAAATTTGATTAAAAAGTTCACCAATATTTCGGCATAATGATATTAAAGAAAATAATATCATTTAAGAAGAAAATAACATCCCTTACCTCAAAATAATGGTACTTCTGATCGGAATATCGGATAAAAAGTCGAAGGAAACTTGTACTTAAACAAGAACTCTCAAAGTATCAAAATACTCACAAAAATAAACTCGATAATCTAGAGAGAAAAGAAAACTTGTTTCTGGTGTGATTTTCAATTCTAACCTAAGCGTCTATTTATAGGAAAATGCTAGAACGCCAAAGGAGACTAAAATAATAAAATATTATTATTTCATTTCTTTCATTCTACTCACACTTTGTTGAAAATCAAGGTCAGCCATCTTTGAACCAAATTGGCAGCCCACATGTTGTAAAAAAAAAAGTGGGTCCCACCCATAATTTTAATAAAAATCATTTTATTTTTCGAAACTTCAATAATTCATAGAAAATAGCCCGTTTATCAGAAAAATACAAGTTTTATGTCCATTTCGCATGAAATTGAATTCTCTACAACTTTGTAGCTTTGAGTTTTTCCAAATTCCAAACAAAAAATATCCAAAATCCATAAACGGGTGATTTTTAATACTTCCCTTCCGACAAAATACTGATAAAATACCTCAGCATTAATTCTTTCATTTATAACCACATAAATAAATCCATCATTTATATCCACATCAAATAAATATTTTCTTATCATATAAATCAATAATTAATTATTCATAAATAATATTACAGAATCACAATTATGACAACCAGGCCGTTCCCAGGAAAGAGGGGGCTTTCCAATAAGGATTTCTCCTTACTGGCGCGCAATTAGGTGACCAAACCTCTCCTTGACAGAACTTTCTAGACATTGTCAATAATGCTATCTAATAATATTGTTCAAATAATATGAATTATTGATCTGATAATGAGAAATCTTGTGTCAATGACAATTATTGAAACAACAATAATATAAAATATCAACGCAAAGAATTATTGAATCAATAAAATAAAATATTGAGCAATAACTCACTGTAACAATTATTGAGTAGTGCCTTCTTACGCATGCGAATCAATAATTCAACAATATTGTGCAAATCTGGTAATATTCTTGTGCCACCACGCCAATATTCATCGTATTTTAACCACCGGGTAACCCAACGGTGTTAATGCTAACAACTACACCAGATTATTTATAAAAACTCAAACTTTGTCATTTTCTTCATCCGATTTATTCCATTATGGAGCCCATGAATTGATTTAACGGCAAATCGTGCGGATATTCCCTAAAAAAGAATATTCCACGACCAAAACAAATATTCCCAGACAAAAGGAATATTTTATAACCACTTGCTTATTTTGTAAAATTTGCACATTTCACCCATAACCAAAACATTATATCAATTTAACCCTTATTAATTTAGAATAATGAATAGAGGAAAATTTAATTTTATTTATAATAAGTTGGGGTCTTACAAATATCATTATGCTAAAATATTGGTATAAATTTTATTGTGGAATTTCTACCTTTTTGTGTTGGAGTT
This sequence comes from Panax ginseng, assembly GCA_020205605.1. Classification (NCBI taxonomy): domain Eukaryota; kingdom Viridiplantae; phylum Streptophyta; class Magnoliopsida; order Apiales; family Araliaceae; genus Panax; species Panax ginseng. The sequence goes on from CM035137.1 coordinate 35,903,431, forward strand.
ACTATTCACGTATACGGCACTATTCACGTATACGGTACTATTCACAAATACGACACTTTTTACCAAAAAATGAAATTTTTTCTTCTTTGTCCCAGATGTCTATTATGGTTACTATCTTTGATTGTATCCATGTTTTGATCTTATTTCTTGAAATTTTACTCCACTATGGTTTATTATGGAGTGTTTTTGAACTTAGATTATCTAAAGTACGAATCTCTAATCTTTATTCTTTTATCTCACTGGATTCGTTCTCTAAAATATTTTTCATCATCCTCAGTCTTTAATGGTGATACTTGATGAATATCTTTAGCCTGTAGTGCAAAGATGAATGATTACCTGATGAATATCTTTGGCCCGTAGTGCAAAGATGAACAGGTGTTGAGATGAACATGACCAAATGGTGATACAAATGAATATCTTTGGCTCGTAGTGCAAAGATGAATATTTGATGCAAGATGTATATTGATTGATGTTACATGAATAAAATATTGATGATGGACTTTTAAATTCATAGATGATAGTAGATTCCATTCTCTACTTAACTCTTCTAATGAATTGTTATTTCTGCTGCGAATATTGATCTAAAACTGATTGTCCATTATATTTTGTCTGATTTGTTGAAGGCTAACGATAAATTTTTGTTCTTTATCTTAGTCATAAAATTCTTTACTGGGCTAGTTGAGCTCACCCTTTTCCTTTTTGTTCTATTTTTCTTCTCAAGAGGTGAGAATATAGCAGGATCTAGCCGGGGTATGGAGTGATGGTTCTAGAAAGTTGTTTTAGCAGTCCTCACTATTTTTGTAAAATAGTGTATCAATAATTGTAATGAGGACTCATTTTGAGTTTGAATACTGTCTATTAGACAATATTTGTATTTAAACTCACAGTATATGTGTTGTCGTATTTTGCATGACAATTGTATTAATGAAGTTGTATTTGTTTCTGTACCATGTATTTGACGACTCAGAATGGGTGTTGTATACCTATTTTGGGGGCGTCACAAAACCCCTTTCCTAGACAGAACTTCCTTAGACATTGTCAATAAAGTTATCTAATAATATTATTCAAATAATATAAATTATTGATGTGATAATGGGAAATACTGTGTAGTGACAATTATTGAAACAACAATAATATAAAATATCAACGCAAAAGTTATTAAATCAATAAAATAAAATATTGAACAGTAATTACTATAACAATTATTGAGTAGTGCCTTCTTACGTAATAATCAATAATTCAAAAATATTACTGCATAATACCGGTAATGCTATCTTTATGCAACCAATGCGTATTACTATATTTTAACTACCGTGTAATCCATCAGCAACAGTTAATTTGTAACAATTACGCCGTTATTTATAAAAACTTAAACTTTTCGTTTTCTTCATCCGACCGTTTTCTGTTTTGGGGCACACAAATGGTTGCGTCGTCGTACGAATATTCTCCGACAGCAAGAATATTCCACTACCAAACGAATTTTGCCCGACAAAATGAATATTTTATAACCATTTGCTTATTTTGCAAATTTTGCACATTTCACCCATAACCAAAGAATTATATCAAATTAACTCCTTATTATTTCAAGATAATGAATAGAGGAAATTCAATTTTATTTATAATAAGTTGGGGTCTTACATGAGGCATTAAAGACAGTTGTTCATATTTTATATCAGGTTCCTAGCAAATATGTCCTTAGCACTCCTTATGAAATTTGGAAAGGTAGGAAACCTAGTTTAAAATACTTACGGGTATGAGGCTGTTCAGCCGAGACTAAGATTTTTAATTCACAAATAAAGAAACTTGACTCTAAAACCATTAGTTGCCATTTCATTGGATCATATCCTGAAAGGTCTAAGGGTTTTCAATTTTACTGTCCTTCGCATTACATTAGAATTGTTGAGACTAGGCATGCAAAATTTTTAGAGAATGGTAATTTAAGTGGTAGTGGTGAGCCTAAAAAAATTAATCTTGAAGAAAACATGATTTATGTTTCTAATCTTGTAATTCAAGAGGGTGACACACAACAACCTCCTATTGAGGCGAATGATGCCCCTAAGATATCTGAGCCACCACCTAATGTTGAACCCCACATTATTGAAAATTATATTCCTGAAATTGTGCAACCTTTTCGTAGGTCCGAAATACCTAGAAAGCCTGTTAATTTTGATGATTTTATAACCTATCTTAATGAGATTGACTATGATTCAAGTAAAACTAATGATCCTATCTCCTATAAAGAGGCCATTATGAGTGCTCAATCAACTCAATGGCTTGAAGCCATGAATGATGAGTTGAAATTAATGGAGCTTAATAACATTTGGGATCTTGAAGAATTACCAAAAGGTGTTAAACATGTTAGTTGCAAGTGGGTCTATAAGACCAAATTAAATCCCAAGGTATAAACCTCGATTGGTTACTAAGGGTTTCACTCAAAAGGAAGGTGTGGATTATAATGAAACTTTCTCTCCAGTATCCAGGAAAGATTCATTTAAAATAGTCATGTCTCTAGTAGCTTATTATGATTTAGAGTTACATCATATAGATGTTAAAACTGCATTCCTTAATGGTAACTTGCATAAGAATGTCTATATGGCACAACCAGAAGGTTTTTTGGTTAAAGGCAAGGAACATATGACATGTAGACTTAAGAAGTTTATTTATGGGTTAAAACAGGCTTCTCAACAATGGTATTTTAAGTTTCACAAGGTGATGAGTAATTTTAATTTTAAGAAAAATATAGTGGCTTAGTGCATATACTTGAAGGTCAGTGGGAGTAAATTTGTTATTCTTGTTTTGTATGTTGATGATATACTACTTGCAAGTGATAACTTAAACATGTTGTATGAGACCAAACGTTTCCTTTCTGGAAATTTTGATATGAAGGATCTCGGTGAAGCCTTTTATGTTATAGGTATTGAAATTCATCGAGATAGGTCTCGCAAGATATTAGGATTGTCCCAAAAAGCTTATATTGACAAAGTTCTTAACTAATACAACATGCAAAATTGCTCTCCTACTGTCGCCCCTGTTGTTAAGGGTGATAAATTTGGCTCATATCAATGTCCTAAGAATTAACTTGAACGTGATCAAATGAATCTTATTCCCTATGCTTCTGTGGATTGGGAGTCTTATATATGCTTAAGTTTGTACACGTCCAGATATAGCATATGTAACTGTCATACTTGGACGTTACCAGTCAAATCTAGGTTTGGATAATTGGAAAGCATCCAAAAAGGTTTTATGCTACTTACATGGTACAAAGAATTTTATGCTTACATTCAGAAAAATAGATAACCTTGAAGTTGTTGGTTATTTTGATTCTGATTTTGCTTAAGTGTAAAGATAAAAAGAAATCTACATCAAGGTACATCTTTATGCTTTCAAGAGGCCCTATTTCGTGGAGAAGTCATAAGCATGAGTTAACTACCACTTCCATGATGATGACAAAATATATGGCTTGTTATCATGCTACTTGTCACTCTGTATAATTAAGGAATCTTATTTCTGGAATTAAGATTGTAGATTCCATTTCAAGGCCATTAAAAGTATTTTGTGATAATGATTCTGCTGTTAGTTTTTTCAACATCACCATTTCGAGTGGTGCTGGACTATACCTCGACACTAAGTACTTATTTGTTAGGGAAAGAGTTAAAGATCAAAGCGTTGTCATTAAGTATATTAGTATGCATGATATGTTAGCGGATCCACTTACGAAAGGCTTACCACCCAAGCTTTTTTATAGCATATTGCCGGCATAGGTTTAACTGGTAGTCTTGATTAGTGAGTTATTTTGATGTAAGACAACAATTTTGAGCTTATTGCTTTGAACTTCACATTATGTTTATGGTTTGTTATTCTCTTTATTGTGCACACTTGAGAATTTATGAGCAAATAGTTTTGTTTTGGACCATATGAATGAGTTTAATCTTTTACCACTTATGTAAACTCTATTCATACCTGTTATGCTTAATGTTAATCTTTGTTCTGATAAAAGTACTAATGGGGATCTTGTGTTTTAATAGTGACACAGAGATTGTATTAATTCGCATTGGTGTTTTTATTTGAACAAGATGTAGATATTAAATTAATACTTGACCAAATTAATGATTATAAGCGTTATATTTTGTATATAAATAGTATTTCGGCCAAGTGGGAGAATGATAGAATATTTTATTTCCTTATGTGGCCTCTACTATTTATGTAATTATTGGACTTACATATTGTATTAATTTAATCATTTTATTTACGGGTTTGGTAATTAATTATGTGGCCTATAAATAATATTACTGACAGTATTTGACATAATGGGCCCTAGGGTTTCATAATCTTGATGGACGATTTTGACCCTTAGCTATTCTATAAATAAAATAGTTAGGGTTTGGTCCTAATGATCGTCTCAAGAATTTTATACACACCTATATATACATCCTAAGATTGAGAGAGAGACAATTGAAGACTTTCAACCTTAAGCACAGTGAAAGCGTGATACATACAAGATGACTTCTCTCAATTTATATAAGTACCTAATTTATTAATTGATTTTATTCTATGCAATAACATGTAAGCGCAAAAAAAATGTCACTTTAAGGATCTAACTGACAAAAAATGAACTTTAGGGACGACTTTAAAAGTGATAGACAACTTGGAGGGAACTAAGTGTCATTTAGCCATTAATAAAACATCAGTTAGCAATCACAAATTTTATTTTATTTTTATGAGTTGTATCAATTTTAAAGTTTAATATATCGTCGTCGTTTGAAAAATTAAATTTTATCTCTAATTTTAGAAGTTTAATATATTATCCTTTAAAAAAAAATTAGGAAAATGATATTTTCACATTATTTTTTTGATATTTTCATATGTAGGGCTCACATATTAGCTAATAAAAATTCGACACATCAGCTAAATGTGAAAATATTAAAAAATAATGTGGAAATTTCAATTTCCAAAAATTAAATTATATTTCTAACTTTGAAAACAATAATACTCCCTCCGTCCCATGATAAAAGTCTTTATTACTATTTTGGGTAGTCCCATGATATATGTCCTTTTTCCTTTAATAACCAAACTTTTACACATATTTTTTTATTATACCCGTAGCATTAAATATCTCATACTTTTTTTATTCTAATTCTCTCTCCATATTTAATGACATTATTATGGATAACAATAAGTCTTGCCGGACAGGAAAGTTGGACAGGCCATTTTTTTTTTTTTTACTTGTGACTCTAAAAAATGTGTAGTATTTATTCTAACAGAAATTTTTATAAAATATAGTGTTTTAGGTGTAATTTTGGGAAGTCTGTATAACCCTGTTTTTGTATGTGTATCCAAATTACACCTAAAACACTATATTTTGTAAAAATTCCTCTTAGAATAAATACTACACATTTTTTGGAGTCACAATCAAAAAAAAAAAAAAATAATTCGCCTGTCCAATAATCCTGTCCAACTTTCCTGCCTGTGTAGAAGCACCATATGAATAATTTTGTCATTTCATTCGTCTTTTTAATATATCCGTCCCTATTTTTTAACTCTTTTCGTGAACTGTGAGAGGAGTAAATTTTAGCACGAAAATAGAAGAAAATCTAAAATATTTGGACAAACGTATGATCGTTAGATTGTCCTTCTTCTTCTCTTGAGAGAAGTCTCTCTCCAACCCTTATTCGTTGACTCCACATGTAATCTCTCATAATCCATCTGGTTTTGATTTCATTATTCTGAATTTTAGGTTTCTTGTAACTAATTTTAATTTGCAAACTTTGTTACTGTTTTCTGTGGTCTTTGAATTCTCTGGTTTAAATATGTTTAGTTAGTTTTATACGTAGATCTATATCGGATTAGTATCTTCTTAATTCTGCATTAGCTGAAGGAAAGTTGTTGATGATCTAATTAAGATATTCACACTCTGTTTATGAGATTTCATCAAGTATGGGTGTAAATGTGCGTCTGAGGTTTTAAATGAACTTAATTTTTGGTTGTGTATTTGATTTAGTATTTTAGTTTGATTTTTTCTGAAGAAAATTTGGGTGTTTTGAACTGTAAAAATCTAATTCAGTTTTGTATGTTAATCTTCTTTGATACGTGTGTAGTAGCATCTTATTAGGCAAAAACATTGTTTGTGATTTTTACAATAAGTCATTTTATTGTATTGGAATATGTCATGTTTATTCTTAATTTACAAGTTACTACTCCCCGTCTGACGCAGTGGCGGAAGAACATATTTTAAGGGGGGGCAAAATACATCAATAAAAAAAATTTATTTATTGACGCTTGAAGAGCTTCTTTCGGTTGTATGCAGTGAGAGCGGAATAATTTGTATCCTGCTGAAGTGCATAATTTGAAAACGTCTCAAAATTTGTTCGTTTTCAATTGTTGAAAAAATATCCTTCTCAATATAAACTACTAGACTGTCATTCATCCGCTCGTCTCCCATTTTGTTACGCAAGTCAGTCTTGACAATTTTCATCGCAGAGAATACTCTTTCAACAGTAGCAGTTGCAACTGGTAAAACCAAAGCCAACTCGATCAATCGATATACCAATGTAAAAGTCATGTCTTCTTGTTTCAATCAGCTTCTTAGCAAGACTTCCCAAACCCAAATTTTCGATCTCAAAAAATTGACTATCGCATCGCATATCATAAATGTAATTTTCAAGTTGATCCCCAAGTATCATGCGATCGATCGATGAGAAGTCTTACGGATAAAGCTCGAAGAAGCGGATAATTTATTTTTGTCAAATTGAGAGAACGAATCCCTTGGATCAAGGCATGATATGCATAAAAGTAACTCTGTGCTTGCTTCTGAAAAACGATTGTTCATCTCTTGAACAATTGAATCAACAACCTACATTGTAATAATGAAAAATTAAAAAAAGATAAATTTTTAGATAGGAATAATGAAAAAAGAGTTATAGAGATTATACCTGACAAAAAATTTCAACACGATAATGATGAAAATTAGTAATAATTTGTCCATTACTTTCTTCTTTCATCATGGGTCTCATGTTGTCTTCCATATTAATTATTGGGATCGCGTTCTTCTCACAAAATATATTGAGTTCAAAAATTTCTCTCATTCCGCCTCCCTAAAATCTTGTAGTCGAGCTTTCATTACCCCAATCAATCTCACAGCATGCACAATGTTTTGATCTTTTTGTTGCAAGGCAAGTGACAAATCATTTGTGATTCCCAATATATATTTCATCAAATGCATCACAAATACAAATTCATAATTCTCCATCTTATCAATCAAACTTATGGCTATACCGCTATTATCATCAGAAGCACCATCATCATGCACATTTTCAAGCACTTGTATGTCTAAGTCCACATAGACATAAGACGGATTATTGTTATGTAATGTGACCCCAACGAGTATCTCTGGCCCGTTTAAAAGCTGATTTCTTGATTTTTTCCTTTACCACTATCTATCTCTCCTTTTCAAACACTCCACGATCCTATCATGTTCAAGCTGTCTAAGTTTATCTTTCCTTTTACATGATGCTCCAGCCACATTCACAATCATAGTAACATATTGAAAAAAATCACTCACAATATGGTTGCTCTTGGCAACAGCAACAACAACTAATTGGAGTTGGTGAGAAAAACAATGGACATACCTTGCATTTGGATTTTCTTTTAAAATAAGAGCCTTCAATCCATTGAACTCGCCTCGCATATTTGAAGCCCCATCATATCCTTGACCTCTCAACCTCGATAATGACAATTTATGCTTTGCAAACAATTCATCAATAGCATTCTTCAAAGAAATAGATGACGTGTCAGGCACATGTACTACACCAAGAAACCTTTCAATCACATCTTCATGGTTGTTTACATATCTCAAAACAACTCCCATTTGCTCCTTTATTGAAAAATTTCATAATAATTTCATCATTCACCAATTATTTAAGAAAACAGAAATTAAACAAATTCTAGCTAATCTAGATAATTAAAAATAAAATCAATTATTCCTAAATTAATAGAAAATCAATTAAATTAACAGAAAATCAATTAAAATCAATTATTCCTAAATTAACATAAAATCAATTTTTATTCTTTTTCTTATTTCCCTAAATCTATTTGTCATCATCAAAATTACATTAAAAGTGGAGACCTAATTAACAGAAAACATTAATAGTATGCATATTTAGGCTAAATTAAAATTAATAGTACCAAATTTGAAAGACATTTAGGCTAAATTAAAATTAAAAATTAGTTAAATTACTTACCAAAGTCCAAAGCAGAGTAGCAGTGGTTAAGTGAAGGCGTGAAGCGCATCAGACAACAGGCGTCGTGGCGGCCCGCAATATGGGCCAAGGCGAATGGAGCTGTGGAGGCGAGGGGCGAAGAGGGAACTGGGAAGACTGAAGAGATGAAGAGAGGTGACTGGCGAGAATAATTGTGAAACTGTGTAAGTGTTAAGAAGCCAGACCTAATAAAAAAAATAAAATTTAAATTTTTTTAATGAAACGACGTCGTTTCATGCTAGTTTAAAAAAAAAAAAACTGAAGAAGAGTCTGCTTTGAGCTGCTCGTCTGCTCGCCGCCCGCCGGTCACTGTCAGTTGCGGCTGCCGGGCCGCCGACTGCCCCCCCGCCCCTGCTGGCCTGCTCCCCGCCTGCCGCCTGGACAGCCACAGCGCCACCCTACCGGGGGCAGCTGCCCCCCCGCCCCTGCCTAGTTCCGCCACTGGTCTGACGTGCTTGTAGCTGTAACAGTTTGTTGAATAATATTTTTTTTGAAAAACTCTTCAGTCAACCTTAGATTTTGAGCGTCTCTTTCCAGATTAATACAATTTTTGTTTAACATTACTCTTTCATTCTTAATTGTTTGGAATTGTCTTTTATGAGGGAAAAAATAGTCCTACCTGTGCAAAGCTGTATTTCATCTTCTCACATGTTCTACTAAATATTTCATTTTTCGACGAGTATATTGATTCTAAATACATTATTTGTCGATTTCTGTTTAGGCTAAAGTTGTAGCTATGGCTATAATAAAATAATTTTGCATTAACTATGCCTGTTTAGGAGATCGAGGAGGCTATTTGGTTCAATTCCTGAATTAAACATCAGTTTTTTTTTCTCTTGTTGAATGTAGGAACCCTCCAAAGCAGAACCTTTTCAGCACTAATCCATTTGTGACATTTAAGCAATAGTCAAGATGGTAAGTAAACTCGTTTTGGTTAATTTTAAGACTATTCCTTGAATTTAAATATAACTAATGTTATCTCATCACATGATCTTTGTTAAGGTTAGTTTTAACTTTTAAATGGCATGGTCAAAACTTAAAAGCATCCTGCTACTGCTCCTTCATCCTCATCATTTATATTAACCTTTGTAAAAATGTGTACACTTAAATATTTACTGTTGTTTTTAATGAATTTTTTCTTATAAAAAGATAGTTGCTGTTGAATTATTTTTAAAGTTCTACCTTTAGAGAATGTGTTGACTACCAAGGATGAAAATTGTTGGTTCCTGGATTCTTATCTAATCATCCTTTACACTTCTTGTTCCCCTATTAAGATATACTTAATGGAATTTAATGCATTTTAGGACACTAGGGAGAATGAAGTACAAATTATGTAATGTGTTGCTTTTAACTTTCAAATCCAACATATATTTTTCGGTAAGTTTACATGTTTTCGGCAATTTCCTTAAGTCAGAGATAATACTAATACTAGGGTATTGTTGTAAAATATAATCTAAGCAAACAATTAAGAGAGAATATGAAAACTATTTCATTTCATTCTCAAGTATGTTTTACATCAAACAAGATGCCTCTATTTATAGGTTTACAAGGATGGAGGGGGAAAGAACCAAAAATAAATATATACATGTATTAAAGAGATACATGTATTTGAATGGTACATTGGATTAGGATATACATGTTTTAAAGAGATACATGTATTTGAAGGATACATTGGATATTCACAAATGCATGAATTCATAACACTCTCCCTTGAATAGCAATTGTACTAAGAATATGTCTCATTAAAACCTTTTTAGGAAAAACTACTTGGGAAAAAACATAGTGAAGGAAAAAGAGTACATAATTCTTTTCAATAATACGCTTTAAATATTGCCTCATTAAAAACCTTGTCAAGCAAAACCAGTGGGAAAAACCTTAGCAAAGGAAAAGAATACAATGCGTATTTTACTCCCCCTGATGACAACATCCTTTGAGATATTTGAAATGCCGTATTCCAATCTTTTGTACAAACTTTTCAAGTGTTGCAGTAGGAAGGGTTTTGGTGAACAAATCTGCAAGATTGTCACTCGAACGAATTTGTTGAACACTAATGTCGCCTTTTTCTTGAAGATCACGAGTGAAGAAGAATTTAGGCAAAATATGTATTGTCCTATCGCCTTTGATGTATCCTTCCTTTTAACTAAGCTATACAAGCAGTATTATCCTCATATAATGTTGTTGGGATTTCCTTATTAATTGGAAAGCCATATGCTTCTCGAATATGTTGAGTTATTGATCTTAATCAGATACATTCACGACTTGCCTGATGAATTGCTAAAATTTTCTGCATGGTTAGAAGAGGTAGCAACTAAAGTTTGTTTTACAGAACGCCATGAAATAGCAGTACCTCCATATGTGAATAAATAATCTATTTGGGATCGAGCTTTGTGGGGATCAGATAAATATCCTGCATCTGCATATCCAATGAAATCTAATTTGGATAAATTTGAATAATATATGCCCATATCCATTGTCCCTCGAAGATATCGAAAAATATGTATAATTCCATTCTAATGTCTTCGAGTTGGAGAACTATATCTTACTAATAAATTTACAACAAATGATATATTAGGTTTTGTATTGCTAACAAGATACATTAGTGTTCCGATTGTACTAAGATATGGTACTTCAGGACCAAGAAGTTTTCATCATCTTCATGAGGTCGGAAAGGGTCTTTGTTCACTTCTAGTGACCTTACAAACATTGGTATACTAAATGGATATGATTTATCCATATAAAATTGTTTTAACACTTACTATATAATTTGATTGATGGATAAAAATTTCATTTGCTAAGTGCTCAATCTGTAGGCCTAAACAAAATTGTCTTTCCCAAGCCTTTCGTCTCAAATTCTTTCTTTAATAAACTCATAAATAACAATCATGACAAATTCATATTCAAATCTTTTTATGAAAACACATGGGCATATAGGATCATTTATTTAACTTGATCGAATAAATTTTCCGAAAAATCTTTATTATATGCTTCAGGCAACTTAAATCCTTGAGGGATTTTCATATAGATATCATTATCAAGTGATCCATATAAATAGGCTGTAACAACATCCATTAGACTCGTTTCAAGCTTTTCATGTATTGCCAGACTAATCAAATATCGAATTATAATTGCATCCACCATAGGAGGATGTTTCTTCATAATCAATACCAGGTCTTTGGGTAAAACCTTGTGCGACAAGCCGAGCTTTATATATCACAATCTCATTTTGTTCATTTTGTTTTTTCACAAATACCCATTTATATCCCACTGGTTTTATATCATTTGGTGTACGGACTACAGGTCCAAAAAAATTCAGCCTTGATTGTGTCTTTCCACTTTGACCAATCAATTCTATGTCTACATTCTTCTACAGATGTAGGTTCAAGATCCTCATTTTCTTCCATAATACTGAACGCTACATTATATGCAAAAATATCGTCTAATTTATCTCGGTTCCATCTTTTTCTCGATATGACATAATTTACAACAATGCTACTATCACATAAAAAAGGGTCACATAATGCTCATATACACACAAATGCATACTGTGGGCCCCCGCCTGACATGTGGGGCCCGCAGTATGCATGTGTGTGTATGTGAGCATTATGTGACCCTTTTTTATGTGATAGTAGCATTATTTCATAATTTATTGAGATCTCTTTATTTTCATTAGTTTCAGGTACCTGAATGTCTTCTGAAATTTTATCAATTATGTCAAATGTCTCTTCTGGAGCTTTTATTTTCTCGTTCTGACCATCTTGAATATTTGCTCCTTTTCTTTTTCGAGAATTTTTATAACCGATTTGTATCCCACGCTTCTGGCGTGCATTAGACTCATTAGCAATAACATGTTTTCCTTGAGGGACATCAATTCTAATAGGAGCATTTGCAGCTGGTATATGAGATTTAGTTACTCTCTTTAGGTCAGTGAATGCGTCTGGCAACTGATTTGCTATATTTTGCAAATGAATTATCTTTTGAACTTCAAGTTCACATTGTTTTGTGCGAGGATCAAAACTAGATAATGATAATACATTTCAAGAAATATCTTTTTCCAGCTGCTTATTTTCTCCACCTAATGTCAGAAAAATTGATTCATCAAAATGACAATCGACAAACTTAGCCGTACATAAATCTACTATTAACAGTTCTAGATATTTAATTATAGATGAAGATTCATATCCAACATATATTCCTAACCTCCTTTGAGGACCCATCTTTGTGCATTATGGTGGAGAAATTGGAACATATACCGCACATCCAAAAATTCTTAGATGGGAAATATTTGGTTCCTGACCATGAACCAATTATATGGGGAAAAATTTATAATAACTTGTTGGCCTGATGCGTATCAATGTTGCTACATGTAAAATCGCATGTCCCTAAGAAGAAAAGCAATGGCCTTGCAATCAATTGTAGGCGCTTAATAAATGATTCAACTAGACTATTTTGTGTATGAACATGAGTAACATGATGTTCAACATTAATTCTTACAAACATGCAATAATCATTAAAGGCATGTGCTCGCAAACAAATTATTTGTGCAAGTAATCTTGCAAATGCCAAATTGCGAGTTGATAATAAACATACATGTGACCATCTAGTTGATGCATTTATCAAAACCATAAAATATCTAAATGGTCCACATGGTGGATGTATGGGTCCACATATATCACCCTAAATACGTTCTAAAAATGCAGGGGTTTCATACCCAAATTTGGCTGGTGATGGCCTTATAATTAATTTGCCTTGGGAGCAACCAACACATGAAAATTCATTAGATTGAAAATTTTTCTGGTTTTTCAACTGATGACCACATGAATTTTCAATAATTTTTTTCATCATTATTGATCTAGAATGGCCCAATCGGTTATGCCAAACATTAAAAGTATTAGTAAACTTCTAGTATCTAGAGATATTCAGTATCTTTTTCATTCATTGTCTCAATATGATATCCATTCAGATGTATATCTGTAAAACTTAATAGATTTCTTTGACTTTGTAGAGAATAATTCATCCTCTATTATAAATTTTGTTCCTCTAGGGAGGAAAATATTGGCTCTTCCAGAACTCTCAATTAATTTTGTACTTTCAGATATTCTATTGACATTGGCTTATCCTAATGTTAAGTGAGAAAAATATTCCTCGTCTTTAATATAGTGTGTTGTAGCACTGTCTGCTAGACATATATCTTCATCATTTATCTTTGATCTAGTCAGATGAATTTCCATATTTTCTTCAATAAAATAAATATAAGTAAGAAACTTGCAAAATAATATAAGATAACATATTTTATAATGACAATACACTAAAATGCACCAACAAACTAAATAAATTATAAAATTCATTCTTGGATATTTCCATCATTAATCAAATCCCCAATTCTTCCTTAAGGAAGAATAAAACCGGTAACATCCAGATGCGTCATATCAATTTTGCCATAGTTGAAATCATCTTGAACAAAATTTGTTTCAACACTTTTACCTTTATCATTCAGCGATGCTTGATAAAGGTCAACAAGATACGACAGGTACGAGACCAATGACTTTTCATGCCGTATCGATAGCAAATATTGTCCATATTCTTTTTACTTTGTCCACCATCTTTTTCTTGTATCTCTGTATTATTCTGGTGGTTATCTGTATTCTTATTGTAATTATGATTGCGATTATGACGACATCTTCCACGACCATGACTGGAGCCACGACCACGACCATTAAATGATGTCGCAATCACTTCAGGGAATGGAACATAACCAGTTAGATAGGATTCATGATTTTTCATCAGTAGCTCATTATTTTGCTCAGCCACGAAAAGACATAAAATCAGTTCAGAGTATTTTTTAAAGCCTTTTTCACGGTATTGCTGTTGCAGGAGCACATTTGAGGCATGGAATGTAGAAAATATTTTTTCTAACATATCTGCATCAATAATACTTTCTCCACATAATTTTAGTTGAGAACCGATTCTAAATATTGTTGAGTTTCTACTCACTTGCAGTTTTAAAATCTTGCAAACGTAGATGCATCCAATCATAACGAGTTTTAAGAAGAATCACTGTTTTTTGGTGATCATATCTTTTTTTCAGATTTTTCCACAGATCAACTGCATCTTTTACTGTGAGATACTCAGTTTTTAATCTTTCATGAAGATAGTGGCGAAGAAAAATCATTGCTTTTACTTTATCCTGGTTGGATTTTTCATTTTTTTTCTTTGATTGTGTCTCCAAGACCCATAACATCTAAAGAATTTCAGCATCTAGAATCCATGATAGATAATTCTTGTCAGTAATATCAAGAGCCACAAACTCGTGTTTTGTAAGATTTGACATGATGAAAACTAAAAGTAATCAGTTGACAAAATAAAATTACCTGAAAATTGGATCTTTGAGTTTTGAGAAGATGAAACCAGCATGGTATCACAACTTGAAAGATTAGAGACTCGTGCTGATAACGTGTTGTAAAATATAATCTAAGCAAACAATTAAGAGAAAATAAGAGAACTATTTCATTTCATTCTCAAGTATGTTCTACATCAAACAAGATGTCTCTATTTATAGGTTTACAAGAATGGAGGGGGAATGAACCAGAAATAAATATATATACATGTATTAAAGAGATGCATGTATTTGAATGGTATATTGGATTAGGATATACATGTCTTAAAGAGATACATGTATTTGAAGGATACATTGGATATTCACAAATGTATAAATTCATAACAGGTATTATTATATCCTTGAGTTCTTTTTGACATTATCACACATCACCTACTATTCATGCATTCCCAGCTTGACCTAGCACACTCAACTTGTAGATGCAACAATCTGCACCCATAGCTTGGTCAACCTTCTAGTCCGCCTTTAATTGATTACCGGGGAAGACACCTTGTGGAAATATAAAAATAACATGTGGAAACAACACCTTTAATAATAGTATATACTTTAATTTACCTCTAGTGGATTAAATAATTGGACACAGTTTTCTAAAAATTTCCGTCTAGGTCCGATTAATCCCCACCTAGGCGCTAGGTGGTCCTCTACCGTCTTGATTTGGCCCGCCGTCTAGGCCCCCTCATAGGCAGAATCAAACCTCTACTTTGAAGCTCTACAATACTTAAGTGAATTTGTTAAGCCTTAAAAAGAATATTTATTTTTAGTAATATTTCATGTAAAATTTTAAGAAAATACATATACTATATGTTTTGTATAGTATAACAAGTATATACAATAGAAACATAAATAAATGATATCGACTAAGTAAACGCCTAGTCCGCTTAGGAAAATGCGTAGGCACCACCTGGGCGGCCCCTCCACCGCGTAGGTTCGCCTAACAATTTTTTGAACGTTGCTTATACAATGCTCAAAGATTCAAGAAAGAGAAAAAAGTAAAATACAAAGAAAGCACTACTGGTATTATGTACAGATGGGCGAAGAGTGATACTGTGTATGAAAACAAGGGTGTGTAGATCAGAGGGTGGACATGAGTGTATATTGATATCATATTACCTTATCACTGGAAGCTAGAGATGCAGATATGCGAAGTAGGATCAGAATTACAATATTGAGTTGAGTCTTCTTCTTTGTAGATTTGAAAATCAGAAAGAACAAGACAGTTCAAAATAGTTTCTCTTACACTGTTAGCAATCAATTCCGGAATTGGCGGAGAGCACATTCAATTTGATGTGTGTGGGAGTGAGAGAGAGGAGTAAAATCTGACCGTATTGCAGATATTGTGATGAGAACAGTAGTTGTAGTTAATATTCATGGATTGGCTATAATTACAATGTTTTTTTTAAAGTCTGTTGCTTCAATGCGGTAAAAGCTTTATGGAACGGTTAGGTGTGCTTTTTACACAAATTAGATTGATAATAGTTGCACTTGGAGGGTCAGAAAGTTAAGTTTTCTTGGGGAAGATAGAATTTATTTAGTTTGTTTTATTGTCTAAAGAAAAAGTATTTTGCATTTTAGCCCAAGAAATTTGTAAGACTCGTGCAGCTTCTCCTAGATTATGTCCTTCAGCTAATGTATTTTCTCTTAGCTTTTCGGTTCAGTTTTTAATAATTTTTGGTGTTGATTTATCCCGTAATGTAAAGTAGTAAAGCATTGACGTTATCGTGGTGTTTACTTTTGCTAATAGGCTTCTGCTCTAGTGCTTGTTTCACGTTGTTTGGCTTCTGGTCTAGGAAAAGTTTGGTTGGAGTTCACACCTTTCCTGAGTACTTTATATCTCTTCATGTAAACTGGTATAAATCAAATTAGGAATCATAGACTATCAGTTATCAGTGTACATAGGGAAAGAAACTCATCTTCACATTCCGTGATTCTTATACATTACTCACTAGTAAAGTGTCTTTATTAGCCATTATGTCCTGAATTAGGGGTTAAAGGCACTGTCAAACATGAGGAAGTGAGCTCTAAGGATTAAGACCTGTTGCAACTTTATGGTATGATTTCTTAGTGTTGGCATGCACTTGGAATTTGTAACTGGCTATCCTATTGCCTAGCAGGAAAAGATTGACCTCCGATTCAGGGCATACTAATGGCAGTGGTCAAGAATAGTCCCTTCCTCGGTTTCTTCTTGCTTTCTCTCATGATTAACATTATTTCCTTCCTCTTGTTTGACTTACCTTGGATAGTGCATAAATAATGATCTTTACAATGCATTGAATAAACAAGGCTTATTGCCTAGTACCTCTGGTGTGTTTGCCATCATTAATGAAGTTGACCTTCTTCTATTCAGATATTTTTGTTTCTGTAGTGCACTTACTTCTGCTTTGGGATTAATACTTTAATCAGATGGTAGATCATTATTGGATTTCCTTCTTTGTGGTGTTTTCCTGTCTTATTGGAGTATTTGATGCTAGTGCGGGTGATGCTGACTGGGTATATAAGTAAGTCTTTAGTCTCCTTCTCAATTTATTTAAATAATATAACTGTTTTCCTATATCTCTCTCTCTTTTTACCTTTCCTTCCACTTACGGAAAAGCTTTGTTGAGTGGTCTTTCAGCCTTTTATGACCATTACCATACATTTGCACATTGCAACTGATGTCATGAACTGCATGCTTTGGCAGCGAACAGTGGACTGAAATTTGATACTCACCGCCAATCAAACAACTTTTTATTCTGAAATAATATACGAGTGAATATAATGGGTTAACCTCTCGAGTTGGATGTGTTGGTGATGGATTGTTGTCCATTTATTTTCTAGTCTGCATCTCATTCTTTCTATTAATTTAGAACCCCAAAAGTTTGTAGTAAATCTTTTTATGTGGTTACATGGATGGTATAAAGTGCAATTTTGTTTGGTTCTGATATTCTTTGGACACTAGGTCTTGTGTAGGACAATGCAAACAGACAGGATGTGTTGGGGAAAGATGCTTTCTGCACTGCAATTTCTCATCAGCAGGTGACTCTCTTGATGGCCCTTGGTACGTGCAAGAACCTCTTTATTTGCGGTGGAAACAATGGGATTGCCAAAGTGATTGTCGTTACTATTGCATGCTTGACAGAGAGAAAGATAGAGCAGCATCTGGTCTCGCTCCTGTCAAATATCATGGTAAATGGCCCTTCAAACGTGTGTACAGGATTCAGGTTTGTCAACTTCAGTTTTATACCTCTTCGTACCTCTAATTAAATCTGAACGAGTTTTTAAGGTAGTATGGGTTTAAACTTTTTTAGTATACATATGGAATCCTTTCTTGCAACTATTCAGGAGCCTGCTTCTGTAGCTCTTTCTGCACTCAACCTCGCAATGCATTTCCAAGGCTGGCTGTCCTTTTTCATCCTTTTGTACTACAAGCTGCCCTTAGAACCAGTTAAGAAGCCATATTATGATTATGCTGGTCTGTGGCATATCTATGGGCTCTTAGCAATGAACTCATGGTTCTGGAGTGCTGTATTCCACAGTCGGTGAGCTCTTCTGCATCGTTTGATTTCACGCATAGATTTATGTTTAATCCATAGATTCGCCAGGCAAGGATAGAAATATAGTCGAGTCAATAATCATCATTTTTGTACAAGTTTTATTAAGAAATACTTTGCTATAAAAAAAATTAACACGTATGCATCAAATTATGTTGAGCATATTTTTGGTATTGTTGTGCAGGTTTTGAAATGATAAAAAAATTAATTGATATAATGTTCGTACCTAATCTAAAGCATCTTTTTGATTTGCAGAGATGTGGATTTGACTGAAAAGCTAGACTATTCATTTGCTGTTGCATTGCTCGGATATTCACTAATTGTGGCGATTCTAAGAAGCTTTAACGTGAGGCTTGAGGCTGCCAGAGTAATGGTTGCTGCTCCGTTGCTTGCTTTTATAACCACACACGTATTGTACCTCAACAATTACAAAATGGATTACGGTATGAACACCTTTTTCCTCGTTCATCTACACTGAAAAGCACAAACCTTTGATTTATTTATTTTTCAAAAAAATTCTGGTCAGTACTTATGGAAAATACTGACTGCTCAAATTGCGGTCATGTTCTGTTTGTTCTCCTCGTTGGGCTGCTGTTAATTTATACTCCGGGTCATTCCAAAATTAGAGATTCATTTTTACTTTTCCAGATCAATTTACGAAATCCAAAATTTCAAAATCGGTACAAGTTTATTCAATTTTAGTATAAAGTATAAACAAATATTTCCTCCGTTCCAAATTAAATGCTCATTATTGACTTTTGAAAGTTAATTTGAGACATTTTCAAACTCAAAATTGAGATTACTCTTTAAAAATTATGAAACAATAGAACTTGCAATGAATAATACTTTTTAGATAGTTTATAATATTTATAAAGAATCTTTGTCAATTTTGAGTTTAAAAATCTCTTAAGTTGACTTTAAAAAATCAACATTGACCAAATAATATGGAACAGAGGGAGTATAATTATTGTATAATAGCTAAACAGTACAACGAATTATTATATTTGATACTTGCAAAACCTTAATGAAATAATATTAATTATGAATTTTATGACCCGACTTTCGGAGAGTCGAAATGTATCTTTAATTTTGGAACAAAGGTAGTATAATATTTACTCTAACAAATGTAATTCTTTAATTTGACAGGTTGGAACATGAAAGTTTGTATTGCCATTGGTGTTGCACAGCTTCTTATCTGGACAATATGGGCTGGCGTCACTTGCCATCCTTCCCGTTGGAAGTTGGGGTTTGTAGTTGTGGGAGGCAGCCTTTCAATGCTCCTAGAGATATATGATTTCCCTCCATATGAAGGATTCGTGGATGCTCACGCTATTTGGCACGCCACCACCATCCCCCTCACCTACATTTGGTGGAGCTTCATCAAAGATGACGCTGAGTTGCGAACATCCAGCCTCATCAAGAAGGTAAAATAGGACTATTCCAAGACAATTTATGAACCCATACGGCAAATAGGAATCCGACAACATGGACTCTTGGGCGGATATCGAAGTTCAAGAAGTGCATTCCTTTCCTTTAGTCATCTTAACTGTCATTTCGGGAAAGGGATAAATATGCTTTGATTAAATGGAAAGCCATATACATTTTGGGGGTTGGATCTTGTGATTGAATGTGAAATTTGTAATAGTATCGAGTCTTCTTCGATAGTAGTGAGTTGTATATTTGTATTGTTGTGACAATCCAGGGCTGCATGAGCAGTTAAGCACACTTATATTCCAAACAGATTTAAGCTCCTTGTAATTCAGTTGATCTCGGGTTCAGGCTCTGCTTTGTTGCACCTTCCGGTCAATTCTTCTCGATGTACACATTCAGCAACAAAAATATTACATTTTTTAGCGATACAATAATATTTGTAATACTCTATTATCTCCTTTCAAACTTGTCTTGCTTCCAGAAATCTTCATTTAGGTATTGATAAGAATATGCTATATTCAAAAATAAAGTTTGTACAACTAAATAAGACCATAATCGTTTGAATAGAAACCCTATTTAGATACTAAGGAAGATACTGGATGTGTTATCAATAACTATATATAATAATAACTATATATATAATAAGGCCTATAAGAAAGATACTGGATGTATTATACTTTCAGCTCAGCTGAAAGTACTATTTCAGCTGACACATCTGTGGTCGTCCATTGTATGCGCTGACAGATAATGGGCTGACATATCTGTGGCCGTCCATTCAAATCTGATTATTACGCTAATGTTACGTTTGGATTGGTGGAATAGGAGGGAGAATGGAATGAATTATTTCGTTGGAATGATAAAAATGTTGTTTGGTTTGTTTATTTCATCGAAATGATGTATTCCTCCTGGAATGATAGTTAACTTAAAATTTTAATTTTCATTCCTTGAGGGGTGGCCAGGAATAAATCATTCCATCCATTATTTTTAAGTAATTGACAAATATACCCCTAAAGATATAATAGGGCTTTTTACACATTCATTCGCGATCGATCTGGGAACGACGAGAGAGAAGGAGTCGAGGAGAGGAGATACAAATCTTCAATTGATTGATCCAGCATCTCTGAAGGCTCTCCAAAACCCTCACCATCATATCGTCTCACAAGTCAGTTTTTCCTTCCTTTTTTGGCGAACTTTATTTGCATATTTATACTACTCCATGAAATTTGGCAGCCTATTTGCATATTTCTTCGTAATTTCCAGATCCATCTATGTTCTTACGTAGATTTGGTGATACATGATTGGAAATTGTGTGTTCAGGCTTACGATTGCGGATCCGATCGGTTTTGAACTGGACTGTTTGCTCAGACCATACCGGGTTTTTCTTTAAGCAAATCCCATACGATACCACACATACCATTTTTCTCACTGATTTCATCTGCCATTGATCATTGATTCCTATCAGTTTAGTATAATTTTCCCAATTATCGATTCCTATTGCCTCGATTTGTTATTAAAATTAGCTAATATTTAACAATTCTCGATTCGATTCCGTTGGTCGTTGATCACTATTAAGTAATTTCTTCCTGCTACATACTAGGGTGTTTGTGTTTGGTTGGAGGGTTTTTAATAATTTAGAAATGAGACTACCAATGGCATCTCTTTTCTGGGAATTTATATCTATTATTTTCCCAGATTGTTGCCTACTATGTTTTGACATTTTTTATTGCCTATAATTTATTATCTATGTTCTAGAATTTCCTAGATCCTAAAAGCGAGGGAAGATATCTGATGTTCTAGTCAATGATATGAATTTTATCTGTTGTGTACATTTTATTCTTGTTGTTAATGGGGATTGGTTGTAGTAGTGTACAAGATGATAACTGTGGTACTTGGTCCTTTTCTTTTAAAGGGAAACAATAATTTGATTATTGTGTAACATGTTAGAAATTTACTATTATGGTACAAAGTACTCCAAAATTTAGTATAATTTTGTTAATGCCATTAATAATTTGTTATTAATGTTTGGTTGGACTGTTTCATTATTGCTTTTATTATAGTATGTTTCTTGAATTTGTTTTGAAATTGTTTTACAATATGTTTATTGTTTGAGTTTGCTCTTACTTTTTCAATTGAATTGCGATTACGGCTCGTCAATAGATTAGACAAACGGAAGAGAATGAAGAGATTAATTGCCTTTTTTATTTTTGATCCGAAATAGTTGTCATGGTTACCTTATTCATGCAATTTGTTATATCTATGGCACGACATAGACATATGAGAAACATAATCGACCAAAGTACACCCTTTCTTTGCTCGAAATGGTCTAAAATTTATGAGGGGAGCTAGTGTATGTGTTGACATTACATGCCACAATTACCTTAGAATGGATAGGGCAAGTTTTACCAAATTATGTGATATTTTACATACCACAGGCAAATTTAGTAGTACAAAGTACCTTCAAATAGATGAACAAGTTGCCATATTCTTGTATGTACTAGCCCATCATGTAAAAAATCGTGTCATAGTATTACAATTTCGTCGATCCGGTGAGACAATTAGTAGGCATTTCAACAACGTACTCAATGTCGTGATAAGATTGAAAGGTCAACTTTTTAAGAAACCGGAACCTATATGTGAAAACTCTACTGACGATAAGTGGAAATGGTTCAAGGTATTTCTTTAACTTCGATATTTGTTATCCTACCAGGACAAGCTTTTTTTAAATTACATATTTATCATTATGTTTTTGAAAAAGATAAGTATTTCTTACTAGGGTTGTCTAGGGGCTTTGGATGGAACATACATAAAGGTTCATGTCCCTGAAGAAGATAAACCTAGGTATCGAAATCAAAAAAATGAGATTACAACTAACGTGTTAGGTGTTTGCTCCCCGGAGATGCAATTTATCTACGTCTTACCTGGTTGGGAAGGGTCCGCTGCAGATGGTAGGGTACTTTATTCTGCAATGCATCATAATCATGGTTTAAAAGTAAATCGAGGTAAGAAATAAGAAATATCTTAATATAATTTCATATGTATAGACTTGCACTAACAAAAACAAGAAAACACAACCCCATTTAACATCCTTTTTTATTTGGTTAAAGTAACTACTACCTTGTAGATGCTGGATATACCAATGGAGAGGGCTTTCTTGCACCTTTTAGAGGTCAAAGATATCATTTAAATGATTGGTTAGATGGACATCGACCTACGACTGCCAAAGAATTGTTTAACATGAAGCACTCCTCAGCTAGAAATGTCATAGAGCGTTGTTTTGGCCTTCTGAAGAAAAGATGGGGAATTCTTAGAAGTCCTTCATTTTATCCTATTCGAATACAAAATAAAATAATTGTTGCTTGTTGCCTAATGCACAACTTTATAAGGCAAGAAATGGCTATTGATCCGTTCGAAGATGAGGAGATAGAAGTCAACCATGAGGAAACTAAAGTTGATGAAGACTACATCAATACAGTTGAGACATCCCATGTGTGGACAAACTTTAGAGAAAATCTTAGTTGAGATGTTTGATGTGTGAGGGTCAATTATATTTTATAGTTTAAAATTGTGTTATTTATTATTAGTAGTACCTTTCAATGCTTATTGTATCGATTAACTGGCTATTGACCATAGTTTATAGTTTAAAATTGTTTTATATTTAGTATTTTGAGATTATTAATTGGCTTAGCTATCTCCTTTTTTTAATTATGGCAACTGGTAGCTAGGCTTCTTTCTTTTTATTTTGAGAAAAGATTGATATGCCATTTAAACTTATAAATTGTGGGTGATGCTTGATTTATGAAGACCCCCTTTTCTATCCTTTGGTTTGGCTATAGTTGGTTACTTGTCAAAATATTTGTATAGTTTGTTTTGTTTTTTAATGAATGAATGAATGATAATATGCAAATAAAGTTTCTTTTGTTTTTATACTCTTGACTTTACATGTTTTACACAGCTTCTGTTAGAAGAATCATGCCAACTAGAAGTACATACGGACCCAATTAGCTTTTGCAACATTTGTGGCTACTAGTATGTATATTTGGACTACTAGTATATGAATTGAATTTATGATTCAATATATGAATTTATGAATTCTGCATTTCTCTCACCGAGTCAGTTTTCTAACTTTCTGCCTCTGAGTCAAGACTCAAGAGTAAATATATTTGGCCAGACTCGTAAATTCATATATTGAATCATAAATTCAATTCATATACTAGTAGTCCCAAGTGGTCAGTTGTGGTGGGCACTTGTATTTCCATCCTTCTGGTTCATAATTAGCATATTGGAGTCCCAAGTGGTTAGTTGTGGTGGGCACTTGAATGACAATACATGGACTGCAATGCCCACATCTGTGCTCACAATTTGGTGGTCTTGACCCAAGCCTGCTCATCCCTTTATACTCCATTGCTTTTGACTGATTTGGCTTTTGACTGATCATATATACTAAGAAATGTTAGTATAATAACAATGAAAACTCAATAGAGAAAAAATATATTCAAATCAATGTGTAAAAAATTACTGTAGTTGAAAGATAATTACCTTGCTAATGAGCAGTATGATCAAATGGTGCAAAAGGCAGAGCAACTGTAGATTTATATACTATATGAATTGAATTTATGATTCAATATATGAATTAAATTCATATATTGAATCGCCTTCATGACTCCTTTCTGCATACTAGTAGTAGTAAGTAGTAAGTATACAATTTATGATTCAATTTATATTTGGCCAGACTTTAATTTATGATGGATTCTCAAGTAAATGATGAAGCAAAGGGGGCAGGCAAGAGTAAGCACAAATGGGTTGAAAATGAAGATGACAAGCTTGTGGAATGTATGCTAGACATATTAAATACTACTGGAACTTTGTATAGGGTGATAATGGTTTTAAGCTCAGGTTTTACTTGGCCATTGAAAAGCATTGGTGAGAAATTGCTACAATGAGGAATAAAGGCAAAACCACATATTGAGTCAAGGTTGAAAATATTGAAAGTTGAATGGGCAGTTGTATATGATATGTTGCATGGAAAAGACAGTAGTGGATTTGGTTGGGATGTTGAAAATCATGTACTTGAAGCCTCTAAAGATGTCTGGATTCCATATCTTAAGGTAAGTCATTTTTTAAGATTCGAAGCATTTAATTTCTAAGGTAATTCTCATACAGTAGAATAATTCTTATGTTTTAAGATTGAGATGTTTGAATATATGATCAGAGTTTTTTTAATTAATGTGTTATTTTTTTTCTCTTACTTGTTTTAGGTGCACCAAAAGAGAGCAAAGTGGCAGAATAAGACATTTTCACATTATTTGGATCTCTGTGTTATATTTGGCAAGGATAGAAAGAACCGGAAAAGATGCTATATCGGGTCATGAAAATGGTCGAGTTAGATGAAGAGATCCAAACAAATAATGGAGATGATGACTTGATTCCAACTCGCAGTGAGGAAATATCTAGCAAGTCCTCTAGTTTCAAGAAAAGGAAGAGAAAATCAAGTTTTGATATTGATTCTAAATCACCATGGGAGAGGGTCTCATTATTCTTTGCCGCATGACTCGAGAAATAATCTTCTCAATTTGCTAACTTTCTTGGATTGGAGGCTTCATTAAATGAGCAACGGAAGAATCTCAGTAATGCGTTGAGTAATGTGCCCGGTCTAACTGATAGTGAGCGTAACAAGGTCATGTGCAAGCTTGCTCGTGAGGAGGAGTTGATGGTGGTCTTTTTTAGCCTTCCCGATGAGCGAAAAAAGGGTTTCGTTAAAGATTTATTGAGTGGAGTGTTATACTAGTTATTTAAACATTTTATTATGTTACTTATTGAACGATGATATTGGGATTTTGTTTAGGATTTTTTGATGGAATGCATTACTACTTGATTAGACATTTTATTAAGTTGTTGGTTGTTAAATGAAATTATGCATTATGTTATTGAATTTTATCATCACTTTATATTATTTAGTGGGGTGTTATACTAGTTGATTTAGTTTTGTTGGTTGTATTTTATTTTACACTACTTATCTTTAGATTTCATCAATTAAAATAAAGTTAATTCTAGAGAAATAAAAAATATATATAAAAAAAAAGATAACTTACAAGTAAGAAAAAAAATTATAAAAAAAAATTATATGAAAAAGTATAGTAAAAAAGAAGAAGAATATAATTATAAAAAAAATCTAGAGAAATATGTGTTAAATTTTTAATATAAATTGAATTTAAGTTAAATTTGAACATTTAGGGGTATTTAGGTCACTTTCTAATTATTTATTTCATTCTTAGATGTATTCATAACATCAACCAAACATGTACATGGAATATTAAAAAATCATTCCATTCTCTTCCTTATTCCATTCCCTCATCTATTCCATTCCCTACTCCATTCCATTCCTTCAATCCAAACGTAACATAAGGATGGAATATATTGATTATTACATCAAGGATGGAATAAAGGAGTAAAGGGATATTCTGGTCGTAGGTCAAGCCCATCTCCTTTCGTTAGTAAGAGTTGCACTGGTCAGGCCTAAGCCTTATTCAATCTCACCCCTTAAATCATACAATAAACAACCATAGATCTGTTAGCCTGAATAGTGTATCTTCCATCCTCAATTAATCCAAGAAGTTGGTATATACATGCATGAATTTCATAAATCCATAGTACTCTCAATAAGCAAACTCACTAAAGCCCTAAACTCATTACTATCAACAGGGGCGGATCCCCTTGGTTTAGTGGGGTCAAATTTGAAGAAAAAATTCTTAATAAAAAATAAAAATATAATATAATAAATTAAAAAATTAAATAATGGTCATATATTATTTATGATAACATTTTTCGAGACTCTCATAACTTGAAGTTGTTGCATGATAGTCTCATTTTCAATAACTACAAAAATATCATGTTTGTTATAAAATTATAATATATATATATATATATATATATATATATATATATATATATATATATATATATGGATGTCTAGATTCATTCCTCCCATTGTAATGATCCTTGATCTTTTGAAACTCCCATGTTACTTAAGTTTTGAAACTCATGACCTTTGAGTTTTGAAACCTCCAAATATTAATGTTCATGTACTTATATATAGTAGTATTGTAAAGAGAATGATAGAGGTACAGATATACTATAACTTACATGAAAATACAGTGAGAATGCTCTCTCTTTTCTACTAATCATCATTGTTCTTAATATTTAGTATAATCTTTTATAACACGTTATCAACACGAAGCTCTACCCAATTTTGGGAATTTTGTGAAGAAAAAAAGGTCCTCTCAACTCACTATAAGTATTGTTTCATTACAATTAAATTTGATATACATATAAACATTTTGTTTTACAAAAGACGCGTGAGACAATAATGATAATGGACAACTCTGAAGTTTCTAAGAATACAAATTACGTAAGTACACTACTTTTGTGATGTAGTAGTATTAGTATAAACAAATAATCATTCCACCTCTCAATTCTCCCACTTTGAAAGTGACTAGAGAAGGGTAAATATTTTTATTGTCTTCTTATAAATTTATACTTAGTTATTTAATTTCTTACGTATTTATATATTTATACAGATGTCAAATCTTATGAATTTGAATTTTTTGTCCTTTATATATATCGAGAAAGAATTACTCGTCATGGACTCTTGATACTGATATTCATATAAAGACAACTTTGGAGATATAATTAAGACTGACAAACATGCATCCTTGCAGGATCATGCAAAATCAATTATTTTTATTCGCCATCATCTCCATGAAAAAAATGTTGATAAAGACATATTAGAAAAAATATTTATTATATTTCATGCCTCGAATATGCTCCTGCAGCAGCAATATCGAGAGCGTTAGTTCAGAAAATATTCCCTGAAGCGATAATTGAAATTATATTCCTAAAAGTGATATCATTTCTTCCAGTGACTGAACAAATAATGAGTTTTTGTTGAAAAACCAACAATCTCGCCCGATTGGCTCTACTCTATTCCTTGAAGTGAATGGAATCTCATTTGATAAACATAGAGGAAATTATGGTTGTGGGCATGGAAAGAACTATCAATATAGAAAATGGAATGTACCTGTCGTACTCCTAAACATTTGGTAAATTTGTACCAAGACACCATAAAAGAAAAGGAAATAAAATTAAAATATGTTATAAAATTATAGTGGATGTCTAGATTCATAGGATGTCTATATTCATTCTTATCTTGTAACTCCCATGTTAATTGAGTTATAAAACTCATGGCCTTTGAGTTTTATAACCTCCTAGTATTGATGTTAGTATATATATAAATAATATCATTTGTAAAAGGAGTTAGTGATATACAAAATATTATACAAATACTCTCTTTGTTCTTGTCATCTTTGTTCTCTTGATTTTAGTAATACTTTATAATACGTTATCAAAGACGATTGCTTCTCAATTTCGTTTTGAAGATAATCATATTGAAGGAGAAAGGTATATATATATATATATATATATATATATATATATATATATATATATATATATATATATATATATATATATATATATATTATCTAATGCATTTGCCTATATGCTCATTTTATTTTAGTATATATGTACATCACTTATATACAACATATCTTGCATAATATATTGCATGTCATACAATGATTACATGTGACTTACTTACTTTGTATGATATTATAGCGATTTGTTTTGTTGTCAATAAATGTTACTTTAGTCACGTTATATGCTAATCAGCAGTATATTACTACAACATACAAATCGTTGTAATTTCATGAATGTAATAAAATATATGATTTTCCTCTTGCTTGCTTGATGTAATTACTGAATTTACGGTTCAAACTTACAATTAAATGAATTTAATCCCTCCTCTAGTCTCGCACTTGCCCCGATCATTTCAATTTCAGTTCCCTATTTCATTTCTTGGCCGAAGGCCGAAACTATTGAGGCTTGTCGAATTTGAAGAAATCTAGTAAGCCTTTGGGTGTGTTATGAAGTTTCACAGTTAGAGAGAAAAGGGAGTGACACACGGAATGAAGAAGGAATCGAGAATGTTTTCTTTCATTTGCTTAACTTTTTCTGTAACTATCAGTATAGTATAAGGCTTAGTGTACTGCTTATGTTTTATTAGCTGACAGCTCATGCTTATACTTGACGTAGTATATGGTTAGTTACATAACCTTTTTGCCACCTCCTGCTTATCTCTCTTATGCCTCAGCCTCTTTATTCCAAGCATTGTTCATGACACACATATGCCTTTGCTAAAGTAAATATGCTTTTGGAGTCAGTGGTACTGATGATTAAATTCTTCTGAACAAAACTTATAGAGAACACTTGTAAATCAAAAACATTAAGAACTAATTAACATAGATAAACATTGTGACTTCAATTTGTAATTTCTCAACACATCAAGCTTCACAGAAGCTATTATCCTAGCTATATATTATATGCTTATATAATATTTATAGTCAAATATTTATGTATATGTATAGATGTTTATTATGATACGTTATAATAAACTAAATTTCTAATGTTTTTTTATATTTTTTTGTATGAAGTTACAATGACAAACATTGCCAAACTTGAATTAGTGGAACTTGATATTACGGGTAAGAATTATTTATCATGGATCCTTGATGCCAAAATTCATCTTGATGCCATGGGTCTTGGAGACACCGTTAAAGATGGTAATGAAACATCTAATCAAAACAAGGCAAAGGCCATGATTTTCTTACGCCATCATCTCCATGAGGAGTTAAAATTAGAGTATCTCACAGTAAAAAATCCTCTTATTCTTTAAAAAAATTTGAAATAAAGATATGACCATCAAAAGACAGTTATTCTTCCAAAAGCTCGTTATGATTGGATGCATTTACGATTGCAGGATTTTAAATCAGTAAGTGAATATGATTCTGCAATGTTTAAAATCGGTTCTAAATTGAAATTATGTGGAGATAATATCACTGATGGAGATATGTTAGAAAATAAAATTCTCTACTTTTCATGCCTCGAATGTGCTCCTGCAACAGCAATATAGGGAACGAGGTTTTAAGAAATATTCTGAACTGATTTCATGTCTTCTTGTGGCTGAACAAAATAATGAGCTTTTAATTAAAAATCATGAATCGCGACCAACTGGTTCAGCTCCATTCCCCGAAGTAAATGTTATGAGATATAATAATAATTATGGTCGTGGTCGTGGTCGTAATAGAGGTCATGTGTCGTACACGCGAAGCAGAGAAGTTTTAATTACCGCAACCATGATACCAAATCTTCAAAGAATGAGGAGAAACAAGAAAAGGGGAAGAATATAAATAATAGAGATACCAAGAAGGAAGAAAATATTTGTTATCGGTGTGGAATGAAAGGACATTGGTCTCGTACCTGTCGTACAACAAAACATCTTGTTGATTTATATCAATCCTCATTGAAAGGAAAGGAGAAGAACATAGAAATAAATTTTTCTCATCCATATCAAGATAACAATGAAATCTATTTTGATCCTATGGATATGACACACCTTAACGTTGCAGATTTCTTTACTAATGAGCAAGTTAATATTCCTTGTAATGAAAATAATTAGTTAAGAATTATGTTAGTCCTTTAAGTGTGTTTATTTTATGCTGATGTATTTCCTTTCATGTTGGTTTATTTAATGTATTTTGTTTTCTTTGAATTGTGTTATTAAATATATATAATATTATGTCTTATTATGAACTTATTATATATTTATTCCTTTTATGAAGAAAATATGGATATACGTCATGCTATACATGAGCCTAATATCAATGGTGGAGATATATGCTTAGCAGATAGTGCAACGACACATACCATTCTCAGACATAAGCATTATTTTTCAAATCTAAGAATGATAAAAGCAAAAGTGAATACAATATCAGGTTCAGCAGACTTGATTGAAGGCTCTGGAAGAGACAATATAATGCTTCCTAGTGGAACAAAATTTATCATTGATAATGCTTTATTTTCCACTAAATCAAGGAGGAATCTGCTAAGTTTTAAAGATATACGACTTAACGGGTACCATATTGAGACAGCCAATGAAAATGGTATCGAATATCTTTACATTATATCAAATGTCTCTACTGGAAAACAAATATTGGAAAATTTACCCGTTTTATCTTCAGGTTTGTACTATACAAGTATTAGTACAATTGAAGTCAATGCAATAATGAACCAGAAGTTCAATGAACCAAATAATTTTATTATTTGGCATGACCGGTTGGGTCATCCTGGATCAATAATGATGCAAAGAATTATTGAGAATTCACATGGACATTCATTAAAGAACCAGAAGATTCTTCAATTTAAGGAATTCTCATGTGCTGCTTGTTCTCAAGGTAAATTGATCATTAGACCATCAGCAGCTAAAATTGGGACTGAATCCCCAAAGTTTCTAGAACGTATTCAAGGAGATATTTGTGGGCCTATTCACCCACCAAGTGGACCATGTAGATATTTTATGGTTTTAATAGATGCATCTACAAGATGGTCACATGTGTGCTTATTATCAACTCGCAACCTGGCGTTTGCGAGATTACTTGCTCAAATTATTAGATTACGAGCACAATTTTCGGATCATACAATCAAGACTATTCGTCTTGATAATGCTGGTGAATTCACATCCCAAACATTTAAAGATTATTGTATGTCACTTGGGATAAATAATGAACATCCTGTTGCCCATGTTCATACTCAGAATGGTCTTGCTGAATCATTTATTAAACGCCTCCAGTTAATTGCAAGACCATTGCTCATGAGAACAAAACTTCCTGCCTCTGTTTGGGGACACGCTATTTTACATGTAGCAGCACTTATTCGCATTAGGCCAACATCATATCATAAATTCTCCCCATTATAATTGGTTTTTGGTCATAAGCCAGATATTTTCCATCTAAGAATATTTGGTTGGCGGTATATGTTCCAATTTATCCTCCACAACACACAAAGATGGGTCCTCAAAGGAGGCTGGGAATATATATTGGGTTTGAGTCCCCATCAATAATTAAATATCTTGAACCCTTAACAGTGATTTATTTACGTACGATTTGCTTAAATCGTCATTTTGATGAGACTATGTTCCCAACATTAGGGGGAGAAATTAAACAATTTGGATAAAGATATAACTTGGAATGCATTGTCATTATTGAATTTTGATCCTCGTACAAAACAATGTGAACAAGAAGTTCAAAAGATACTTAGTTTGCAAGATATAGCAAATCAGCTACCAAATGCATTCACTAACTCAAAAGGAGTAACCAAATCTCATATACCAAATTGTAAATGCTCCAAATTCGGATTGAAGTCCTAATAGGACAATCCGCAAAAATTATAGCAAATGAGTCTAAGGCACGCCAGAAGTGTGGTAGACCAATCGGTTCGAAAGACAAAAATTCTCAAAAAAGAAAAGAATTAAATAGAGAAGTTGACATTATTGAGGAGGAAAATATTCATGAGGATATAGACATAGCTAATCATAAAACCCGGAAAGGTTCAAAACTCAAAACAATAAAATGATGAGATCTCGATAAGTTATGTCTCTACAAAGAAAAGATGGAACCGAAGTGAGATAGTTGTTGACAACAATTTTTCATATAATATATCGCTTGATATAATTAATGAAAACGAGGATTCTGAACCTAATTCTGTCGATTAATGTAGACGCAGAAATGATTGGCCAAAATGGAAAGAAGCAATACAGGCAGAATTAAATTCACTTGCAAAACGTGAAGTTTTTGGACCTGTAGTCCAAACACCCGAAGAAGTAAAGCCAGTTGGATACAAATGGGTCTTTGTGCGAAAAAGAAATGAGAAAAATGAAATCGTAAGATATAAAGCACGACTTGTGGCACAGGGGTTTTCACAAAGACCTGACATTGATTACAATGAAACATATTCTCCTGTGGTAGATGCCATTACATTGCGGTATCTTATTAGTCTAGAAACTCATGAAAAATTAGATATGTGCCTAATGGATGTTGTTACAACCTATTTATATGGGTCAATTGATAATGATGTTTATATGAAAATCCCTGAAGGATTTAAAATGCCTGAAGCATATAATTCAAATCTCCGGGAAGTTTACTCAATTAAGTTGCAAAGGTACCTATATGGGTTAAAGCAATCAGGACGCATGTGGTACAATCGTCTTAGTGAATATTTATTGAAAGAAGGGTATAATAATAACCCTACATGCCCATGTGTTTTTATGAAGAAGTCAATCCGGTTTTTATTATCATTCTTTGTGTATGTTGATGATTTAAATATTATTGGAACTCATGGAGAGATTCCAAAGACAATGAATTATTTAAAGAAAGAATTTGAGATGAAAGATTTAGGAAAAACAAAATTTTGTCTCGGCCTGCAGATCGAGCATTTAGAAGATGGAATTCTCATTCATCAGTCAACTTACACAGAGAAGGTCCTTAAAAGATTTTATATGGATAAAGTTCATCCATTGAGTACCCCAATGGTTGTTAGATTACTTGATGTGAAAAAGGACCCTTTTAGACCTCGTGAGGATAATGAAGAATTACTTGGTCCTGAAGTACCATACCTCAGTGCAATTGGTGCATTAATGTATCTTGCTAATAATACACGACCTGATATAGCATTTTCTGTAAATTTGTTAGCAAGATATAGCTCTTCTCCTACCCGGAGACATTGGAATGGGGTTAAACATATTTTTCATTACCTACGAGGAACTATAGATATGGGATTATTTTATTCAAATAATGATAATCATAAATTAGTTGGATATGCTGATGCAGGATATCTATCTGATCCACATAAAGGTCGATCTCAAACAGGTTATCTTTTTATGTGTGGTGATACTGCTATATCATGGAGATCTACAAAGCAAACATTAGTTGCCACTTCATCTAATCATGCTGAAATACTTGCAATCCATGAAGCAAGTCGAGAATGTGTGTGGTTGAGATCAATTAATGTTTTGATGTATCTTACAAATTTCACATGACCTGATATAGCATTTGCAGTTAACTTACTAGCAATTAATGTATAGTTATGCACAAACTCAAAGACATTGTAATGAAATTAAACATATTTTATGTTATCTTCGTGAGACTATTGATTCATGTATAGCTCAATTAAAGGGAGGATACATCAAAGGAGATAGAAGAAAACATATATAAATGAAATTCTTTTTCACACATGACCTTGATAAGTTCAGTGACATTGATGTTCAACAAATTTTCTTAAAAGATAATCTAGCAGATTTGTTCACCAAAGTATTACCAACTACAAAGTTTGAAGGATTGTGTCGCAATATTAGAATGCTACAGCTGAAGGACTTAAGGATACAATCATGAGGGGGAGCTAATACGCGCTGCACTATTTTTCCTTTAACCAAGGTTTTTTTTGTAAGACCCAAACTTTTTATGAATAAAGATTTAATTTATCTAATTATTATTTTGGAATAATAAGGTGTTGATTTCATATAATGCTTTAGTTATGAATGAAATGTGAAAATTTTGCAAAGTAAATATGTGAATCCCCCAAAATAGGTCCACACGACCCATTCTGAGTCGCCAGATATCATACTATAAAAATTAAATATAAACTTCATTTATACAACTATTGAACTGTCGTGCAGAATACGACCACAGTTAAACTGTGAGTTTTAATACAAATGTATGTAACTCTCATGGTGCCTCGACCACAACCTTACAATGGTATTTTACATAAAAGTACAGTAAAAACTGTTTTAGAAATTAAAATCTTTGGGAAGTGGTCAAAGAAACCATCGTACATGGGAGGCTATGCGTCTAGGTTATGATAGATATCATATGTCCACAGAATTATCCTTGGTTGACCCAATAGTCCCCAAAGAAAAACAAGAAGATTGCTATCATCTTCTTTCCAATGGTGAGTCTTCTCTTGACATATAATTATCTCCGTTTTCTCCAATTGAAAATTATATTTCAAATAAACTCCAAGATCATATAGGTAGTGCTCATAGATATACTCAGCAAGTGGATGTGCACAACCCTGTCTTATGATAACACAAGGTTGTATGTCATTAGACATCTTGTATGATAGTGGCAAAACACCCTTCCAAAGTTGGGTTCACCTCACCCTATTCGGTTCACCAAAATTAAATATCAAATGACGTATACAAAATGACACACTTATCTAAAGTTCTCAACAATATTATTTCCATACTATTTAGGGAGAACCTCAATAGCTATAGACCATCGTTCTATTCCCCTGTTATCCTCGCTCGACCCAGCTACACTCTTATTACTTGAAAGGAATTGTGAAGCAAAAAGGGTGAGTACAACTAGCCCAATAAAGAATATCATGACTAAAGATAATTTACATCATCAATAGCCTTCATCAGTAATAAATCAGAGATTTAGAACATATGGTAGATGATAAAACTTTTCAACCATAGTTGCAGCAAAACGAACAATCCATTAGAAGAGTCAAATAGACCATCAGGTCTATTATCTTCTCCATGTTAAAAGTCCACGAATAATGTTTTATCCCTATAACATCAATCAACAATTCCTCTCCACAAACATATGAATAACTCATAATCATAATTGTGATTTTAAATTCCTCTTCGCACCCAGGACGAAGATAATTTTCATCACCTATCTTCACCTGAAACATCAAAAATCATGGTTATACCAAATCACAATTCCTGCTCATAATCATACTAATAAATTCATCTTTGCACTACGGCCAAAGATATTCATTAACAATTCATCTTTGCACTACAGGCCAAAGACATTCAACTGTATTTTAGAAGAGTCAAGTAGAGCATGATATCTACTATCTTTTACGAATTCAAAGTGTATAATCAATATTTTATTGCTGAGACTCAGCTTAATAAATAATCCACATCATCGAATCATCCCTGCACTACAACCAAGTATATTCATATAATCATCAATGGTCATGATTATACCGAATAATCCCTGGTTATAATCACACCAATAACTGTCCATCAATGCACTACGGGCCAATGAGGACTTTGACCACATCATCTATAACATTACGGGTCATGATTATACCGAATGATCCCTGGTCATAATCATACCAATAAACAGTTCCTATGCATATAATCCAAAGACACTCATCAATCAATAGTTCATCTTTGCACGTAAGCCCATACAACTGTAAAACCAATAATCAGCAGTCCATCTTTGCACGTAAGCCAAAGATATACAACTGTAAAACCAATAATCAACAGTCCATGTTTGCACGTAAGCCAAAGATATACAACTGTAAAATCATTAATCAACTGTCCATCCTTGCACGTAAGCCAAAGATATACAACTGTAAAACCAATAATCAACAGTCCATCTATGCACGTAAGCCAAAGATGACTTTCATCACAATATAAGCATGAGGATGATGACAATGATATAAGCATTAATCAAACGAAATCAAGGATAAATATTAAAGACTTTTAATTTATCCAAATATTATCAATCACTTAATAAATTCATAATCTAAAATTATTAATATTATAATAATATTTTAATCACTTCTTAAACTTATAAACAATTTATTTTAATTGTTTACACTTTACCAAATAATGCATTTAATCATTCAAAAATGCCATACTCATAAGATTTCATCACCAATGATCAAATCACTCATCAAAAATCTGCATATACCTTATATAGGATTTCCAAGCCATAAACTCTTATTTACCAATTTTTTAACTTTACATAACATATTTAATTCATATGTTCTTAACTAAACTATTTTTATGAAAAATAACAAATCAGTCCCAAAAATTATTCATTTCTGGGTTTAGCAGAATATAGTCCCATATTGAACATATATTTTTCTCAGAATTTTTAAAATTCATTTACTATTTTTCATATGGACAAAACTACCGAATATTTAGACATTTATCATAAATTGTACTTTTGTCAAAAAATTCTAAAATTTACAGGGTATACTCCTGTTATATATATGTACTCTCAATAAAAATTTCACCAATTTTGGAGTTAACCACAAGGAGTTATAAGGGTTTATTTTTAAAATAGTCTTTTCCTATAAAATTCATAACTCCTAATCTATACATCCAAAAATCGCCATTTTTGAACACAATCTAGAAAACTCATCAAATTATTATTTCAAAATTTTCCAGAATTTTTGAGGCTCAGAAAAATTACGAAACTGCAAATGGATTTTCGTCCGCCATGCGGTAATCCACGTAGACAGATCATTTCCACAATTTAATAAGGAATGAATACGAAGGATCATTCACCATGCATGTGGTAATCCACATAGACAGGTTATTCCAACAGAATAATAAAGAATGGAACAACAGAAGAATTCACCATACATGTGATAAACCGCACAGACAAGTTATTCCAATAGAATAATAAAGAATGGAACCAGGTCATGCGTAATCCACACAGACAGGATATTCCAACAGAATAATGAAGAATGGAATCAGGTCATGCGTAATCCGCACAGACAAGATATTCTAACAGAATGATAAAGAATGGAATTACAGAAAAATTTCACCATGCATACGATAGACCGCACAGACAGGTTATTCCAACAGATAATAAATAATGGAACCAGGTTATGCGTAATCCGCACAAACAGGATATTCCAACAGAATAATAAAGAATGAAATAACAGAAGCTCTCTTCATGAATACGAAAGAAATAATATCCCTTACTACAATAATAATATCCCTTACCTCCAAAAGAAGACTGGATATTAGAATAGTGAGGTAGCAGACTTCTCTTCTTCTTTCTCTCTATAATTTCTCTCTATAATAATTGCTCTATATAGCTTTAGTGAATTGGTGAGAAATGAAGGAAGAATGAGCTTCTATTTATAGGAAAATATAGTTTCGATAATTGCACGTTTTGGGGCTCGAAATATTACAGTATAATACCTTCCTCTTTTCCTTTATTTTTAATTTAGTCATGCAAGTATTATCAAACTTGCACCACCTCCCCTAATAGTAAATCATGTGAATCAATAGTAAATCATGTGACTCAATAGTTCTAGACATGTGAAAATATGAATTACAGTATAGTACCTCCATCTATACCTCCATTTTTAACTTAGTCATGCAAGTATTATCAATCTTACACCAACTCCCCTAATAGTAAATGAATGTGAATCAATAGTACACACATGTGAACAAATAGTTATAATCATGTGAATTAATAGCAATTAAATACTCATTTATCCGGTTAATTACCCGATTGGTCAATATAACTTCCAGACATCAATTAATATCGAAATAAATGTCGATTTCCACTAACACTAATAATCTCAACACAATGGAACTATTTTTATCAAAAAATTTATTTTTGAAATTTCGAAGTTTGATTTTTTCTAAAAAAGTCAACTGTTGACTTTTTAAAGAAAAAGTTAACCCCGAAAAATTTTGTGTTTATAGTCTATTTTTACTAATTTCATCGTTCCGGACTCAAATATCACATCCGCGTCTCCAAATTCAACTCCGAACTCAAATTCGATTTTTAATAACATTTATTCATTATTATTATAATTCGCAATATTTAACAACCAATTCGCTCCTGTGAAAGAGGGGCTTTCGATAAGGATTTCTCTTTATCAAAGCCGCAATTAGGTGACCAAACATCTCCTCGATGTAACTTCTAGACATTGTTAATATTGCAAATAATAATACGAATAACTTTGCCGTCTCAATTATTGATTTAATAATATAACATATTTTGACAATAATTGAATAAAACTAAGTGACTTCTCATATAAGCAGCAATAATCAAAGATACTGTACAATACCGTGTGCTACTATGCAACCACGCGTATTACTATACTTTTATCACCAATCATTTTATAACAACTTGTTTACTTTGAAAAAATTTCACATATCACCCTTAACTTTAACCTTTTATCAATTTAACCATTTACTAAATAGAATAATTATAAGAAAATTGAATACTTTCATTTCATAAAATTCGGGGTCTCACAAAACAAGTGGTCATAAAATATTTATTTTGTCGGGAATATTCGTACAACAGCACAATCATTGGTGGACCACATAACGAAATAACTTTCAGATATAGAAAGCGACATAAATAACCTTTTTATAAAAATAACGACAAAACTTTTACCGTTAAAAACTGTTGAAATACCCGGTGATAAAAGTAAAGTAATGCGCGTGGTTGCACAGTGACACACGGAATTGTACAGTATTTCTGATTATTAATTCTTAGGTAAGAAGTCACTCAATAATTGATACAGTAAAATTGCACAAATTTTCATATTATTGGTGCAATAATTTCTACAGTGATAATTGAATAGTATTTTACATTATTGATTCAATAATTGTCACGACACAGTAACTCATATTATTTAAATGATATTATTACATAGCATTATTGATAATGTCTAGGAAGTTATGTCAGGGAAAGGGGTTAGGTCATTTAATTGCGCGTCAATAAGAAAAAAATCTTATAGGAAAGCCCCCTCTTTCCTGGGAACGACCTGATTGTCAATATTGTAGTTCTGTAATATTATTTTTGAATAATTAATTATTGATTTATATGATAAGGAAATATTTATTTTATGTGGTTATAAATGAAGGAATTAATGTTGAGGTATTTTATCAGTATTTTGTCAAAATGGAGGTATTAACAATCATCTGTATGTGGATTTCGGTCATTTTCTGTTTAGAATTTGGAAAAACTTTCTTCTACAAAGTTGTAGAGAATTAAATTTCCTATGGAATGGACATAAAATTTATATTTTTCTGATAAAAGGGCTATTTATTGTGAATTATTAAAGTTTCAGAAATTAATATTTTTTTATTAAAAACATGGGCGGGCACCACTTTTGTTTTTTGTGAAAAAAAATGTTGAATTTCAATTGTGGTGTGCGTGAATAGCAAGGAGGGAGAGCCACCAGTAGCAGGTTAGCCTGCTTTGGCATTCTGACATTTTTCTATAAATAGGGTGTTAGTTATAATTGAAAATCACACCAGAATCAGAAGTTTTCTCTCTCTATAATATAGGGCGTATTTTTGTGAGTATTTAGATACTTTGAGAGTTGATAAGCAGTGCAAGTTTCCTTCAGCATTATATCCTATATTTCAGTCAGAAGTACTATTCTTTTGAGGTAAGGGATGTTATTTTCTTCGTAAATGATGTTATTTCTTTCAATATAATTATACCGAAATATTAGTAAGAATTTTATTAAAAAAATTTAACCTTTTTCGTGTCGAGGTTACTATTCACGTATACGATACTATTCACGTATACGACACTATTCACAGAAAAATTTAATTTTCTTTTCTTGGTCCAAGATGTCTATTATGGTTATTATCTTTGATTGTATCTATGTTTTGATCTTCATTCTTGAATTTTGCTCCAAAATTGATTATTATGGAGTATTTTTGAACTTGGATAAACCAAAGTACGAATTCCTAATCTTTGTCCTTTTATATCACTGGATTCATTTCTTTAAAATATTTTTAATCATCCTCAGTCCTAAATGATGATATAACTGAATATCTTGGCCTGTAGTGCAAAGATGAATGATTACCTGATGAATATCTTTGGCCCATAGTGCAAAGATGGACAGGTGTTGAGATGAACATGACCAACTGGTGATACAAATGAATATCTTTGGCCCGTAAAGCAAGGATGAATATTTGATTCAAGATGTATATTGGTTGATGTTACAGGGATAACATATTGATGATGGACTTTTAAATCATGGAAGATAGTAGATTTCATTCTCTACTTAACTCTTCTAATGAATTGTTATTTCAGCTGCGAATATTGATCTAAAATTTGTTATCCATTATATTTTATCTGATTTATTGAAGGGTAAAGATAATTTGTTCTACATTATCTTCGTCATAATATTCTTTACTGGGCTAGTTGAGCTCACCCTTTTCCTTTTTGTTCCATTTTTCTTCACGGGAGGCGAGAATATAGCGGGAACTAGTCGGGGTGTGGAGTGATGTTTCAAGTCAGTTGTTTTAGTAGTCCTTACTATTTTGTAAAATAGTGTACTAATAATTGTAATGAGGACTTATTTGAGTTTGGATATTGTCTAGAAGATAATATTTGTATTTAAACTCACAGAATATGTGTTGTCATATTTTACACGACAATTGTAATAATGAAGTTGTAGTTGTTTTCTGTACCATGTACTTGGCGACTCAAAATGGGTTGTGTGGACCTACTTTGGCGTCACGCACGGTGCTCGAGCTTAGTGATATGGTCTCCAAGGCGAAATCGGGGAATAGAACTAGGAGGGGAGAGACGAGTAAATCCTTCGCTAGTGTGTTCCGTGGTGAGGCAGATTATTGGTGAGAATTTGTGAAGCATACTAAGCCTGCCGCACTTAATATGTCTTGGGAAACATTTCAGAAACTATTCAATGACAAGTACTTTCCTGAAAGTATTCGTCATATAAAGGAGGTATAGTTTATTAGACTGGAACAAAACAACATGACTGTATCACAGTATGAGGCTAAGTTCGCGGAGTTATCCAGGTTTGCACCTCATTTGGTAGAGAATGAGAAATGTATGACGCAAATGTTTCTGAGAGGTCTAAAACCCAAAATTTGTCAATACCTTATTTCTCACAAATTTTCTCTATATTCAGATGTTGTGAACATGGCTCAATTATTAGAGCGAGATAATGAGTCTATTCAACCGAGGGACCACAACCAGGGTCATATTGGTGGCAGCAGTCGTCGGAGCAATGATAACCAGCGGGGAAAAAAATATCTAGACAAAAACGATAACCACTCTAGTGTTAATCGTGGCCATGATAGTAGAAGAAACGAGTCGAGGGGGAGATTTCAAAAAGAGAAGGTACAACAATGACAACGTGAAGACGTCAGCACCAGCATCAACTATTTCTAGGGGAAGAGAACGACTACCGGTCGTATATTATAAATGCGGGAAAGAGGGACACATTAGCCCAAACTGCCCACAACAATTTAAGGTGTGTTATAACTGTGGAAACGAAGGACATATAGTTCGAGATTGTCCTGTAGCGAAACCAAGTCCAGCGGGGATGGTGACTCCAAAGGCTATCCCAGACAAGTCAAAGTCAGCTGTTCCTAGAAGAGCATATTTTTTGACTGCCCAAAATGCGAGGAACCCGAACGAGGTGATCACGGGTAAGCTAATCATAAACTCTTGCGAAGTTTATACCTTATTAGATACCGGTTCTACCCATTCTTTTATCTCTCCTGCTTGTGCTCAACGTTTGAACTTGACTCCTGAGAAATTAGACTTTGACTTATCTGTTGAAACTCCATTAGGAGAAACCTTCATTACATCCACTGTTTATAAATCTTGCTTGATCCAAGTTAGCACCATCACATTACCTGTTGATCTTATCTCTTTAAAGATACTTGCATTTGATGTGATTTTAGGAATTGATTGGTTAACTACTCATCATGCCAAAATTGATTATTTTCATAAGGTTGTTAGTTATCATATTCCTAACCAACCTATTATGCGAATTCAAGCAACCAAACCACTAAAATCAATCACTGTCATATCAAGCCATAAAGTCATTCATTTATTAAAAAACGGATGTCAAGCTTTCTTAGCCCATGTTATGGATTTAACAAAAACACGTCAGATTTGAATAATATTTCTGTTGTTAGTGAATTTCCTAACGTATTTCCTAAAGAACTTCCCGATCTACCCCCAAAACGTGAAGTTGAATTCTTTATTGACCTTGAACCTGGTACAAAATTCATTTCTAAAACCCCATATTGAATGGCTCCTATTGAATTTCATGAGTTAAAGGTCCAACTAAAGGAGTTGTTAGACATCAGTTTCATTCTTCTTAGTACATCTCCTTAGGGTGCTCCTGTTTTATTCGTAAAGAAGAAAGACGGGAGTATGCGACTTTGTATTGACTACCGGTAATTGAACCATGCCGCCATCAAGGATAGGTATCCGCTACCTCGCATTGATGACCTATTCGACCAGTTGCAAGGACCATAATTCTTTTCAAAGATCGATCTTCGTTATGGATATCATCAGCTGAAGATTAAAATTGAGGATATTCCAAAGACTGCCTTCAGAACTCGGTACAGGAATTATGAATTCTTAGTCATGTCTTTTGGATTGACTAATGCTCCTGCTGCTTTCATGAATATGATAAATTGTATGTTCAAGGAATATTTGGATCAGTTTGTTGTTGTCTTTATTGATGACATCCTCATCTATTCCAAAAGTCGTGAAGTTCATGAGCACCATTTGAAGTTGGTACTTCAAAGGCTTCGTGATAACAAGATATATGCCAAGCTGAAGAAATGTGAGTTCTGGCTTGAGGAAGTAGCATTCCTTGGGCACGTGGTGTCAAAACAGGGAGTATCTGTTGACCCGACGAAGATTGAAGCAATACAAAGTTGGGAGCAACCGAAGTCGGTGATCGAAGTACGTAGCTTTCTGGGATTAGCTGGTTATTATCAGAGATTTGTGAAAGAATTTTCTCGAATCGCTACTCCGTTAACTCAGCTGATTCGGAAAGATACAAAATTCGTATGGAGCGAGGAATGCGAGAAGAGTTTCCAAGAGCTCAATAGGAGACCCATTTCGACACCTGTTCTGACAATACCATCTGGTTCGGATGGATTTGTTATCTACAGCGATGCTTCAGGCAAAGGTTTAGGATGCATCTCATGCAACATGGGAAAATCATAGCCTATGCCTCGTGACAACTCAAAGAATATGAGAGGAATTATCCTAATCATGATCTGGAGTTGGCAGCAGTCGTTTTTGCGTTGAAAATCTGGAGACACTACCTGTATGGGGAGAAAGTGGAGATTTATACGGATCATAAAAGCCTTAAATATTTCTTCACCCAAAAGGAACTCAACATGCGGAAACTATGCAAACACTATGCAGGCACTATGCAAACACTATGCATAATAAAATATAATATATTCTAATTATTGTCTAATAAAACAAATAACTTTATAAAAGTATTCTGTTTTATATAACAAGATTTTACTATGAAAAACACTAGGCATAATAGAATATAATATATTCTATTTATAGTCTAATAAAACAAATAACTTTAGAAAAGTATTCTGTTTTATATAAAAGTTTTTCTGCTTTTATTACATTAATAATACTAATAAAACAAAATTTAAATATAATATAT
The DNA here is from genome assembly GCA_020205605.1 of Panax ginseng. Lineage (NCBI taxonomy): Eukaryota > Viridiplantae > Streptophyta > Magnoliopsida > Apiales > Araliaceae > Panax > Panax ginseng. The sequence continues at coordinate 35,947,185 of CM035137.1, forward strand.
ATATATATAAACTTTGTGACTTCATAAAAAGACACCTTAATATATTTAACAACATTTATCATCATTATTATAATTCACAATATTAATCGACTCAGTCATTCCCGTGAAAGAGAAGGATTTCTCCTATTGGCGCCAGCAATTAGGTGACCAAACCTCTCCTTGTAAACTTCTAGACATCGTTAATATTGCAAATAATAATATTAATAACTTTGTCATCTCAATTATTGATTTAATAATATATAAAATATCGACAATAATTGAATCAAATAACGTGAGATACTATGCAACAATTACTGAAGCAATAATTGAACAAAACTGAGTGACTTCTCACGTAAGCATCAATAATCAATACTGTGTGCTACTATGCAACCACGTGTATTCCTGTACTTTTAACACCGGGTGTTTCAACAGTTAACGATAAAACTTTCGTCGTTATTTTCATAAAATATTTTTATTATTTTCTCAATCCGACAATAATTCCGCCAGGGGTCCACTAATGATTAACGCCGTCTGATTAATATTCCCTCGTTAAAATGAATATTCCCCGACCAATCGAATATTATATAACAACTTACGTACTTTGCAAAATTTATAACTATTACCCACAACTATAACATTATATCAAATTCATTCCATAATATTCAAAAATGATAATTATAGAAAATTCATCTTTATTCATAAAAGTTTGGGTCTTACAATCTCCCCTTCTTATGAAATTTTTCCCTTGAAATTTATGTACGTACCTGGTATGCCGAAGAAATGAGGATACCTTGACTTCATTTCAGATTCTAACTCTTGAGGTATAACCTTTGAGTGTTGAATACGATCCTTTTTATCCAAGATTTTAACACGTATCTCCTCATACGTTAAATCTTCTGCTATATCGTCTAGTTCTAATTTAATAATGTGGTTCGGGTCGCCCACATATTTACGTAACATCGATACGTTAAAAACATTATGAACACGCGACATACTTGGCGGTAAAACGAGTCTATAGGCCACAGTTCCTACTCGATCGAGGATTTCAAATGGGCCAATTAAATCGAGGGTTGAGATTTCTTCTCTTTATCGATTCTTGCTTCTAGAATAACGCCTTCTTGAACCTTCTTCTTCACATTCATCAGCTCTGAGTATGTAGCTTGAGCGGCTTTAACTTTATCGATTAAAGTCGATTCTAATCGCATATTCGCTATCTTCACGTGGGTCTCTAGAGTCTTTAACTCTATGTTCATCATTTGTAAGTTATACGAAATGGGTTTTTGTGTTAACAACATCGCACTCGTAAACGCATATGATCTTCTACTCAACGCGTCAGCTATCATGTTCGCTTTTCCACGATGGTATTGAATGGTATGATCAGAATCTTCAACAGCTCGAGCCAACGTCTTTGGTGCATTATACGTTCGTTTTGGTTGAAGAAATATTTAAGGGTTTTAGAAATGGGTTTTGTACTAGGGACAATACAAAATTCGATTTCACGCTCTGGGTAGGCCAAGAAGTCTTTAGGAATACGTCAAGAAATTTATTAACAATAGAAGTATCATTAAAAACTGTGAACCTCATCCAAGACTTGGATAACACGTCACATTGATATCTATCAACTTGTCATCGTTATTCACGACGTCCCCTACAGATATTCTAGCTTCGGTGTATTCCAAGACTTGGAAGTCACCAGCGAAAGGCCCGGGGCTATTTACTTATGGCTTGATATGACATTGATTGACTTTAGTGGTTTGGTTGCTTGAATTCGTATAACATGTTAGTTAAGAATATGAAAGCTAACAGTCTTACAAAAATAATCAATTTTAGCATGATGAGTAGTTAACCAGTCGATTCTTAAAATCACATCAAAGGCAAGTATTTTCAAAGAGATAAGATCGACAGGTAACGTGAAAGTGTCGATTTGAATCAAACAAGATTTATAAACAATGGAGGTAACGAAGGTTTCTCCTAACCTAGTTTCAACAGATAAGTCAAAGTCTAATTTCTCAGGAGTCAAATTTAAACGTTGAGCGTAAGAAAGAGAGATAAAAGAATGGGTAGAACCGGTATCTAATAAGGTATAGACTTCGCAAGAATTTATAATTAACTAACTCGTGCTAACTACGCTCGGGTTACTCGCTTTTTGAGAAGTCACGAAAAACGCTCTCACTGAAACCACCGAATTTGTTTTGTCCATATCCGCCTTTGGTGCCACCGTCCCAGCTGGACTTGACTTTGGTGCACGACAAAATCGAGCTAAATGACCTTCTCTTCTTGAAATTTCCATTTCTATTATCTTGACCATGATTACCACCGAAGTGGTTACCATTCTTGGCATGATAATTTCCCCCATGATGGTTATCATTGTTCCGATGGCCGCTGCCACATAGGGTGCGATTATTATTATTGTTTTTTTGGTCGCCTTTTGGTTGTGCTAACTCATTATCGCTACCCAATAACTGAGCCCTATTCACAACATCTAAATATAAACAAAGTTTATGAGAAATGAGGTATTGACGTATATCGGGTTTCAAACCTCATAGAAACATTCGCGTCATTTGCTCCTCATTATCGACTAAATGGGATGCAAACTGGGATAACTCATAAACTTAGCCTCGTCTCATGATATACGGGCCATATTATTTTGCTCTATTGCTTATCTCAACATTTTCAAATGTCATTTTCAAACACTGTCACAAAACAAGGGTTAATTGATATATCACATATTATTTCTATACTTTGACCGACCAATTAAATACCAAATAAACATAGGTAGGTCATACTAGCGAAGGAATTCCCCGTCTCTCTCCTCCTAGTTCTTCTCTCACATCTCAACCAGGGATCATATCCCTAAGCTTTAATACCAACTATGACGCCCCCAAAATAGGTATACATCACCCATCTTGAGTCGCCAAATACATGGTACAAAAATACAAATACAACTTAATAATACAACTGTCGTGTAAAATACAATAAAATATAAACTAAGAGTTTTAATAAGAATATTGTCATCTAGATAATATCCACACTCAATGGAGTCCTCATTACATTTATTATCACACTATTTAACAGAATAATGAGGACTACTAATGCTATCATCAGGACCATCACTCTGTTCCCCAACTCGTCCCAGCTATATTCTCATTTTCTGAAGAGAACAGTGAAAGAAAGGGTGAGCTCAACTAGCCCAGTAAGAAATATTATGACTAAGATAATGCAGAATAAATTATCATTAGTCTTTAACAATGTTAAACTGATAAAATACAATAGACATCAAGTTTAACTGCAGTGGAACAAGCAATCCATTAGAAGAGTCAAGTAGAGAATAAAATCTACTATCTTTTATGATTTAAAAAGGTTTTTCATCACTTTTATCACTGAGACTCAGCTTAATAAATAATCCACATCATCCCTGCAATACGGCCAAGGATATTCATTAGTATCACAACCACAAATTATCCATGCACTACGGGCCAAGGATATTCATTAGTATCACAACCACAAATTATCCATGCACTACGGGCCAAGGATATTCGTGTATTCATCAATGGTCATGATCATGCCAACAACTGTCCATCAATGCACTACGGGCCAATGGGGACTTTTACCACATCATTTGTAAAATTACGGCCATGATTATACCGATTAATCCTCATCATAATCATACCAAATCCATCTATGCACTACAAAAGCCATGATGACTTTCAACATAAAATAAACATGAGGATGATGACAATGATATACTAATTCAATAAAACAAGTTCAAGAATTAATATATCCGAGAACTAATAACGTCCAAATTGTCAACATGATACTTTTTAGAGTAAAATTCAAGAATGCTCGTAAGAATATTTCCATGAAAAGATACTAGATGAAGCGCAAATATCAAGGATATTCCACTAATTTCATGGAGTATAGAAGTCAAAACTTTAACCAACAAAGTATAATAAAGAATGGAATAACAAAAGAAATCACCGTGCATGTGATGTAGATCCATGCATACGTGTTATTCCAACGTAATAATAAATAATCGGAACCGTGTCAAAGTAAATTGCATAATCGGCGATATATTCCAACAGTAATAATAAAGAATGGAATAACAATAGAAATCACCATGCATGTGATAGACCACACAGATAGGTTATTCCAACAGAATAATAATTAATGGAACCAGGTCAGGCGTAATACGCACCGACAAGATATTCCAACAGTAATAATAAATAATCGGAACCAGTCATGCGTAAACGCACGCATGTGATGTTCCAATGAATAATAAAGAATGGAATAATGTAAGAATTTCACCATGTATGCGTATTATCAGACATACAAAGTTATTCCAACATAATAATAAAGAATAGAATAATGTAAGAATTTCACCATGTATGCGGTATTGCATGACAAAGTTATTCCAACATAATAATAAAGAATGGAATAATGTAAGAATTTCACCATGTATGCGGTCACTTCTCATGTATGTTATTCCAACATAATAAAAAAGAATGGAAAAATGTAAGAATTTCACCAAGTATAGGGTAGCCCACGTACAAAAGTTATTCAATGTAATAATAAAGAATGGAATAATGTAAGTTCCTTCATGAATACGAAAGAAATAATACCCTTACCTTAGAAGAAACCGGATATAGGAGTAAAGGAAGTAGCAGAATACTTTTTTCTTTCTCTCTATAGTTTCTCTCAGAGTTTCAAAGGAATTCGTAAGAAATAATGAAAGAATGAGCTTCTATTTATAGAGAATGGACCTGAATAGTAACTAATTCATGAACGGTCCAGATTGATTTACTTTTTAAACTCAGACGGTCCATATTAAGTTACTATAAAATATTCTAATAAAACAAAATCTTTTAAATAAAATATAATATATTCTATTTATAATCTAATAAAACTAATAACTTTATAAAAGTATTCTGCTTTATATAAAAAGATTTTACTATGCAAACACTATGCAGCACTATATACATAATAAAATATAATATATTCTAATTATTGTCTAATAAAACAAATAACTTTATAAAAGTATTCTATTTTATATAAAAAAAAATTACTATGCAAACACTATACGTGCACTATGCAAACACTATGCATACTAAAATATAATATATTCTAATTATTGTCTAATAAAACAAATAACTTTATAAAAGTATTACATTTTATATAAAAAGATTTTACTATGCAAAACACTATGCATATTAGAATATAATATATTCTATTTATAGTCTAATAAAACAAATAACTTTATAAAAGTATTCTTTTATATAAAAAGTTTTTCTGCTTTTATTACATTAATAATACTAATAAAACAAAATTTATATATATATAATATATATATATATATAAACTTTGTGACTTCATAAAAAGACACCTCAATATATTTAACAACATTTATCATCATTATTATAATTCACAATATTAATCGACTGTGTCATTCCCGGAAAGAGAAGGATTTCTCCCTATTAGCGCCATAATTAGGTGACCAAACCTCTCCTCGCGTAACTTCTAGACATCGTTAATATTGCAAATAATAATATTAATAACTTTGTCATCTCAATTATTGATTTAATAATATATAAAATATCGACAATAATTGAATCAAATAACGTGAGATACTATGCAACAATTACTGAAGCAATAATTGAACAAAACTGAGTGACTTCTCACGTAAGCATCAATAATCAATACCATGTGCTACTATGCAACCACACGTATTCCTGTACTTTTAACACCGGGTGTTTCAACAGTTAACGATAAAACTTCCGCTGTTATTTTCATAAAATATTTTTATCGTTTTCTCAATCCGACAATAATTTTGTTGTGGGGTCCACCAATGATTGCGCCGTCGTACAAATATTCCCTGTTAAAATGAATATTCCCCGACCAATCGAATATTATATAACAACTCATGATTTTGCAAAATTTATAACTATTACCCACAACTATAACATTATATCAAATTCATTCCATAATATTCAAAAATGATAATTATAGAAAATTCATCTTTATTCATAAAAGTTGGGGTCTTACAACGTTGGCTCGAGAAGCTGAAAGATTACGACCATACCATTCAATATCATCTTGAAAAAGCAAACGTGGTAGCTGACGCATTGAGTAAAAGATCGTATACGGGTACGAATGCGATGTTGTTAACATAAAGACCCATTTTGTACGACTTACAAAGGATGGAGATAGAGTTAAAGGCTCCAAGTACCCACGTGATGATATCAAACATACGAGTAGAACCAAATTTAATTGATAAAGTTAAAGCTGCTCAAGCCACAGAACCAGAGCTGATGCGTATGAAGAAGAAAGTACAAGAAGGTGTTATTCCAGAAGCAAGAATCGATGAAGAAGGAATACTTAGAGTCAACTCTAGAATTTGTGTTCCTAACGATTATGATTTGAAGTATAAGATCATGATGGAGGCACACAACACACCATTTGCAATCTATCCTGGAAGTACCAAAATGTATCATGATCTTCGACATATATTTTGGTGGAACAATATGAAGAGAGAGATCGTAGAGTTTATCTCGAGGTGTTTAACTTGTCAACGTGTAAAGGCGGAGCATCAAGTGCCAAAGGGTCCATTGCAACCACTTGAGATTATGAAATGGAAGTGGGAACACATTACCATGGATTTTGTTACAGGTTTTCCCAAAGTTTCTCCAAGCATAGATGCGATTTGGGTTATTGTTGATAGATTAACCAAGTCTGCTCATTTCTTGCCGATACGGGAGACTTATTCCCTTGAAAGTCTTGCTCGTATATACATAAATGAGATTTTGAGATTGCATAGTATGCCAGTATTCATTTTTTTTGATCGAGACCCAAGATTCACTTCACGATTTTGGGTTAGCTTGCAGAAAGCTATGAACACGGATTTACGATTCAGTTCGGCATACCATCCTCAAACAGACGGGCAATCGGAAAGGACTATTCAAACTCTTGAATATCTATTGAGACTTTTCATTCTAGACTTCAAAGGAAGTTGGGACAAGTACTTATCATTGGTGGAATTCTCCTACAACAACAGTTATCAAGCAAGTATATAGGCTTGGCTCCATTTGAGGCGTTGTATGGATGAAAGTGCCGCTCTCCAATATGTTGGGACGAGGTAGGTGAATCAACGTTGTTGGGACCAGAATTGGTAGCATGACTATAAAGAATATTCAACTGATATAGCAACGTATACAAACCTCACAAGATCGATTTATGTTGATCTTCATCGGAGGGACGTGAAATTCAATGTTGGAGATCATGTATTGTTACGTGTTACTCCATGGAAAGGAGTTATGAGGTTCGGGAAGAGAAGGAAGCTCAACCCTCGATTCATTGGTCCATTTGAAATCATCGATCGAGTAGGAACTGTGGCCTATAGACTCGCTTTACCGCCAAGTTTGTCTCGTTTTCATAATTTTTCACATATCCATGCTACGTAAATATGTGAAAGACCCGAACCACATTATTGAGTTAGAACTAGATGAGATAGCAGAAGATTTAACGTATGAAGAGGTACCTGTTAAAATCTTGGATAAGAATGAACATATTTTACGCTCAAAGGTTATACCTCAAGTCAAAGTTTTATGGAGGAACCATGATATTGAGGAAATGACCTAGGAGTTAGAATCGGATATGAAAACAAGGTATCCTTACCTCTTCGACATACTAGGTACGTACATCAATTTCGAGAACGAAATTTTATAAGAAGGGGAGGTTGTAAGACCCCAACTTTTTATGAATTGGTTGGGTTGACTCATTATCACGCTCCAATAACTAAGCCCTATTAACAACATCTGAATACAAACACAGTTTATGAGAAATAAGATATTGACGTATCTCGGGTTTCAAACCTCTTAGAAACATTCGCATCATTCTCTAATCATTATCAACCAAATGGGACGTAAACCAGGACAACTCGGCAAACTTGGCTTCGTATTGCTACATGGTCATGTTGTTTTGCTCCAGCTTGATGAACTCTATCTCTTTCATGTGGCGAATACTTTCGGGAAAGTACTTGTCATTGAATAATTCTTGGAACTTCTCCCAAGTCATCTTCAATGCGGCAGGTTGAGTACGCTTTCTGATTCCCACCAAAGAATCTGCATCCGCACGCAAACATGAAGGTGGCAAAGGAACATTTTGCTCCTCGGAGCATCCCAAGACATCAAATATCTTGCGGATCTGCTTTATCCACGCCTCTCACTTTAAGTGGTTTTGGCTCTCGAAAAAACTCGTGGTCCCAGCCTTGAACTCGCTAATGCATCATCCGTCCGAGAGTTGCAGGTGTTTCCACCGCATTTTGTACAGAGCCGCTTCTTTCCGGATGTTGCATAAATTGCATAAAGCCTCTCCGAACATTCCATCGCTTCATCATCCGGTCGGTGTTGTTGTTTGCCTGAGGATTGTCGCCTTTCTGACGCACATTATCCTGATTATTGATCTATGGAGACTCAACGGTCTCTTGTGCTCCATTGCTAATCTCAACATTCTCGTATGCCATTTTTAAATACTGCAACAAAATAAAGGTTAATTAAAATATCACATATTATCCCTATACTCTGACTGACCAATTAAATATTAAATAAACTTAGGTAGGTCATACTAGCGAAGGAATTCCCCGTCTCTCCCTTCCTAGTTCTTGTCTCACATCTTAGCCGGGGATCATATCCCTAAGCTTTGATACCAACTGTGATGCCCCCAAAATAGGTATACATCACCTATTCTGAGTCGTCAAATACATGGTACAGAATACAAATACAATCTTTAATATACAATAAGAAAGCTGTGAGTTTTAATACAAATATTGTCTTTTAGACAATATCTACTCTCAGAATAAGTCATCATTACATTTATTGTCACACTATTTAACAGAATAGTGAGGACTACTAATACTATCATCCTGACCGTCACTCCATTCCCCGACTAGTCTCCTACCACGCTCTCATTTCAAGAAGAACAAAGGAAAGAAAGGGTGAGCTCAACTAGCCCAAAGAAGAAATATTATGACTAAGATAATGCGTAATAAATTATCATTAGTCTTCAACAAAGGTTAAACCGATAAAATACAATAGACATCAAGTTTAACTACAATGAACATGCAATCCATTAAAAGAGTCAACTAGAGAATAAAATCTACTATCTTTTATGATTTAAAAGGTTTTTCATCACTTTTATCACCGGGACTCAAATTTTAATAAATAATCCACCTCATCCCCGCACTACTACCAAGGATATTCATAAGTATCACAACCACAAATTATTCATGCACTACGGGCCAAGGATATTCGTGTATTCATCAATGGTCATGATCATGCCAACAACTCGTCCCATCAATGCACTACGGGCCAATGAGGACTTTTACCACATTATTTGTAACATTACTACCATGATTACACCGAATAATCCTCGTCATAATCATACCAAGTCCATCTATGCACCGCAGCCACGTATGACTTTCAACAAAATATAAATATGAGGATGATGACAATGATATAAGAATTCAATAAAATAAGTTCAAGAATTAATTTAATTCGTGAACTAATAACGCCCAAATTGTCAACATGATACTTCTTTGTAGAGTAAAATTTAAGAATGCTCGTAAGAATATTTCCACGAAAGATACTAGATGAAGCGCAAATATCAAGGATATTCCACCAATTTCATGGAGTATAGAAGTTAAAACTTTAACCAACCGAGTATATATAAAGAATGGAATAACAAAAGAAATCACCATGCATGCGAGATTGCATGCATGTAAGTTATTCCAATGTAATCATAAATAACGGAACCGTGTCAGCGTAATACGCACCGATGGTGATATTCCAATGTAATAATAAAGAATGGAATAACAACAAATCACCATGCATGCGGTACTTGCAGATGATTCAAAGTTATTCCAATAATAAAAATAATCGGATCAGTCCCACAGAAACGCATGTATATAGGATATTCCAACAGAATAATAAAGACGGAACCAGTCCCACAGAAAACACATGTATGTGATGTTCCAAATGTAATAATAAATGAATGGAATAACAAATGTAAATCACCAAGTATAGGTGAGATCACAGATACAAAGTTATTCCAATGTAATAATAAAGAATGGAATAACAGAAGTTCTCTTCATGAATATGAAAAAAATAATACCCCTTACCTTATAAAGAAGAGTACTCTGACGGTAGGGCGGGGATATACTTGAAGAAACTTGCACTACGCTTAAAGCTTTCTTAAACGCTAAAGAAATACGCTCAAGATAGAAGAATAATTCTCTCTACAGTTTCTCTCTAGAGTTTCAGTGAATTCGTAAGAAATAATGAAGGAATGAGCTTCTATTTATAGAAGAATGGATTGAATAAGAACTAATCCATGAACTATCCGCATCAATTTACTTTAAACGGCTAGGCGGTCAGTTGGTTTACAATAAAATATAATATATTCTATTTATAATCTAATAAAACGAATAACTTTTAAAAAGATTTTACTATGCAAACACTATGCAGGCACTATGCAAACACTATACATAATAAAATATAATATATTCTAATTATTGTCTAATAAAATGAATAACTTTATAAAAGTATTCTGTTTTATATAAAAAGATTTTACTATTAACCTAATAAAACGAATAACTTTATAAAAGTATTCTGTTTTATATAAAAAGCTTTTCTATTTTATTACATTAATAATACTAATAAAACAAAACTTCATCATCATTATTATTATTCACACTATTAATCGACTGTGTCGCTCCTGTGAAAGGGGGCTTTCCAATAAGGATTTCTCCCTATCATGCAGCAATTAGGTGACCAAACCTCTCCTCGCGTAACTTCTAGACATCGTTAATAATGCAAATAATAATATTAATAACTTCGTATCTCAATTATAAAATATCAACAATAATTGAATCAATTAACGTGAGATACTATGCAACAATTATCAAGCAATAATTGAACAAAATCGAGTGATTTCTCACGTAAGCATCAATAATCAATACCGTGCTACTATGAAACCACGCCAGTATTCTCGTATTTTTTTACAACCGGTGTTTCAACAGCTTAACTGTAAAACTTCCGCCGTTATTTTCATAAAAATATTTTTGTCGCTTTCTCAATCCGACAATAATTCCGCTAGGGTCCACTAATGATTGTGCCTGCCGCATTTAATATTCCCTGCTTAAAACGAATATTCCCCACCAATCGAATATTATATAACAACTTACACTTTGCAAAATTTATAAATATTACCTACAACTATAAATTATATCAAATTTATTCCATAATATTCAAAATGATATTTATAGAAAATACTTTTTATTCATAAAAGTTGGGGTCTTACATTAGGATTATAATCCCGAAATTATAATTATAATATCAAAATTATTAAGTCATTTTATAATTACTAGACTAATAATCCCAAATCTAAATTTGAAAACAAATAAGACTAGGGTCGGCCCTGAGTTTTTAAGGACTTAAAGCGATAATAAAAAAATGGGCCTTTTTGAAAATTGCTATTAAGATAGGCATAAAAATGAAGAACTTTATCTGAACGTGTAGGTGTAATATGAAAAAGGGGCCTTCCTGATTCAAAAACTACAAGTCTGCCATTGAGATTTGGGCCTATTTCATTGGGTAAATTTTTTGCGGACCCTTAAATTTAAGGGTCCTTTACACTAATATACAACATTTAGAAAGTAATTACAAAAATAAAACACGCACAACATAATTACAAAAATAAAACAACACAATATAAAGTTGCTAAAATCACGATATACGCCGATTCTTTTGACTCTCCTATATATGCAACTAACCACTCCTAAAATCAAGCGATCGAACAAAACATGCAACTTTGATAATGGGAGAAATCCAAATCTTCACCATCACGCGACACACCACCAGATCGAGATCGAGAAGACGAAGCTTTTCGTCATGACACACACCACGCAGAATCTTGCATCTCTAAGAAGAAAACTGTTGTCGCGATTTAATCAGAAGATCAAAAATAAGATACAAAATCAACGCCGCCTTCAAGATCGAAGAACCAAAAACATTGTTGCAATGATTGTTGAATACAAAATCAACATCGACTTTCGATTCAAATATCGTGGTATGTAAGTTTAAAACTTATAAGCATATAGATACTTATAGTTACTACTTAATTACTAAATTGATTATCTTTCTTAAGTTTTTCGAACTTAAATTGTCACAAAGTTTGAATATCAATGTTGTGCTTGCAAAATGTATTTGAAAACATGTTTTATATTATGGTTACTAAGGTTATATAAATTGTTATCGCCTAATGTTGGTTTGGTTATCGATTATTTTGTATTGGTTATCGTGTAACATTATACCGCCTAATGATGTCTTAGTTATCGACTTAATGCTATTTTGGTTAATGCATAATATTACTAATTAATGCCGATTTGGTTCTCGACTAATGCCGATTTGGTTACTATATAATATTATATTGGTTACCGACAAATGTCGACTTGTTTATGTGTAACACTATAATGGTTATCGACTAATTCTCGAATTGGTTATCGATAAAATTATTATAATGTCGACTTGGTTATTTGTGTAAAAATATTATTTAGTGACTCATGTCGACTTGGTTATCAATAATGCAAACTTAATTACCGCAGCGATTAATTGGTTATCAGATTATTGGTCTGTCAAGCATATTAATGTACACTTCTACTTATGTTTTTTATATTAATGGTTACTTGTTAGCCAAATTGGTTACATTCTTACAAAAGTCTGCCTTTAGTTGGTAACAAATAAATTATACTGGGTTGTTTTTATTGTAAAATGCAAGGAAAACCCTATTTTTACTGGTTGTTTTTGGTTACTTGATTAATCTTGATTCTATTCATCGTAAACATTATATGGTTACTGAATATTGCTGAGTTGGTTGCTGTGTAAAATTATAATGGTTACTGACTAATACTGACCTGGATACTGTTTTACATTATATTGGTTACTGTCTAATGCTGACTGTTACTATGTAAAATTATAATGGTTACTCAATAGTGTCACACGACATCGTGTAAAATTATAATGTTATATTCTTTTGTAATTGTTTCATTTATATTGGATGTTACTTATTGACTACATTGTATTGGTTACATGGACTAATAGTAACCAATACACCAAATTTGATGTTTGACTAATAAGAACCAATACACCTTTAAGTACATATTGATATTTTTATATTATTTGTTTTTGTTGTAAAATGTCACAAATATGTTTTATGTTATGGATACTAAGTAAATATATGTTGGTTACTGTCTAATCTGGATTTGGTTAGTTTATAATGCTGACTTGTTTACTGTGTAATATTACCATGGTTACTACATAATATTACTGTGTTTTATACTGATTTTTTTATATTGATGATTACTGATTAACTACATTGGTTACCTTTATATACCTGTTAGTCTTTAATTTGTAACAAAGTCATTACTGATTATTTTGGTTGTAAAATGAATGTAAAAATATTTTTTATAATCTTGGCTACTAATTACATATATCTTGGTTACTGTATAATATGTATTTAGATACTAAAAGGTGTTTATTTGGTTACTCTATAATGTTATTGAGTTTTATAATTGTTTATTTTATATTGGTAGTTACTTATTGACTACATTGGTTACCTTCATACAACTGTTAAATATTGGTTGTTGTATACTATTTAATTGGTTACAGTATAATGTTTATTTGGTTGCAGTGACAATTTGGCAATTTTCTGTCAAGTTTGGAGTGTCGGATTTTGGCTTTTTTAGAGCCTAATTTCATTGGAAACGGGTCAATGATCAAAAGTCACTAGCATTGCTGGTGAACTGCATGGTTTTTTGGTCTAATTCCATCATTTAGGCCTTCAAATTTGCATGTAAAAATTTGATTTATTTTCTGGTTACTAATATTATGTAATTTGGTTACTGTCTAATATTGATTTGGTTACTTTATAATGTTTATTCAGTTGTTAGAAAATGGAGACTGACAGTAACCAATACAACAAATCTAATTATTTACAGAAATATATAATTGTTTACTGTTAGTAACCATTAACCACATGGTTGGTAACATTTTTGATGGTGTACAGTAACCAAAATAAATGTTGATTAATATTTTTATTTTTGATTCCATCATGAGTTATCAATATAAAGTAAACATATACAAGCTTTATAATGTCTTGATCTACAAGCTTATAACAATCTTGATACAAGCTTATAATTATCTCGTTACTAACAAGCTAGTAACTATCTATAATAATTATTCGGTTACTAACAAGCTTGTAGATAAATAGACACTCACACATGTACATTTTAACAATTAATGTTTGTCCCGATACAAGCTTAGAACTATCTCGTTACTAATAACAAGAACTATAATGTAACATAATAAAACAAAGAACTATATAATTATATGATAAGAACTGAACATGTTTTAATGGTAGCCAAAATGTAAACATCATGTAATAAAACTCGGTTTAAGCAATCCATGTATACTATAACCATAATGTAACATAATAAAACAAGAACTATATAATTATATGATAAGTAACCATAACAGTGTTTTAATGGTAACCAAAATAGAAACATCATGTAATGAAACCCAGTTTAGGCAATCCATGTATACTAAACAATTACATATTAACCAGAATAAAAAAAATAAAGTATCTGAAATCCCACATTGAGGACACAATAATAGTAGCCAAACCATAAGGTAACAGTAACCAAAACATAATAAAGAAGTAACCAAATAGTTATATGAAAGTAACCAGAAGATGTAAGATGTGTTTGTGGAAATGGAAGTAAAAATAGAATAGCATAAACCTTGTAGAATATATTTGAAGGAATTTACCAAAATAATACATCAATGTATACTAAGCAAATACATGGTTTATTATGACTTGGGTTTATTATTTACAAAAATAATACATCCACAAACTAATGATGCCTTAAACTTCTTCAACTGTCTTGGGTTCAATTTCTTGGTAATAATGTCGGGGACTTCCATGTCACACCAATATATAACTTTTCCAATGAATTTTTCTATTGCATTCCCCATAGTAAAGATTCCATAACTGCAAATAAAAAAAATCAGATTTACACAGTCATTAGTAACCAGATATAAACAATATTTATATCATAAACAATTTACCAAACAAATACATTGTAACCAAAACAACATATAAAAGTAACCAAAATCTCAATTGAGGAAAAAAGAATGGTATCCAAATCATAAGCTAACAGTAACCAAAAATATACTAATAAAGTAACCAAACAGTTATATGTTATTAACCAAAACATATATTAATGGTAACCAATACATAAACAACATATAGACCAAACAAAGTTTAGTCAACCCATATATTAAGCAAATATATTGTAACCGTAACAACAAAAAGCGAAGTAGCAAAATCCCAACTCAAGGAAATAAAATGGAATCCAAATCGAAACTAACAAAGAACTAAAAACATACTAAATAAGTAACCAAATATTTATATGATAGTAACCAAAATATGTTTTAATGGTAACCAATACATAAACAACATGTACACCAAAATCAGTTTAGTCAACCATGTATACTAAGCAAATAAATGGTAACCATAACAACATAAAAAAGTAACCAAAATACCAAATCAAGGTAACAAACATGGTATCCGAATCTCAAGCTAACAGTAACCAAAACATAATGCAGAAGTAACCAAACAGTTATATGATAGTATCTATTTTTTATTGCTTGACGTAGCTACAACGTAAGCATTACATCAAGCCCCCATAAATTAGTCTAGTATACTAAACAACATGTAGTCCAAACTCAGTTTAGTCAAACAATGTATACTAAGCAAATACATTGTAACCAAAACAACGTATAAAAAGTAACCAAAATCCCAATTGAGGGAAAAGAATGGTATCCAAATCATAAGCTAACAAAGAATAAAAAATATACTAATGCAAAGAACCAAACAAAGTTATATGTTAAGAACCAAAAATAATGTACATGTGAGGGTACATAATGTACATGTGTAATAAAAAATAACAGAGAACTAAAATCCCACATCGAGGGCACAATAATAGTAGCAAAACCATAAGGTAACAAATAATTAAAACAAAATAAAGAAGTAACCAAATAGTAATATGAAAAGTAACTAGAACATGTTTTAATGGTAACCAAAACAGAAACAACCTGTATATCCAATTCAGTTTAGGCAACCCATGTATACTCTCACATGTACATTTAACATTTGATATATGTCCTGATACAAGCTTGTAAATATCTGGTTACTACAAAAAAATAAAATGGTTACCCTTCTATGCATGTTTGGTTACCAACTACACCTTTCAAACAATGTATTAGAAACAACTTAATACGAACCAACAAATAATGTCAATTATACAATCAAATATGTAATTCCATTTACATAAGCTCCAATAAACATTACATACTCACTAACCATAACAAATGGTTATGTTTAAAGGACTTTACAAAAATAATACATCAATGTATACTAAGTAAATACATGATTTATTATGACTTGAGTTTTTTATTTATCTATATCATAAATATTTACATAGTGATTAACAAATAAAATCATACTAACCAAAACATAATATAACAATTACACAGTAGTCAAAACAGACTATAACAAATAACCAACGTCCCAAATTGACTGTACAATAATAGTTATCATATCATAATATAACATTAACCATACCATAATAAAACGATAACCAAAAAGTTATATTATATAATCTAATGATAACCAAAATATAAACAACATGTAGTACAAACCATTTTATGTAGTAAACAAAACATGTATACCAAAAAATATACTAAAGAAGTAACCAAACAGTTATATGCTAGTAACCAAACCATGTTTTAATGGTAACCAACACATAAACAACATGTAGATCAAATCCAGTTTAGTCAACCAATGTATACTAAGCAAATACATTGTAACCAAACCAACATATAAAAGTAACCAAAATCCCAATTTAGAGAAAAAGAATGGTATCCAAATCATAAGGTAACAGTAACAAAAAATATACTAATGAAAAAATCAAACAGTTATATATTAGTAACCAAAACATATATTAATAGTAACCAATACATAAACAACATGTACACCAAAATCAGTTTAGTCAACCATGTATACTAAGCAAATACATGGTATCCGAATCACAAATTAACAGTAACCAAAACATAATGCAGAAGTAACTAAACAGTTATATGATAGTAACACTAACAAAATTTAAATTAACACACCTTTAAAAATTATATGATAATAGAACAACATGAATGCTTTCTGATCCAAAATCTTCTTTTCACTAAAATGAACAACCTGTGAATCAACAAGTGTAACAAAAGTAAATTAAAAAATAATTAACTAATTAATTTACGCCACTAAAAAAAGAAGACTAATCAGTAGAAAAAAAAATGAAATATTAGTAGAAATATCAGTACAAAAAGAAAAAAAAATAAAATAAAAATATCAGCCCTAATTAATAGAAAAAAAGAAGACTAATTAATTAATGATGAAGATGAAGAAAAATAAGAAATACCAGTAGAAATACCAATACAAAAAGAAGAAGAAATATCAGTAAATGAAGAAATATTAGATGAAAAAATATCAGTAGATGAAGAAATACCAGTAGATGAAGAAGAGGACGACGACGAGTTGAGAGACTGGTGTTATGGGCGGATGGACATGCATGCATGAAGAGATTTACTTGACGAGTGGATTCGAGATGAGAGAGAGAAGTAGTAAGGGAGAAGAGAGAAATATTGGAGAATAGAGAGACTGAAGGAAGATGGAAACTAATTTGTCATGTCAGCCAAATAATATTAACTCCTTAAATTAAGGACTCCTAATATAATTAGTATTGTAAATATATATGGTAAATTGTCATATTTTTATAATTATTTTATAACTGTATGATTTTTGTAATTACTTTTATAAATATACTATAATATGTAAATGTTCCTAAATTTAAACTGGCGTGAGTTGGGCTCTTTTGTTTGGGTATATATATACACATAACACAAATATCTTAATTTTAATGGGTCTAAAGCCCGGGCACCTTGAGCTTTAACCCATGACCGATGCTTAACAAGACACTTGTGATTAATATTCATATCTCAAGTATAATTCTCGCAAACAAATATATAATGTATTAGAAAAATATAATCCTTTCATCTAAAATAGTATCAGATAGTTATTCACTTTTTAAAAATTAATTTTTATTTTACATTTTTAAACTCAAAATTAATATAAAATTATTATATTCTAACAAATACAATAATAAATATTATAACTACTTAACAAATATATTATAAAATTATTGTTTTATATTTTTAAACGAAGCATATTAATTTTAAATCTAAAAATATGTTAAATTGACTTTATAAAATTTATAATAATCTTATAAATCTGATCATTTTTGTGGTGAGCGTTATAATTAGAAATATTTTGGATCACCCACCATTTTAGTGGGCCCAGATCCATCGATTTGACCGGCCTATAGCGGATTTATACCCATTATTAGTCTAGAGTAGCTGAATAAAACCCAAGACCCAGCTCAAGATCCTCAAAAGGGTCCAATTGATCGACACGTGGCATATGATGAGAGATATGATGAAACCGCCTAATATCGAACGGTGGAGATGATACAGTGGTATACCCCAGCCTTATGTTAAGGTTTTAGTGAACTAATATATAAATCGGGATTATTAATCTCAAATGCTTATTTGTTTTTAAATTTAGATTTGAGATAATTAACTCAAGAATTATAAAATGAATTAATATAGGAGATTATTAATATCATGTTTAATCAGATATTATAATTTTCACCATTTAAAACTAAAAATTTCTAAAATCAAAGCAGATTAATTTTTACCACAAAGGAAAGTTCACTTTTAAGATTATATATATATATATATATATATATATATATATATATACATTCTCCTCGCTAATTGGAGGAGGGAACCAAGAACGAACCTAAGCTATAGTATAGTGATTTTTTTTCGTCGTTATAGAATAAAAAACGATTTTCTATCGCTATAAATGACGAAAAAAATCATCGTTATAAATTTTGCTCGTTTCTTAATTCGCTTCCTCCCATTCGCTGGAGAAGCGGACTATATATATATATATATATATATATATATATATAAAAGTTGGACCAATAATCATACTCCACGAATCTTGACAAAAAAATATTTATTTTATATTAAATAAAACATGGATTTGGAGAAAGAATCAACTATTCCCAAGGCAAAATCTATCTTTAATTTCACCTTGTTCAAGTTCACTAATTTAATGGTTATAAATGATACTCATTTTCTCCCAAGATTACAGATAAAATTTGATATTTAGGGTCAAAAGATAACATATTAAATTTTAAAATTGATATAACTTATAAAAATTTAGAATAAAACAATTTTTCTGCTTAATAGTTTTTGTTATATATTATATAATTATAATAATTGTATCAATTAAAATTAAATAAATTCACATCAAGTTGAAGTTTAATATGCCGTCGTCTGACCTCAAAAATTAAATTATATCTCTAATTTTAAAGAAAAAAAGAGTTAATAAAGCTATAAATTTACTATAGATATACAACTATACAAGTAAATATGCCCAAATAAGAAAAAAGAAAAAATTCACATAAAATCTAAATAAAGTTGCTTAACTAAGGAACAAATGTGACGCTCTCAAAATAGGTCCACACAACCCATTCTGAGTCGTCAAATACATGGTACAGAAATCAAATACAAACTTCATTAATACAACTGTCGTGCAAAATACGACAACACATACGCTGTGAGTTTTAATACAAATATTGTCTTGTAGACAATATCCAAACTCAAATAAAGTCCTCATTACAATTATTGTTACACTATTTTAAAAAATAGTGAGGACTGCTATAATAACCATCTTGAACCATCACTCCACTCCCCGACTAATCTCAGCTACATTATCGCCTCCTAGGAAGAAAAATAGAACCAAAAGGAAAATAATGAGCTCAACTAGCCCAGTAAAGAATATTATGACTAAGATAATGTAGAACAAATTATCCTTAGTTCTCAACAGGAAAAAATCTGATAGAATACAATAGATAACAAGTTTTAAAATACAATTGCAACGGAAACAACAATCCATTAGAAGAGTTAAGTAGAGCATGATATCTACTATCTTGTATGATTTAAAAGTTCATTATCAATATTTTATCCGAATAACATTATTCAATAAATATTTCAAATCAACGAATTATCCATGCACTACGGGCCAAAGGATATTCGTTAGTATCACCAGTGGTCATGATCATGCCAAACATTTGTCCATCTATGCACTAAGGGCCAAAGAGGACTTTTACCATAAACCTTATCTATAACATTAAAGATTATGATTATACCAATACACAATTTCTGATTATAATCATACCAATCAATAGTCCATCTTTACACTACAAACCAAATATGATTTTTAACACAATATAAACATGAGGATGATGATAATGATATAAAGATTCAATCAAGTGAGATAAAAGATAAATATTGGATATTTATAATTCAATTTATCCAGAGTTCAAAAATATTCAAATTGTCAACATGATAACTATTTGTGAAGTAAAATTCAAAAATAATATTCATGTATTAAAAATAATTTAGACAAATTTTTTTTTTTAATTCTAGGGTTAAGTTCAGATGACCACCTGGGGTTTGAGCGATTTTCCATTTAACCACCTGTAGTCAGTAAAGCTACATTTAAACTCTCAACTTTTTGAATTGGAGTAAAAACGTCACCTTTTCCATTCAAGTTAACTGTGCGTGTATATCACACGTCAAAAGCGCGTGAGAAGAACTGTAACGGTCAAAAAAAAAATAATAAATATCCAAAATACCATCTTCTTCCTCATTCTGTACGAGAGAGAGAGACGAACAGAGTAGCAAATATTGATGAACGTCGATAGCTTGAGGGCGCATCCCTGGCTTATCCCGGCGCGATCCGTCCATGGCCTCTTTCTCATGTGCCTATACCCCACCTACAGTGGAAAGCAGTTGCTTTGTACTCGCACTGAATCGACTCCGCCGGAATTCGCCAGAAAAAGCGCCTATGACCTCTTAAGAGTCTCCGAGTCCAGCTCATTTGCCGAGATTAAATTGTCTTTTCGGAAATTGGCTAAAGAAACCCACCCTGACCTTGCTCAATCGCCAAATGATTCATCCGTAGCTCAACGATTCGTTCAAATTCTTGCGGCTTATGAGGTATTGATGCTTTGTCTCAAACTCTAATTGCAATATGCAAATACTGGAATGAAAATGCTAAGGACTTCCTTGAAAGATGACATTTCGTATAAGAATCTTCTATTGATATAGGTGCTGGTGATTAGCAATCTGAGTTGTTTTTCCTTCCTGTTTTTTTTTGTTCCTTCTCTATTGTGCTATGGAGGTCTTGTTATCCGGGACCCGTCTGTATTTTTCTCTCTTATCTCATAAAGTTACTTTTTTCATCTAGAGAAGAATTTGAGCTTTTCTATTGAAAGGGCGTGGAAATACATAAATTGAAGTATTCAAAACTAATCTTTATGTGTTTATCAAAAGAATTGCATTTTATGAAGAAAATGAGCTAATTAGATTGTCAATTATTTGAATATACATATATTTGACTGTGAAACAAACTGCTATGGATTGGAATAGAACAGAGGAGATTAGGCTTGGTTGTGTGGAGTAATAAGGGAGCTAAACTGGGATTTTAGAACAAATCAATAGCTATGAAAAGGGTGTTTTAAATTGTGCACATAAGGTGCTTGTTAAAATGCTCCAATTAACTGTTTTGACTAAAAATTAAAATTTTGATGGAAGTATTATAAGGGTACTGTGTTGATTGGTTGTTATTGGTTGTTGCATTGTACTGTGTTGATTTTTCTTACTTCTGTTTTTCTAAAGGAACTGGATATCCAAAAGTTTTAAAGATTGATGTGCATGGGGAATTAAAGCTGGCTGCATGCAAATTCAGAAGAAGGGTTGCAGGCTGACAGGTGCCTTCTAAACTTTGTCGTGTCAATGGAATTTAATTTCTTTTTGTACATATAAGCTAAAAAAAAGCTATTGCAACCATCTGAGTTTGTGGAACAATTCTACAGTAATACCAAGAAGCGTAGAGAAAGTGAGGGAACAGGGGAAATGACGGAGCTTAATAAAGTAGTGGTTGATGGGAAAACAATTTCCTTGAACACTGATTGGCAAAATACAAAGTCTAAGAGAAGGAAAACTAGTGCGGGAAATATCTCCTCTTTCTCAATGTTATTAGCTGGTGAGTGGCATTATATTCCTTGTGTATGTTATTTGGATTTCCCTATTAGATGACATATTTTCCAAAAGAAGTTTAGAGGGCTTTTTAAAAACTTTGTTATG
This sequence comes from Panax ginseng, assembly GCA_020205605.1. Classification (NCBI taxonomy): domain Eukaryota; kingdom Viridiplantae; phylum Streptophyta; class Magnoliopsida; order Apiales; family Araliaceae; genus Panax; species Panax ginseng. Next base: position 35,969,603 of record CM035137.1, read on the forward strand.
CTTGATTTACAGAGTTTACAACCTTATTTTGGCAGTGCGAAGTTGAAGTCATTAGGGCCCTTTTGGGGAGGGGGATGTATGATGAAGGCAAAACTAGTGGAGAACAAACTATCAAACATTGTTCTGTGGAACGGGAACCAAACTTCTTGAGGGCTTATCTGCTTGTTTATGGCACATAATTGTTTTTTTGTTGTTGTAGAAAGCACCATACCTGTACTTGAAAGCCATCCGAGCAGCTCTTATGGTTCTTTCATACATCCTGCCTTGGGGGGGTTGAAAATTGGTCTTTTTTTCGGAATGAGTTTATGGAAGTTTTGCTTTTCTTTTTCTTTCTTTTAGTTCTAAGTATCATTCACTGGAGGATTTGTAGTAAATTGTAGAAGGATACACAATGCATCTTTTGGAAATGAAATGTTTATCATTATGGTGTATGTTTATGTTACCTCAGCTTTTATGGCTATAATATATTCTGCAGAACTCAAAGTTAAACTAGGAGCTCGAAAATATGTTTCACTAGGGTCTTTATTACTTTTCTTGTTTGTATCAATATTATTGATGCTTATTTGTTGAACATCATTTGACATCTTAGAGACCAAAATATAATTTATTTTGGGATTTTGGTTTATGAGTTGAGCCAGACAATTGGAAACTGCTTTTAGTGTTTGTGATGCAGGTCACCACATTTTGTTGAGTCCTTTGATTTATAAATGAATGTTAAATTTTAGCACCAGATCTTTTTCAGGATTATGAATGATGGACCGAATATTACTCAAGATTAGCTTAAGTTTTTTCTTCATAAGAGGGGGAGGGGGATTCAATGTCTCATCTTCTCCATCTCATACCAAATAAAAGTATAGGCGCCACAACATGTTATTCTCTCACAGTTATAATAATAAATTAATGTTTGTAATTTAGCACCATTTTTTCAGGGATGAATGAATGGCGGACCGATGTTGGTCTAAATTAGTTTAATTGTATACAACATAAGAAATCTCCTTCATTTAGTACCAAGCGCTTATTCTTCTTCTGGGCACAATTAAGTCTGTTGTTTATATATAAGGAGGGTAATTAAGTCTTTATCCAACTTAAATAACAAAGTTAAGACAGAAAGAAGTTATTCACTTCAACTTAAAAAATCGAGAGTTTAAATGTAGCTTTACTGACTACAAGTGGTTAAGTGGGAAATCGCTCAAACCTCAAGTGGTCATCTGAACTTAACACTTAATTGTATTATAAATAGTACTACTGAATAGTACCGTATGAATAGTACTATATGTATGAATAGTACCATATGAATAGTGTCCATGAATAGTACCGTATGAATAGTATCCATACATGAAAAGTTTAAAATTTAATAAGAAAGTTCAGACCAATATTCCAGTAAAATGATATTAGATGAAGCGCAAAACTTAAGAAATTTCTAATCGTTTCAGGAATTATAGAAGCAATACTTACCATAGTAAGTTTAAATTTAGGAATATGAAATGAAATAATATCTCTTAAATAATATGGAGTATGAAAGAAAATAATATTTCTTACGAGTATTGCAATAAAATAATATTTTTTACCTTAGTAGAAACTGGATTTGATTGGAATATTGGATATTATTCAGAGAAAATTTTGCACAAAATGCTACACTCAAAGTATCCTTATAATCAAGAGAAATATTCACAATACTATAGAATAAGAATTTCTGATATTGAAATGGTGTGTTGAGAAAGGAGGGTTACCCCCCTTTTATAGAGCAGCACGAAAGAAAGGATAAATGAATCTGCCTAATTTTTCTGCTAACCTTTCCTGCCAAACTTTTAATTTCCATGATTGGGGCCCACTAATTTTAAAACAAGTTTGCTGGCAATCAACCACATCTTTCAAAAAAAATGTGAGAAAGAAACGTGCACGAAAGGTATTCAAAATAAAAATGATAACCTTCTCTCCACTTTTATTCACATGCTGAAAATTATATATTATATTAATAATAATATTACCATTTAAATTATAAAAAATTATATTATTATATTATCACATTATTATAATGTAATATTATAATAATATATTTGAATGAATATTTTATCAGAAAAAATAATTGCCAAACTTTCAACAAATTCCTTCATTTATATCAAAATTGAACCAATATCCACCACATAATAGTTATTCATAAATAATATTATAAGGTCACAATATTAACATCCAGATCATTCCCATGAAATAGGGGGCTTTCCGATAACGCACAATTATATAACCTAACCCCTTTCCTCAACATAATTTTCTAGATATTATCAATAATGCTAACTAATAATATGAATAATTGTGTCGTGTTAATTATTAATTTAATAATATAAAAAATTGTGCAGATGATACTGTGACAATAATTGAATCAATAATATGAGATACTATGCAACAATTATTGTGACAATTATTGAATAAAATTGAGTGACTTCTTACGTAAGAATCAATAATCAAAAATATTGTACAATACTGTGTGCTACTGTGCAACCACCCGTATTACTGTACTTTTATCACCGGGTATTTCAATAGTTAACGGTAAAAATTTTGCCGTTATTTTTATAAAAAAGTTATTTCTGTCACTTTCTATATCCAATAGTTATTCTATTATGTGGTCCACCAATGATTGCGCCGACGTACGGATATACCCCGACAAAAAGAATATTTCCCGACCAAACGAATATTTTATAACCACTTGCTTACTTTGTAAAATTTTCACATTTCACCCATAACTAAAGCATTATATCAAATTAACACATTATTATTTAAAATAATAATTAGAGAAATTAAATCTTTATTCATAAAAAGTTGGGGTCTTACAACCTCCCTCCTTATGAAATTTCATCCTCGAAATTGATGTGCGTACCTGGTATGTCAAAAATGTGAGGATACCTTGTTTTCATATCAGATTCTAACTCCCAGGTCATTTCCTTAATATCATGGTTTCTCCACAAAACTTTGACTTGAGGTATAACCTTTGAGCGTAAAATATGTTCCTTCTTATCGAAGATTTTAACAAGTACCTCCTCATACGTTAATCTTCTACTATCTCATCTAGTTCTAATTCAATAATGTGATTCGGGTCTTTCACATATTTACATAGCATAGATATGTGAAAAACTTTATGAACATGAGACATACTTAGCGGTAATGCGAGTCTATAGGCCACAGTTCCTACTCGATCGAGGATTTCAAATGGACCAATGAATCGAGGGTTGATCTTTTCTCTCTATCTGAATCTCGGAACTCCTTTCCATGGAGCAACACGTAACAATACATGATCTCCAACATTGAACTCCACGTTCCTTCGATGAAGATCAACATAACTCTTTTGTCGATCTTGTGAAGTTTGTATACGTTGTTGGATCATTTGAATCTTTTTCGTAGTCATGCGTACCAATTCTGGTCCCAACAACGTTTTTTTACCCACCTCGTCCCAGCATACTGGAGAACGACAATTTCATCTATACAACGCCTCAAGTGGAGTCATGCCTATACTTGCTTGATAACTGTTGTTGTAGGAAAATTCCACCAATGGCAAGTATTTGTCCCAACTTCTTTTGACGTCTAGGACGCAGAGTCTTAATAGATCTTCAAGATTTTGAATAGTCCTTTCTGATTGTCCATCCGTTTGAGGATGATATACAGAACTGAATCATAGATCAGTGCCCATAGCTTTCTGCAAGCTAACCCAAAATCGTGAAGTGAATCTTGGATCTCGATCAGAAACTATGGATACTGGCATACCATACAATCTCACAATCTCATTTATGTACATACGAGCAAGACGTTCAAGTGAATAAGTTTCTCGTATACACAAGAAATGAGCAGACTTGGTTAATCTATCAACAATGACCCAAATTGCATCTATGCCTTGAACAACCTTGGGAAGACCAGTAACAAAATTCATGTTGATGTGCTCCCACTTCCATTCTAGAATTTCAAGTAGTTGCAATGGACCGTTTGGTACTTGATGCTCCACCTTAACACGTTGACAAGTTAAACACCTTGAGATAAACTCCGCGATCTCTCTATTCATATTGCTCCACCAAAATGTATGTCGAAGATCACGATACATTTTAGTACTTCCAGGATGGATTGCATACGGTGTGTTGTGTGCCTCCATTATGATTTTATACTTCAATTAAGAGTCGTTAGGAACACAAAGTCTGGAGTTGACTCGAAGTATTCATTATTCGTCGATTCTTGCTTCTGGAATAGCACCTTCTTGTACTTTCTTCTTCATACGCATCAGCTCTGGGTTTGTGGCTTGAGCAGCTTTAACTTTATCGATTAAAGTCGGTTCTACTCGTATATTTGACATCATCATGTGGGTACCAAGAGTCTTTAAATCTATCTACATCCTTTGTAAGTCATACAAAATGGGTCTTTGTGTTAAAAACATCGCACTCGTACCCGTATAAGATCTTCTACTCAACGCGTCAGCTACTACGTTCACTTTTCCAGGATGGTATTGAATGTATGGTCGTAATCTTTCAACAGCTCAAGCCAACGTCATTGCCGCATGTTTTGTTCCTTTTGGGTGAAGAAATATTTGAGGCTTTTATGATCTGTATAGATCTCCACTTTCTCCCCATACAGGTAGTGCCTCCAGATCTTTAACGCGAAAACGACTGCTGCCAACTCTAGATCATGAGTATGATAATTCCTCTCATATTCTTTGAGTTATCGTGAGGCATAAGCTATGACTTTTACATTTTCCATGAGAACACATCCTAAACCTCTGCCTGAAGCATCGCTATAGATGACAGATCCCTCCGAACCTGATGGTATTGTCAGAACATGTGCTAAAATGAGTCTCTTCTTGAGTTCTTGGAAGCTCTTCTCACATTCCTCGCTCCATCTGAATTTTGTATCTTTTCGAGTCTGCTGAGTTAATGTAGTAGCGAGTCGAGAAAATCATTCAACGAATCTCCGATAATAACCAGCTAAGCCCAGAAAGCTACGTACTTCGGTTACTGACTTAGGTTTCTCCCAACTTTGTATTGCTTCAATCTTTGTCGGGTCAACTGATATTTCATACTTCGATATCATGTGCCCAAGAAATGCTACTTCCTCAAGCCAGAATTTGCATTTCTTTAACTTGGCGTATAGCTTATTTTCACAAAGCTTTTGGACTATCAGCTTCAAATGTTGCTCATGATCTTAACGACTTTTGGAATAGATGAAGATTTCATCAATAAAAACAACCACAAAACGATCCAAATATTCCTTGAATACTCGTTTCATCATATCTATGAAAGCCGTAGGAGCATTAGTCAATCAAAAAGACATGACTAGGAATTCGTAATGCCCATATCGAGTTCTGAAAGCCGTCTTTGGAATGTCATTAGTTTTAATCTTTAACTGATGATATCCAAAACGACGATCGATCTTTGAGAAGTATTTAGCACCTTACAACTGGTCAAACAGGTCATCAATATGAGGTAACGGGTACCTATTTTTCATGGTGACATGGTTTAACTCCCGATAGTCAATGCAAAGTCGCATACTCCCATCTTTCTTCTTTACAAATAAAATAGGAGCACCCCAAGGAGATATACTAGGACGAATGAAACCAATATCTAACAACTCCTGTAGTTGAGTTTTTAACTCCTGAAGTTCAATAGGAGCCATTCGATATGGGGTTTTGTACCGGGTTCAAGTTCAATACAAAATTTGATTTCACGCTTTGTGGTAGGCTAGGAAGTTCTTCAGGAAATTTATTAACAACAAAAATATTATTCAAATCTGACGTGTTTTTGTTTAAATCCATGACATGGGCTAAGAAGGCTTGACATCCATTTTTCAATAAACGAATGGCTTTATGGCTTGATATGATAGTGATTGACTTTAGTGGTTTGGTTGTTTGAATTTGCATAACAGGTTGGTTAGGAATATAAAAACTAGCAACCTTACGAAAATAATCAATTTTAGCATGATAAGTAGTTAACCAATCAATCCCTAAAATCACATTAAATGCAAGTATTTTCAAAGAGATGATATCAACAGGTAATGTGAGGGTACCAATTTGAATCAAACAAGATTTATAAATAGTGTAAGTAATGAAGGTTTCTCCTAACGGAGTTTCAAAAGATAAGTCAAAGTCTAAATTCTCAGGGGTCAAGTTCAAACGTTGAGCACAAGTAGGCGAAATAAAAGAATGGGTAGAACCGGTATCTAATAAGGTATAGACTTCGCAAGAGTTTATGATTAGCTTACCCGTGATAACTTCGTTCGGGTTCCTCACCTTTTGGGAAGTCACGACAAACGCTCTCCCTTAAACCACCAACTTTGTTATGTCTGTAGCCGCCTTTGGTGCCATCGTCCTAGCTGGACTTAACTTCGCTACAGGAAAAAATCAAGCTATGTGTCCATCCTTTCCACAACTGAAACATGCCTTGGAAGGTCGTGTACGCAGTTGGACTTATGTCCCTCCTCTCCATGATCAGTAGCATCTAACCTGGTGGTTTCTTCCCTAAAAATTGTTGTTTGGTCTTTGATGTCATTGCCGACGTCTTTCCGTCATTGTTGAATTTTCTCTTTTTGAAATTTATACTTAACTCACCTCTTCTATTATCTTGGCCATGATTACCACCGAAGTGGTTACCATTTCTGGCACGTTGGTTGTCACTGCTTCGATGGCCGTTGCCACTTGTATGACTATTATCGTGTTGTCGGTTGCTATCTTTTGGTTGAGCTGACTCATAATCCCGCTCCAATAACTGAGCTCTATTTACAACATCTGAATACAAATAGAGTTTATGAGAGATGAGATGTTGGCAAATTTTGGGTTTCAAACCTCTCAGAAACATTCGCGTAATTCGCTCCTTATTATCTACCAAATGGGATGCAAACCGGGATAACTCCGTAAACTTAACCTCGTATTGCGATACAATCATATTGTTCTGCTCCAGTTTGATGAGTTTCACCTCCTTCATGTGACGAATACTTTCTGGAAAGTACTTGTCGTTGAACAATTCTAAAAACTTCTCCCAAGACATCTTAAGTGCGGACAGATGAGTGCGTTTTACAGATTCCCACTAGTAATCTGTCTCTCCGCACAACATAAAGGTGGAGAAGGGAACTTTTTGCTCTTCGGTGCTTCCCAAGACATCAAATATCTTGGTAATCTGCTTAATCCATGCATCTGCCATAAGTGGCTCTGGCTTTCTCAAAAACTCTGGCAGTCCCAACTCCTTGAATTGCTTAGCAGTGACCAGCCGTGAGTTGCCATCATTCCCACCTGCATTTTGAACAGGAGTTTCTTTCGTTTGGTGTTGCATGAATTGTAAAAAGCTCCTAAACATCCCATCTGTAAGACCCTAACTTTTATGAATAAAGATGAATTTTTCTCTAAATATCTTTTTGAATATTAAAGTGTAAATTTGTTATAATGTTATAATTGTGGGTAATATTTAAAATTTTTGCAAAGTAAGCAAGTTTTCATAAAATATTCATTTGGTCGGGGAATATTCTTTTTATCAGGGAATATTCATACGATGACACAATCATTGGTGAACCCCACAACGGAATTACTGTTGAAGTTAAAAAACGACATAAATATCTTTTTATAAAAATAACGACGAAAGTTTTACCGTTAACTATTGAAATACCCGGTGATAAAAGTACAGTAATATGCGTGGTTGCATAGTAGCACATGGTATTGCACAGTATCTTTGATTATTGATGCTTACGTGAGAAGTCACTCAGTTATACTCAATTATTGCCACAGTAATTGCTGCATAGTATCTCACGTTATTGATTCAATTATTGTCATAATATTTTATATTATTAAATTAATAATTGAGATGACAAAGTTATTCATATTATTATTTGTATTATTGACAATGTCTAGAAAGTTCTGTCGAGGAAAGGGGTTTGATCACCTAATTGCGTGCCAATAGGGAGAAATCTGGTTGTTAATATTGTGAGTTATAATAATGATGAATAAATGTTATTTAAAATATATTTTTTGAAGCCAAGTGAATTAAGATAATTAGAGGGGATTTTTATAAAGTATTTGTTATAAATTTTGCTTATTACATAGACCCCCACTTACTCATTTTTCAAAATAATCGGTAGAAAATTATAAAGTGTATATATATATATATATATATATATATATATATATATATATATATATATATAAAGTGTGTGTGTGGTGTGGTGATGCCATGGAAAAAAGGGAGTATGGATTGTTACTGTTCATCCGTGATTTTATTTTCTAAATAGTATCCTTCCATTCTCCTATAAATAGGATGCTTAGTTTAGAATTGAAAATCACACCAGAATCAGAGAATTCTTCTTCTATAATATTGAGCGTATTTCTTTAGAGTTTAAGGAAGCTTTGAGTGTAGAAAATAGTGCAAGTTTTTTTCAAGAATATCTCCGCCCTACCAGTCAGAAATACTCTCTTTTTAAGGTAAGGGGTATAATTTATTTCATATTCGCTTACGATATTATTTTTCGTATTCGTAAAAAAGATTATTTTCGTTCAATATTCGTAAGGAATATTATTTTCGTTCAATATTCGTAAGGAATATTATCTTCCTTCAATATTCGTAAGGAATATTATTTTCCTTCAACAGTTGTAAGGGATATTATTTTTGTTCAATATTCGTAAGAAATAATACTTTCTTCCATACTCTGTAGTATGTAAGTAATATTATTTCGTTTCAGATTCCGAATTCTACGCTCATTTCGTTAAGTATTGCTTCTATACTCCTTGAAATTAGTAGAATATCCTTGAAATTTGCGCGTCATCTAGTATCGTTTTGCAAGGGTATTTTTTTGAATATTCTTGTTTAATTTTGATCTTTTTATATCGGGGTACTATTCACGAAGTACTATTCATAGGGTACTATTCACCTGGGGTACTATTCATGATAAAAATTGATTTCTTTTCCGTCCAAATTATTTCAGAATATTATTCTTGAATTTTACTCCACAAAGAAGTTATCATGTTGACAATTTGATCATTTTTAAACTCTGGATAAATTAAAAATCTTTAATATTTATCCTTAATTTTGTTGATTGATGCTTATATCATTGTCATCATCCTCATGCTTATATTGTGATAAAAGTAATCTTTGCCCCATAGTGCATAGATGGACTATTGATTGGTATGATTATAACTATGTATCGTTATAATCATGACTTGTAATGTTATAGATGATGTGGTAAAAGTTCTCATTGGCCTGTAGTGCATTGATGGATAGTTGTTGGCACGATCATGATTATTGGTGATAATAACAAATATCCTTAGCCCGTAGTGCATGGATAATTCAGTGATGTGGTTTATTTATTGAGCTGAGTCTCAGCGATAAAATTGATGATAAACTTTTAAATCATAGAAGATAGTAGATATCATGCTCTACTTGACTCTTCTAATGGATTGTTTGTTCCGCTGCAGTTAAACTTGTTGTCTATTATATTCTATCAGTTTAACACTGTTGAAGGCTAACGATAATTTGTTCTGCATTATCTTAGTCATATTATTCTTTACTGGGCTAGTTGATCTCACCCTTTGCTTTCATCGTTCTCTTCAGGAAATGAGAATATAGCTAGGACTAGTCGGGGAACGGAGTGATGGTCCAAGATGGTGACTATAGTAGTCTTCACTATTTTATAAAATAGTGTGATAATAATTATAATGAGGACTCAATTTGAGTTTAAATATTGTCTACGAGACAATATTCGTGTTAAAACTCTCAGCTACGTTTTGTCGTATTGTAATAATGAAGTTTGTATTTGATTTTTGTAGCATGTATTTGGTGACTCAGAATGAGTGATGTATACCTATTTTGGGGGCGTCACAGTTGGTATCAAAGCTTAGGGATATGATCCATGGCTGAGATTTGAGACTAGAACTAGGAGGGGAGAGACGGGTAAATCCTTCGCTAGTATGACCTACCTAAGTTTATTTGTTATTTAATTGGTCGATCAAAATATAGGGATAATATGTGGTATGTCAATTAACCCTTGTTTTGTGGCAGTATTTGAAAATGGCATCTAAAAATGTTGAGATTAGCAATGGAGCACAGGAGACCGTTGAGTCACCATAGATCAATAAACAAGATAATATGCATCAAGAAGGCAACAATCCTCATGTAAACAACAACACCGACCAAATGATGAACGACATGGTGTTTAGGAGTTTTCTGCACTTTATGCAATACCAAGTGAGAGAGATTCCTGTTCAAAATGCAGGTGGAAACACTGGCAACTCTCGGATGGTCACCGCTAAGCAATTCAAAGAGCTGGGACCACCAGAGTTTTTGGGAAAGCCAGAACCACTTAAGGTAGAGACGTGGATTAAGCAGTTCACCAAGATATTTGATGTCTTGGGATGCTCCGAGAAGCAAAAGGTTCCCTTTGTCACCTTCATGTTGCGAGGAGAGGCAGATCATTGATGGAAATCTGTAAAACGTACTCAGTCTGCCACACTAAAGATGTCTTGGGAGAAGTTTAAAGAATTGTTCAACGAAATGTACTTTCCCGAAAGTATTCGTCACATAAAGGAAGTGGAATTCATCAAGCTGGAGCAAAATAATATGACCGTATCGTAGTACGAGGCTAAGTTTGTCGAGTTATTCTGGTTTGCATCCCATTTGGTAGATAATGAGGAATGTATGATGTGGATGTTTCTAAGAGATTTGAAACCTGAAATACATTAATACCTCATTTCTCATAAACTTTATTTGTATTCAGATTTAGTGAATAGGGCTCAGTTATTGGAGCACGATAATGAGTCAACCCAACCAAAAGAGAGCAGCCGACAAAACGATAATACTAGTGGTAGCAGTCATCGAAGCGTTGACAACAAACATGGAGGAAATCAACATGCCAGAAATGGTAATTACTTCGGTGGTAACCCTGACTAAGATAATAGAAAAAATGAGTAAAGTGGAAATTTCAAGAAGAGAAGGTTCAATAATGATGGCAGGGCAACAACACCAACACCTGTTTTCAAGGAAGGAGAACAACCACCAGTCGTATGTTACAAATGCGAAGGGGAGGGACACATTAATCCAAACTGTATGCAGTAATCCAAAGCGTGTTATAATTGCGGAAGAGAAGGTCACCTAACCCGATTTTGTCGTGTAGTGAAGACAAGTCCAGCTGGGATGGAGGCACCAAAGGCCATCCCAGACAAGTCAAAGGCGATAGTTCAAGGGAAAGCATTTATCGTGACCTCCCAAAAAGCGAGGAACCTAAACGAGGTTATCACGGGTAAGCTAATCATAAATTCTAGCGAAGTTTATACCTTATTTGATACCGATTCTACCCATTCTTTTATTTCTCCTACTTGCGCTCAACGTTTAAATTTAACTCTGAAGAAATTAGATTTTGACTTATCTGTTGAAACTCTGTTGGGAGAAACCTTCAATACATCCACTGTTTATAAATCTTGTTTGATTCAAATTGGCAACCTCACGTTACCTGTCGATCTTATCTCTTTGAAAATACATGCATTTGATGTGATTTTAGGGATTGATTGGTTAGCTACTCATCATGCTAAAATTGATTATTTTCGTTAGGTTGTTATCTTTCATATTCCTAACCAATCTATTATGCGAATTCAAGCAACCAACCCACTAAATTCAATCACTATCATATCAAGCCATAAAGCCATTCGTTTATTAAAAAATAGCTATCAAGCTTTCTTAGCTCATGTCAAGGATTTAAACAAAAATACATTAGATTTGAATGATATTTCTATTGTTAATAAATTTCCTAACATATTCCCTGAAGAACTCCTGGCCTACCCCCAGAGCGTGAAATCGAGTTTTGTATTGACCTTGAACCTGGTACAAAACCCATTTCCAAAGCTCCATATCGAATGGCTCCTATTGAACTTCAGGAGTTAAAAACCCAGCTGCAAGAATTGTTAGACATCGGTTTCATTGCGCTTCTAAAGACGCTCCTTGGGGTGCTCCTGCTCTATTCGTAAGAAGAAAGATGGAAGTATGCGACTTTGTATTGACTAACGGGAATTAAATCATGTCACCGTAAAAAATAGGTACCCATTACCTCGTATTGATGACCTGTTTAACCAGTTGCAAGGTGCCAAATTCTTTTTAAAGATCGATCTTCATTCCAGATATCATCAGTTAAAGATTAAAACCGATGACATTCCAAAGACTGCTTTCAGAACTCGGTACGGGCATTACGAATTCCTAGTCATGTCTTTTGGATTGACTAATGCTCCTGCTACCTTCATGGACATGATGAACCGAGTATTCAAGAAATATTTGGATTATTTTGTGGTTGTCTTTATTGATGACATCCCCATATACTCCAAAAGTCATGAAGATCATGAGCAACACTTGAGGCTGATACTCCAAAAGCTTCATAAAAATAAGCTTTATGCCAAGTTGAAGAAATGCGAGTTCTGACTTGAGAAAGTAGCATTCCTGGGGAACGTGATATCAAATCACAAAATATCTATTGACCCATCAAAGATTGAAGCAATATAAAGTTGGGAGCAACCTAAGTCAGTGACCGAAGTACGTAGCTTTCTGGGCTTAGCTGATTATTATCGGAGATTCATGGAATGGTTTTCTCGAATCGCCATTCTGTTAACTCAGCTGACTCGAAAAGATATAAAATTCGGTTGGAGCGAGGAATGTGAAAAGAGTTTTCAAGAACTTAAGAGAAGACTCATTTCAGCACCTGTTTTGACAATACCATCTGGTTCGAAGGGATTTGTCATCTACAGCGATGCTTCAGGCAGAGGGTTAGGATGTGTTCTCATGCAACATGGGAAATTCATAGCCTATGCCTCACGAAAACTCAAAGAATATGAGAGAAATTATTCTACTCATAATCTAGAGTTGGCAGCTGTCGTTTTCGCACTTAATATATGGAGACATTACCTATTTGGGGAAAAGGTGGAGATCTATATAGATCATAAAAGCCTTAAATATTTATTCACCCAAAAAGAACTCAACATGCGGCAACGACGTTGGCTCAAGCTGTTGAAAGATTATGATCATACCATTCAGTACCATCTTGAAAAAACGAACGTAGTAGCAAACGCATTGAGTAGAAGATCATATGCGGGTACGAGTGCGATATTGTAAACGCAAAGGCCCTTTTTTTATGACTTACAAAGGATGGAGATAGAGTTAAAGACTCTGGGGACCCACGTGATGATGTCAAATAAATGAGTAGAACCAACTTTAATCGATAAAGTTAAAGCTGCTCAAGCTACAGACCCGGAGCTGATGCGTATAAAGAAGAAAGTGCAAGAAGGTGCTATTCCAAAAGCAAGAATCGATGAAGAAAGAATACTTCGAGTCAAATCCAGACTTTATATTCCTAACGACTCTGAATTGAAGTATAAAATCATGATGGAGGCATACAACACACTGTTTGCAATCCATCTTGGGAGTACCAAAATGTATCGTGATCTTCGACATACATTTTAGTGGAGAAATATAAAGATAGAGATAACAGAGTTTATCTCAAGGTGTCTAACTTGTCAACGTGTCAAGATAGAGCATCAAGTGCCAAAAGTTCCACTGCAATAACTTAAAATTCCAGAATGGAAGTGGGAGCACATTACCATGGATTTCGTTACTGGTCTTCCCAAGGTTTCTCAAGGCATAGATGAAATTTGGGTCATTATCGATAGATTGACCAAGTTTACTGATTTTTTACCTATACGAGAAACTTATTCACTTAAACGTCTTGCTCGTATATACATAAATAAGATTGTAAGACTGTATGGTATGCCAGTATCCATAGTTTCTAATCGAGACCCAAGATTCACTTGACAGTTTTGGGTTAGTTTGCAAAAAGTTATGGGCGCGAATTTATGATTCAGTTCGGCATATCACTCTCAGACGGACGGGCAGTCGAAGAGGACTATTCAAACTCTTGAGGATCTATTAAGACTCTGTGTCCTTGACTTCAAAGGAAGTTGGGACAAGTTCTTTCCATTAGTGGAATTCTCCTACAACAACAGTTATCAAGCAAGTATAGGCATGGCTCCATTCGAGGCGTTGTATGGACGCAAGTGTAGTTTTCTAGTATGCTGGGATGAGGTGGGTGAAGCAACGTTGTTGGGACCGGAATTTGTACGCATGACAACGAAAAAATTCAAATGATCCGGCAATGTATAAAAACCTCACAAGATCGACAAAAGAGTTATGCTGATCTTCATCGAAGAGACGTGAAATTCAATGTTGGAGAGCAAGTGTTGTTACGTGTTGCTCCATGGAAAGGAGTTACAAGATTTAAAAAGAGAGGAAATCTCAATCCTCTATTCATTGGCCCATTTGAAATCCTCGATCGAGAAGGAATTGTGGCCTATAGACTCGCTTTACCGCAAAGTATGTCTCGTATTCATAACGTTTTTCACATATCTATGTTACGTAAGTATGTGGAAGACCCGAAACACATTATTGAATTAGAACCAGACGAGATAGAGGAAGATTTAACGTATGAAGAGGTACCTGTTAAAATCTTGGATAAAAAGGAGTATATTCTATGCTCCAAGATTATAGCTCAAGTCAAAGTTTTATGGAGAAACCATGATGTTGAGAAAATAACTTGGGAGTTAGAATCTGAAATGAAATCAAGGTATACTCACCTGTTCGACATACTAGGTAATTACACCAATTTCGAGGACGAAATTTCATAAGAAGGGGAGGTTGTAAGACCCCAACTTTTATGAATAAAGATGAATTTTTCTCTAAATATCTTTTTGAATATTAAAGTGTGAATTTTTTATAATGTTATAGTTGTGGGTAATATTTACAAATTTTGTAAAGTAAGCAAGTTGTCATAAAATATTCATTTGGTCGGGGAATATTCGTTTTATCAGAAAATATTTGTACGACGGAACAATCATTGGTGGACCCAAAAATGAAATTACTATACGAGTTAGTAAACGACATAAATATCTTTTTATAAAAATAAAGGCGAGAGTTTTACCGTTAACTGTTGAAATACCCGATGATAAAAGTACAGTAATACACGTGGTTGCATAGTAGCACACGGTATTGCATAATATCTTTCATTATTGATGCTTATGTGAGAAGTTACTCAGTTATACTCAATTATTGCCACAGTAATTGCTGTATAGTATCTCACGTTATTGATTCAATTATTGTCACAATATTTTATATTATTAAGTCAATAATTGAGACAAAAAAGTTATTCATATTATTATTTGCATTATTGACAATGTCTAGAAAATTCTATCGAGGAAAGGGTTTTGGTCACCTAATTGCGCGCCAATAGGGAGAAATCCTAATCGGAAAGCCCCCTCTTTCCTGGGAAGGATCTGGTTGTTAATATTGCGAGTTATAATAATGATGAATAAATGTTATTAAAAATATGTTTTGTGAAGCCAAGGGAATTGAGATAAATAGAGAGGATTTTTATGAAGTATTTATTGTAAATTTGTCTTATTATGTGGACCCCCACTTACCCATTTTTCAAAATCGACGGAGAAAGTTATCTTATTTTCATTCAATATTCGTAAGGAATATTATCTTCGTTCAATATTCGTAAGGAATATTATTTTCGTTCAACAGTTGTAAGGGATATTATTTTTGTTCAATATTCGTAAGAAATAATATTTTCTTCCATAGTCTGTAGTATGTAAGTAATATTATTTTGTTTCAGATTCTGAATTCTACACTCATTTTGTTAAGTATTGCTTCTATACTCCTTGAAATTAGTAGAATATCCTTGAAATTTGCGCTTCATCTAGTATCATTTCACAAGAATATTTTTCTGAACATTATTGTTAAATTTTGATCTTTTCATGCCGGACTACTATTCATGGAGTACTATTCATGAAGTACTATTCACTCGGGGTACTATTCATGACAAAAATTGATTTCTTTTCTGTCCAAATTATTTTTAGAATATTATTCTTGAATTTTACTCCACAAGGAAGTTATCATGTTGAGAGTTTGAACATTTTTAAACTCTGGATAAATTAAAAATCTTTAATATTTATCCTTTATTTCGTTGATTGATGCTTATATCATTGTCATTATCCTCATGCTTATATTGTGATAAAAGTCATCTTTGACCTATAGTGCATAGATGGACTATTGATTGGTATAATTATGACTATGTATTGGTATAATTATGACCTGTAATGTTACAAATGATGTGGTAAAAGTCCTCATTGGCCCGTAGTGCTTTGATGGACAGTTGTTGGCATGATCATGACCATTGGTGATAATAACAAATATCCTTAGCCCGTAGTGCATGATGATTCGTGGATGCGATAATAATGAGTATCGTTGGCCTGTAGTGCATGGATAATTAAGTGATGTAGTTTATTTATTGAGCTGAGTCTCAGCAATAAAATTGATGATAAAATTTTAAATCATAGAAGATAGTAGATATCATACTCTACTTGACTCTTCTAATAAATTATTTGTTTCGCTGCAGTTAAACTTGTTGTCTATTATATTCTATAATTTTAACACTGTTGAAGGCTAACGATAATTTATTCTGCATTATCTTAGTCATAATATTCTTTACTGGGCTAGTTGAACTCACGCTTTGCTTTTATTGTTCTCTTCAGGAAATGAGAATATAGCTGGGACTAGTCGGGGAACAGAGTGATGGTCCGAGATGGTGGCTATAGTAGTCCTCACTATTTTATAAAATAGTGTGATAATAATTGTAATAAGTACTCCATTTGAGTTTAGATATTGTCTACGAGATAATATTCGTGTTAAAACTCTTAGCTATGTTTTTTCGTATTGCAATAATGAAGTTTGTATTTGATTTCTGTACCATGTATTTGACGACTCAGAATGGGTGATGTATACCTTTTTTGGGGGCGTCACACCATCGTTCATCATTTGGTCGGTGTTGTTTACATGAGGATTATTGCCTTCCTGATGCATATTATCCTGGTTATTGATTAGCGGTGTCTGAACGGTCTCATGTGCTCTATTGTTCATCTCAAAATTTTCAGATGTCATTCTCAAACACTGCCAAAAAACAAGGGTTAATTAAAGAAATTCACATGTCACATATTATGTAAAACCCCAAATTTTACGAATAAAGATTTAATTTTCTCGAATTATTTTTTTGAATATTATGGTGTGGATTTGAGATAATGTTATAGTTGTGGGTAGTATTTATAAATTTTGCAAAGTATGCAAGTTGTTATATAATATTCGATTGGTCGGGGAATATTCTTTTTATAGAGGAATATCCGTACGACGGTACAATCATTGATGGGCCCCACAACGGAATTATTGTCGGATTAAGAAAACGACAAAAATATTTTATGAAAATAACGGCGGAAGTTTTACCGTTAAAACTGTTGAAATACTCGGTAGTAAAAGTACAGTAATACGCGTGGTTGCATAGTAGCACACGGTATTGATTATTGATGTTTACGTGAGAAGTCACTCAGTTTTGTTCAATTATTGCTACAGTAATTGTTGCATAGTATCTCACGTTATTTGATTCAATTATTGTCGATATTTTGTATATTATTATATCAATAATTGAGACGACGAAGTTATTAATATTATTATTTGCAATATTAATGATGTCTAGAAGTTCTGCCAATGAGAGGTTTGGTCACCTAATTACGTCGATAGGGAGAAATCCTTATTGAAAGCCCTCTTTCCTCGAGGAGCGACTGGTTGATTAATATTGTGAATTATAATAATGATGATAAATGTTGTTAAATATATTGAGGTGTCTTTTTATGAAGTCACGGAAGTTTATATATATATATATTATATATAAATTTTGTTTTATTAGTATTATTAATGTAATAAAATGTAAAAGCTTTTTATATAAAATAGAATACTTTTATAAAGTTATTTATTTTATTAGACAATAATTAGAATATAATATATTTTATTATATAGTGTTTTGCATAGTAAAATCTTTTTATATAAAATGTAATACTTTTATAAAATTATTTGTTTTATTAGACAATAATTAGAATATAATATATTACATTATGCATAGTGTTTGCATAATAAAATCTTTTTATATAAAAATGAATACTTTTATTAAGTTATTTGTTTTATTAGATTTTAAATAATATATATATATATATATATATATATTATAAATAGAATATATTATATTTTATTTCATAGTATCCTTTCTATTTTTCCAATAAATAGGATGCTTAGTTAGAATTGAAAATCACACCAGAAGTTTAGAGAATTCTCCTTCTATAATCTTGAGCGTATTTCTTTAGAGTTTTAAGAAGCTTTGAGCGTAGTGCAAGTTTTCTTTAAGTATATCCCCGCCCTACCCGTCGGAGTACTCTTCTTTATAAGGTAAGGAGTATTATTTCTTTCGTATTCATGAAGAGAACTTCTGTTATTCCATTCTTTATTATTGTGTTGGAATAACCTGTATATGCGAAGTACCGCATACATGGTGAAATTCTTCTATTATTCCATTCTTTATCATTCTGTTGCAATATCCTATCTGTGCGTTTACGCATGACCTGGTTTCATTATTTATTATTCTATTAGAATAACCTGTCTGTGCGGTCTATCGTATGCATGGTGATTTCTGTTGTTATTCCATTCTTTATTATTTTGTTGGAATATCCGCTTGGTCAAGTAATTTCGCTCGACCGGTTCCATTCTTTATTATTCTTCTTCCGAATATCCTGTTTGTGCGTTCTGCGTAACTCCGGTTCCATTATTTATTATTCATTGGGAATAGCACATGTCGTGCGATCTCATCGTATGCATGGTGAATCCTTCATTTATTCCATTCTTTATTATTCATTGGAATAACTTTGTTTGTGTGGATTACCACATGCATGGTGAATGATCCTTTGTATTCATTTCTTATTAAATTATGAAAATGATCCGGCTATTGTGGATTACCGCATGGCGCGAAAAATTCATTTGCGGCTTCATATATTCTATTATACACGATTGGTTAAAGCTTTGGCTTCTATATTCCTTGAAATTAGTGGAATATCCCGGATATTTAAGCTTCATCCAAATCTTTTGTGGAAATATTCTTCCGAGCATTCTTGAATTTTTCTCCACAAAGCAGTATCGTGTTGATAATTTGGACATTATTCAGTTCAGGATAAATTAACTTATAAATCTTTAAAATTTATTCTTGAACTTGTTTTATTGAATTATTATGTCATTGTCATGATGAGTTATGTTGGTTATTATGTGAAAACATGAAAGTTTCTTAGAAATCACAAAGGGTTGAAAATCAGATTTTGGTAAAAATGGAATATGAAATTCAATTGACCATATCTCCTATTATATTTCGAATTTTTGAGTGTGGTCAAGTTCTAGAGTTAGATCTATGAGTTTTCTAACTTATCCAAGAGGAATCACTGGAAAAGGTGTTGCAAATTTTTGTGTGGACTGATTTTAGCAAAAGAGTCAAAAACTGCAAAGTACCAAAAAGGCTACTATTCAGAAATTTAAAAGGGCATTTTTGGCCACTTAATTTGTGAGAAAAATTCTGGCCTTTTGG
The DNA here is from genome assembly GCA_020205605.1 of Panax ginseng. Classification (NCBI taxonomy): domain Eukaryota; kingdom Viridiplantae; phylum Streptophyta; class Magnoliopsida; order Apiales; family Araliaceae; genus Panax; species Panax ginseng. The sequence continues at coordinate 35,989,085 of CM035137.1, forward strand.
GACATGTAAATATATGGTATAAAGTACCTCTTGTTCAAAAATGAGTTCATTCCGACTTAAAATGAGCAAGTTATGACTATTTCAATATTTAGGTTTTTCTGACGAAAAATGCTATAACCGGAGTTCTATAACTCCGATGACCATGAAATTTAAACTGGAAGCTCATGTTAACATGTGTAAGATCCTGCTATGATTTGGAAATTTTTGGAGTTAAACTTGAGGTAGCTAATTTCTTAAGGAATTAATTAGAAATTAATTTTTGAAAAATACTTAAGGGAGTTGAAAAATTATAAAAAAATACTTGTTGTGTATGAAATATATGTATATATGTTTGGGCAAAGGATAGAAAAATAACAAGTTGATTTGGTAATTTTTTTATGAAAATGGTTTAGTTACGAATATATGAGTTAAATATGTTATGTGAAGTAACGAAATTAATAAATAGGATTTTATGGATTGAGAATCCTATATAGGGTATATGCAGATTTTTGATAAGGGATTTGATCATTGGTGATGAAATCTTATGAGTATGGCATTTTTGAATGATTAAATGCATTATTTGGTAAAGTATAAACAATTGAAATAAATTATTTATAAGTTTAAGAAGTGATTAAAATATTGTTATAATATTAAAAATATTAGATTGTGAGTTTATTAAGTGATTGATAATATTTGGATAAATTTAAAGTCTTTAATATTTATCCTTATTTTCGTTTGATTAATGTTTATATCATTGTCATCATTCTCATGTTTATATTGTGATAAAAGTTATCTTTGGCTTACGTGCATAGATGGACTTGGTGTGATTATGACCAGGGATTATTCGGTATAGTCATGATCGTAATGTGACGGATGATGTGGTAAAAATTCTCAGTGGCCTATTGTGACGCCCCCAAAATAGGTATACATCACCTATTCTGAGTAGCCAAATACATGGTACATAATACAAATATAACTTAATTATACAACAGTCATATAAAATACGACATAACATAATCTAAGAGTTTTAATAAGAATATTGTCATCTAGACAATATCCACACTCAATGGAGTCCTCATTACATTTGTTGTCATACTATTTAACAGAATAGTGAGGACTACTAATGCTATAATCTGGACCATTACTCCGTTCCTCGACTAGTCCCGGCTATGCTCTCATTTCCTGAAGAGAACAGTGAAAGAAAGGGTGAGCTCAACTAGCCCAGTAAAAAATATTATGACTAAGATAATATTGCAGAATAAATTATCATTAGCCTTCAACAATGTTAAACTGATAAAATACAATAGACATCAAGTTTAACTGCAGCGGAACAAGCAATCCATTAAAAGAGTCAAGTAGAGAATAAAATCTACTATCTTTTATGGTTTAAAAAGGTTTTTCATCACTTTTATCGCTGAGACTCAGCTTAATAAATAATCAACATCATCACTGCACTACGGCCAAGGATATTCATTAGTATCGCAACCATAAATTATCCATGCACTACGGGCCAAGGATATTCGTGTATTCATCAATGGTCATGATCATGCCAACAACTGTCCATTAATGCACTACGGGCCAATGAGGACTTTTACCACATCATTTGTAACATTACTTGTCCATGATTATACCGATTAATCCTCGGTCATAATCATACCAAGTCCATCTATGCACTACAGGTGCCACGTATGACTTTCAACATAATATAAACATGAGGATGATGACAATGATATAAGAATTCAATAAAACAAGTTCAAGAATTAATTTATCCATGAACTAATAACGCCCAAATTGTCAACATGATACTTCTTTGTAGAGTAAAATTTAAGAATGCTCGTAAGAATATTTCAATGAAAAGATCTTCGATGAAGCGCAAAATATCAAGGATATTCCACTAATTTCATGGAGTATAGAAGTCAAAACTTTAACCAACCGAGTATAATAAAGAATGGAATAACAAAAGAAATCACCGTGCATGCGATAGACCGCATGCATACGAGTTATTCCAATGTAATAATAAATAACGGAACTAGGTCAGCAAAATTCAATTACAATGTGATATTCCAACGTAATAATAAAGAAATGGAATAACAATGAAATCACCATGCATGCGATAGTAATCCATACGCATGTTTATTCCAACTTGAATAATAAATGATGGAACCGGTAAATGCGTAACTGCATGTGAAACGCATGCATGATGTTCCAATGTAATAATAAAGAATGGAATAATGTAAGAATTTCACCATGTATGCGATACTACACATGTGACAGGTTTATTCCAACATAATGATAAAGAATGGAATAACAAAAAGAATTTCACCAAGTATAGGGTAGGCCTGTATACAAAGTTATTCCAACGAAATAATAAAGAATGGAATAACGTAAGTTCTCTTCATGAATACGAAAGAAATAATACCCTTTACCTTAGAAGAAACCGGATATAGGAGTAGTGAAGTAGCGAGGATACTTTTCTTCTTTCTCTCTATAGTTTCTCTCTCTGTAGTTTCAAAGTGAATTAAGAAATAATGAAGGAATGAGCTTCTATTTATAGGAGAATGGACCTAATAGTAACTAATTCATGAACTATCCAGATTGATTTACTTTTTGAATGGACGGTCCATATTGATTTACTATGCAAAAGATAAATAAAATATTCTAATAAAATAAAAACTTTTAAATAAAATATAATATATTCTATTTATAATCTAATAAAACGAATAACTTTATAAAAGTATTCTGCTTTATATAAAAAGATTTTACTATACAAAACATTATGCGCAGCACTATATAAATACTATGCATAATAAAATATAATATATTCTAATTATTGTCTAATAAAACAAATAACTTTATAAAAGTATTTTATTTTATATAAAAAGATTTTACTATGCAAAAATACTATGCGAGTAGCACTATACAAACACTATGCATAATAAAATATAATATATTCTAATTATTGTCTAATAAAATAAATAACTTTATAAAAGTATTCTGCTTTTATATAAAAAAGATTTTATTATGCAAAACACTATGCATAATAAAATATAATATATTATAATTATTGTCTAATAAAACAAATAACTTTATAAAAGTATTCTTTTTATATAAAAGCTTTTCTGCTTTTATTACATTAATAATACTAATAAATCAAAATTTATATATATAATAAATATATATATAAACTTCCGTGACTTCATAAAAAGACACCTCAATATATTTAACAACATTTATCATCATTATTATAATTCACAATATTAATCGACCAGGTCATTCCCAGGAAAAAGGGGGCTTTCCAATAAGGATTTCTCCCTATTGACGCGCAATTAGGTGACCAAAACCTCTCCTTGGAAGAACTTCTAAACATCGTTAATATTGTAAATAATAATATTAATAACTCTATCATCTCAATTATTGATTTAATAATATATAAAATATCGATAATAATTGAATCAAATAACGAGAGATACTATGCAACAATTACTGAAGCAATAATTGAAGAAAACTGAGTGACTTCTCACGTAAACATCAATAATCAATACCGTGTGCTACTATGCAACCAATGCCAGACATCGTACTTTTTACTACTGAGTAGTTCAACAGCTTAATGGTAAAACATCCGCCGTTATTTTTATAAAAATATTTTTGTCGCTTTCTCGATCCGACAATAATTCCATTGTAGGGGTCCACCAATGATTGTCATTGCCGTCATTAAAATATTCCCCGACCAATCAAATATTATATAACAACTTGCGTACTTTGCAAAATTTATAAATATTACCCACAACTATAAAATTATATCAAATCCACACCATAATATTAAAAAAAATCGAGAAATTTTTTAAATCTTTATTCATAAAATTTGGGGTCTCACAATCTCCCCTCCTTATGGAATTTCTCCCTTGAAATTTACGTACGTACCTGGTATGACGAAGAGATGAGGATAGCTTGACTTCATTTTAGATTCTAACTCTTGAGGTATAACCTTTGAGTGTTGAATACGATCCCTCTTATCCAAGATTTTAACATGTATCTCCTCATACGTTAAATCTTCTACTATCTCGTCTAGTTCTAATTCAATAATGTGGTTCGGGTAGTCCACATATTTACGTAACATCGATACGTGAAAAACGTTATGAACACGCAACATACTTGGCGGTAAAACGAGTCTATAGGCCACAGTTCCTACTCGATCGAGGATTTTAAATGGACCAATTAAAATCGAGGGTTGAGATAACGCCTTCTTGAACATTCATCAGCTCCAGGTCTGTAGTTTGAGCGACTTTAACTTTATCGATTAAAGTCGATTCTACTCGTATATTCGTTATCTTCACGTGGGTCCCTAGAGTCTTTAACTCTATCTTCATCATTTGTAAGTTATACGAAATGAGTTTTTTTTGTGTTAACAACATCACACTCGTAAACACATACGATCTTCTACTCAACGCGTCAGCTACCACGTTCTCTCTTCCACGATGATATTGAATGGTATGATTGTAATCTTCAACAGCTAGAGCCAATGTCTTTGGTGCATGTTACGTTCGTTTTAGTTGAAGAAATATTTAAGGTTTTAGAAATGGGGTTTTGTACTGGGGTCAATACAAAATTCTATTTCACGCTCTGAGGTAGGCCAAGAAGTCTTCGGAAATATGTTAAGAAATTTATTAACGATAGAAATATCATTCAAAACTGTGACTCTCATCCAAGACTTGGGATAGCACAAGTAATGAAGGTTTCTCCTAACGGAGTTTCAACCAATAAGTCAAAGTCTAATTTCTCAGGAGTCAAATTTAAACGTTGAGCGCAAGCAAGAGAGATAAAAGAATGGGTAGAATCGGTATCTAATAAGGTATAGACTTCACAAAAATTATAATTAACTAACCCGTGCTAACTTCGTTCGGGTTACTCGCTTTTTGAGAAGTCGCAAAAAATGCTCTCCCTGAAACCACCGACTTTGTTTTGTCCGTATCCGCCTTTGGAGCAACCGTCCAAGATGGACTTGATTTTGGTACATGACAAAATCGGGATAGGTGACCTTCTCTTTCACAATTGAAACATACTTTAGACCGTCAAGTCTGACATTGACCGATGTGTCCCTCCCTCCGCATTTGTAACATACGACAAGGTCGTTCTCCTCTCCTCCTTTGAAATGGGTCTTTGGTCTTCTTTGTCTTTCCATCATTATTGATCCTTCTCTTCTTGAAATTTCCACTTCTATTATCTTGGCCATGATTACCACCAAAGTGGTTACCATTCTTGGCATGATAATTTCCCCCACGATGGTCATCATTGTTCCGATGGCCGTTGCCACCGGTATGATTATTATCGTGTTGTTGGTCATTACCTTTTGGTTGTCTTTGACTCATTATCGCTACTTCCAATAATCGAGCCCTATTCACAACATCTGAATATAAATAAAGTTTGTGAGAAATGAGGTATTGACGTATTTCGGGTTTCAAACCTCGAAGAAACATTCGCGTCATTCGCTGCTCATTATCGACCAAATGGGATGCAAATCGGGATAACTCCGTAAACTTAGCCTCGTACTACGATACGGTCATATTATTTTGCTCCATTGCTTATCTCAACATTTTCAGAAGCCATTTTCAAACATTGTCACAAAACAAGGGTTAATTGACATATCACATATTATCCCTATACTCTGACCGACCAATTAAATACCAAATAACTTAGGTAGGTCATACTAGCGAAGGAATTCCCCGTCTCTCCCCTCCTAGTTCTTGCCTCATATCTCAGCCAGGGATCATATCCCTAAGCTTTGATACCAACTGTGACGCCCCCAAAATAGGTATACATCACCTATTCTGAGTCGCCAAATACATGGTACAGTAATACAAATACAACTTAATTATACAAATACTATATATAAAAATACGACATAACACAATCTAAGAGTTTTAATAAGAATATTGTCATCTAGACAATATCCACACTCAATGGAGTCCTCATTACATTTGTTGTCACACTATTTAACAGAATAGTGAGGACTACTAATGCTATCATCTGGACCATTACTCCGTTCCCCGACTAGTCCCGGCTACTTTCTCATTTCCTGAAGAGAACAGTGAAAGAAAGGGTGAGCTCAACTAGCCCAGTAAGAAATATTATGACTAAGATAATATTTCAGAATAAATTATCATTAGCCTTCAACAATGTTAAACTAATAAAATACAATAGACATCAAGTTTAACTACAGCGGAACAAGCAATCCATTAAAAGAGTCAAGTAGAGAATAAAATCTACTATCTTTTATGATTTAAAAGGTTTTTTATCACTTTTATCATTTGAGACTCGACTTTTAATAAATAATCCACATCATCCCCGCACTACTTAACCAATGATATTCATTAGTATCACAACCACAAATTATCCATGCACTACGGGCCAAGGATATTCGTGTATTCATCAATGGTCATGATCATGCCAACAATCATCCATCAATGCACTACGAGCCAATGAGGACTTTACCACATCATTTGTAACATTACGGTCCATGATTATACCGATTAATCCTCGGTCATAATCATACCAAGTCCATCTATGCACTTTTCATGTGCCACAGATGACTTTCAACATAATATAAACATGAGGATGATGACAATGATATAAGAATTCAATAAAACAAGTTCAAGAATTAATTTATCCATGAACTAATAACGTCCAAATTGTCAACATGATACTTCTTTGTAGAGTAAAATTCAAGAATGCTCAGAAGAATATTTCAATGAAAAGATACTGGATGAAGCACAAATATCAAGGATATTCCACTAATTTCATGGATTATAGAAGTCAAAACTTTAACCAACTGAGTACAATAAAGAATGGAATAACAAAAGAAATCACCAGGCATGCGATAGACCACCACGCATGAGTTATTCCAATGTAATAAATAACGGAACCAGGTCAGGCAAAATTCGCACCGACAGGATATTCCGACAGAATAATAAAGAATGGAATAACAACAGAAATCACCATGCATGCAATAGACCGAACAGACAGGTTATTCCAATAGAATAATAATTAATAGAACCAGGTCAGGCGTAATATGCACCAATAGGATATTCTAATAGAATAATAAATAACGGAACCAGGTCATGCGTAAACGCACAGACAGGATGTTCCAACAGGATAATAAAGAATGGAATAACAGAAGAATTTTACCATGTATGCGGTACTTAGCATAGACAGGTTATTCCAACATAATAATAAAGAATGGAATAACAGAAGAATTTCACCACGTATAGGTAAATCCAGCGTGTCACAAAAGTTATTCCAACGTAATAATAAAGAATGGAATAACATAAGTTCTCTTCATGAATACGAAAGAAATAATATCCCTTACCTTAGAAGAAACTGGATATAGGAGTAGTGAAGTAGCAAAATACTTTTCTTCTTTGTCTCTATAGTTTCTCTCTCTAGAGTTTCAGTGAATTAGTAAGAAATAATGAAGGAATGAGTATTTATAGGAGAATGGACTGAATAGTAACTAATTCATGAACGGTCCAGATTGATTTAGTTTTGAACGGACGGTCCATATTAATTTACTATGCAGTATAAATAAAATATTCTAATAAAACAAAATTTTTTAAATAAAATATAATATATTCTATTTATAATCTAATAAAATGAATAACTTTATAAAAATATTCTATTTTATATAAAAAGATTTTACTATGCAAAATACTATGCAAACACTATGCATAATAAAATATAATATATTCTAATTATTGTCAAATAAAATAAATAACTTTATAAAAGTATTCTGCTTTATATAAAAAGAATTTACTATGCAAAAACACTTTATAAAAGTACTATATAAATACTATGCATAGTAAAATATAATATATTATAATTATTGTCTAATAAAACAAATAACTTTATAAAAGTATTTTGTTTATATAAAAAGCTTTTATGTTTTATTACATTAATAATACTAATAAAACAAAATTTATATATTTAATAAATATTTATATATATATATATATATAAACTCTTGACTTCATAAAAAAGACACCTCAATATATTTAACAATTTTTATTATCATTATTATAATTCACAATATTAATCGACTGTGTCGTTCCTGTGAAAGAGGGGTTTTCAATAAGGATTTCTCCCTATCATGCTGCGTAATTAGGTGACCAAACCTCTCCTCGCGTAAATTCTAGACATCGTTAATATTGCAAATAATAATATTAATAACTTTATCATCTCAATTATTGATTTAATAATATATAAAATATTGATAATAATTGAATCAAATAACGTGAGATACTATGCAACAATTATCGATGTAATAATTGAACAAAACCGAGTGACTTCTCACGTAAGCATCAATAATCAATACTGTGTGTGCTACTATGCAACCACGCCAGACATCGTATTTTTTTACTACCGAAAGGTAGTTCAATAGTTAACAGTAAAACATCCGCCATTATTTTCATAAAAATATTTTTGTCGTTTTCTCAATTCGACAATAATTCCGTTGTGGGGTCCACCAATGATTGTGCCGTCGTACGAATATTCCCTGCTAAAACGAATATTCCCCGACCAATCAAATATTATATAACAACTTGCATACTTTGTAAAATTTATAAATATTACCCACAACTATAACATTATATCAAATCCACACCATAATATTAAAAAAAAAATTCGAGAAATTTAAATATTTATTCATAAAATTTGGGGTCTCACACTTGTAGTGCATTGATGGACAGATTTTGGTATGATTATGACTAGGGATTATTCGGTATAGTCATGACCATTGATGATTTAATGAATATCCTTGGCCCGTAGTGCAGGGATGATTCGATGATGTGGTTTATTTATTGTCGAGTCTCAACGATTAAGTTGATGAAAAACTTTTTAAATCATAGAAGATAGTAGATTTTATTCTCTACTTGACTCTTTTAATGGATTGCTTGTTCCACTGCAGTTAAACTTGATATCTTTTGTATTTTATCTGTGTAACATTGTTGAAGGCTAATGATAATTTATTCTGCATTATCTTAGTCATAATATTTCTTTACGGGCTAGTTGAGCTCACCCTTTCTTTCACCGTTCTCTTGAAAATGAGAATATAGTGGGACGGAGTCGAGGAGCGAGTGACTGGTCCGGATGATAGCATTAGTAGTCCTCACTATTCTCGCTAAATAGTGTGACAATAAATGTAATGAGGACTCCTTTGAGTGTGGATATTGTCTAGATGACAATATTCTTATTAAAACTCTCACGACTATGTTTTGTCGTATTTTTACACGACGTTTGTATAATTAAGTTGTATTTGTATTTTGTACAATGTATCTGACGACTCAAGATGGGTGATGTATACCTATTTTTGGGGGTGTCACAGTTGGTATCAAAGCTTAGGGATATGATCCACAGGTGAGATGTGAGATAAGAGCTAGGAGGGAGAGACAGAATTCCTTCATTTAGTATGACCTACCTAAATTTATTTGGTATTTAATTGGTCGGTCAGAGTATAGGGATAATATGTGAAATGTCAATTAACCCTTGTTTTGTGACAGTGTTTGAAAATAACATCTGAAAATGTTGAGATCAACAATGAAGCACATGAGACCGTTGAGTCACCAACGATCAATACCCAGGATAATATACAACAGGAAGACAATAATCCTCAGATGTTGTGAATAAGGCTCAGTTATTGAAACGTGATAATGAGTCAGCACAACCAAAAGGCAACGACCAACAACACGATAATAATCGTGCAGTGCGAAGGCAACGACCATCTAACAATGATTGTTGTTAAGAAGGAGAACGACCACGGTCGATGTTACAAATGTGGAGGAAGGACACATCACCCAAACCGCATACGCAGCGGTAATCCAAAGCGTATTTCAATTATGGAAGAGATTTTCCCACCTAGTCCAATTTTATCGCAACCAAAATCAAGTCCAAATTGGACAAGGCACCAAAGGCGGATATAGAAAAAACAAAGTCGGTGCTTTCAGGAAGAGCGCTTTTCGTGACTTCTCAAAAAGTGAGTAACCCGAACGAAGTTAGCACGGGTTAGTTAATTATAAAATACTTGCGAAATCTATACCTTATTAGATACCGGTTCTACCCATTCTTTTATCTCTCTTGCTTGTGCTCAACGATTAAATTTGACTCCGGAGAGATTAGACTTTGACTTATCGATTGAAACTTTGTTAGTAGAAACCTTCGTTATCTCCACTGTTTATAAATCTTGTTTGATTCAAATCGACACTTTCACGTTACCTGTCGATCTTATCTCTTTGAAAATACTTGCCTTTGATGTGATTTTAGGAATCAATTGGTTAACTACTCATCATGTTTTTTGTAAGGTTGTTAGCTTTTATATTCCTAACCAACCTGTTATGCGAATTCAAGCAACCAAACCACTAAAGTCAATCACCGCCATATCAAGCCATAAGTAAAGAGCCCCGAGTTTTCATTGGTGACTTCCTTGTGGAAGGCAACGCAAAGCGATTTTTATGTAGGCAACGCCGTGAATGACGATGGCAAGTTGATAGGTATCAATGTGACGTACTATCCAAGTCTTGGATGAGAGTCACAGTTTTTTTAAACGATATTTTTATTGTTAATAAATTTCTTGACGTATTCTTGAAGACTTCTTAGCCTACCCCTAGAGCGTGAAATCGAATTTTGTATTGACCCAAGTACAAAACCCATTTCTAAAACCCTCAAGTATTTCTTCACCCAAAACGAACGTATAATGCGCTAAAGACGTTGGCTCGAGCTGTTAAAGATTACGATCATACCATTCAATATCATTGTGGAAGAGCGAACGTGGTAGCTGACACGTTGAGTAGAAGATCATATGCGTTTACAAATGCGAATATACGAACCTACGTGAAGATAACGAATATATGATTAGAACCAACTTTAGTCGATAATGTTAAAGTTGCTAAAGCTACAGACCTGGAGCTGATGAATACGAAGAAGAAGGTTCAAGAGGGCATTGTTTTAAAAGCAAGAGTTGCTGAAGAGAGGAAATATCAACCCTCAATTTAATTGGCCCATTTGAAATCCTCGATCGAGTAAGAACTGTGGCCTATAGACTCATTTTACCACCAAGTATGTCGCATGTTCATAATGTTTTTAACGTATCGATGTTACGTAAATATGTGGATGACCCGAACCACATTATTAAATTAGAACTAGACGATATAGTAGAAGATTTAACGTATAAGGAGATACGTGTTAAAATCTTGGATAAGAAGGATCGTATTCAACACTCAAAGGTTATACCTCAAGAGTTAGAATTTGAAATGAAGTCAAGGTATCCTCACCTCTTGAAGATACCAGTACATAATGTAAATTTCTACTACGTGAAATTTCATAAGGAGGGAGATTGTAAAACCCCAAATTTTACGAATAAAGATTTAATTTTTCAAAATATATTTTGAATATTATGGTGTGAATTTGAGATAATGTTATAGTTGTGGGTAGTATTTATAAATTTTGCAAAAGTATGTAAGTTGTTATATAATATTCGATTGGTGGGAATATTCTTTTTATCGAGAAATATCCGCATTTACTTAGACATCATCGGTGGACCCATAACGGAATTATTATCGGATTAAGAAAATGACAAAAATATTTTATGAAAATAACTACTTAAGTTGTACCGTTAAAACCGTTGAACTACTCAAGAGTAAAAGTACAAGAATACGGCGTGATTGTATAAGAAGCACACCTGCATTGATTATTGATGCTTACGTGAGAAGTCACTCGGCTTTTGTTCAATTATTGCTACAAAGAATTATTTCATAAGATCTCACGTTATTTGATTCAATTATTGTCGATATTTTGTATATTATTAAATCAATAATTGATACGACGGTTATTAATATTATTATCGCAATATTAACAATGTCTGTAAGTTCATCGAGGAGAGATTTGGTCACCTAATCATACGCCAATAGGGAGAAATCCTTATTGAAAGCCCCTCTAATTTCCCCGAGGAACGACTGGTCGATTAATATTGTGAATTATAATAATGATGATAAATGTTGTTAAATATATTGAGGTGTCTTTTTATGAAGTCACGTAAGTTTATATATATATATATATTATATATAAAATTTTGTTTTATTAGTATTATTAATGTAATAAAATGTAAAAGCTTTTTATATAAAAAATGTAATACTTTTATAAAGTTATTAGACAATAATTAGAATATAATATATTTTATTATGCATAGTGTTTGCATAATGCCTGCATAGTGTTTGCATAATAAAATCTTTTTATATAAAACGTAATACTTTTATAAAGTTATTTGTTTTATTAGATTTTAAATAATATATATATATATTATAAATAGAATATATTATATTTTATTACATAGTATCCTTTCTATTTTTCCTATAAATAGGATGCTTAGTTAGAATTAAAAATCACACCAGAGGTTGAGAGAATTCTCCTTCTATAATCTTGAGTGTATTTTTTTAGAGTTTTAAGAAGCTTTAAGCGTAGTGCAAGTTTTCTTCAAGTATATCCCCGCCCTACCCGTCGGAGTACTCTTCTTTATAAGGTAAGGTTATTATTTCTTTCGTATTCATGAATGGAATAACTTCTGTTATTCCATTCTTTATTATTTTCTTGAATAACTCAGATACGCTGGCACCGCATACATGGTGAAATTCTTCATTATTCCAATCTTTATCATTATGTTGAATATCTCTATGCATGCGTTTCTGCATTTACCGATTCCATTATTTATTATTCCGCTTTAATAACTCCGTCTGCATGCGGTCTATCGCATGCACGGTGATTTCTTTTGTTATTCCATTCTTTATTGTTCTATTGAATATCTTGTGCAAGTGCTTAATTTCACTCGACTGGTTCCGTTTCTTTATTATTCGTTTAATATCCTGTCTGCAAGCGCTTACGCATGACTTCGTTCCATTATTTATTATTCTCGTTGGGAATAACTCTGTCTGCATACGATATATCGCATGCATGGTGAATCCTTCATTATTCCATTCTTTATTATTCGCTGAATAACTCTCGTGTGGATTACCACACGCATGGTGAATGATCCTTGTATTCATTTCTTATTAAATTATGGAAATGATCCGCTACGCGTGGATTACCACACGGCAAGTAAAATCCATTCATTTGCTTTATATATTCTATTATACACAGCTTGGTTAAAGCTTTGGCTTCTATATTCCTTGAAATTATTGGAATATCCTGGATATTTGCGCTTCATCCAGTATCTTTTCGTGGAAATATTCTTCTGAGCATTCTTAAATTTTTCTCCACAAAGCAGTATCATGTTGACAATTTGGACATTATTGAGTTCAGGATAAATTAACTTATAAATCTTTAAAATTTATTCTTGAACTTGTTTTATTGAATTAAATGTCATTGTCATGATGAGTTATGTTGGTTATTATGTGAAAACATGAAAGTTTCTTAGAAATCACAAAGGGTTAAAAATCAAATTTTGGTAAAAATGGAATATGAAATTCAATTGACCATATCTCCTATTATATTTCTAATTTTTGAGTGTGGTCAAGTTCTAGAGTTAGATCTATAAGTTTTCTAACTTATCCAAGTGGAACCATTGGAAAAGGTGTTGTAAATTTTCGTGTGGACTGATTTTAGCAAAGGAGTCAAAAACTGCAAAGTACCAAAAAGGCTACTGTCCAGAAATTTAAAAGGGCATTTTCGGCCACTTAATTTGTGAGAACAATTCCGCCTTTTGGGACATGGAAATATACAGGTATAAAGTACCTCCTGTCCAAAAATGAGTTCATTCCGACTTAAAATGAACAAGTTATGACTATTTCAATATTTAGGTTTTTCCGAGAAAAAACTTTATAATCAGAGTTCTATAACTCCGATGACCATGAAATTTAAACTGGAAGCTCACGTTAACATGTGTAAGATCCTTCTAAGATTTGGTAATTTTTGGAGTTAAACTTGAGGTAGCTAATTTCTTAAGGAATTAATTAGAAATTGATTTTTGAAAAATACTTAAGGGAGTTGAAAAATTATAAAAAAATACTTGTTGTGTATGAAATATATGTATATATGTTTGGGGAAAAGTTAGAAAAATAACAAGTTTATTTGGTAATTTTTTTATGAAAATGGTTTAGTTACGACCATATAAGTTAAATATGTTATGTGAAGTAACGAAATTAGTAAATATGATTTTATGGCTTAGAAATCCTATATAGGGTATATGCAGATTTTTGATAAGGGATTTGATCATTGATGATGAAATCTTATGAGTATGGCATTTTTGAATGATTAAATTCATTATTTGGTAAAGTATAAACAAATGAAATAAATTATTTATAAGTTTAAGAAGTGATTAAAATATTGTTATAATATTAATAATATTAGATTATGAGTTTATTAAGTGATTGATAATATTTGGATAAATTTAAAGTCTTTAATATTTATCCTTATTTTTGTTTGATTAATGCTTATATCATTGTCATCATTCTCATGTTTATATTGTGATAAAAGTCATCTTTGGCTTACGTGCATAGATGGACTTGGTGTGATTATGACCAGGGATTATTCGGTATAATCATGACCGTAATGTGACGGATGATGTGATAAAAATCCTCAGTGGCCTGTAGTGCATTGATGGACAACTTTTGGTATGATTATGACCAGGGATTATTCGGTATAGTCATAACCATTGATGATTTAATGAATATCCTTGGCCCGTAGTGCAGGGATGATTCGATGATGTGGTTTATTTATTAAGCTGAGTCTCAGCGATTAAGTTGATGAAATTTTTTTTAAATCATAGAAGATAGTAGATTTTATTCCTTACTTGACTCTTTTAATGGATTGCTTGTTCTGCTGCAGTTAAACTTATTTTATCAGTTTAACATTATTGAAGGCTAATGATAATTTATTCTGCATTATCTTAGTCATAATATTTCTTACTAGGCTAGTTGAGCTCACCCTTTCTTTCACTTTGTTCTCTTCAGAAATGAGAATATAGGCTTGAGGCGAAGTCGGGAAACGGAGTGACTATCCCGCATGATAACATTAGTAGTCCTCACTATTATGTTAAATAGTGTGACAATAAATGTAATGAGGACTCCTTTGAGTGTGGATATTGTCTAGATGACTATATTCTTGTTAAAACTCTCAGTTATGTTTTGTCGTATTTTTACACGACGTTTGTTTAATTAAGTTATATTTGTATTTTGTACAATGTATCTGGCGACTCAAGATGGGTGATGTATACCTATTTTTGGAGGCGTCACATATTATCCATATATTTTGACCGACCAATAATAAATAAGCTTAGGTATACACACTAGCTAAGGTTTTACTCGTCTCTCCCCTCCTAGTTTTAATCCCAGATCTCCACCAGAGATCATATCCCTAAGCTCTGATACCAAATGTGACGCCCCCAAAATAGATCCACACAACCCATTCTGAGTAGCCAAATACACAGTACAGAAACCAAATACAAACTTCATGAATACAATTATCGTGCAAAATACGACAACACATACGTTATGAGTTTTAATACAAATATTATCTTGTAGACAATATCCAAACTCAAATAAAGTTCTCATTACAATTATTGTTAAACTATTTTAAAAAATAGTGAAGACTAATATAATAACCATCTTGAACCATCACTCCACTCCCCGACTAGTCTCAGCTATATTATCGCCTCCTGGGAAGAAAAATGGAACTAAAAAATGGTGAGCTCAACTAGCCCAGTAAAGAATATTATGACTAAGATAATGTAGAACAAATTATCCTTAGTCCTCAACAGAAAAAAATCTGATAGAATACAATAGACAATAAGTTTTAAAATACAACTGCAGCGGAAACAACAATCCATTAGAAGAGTCAAGTAGAGTATGATATCTACTATCTTCTATGATTTAAAACTCTATTATCAATATTTTATCCGAATAACATCATTCAATAAATATTTCAAATCAACGAATTATCCATGCACTACGGGCCAAAGATATTCGTTAGTATCACCAGTGGTCATGATCATGCCAAACACATGTCCATCTACGCGCTATGGGCCAAATAGGACTTTCACCACAAACCTTATCTGTAATATTAAAGGTTATGATTATATCAATACACAATTCGTGGTCATAATCATACCAATCAATAGTCCATCTTTGCACTACGGGCCAAAGATGACTTTCAACACAATATAAATATGAGGATGATGATAATGATATAAAGATTCAATCAAGTGAGATAAAGGATAAATATTAGATATTTATAATCCAATTTATCCAGAGTTCAAAAATATCCAAATTGTCAACATGATAACTATTTGTGAAGTAAAATTCAAGAATGATATTCATGTATCAAAAATAATTTAGACGAAAAAGAAAATATAATTCTATTGTGAATAGTACTCGTGAATAGTAATGTATGTATGAATAGTACCGTATGAATAGTACCAAGACATGAAAATTTTAAAATTTAATAAGAAAGTTTAGACCAATATTCTAGTGAAATGATATTAGATGAAGTGCAAAACTTAAGAAATTTCTAATCATTTTAGGAATTATAGAAGCAATACTTACCATAATAAGTTTAAATTAAGGAATATGAAATGAAATAATATATTTTACAGAATATGGAGTATGAAAGAAAATAATATTTCTTATGAGTATTGTAATAAAATAATATCCTCTACGAAAAAAAACCTTAGTAGAAACTGGATTTGATTGGAATATCGATTATTATTCTGAGAAAATTTTGCACAAAATGCTACACTCAAATTATCCTTATACTCAAGAGAAATACTCATAATACTATAGAATAAGAATTTCTGATATTGAAGGTGTGTTTAGGAAGGAGGGTTACACCCCCTTTTATAGCGTAGAACGGAGGAAAGGATAAATGAATCTTCCAACCTTTCCTGCCAAACTTTTAATTTCCATGATTGGGGCCCACTAATTTTGAAACAAGTTTGCAGGCAATCAACCACATCTTTCAAAAAAAAATGTGAGAAAGAAACGTGCACGAAAGGTATTCAAAATAAAAATGATAACCTTCTCTCCATTTTTATTCACATGCTGAAAATTATATATTATATTAATAATAATATTACCATTTAAATTATAAAAAATTATATTATTATATTATCACATTATTATAATGTAATATTATAATAATATATTTAAATGAATATTTTATCGGAGAAAATAATTGCCAAATTTCAACAAATTCCTTCATTTATATCAAAATTAAACCAATATCCACGACATAATAATTATTCATAAATAATATTATAAGGTCACAATATTAGCATCCAGATCATTCCCAGGAAAGAGGGGGGCTTTCCGATAAGAATTTATCCTTATTGGCGCGCAATTACATAACATAACCCTTTTCCTCGATAAAATTTTCTAAACATTGTCTATAATGCTAACTTATAATATGAATAATTGTGTCTTGTCAATTATTGATTTAATAATATAAAATATTATGCAGATGATACTGTGACAATAATTGAATTAATAATATGAGATACTATGCAACAATTACTGTGATAATTATTGAATAAAATTGAGTGACTTCTTACATAAGAATCAATATTCAGAAATACTGTGCAATACCGTGTGCTAATGTGTAACCACGCCAGACATCAGATTTTTATCACCGCATTATTTCAACAGCTTAACGATAAAAGTTTTGCCGTTATTTTTATAAAAATATTATTTACAATAAACTTTCTATATCCGAGCGTTATTCTCGCATGTGGTCCACTAATGATTCTTGCTGTCGCATTTGATATTCTCCGACAAAAAGAATATTCCCCGACCAAACGAATATTTTATAACCACTTGCTTACTTTGCAAAATTTATATATTTCACCCATAACTAAAGCATTATATCAAATCAACACCTTATTATTCAAAATAATAATTAGGAAAATTAAATCTTTATTCATTAAAAGTTGGGGTTTTACAACAAATATATTAGTAGCACTCATTCCCTATTATTTTTGCACATATAGTCAAATATGGAATAATTCTATTTAAGCATTTCGTATATTTCTAAAAGTTATATGGTGAAATACTGTGAACTCACTAACTTATTTTAGCAATATTTAAAAGTTTATAATTAAATTTTCATCATTTTTTATGTATAATCAAGTTTAAAATATGCTATTATTGGTAAAGGTATAATAGTCTAAATGTTATTTTTTTTTATCCAATCATGTAATTAATTTTGAAAAAAAAATAACATAGGATTATTTTAAGTTATCCTATGAATAATCTCATAAAAAATAAACATGTGATTAGAACTATTTAATCCTAGAATTAATAGTTTTGAGATTATAATCCTTATAAGCAAACATGACCTAGATATATACACCATACTCCAAGGATATGTTTGTTTGCAAGGATTATACTTGGGATATGACTATTAATAAGTGTCTTATTTGTTTTCAAATTTAGACATGAGACTATTAGTCCAGAGATTATAAAAGAGTAAATATATTGACACCCTCTATAGATAATCATAATAACACTCACCACCTTTCTAGTTTTTCAAGTAACAGTCAGTACCCCTCTAGTATACAATATGTATCATTCATTAAACCTAGTGTGGTTGACCAACTAATGTTCAAAAATATTTTTAATTTAATGTCTAACAGACCCTTTAAGTTATAATATTTAATTTATCCACTAAATATAAATTTGTATATTATAATTTGTATTTAATTTGATCTAGTTAATTAAATTGTGAACTTGTGCAATAAATAACATAAATGTCAAAAATAATAAATATTCATTTTATCAAGAAAATAAAGTCATACGATTTTTTGCTAATTAAAATTTTCAAAAGATTAAAATTTATGTAATATATATATTCAAATATATATTTTTAATTAAAAAGTAAAATTTTAATACCCATAAAAAGTACAAGTTAACACAATAAAATTATAATTATTTTTTTCAATATTAAAATTTACGTAAAATAAACTTATTGTTATATATAACTAATCTCATTATTCATATAAAAATTATTAAAAATTATATTAATTATTTTTTCATATATTAAACTAAGCATAAGTCACACTTAAGCATAATTATTTACAATAAAAATAAAAAATGTTGTTACTCAAAGAAATAAAAAATATATTTAAAGAAATATCTTTTTTACAAGATAAAGGTAGTAATAAATATTATTATATTTTTTTTATTCAGTAGTGCACAAAAATAATGTCAACTGTATACTAAAAAAATGTAATCAAAATCATAAACATCCCAAATTTTGACATATACTCAAGGAAATTTAACATATAAAAATCATAATATGAAACTAAAAATTTAAATAATAATTTTTGTTGTAAATACCAAAAACTAAACTATCTACATACTCAATCACTCTAATTCGAATAGCCCCATTAATAATTTAATTTTTTTTTTAATATTTATATCATTTAACCAAATATATGTGTTAATTAAACTATTTTTTATAAGTTACCAATAATTTAAATGAGATAATCTTAATTACAAATAAAACTATAATTAAAATGTATTAAATTAAAAAAGAATAATTAAACATATATATATATATATATATATATATATATTATTTAAAAATTAAAATTTGAAAACATACAACGATAAATATGTATTTTATGACGCCCCCAAGATAGGTCCACACAACCCATTCTAAGTCGCCAAATACATGGTACAGAAACCAAATACAAACTTCATTAATACAACTGTCATGAAAAATACGACAACATATACCCTGTGAGTTTTAATACAAATATTGTCTTGCAGACAATATCCAAACTCAAATAAAGTCTTCATTACAATTATTGTTACACTATTTTACAAAATAGTGAGGACTGCTATAATAACCATCTTGAACCATCACTCCACTCCCTGACTAGTCCCAGCTACATTATCGCCTCCTGAGAAAAACAATAAAATCAAAAGAAAAATGGTGAGCTCAACTAGCCCAATAAAGAATATTATGACTAAGATAATGTAGAACAAATTATCCTTAGTCCTCAACAGAAAAAAATCTGATAGAATACAATAGATAACAAGTTTTAGAATACAACTGCAGTGAAAACAATAATCCATTAGAAGAGTTAAGTAGAGCATGATATCTACTATCTTCTATGATTTAAAAGTCCATCATCAATAATTTATCCCTGTAACATCATTCAATAAATATTTCAAATCAACGAATTATCCATGCACTACGGGCCAAGGATATTCGTTTGTATCACCAGTGGTCATGATCATACCAAACACCTGTCCATCTATGCATTACGGGCCAAAGAGGACTTTCACCATAAAACTTATGTGACGCCCCCAAATTCTGACCTCCACTTGGTCACTTGAATTTGGTTCATCACGTTCTTATGGTAAAACATAATAACTAAAATAACACATTCACAACGGAAGATCTAAATTTAGAATAATATACAATGATTTATTATAATTATTCCCCAAGTCTCGCAACCTACAGTACTTAATAGATTACATAATAATATCGAATAATGACTTTTTACATAATCCTACTTAAGCTTAATCATAGTCTGAAAATAGTCTTAATACAACATATTAGCCTTTAAACATAAGAGGATGTTAGCTGAGTGGTAGCCTTGCCCTTGCCTCTTATCTGCTCGAGACACCACCAATGCTCCTCCTTAACTGAAAGGTTTTAAATAAGCAATGATGAGCACAAATTTCCCAATAAGTAATTACAACAAGGGTGAAGAATATAATATCACAAGTTTGAATTATCAAAGTATTATCTCTAAGATAGTTCAGAGTTTCAGAATAATATCACGAATAGTGAATATCAACAATTCCTGGAATAAGAATGATAATTCAATATAAATCAACAGATATATATGAATTCAAAGACTATCAATGTATCTAACTGGATAGACAATTTATACCGAGCAGTCACTAAGGACTATTGAACCTCCACTAGAGTTACCAATATTAAACTGATAACCCAAAAATATCAAGTACTATAGATGACCAGTCTACAATACTTTACGTTATGCATAACACCACAATAATATCCATTCATGTGTTGGGGTTTCCAACAACATACACTCCCCTTACTATAAGGGTTGTTCAACTCAGTTTTTAAGATTTTCGCACCAATCAATTGGTTTGGACAATTTTATAAATATGCATATAGTCTAGTCGAATCAAATGGCATCGACCCTTTCACAATATTCAAGAACAATACCAAGTTCTATATGAATAATAGCTTTCACAAGAGTTAAAGCATACTTGTTCATTTGAACGAGAAAGTAATATAACTTGCATTCAAGGAGATAAGGTTCGGATACTTGCTCAATATAATTTTGAGTAAGGTTAGATAACTTGCACAATCTAAAGGATAGTTCAGATACTTGCCTTAAGCGTAGTTTATCCACTTTAAGAAATCAACACTTTCGAATCATATTTATAGCGTATTATATGTTCAAGATGTTCATTGGCTAACACAGTATTTAATCAAGCTTGACATAATTCAAGTATGCACATATGGTATAAAATCAGCTCATACGACATCAAATACCTAGTTATTTCATAAGCAATTTAAGAATGCTCAAGTTTAAGGTCTTTTAACCCATGAACTTTCACTATATAAAGCAAACACTAACTTATTACTTAGTCCTCATATTTATATACATCATTAGGTTTTAGATCACTTTTAGCAACATAAGCATCACACAAGTTACTGTCCTAAAATTCAGAATGTAGAATCTCAGATTTTAGATTAAATACAATTACTGCTCCCAGCTGAGCTTAGGAATCTGTAGAATCGTTATCCTCGCCGCACTGTGGTCGAGCTATCTTGCTTTCTTTTCTACCCAATCCTTACACATCTATGTACTAATACTCTATCATATCCACATGTTAGAGGTGTTCACATAATCACATAACCGTTCTTGAGTTCATTTGTATAAGTTTGAACTTACGTCTTACATGACATTCAAGCAAAACATTATCAAGCGGTTACCATGACTCGTTACTTGGCTATATACCCACATAGAGATTTCAAATTCTGTTAATGCATATACTTGTAGCATTCATATTGCTTGTTCATAGCTATTATTGTTTAAAGCTTGAAAAATCATGCTTTAAACTTATGTTTATTTTGAAATCATCAAGTTCCTTACATATAAATCATACCTAGAGATATTATAGACATAACATGGCATCTTATCTCATTAGCATCTAGATATTCATGTGATGCAACTAGATTTTAAAAATATGTTCAAGTTTGCTTTTGAAACCATTTTAGGCTTGAACTAGGCAATCTAACACACATAAGATAACTTCAAAACTCTAAGCATAAGTAGTCAAGTTATGTTAACATGCTCGCAAAGTCATAACATACATGGCATACATACTTATCAAGTTCGTCCTAAGTTCCTAAACTTATTTTAAACTCCACACTTTCGTTAATCATGCTAAGCTAATCTAACATGCTAACATTAGGTTCATATAGCTATATATACCCCTTACACATGCTTGCATGCTAGTATATGACATAATGAGTGACTAACGCTTGGCAGATTGCAAAAAAATGTAACTCAAAATCAATTAAGAATCAAGGCGCATGCACAAGGCTTTAGTTAATATCTGGCAAGCAATTGCCAGGCTGTACTGGTTCGAGCCCAGAACGATAAACTTCTACAACTATTTAGCCCAAACAAAGAAATTACTCACGAAATTGATTCTAAACACTCATGTATCAGTTGAAACATATTTATATGGTCATATAACAACTATATAACCACTACCCAACTTCATTAACATCAAATTCCATGAATTCAAGAATTTGAATTTTAAGAGTTCAAGAACTCTGTTTACAGAAACTGAAAATAGAAGCAAGGAAGAGGAGTTATACCTCTGCAAATGTGAAAGGAACTTGCTCCAACGAACTCTTAAGCTCTAAGAATGCTTGTATGCTTTCAACTCTTACTTAGCAAATATCAAACACTTCAAGCAACACCAACTGATAAACATGTCTACTATTTATAGAAGAATTCTTACACAAACATAGCAATTTTCCATTGAATCAAACCCATGGATTGAAGGATTGTATGAGGGTTAACAAGGAGTTGTTAGATTGTGGTTGAAACTCATCATAACCACCACTCCTTACCATAATCATCAGCTAGAAAGCTTGGAAGAAAGAAAATAAAATAGGACATAGCCTTTATAGAAGAATACGTATTCTAGCCTTGAGTTACTATTCATGTACTTGTGCCACTCATTTTGGGACAAAAGAAATCTCAGCAACACTTAGCTCCGTCCCATTTAGTTACTTTGTTATCCAAAAATGGTTTTAATATTCAAGTGTTACCATATTAGGAATTTAGGGATTAAATATATACTCACATCATATAATCTATGTACATTAAATATACGTAATAAAATAATGCAGTCGCGTATTATTGTCCGAGTAGCTCCATAATCAACTCTACTACTTACATAACCAAAATATAATCTTAGTTAATATTAATGTTCATTTAAACATTTAATTACTTTCTTAGTTCCTAGAATACACAGATAATTAATCATTTATGCGTTGCCACTTCATAATATAGTTTCATAAAACTTAATATATTGTCACACTACACTATATAGTATAGTTGTATTACTGCTCACCTACACATAACCGTTAATCTAATATTATTATATTAATAACTTATTTATTTATGTCAAATAAATAAATTATTCACTTTCTTGATTAATTAACACCATTATTAATTAATCCAATCATCATTAATTAATATATTTATGGATTTCCATAATCATTAATTATCTATATAATTCTTATTATATTTATTGATATATTGCAAATAATAGAAATCACATATTATTAGTTAATTACCAAGTAATCAATATTCTACCACAATTAATTAATATTAATTAATGGTTTAACAATTCAATAACATACTTTATTTCATGGTTCATCAATGTCACACAAATCACATAATTGTTTCATTCAATTTCTAAGGTAGAAAAATAAACTTTTCTCCAATCGACTCTTTCGCATAAATGTGCGGTTTGTCTTTTCGGACGGGCAATTGCTGCGTGCATACCTAATCAATAAGCAAGATCTGGTTTAGCTTCAGCTCGTGCCAATTTTCATCGCTAAACTCATTTTATATGACATGAATTGATGTCCACAAAAGTGTTACTACAAGTCTGCGAGCGTATTGATTACACATATGAAATCACATGTTCAACGAGATTAATCTTCTTGATTCTCGTTTTAATTTTATTAATGGATTTTCTCGTTTTGCATTATTCCACACAAGGCATTTCACAATTCTCATTGTCAATTCACACTTCTTAATACGCATTGATCTAATACGAATCAATTGAATTAACCAACTCACAAAATAATAACACTTATATTCACATAAATATTATTTCCTTTAATATATTTATTTAATAATATGTGGAAATTCTCGGGTATTACATCCTCTCCCCCTTATAAAAATTCTATCCCGCAATTGCTACAAGGTTACACAAATAGATGGGGATAATCCCTCATCATCCTACCTTCTAACTCCCATGTTGCCTCCTCGACATCGTGGTTATGTCAAAGTACTTTTACAGAGGAAATAACTTTATTCCTTAAAGTTTGTTCTTTCTTATCTAAAATTTGGACAGGAATTTCTTCGTATGCTAAGTTCTTCTCCACTTGAATGGGTTCGTAAGAGATCACGTGTTTGTAGTCAGGCTTGTACGGACGCAACACAGATATGTGAAACACGTTATGGATGTGCTCCAACTCAGGTGGTAGTGCAACTTTATATGCTACTTCGCCCACTCGCTTTAGTATCTTAAACGGTCTTATGAATCTTGGACTCATTTTTCCTTTCTTGTCGAAACGGATCTTTCCCTTCCACGGAGATACCTTTAAGAATATGAAACTGCCGACTTCAAAATCTCGGTCTTGTCGATGCAAGTCTGCGTACTTCTTCTGGCGATCTTGAGCTGCTACTAGTTTGGCTCTTATTACTGCAACCACGTCTGCGGTTTGTTGTACTAACTCCAGTCCGAGTATTCGTCGTTCTCCGATTTCATCCCAACATAATGGCATTCTGCACTTCCTTCCGTAAAGAGCTTCATACGGTGGCATGCTGATACGCGCATGATAACTATTATTATACGCAAATTCGACTAAGGGTAGGTGGTCGTCCCAATTTCCCTTGAAGTCCATCATGCAAGTCCTACGCATGTCCTCTAGCGTTTGTATTGTTCACTCACTTTGTCCGTCTGTCTGAGGATGATAAGCAGTACTTAATCGTAAATGTGTTCCCATCCTCTCTTACAAGCTTTTCCAGAATTTTGACGTGAAATGCGGGTCTCGGTCAGAAACAATCGATACCGGCACTCCATGTCGTGAAACA
This sequence comes from Panax ginseng, assembly GCA_020205605.1. Classification (NCBI taxonomy): domain Eukaryota; kingdom Viridiplantae; phylum Streptophyta; class Magnoliopsida; order Apiales; family Araliaceae; genus Panax; species Panax ginseng. The sequence continues at coordinate 36,014,490 of CM035137.1, forward strand.
ATTTCCTTTACATAAAGACTCGCTAATTGATTTAAACTGTAGTAGATCTTGATAGGTAGAAAATATGCGGTCTTCGTAAGTCGATCCACGATAACCCAAATGGCATCCAAACCTTTCTGCGTGACTGGAAGTCCTACCACGAATTCCATCGTAATATACTCCCATTTCCACTCTAGTATTTCCAACGGTTGTAATAAACCACTCGGCCGCTGATGCTCCGCTTTTACGCGTTAACACGTAAGACATCTACTAACGTACTCCGAAATTTCTCGTTTCAGATTTGGCCACCAAAAATGTTGCTTCAAGTCTCGGTACATCTTTGTGCCTCCCAGATGAACGAAATATGTTGTATTGTGTGCCTCGTGCGAAATCTCCTCTCTTAACTAGGTTACTGTCGATACCCACACTCTCCTTTCAAATCTTAAGATACCGTCTTTATCTATTCGAAATTTTTCTACCTCATTTTTTGTGATCCTTTTCCTGATTTTCTCACATTCTTCATCCTTCTCTTGGGCTTCTTTTACTCTATCCAACAATGTCGGACAAGCTTCCATTACAAATAACTTCTCTTCAGACCTTTCGGGTCCCTTCACTTCTATTTCCAACTTCTCCATATCTCTTATTAACTCATCATGAGGTGTCAGTTGAAATAATTTCTCCCTTTCTTTCCTGCTCAGAGCGTCGGCAACTACGTTTACCTTCCTCGGGTGATAAAGAATATCACAGTCATAATCGTTGATCAATTCTAACCACCTTCTCTGACGCATATTCAACTCCGTTTGCGTGAAGATATATTTCAGACTTTTGTGGTCCGTGTATATCTCACATTTCTCTCCGTACAAATAATGTCTCCATATCTTTAACGCAAAAACTACGGCCGCTAACTCTAAGTCATGATCAGGGCATCGTTTTTTGTAATCCTTCAGCTGTCGTGATTCATACGCAATGACTTTGCCGTATTGCATAAGCACACAACCAAGTCCTCTATGTGATGCATCACTATATACCACAAATTCTCCCGTATCATCTGGTAATGATAATACAGGCACCTCGCTTAATCTCTTTTTTAACTCTTTAAAACTTTCTTCGCATTTGTTGGTTCATACAAATTTCACCGTCTTCCTCGTCAGATTAGTCAATGGGGTGGCTATCTTAGAAAAATCCTGGATAAATCTTCGATAATACCCAGCTAACCCTAAGAAACTTCTCACCTCCGTCGGATTTTTCGGTTGTTCCCAATTACTTACTTCTTTGACCTTCTCGGGGTCTACGGAGATTCCATTCTCATCCACCACGTGGCCTAAGAACTGAACCTTCTTCATCCAGAATTCGCACTTAAAAAACTTCGCATACATCTTCTCCTTTCGTAGTGCCTCCAAAACAATCTTCAGATGTTCGGCGTGTTCTTCCTCTGTCTTCGAGTAGATAAAAATATTGTTGATGAAAACCACCACAAATTTATCCAAATATGGCTTGAAAACTCTATTCATAAAGTCCATGAATGCTGCCGGAGCATTAGTTAAACTGAATGACATTACCAAAAACTCGTAATGTCCATAACAGGTTCGAAATGCAGTCTTTGGTATGTCCTCATCCCGTACTTTCAGTTATTGATATCCCGTCCGTAGGTCGATCTTCGAGAAACACTTCGTTCCCTTTAGTTGATCAAATAAGTCATCTATCCTCGGTAGTGGATATCTATTCTTGATCGTTACTCTGTTTAATTCTCGATAATCGATATAGAGCCTCATCGATCCGTCCTTTTTCTTAACAAATAACACTGGTGCTCCCCAAGGAGACACACTCGGTCGAATGTAACCCTTATCCAATAACTTTTGAAGTTGTATCATTAATTCCTTCATTTCTACTGGAACCATACGATATGGAGCTTTCAAAATCGGTGTCGTTCCTGGTGCTAAGTCTATTACGAATTCGATTTCCCTGTCTGGCAGAAGGCCAAGCAGATCGTCCGGAAGCACATCCTGAAATTCACTCACTACGGGTATCTCTTTAATCTCTACTCCCTTTTTCTGAGTATCCATGATGTAAGCTAAATAACCTACACATCCTTTCTTTAACAATTTCTTAGCCTGCATCATCGTAATGTAACACGATTGCTTAAGCGATGAGCTACCATAAAACACAACCTTAGACTTACTCAGAGTCTGAAGGTTCACACATTTGTTCTGACTGTGACACACCTAAATCCGGGTATCTTCCAACCCGACAGATGGGGCTACACGGTACTCATAACTGTACATTCATTCTATTGAAACGACATCAAAATGTGTGTATCAACGACATTCTTATTACATTAATAATATTACATCTCGTTCCCATGTTCTAAAACCATTACATTCTTTGTTCATCATTCTATAATATATACAACTTACTAGTTTATTACAAGGTAAACTAATTGTTCACCTTCGTCTTTGCCTCTATCCTCATCGATACCTCTTTGCTCGCGTTTCGGCCCTAGTCGCATTCATATGGTTCAAGCAAGAGTGAGCATAACAAGCTCAACAAGTACAACAATTTCTTTCAAACAACATGCTTGAAACATAGGAATCGTATATCTTCAATAACTGGATAGTAGTTACGAAGTACTATCAATAATTCAAAATAGCATTTCTTTTCCTTCAAAACGTTTTACAATGACAATATTCAGTTAAACATTTATCCTGGTCAAAGACCATGAGCATTTCATAATTTCTTTAAAAAGGACAACCTGGCACTAAGTCCGTAAGTCCGATATATCTTACGAGCACTTCTGGGTGATCAGCCCATAGTACTTTATGTTGATCAACACTACATCCATTAAACGTATGTACATTTAAGTTTTGGCAACCTCGCGTGCCCATCGAATAATCGATGAAAAATACATTTGTTTATTCATACTCAGGCTTACCTTGAATCCGTACCAAACACTTGGCGTATGATAGCGTTAACAATTCTATATTTGAAAGACTTATAAATAAATCAATCAACTCTTCAAGATTAGTCTAGCCGAGGTAAAACTGACATCGACCCTTTAGTAAAATGCAGTTCATGCATCTCATAAGATGAATCACGTAAAACTTAGCTAACACGGTTGTTAGACAAGTTGCTTAAGAAAAAAACTTGCCTTTAGCGTCCTGCTACAAGATAATAACGCTTTTAGTCTTTACTATGCCTCTACAACACATAACCACATAACATACCACATTAGGTCATGAATGAACATACATGGTTCCTAATGAATCTTACCCTTCTTCTCAATCTAATCCTGTATTAGATTTGTTATTTATTGGTTTCGCCTTATCGTTATAACTTACATCATTCTTACCAACTTCTATCTCTTCTATGTCTTACTTGGATTTACTTTATTAATACAACTCATTTTGAGTTAATCATCCTTCCTCGCGGCTTACTAACTTTCTTACGTTATTAATCAAAACTTGATCTTCATTGGTTACGTACACTTACTGCATATCGTTCATGTTCAATTACTTATCTTCAACCCTAAGTGATCATACTTGAGGTTTAAGAATATCTTAATAATGCCACCTTATGTTTGTTAAGGTTGCGTTACTTCATTTGTCTTTCCTTTTATCTTCATAATCATTCATATCTATGCAATCCCTAAAGTCAAGCGTTCTGGTATACGACATTTCTTCTTTATGTCACGTCATGGCATGCGTGACTTAGCGATAATAGTAGATGCTCCTGACTCGTACAATGCAAGACGAGTCTCCTTTGTTATGGCTGCGCGTTGCGGCGTACCATTAGCAATGTACCTGTCTCAAATTTGTGTCTTTCGCGGTGCGAACCTTTATTTTCGAGTCGTGTATTGCAATGCAACATGGACTCTGTCTGCCTCGTAAAATTTGATGATTTTTATTTTTTGTTAGATTCTCGGACGCATAACTTCTTCGTTATAAGTCCGAATTAGCTCGTTCAAAAGCCTACGGTTCACAAATTACATACTATACGCGTTCATGCAAGAATTTTATCTATTTGACTTCTTTTGCTAAAAATTCACCTATTAGTCCATTTATAACGAAAACGGTAAACGTTCGTGAACGTTCAACATTCGTTTCTTCGTTCTAAGTCGGAATTCGGTCATTGTTGAGTCCGCAACTCTAAATGTCAAATAAGACTTGTCTCCATTGAAAACCAATGTTTCCAAGCTCAATATCAAAATTCGACTTCCATTCCGAGAATTTCATGAATTTGACGATTATCGTCCAAACTCGTAAATTTTGCCTTAAATTCATTTCTTATGATTTGTTCATCATTTTAAATGGATTCAATCAATCATATTAATATCTTGACATACATACTTCATTAACTTATTGACATGATAAGTTATTACTTGTTCTTCATTAGTCTATAACTTGTAAAAGTATGAACTACTTATGAATTCACTTTGCATGACTTATCATAGCTTAAATCTTTTAACCATCATCCTTACTTCTTATTATCATACAACCTTATTATTTCAACCTAAAACAAGTTCCTACAAGTTCTTCTTTATTTCATAACTTATATGATTACGAATCGCTTATTCATGACTTATACGACTTATTAGACTTAAGCCCTTTGATTACTCATTCTTATCATTCCTTAGCATAAAAGTTCTACCACTACCCATTTCCCTATCAATGGAAGAGAAAGAGAATTATGGTTGAAGTCCTTACCTATGAAGATCACTTGATTAATCCTTGTTCTCCTTCTTGCTTCTTAAATTATGAAGACTAGCTTTCTAGCTTTTCTAACTTATTCTCACTTATTCTCTCTAACCAATAAGCTCTCAACTTGTTGGTGTTTTTGAACAAGGAATAAATGAAATCCAAAGCTTGCTATTTATAGGACTTGCTAGGTTAGGGTATAATGGTCATAAAGCCACTCCACCTCCTTAATCACCTCCTTACTATTCATTACCTAGCTATTAAGTAAACTTGGCCACCACACTTACTTAGCTCTTAAGTATACTTGCTTAGTACATAGCTTATCCTTTGCTTGCTCATCAAATTAATTACTTGGCCATCACAACACTTAGCCATTAAGTTTACTTAATCATCACATATAAGCACTTTGCTTGTTCATCACACATAAGCACTTTACTTAGCCTTTGAGTTACTTAACTTATCCTTTGCTTAACCCTTAAGTCTATTTGCTCATCACACAAAGTTCTTGATCACCAATTCACCCATATGATCATGGGTTGCCCCATGGATCCTCCTAATCCATTGGATTCTTACTTTGGGCTTAAGGTTTAATTAACCTAACTTATACATTGGGCTTGGATTAACAATTCTTTGGGCTTTAATATTAATTCACATTGGGCTTTATTATTATTCCAATTGGTCATTACAATCTCCTACAAATTCATTACATATGGCTTAAAGCCTTATAATGTATAATCTACGTATAATTCTCGTATTCCAACTCGTATACTTATTTAATATACGATATTCCATCATTCATACATACTCGTATAATACCTCGTATTAAACTTGTATCCATTACTTCGTACAATACCTACGTATTATACGATCATCACTTTAATTCATCATACACATTTCATTTCCTTCTCGAAAATCATTTTTCCTAATCGTTAGATTTTAAGTCCACAGGCGAAAAACTGTGTTTGCCATAACTAAAATATTATTGGATATTCTATCTCACCCTGATATTCTATCATTACATATTTCTCAAAAATTCAAAAATAATTCCCAAGCAGAAATGTGTGAATACTGTTTTTCAGAAAATTTCTCGAAAAACTTTTATTTTCGTCTTGGAAATTCAAACACTTTAATTCTACCACGTAGCCAAAATACTACGACATTCCAATAAGTCTAGGTCATGAAATAATTCTTCAAATAGCTTACTCCCATAATTAATTAATTAAATTCATTTAATCCACATAATCAAATAAAAAATTTAATTCTCAAAAATCTGATTTTTCTGGAGCGTTACACTGACAGTCAATTACTGCAGCATGATTGTATAACCAATCCATCCCCAGTATGACGTCGAATTCTCCTAGTCTAATAGGAATCAAGTTTACGCTCAGTTCATGTTCTTTAATGTTTGCGCGACAATTTCGATAGACGTATTCTACAAGGATTATTTCCTTATTTGCAACTTCTATGTTCAAAGGATCATCTAAACATTCTCGGGGTGTACTAAGTTTACTAGCAAATTCTTCATATACAAAGGAACAGGTGGCACCTGAATCAAATAATACATAAGCATTTATATTATTGATTGGGATTATACCTGACACCACGTCCTTCACAGCTACTACGTCCTGGACGGTCATGTTAAAGGTTTGAGCTACGATTGGTCAGGTCTGCAGTCCACCAATCATCAACTTACTTCCTCCTCCTCGCTTCCGCCACCCCACCGCCTTTCTTCGGGCAATTCTTTATCTAGTGCTCTGTTGATCCACAAGAAAAACATCATCTGATCTTCTTCGGCTTTAGGCAATTTGGCAATATGTGCCCCTCCTGGCCGCAATTATAGCAGGTGTTCTTTCTCTTCCAACACTCCCCCTAATAACTTCTTCCACATTTGTTACAAGCTTCAGTCCTTTTCTTGAAGTTTCCCTGGTGACTCCCACCTTGATTATTGCTTCTGTTGTTATTGTTCTCCCATTTCCTCTTACCGGAGTTACTTCCTCCGCTGCTGCTTCCTCCACGATGCTCACTACCGGTGTTTTTGTTCTTCTTCTCCTTATGATATAGACTTAAGGCCTCACTGCCACCTTCCGCAATGATTGCCTTCTCCAACAATGTTGTAAAAGAATCAATCTGGAAGACTGATACCTTATTATACAACCACAACTTCAATCCTTGCTCAAAACGTCTCGCCTTTCTTTCCTCATCCATAACTTGGTGCTCCGCAAATCGCGCTAGCTCATTGAACTTAGCTTTGTATTGCGCCACCGTTATATCACCTTGTTTTAACTCTAGGAACTTCACTTCCATCCTACTCTTCATACTCTTCAGGAAATAATTCTCAAAAAATAACATAGTAAACCTCTCCCATGTTATCATTCCTTCTCCCTCTCTCTGCTGATTAGTTTCCCACCAGTAGTTCGCTTCTCCCCTCGTCATGTATGTGGCAAATACTGTCTTTTGGTCTTCACCCACGCGAGCTATAGTGAAGGTCTTCTCGATCTCCTTGATCCAGGTTTGCACAACTATCAGGTCAGTGGTTCCCGTGAACTCTGGGGGTCTTACACTCTTAAAATCTTTGAAGGTTGTTACTAGGACAGCTTGGGGAACGGGTGGTACGAGTTCATTTTTTCCCCTCAGAGCTTCTCCTAATAAATCTACCAGTCTCTGTATCGGATCTACTGGACCTCTCTAATCATTAACTGACTCTTTTGGGACAGTTATTCTACGTCTGGGCGGCATTTTCTGCATCACAAAATTTTTCATTTTATTGTCTAATTATCATATTTAGATATTTCCCAATAGAAAAGAACTATAGGTTTATAACACGTTTCTGAAATAAGATCATTTATATTCATATGCCAAATGGTTACAATACATGTTCTTTTCTAGCATACTGCTATAAATGATAACACATATCCCCTAATATCACAAAAGACGGGGACAACACTAGCTTCCTACCCCTCTAACACTTTTCAAAAGTTGGGGTTACCATCATCTCGCCTCTTACACAAAAGATTGAGATTTACAAGAACATATGAATAATATATAAATAAAGTACTACACTAGTGAGCTTTTCTTCTAGACTCAATCTAACATCCCACGCTCCATGGCGCTCTGATATTCCTTCTACGTAATGTGCACCACCATATCTCGACTTATGGTATGCCGGGTCTGTCCTTGCTCAGCTGGGTAGTGATTTACCCCATCGATAAATCTCTCCATGGTCGTGCGTAGAGGATAGACCATCTTGTTCATCTTCCTTCTTTTACACCGCACTTCGTCTTCTAGGTCATCTACCCTATCATTAGCTTCCTCCCACTTCTCCTCGAAGTGAATCCTATCCATCACCTCCATCTCTAACTGATTTCAGAGAGCCTCCTTCTCCGTCCTCTCATTCAAAACCTTCTGATCTATTTCCTCCAGCTTTCCTGCCATCTCAACATTCCTTGTCACCGCTCGGTGAAACAAAGCTCCCATCTGGATTCCTACCTCCTTACGGTGATCAATTTCCACCTCCATTTCCTGCATCGCCAATTTTCTCTGATGGTCCTTATCCCTCAACTTCTGGAATGCAGAATGCCTCTCCTTTGCCTCAGCCTCTAGCTCTTCCACTCTACATCCTAACTCTAATATCTGCTCCTCATATTCTCCTAACATCCGATCCTCAAAAGTATCCTCGTCGGAGTCCTCCAAAGGCTCCTCCTCCAGATCAGACTCCACCTCTTCCCCATCGTCATCATCATCGTTAGGGACCACTACTGATATAGGTTCTACTATCAAGGGTGTCTCAAATACTACGTCGATATCACGCGGCTCCTCCTCTACTACTCGGCTAGGTCCTCCCATGTCAGCCATCCTACAATCACCAATATAAGACAAGATAAATAACAACTCCATCAGAATGTTAAATAAACATAAGTTTATTGTATAGAAAGAAGTTACATTTTATAACAAACTAAATCCCTCAAGGAAGACTCTACATGAGTTTTATCTCCTTCCTAACTTCTAAGTTCTCCTAAGTTATAATCTAAGGACACTCGCTCCTAAGGTTTATAACTACGGCTCTGATACCAACATGTGAAGCCCCCAAATTCTGACCTCCATTTGGTCACTTGAATTTGGTTCATCACGTTCTTATGGTAAAACCATAATAACTAAAATAATACATTCACAATGGAAGATCTAAATTTAGAATAATATACAATGATTTATTATAATTATTCCCCCAAGTCTCGCAACCTAAAGTACTTAATAGATTACATAACAATATCGAATAAAGACTTATTACAAAATCCTACTTAAGCTTAATCATAGTCTAAAAATAGTCTTAATACAACATATTAGCCTTAAACATAAAAGGGACAAGCTAGTCGGTAGCCTTGACCTTACCCTTGTCTGTTCCAGAGACACCACCCTGTTCCTCCTTAACTGAAAGGTTTTAAATAAGCAAGGATGAGCACAAATTACCCAGCAATTAATTTACAATAAGGGTGAAGAATATAATATCACAAGTTTGAATTATCGAATTATTATCTCTAAGATAGTTCAGAGTTTCAGAATAATATCACGAATAATGAATATCAACAATTCCTGGAATAAGAATGATAATTCAATATAAATCAACAGATATATATGAATTCAAAGATTATCAATGTATCCAACTGGATAAACAATTTATACCGAGCAGTCACTAAGGACTATTGAACCTCCACTAGAGTTACCAATATTAAACTGATAACCCAAAAATATCAAGTACTATAGATGACCAGTCTACAATACTTTACGTTATGCATAACACCACAATAATATCCATTCATGTGTTGGGGTTTCCAACAACATACACTCCCCTTACTATAAGGGTTGTTCAACTCAGTTTTTAAGATTTCCGCACCAATCAATTGGTTTGGACAATTTTATAAATATGCATGTAATCTAGTCGAATCAAATGGCATCGACCCTTTCACAATATTCAAGAACAATACCAAGTTCCATATGAATAATAGCTTTCACAAGAGTTAAAGCATACTTGTTCATTTGAACGAGAAAGTAATATAACTTGCATTCAAGGAGATAAGGTTCGGATACTTGCTCAATATAATTTTGAGTAAGGTTAGAGAACTTGCACAATCTAAAGGATAGTTCAGATACTTGCCTTAAGCGTAGTTTATCCACTTTAAGAAATCAACACTTTCGAATCCTATTTATAGCGTATTATATGATCAAGATGTTCATTAGCTAACACAGTCTTTAATTAAGCTTGACATAATTCAAGTATGCACATATGGTATAAAATCAGCTCATACGACATCAAATACCTAGTTACTTCATAAGCAATTTAAGAATTCTCAAGTTTAAGGTCTTTTCCCCCATGAGCTTTCACTATATAAAGAAAACACTAACTTATTACTTAGTCCTCATATACATATGCATCAATAGGTTTTAGATCACTTTTAGTAACATAAGAATCACACAAGTTACTGTCCCAAAAATTAGAATGTAGAATCTCAGATTTTCAGATCACAAGCAATTTGCACTGTCTGAAGGCTTAGGGATGGCGTTATTACACTGTCCTCGGCTGAACCGTGGTTGAGCCACGCTTCTCTGCTTTTTACCCAATCCTTACACATCTATGTACTAATACTCTATCATATCCACATGTTAGAGGTGTTCACATAATCACATAACCATTCTTAAGTTCATTTGTATAAGTTTGAACTTACGTCTTACATGGCATTCAAGCAAAACATTATCAAGCGGTTACCATGACTCGTTACTTGGCTATATACCCACATAGAGATTTCAAATTTTGTTAATGCATATACTTGTAGCATTCATATTGCTTGTTCATAGCTATTACTGTTTAAAGCTTTAAATCATGCTTTAAACTCATGTTTATTTTGAAATCATCAAGTTCTTTACATATAAATCATACCTAGAGATATTATAGACATAACATGGCATCTTATCTCATTAGCATCTAGATATTCATATGATGCAACTAGATTTTGAAAATATGTTCAAGTTTGCTTTTGAAACCATTTTAGGCTTGAACTAGGCAATCTAACACACATAAGACAACTTCAAAACTCTAAGCATAGGTAGTCAAGTTATGTTAACATGCTCGTAAAGTCATAACATACATGGCATACATACATATCAAGTTCGTCCTAAGTTCCTAAACTTATTTTAAACTCCACACTTTCGTTAATCATGTTAAGCTAATCTAACATGCTCACATTAGGTTTATATAGCTATATATACCCCTTACACATGTTTGCATGCTAGTATATGACATAATGAGTGACTAACGCTTGGCAGATTGAAAAAACAAAACTCAAAACTGAATTCATGGCTGGCATTGCTTCTTGCTCTTTTAGTGTTAATACTACAAGTACTTGCATTACACAATTCAAGCCAGAACAAGAAACTTCAAAGAATCGTTTAGCCCAAACACAGAAATTACTCACGAAATTGATTCTAAACACTCATGTATCAGTTGAAACATATTTATATGGTCATAAAATAACTATATAACCACTACCCAACTTCATTAACATCCAATTCCATGAATTCAATAATTTGAATTTTAAGAGTTCAAGAACTCTGTTTACAGAAACTGAAAATAGAAGCAAGGAAGAGCAGTTATACCTCTGCAAATGTGAAAGGACCTTGCTCCAATGAACTCTTAAGCTCTAAGAATGCTTGTATGCTTTCAACTCTTACTTAGAAAATATCAGACACTTCAAGCAACACCAACTGATAAACATGTCTACTATTTATAGAAGAATTCTTACACAGACATAGCAATTTTCCATTGAATCAAACCCATGGATTGAAGGATTGCATGAGGGTCAACAAGGAGTTGTTAGATGGTGGTTGAAACTCATCATAACCACCACTACCTACCATAATCTTCAGCTAAAAAGCTTGGACATAACCACCACTCCCGACCCTTTCACAATATTCAAGAACAATACCAAGTTCCATAAGAATAATAGCTTTCACAAGAGTTAAAGCATACTTGTTCATTTGAACGAGAAAGTAATATAACTTGCATTCAAGGAGATAAGGTTCGGATACTTGCTCAATATAAATTTGAGTAAGGTTAGAGAACTTGCACAATCTAAAGGATAGTTCAGATACTTGCCTTAAGCGTAGTTTATCCACTTTAAGAAATCAACACTTTCGAATCCTATTTATAGCGTATTATATGATCAAGATGTTCATTAGCTAACACAGTCTTTAATTAAGCTTGACATAATTCAAGTATGCACATATGGTATAAAATCAGCTCATACGACATCAAATACCTAGTTACTTCATAAGCAATTTAAGAATTCTCAAGTTTAAGGTCTTTTCCCCCATGAGCTTTCACTATATAAAGCAAACACTAACTTATTACTTAGTCCTCATATACATATGTATCAATAGGTTTTAGATCACTTTTAGCAACATAAGCATCACACAAGTTACTGTCCCAAAAATTAGAATGTAGAATCTCAGATTTTCAGATCCAGGGCCTGCACTGCACCTGTCTAAGCTTAGGGATGGCGCAATTCTACTGTCCCCCCGCTGAACCGGGGTTGAAGCTCTTTGCTTTCCTGCTTTTACCCAATCCTTACACATCTATGTACTAATACTCTATCATATCCACATGTTAGAGGTGTTCACATAATCACATAACCATTCTTAAGTTCATTTGTATAAGTTTGAACTTACGTCTTACATGGCATTCAAGCAAAACATTATCAAGCGGTTACCATGACTCGTTACTTGGCTATATACCCACATAGAGATTTCAAATTTTGTTAATGCATATACTTGTAGCATTCATATTGCTTGTTCATAGCTATTACTGTTTAAAGCTTTAAATCATGCTTTAAACTCATGTTTATTTTGAAATCATCAAGTTCTTTACATATAAATCATACCTAGAGATATTATAGACATAACATGGCATCTTATCTCATTAGCATCTAGATATTCATATGATGCAACTAGATTTTGAAAATATGTTCAAGTTTGCTTTTGAAACCATTTTAGGCTTGAACTAGGCAATCTAACACACATAAGACAACTTCAAAACTCTAAGCATAGGTAGTCAAGTTATGTTAACATGCTCGCAAAGTCATAACATACATGGCATACATACATATCAAGTTCGTCCTAAGTTCCTAAACTTATTTTAAACTCCACACTTTCGTTAATCATGTTAAGCTAATCTAGCATGCTCACATTAGGTTCATATAGCTATATATACCCCTTACACATGCTTGCATGCTAGTATATGACATAATGAGTGACTAACGCTTGGCAGATTGAAAAAACAAAACTCAAAAGCTCGAATTAAGAATTAGCAGCAATACACAAGGCGCTTTATTAGTGTTAATATCTGGCGCAGCATGCTGATACACTCGGTTCGAGCCAGAACGATGAAACTCTAAGAATCGCTTAGCCCAAACACAGAAATTACTCACGAAATTGATTCTAAACACTCATGTATCAGTTGAAACATATTTATATGGTCATAAAACAACTATATAACCACTACCCAACTTCATTAACATCCAATTCCATGAATTCAATAATTTGAATTTTAAGAGTTCAAGAACTCTGTTTACAGAAACTGAAAATAGAAGCAAGGAAGAGCAGTTATACCTCTGCAAATGTGAAAGGAACTTGCTCCAATGAACTCTTAAGCTCTAAGAATGCTTGTTTGCTTTCAACTCTTACTTAGCAAATATCAGACACTTCAAGCAACACCAACTGATAAACATGTCTACTATTTATAGAAGAATTCTTACACAGACATAGCAATTTTCCATTGAATCAAACCCATGGATTGAAGGATTGCATGAGGGTCAACAAGGAGTTGTTAGATGGTGGTTGAAACTCATCATAACCACCACTCCCTACCATAATCTTCAGCTAAAAAGCTTGTAAGAAAGAAAATAAAATAGGCCATAGCCTTTATGGAAGAATATGTATTCTAGCCTTGAGTTACTATTCATGTACTTATGACACTCATTTTGGGACAAAATAAATCTCATCAACACTTAGCTCCATCCCATTTAGTTACTTTGTTATCCAAAAATGGTTTTAATATCCAAGTGTTACCATATTAGGAATTTAGGGATTAAATATATACTCACATCATATAATCTATGTGCATTAAATATACGCAATAAAATAATGCAGTCAGGTATTATTGTACGGGTAGTTCCATAATCAACTCTACTACTTACATAACCAAAATATAATCTTAGTTAATATTAATGTTCATTTAAACATTTAATTACTTTCTCAGTTCCTAGAATACACATATAACTAATCATTTATGCGTTGCCACTTCATAATATAGTTTCATAAAACTTAATATATAGTCACACAAATGTCACACTACACTATATAGTATAGTTGTATTTCTGCTCACCTGCACATAACCGTTAATCTAATATTATTATATTAATAACTTATTTATTTATGTCAAATAAATAAATTATTCACTTCCTTGATTAATTAGCACCATTATTAATTAATCCAATCATCATTGATTAATGTATTTATGGATTTCCATAATCATTAATTATCTATATAATTCTTATTATATTTATTGATATATTGCAAATAATAGAAATCACATATTATTAGTTAATTACCAAGTAATCAATATTCTACCACAATTAATTAATATTAATTAATGGTTTAAAAATTCCATAACATACTTTATTTCATGGTTCATCAATGTCACACAAATCACATAATTGTTTCATTCAATTTCTAAGGTAGAAAAATAAACTTTTCTCCAATCGACTACTAATTGAGCTTGTGCTGGGCCATGATTTGGGACTACCAAGATTGAGCCGTACCTGAAGGATGCCAAGAATGGTTTAGCTTCAGCCCGTGCCAATTTTCATCGTTAAACTCGTTTTATATGACATGAATTGATGTCCACAAAAGTGTTACTACAAGTCTACGAGCGTATTGATTACACATATGAAATCACATGTTCAACACGATTAATCTTCTAGATTCTCGTTTTAATTTGCTTAATGGATTTTCTCATTTCGCATTATGCCACACAAGGCATTTCACAATTCTCATTGTCAATTCACACTTCTTAATACGCATTGATCTAATACGAATCAATTGAATTAACCAACTCACAAAATAATAACACTCATATTTACATAAATATTATTTCCATTAATATATTCATTTAATAATATGTGAAAATTCTCGAGTATTACACCTTATCTGCAATATTAAAGGTTATGATTATATCAATACATAATTTCTGGTCATAATCATACCAATCAACAGTCCATCTTTGCACTACGGGCCAAAAATGAATTTCAACACAATATAAACATGAGGATGATGATAATGATATAAAGATTCAATCAAGTGAGATAAAGGATAAATATTAGATATTTATAATTCAATTTATTCAGAGTTCAAAAATGTCCAAATTGTCAACATGATAACTATTTGTGAAGTAAAATTAATGAATAATATTCATGTATCAAAAATAATTTGGACAGAAATGAAAATTTAATTCTGTTGTAAATAGTACTCGTGTATAGTGCTGTATGAATAGTACCGTGTGTATAAATAATACCGTATGAATAGTGCCCATGAATAGTACCGTATGAATAGTAACCAGACATGAATAGTTTAAAATTTAATAAGAAAGTTCAGACCAATATTCCAGTGAAATGATATTAGATGAAGCGCACAACTTAAGGAATTTCTAATCATTTTAGGAATTATAGAAGTAATACTTACCATAGTAAGTTTAAATTTAGGAATATAAAATGAAATAATATCCCTTACATAATATGTAGTATGAAAGAAAATAATATTTCTTACGAGTATTGCAATAAAATAATATCATTTACCTTAGTAGAAACTGAATTTGATTGGAATATCGGATATTGAGAAAATCTTAAACAAAAAGCTACACTCAAAGTATCATTATACTCTCAAGAGAAATACTCACAATACTATAAAATAAGAATTTCTGATATTGAAATGGTGTGTTGAGGAAGAAGGGTTACCCCCTCTTTTATAGAGCAGCACGGAGGAAAGGATAAATGAATCTGCCAACCTTTCGTGCCAAACTTTTAATTTCCATGATTGGGGCTCACTAATTTTGAAACAAGTTTGCAGGCAATCAACCACATCTTTGAAAAAAAATGTGAGAAAGAAACGTGCACGAAAGGTATTCAAAATAAAAATGATAACCTTCTCTCCACTTTTATTCACATGTTGAAAATTATATATATATAATAATAATAATAATAATAATAATAATAATACCATTTAAATTATAAAAAATTATATTATTATATTATTATATTATCATATTATTATAATTTAATATTATAATAATATATTTGAATGAATATTTTATCGGAGAAAATAATTGCCAAACTTTCAACAAATTCCTTCATTTATATCAAAATTGAACCAATATCCACCACGTAATAATTATTCATAAATAATATTATAAGGTCACAATATTAACATTCAGATCATTCCCAGGAAATAGGGGGTTATTCGATAAGAATTTATCTTTATTGGCACGTAATTATATAACCTAACCCCTTTCCTCGACAAAATTTTCTAGACATTGCCAATAATGCTAACTAATAATATAAATAATTGTGTCATGTAAATTATTGATTTAATAATATAAAATATTATGCATATGATACTGTGACTATAATTGAATCAATAATATGAGATATTATGCAATAATTATTATGGCAATTATTGAATAAAACTGAGTGATTTCTTATGTAAGAATCAATTCAGAAATACTGTTCAATACCGTGTGCTACTATTCAACCACATGTATTACTGTACTTTTATCA
This sequence comes from Panax ginseng, assembly GCA_020205605.1. Classification (NCBI taxonomy): domain Eukaryota; kingdom Viridiplantae; phylum Streptophyta; class Magnoliopsida; order Apiales; family Araliaceae; genus Panax; species Panax ginseng. The sequence continues at coordinate 36,031,036 of CM035137.1, forward strand.
CCGGATATTTCAATAGTTAACGGTAAAAGTTTTGTCATTTTTTTTATAAAAAGGTTATTTTTGTTGCTTTCTATATCCGACAGTTATTCTGTTATGTGGTCCACCAATGATTGCGCCGTTGTACGGATATTCTCCAACAAAAAGAATATTCTCCGACCAAACGAATATTTTATGACCACTTGCTTACTTTGCAAAATTTATACATTTCACTCATAACTAAAGCATTATATCAAATCAACACCTTACTATTCAAAATAATATTTAGAGAAATTAAATATTTATTCATAAAAAGTTGGTGTGACTCCCCCAAAACAGGTATACATCACCCATCTTGGGTCGCCAGATACACACTACATAAATCAAATACAAACTTAATTATACAATTGTCGTGCAAAATACGACAAAATATAGCTGAGAGTTTCAACACTCAATGGAGTCCTCATTACAATTATTATCACACTATTTTATAAAAATAGTGAGGACTACTATAGCCACTTATCCTGGACCATCACTCCATTCCCCGACTTGTCCTAGCTATATTCTCATTTCCTGAAGAGAACAATGAAAGAAAAGGGTGAGCTCAACTAGCCCAGTAAGAAATATTATGACTAAGATAATGTAGAATAAATTATCCTTAGCCTTTAATAGTATAACAACTGATAGAATACAATAGACAACAAGTTTAACTGCAACAACTGCAGCAGAAATAAGCAATCCATTAGAAGAGTCAAGTAGAGCATAAAATCTACTATCTTCTATGATTTAAAAAAAATTTCATCAACTTTATCATTTGAGACTCGACAATAAATAAAATTGAATCATCCTCACTCACTACCAAGGATATTCATGTAATCATCAATGGTCATGATTATATCGAATAATCCCTGGTCATAATCATACCAAGTCCATCTATGCACGTAAGCCAAAGATGACTTTAATCACAATAAAAGCATGAGGATGATGATAATGACATAATAATTCAATAAAACAAGTTCAAGGATAAATTTTAAAGATTTATAATTTAATTTATCCAGAAATCAATAACGTCCAAATTGTCAACATGATACTACTTTGTAGAGAAAAATTCAAGAATAATATTCATGTACCAAAAATAATTTAGACAGAAAAGAAATATATTTTTTGGGTGAATAAGACCAGTGTGAATAGTACTTCTAAATAAGACCTTAATAATAGTACTTCGACATGAAAAGTGTCCCGAATACCGAGTGAATGATACTAGAGTGAATAGTAATCGGGTGAATAGTAATTGTGAATAAGATTCCACACGCGAAAAGTGCCCCTAATACCCGAAAGTGAATAATAGTAGAGTGAAAAGTAACTCAAGTGAATAGTAACCCATGAATAGTAACTCGTAAAAAAATACCAAAGAAAATGATATTCTATGACGAGTACAAAAGAAATGATATCTCATACGAGTATAATAGAATTTACGAAACTGCAAATGGATTTTCACCCGCCATGCGGTAATCCACGTAGACAGATCATTTCCATAATTTAATAAGGAATGAATACGCATGATCTTTCATCATGCATGCGGTGAATCCACACGCATGAGTTATTCCAATGTAATAATAAAGAATGGAATAAAAAAAGAATTCACCAGGCATATGATAGACCGAACAGACAGGTTATTCCAACAAAATAATAAAGAATGGAACCAGGTCATGCGTAATCCGTACAGACGGGATATTCTAACAGAATAATAAAGAATTGAACCAGGTCATGCGTAATCCGTATGCATGTGATATTCCAACGTAATAATAAAGAACGGAACCCGTGTCATACATGTAATCCGCATGCAGACGGGATATTCTAACAGAATAATAAAGAATGGAATAACAATGTAATTCACCAGCATGCAATAGATCACACGTATGTTTATTCTAACAAAGATAATAAAGAATGGAATAACAGAAGAATTCACCATGAATGCGGTACTTTGCATAGACAGGTTTTTCCAACATAATAATATAGAATGGAATAACAACCCTTACGAGTATTGAAAGGAAATAACTCTCTTCATGAATACGAAAGAATAATACTCCTTACCTCAGAAGAAAACTGGATACTGGAATAGTGAGGTAGCAGAATTCTCTTCTTCTTTCTCTCTATAATTTTTCTCTATAATAATTGCTCTATAGCTTTAGTGAATTGGTGAAAAATAATGAAGGAATGAGCTTCTATTTATAGGAAAATATAGTTTTGATAATTGCACGTTTTGGGGCTCGAAATATTACAAAAGATAATACATTCCTCTTTTCTTCATTTTTATTTAGTCCTGCAAGTATTATCAAACTTGCACCACCTCCCCTAATAGTAAATCATGTGAATCAATAGTAAAATCATGTGACTCAATAGTATAATCATGTGAAAAAACTAATTACAGTATAGTACCTCCATCTATACCTCCATTTTTAATTTAGTCATACAAGTATTATCAATCTTGCACCAACTCCCCTAATAGTAAATGAATGTGAATCAATAGTACACACATGTGAACAAATAGTTATAATCATGTGAATCAATAGCAATTAATTGCTCATTTATCCTAAGTTAATTACCCGATTGGTCAATATAACCTCTGTAGACATCAATTATTATCGAAATAAATGTCGATTTTCACTAACACTAACAATTCCAACACAATGGAACTATCAATTTCATCTTTAATCAACAAAAACTTATTCATAATTAATATTATAATTCACAATATTTAACAACCGTGTCGCTTCCTCGTGAAAGAGGGGATTTCAGATAAGGATTTCTCCTTATCAGGCGCCGCAATTAGGTGACCAAACCTCTCCTCGATGTAACTTCTAGACATTGTCAATATTGCAAATAATAATATGAATAACTTTGCCATCTCAATTATTGATTTAATAATATAACATATTATGCAGATGATACAGTGGCAATAATTGAATCAATAATATGAGAGATATGATGCAGCAATTACTGTAGCAATAATTGAGTATAACTGAGTGACTTCTTATGTAAGCATCAATGTGATGCCCCCAAAATAGGTATACATCATCTATTCTGAGTCACCAAATACATGGTACAGTAATACAAATACAATCTTAAATATACAACATGAAATGAGAGTTTTAATACAAATATTGTCTTACAGGCGATGATTCAAACTCAAAATAAGTCCTCAATACATTTATTATCACACAATTTCATAGAATAGTGAGGACTACTAATGTTATCATCCGGACCGCCACTCCGTTCCTCGACTAGTCCATGCTACGTTCTCATTTCAAAGAGAACAATGAAAGCAAAAGGGGTGAGCTCAACTAGCCCAAAGAAGAAATATTATAACTAAAGATAATGCAAAATAAATTATCGTTAGCCTTCAACATGTTAAACCGATACAATATAACAAACATCAAGTTTAAGCTGCGGTGAACAAGCAATCCATTAGAAGAGTCAAGTAGAGAATAAAATCTACTATATTCTATGATTTAAAAGGTTTTCATCACTTTTATCGCCTGAGACTCAAATTTCAATAAATAATCCACATCATCCCTGCACTACGGCCAAGGATATTCATTAGTATCACAACCACAAATTATCCATGCACTACGGGCCAAGGATATTCATATTTTCATCAATGGTCATGATCATGCCAACAATTGTCCATCAATGCACTATGGGCCAATGAGGACTTTTACCACATCATTTATAACATTACGGTCATGATTATACCGAATAATCCACAGTCATAATCATACCAAGTCCATCTATGCACTATAGGCCACGTATGACTTTCAACATAATATAAACATGAGGATGATGACAATGACATAATAATTCAATAAAACAAGTTCAAGAATAAATTTTAAAGATTTATAAATTAATTTATCCAGAACCAATAACGTCCAAATTGTCAACATGATATTTGCTTTGGGAGTAAAAATTCAAGAACGCTTCGAAGAATATTTCCATGAAAAGATATCGGATGAAGCGCAAATATCCGAGATATTCTACTAATTTCATGGAGTATAGAAGCTAAAACTTTAACCAACCGAGTATAATAGAATATATAAAATCGCAAATGGATTTTTAGCGCCATGCGGTAATCCACGTCAGATGATTATTTCAAGAGTTAATAAGGAATGAATACAAAGGATCATTCACCATGCGACGCAGTAATCCACATGTATGCAAAAGTTATTCCAACAAAGTAACAAAGAATGGAACTGTGTCATGCGTAATCCTTGCAGATAAGATATTCCAAATGTAATAATAAAGAATGGAATCAGTCATACGTAATCCACATAGTAGCGGGATGTTTCAAATGGTAATAAAGAATGGAATAACAACGAATTCACCGGGCATGCGATAGGCCAAGACAAACAAAGTTATTCCAATGAAATAATAAAGAATGGAATAATGTAAGAATTTCACCATGTATGCGGTACTTGACATGAGCAAGTTATTCCAACATAATAATAAAGAATGGAATAATAACCCTTACGAGTATTGAAAGAAAATAACTCTCTTCATGAATACGAAAGAATAATACCCTTACCTTAAAAAGAAGAGTATTCCGATGGGTAGAAGGAGGGATATACTTGAAGAAAACTTGTACTATTTTCTACGCTCAAAGCTTTCTTAAACTCTAAAGAAATACGCTCAAGATTATAGAAGAAGAATTCTTTGAATTTCTAGTGTATTTTTCAATTCTAACTAAGCAACCTATTTATAGGAGAATGGAAAGGATACTATGCAATAATATATAATATATTCTATTTATAATTATATAATAAAACAAAATTTATAAAATATATTTATATATATATATATATATATATATTATTTAAAATCTAATAAAACAAATAACTTTATAAAAGTATTCTATTTTATATAAAAAGATTTTACTATGCAAACACTATGCAAATACTATGCATAATAAAATATAAAATTTTCTATTTATAATCAAATAAAATAAAACTTTATAAAAGTATTCATTTTTATATAAAAAGTTTTCTGTTTTATTACATTTATAATAATAATAAGACAAAATTTATATATAATATATATATATATATAAACTTCCGTGACTTTCCAGATTCCCCCCCCCCTCCATTTTTTCTTTCATTGGGCCCTACATATGGCCCCATATGTGGGCCCACCTTATAAGAAATTTCTACTGATTATTTTGAAAAATGGATAAATGGGTGTCCATAAAATAAGCAAAACTTCATAAAAATCACCTTAATAATTTTAACAACATTTATCACCGTTATTATAATTCACAATATTAATCGACTGTGTCGTTCCCGTGAGCAGAGAGGCTTTTCCAATAAGGATTTTTTCCTATCGCCGCCGAATTAGGTGACCAAACCTCTCCTCGATGTAACTTCTAGACATCGTTAATATTGTAAATAATAATATTAATAACTTTAATCGTCTCAATTATTGATTTAATAATATATATATATATATATATATATATATATATATATATTGACAATAATTGAATCAAATAACATGAGATACTATCAAAGGCAATTATCTGTAGCAATAATTGAACAAAACGAGTGACTTCTCACTTAAGCATCAATAATCAATACCGGTGTGCTACTTATGCAACCACGCCAGACATCGTATTTTTACTACTAGGGTAGTTCAACAGCTTTAATGCTAATACTTCGAGTAGTTATTTTTATAAAAGATAATTTTGTCGTTTTCTTACTACGATAATACTTCCGTTGTGGGGTTCACCAATGATTGTGTCGTCGTACGAATATACCCTGTTAAAACGAATATTCCCCGACCAATCGAATATTATATAACCACTTGCTTACTTTGCAAAAAATTTCACATATCACCCTTAACTTTAACCTTTTATCAATTTAACCATTTATGAAATAAAATAATAATTATAAGAAAATTGAATGCTTTCATTTCATAAAATTCGGGGTCTTACAATCAATAATCAATACCGTGTACTACTATACAACCACGCGTATTACTGTACTTTTACTACCGGGTAGTTTAACAGTTTTAACGGTAACACTTTCGCCGTTTATAAAAAAATTCTGCCGTTTTCTAACTACGACAATACTTCCGTTATGGGGTCCACCAATGATTGTGTCATCGTACGAATATTCCCTATTAAAACGAATATTCCCCGAACAATAAAATATTATATAACCACTTGCTTACTTTGCAAAATTTGTAAATATTACCCACAACTATAACATTATATCAAATCCACACCATAATATTAAAAAAAATATTTCGAGAAATTTAAATCTTTATTCATAAAATTTGGGGTCTCACAGTTGGAGTCTTACAAATTTTATCTATTTAGTTAATCCTAAAAACTTGTAGGGGTATTAAATTAGAGATGAGAGGAGTGTTATTATGGTTATCTAGAGGGGTGTCACTGTATTTTACTTTATTATTTTAATGTAAGCACCAATGATACAAACCTTAGCCCCTTTGACCCACCTTGAAAAGGTAGCTACCCAAGGGGAGAGGCTAAAGCCTATATCAACCCATATCAAGTTGCATTTGTAATCGATGTTGTAAGATCCCGAATTTTAAGAAATAAAAGTCTAATGTAATTTATAATTATTATTTAAAAATTTCAAATGTTAAATTAATAATTGATCAAACGAACAATTAATTGAATAAGTGAGTTAATAAAAGAGGAAATGATATAATTTTTAGCCATGTGGGGAGTATGCTGAAATTATTTTTCATATACTTCTAAGCCATTTCACATTTGTCTCACCAAAATTGTTTGTGATTGGTTGATTTATTAATGGGGGGAACATGTGGGGATGAAAGGAAGAAAAGAAAGAAAAGGAAGGAAGAAAAAAAAGAAGGGAGGAGGAAAAGGAAAGGGAGAAGCTCACGGGAAAAGTTAAGGGAAGAGAGAGAAAAGTATGGTGGAGGAATATTATGTGAATATACATATATAACAAACAAACACTCCTTATCACTCCCATCCATTTCCCTCCCTCGGCAGAAGAAAAAAAAAGAATAGAGAAGAGAGAAAAGAGAAAAGAGAATAGAGAAAGAGACGGGGGAAAGAGAAAGAAAGAAGAAAGAAGAAAGAAAAGGAAGAAGAAGATGAAGAAGAAATTAAGAAAAAAGGTATGTTTAAAACCTTTTATTTATTTTTCTATTTAAGTTTTCATGAATTTTTATATGAAGAGATTTTGTTTATACTTGATTTAGATGATTTAAACTTGTATAAACAAGGATCAAACGAGAGAAATCTAAAAATCAAAAGAAGAACAAAATATGGAGATTTTCAGAAAAATTAGTTTACTACTTGATTTTGTAAAATCCATAACTCTTTGTGTATAATGAGTTAGGAGATGAGCCATATATCAAACGAAAGCCCTGGAAGTAAGATAAACATAAAAATTTGAATCACCCAAAAATTCTTTGTGGATTTTTCGTGGTGACAGTTTGAGTGAAACTGATCCAAAGGAGTTATAGCCCGAAAAATCAATTTTATTAAGCTTTATTGCGTGAGTTATAATTTTTAATCCGACCGTTCAATTGTTGTAATTTTTGGATATGTTATGAATATTTAATTTGAGTATATGTCTACAAATTTTGAACCGTTAAAGATTAACGTATGATTTGTTATAAATTTTAAGAGGTGACTAATTCAGAAATTGTTGTAGCAGAAATTTTCGGTAAGTCTTATCTCTATGTTAGAGTCAGAATTTAGAAATATTTTCTTCTAAAAAGTTGTAAAGAATTAAATTTTACATGGAAAGGTCATAAGATCCGTATTTTTCTGATAAAAGAGCTAATTATTGTGAATTATTGAAGTTTCTGAATATGGGAATTTATAATTAATTTATCAGAAAAATTATTTGGTCTGAAATATTTTTACAGGAAGTTTATTATATCATATTAGAATTTTGTAAAATTTTGATGAATTATTGAAAAGCAAAAGTAATTATTATATTTTAAACTATTTATAGTTAGTTTGAAAATAGAAGAAATTCATAGAAAATTCTATGAATGATGAAAAATTATGAAAGTTGGTGAAAAATCTTATAATTTTTTTTATAATTTTTTGGCAGTTTTGGAAAAATATTGAATAACATAAATATTTATTGTATTTTTAAGCTATTTATGGTTAGTTTAAAAATAGAGAAAATTCATAGAAAATTCTATGACTGGTGAAAAATTATGAATTCTGCTGAAAAATATTATAATAATGTAAGATTAAAATTGATAATGTTTTAAAGATATAAAAGTATGTGGAGTTAGTATTTCTATTTTGAAGCTATTAAATGATAGTTTTTACAAATAGAAATAATTATAGAAAATTGTTGTATAATCCGAAAAATGTAAAAATAGTTTAGAAAGTTCAGAATACTATTTTAAATATTTTAGATGTGTTAGTAAGCTCATGAGGTGTCGAAATGTAAACGCACAAGTAACGAATGAGTTATGATAAAAACAAAAATAATATTTTTGTCAAAGTAAAAATGGTGATAATATCATAATAGTGGATTGTTGTGAGACCCCAAATTTTATGAATAAAGATTTAAATATCTCGAAATATTTTTTTTGAATATTATGGTGTGGATTTGATATAATGTTATAGTTGTGGGTAATATGTATAAATTTTGCAAAGTATGCAAATTTTTATATAATATTCGATTGGTCGGAGAATATTCTTTTTATCGGGGAATATCCGTACGTCGGCACAATCATTGGTGGACCCCACAACAAAAGTATTGTCGTAGTTAAAAAACGACATAATTATCTTTTTATAAAAATAACGGCGAAAGTTTTACCGTTAAAACTGTTGAACTACCCGGTAGTAAAAGTACAGTAATACGCGTGGTTGTATAGTAGCACACGATATTGATTATTGATGCTTACGTAAGAAGTCACTCAGTTATACTCAATTATTGCTACGATGAATTCTTTGCATCATATCTCTTATATTATTGATTCAATTATTGTCACAAGATCATCTCAGTATAATATGTTATATTATTAAATCAATAATTGAGACGCACGGGTTATTCATATTATTATTTGCAATATTGACAATGTCTAGAAGTTCAGTCAAGGAGAGGTTTGGTCACCTAATTGCGCGTCAATAAGGAGAAATTCTTATCGGAAAGCCCCCTCTTTCCTGGGAACGACCTGGTTATTAAATATTATGAATTATAATATTAATGATAAATAAATTCGTGTTAATTAAAGATGAAATTGATAGTTCCGTTGTGTTGGAATTATTAGTGTTAGTGCAAATCAACTTTTATTTCGATAATAATTGATGTCTGGAGGTTATATTTGACCAATCGGGTAATTAACCGGATAAATGAGCAATTAATTGCTATTAATTCACATGATTATAACTATTTGTTCACATGTGTTTACTATTGATTCACATTCATTTACTATTAGGGGAGTTGGTGCAAGATTGATAATACTTGCATGACTAAGTTTAAAATGGAGGTATAGATGGAGGTACTATACTATAATTCTTATTTTCACATGTCTAGAACTATTGATTCACATGATTTACTATTAGGGGAGGTGGTGCAAGTTTGATAATACTTGTAGGACTAAATTAAAAATGAAGGAAAAGAGGAAGGTATTATACTATAATATTTCGAGCCCCAAAACGTGCAATTATCAAAACTATATTTTCCTATAAATAGAAGCTCATTCCTTCATTATTTTTCCCCAATTCACTAAAGCTATAGAGCAATTATTATAGAGGGAAATTATAGAGAGAAAGAAGAAGAGAAGTCTGCTACCTCACTATTCCAGTATCCAGTCTTCTTTTGAGGTAAGGGGTATTATTATTTCGTATTAATGAAGAGAGTTATTTTCTTTCAATACTACGTAAGGGTTGTTATTCCATTCTTTATTATTATGGAATAACCTATCTATCTAAATCTTCGCATACATGGTGAAATTCTTTTGTTATTCCATTCTTTATTATTCTCATTGGAATAACCTTTTCTGCATGCGTTCTATCGCATGCCCGGTGAATTCGCTTTTTATTCCATTCTTTATTATTCATTGGAATATCACATGCATGCGGATTCTGGCGTGACTTTGGTTCAGATTCTTTATTATTATTCATTTGGAATATCATATCCGTGTGGATTACGCGTGACCCGGTTCATTCTTTTTATTATTCATTTGAATATCCTCGTCATGCGGATTATGCATGACTGGTTCCATTCTTTATTATTCGTTGGAATAACTTTATCTATATGGATTATCGCATGCATGGTGAATGATCCTTCGATTCATTCTTTATTAAATTGTGGAAATGATCTGCTCACGGGATTACCGTATGGCGGATGAAAATCCATTCATAGCTTTAAGTATATTCTATTATACTAATCTGGATATCATTTCTTTTGTACTCGCTATGAAATATCATTTTCTTTGGTATTTTTCATTACGAGTTACTATTCACTTGTTACTATTCACCCGGTTACTATTCACTCTAGTATGATTCACTCGGGTATTCAGGGTAGTTTTTTTGCTGAAGTACTATTCACGGATTACTATTCACCTGATTACTATTCACTCTAGTATCATTCACTCGGGTATTCGGGACACTTTTCGTGTCGGGGTACTATTCACGGGGTACTATTCCCGAAGTACTATTCACCCAAAAAATATATTTCTTTTCTATCCAAATTATTTTTGGTATTCTTGAATTTTACTCCACAAAGCAGTATCATGTTGACAATTTGGACGTTATTGATTCCTGGATAAATTAAATTATAAATCTTTAAAATTTATCCTTGAACTTGTTTATTGAAATATTATGTCATTGTCATCATCCTCATGCTTATATTGTGATGAAAGTCATCTTTGGCATACGTGCATAGATGGACTTGGTATGATTATGACCAGAGATTATTCGGTATAATCATGATCGTAATATGACGAATGATGTGGTAAAAGTCCTCATTGGCCTGTAGTGCATTGATGGACAGTTTTTGGTATGATTATGACCAGGGATTATTCGGTATAGTCATGACCATTGATGATTTAATGAATATACTTCGTCGTGGTGCGGGGATGATTCGATGATGTGGTTTATTTTTTTAAGTTGAGTCTCAGCGATAAAGTTTATAAAAACTTTTTAAATCATAGAAGATAGTAGATTTTATGCTCTACTTGACTCTTCTAATGGATTGCTTATTTCATTCTTCTGATTGTTGATCTAAAACTTGTTGTCTATTGTATTCTATCGGTTGTTATCTTGTTGAAGGCTAAGGATAATTTATTCTGCATTATCTTAGTCATAATATTTCTTACTGGGCTAGTTGAGCTCACCTTTCTTAGTTAGTTGGTAACTCTACTTGACTCTTTCTTTCATTGTTCTCTTCAGGAAATGAGAATATAGATTTGGAGACGAGTCTCTGAATGGAGTGATGGTCCAGGATAAATGGCTTTAGTATTCCTCACTATTCTACTAAATAATATGATAATAATTGTAATGAGGACACCATTGAGTGTGGATATTGTCTAGACGACAATATTCTTGTTTAAACTCTCAGCTATGTTTTGTCGTATTTTACACGACTGTTGTATAATTAAGTTGTATTTGAATTTATGTACCATGTATCTGGAGACTCAAGATGGGTGATGTATACCTGTTTTGGGGGCGTCATAGTTGGTATCAAAGCTTAGGGATATGATCCCTGACTGAGATATGAGACAAGAACTAGGAGGGGAGAGACGGGGAATTCCTTCGCTAGTATGACCTACCTAAGTTTATTTGGTTTTTAATTGGTCGATCAGAGTATAGGGATAATATGTGATATGTTAATTAACCCTTGTTTTGTGACAGTGTTTGAAAATGGCATCTGAAAATATTGAGATCAACAATGAAGCACATAAGACCGTTGAGTCACCAACAATCAATACCCAGGATAATGTGCAACAGGAAGACAATAATCCTCAGGTAAATAACAACACCAATCAAATGATGAACGATGGGATATTCAGAGGCTTTATGTAATTCATGCAACATCATGTAAGAGAGACTCCTGTTCAAAATATAGGTGGAAATAATGGCAACCAATAGACACAGGCAAAGAGGCCCAGTGCCCACCTGTTTGGACCTGACCATCCCATACGGCCCAAGGCGTTGGGCTTCAGTTGTTTAGCCCATGAAAATGCGGGCGTTTTTGGCTGACCAGCGGTGGTGCTTGACGCTTGACCCATGAATTTTTATTTTTTTGTTATACAAAATTTTGATACTTGTGGGTTATGAGGCTTGAACACAAGACTTGTAAATAAATAAATAAATAAGAGTTCAAACCCTTTGAAAGTTATATTAATTAGCAACACCCGCCATTTACAATTGATTATATAGTAGAAATAAAAAAAATCAATCTTTCTGTTTAGTAAAAAGTAATTATCCATAAATGATTAGACTTCAAAGTTGATGTGGATTTTGGGTCCTTTTCTAAATCAGAGCTATATATATGCCTATATGGGATCAACATTAATTGTCAATGGGTTTTGAAATTAATGACTTGAGCTCCATCCTATCATCTCTGTAGCTTATGCCGTAGGACACGACTTTGGTAGCTAGCAAGGCTTTTTTCAATTCTTACACTACTACAAGTCGTAAATCATGTGTAGTAAATGTATCTAACGTAATAAGGTTCATCGCTATATGTTTATAAAAATAATTTATTTAATTAAATGGACATGCATATCACCGAGTATATCTTGATTAAGCGGACAATCGAGGTGACATATGTATTAAGTTGAATGAAATATGAAAAAAGATATATTGTGAATGTTTATATGAAGTTATGAATAAGTAGAATTATTGTATATATTAAGCGCATAATGTTTATATGTATTAGAATTATTGTTTATTATAAATTATTTTATTATTTTAATAATTATTATTATTACTATTTTTTGTAGCAAAATTTTGCAAAAAAAAAAAAGGGGAAGAAGCCATGGTAAGACACAGAACCTCACATTTTCATCTCGCCAAAACTCAGGCCTTTTGGGTCTGACCTACCACGCTTGGCCTTTCCTTTCCGCCGAACTCAAGACATTATCATGTTACCACCTCTAAAGAACCCATGGTGGTGAGGCCATTAAGCGATTCAAGGAGTCAGGACCACAGAGTTTTTGGAAAAGTCAGAACCGCTTAAGGTGGAGACGTGGTTAAAGCAGATCACTAAGATATTTGATGTCTTGGGATGCTCCGAGGAGCAAAAGGCTCCCTTTGTCACCTTTATGTTGCGTGAAGAGGTAGATTATTGGTGGGAATCTGTAAAGCGTACCCAGCCTGACGCACTCAAGATGTCTTGGGAGAAGTTCCAAGAGTTGTTCAATGACAAGTACTTTCCTGAAAGTATTCGTCACATGAAGGAGGTGGATTTTATCAAGTTGGAGCAAAACGAGGCTAAATTTGCGGAGTTATCCCTGTTTGCATCCCATTTGGTCGATAATGAGGAGCGAATGACGCGAATATTTCTAAGAGGTTTGAAATTCGATATACGTCAATACCTCATTTCTCATAAACTTTGTTTATATTCAGATGTTGTGAATAGGGCTCGATTATTGGCGCGATAATGAGTCAAAGACAACCAAAAAGCAACGACCAACAACACGATAATAATCGCATTTCGGCAACGGCCATCGGAATAATGATAACCATCGTGGGAAAATTATCATGCCAAGAATGGTTACCACTTTGTGGTAATCATGGCCAAGATAATAGGAGTGGAAATTTCAAGAAGAGAAAGTTCAACAACGATGGAAAGACAAAGAAGACCAACACCCGTTTTCAAGGAAGGAGAACGACCACCAATTGTATGCTTCAAATGCGGAGGGAGGGACATATCGGTCAAAATCAAGTGATGCGATCCAAAACATGTTACAATTGTGGAAAAGAAGGTCACCTAGCCCGATTTTTTTCGTGCACCAAAGTCAAGTCCAGCTGGGACGGTGGCACCAAAGGCGGATACGGACAAAACAAAGTCGGTGGTTTCAAGAAGAGCGTTTTTCGTGACTTCTAAAAAAGCAAGTAATCCGAACAAAGTTAACACGGTTTAGTTAATTATAAATTCTTGCGAAGTCTATACTTTATTAGATACCGGTTCTACCCATTCTTTTATCTCTCTTGCTTGCGCTCAACGTTTAAATTTGACCCCAGAGAAGTTAGACTTTGACTTATTGGTTTAAACTTCGTTAGTAGAAACCTTCACTGTTTATAAATCTTGTTGATTCAAATCGACACTTTCACTTTACCTGTCGATCTCATCTCTTTGAAAATACTTGCCTTTGATGTGATTTTAGGAATCAATTGTTTAACTACTCATCATGCTTTTCGTAAGGTTGTTAGCTTTCATATTCATAACCAATATATTATGTGAATTCAAGCAACCAAACCCTAAAGGCAATCACTGTCATACCAAGCCATAAGTAAAGAGCCTCGAGCCTTTATCTGGTGACTTCTAAGTCTTGGAATACACCGAAGCTAGAATATCCGTAGGGGACGTCATGAATAATGGTGGCAAGTGGATAGATATCAATGTGACGTGTTATCCAAGTCTTGGATGAGGGTCACAGTTTTGAATGATATTTCTATTGTTAATAAATTTCCTGACGTATTCCTGAAGACTTCTTAGCTTACCCCTAGAGCGTGAAATCAAATTTTGTATTGACCCCAATACAAAACCCATTTCTAAAACCCTCAAATATTTCTTCAACTAAAATGAATGTAACATGCGCCAAAGACGTTCGCCCGAGTTGTTGAAGATTACGATCATACCATTCAATATCATTGTGGAAGAGAGAACGTGGTAGCTGACGCGTTGAGTAGAAGATCGTATGCGTTTATGACTGCGATGTTGTTAACACAAAAACCCATTTTGTATAACTTACAAATGATGAAGATAGAGTTAAAGATTCTAAGGACCCACGTGGTGATATCAAATATACGAGTATAATCGACTTTAATCGATAAAGTTAAAGCCGTGCAAGCTACATACTCAGAGCTGATGAATGTGAAGAAGAAGGTTCAAGAGGGCATTATTCTAGAAGAAAGAATCGATGAAGAGAGGAAATCTCAACCCTCGATTTTATTGGCCCATTTGAAATCCTTGATCGAGTAGGAACTGTGGCCTATAGACTCGTTTTATCGCCAAGTATGTCGCGTGTTCATAATGTTTTTCATGTATCGATGTTACGTAAATATGTGGATGACCCGAACCACATTATTAAATTAGAACTAGACGAGATAGCAGAAGATTTAACATGTGAGGAGATACGTGTTAAAATCTTGGATAAGAAGGATCGTACTCAACACTCAAAGGTTATACCTCAAGAGTTAGAATCTGAAATGAAGTCAAGGTATCCTCATCTCTTCGGCATACCAGGTATGTACGTAAATTTCGAGGGAAAAATTTCATAAGAAGGGGAGATTGTGAGACCCCAAATTTTATGAATAAAGATTTAAATTTCTCAAAATATTTTTTTTGAATATTATGGTGTGGATTTGATATAATGTTATAATTGTAGGTAATATTTATAAATTTTGCAAAGTATGCAAGTTTTTATATAATATTCGATTGGTCGGGGAATATTCTTTTTGTCGGGAATATCCGTGACAGCGACACACAATCATTGGTGGACCCCATTAATGTAAGTATTGTCGTAGTTAGAAAACGACAAAATTATCTTTTATAAAAATAACGGTGAAAGTGTTACCATTAAAACGTTGAACTACCCTAGTAAAAAAATGCGATAATACGCGTTGTTGCATAGTAGAAGACACGGTATTGATTATTGATTCTTACGTGAAGTCACTCGCTTATACTCAATTATTACTACAAAGAATTCTTTGCATCATATCTCTCATATTATTGATTCAATTATTGTCACAGTATCATCTGTATAATATATTCTATTATTAAATCAATAATTGAGATGGCAAAGTTATTCATATTATTATTTGCAATATTGATAATGTCTAGAAGTTCTGTCAAGGAGAGGTTTGGTCACCTAATTGCGCTCCAATAAGGAGAAATCCTTATCGGAAAGCCCCCTCTTTCCTAGGAACGACCTGGTTATTAAATATTGTGAATTATAATATTAATGATGAATAAATTCGTGTTGATTAAAGATGAAATTGATAGTTCCATTGTGTTGGAATTATTAGTGTTAGTGAAAATCGACATTTATTTCGATAATAATTGATGTCTGAAGGTTATATTGACCAATCGGGTAATTAACCGGATAAATGAGAAATTAATTGCTATTGATTCACATGATTATAACTATTTGTTCACATGTGTGTACTATTGATTCACATTCATTTACTATTAGGGGAGTTGGTGCAAGATTGATAATACTTGCATGACTAAGTTAAAAATGGAGGTATAGATGGAGGTACTATACTGTAATTCGTATTTTCACATGTCTAGAACTACTAATTCACATGATTTACTATTAGGGGAGGTGGTGCAAGTTTGATAATACTCGCAGGACTAAATTAAAAATGAAGAAAAAGAGGAAGGTATTATACTATAATATTTCGAGCCCCAAAACGTTTAATTATCGAAACTATATTTTCCTATAAATAGAAGCTCATACCTTCATTATTTTTCACCAATTCACTAAATCTATAGAACCATTATTATAGAGAAAAATTATAAAGAGAAAGAACAAGAGAAGTCTGCTACCTCACTATTCCAGTATTCAGTCTTCTTTTGAGGTAAGGGGTATTATTCTTTCGTATTCATGAAGAGAGTTATTTTCTTTCAATACTCGTAAGGGTTGTTATTCCATTCTTTATTATTATAGAATAACCTGTCTATGCGAAGTACCGCATACATGGTGAAATTCTTTTGTTATTCAATTCTTTATTATTCTCATTGAATAACTTTTATGCATCTTGCGGTCTATCGCATGCCCGTGAATTCTATTGTTATTCCATTCTTTATTATTACGTTGAATATCCTATTTGTCTGCGGATTACGTATGACTGGTTCCGTTTCTTTTTATTATTTTGTTGGAATATCACATGCATGCGGATTACGTATGACCGTGTTACGCTTCTTTATTATTCATTTGGAATATCTCGTCGTTATTGGATTCTGTGCATGACTGTTCCATTCTTTATTATTCTTTTATTCCATTCTTTATTTTTCTGTTGCAAGTTACTATTCACTCTAGTATTATTCACTCGGGTATTCGGGGCAGTTTTAGTGCCGGAGTACTATTCATGAGTTACTATTCATGGGTTACTATTCAACTGATTACTATTCACTCTAGTATCATTCACTCAGGTATTCGGGACACTTTTCGTGTTGGGGTCCTATTCCCGAAGAATTATTCATGGGGTACTATTCACCCGAAAAATATATTTTTTCTATCCAAATTATTTTTGGTACATGAATATTATTCTTGAATTTTACTCCACAAAGCAGTATCATGTTGACAATTTGGACGTTATTGATTCCTAGATAAATTAAATTATAAATCTTTAAAATTTATCCTTGAACTTGTTTTATTGAATTATTATGTCATTGTCATTCTCATCATCCTCATGCTTATATTGTGATGAAAGTCATCTTTGCCTTACGTGCATAGATGGACTTGGTATGATTATGAACAGGGATTATTCGGTATAATCATGACCGTAATGTGACTAATGATGTGGTAAAAGTCCTCATTGGCCTATAGTGCATTGATGGACAGTTTTTGGTATGATTATGACCAGGGATTATTCGGTATAGTCATGACCATTGATGATTTAATGTATATCCTTGGCCGTGGTGCAGCGATGATTCAATGATGTGGTTTATTTTTTTAAGCTGAGTCTCAGCGATAAAGTTGATGAAAAAACTTTTTAAATCATAGAAGATAGTAGATTTTATGCTCTACTTGACTTTTCTAATGGATTGTTTATTTTCGCTGCAGTTGTTGATCTAAAACTTGTTGTCTGTTGTATTCTATCAGTTGTTATACTATTGAAGGCTAAGTATAATTTATTCTGCATTATCTTAGTCATAATATTTCTTACTAGGCTAGTTGAGCTTACCCTTTCTTTCATTGTTCACTTCAGGAAATGAGAATATAGATGGGACGAGTCGGGGAATGGAGTGATGGTCCAGGATAAATGGCTTTAGTAGTCCTCACTATTCTACGGAATAATGTGATAATAATTGTAATGAGGACACCATTGAGTTTGGATATTGTCTAGATGACAATATTCTTATTTAAACTCTCAGCTATGTTTTGTCGTATTTTACACAACTGTTATATAATTAAGTTGTATTTGAATTTATGTAACATGTATTTGGCGACTCAAGATAGGTGATGTATACCTGTTTTGGGGGCGTCACAATTGTCATATATGAGGTTTTAGATTTCTCAAGTTTTATTATTCACTTCTAAAATTTTGGAATATGAATAATGATATTATGCGATAAATAAAGACAACTTGAATGAATAATGAATTATTAGTTGGTTTATATGTTATTCGAGATAAATATGATTTGATGTTAATCCCTACTTTTAATAGAATTTAAATTATTTATAGGAAGGTATTGATTTGATTCTTACGTAAGAAGCCACTCAGTATTTTATTCAATAATTGTCATAGTAGTTATTGCACAGTGATTTATATTATTGATTCCTAATTACGTAAGAAGTCGCTCAGTATTTATTTCAATAATTGTCACAGTAGTTATTCCACAGTAACTCATATTATTTGATATGATATAATTAAACCAGTTGGCAGTATTGTGGTTCTTTGTTAATAATTATAAATAATTGTTGAAAGATTGAAGATGTGTAAATAATTGATGAATAAAAGGTGTTGATTAAAGATAAGTATGATATACAGATGTTTGTTCAATTATTTTCTTTTTATAAAGGTAAGTTTGGCAGAACTTGCCGACACTCTACTTTTTCTAAAGTAGTATGGACCACAACTCTATTATTGAACAAATTTTGTTAAAACGTGTACAAGTTGGTTTAATTTTCTCGATGGGACCATAAATTCCACTACCATTATTATATACCTCATTTGGTTATTTTGTCAAAGCAGGTGTGTTATTTGTTTACTAAATTTTTAATATAAATAGGTTGCTCGGTTGAGTAACTAAACACACCATCACTACACTAAAAATATATAATTCTTTTACTACAATACTGTGAGTACTATAATATTGTTAGTATTTTTATTGAGTGTAATGTTACTCCAAGTGTAAATAAGGAATGCAAGCATTGTTTAAGTTGATCAATTTCACAGAAAGCAGAATCAAGTAGCATGCTAAGGTAAGGGATATCATTATTGTGGTAAGAGGGTATCATTTTTATGGTAAAAGGAATAACATTTTCTTTCATATTCCATATTATGGTAAGATATTATTATTCGTTTATTCAGTTTATCATTAAATGGTGAAAAGTCCTGAAAGGATTAGAATATCCTTAATAGTTGTGCTTCATCTAATATTATGTTAGCAATTTGGACTCTGGATAATTAAGTGGAAAATCACTAAGATCTATGTTATCTTATTATTCTGAGTATTTATGTTTATTCATTATATATATCATTGTCATTATCCTCATGCTTATATTATGATGAAAGTAATCTTTGGCCCGTAGTGCATAGATGGACTTGGTATGATTATGACTAGGAATTATTCGGTATAATCATGACCGTAATGTTACAAATGATGTGGTAAAAGTCATCTTTGGCCCGTAGTGCATAGATGGACTTGGTATGATTATGACCATGGATTATTCGATATAATCATGACCGTAATATTACAAATGATGTGTTAAAAGTCATCTTTGGCCCGTAGTGCATAGATGGACTTGGTATGATTATGACCAGGGATTATTCGGTATAATCATGACCGTAATGTTACAAATGATGCGGTAAAAGTCATCTTTGGCCACTTGTGCATAGATGGACTGTTGATTGGCATGATTATGACCAGGGATTATTTGGTATAATCATGACCATTGGTGAAAACACGAATATCCTTGGCCCGTAGTGCATGGATAATTCGTGGTCGTGATACTATTGAGCTGAGTCTCAGCGTTATTGATTTTACAGTTGTATGTCTTAGGCTTGTATTGCAAAGATGAACTGTTGATTACCTGATTATAAATATGAATTGTGATTTAATTATAATATGTGGTGGTTCAAGTGAAGACAGGTGATGAGAGTTCTCTTTGTCTTGGGTATAACAAAGAATTGTTGATGAGTATTACATGAATGAAATATTAACGATGAATTTTTAATCTAGAGGAGATAGTAGACATTGTGTTCTACTTGACTCTTCTAATAGATTGTTGATTCTGCTGCTATTATTGTTGAAAACTTTTATCTTCTACCATATGTTCTAAATATCTGAATTATTTTGATAATTTAATTATCTTAAGTCGTGATATTTTTTACTGGTCTATTTGTATTCACCCTTTTACTTCACCACCCCTTTCTGGTAATAAAAGTGTAGCTGGGACTAGCAGAGAGAACATGGGTATAAAGTGGTGATACGAATTAGTCACAAGCCTAATCAAATTATGAAACGATATGGCATAATAATTATACTGAGAACTTAAAATGTGTGTAACATATTTTATACATCATTTAATAGTCATACTTTGTGAGCCAAATAGGGGGATGCGAACTCGAATTTGGAAGCGTCAAAAATGCACTCCATTAGAATGAGGAGGACAGAAATCTTCTCGTGTTCCTTTCGGGACTTGAAATATTTGTTGTTGTACTTTAGATGGCATTGTAATAATTTGAGTATGAATATTGTTATATTATATACATTACAATATTTGTATTGAAACTCACAAATATATGTTGTTCGTTGTATTTTACTGCACGTGATTGTATAAATGGAGTTGTCAGTAGTGTATTTTCTGGAGACCCAAGAAGGGTGATGTATACCTATTTTGGGGGCGTCACAGATGTGGGACTATTCCTTACGGTCTAGTATGGAGTTCGCATCAGTCACCTTGACAAACGGGTGTCCAGCTAGTCTAGGCATAGCCAAAAATGATTATAGTTGATTTTGGGTTATAAAAAAGTAGTTATGGGTCAATCAGAAACCAAAACTGTATAAACCTAATTATAATATGATTAAAATGGTTTGGACTCATATGATTATGGATTGAACCTAGTTAACCATATTTTAGTCTCTCTAACAATTAGTATATATGTTCTCCCCATCCAAATAGAAAAGTGATGATTTTTTTCTTTCTAATTTAAATTAATTGATATTATTTTAATACTACTTTAGTCTTAGAAGGAGAATATCATTTTATTTTATTTTAAACATGTATGAGAATCTCATTTGACTAGATAAAATTTTGACAAATTAAAATAAGATTGATCCTAACTTAGCTAACTACATAACAAAAATAATATTGCCTCCGTTTCAAAATATAAAATTAAATTTAAAGTTTTAAAGTTATTTTGAGATGCTTTTAAATTCAAAATTGTGTGATTTATTTAACTTATAATTATTATAATTAATAATGTTTTTTAAAATTTATAGTTTAATAATTATTTTCTCTAAAATTAAATGTATTTTCATATTAAGTTTAAACCTTGGGATTGAAAAGGAAAAACTTTTGGTTGCTGATGACAAAAAGAACCGGAAAAGGAATAGAGTTAATCCTTTTTCTTGTATTTTTTTTTATACAATAGGATTTATATTATATCACATAAAATATTTACAAAATCAAATTATATTATATCACATAATGTATTTTCAAACACAATAAAGAAATACTTAACAAGAAACCAATTAAAGAATACTGAATTTTATAAACTTACTAATTATGAAATACTAACTTCTTTTATAATTTGGAAGAAGTAAAATATTTACTCCGTTCTGAAATATAACATCATTACTTATTGTTGTCCAAAATTGATATTGACAATTTACACGGAAGTATACGTGGTCAACAAGTTCTCACAAAAAAATAATTCTAACATTTTCCCAAGTACTAATTTTATATCAAGTTAATCTTATTTAAACGAATAAATTAATTAAAATTACTAATTTAACTAAACATAAATAACTAAATAATAAAATATAATTAAATAGATAAATACATTTAAGAATTTAATTTCACCTCATGTTTCATTCAAATCTCATAACCCTCCGCTGGATCATAGCGGTCACGACCAGAAATTCGTTATTATTCATACGCCTCTTCCAATGATCATATAAACATATCATTTCTAAATCCACCACAATGGGAATAAAATCGGAAAGGCACATCCTATATTCCTATATTCCTATGTGAATTAATATTAAACTAGGATTTTTAGCTTAGATTCTAAAATTGGTTACACATGGCACATATGTATATTACTATCCTATACAGTATACACAAATTATGAATTCCATCACATGTAGAAAACATAATCACATGTCATTATATTCAGATCTAAATTTATAATTCATCTCCTAATTTCATATAGATTATCCCAATTAATTAGTGATGATCAGGTAATTATACATAAACGCACAAAATATAATGAACCAATTTATATGGTGCCAGTAAAATAGAAAGAAAATCAATTTAAACTACACATGAGATTTTATTAAAATTCTTATATTAAA
Source organism: Panax ginseng (assembly GCA_020205605.1). Classification (NCBI taxonomy): domain Eukaryota; kingdom Viridiplantae; phylum Streptophyta; class Magnoliopsida; order Apiales; family Araliaceae; genus Panax; species Panax ginseng. The sequence goes on from CM035137.1 coordinate 36,053,676, forward strand.
ATCTTGTTCATACAAGATAAAATTATACACAAAATATTCAACATCAATAAAAGACAAGAATAAATAGAGGGTTAGAGAAGAAAAACTGTCTCTTGCAAGTCTTCTATCTCCAAACTTCATCAATCCATGACCTCCATCTCCAGTGATATCTTGCTTGCTCTTGAACTTGGAAGAGAATTAATCTCACGTGATGTTCATTTGTTTTTTCTCAACACCTTTACAATCCAAAAATAAAAATATTTATAGGAGTTGTATAATATCCTAATTTTAATAAACTATTATAACAAAATTCTTAATTCTCTTCCTTTTCCAAAATTGATATTGGCTCATTAATTTCCTTCCTTTCAATTCATCTCGGGACCCACTAGAAATATAGTAATCTGCAACATAGTAGAAGGTAACAAATTTTCTAGAAATCATGTTGGACCTTGTGAGCTGTTTTCCTATCAGATAACGATTGAATCTTGACTTGGGCTCTTCATGAAAGTTGTAGCCATGGAAGTGTAGATGAATTTAGAATTTTGAATCACTTAATTTGGATTTAGGAAGCTAAAGTTATGATGTAAGACCCTAACTTTTTATGAATAAAGATTTAATTTTCTCTAAATATTATTCTAAATAGTAAGATATTAATTTAATAAATGTTATAGTTAAGGGTGATATATGCAAATGATCAAATAAACAGTTTGTCAGGGAATATTCGTTTTGTTGGGGAATATTCTTTCTGTCGGAAATATTATATTCGGTAAAGTACGACGACGCCGAAATAACCAATCATTGGTGGAACCCCATAGCGGAATAATTATCGGATATAGAAAGCGACAAAAATAATTTTTTTTAAAATTTGACGAAAAAACTTTTACCATTAATTGTTGAAATACTCGTTAATAAAAGAACAATAACACACGTTATTCTACAGTAGCACACGGTATTGCACAATATTTCTGATTATTGATTCTTACGTAAGAAGTCACTTAATGTTTCATTCAATAATTATTACATTAATTCATATTATTGATTCAATACTTGTTACAATGATAATTGCATAGTATTTCATATTATTGACTCAATAATTGACACAATAACAACTTCACAGTATTTCACATTACTGTCACGACACAATAAGTCGTATTATTTGAAATGATATTATGAGTTAGCATTATTGGCAATATCTAAAAAATTCTGTCGAGAAAAAGGGTTAGGTTATCTAATTGCGCGCTAGTAAGGAGAAATCCTTATCAGGAAGCTCCCTTTTTCTTGTGAATGATCTGGTTGCTAGTATTGCGAGTTTCTGATATCTGTAATATTATTACATTAATACCGTAATACGAAAAATAGATTTATAATAATTAATAATGAGTACTAAATAATAATCTTGGAAGTGTAAAATGTGTTTTGAATAGTTCTAAAATGTGTTTAGCATAGTTCTAAAATGTGTTTTGAATAGTGTTAAGTTTTTGCTATAAATAGAGGGGTTAAGTAGAAGGATTTTTATAACTCTCTTGTTCATCCTTCCTTTCACTCTCTAAATCATTAGTGTAAGTGTCTCAAAGTGCTAAGGTTATCTTAAGTTTTGATGCACCAATTGTTCAAGTTGATAAACTTCATAGAGAGCAGTATTCAGTCACTTGCTAATTGAGGTAAAAGATATTATTTTTAATACTCGTAAATGATATTATTTTCTTCTATACTCATAAGGGATATCATTTTCTTTCATACTCCATATTATGTAAGTGATATTATTTCATTTCATATTCCTAAATCTAAACTTATTATGACAAGTATTGCTTCTATAATTCCTAAAATGATTAGAAATTTCTTGAGTTTTGCGCTTCATCTAATATCATTTCACTGGAATATTTGTTTAAACTTTCTTATTAAATTTTAATCTTTTCATGTTGGGGTACTATTCATATCGGAGTACTATTCATCCGGGTACTATTCATGCCGGAGTATTATTCACAACGAAATTTAGTTTCTTTTCCTTGTCCAAATTATCTTTGAAATATATGAATCTTAAATGTCATTCTTTAATTTTACTCCACAATTGGTTATCATGTTGATAATTTGGACATTCTTGAAATTGGATAAATTAAATTTATAAATCTCTAATATTTATCATTGATCTTACTTGATTCATTCTTTATATCATTGTCATAATCCTCAGACTTAAATTGTGGTGAAAGTTATCTTTGACCTGTAGTGCAAAGATGAATTGTTGATTGACATGACCATTAGTGTTACAACTTACTGTTTTTGGCCTGTAGTGCATAAATAGTATGATTGTTGGTTATCTTTAGCATGTGTGGCAAGGATACGAGGCGAAAAGTCCTCTTTGGCCCGTAGTGCAAAGATGGACATGTGTTTGGCATGATCATGACTACTGGTGATAAAAATGAATATCTTTGGCCCGTAGTGCAAAGATAAACTGTTAATTTGCATAATTATGAACATGAATTGTTGATTGGTGTTATAGAGATAAAATATTGATGATGAATTCTTAAATCATAGAAGATAGTAGACATCATTCTCTACTTGACTCTTCTAATGGATTGCTATTTTCGCTGCAATTGTTGATCTAAAACTTGTTGTCTACTATATTTTATCTTTTTTATCACTGTTGAAGACTAAGAATAATTTATTCTTCATTATCTTAGTCATAATATTATTTACTAGGCTATTTGAGCTCACCCTTTCCTTTTTGTTTCATTGTTCTTCTCAAGAAATGAAAGTGTAACTGGGACTAGTCGGGGAGTAGAGTAATGGTACGAGATAGTTACTATAGAAGTCTTCACTATGTTGTGAAATAGTGTGATAATAAATGTAATGAGTACGTAATTTGAGTTTGGATATTGTCGTATTATATACGGTACAATATTTGTATTGAAACTCACAGCGTATGTGTGGTCGTATTTTGTATGAGAGTTTAATAGTTGTAAATAGGGAAGTTTGTATTTGAATTTTGTAGTATGTATTTTGACGACTCAAAATTGGTTGTGTGAACCTATTTTGGGGGTGTCACATATGACCCTTTGAAGTATATTGGTCCGAACAAGAATCCAACTCCAATCAGGATTCATATAAGCTTTTTAAATCTTACTTTGACACACTGTTTGAAGGCCCAAACGAACTCCGATTTTTGCCCACCATACCTTTATGGAAAGCTTGAGAAGTCCTCTACAAACTTCAAGAATATCACTTTTTCATTCTAAAACTCTAACACCATCCAAAACTCAGTTCAAGATCCAAAGGTCAAATTGCCCAAAAGCTGAAAATTGCCCAATATATTTTAATTTGACTAAAATGAACCCAATTAGCTTCCAACTTTATTTCTTACTTGAAAACATAGAAATACATAAAAAGAAATAGAAAATATTCGAAAACTCACAAATTATCAAACTAAAAATATTTAATTTATAGGTATAAAACCCACTCATCACTTATTTTTTAAAATCAACTTGAAATATTTTCAAATTTTAAAAAATACTAGTAGTTATAAAATTATTATTTCATAATGTTTAATTAATCCAATTAATTTTAAATTTGAAAATGTGTCAATTTAACTTTTAAAATTTAGTAATAATATTAGAATTTCTAACAAAAATAGTATTAAAAATACATAACAGGTTGATAGAAGCAAAAGTTGTTAAAAGATCATTTTTAAAAAAAACATTTTCTTTTCTTTAATTACCAAATATTATGAACAAATAGAAAAACACAAAAAATAGTCATTTTTTATTTCATAGTAATTCGTCCAAAAGTTAACCAATTTAGACCAAAACTAAATAACATAAATAATTTTGAGAACCGTTACTTTTATGATTTTTTTTTTTAAATATTTACAAAATATCTCACTTATAAAAATAAGTTCCACTAATATAAATGTGAGACTATTGCATAAATATTAATTGATAAATTTCTATTCTTACTTTTATATACAAATTTAATAATTTACCATAAGGTAAAAATAGAAATTTAAAATAAATAGTAATAATATAAAAGAAAATTTATAAATATTCGGTTTATTCTTTTTATATCTTTTTTTTTTTTTTTTTATTCTTCCAAAACTCAAAAGCGTAGTTTAGGCTCAATGTTAAGGAACAAAAATCCCCCGGACATCTTGAGATCGACTCGCACTTGCAACAATTCTGAAAAAACAGATAAAACTAACTAGTTATTATATGTCGAGTCATATTATAAGTTGTTCAAATCAATTTATAAGTTATTTTTCATTATTAAGATGTTTGATAATTACTTATTTTTAACTTTATAAATTGAGTTTTAACTAAAAAAAGTAACTATTTATGATTTATTTAAAATAACTTATAAGTAATTTAAAAAAAATTAATTTGACCAAATATAATATCCGTATTATCTCTCTTTTATTTTGTTCTTTTTTTTATTAATAATATTTTTTAATAATTTTATATTTATTTTAATTTATAAATCATTATAAACCCAACAGGTTCGTAACTTAAATTAGATTGATATTAAACGTTTTTAAGTCAAAACATAAAATGCGTCATTGAAGATAAGAACGTTTTTAAGTCAAAACTTAATTAGTATAAACTAACTTATATTTTAACTTACAAGTTATCTAGTCTAGAACAGGCGTCATTGAAGATAAGAACGTGAGCTCTGTAATTGAAAATAAGAAATCTGCCAAAAGGGTGAAAACCCCCGAGTGGCAATTACTCCACTCACAAGCACAATCAAAATGAATCAAATGCGTCCAACATCTGCAAATTCAAACCCTCTCACTCCTATTGGCTTCTTAGAAAGAGCTGCCAGAGTCTATGGCGATTGCCCATCTATTATCTACGACAATACAACCTTCACATGGTCGGAGACTCACCGCCGGTGCCTCCAAATCGCTTCTTCTATTAAATCACTCGGCATCGGGAGAGGCGACGTCGTATCGGTGGTGGCTCCTAACATTCCGGCGATATATGAGCTTCACTTCGCCGTACCCATGGCTGGTTCCGTTCTCAATAACATCAATATCCGCCTTGATGCCCGCACGATCTCCGTCCTCCTCCGTCACTGTGAATCGAAGCTCGTGTTCGTTGATTATCAGTGGAGCTCTGTTATTCTCGAAGCCATTTCTCTCTTTCCACCGAATTCCAAATACCCAATTCTAGTCCTCATTACAGATGATGAATCCCAATCAATCAGTGCTGATTTCCAGTTCAGTTACGAGGGCCTGGTGATAAAGGGTGACCCGTTGTTTAATTGGGTACGGCCGGAGAGCGATTGGGACCCGATTGCTCTTAATTACACGTCCGGCACAACTTCATCCCCGAAAGGGGTGGTTCATAGCCACCGTGGAGTATTCATCATGGCCGTTGATGCTCTGCTCGAATGGTCCGTTCCAAAACAGCCGGTTTATTTATGGACTCTGCCCATGTTCCACGCCAACGGCTGGTGCTACACTTGGGGCATGGCCGCCGTTGGTGGCACTAATATATGCCTGAGGAAATTTGATTCTGCTGTGATCTACAGCGCCATAACTAAACACGGTGTGACCCATATGTGCGGGGCTCCTGTTGTACTCAACATGCTGTCAAATAATCTAAATTCTGAGCCTCTGCGAAACCCGGTTCTTATCCTGACCGCCGGAGCTCCGCCGCCAGCAGCGGTGTTGTTTAGGACTGAGCAACTGGGTTTTGTGGTTAGCCACGGTTATGGATTGACAGAGACGGCTGGATTGGTGGTGATATGTGCGTGGAAGCGGGAATGGAATAGGTTGCCGGCGACGGAGAGAGCTAGATTGAAGGCGAGACAGGGGGTCAGGACAATTGGGATGACGGAGGTGGATGTGGTGGATCCCGAGTCAGGACTCAGTGTGAAGCGAGACGGGCTAACTCTGGGCGAAGTTGTGCTGAGAGGAGGAAGCATAATGTTGGGTTATCTCAAAGACCCAGAAGGAACTTCCAAATGTATGAAAGAGAATTGGTTTTATACTGGGGATGTTGGTGTGATGCACCGAGATGGGTATTTGGAGATTAAAGACCGATCCAAGGATGTTATCATTAGCGGCGGAGAGAACCTGAGTAGTGTGGAGATTGAATCGGTGTTGTACTTGCACCCGGCGGTGAATGAGGCGGCGGTGGTGGCGCGGCCGGACGAGTTTTGGGGGGAGACGCCGTGTGCCTTTGTGAGTTTGAGGAGTAGTAGTACAAAGCCCACCGAGAAAGAGATAATAGAGTTTTGTAGAGGAAAGTTGCCTAAATATATGGTGCCGAAAACTGTTGTGTTTAAAGATGAGCTGCCGAAGACATCAACGGGAAAAGTTCAGAAGTTTTTGCTCAGAGAAATGGCCAATACTTTGGGTTCGCCAAGTGCGAAAGGAACGGCGAGCAAACTGTAGTGTGAGTCAACTTGGTCGGGTTGAGTTGATATTCAGTTTAGATTGTATTTTAGTAAGAATAAGTCTCGGCAAACAGGATTACTGGACAGGTTTCAATTTTTGTATAACCGTGTATTTGTATATGTATCCAAATTACACCTAAAACATTATATTTTGCAAAAATTTCTGTTGAAATAAATACTATACATTTTTTGAGAGTCACTAGCAAAAACAAAAAAAAAACAAAAAACAATTGAAACCTGTCTGTCCAGCAATCCTGTCTGCGTACCATTGCTCTTTTAGTAAACATGATTCTTGTACATGTTAGCAAATCTCAACAAGTGTCAGCCACAGTTAACTGAGAGGGGCCTAATTGAGTTGAGTTTTATAACTTCAAGGCCACTTTTGGAAAAAAAAAATAGGTTCATGGACTAACTGGGACTTGGGCCCAAACCTCAGGGGATGCACCTTTGCTTGTTTTAATTATCATACTATTGCGAATTCGAACCACTGTTTTTATATGTATGTGTGTGTGTGTGTCTTTATATGGATATATGTAATATAATCTCATCTGGTTGTTACACGTCTTCAGTTCTTTCATTATTTTCTTCTGATTTGTGTTTGACGGTTGTTTATTCTGGTTACATTTGATATGCCTTGCCTCTTAGTGTTTGTTTAATTAACTGTTGCAAATTTTGTACTATTTTTCTGTTTTTTTTTTAAATTCTCTGATTTTGATTTGTTTAATCTATATGTTGTATTGGTTTCTCCTCAAGTCTTGGCTGAAGGCTGTATAACATCTAATTAGATTAGCACACTGTCTGATTATCAGATTACACTAAGTATGAATATAAATGAATTTTGCTACTTCATCTATCTGAGTTTTAGTTTTTGTAATTGATATGCTGATTCGAGTATTGTGAAATAGATATATTTAGTTTTATGTTGGGATGTATTTGATTTTTTTCTGATGAGTTGACACACTTGACACACTATTTTGGTACTCAATCTATTGTTCGAGTATGACTTTTTCAATCTGAATTAAGAAGTAGTCAAGATGGTAAATGAACTTGTTTTGGTTAGTTTATGAACATTCTGCAGATCTTTTAATCTTGTTCTTTTGGTTGGCTAAATCAATGTAATGTTCTGATGACAAAAATTAACTTGTATCATGCAGGTGAAGTTTACATCTGATGAGTTCCGCAGGATTATGGACTACAAACATAACATTAGTAATTTGTCTGTTATTACCCATGTTGATCATGGTATGGAAGCAGCTGGCTCATTCTTTTCTATATTTATATTTCTTAGCAAGCTTAAAAGTATAGCTCTGACGGTCACCTGATAACTATGACATGGCTGTACCTTTTTACCTTTTCTGTGGAATATATCAAAAAAGATGTTCACATTTTAATTTTATGTTGCAGAAAGCTTTTGTAAGCTTCTACTTGTTTTGGTGGCATTTCGGCACCAAAACCGAGGCAAATAGTTTATAATAACTATTTAAAAAAAATTGGTAAATAAATCTGCAATTAATGTATATCTATTGTGGGAAACGCCCTGTGCATGTGCCCAGAGATCCCTCTTATGTACATTTGATGTGGGTTTGAGTTCATATGAAAAAACTATTGTCTACCCTTGTATATTGTTTGATGCTCTTTGTTATTACATGATCTTTGATAATCTTAATACTGCTTGTACTGATTTCATTTCTTACTAACAACAGGGAAGTCCACCCTTACCGATTCTCTTGTGGCTGCTGCTGGTATCATTGCCCAAGAAGTTGCTGGTGATGTCCCTCATACCCGTGCAGATGAAGCTGAACGTGGTATTACCATCAAGTCCACTAGCATTTCTCTTTATTATGAGATGTCAGATGAGCCTCTGAAAAGCTACAAAGGAGAGAGAAAAGGAAATGAGTACCTCATCAATCTTATAGATTCTCCCGGGCACGTTGACTTTTTGTCAGAGGTTACAGCAGCTTTGCGCATCACTGATGGCACACTTGTTGTGGTTGATTGCATTGAAGGTGTGTGTGTTCAAACAGAAACTGTCCTCAGACAAGCCCTTGGTGAAAGGATTCGTCCTGTCTTGACTGTGAACGAGATGGACAGGTGTTTCCTTGAGCTCCAGGTTGACGGTGAGGAGGCTTACCTGACATTTCAAAGAGTTATTGACAATGCTAATGTTGTCATGGCCACCTACGAGGATCCCCTCCTCAGTGATGTTCGGGTTTACCCCTAGGAAGGTACTGTTGCTTTCTCAGCTGGGTTGCACGGTTGGGCTTTTACTCTAACCAACTTTGCAAAAATGTGCTTCCAATTTTGGTGTTGACGAGTCTAAGATGATGGAAAGGCTCTGGGGTGAAAATTCTTCGATCCTGCTACCAAGAAGTGGACTAGCAAGAATACTGGCAGTTCTACATGCGTGGCTTTGTTCAATTTTGTTACGAACCCATCAAGCAGACCATCAACACTTCCATGAATGATCAGAAAGATAAGCTGTGGCCTATGTTAAAGAAACTTGGTGTTACCATGAAGTCTGTTAAGAAGGATTTGATGGGAAAGGCCTTGATGAAACTTGTCATGCAGACCTGGCTTCCTGCAATTAATGTATATCTCACCTGTTGTGCGTGTAGCTGTACAGTGCAAGTGTAACGTCCACAAATTTTAAAACTTCTTATTAATTAAATATGTGATTTAATTTTTATAAGTTAGTTTTGTGAGTTTATTTAAACCTTAAGTGGTTATGTGAATTTACGAAATGATTAAAGGGAGTCGCTGATAGTTGATTTAAATTAGTGGACTAACTCTAAGTTTTTAATATTAAAGACTTGATAAGAGTATTAATTAAATATTCAATCTATTTGAACATAGTAACAAGAGTTGAACATATTGGTTAATTGTAATTATGAGTAATTAATTGATAATGTGTTAATTAATAATTATTATGAATAAATAATAATTAATGAGTATAATGTGATTATATATTTTCTTGATTAATTTGTGCAAATATACAATAGAGTAAACCTTTATTATATGGTAGTTAACTATATATTTTATATAGTACAAGGTGGCACATTAATATATCTATATATTATATATATAGATTATACAGTAAGAGTTATTTGCATTCATGTGAGTATATAAATAATTCCCAACTTTTCATTGTGTAGTAGCATTTACACATTTATATTATATTTTGGGAATTTTAGTATCCAAACCAAGCCTTAAATAACTAGTTGTTGAGCTTGTCCCAAATTGAGAGCCCAATATCAATACATGAACAGTAATCTATCACCTATATACGTAACTTACAAGTCTGTGATCATTAGCTATGGTGATGGTTGGTGGTGGGTTGTTAACCCACCCCTTATTAACCAATGTTTCCTGCTAATACACCATGAATTCAACCTCAGTGCAATGTGATTGCCCAGTCCAAGTTTCTTCTATAAATGACAGACATAATCTTCAATTCACGTTGCTTTGTTTTAGTTCTTGAAAACTCTGATAATTTGAGAGTAAGTGAGTTGTGGTCCAAAGAAAGAGGTTAGCAATCACAGAGGGAAGAAACTAAGTTCATTTAGCTTCAAAGAGGTATAAAATCTAATTTATGTTCTCGAATTGGGTTTTTGGCAAATTCTTACAATTCTCAAGAATTCTCTATTAATTGTTATAAAATAGCATGTTAATGTGTTATATGGGTTTGTTTGCATGTCTAAGAACTGTATTATGGGTTTAAACTGAGGCTTGATGTTGATTATGTTGGAACTCTGCCGAAGAAGAGTTCTTATTTTTCATTCTGGTCGAAGTGGTGCGGTAGCATACTTTATATACTATATGACTACTGCCACAGTGCCACCATCGTATATAATTTTGTGATCTTGTTCCATTCTGAGCATGCTATTTTGGTTATTAGATACTTATGAACAACCTTAACATGTGAACTGAGATCATTATGTACATAGTAAGCCATGTTAGTTGATTTTAATTTGATTATTCAAAGAGGACAAAGAGTTGGAAAATAGTTTTGATAAACTCTTTTTGCAAAACAAGTTATAACCTTGGATGCAAGTGTATTACGTTCTGATATGTCTTGACATGGTTCAATATGTTAGTTATATGGTTGAAGATATTATAAGTTATTCAAGCATGGTTAAGGGAGGAATTTCAAGAAAAAGGACTATATTGGCTATGTATAATTGAACTATGTATACACTAAGTTTTGAACTTAAAAGAGATGTTCATGTGTTCTATTATGTGATTATGAAAGCATGAATTAGACTGTATAGATGTATCTTTCATGTTTGAATGAATTTTACTAATGGAGACTTAAAGTTTTGGAAACGAACTTGATAAGCTATAAGTTGAGAACTTGTAAGTATGCTCTTGATATCTAGCATATGAATGTATAGTTGAGGCTAAGGGACCATGCAGCATATGTATAATGACTAGGCATGATCGACCTTCTTAGCTTAACATGTGAAGTCTTGATTAAGTGAAAACGAATAATGCCCTTTGATATGTTTGATGAAAGGTTAAAGTTAGTTATTCATATAATAACATGTGTGTTGTGCATGATTGTTCGTTTATGTGCAAGTCGTGTGATGCGGGTTTCTCGCTTTGTTCTAGACGCCTTGGTGTCTTGGTTTGCATCGTTAGCCGCGTACGTGCCGCTTACTCCTTAGTACAAACTAAGTGCTGCTGCCATGCGTTTATCGAGATCTCGAGTTCTGTTATTAAATTGAGAATTGATGCATGCTTATATGATTACTCTAATCTGTAATACTTGTCCAATATAGTATTCATATGATAATAAGCATATTATTGAAAGAATCCTATGATGAATTAGTAAATGGTGATTTCAACTATGACATAGTATGTTAGAAACTAATCGAGTAATGTAATGATACATGTATAGAAGCATGCTATGTGATGATTTGATTCTTGTAAGTGTAGACTCATATTAGTTTACACATACTAATTGGAAAGACCGACTTGTTAATGTTAGGTCGTTTCAACGCAAGTTAACTAAAGCTAGAATTATATTGTAGCTGAGCAAACAGGCAAGTTCCCTAAACTTACTCTAATTATTATTGAGTAAGTTCCTTGAACCCTAGTTTTATTGTGTTGCAAGTTTCCATAACCTTACTCAAATTTATATTGAGAAAGTATCCGAACACTATTTTATTGTGTTGCAATGTTTCCTAGCTTACACAACTTTGTTTGTTGTGAAAGTTTCTTATCCTTCTCATATTGTATTGAGAAGGTTAATGCTGAAATTGAAAGTTATTCATGTAAGCTTGAATCTTATTTCCAAGCATGCTATTAAGTGGTTTAATTACTTTACAATTATTCCACATCGATATTATTGATATTCGCACTTAGTGCATTTGAGATCGTACAGTCTTAGACTTGTACATCATTTAAAGTTCAAAAATTCTTGAACTGTGTTAGATAGAGTCTGAACCTTTTTTCGGTCAAACAAGCGAATGAAGTTTTATAAAAGTTATCCAAACCAATTAATGGTACGGATTCTTAGACTGAAAGAACACCCCTTCTATGATAGGGGAGTACCCCAGGTATCTAATATAAGATACACAGAGCAGATTTAAATGTTATGCATATACATAGAGTACGTGAGGCTGATCCCCTCAAGTACTGATTCCATTGGAGTGTTATAGTTCAAAGTCTACTTGACTAGCAGTTATTCTAAAAGCAATCATTATCTTTGCTTATGATATTCATATTGTTGAATCATTCAAATATTCATATTGTTGAATCCATTGCCAGATATTTTTCCATTCATCATGATATATTATGACGCCCCCAAAATAGGTACACATCACCCATCTTGAGTCGCGAAATACATGGTACAAAATTCAAATACAACTTAATTATACAACAGTCGTGTAAAATACGACAAAACATAATCTAAGAGTTTTAATAAGAATATTGTCATCTAGACAATATCCACACTCAATGGAGTTCTCATTACATTTATTGTCACACTATTTAACTGAATAGTGATGACTACTAATGCTATCATCCGGACCGGCCACTCCGCTCTCGGACTAGTCTCTGCTACGTTCTCATTTCAAAGAGAATAAAGAAAGAAAGGGTGAGCTCAACTAGCCCAAGAAGAAATATTATGACTAAGATAATGCGGAATAAATTATCATTAGTCTTCAACAATGTTAAACTGATAAAATACAATAGACATCAAGTTTAACTGCAACAAAATAAGCAATCCATTAGAAGAGTCAAGTAGAGCATGATATCTACTATCTTCTATGATTTAAAATGTTTTCATCAATTTTTATCGCTAAGACTCAGCTTAATAAATAAACCACATCATTGAGTCATCCCTACACTACGGGCCAAGGATATTCATTAAATCATCAATGGTTATGACTATACCGAATAATCTCTGGTCATAATCATACCAAAAATTGTCCATCAATGCACTATAGACTACTGAGGACTTTTACCACACCATTTATAACATTACAGGCCATGATTATACCGAATAATCCCTGGTCATAATCATACCAAGTCCATCTATGCACGTATGTCAAAGATGACTTTCATCACAATATAAGCATGAGGATGGTGACAATGACATAATAATTCAATAAAACAAGTTCAAGAATAAATTTTAAAGATTTATAAGTTAATTTATCTTGAAATCAATTACGTCCAAATTGTCAACATGATACTGCTTTGTGGAGTAAAGTTCAAGAATGCTCAGAAGAATATTTTCATGAAAAGATACTGGATGAAGTGCAAATATACATGATATTCTACTAATTTCATGGAGTATAGAAGCCAAAACTTTAACCAAATGAGTATCATAGAATATATGAAACTGCAAATGGATTTTCACCTGCCATGCTTAATCCACGTAGACAGATCATTTTCACAATTTAATAAGGAATGAATACGAAGGATCATTCACCATGCATGTGATAATCCACATAGACAGGTTATTCCAATAGAATAATAAAGAATGAAACCAGTCATGCATAATCCGCATACGCATGACGGATATTCCAACAAAATAATAAGAAATGGAATAATGAAAGAATTCACCATGCATGTGATAGACATGCATGAATGCATTATTCCAACAGAATAATAAAAAATGGAACCAGTCTCTAACAGAATCCGCATGCATGTGATATTCCAACATAATAATAAAGAATGGAATAACAAAGAATTCACCATGCATGCGATAGAATCGCAGCAGATGAGTTATTCCAATGTAATAATAAAGAATGGAACCAGTGTCAAATTTTAATCACACAAACAGGATATTCCAATGTAATAATAAAGAATGGAATAACGGAAGAATTTTACCATGTATGCGGTAGATTTCAGATGTAGTTATTCCAACATAATAATAAAGAATAGAATAATGAAGCTCTCTTCATGAATACGAAATAAATAATACCTTACCTGTAAAGAAATCGGATACTTTGGAGTAGAGATGTAGCGGACTTCTCTTCTTCTTTCTCTCTATAATTTCTTTCTATAATAATTGCTTTCTATAGCTTTAGTGAATTGGTGAGAAAATGAAGGAAGAATGAGCTTCATTTATAGGAAAATATAGTTTCGATAATTTCACGTTTTGGGGCTCGAAATATTACAAATACAATACCTTCAACTTTTCTTTCATTTTTAATTTAGTCCTGCAAGTATTATCAAACTTGCACCACCTCCCCAATAGTAAATAATGTGAATCAATTGTTCAATCATGTGAATCAATAGTTATAATCATGTGAAAATACGAATTACAAAGATAAGACCTCCATCTATACCTCCATTTTAAACTTAGTCAAATACAAGTATTATCAATCTTGCACCAACTCCCCTAATAAAATACAAGAATGTGAATCAATAGTACACACATGTGAACAAATAGTTATAATCATGTGAATTAATAGCAATTAATTGCTCATTTATCCGATTAATTACCCGACTGGTCAGTAAAACTTCCAGACATCAATTAATATCGAAATAAATGTAGATTTCCACTAACACTAATAATTCCAACACAATGAAACTATCAATTTCATCTTTAATCAACACGAACTTATTCATCATTAATATTATAACTCACAATATTTAATAATCAAATTCGCTCCTGGAAAGATGGGGCTTTCCGATAAGGATTTCTCTTTATTGTACGCAATTAGATGACCAAACCTCTTCTCGCGGAACTTCTAGACATTATAAATATTATAATTTAATAATATGAATAACTTTGTCGCCTCAATTATTGATTTAATAATATATCATATTATGCATGATGATCTTTGTGACAATAATCGAATCAATAATATAGAGAGCTATGATGCGTTAATTATTGTAGCAATAATTGAGTATAATCGAGTGACTTCTCACGTAAGATCAATAACAAATACCATGTCTTCTTTACTGCAACCACGCCAGACATTCTTGTATTTTAACTAATGGGTAGTTCAACAGCTTTTAACAGAATATTTATTCAAGTTATTTTTATAAAAAGATAATTACGTCGCTTTTCTTTCTGAAAATACTTAGTAGTGGGGTCCACTAATGATTGTGCTTCGTCGTCTAATATTCCTGTTAAAACGAATATTCCCCGACCAATCGAATATTATATAACCACTTGCTTACTTTGCAAAATTTGTAAATATTATCCACAACTATAACATTATATCAAATCCACACCATAATATTCAAAAATATATTTTGTGAAAATTATTCTTTATTCATAAAAGTTAGGGTCTTACATATATCCTTATTGTTGTGTTTAAACATGTTGAGCAAACTTGTTGCTCATCTTTTTTATATCATGAATTATATTGCAGCTAAGCCCGAGACCTCAGGAAAGGATAAGGGTTAAGGGAAGATGTAGGATAATTACGAGAAACAGAATTTATCTTATGCTTAGTTTAAATTACGATTATGTAATGTGAACTCTAATATTTATTTTAGGGTATAATTGTAAGATGATATTAAGGTTATCATATCTTGGGACTAGTAACACCTTTTGAATGAACGACGTACGTTTATTATATTTCGCATTTTAGTTATTGTATGTTGTTTAGAGGTGGATGTTAGTATTTTATCGTGATGACCGGACCGGGGTGTCACAGTAAGGTTGCTCTGACCTTCCCAAGCTTGTGGAAGGACTCAAACGTTTGGCCAAGTCCGATCCTATGGTTGTCTGCACCATTGAGGAGTCTGGGGAGCATATTATTGCTGGTGCTGTAGAACTTCATCTGGAGATCTGTCTGAAGGATTTGCAGGATGATTTCGTGGGCGGTGCCGAAATTATTCAATCCGATCCAGTGGTTTCCTTCCGTGAGACAGTTCTAGAGAAATCTTCCAGAACTGTGATGAGCAAGTCTCCCAACAAGCATAACCGTTTGTACATGGAAGCTAGACCGCTGGAGGATGGGCTTTCCAAGGCCATTGACGATGGACGCATCGGTCCAAGGGATGATCCAAAGGATCGTTCCAAAATTCTATCAGAGGAGTTTAGCAGAGGAGAACATGAGAGGCATCTGTTTTGAGGTGTGTGATGTCGTTCTTCACTCTAATGCTAATCATAGAGGCGGTGGTCAGGTGTGTGATGTCGTTCTTCACGCTGATGGTTCTTTACTTTATTTTATGGTTCTTCTGTTGGCCTACATGACTATAGTTACTTATAAGATACTGAAACTGATATTTTCATATAAAAATTTAATATTTTTACATTATTTCTTCACATGAATAATAAGTGGGTTCACCAGATTCGTGTAATTAAAGATGCTTATAAGTTGTTAAATAAAAAGTAAAAAGTATTTAGCAACTTAATTTTAAAATTACTAATAATTACTTTTTACTAATCTATTCTTATCTATTTTAGTAATTTCATATATTACCTATTTTTACTAATCTGAATCTTCTTTTTTAGTAATTTATAATTGAAATAAGCGATTATTAATTTCTTTTATACTACTAAATATCTTTTTTTTTTACTTTTTACTAGTTCAATGCTAAAGTTAGAACAAACCCAATGGTAATGTCAAAATGGCTATAACCATTGCTATATTTTGGCACCAAAA
Organism: Panax ginseng; assembly: GCA_020205605.1. Lineage (NCBI taxonomy): Eukaryota > Viridiplantae > Streptophyta > Magnoliopsida > Apiales > Araliaceae > Panax > Panax ginseng. The sequence goes on from CM035137.1 coordinate 36,070,121, forward strand.
AGTGATTTTTGGTGCTAAAATATAACCCAGTCTCCAGTGGTCGGTTCTATTTTAGCACCAAATTGTTTCAAATTTAACTAACTTTCCTTTCATCTCATTGTTAATTACTTTTTCAACTCCAATTCAACTATCTACGTTATTTTCAACCCCATTGTGATCTAATTTTTTAACTCCCCATTCCCAACATTCTCAACCCCCATTCTACTTAAAATGAGTCCATCAATTTTCTGAAGATAAGATTTAGTACATTGTATTTCAACATTCATTTCAAACATTTCAACACTTTCCGGCGGGTTTTATGTTTTTCGGCCACTTTCCGTTCAGTTTTAAGTATGTTCGATTCTTGATTTTATGTTAATTTCAGTTGATTTTATAGTCATCCTTGGTTCTATATTTAGAATCAAGTATAGCATTTTGCTATTTTAGAACTAATTATAAAATTGAGTTGGATTTGTGTTTTTGCCATTTAGTGCTATAATTTGACTATAGAACCAATTATAGCACCCCCATTGGATTTGCTCTTACTAATCACATTTTCATGCAATCCTAAATATATTTTGAAATTTGTTTGTAAAAATTTAGAATCTTGTTTAGTTATCATATATACTCTACTTTAAAAAATAAAATTTACAAATTTAACAGGAATAAAAATAATTTATTCTATTTAAATAGAACAGTCGGGCATATTTATTTTATTCTATAGAAATTAGTTATTCTATTCTCTTTAATTCATACAATCTAAATGTAGCATAAGTAGATTTGACATATTTTTTTTGCTTATACAAGCACTTGAACTTATGAATCTTGTAAGTTATTACAAACAGAGTTTAAAAAGGTCAAATTTTTATTTCAAAAAGTTAAATCAAGGAGACAAAAAAGAATTTTTATTTAAAAAGTTAGATGAGTTGATACGTTCTTTTCAAATAATATCAAACGTTTGGTCCTAAATTTTTATAAAAATTAATTTTAAATTTCGTCCTAGTAAAAACCTGTTTATTTAAATACACAACTAATTTTTATTATTTACTAAGTAATAATTTTTTATTTATAGGAGAATATAAACCGAATAAAATTATTACTATTGCAAAAATATTCTAAATTAGAATCTAAATATCATAAATACTTACCCATTTAGAGGCGGGTCGGCCCGTTTAAGTATGCATAACATAACATATTAGAAGAATTTAGAAATTAAAAAGTGGCTCCAAATTTCCCAATTTTTTTCCTAAACCTCTCGAGCCTCCCGCAAAACTGAAAGAAAGAGAGGGAGAGAGAATTATTTATGGATCGAAAAGATAATCAATCTCCTCAAGGTTTGATCCTACCTTCTTATTACATAGCTCCAAATTCAAATTGGGGAAAGATAATGATCATATAAACGTAATTGCAGGTGAGACGGCTCGGTTACTGGTGGAATTTATGGAGGTTGCCATTACTTCGATTGTGTTTCTCAAAGGAGTATATCCTCCGGGTCCGCTTTTTCTTCTTAATTTGATCCTCATTTTTCTGTATATTATATTGAATTCTAGTTAGTGTCTTTCTATTTATTTGTTTATACTCCCTTATCCACCCTTACAAAAGAGTCCCATTTGATTTTTTTTTTTCCTGGTAATCTAAAATTCAAATTGTGACTCAAATACTTTTGATTTTTATTAATGCCATATTGTAAAATTTTGAATTTTAAGATTTGGTAAATTAACTAGGATATGAAGTACTCTTGTCTTGGAATAGAGGGAGTATAATTTTTAAAAAAGTATAATTAGAGAAGGAAATGAAGAATAGCAATAGCTTTCTGAATACACCCCATTAACGGAGAAGTAGGACCTACCTTGTTGGAGTTTGTATACTAAACCAATTTTAAACTTTTTTATCCTATATCCTCGTATTTGGTCAATTTTTTATTTTATTTTTTTAATATATTGGCTTGTAAATTGAAACTTCTTCTGTTTTTTCTTCTTAATTTGAAAACGGTATATAGGTGCATTTGAAAGGAAGAGGTATATGAATTTAGTGGTTCATAAAGCTCGACATCCTGAGCTTAGAGAATACATCCATGATGCTCTTACTGGACTCCTTCCTTATGTACAAAAGGTTTCTATTAAGTTAATTTGTTTTCTTTATTGAAACTTATCAAGTTGTATTGTATAAACTATGGTTTAGCAATTTCTTATTGATTTTAAATTGTCAAATATAATATTCTTATGGGGGGACATAACATTTGAATTGTATTTATTTGGTATCACTCACATCAGTTCCTGATCGCAATGTCCTAAGTTGCATTAGCATGTTATGTTATATATATATATATATATATATATATATATATATATATATATATATATATATATATATATCAATTTTCTTTGACTACCTCTTATTTCTATATCCAAACTACATTCGATTAAATGTTTGTCAATTCATCGAGAATCTATACTGGTGATTATATGGATGTGTGTGACTGTTAGTATACTAATTGTTGGCAGGAAACACTGTCAGAGTAGTTAATGGTTTTTGATAATCTTTTACACGTAACTTGTGAATATTTCATCTTCTTTGGCAATGTGCTTCTCCAGAGGAAAAGAAAGCAAAAGAGATTACCTTGATTCTCCTTCCCAAGCTCAACACGATATTTTTGCTTAAAATGAAACAATTCAGTAGGAAAATCTTGAATTGGCTTCGGTGACTGGTTTTAGCTGAAGCCAATTCCCCGATAACAAGAAATAGAAATGAGTCGTTCGATGGCCTGTCATTCGATTATCTTGATCGGAAAGTGAGGGATGGTAATGAGAGCTGGTGTGGGGCCCCCATAATATGTATGTGCAATAAATCAATCAAGAGACTTAGCAGAATGGACTATAGACATATGGTGATGCTAGAAACTCATTATAGCCTTTAGGGAGTAATGTATTTACAATCAACGAGTCAGTAATCCATCCAATGACTCGTAAAAAATGGGCTTTGACTAATTACAGTTATGGGAACAGTTTTAATTCTTCCTATTATAGTTCCTAGAAAGATGACTCTTAGTTTGATTTTACGCCTCCATCTCTTTCAAATGAACAATGTTTTTCTAAGGTAGAATTAAGATTTGCCCCTTCTTTCCATCTGTATTCTGCTTATTTAGGCAGTAGATTTGGCCTTTCTTCCATCCCTTTTTCCTTCCTATCCTTCACTAATCCATTTACTAAATGTACCATTAGTGAACACGCTTGTTGATGTTCTCTATAAAATCCCTTTTTCCTTCCTATCCTTCTTCTACTAATCCATATACTAAATGTACCATTAGTGAACACGCTCGTTGAGGTTCTCTATAAAATCCCTGCTTTGGAGAAAAGAGTGCAAACTCATGGCATGCTAAACATTACTATGCATGAGTAAATTACCTGCGAGTTTTAGTGAAACTAACATGTTCCTTCTGTTGGCAAGGGATTGGTGGAGAGGGTTGCAGTTATTTTTTTCAACAATGAGAACATCCCAGTGGAGAGATTTATTTTCAAGCTTAATGTGAACCAATCTTATGGCTCAAAGGTGGAAGATACCAACCTGGAGTTCACTCTTAGGTCATTTTTGATCAAGCTTTCAGTGGCAGAACCTCTTACTAAAGTTCTACCCAGGGGTAAGTGCTAAACATCCCCGGTTTGGTACATAATAACTTCGTGAATGTTTGTTTTCATAGCCTGTATATCTGTAGTTTTTTTTTTTAATGCCAATTTATGTTCATAAGATATGACGTGCTTTGTGTAGTTAAAAAGGTTAATATAATGTTTTGGGCAACGAGTACTTTTCTTAAACTGTTACTATGTAATGCCATTTTCAAAAGTTATATACATGTTTTCTGGTTGTGGAATTGAGCGTTTTACTGTCTTTTGTTTAACAGACTGCAGGTGGGAGATAACGTCATACTTTCGCTCTCTTCCACAGGCTAGTACGAGCAATGCTGCAGAGCTATGGATCCCGACAGATATACCACAGTGGCAGCAGCCTCCACTAATAACACCTATTAAGTCAATGAGTAGTGATCCTCTCTGCGTGCAGCTATATTTGGAACATCCAAGTCTATCAGAACAGAAGCCTTAAAAGTTTATATTTATAGAGCACACGGTGTTTTTATGCAAGTAAAGCAGGTAATAATCGACCTTTTCTCTATTCACATTTCATGTTCATACACAATTAATCAAGCCTTAAGCTCACTTTTTAACCACCTTTTGATAAATTCTAGTTTTGGTGGAGGCCGTGGAGCATATAAGATTAAAATAGTGAAACAACAATGGGTTGGTATCAACTCTTCACAAATTGTAACTTGTTCTATCATCATAGTTTAAACATTGTTGTCAAATTTATATTTCACAAGTTTTTGAAATCAAGTTGGAAAATGATGGTGTTTCTTTTGCTGCCGGAAAATACAATTTTAAGGAAAGGTTTGAACTTTTACTTCCCGGGGCGCTAGGAAGGTCTATCACTACATCCAGACTACAAAAGCTTGATAACAAAAGATGTCCATTTCTGAATTCTGAGTTTTGGCTGAAGGGTTGTTGTCTCAGAATTTATTACGATTACTACAGATAAGGTGAAAGCACTTCAGGCATGGCTACTAGGATATGACAACAATGTGGATTTCCTGGAACGCGACATGATGTAGAAAAATGCTACAAGAAGGCTAGAAGTTTGGTTCGAGAACTATTTGCATACACTTTTTCATTTGTTAGGAAAAATTCAGAGATGCAGTTTCTTTATGCGATAGCTGTGGAGTTGAAAAAACCAACCAACAAATGTAATTATAAGAGAGTGCTTTAGGTTTTAGCTTTTCTTTCATTTTGTGGATGGATGATAAAATATAATACCAATTTTTCCCAATCTTATAAAATATTTAATATTTTTTACATATTATAACGAAAATATTTATTTTCTTGAGTTATATTAAACACCAAAATTTGTTTGATCAAATTTTGAATGGTTGACAATTTTTTAAAGTTTTTTTATTAACGTGAAAATTCTTTAAAGTTTGCAGAATTGATCATATTACCATTGGAAAAATTGGATAGTTAGTAACAAAAAATACAATGACAAATAACGAAATTGAGGTGAAATATAATGGAGGGAGCCAACTCCTCACCCAGTTATGAAATTAGAGATAAATCTCATTTAATATATATATATATATATATAGCAAATTTTGAATATATTTATATTTTAGATTAATTTATGTAATATTCTTAATTTGTTATTATTTTTATTATTATTTCTATCATCGCATCAATATTACTAAATTCTTAGTTAAATACATTGGGAACATAAATTTATCTTTCAACGTCGTCATTTTATAAATATTTATTTAATTTTAAATTTGGAACAAATGGAAAGGGATTAATAAAAAGATTAATCAAAAAAAGTATGTTAAAAAAATTTTTATGAAAATATCAATGCATTTTATGGAAATTTTAATATTTATACAAAGGTAATAAAAAAATTTAATAATATTTTTTTTTTTTTGGGAGTTTGGGGAATAAAACATTTTTTCCCTTTTAGATGAAGGTTGTGTTAATGGCTTTGCCTAGTTAACTCGTAGATAGATAATAGTAGTATATATGTAAAAATAAATATATTAAAAAAAAGGAAAAAGAAGAAGAAAAAAATGTCCAAATGACTCGCATTTTCTAATTTTATTATTTTCAAAAAATCAATGGCAATGGTAATTACTCCATAATAGCTTAAACTTGGGATTTACTGGACGGAGACGATATTGTTAGACTGGCAGTACGATCCCGGTAAAACCAATAAAGTGGTAAAAATACCGTGCCAGAGTTGCACTCCAACTGTTCGACGTTTGGTCCCTGAGAGTCTGTACTTGTAAATGCCGAAAAGTTCGATGATCTTGCGATCAAATCAGTATTGTAGAGAAATCTTTGATCTGTTTGGTCAAACACCTTTTGGGAAACCAAGTTATATGTGGGTTCAAATCATGCACAAAACCAGTGCAGGAAGAAGACCCAAGCAGAAAATCTACCATAGAGTCCATGAATTGGACAGAGTCATGGACCTCCAAAAGAAACCTTCGGTAATTCTAAAGCTAAATTCCATTATCCAGTCACAGAAAAACAAGGCTCTTCTTCTCAGGGACCTTGAAAAAGAAGTTGGGTTTGTTCAGAAATGGAATTGCATGGCTGTAATTGAGAAGTACCCTTCAATCTTCTATGTCAGTGGTGGTAATAGGACACCACCTATGGTTACTCTTGCACACAAAGCAGAAAAGATTGCAGCTGAAGAGGTTGATGCCAAAGGGCTAATGGAACCCATTTTAGTTAAGAATTTGAGGAAGTTGTTAATGTTGTCGATGGATTGCCGGGTTCCTTTAGAAACCATTGAACTCATTGAGTCTGAATTGGGTTTGCCTAGTGATTTCAAGAAGTCATTGATTCCAAAGTACCCAGAGTTTTTTTCTGTGAAAGATTTATATGGGCAAACTTATCTTCAGCTAGAAAATTGGGATTCTTCACTTGCAACCACTGCCCGGGAGAGATTAGCTCAGGAAAGAATCTTGAGCTCTGGTGGTTTTCCAAAGAAAGCTAGGATCTCAAAAGATGGTAACCTTCCGGGTCCTTTTGCTTTTCATTTGAAGTTTCCTGCTGGTTTTAGACCAAACATGAGTTACCTTGAAGAAGTTCAGCGGTGGCAGAAAATGGAATTTCCTTCTCCATACTTGAACGCTAGGAGATTTGAAGTTGCTGATCCTAAAGCTCGAAAGCGGACAGTGGCAGTGCTCCATGAGCTCCTCAGTTTGACTATGGAAAAGAGGTTAACATCTGCTCAATTGGATGCATTTCATTCAGAGTATCGATTTCCAGCTAGATTATTGCTTTGTTTAATTAAGCATCATGGTATCTTTTACATAACTAATAAAGGTGCAAAGAGTACTGTAATCCTTAAAGAAGCTTATGATGGATCAAATTTAATTGATAAATGTCCAATTTTGGCATTCAGGGATAGATTTGTAGCACTCACTGGCAGGAGAGATTCATGTACTGAGATAACTTCATCACAAGTTTTTTTATGAAAGTGTTGCTTCATGATACTATAAAGTGATTCCGCTGATGCTTTCTAGATAGTAGTTCTTGTTGAACTTGAGAAAGGTTTAAGTTTTTGTGGGATTAAGATATTCACATGCAGTGGTATTCTTACACAGTAGAAATTTGATATCTAGCTGCCAATTTTGTGCAATACTTGCCCTAGGTATATTTCAATTGTAAGTTATAGCTTTAGCTTGACAATTTGCCTGTTCCTGCCATTTCAACATGCAACAGGTGACACATTGCATTACTCTTCAACTGACTAGCCTATAAATCAATGTTACCTGAAACACAGTTCGTTTTGGTTCGTGGAGTACGTTAGGGGTATCCTTATATGAGTGCTCATAATTAGGAATTCCCTTATATTTTTAGTTAATTTAACAAGTTGATTGTTCTGTAAATAATTTATTACAAATGTTTGGACATCCAATACTAAGCTAGAATATAGATATTTGTGCAATTATAAGTAAAATAACAATGAAATTCTTTGATACGCTAAATTTAGAGTATTGGCACATAAAGTGGTATTCTGCATTCCCATGACAAAATCAAAAGCCTAAATTTGTGAGTGAAGGATTTTCAGTCACAACCATTTGATGATTCTTTTGACCTTCTAACTTATGGAGGTCCGTCAATCATGCTTAACCAGTTCCTTCTAAATAATGCTAATTGAAACACTAGAACTCGAACCGCCTTTTCAAATGCCATTGTATTTTGGAATGGATGTGATTCAGACCATGTACGTGGATCAATTTGAAGCTGCAGTGGAAAAGGGGTCCTTCAAGTAGATTAAACTTCAAGTGATGATAATTGTGAATCCCAGTTACTACCACTACATCTAATCTTGCGTTTGTTTCTATTCCTTAATCTTTCTTTTTCTTTACAATAAAATGCATTTGATCAGAAACTTCAACACTTATGCTGTGTTGCACTGTATTGTGTATTATGATATACATTTTTATTCTTGTAAGAGTAGAAAATCAGAAAATAGTAAGGGCAGATATCCATTCAACTGGAGATAGATCTTACTAAATTATAACAGCTGTTGCATTACTGTATGTTATTTGTTTTTGTGTTATAACCCTAAAATTTCTAGGAAGTACATAGTACTTGTTTTCGGAACTGATATTCAATTTCATTGAACTATCAGTGAAGTAAGAAAAACTGTGATATGATACAAGTTGAAATTTTTGTATTGTTTCATAAAACTGCAGTATTCTTTCTTTTTACTGTGTTTTTAACTACACAAAACCATTTAGTGCTTGTCCGTCTACCGGCATGCAAAGCTTTTGGGACTTCTAAACTCATTTCAAAAACTGATTCGTCTAATAATAGTTTATTCCGAATGCAGCTTATTTAACTTATAAAAACAAAAACAGCGTTTAGGGCTCAAATGCGATGCACCATTTTTGGTGTGGTGCTTTCAGGCCTCCAACGGACTAAATTTTACTGCTCTAAACGTATCAAACGCTAGTAACCAAACAAACCTTAATGGTTTGATACAAAATTGTCTAGATTACAGACCTAGTGAACAATTATAGTTCTGTATTAACAAAGGTAATCCAGGATCCACCAAATCATATATACCTTTTAGGTTGTCACCATTAATTTAAAGTGAGCATATTATAAGATGCCAACTTGAAGTGATAATGCTTGTTTGTTTTCAATGTACACTTAAAAAGCATCATTATTAAAACAAATGTATATTAGCTAATTAGAGTTGTAAGCGAGACGGGATGGGTCGGACTTTGACTTGTCGAGCTCGAAAGTTAAACAAGCTGAGTCGAGTCGGGCTTTAAACAAGCTTGAGCCCGGCTAGTTTAACTAGTTCGGGACGAGCTCAAGTCGGGCTTAGTTAAGCTGAGCCTGGCCGGCCGCGGACAGTCTGGTCTTTTTATGACTCTAATTAGCCTATTACAATTCCATGTATGCTTTTTTTAATAGTGATTATTGATCAGGACTTGTAACAAATTGTTTTCAATTGGCAGGTAAAGTTACCTATGATTTGTAGGGTGAACTTATGTGGTAATTGAAAATTGTGTGGCAAGTCTTTGAATTCTGCAGAGTATCTATCATGCTTACAAGTATATCTTAAAAAGATCTTATCAGTACCTTGAAAAATTTCTGCAACCACTTCATATTTTGTTTGAAGGACTGAGGAAATATGTTTATGAAAATTGGTGTAATAGCTTTCATAATGTTCGATTTCTACATTCTAGATGTTGTACATATATTTGCAAATATTCTCTAAATCTTCTGATACCTATACTCTATTCCATTAAGTTTCACTAAAACCACTCAATTGCTGAAGGAATTTACCTGCTGGGGCCACAATAAGTTGAAGAAAAGGGTATCCCTCTCAATAAGGTAACTTCTTTTGCTTCATAAAGCCTTTATAAATTGGGCCAGAATATATTTTATAGTGTATCTTTTCCTTTAGCATCATGAAAATTGCCTTCCATTGAAAAGTGGATTGTCTTGTATGTTATTATATATAGCATATAGTCAACTGGATTTTAGATGATAGGATTGGCTTTATCACGAGGACTCATTTAAGGTTGATGATGTCTTAGTCCGATGATTAAAACTGAGACCGTGGAATTAACCATTAGGTCCCAGGTTCAATTCTTATGTTTTCCCCCTTGTTGTGGGACTTTCTTACCCTTTTATTGTGGGAGTTTAATTCCTCTGTATTTGTGAGGCTTCTGTTCTCACGTATTTAATACTCCCTCTGTTCCTTAATATAAGTCGTTTTAGAGAAATATTTTTGTTCCTAAATATAAGTCGTTTGAGAATTTCAAGTAAGCATTAATTGCTTAGTTTCCAATATTACCCCAAGTAATAAATATAATTTTGGTTCTCTCACTATTTTTTGCCCAATAAATAACACTCTTTTTCCAATACAAGGGTAATATAGACAATTGATAGTATATTTAATGTTTTACAATCATTTCCTTAATACCTGTGCACAACTCTAAAACGACCTATATTAAGGAATGGAGGAGGGAGTATTGTTTTTAGAGATTGTTGAGATTGATTATGTCATTCATTGTCCTTGTACTAATATCCCTTTATAGTGGGGGTGTTCAAAAAAATTTGCAAACCCATTTAAGTTGGTAGTTGGCACACTAATTGGGACTTCTCTAGTGATCAATGTTATTAACATTTTGTTAGAGTCTACACATCTGGAAATCATTTATTGTTTTTGCACCAGACGGTTCTACTCATATGCTGTGTGCATATTGAGCAATTCATCCCTTTCTCTTTTTCTTTTTTTGAAAAATAAAAAATTGTGCTGCTACTGGTTATAGTACATATATGATTACTTTCTTTAAACCTGTGACTCAGTAGACACTTGTCTTTAGATAAACATTTTATAGTAATTATAAGTTTGATACATGGTCAGTCACCCACTTATATGGTACTAAAAAGATAGATCTGTATATTAGATATGAATAAGTTGAAATTTTTTTAAAAAAGAAGAAGAAGGAATATATACACATAACTAGTTATTAGTCAGTTATATTAAAATAAATTAAAAAGACAAGGAATATGTATGCATGTGTGTGTTTTTAAGTGATTAAGATTTGATGCATTGGTTGCTCCAAGAAATATGCATCTTGTTCTTGTTGAACATTTCATTAGATGGAATGGGTATATCTACTTAATTAAATATGGTTGTTAAGCCCTATCCCTCATAGGAGACTTCATAGATGAGGAGGGCTCATGCCTAGCCATGGCAATCACTGTCACCTATAAAGATCAGATTTGTGTTAAGCACATTAAATGGTTCTTTAAAAGGTGAAATCAAAATCACAGTTCATGATTGATCCCACTCTCTGGCCCTTATGGCATTAAATCATTTGTGTTTTCTTGTATCATATGGCCCCTTTTGTCCTGACAGCTTCTTGTTTGACATAGCAACCTGGAAATTTTGAGCTGTTATGGCACATAATCATATAACAAGGGACCTTATGACAAGTATAATGGCAGATAATGCTTATTATATACCCACCCCATGAGTACAAAGCTGATGCTTATTATATAACTGTTTTAGGGACTTTAACCACTAAGCTTTGTCTCCTTCAATGTACTTTCATTGATGTCCTCTAGTGGCATCCAAAATCTGTGATTTTTTATGCTCCTACGATCCCATTTAATCTGAAAGGTTGAGCCCATATGATCGCATCTTCTGCACTTGTTTTCTAGATAAATCTGCAGGCAGGCTGGCTGGCACTGGAAAAAAATTCGGTAATAACTATAATAAAGGATTAATTTTCTAAACCTTATTAGCTATGTTACATGAACTCTTCATTTTGTCCTAAATTTAAAGTACCCGTGTCGGACACTCGGTCTGTGTAACATAATAGACTTTCAGTTAAATTATGAAATTGACCGGACATGGTTGAATTTTATTACAAGGAACTTGTAATACTTGTGAAATGGTGACTAATTAATATCCTCCGGTATTCTGCAGATATTTTCTTGGCACTAAAGAAATGAATTTGATTTATGCATCCAAACAGGCTAGTCGGGGCCTAGCACAGCATTAGCATCAGGTAATTTGGATAAGACATGAAGTTTTCAAGAAAGTTGAAATTTTATGGCATAACTCGGGAAATATACGCTATGTATTGATATGAACCGTTCAAATTGTGATAAGTCGATTTTTATAAGAATTTATCTCCTGCTTACTGGACCATTTATTGATTAGACATTTGCTAATGGTGCTACTTGTAAGATATATAAATGAATTGAGTCGAGTCGAGTTGAGTATTAAAATGCTCAGATTTGGTTCACAAAATTTATCGAGTATAAAATAAAGTTTGATTGAAGCTCGTTTAGCTACCGAGTCGAGCACGACCTCGAATCGAGACCGAGCAGTTTAAACTTTTCGAACTATGATCCGAGTATCAATAGAAAATTGCAATTTTAGGAAGTTCGAGTAATTTATTGAACTTTAAAATTTGCTCATATTTGAATCATTTATATCTCGAGTCTAGTTCGAATCGAGCAAGTACGAATCGAACCCGAACTGTTTACTTATTTTACAGTCTTAACTGCTCGTTCGTACATTAGTTAGCCCTACTTTTTGGGCCAACTTTAGGACGCTTTGGAGAATTCTTAAACGTGGTTATTCATGATCAGAACCAACCTAGCAGGAGCCAGACCAGTAGACATGTAAAATCGAATTATGCCCTTCAAGGTATAGGGGACCATTTCATGGTCATAATAATGAAACTTTGGGATTGATTTAGGACGAAAAATGCTATGGTCCATTAATGGTGGACCCAAAATTCCTACATTAATGTGCTGAGCTGTTGACAACACAAAATAATGCATAGTTCCATATTGATGATCATACCAAATATGTCCTCCTATTTACTTCATCTGTAGTGATGGCTGATTCTTTGTTATGTCAGTCTCAACTCTTTAGTCCTTGTCTAGTTTCACTGTTTTTATGTGCTATATACTTTCAAAAAAGGATCGGGGATAGGACAAAAGGTAGAGAAATTGTAAACATAGTACATCCATTTGTTTGTTTAGTCTTGATAGGGATTATTATTACAATAGAATCATTATTTTCTTTATTTTAACTTTCATGCCGAGGAGGCCTGTCAAATCTATGCACGTATCTCATCTATCCTATCCACTAAGATACAAACCCATTCCTCTCTACTAATTTTAACTAGAATATGATTCCTTCATATTCCTAGGCTAAAAACGCACTAAGCTAAGCTCTTAGCTTTGAAAGAATTCTTATACTTTGAAATTCTCTTGGTGCTTAAATTTAGTTGCATCCACAAGCTTATTGTTCTCTAAATAATTTAGTGCAATTATGATATTTGAGTATCCAATACTAAGTGAAAATATTGAAATTTATGCAATTATAGGTCAAAATGAAGAATATTTTTGGTTTGCTAAATTGAGAATATCGGTAATGTTTGGGTACGTAAATATCAATACGCGATTCGCCAGGTCAATAAGAGTTTATGATAACTCTGCTATATACACCCCCATTGCTACGAGAATATTGTTTAGTTGAAGAAAAAAAGTTACACTGTTCTGATATGTCTTTTTCTTTTTTATATTTATATAGAAAAGAGTTGCATCCGTGTAAAAAAATGTAATGTAACCAACGTCATTTTATCCGTGGTTTTTCCCTTGGTGGCCACAGTTTTGTCCTGGAGAAAGACCCATTCCCTTGTAAGATATCATGTCATGTGCCCACTCTATACACATAGAGAGGCGAGCACTTTGTCTAAAAGTTTATGCACTTGTTCCTTGTTGCCTACATTAGGCACCACTCCAAAATTTAACCACTAAAATCATTCGTGTCGTTTGGTTAAGTGGGGGCACATATACACACAAAAAGTAAAACACAACGATGCTACCAAAGATGGGGGGAGTTGGGTTTGCAACCACAATCTACTCCAATTTCCTCATTAATGGGATAGGCAAAAGTCCTTGATAATCTTAGCACATGGACTTTTCTTTTATATATGCTAGTGGGGGAAGCTGATGTTTACACTTGAGTACCAATCTGTCTCAACCATAGAAAAGAATACTTAGAATTATGTCACTTTAATGATTCTTTAGTCTTTCTTTTATGAATTGCTTCATCTTTAGTGGGGATGTTTTGGATTCAAAAACTCAATAACTAGTTGTGCTCTTTTTTATCTTTAGGTTTACTCCACCACCTATAACAACAAATTCCATCTACGAAAAGTAGACTACTCATGGGCAGGCTCATTGAAATTCTCTCATAAAGGAACCTTAGATATGATTTCTAGGTTAATAATGGTTTTATTCTATTTCTTTTTAGGAGTTTTGGATTCTCATCTTGCCCCCCACAATGCGTTTCATAGCCGAAAGTCTAACTTAACTTGCCCCTTTACATAGGAGTACTAGAAAAGAGTGGAGAATTTCCTCCAGTTTGATCAGTAGTTTCACTCAGAGTTAACAAATACTCTTATTAGCTAGCTTAACGAACCGTGTTTTGATACTTTCGTACTCAAAAATGGTATTTTTACGTACTAATACACTAAATTTATCAAATCTAAAAATTATAATTCCCTAAATATAAACTAGAATCATTAAATGGTATTCTAACTTGGTATTCTAAGAGAATTCTTAACTAGAATCATTCATATAAAGTTATCCTAGTGTACTGTGTTTTAGCTTATATATGTAATGTATTGCGTACTTGTATCACTTTCACAAACAGAAATGAAACACCTTGCAATTAACACTGGTTCCACTAACCCCATAGAGATAAAATGGTCTTTGGCATTGATTATTAGGTGTGTGGTTCAATCAAAGTTATGGAATGACCAAAGAAATTGCTAGTTATTAGTACATTGAAGCTAACCCATAATTTGACTAGCCTTTGAGGCCTTGCCAATGTAATGTAACATGAATTGAGTGTTGAATGCATGTGGGGTATATATATTGTATATTGTTGAAAAAAATATGAATGAAATATGCTAGTAGTAAAGAAACAAAGGAAGAAACAATTCAAAGACGATGGACTAGTAGTGTCTATGAGTGCTCCCCTTTCAAGAGGGAGAGGGAGAGGGGTGGGGGTGGGAGTGGGGGGAGGGGAGGGGGAAGGAAGTTTAGGGTACCCATCATGGGTCCCTTCCATAACTCTTTGATTGGGATCCCCTTATTCTATGATTCTTTGTATTGTCCCATTCCTTTCCCAACTGAAATTTGGAATGTTGATTTATATCAACCATAGTGGACACAACTTATGTGACAAATGACAATCAATCACACACATTTCCTTCTCTTTACACTTGCACACCCCCAAACAAAAAGATAATGAAGCAACAAGCATGGGCCTATATACTCCTTAATTAATTGACTTATTTGTGTCGAAAAAAAACCATTGGTGGACTGTCAGTGTCATAATCGTCGGCCGAGTGCACGGCAAAACATGACAGAAAATTATTTATTTATTGTTAGAACGGTGATAAATTTGAGTCTACCCAATAATTATATAGTGATTGATACTTGAAATTTAGTGATGGATGTGTAATTTTGTGGGAGAGGGGGACCAAAGCAAAGGAATTAGGTTTAGTTCATTTCATACATCTATTTCTATATGTATTCATTCCATCAAGGAAGAAAGGGATGGAAGAAAAGGCATGGGGTTGTGTGTGTGTGTTGGTTGGCTTTCCTTGGCATTTATGAATGTGTGTATTTGTAGTGATGATATAATTAAGCCTAAAGCAAGGCATTTAAAAATTGGGGATGGGTATTCCAATGTGCAATGCATCATGATTTGTGCTATTTTGACAATTTTATTAACACCTAATTCCTCTGACAATCCCAATTATCTCTCTATTTTTTAATTAGAATATAATCCCATCTAGGCTACCATCATTAATTTGTTTATGGTCACAATCAAATAATACTATTATTTATTTTTTATTTTATTTTATTTTTGCCTAGTGACCGACCGTACAATGTAAGCGCGAGTATACGCTAATAATGCAATTAATTGATTAAAGTTTTTCAAAAACCGGCTTGATTAGTGGCCATCAAATCATACATGTTTTTTTAATTAATCCTTTCTAAACACTAATGACCATAGTATTATTTTCTTAATCAATTATCATGTGTTAGGTCACAAGTGTGTTGTAGTAGGTGCTAAAGCCTATTTGCTTTTCTATATTTATTTTTCAAATCCTTCTTTTTTTTATCTACAAAATAAAGACAAATAATTCACATATTTTTGTCTTTTGTTTTGTGGGTCATAGCTAGTTGTGGGACCCACATTGGTTCAATTGAGTTGTAGTATAAGTTTTGATGACATCAAGTAAGTTATATATATCCTTTATTTAAAAAAAATTATGTTTC
This sequence comes from Panax ginseng, assembly GCA_020205605.1. Lineage (NCBI taxonomy): Eukaryota > Viridiplantae > Streptophyta > Magnoliopsida > Apiales > Araliaceae > Panax > Panax ginseng. Next base: position 36,086,053 of record CM035137.1, read on the forward strand.
AATTTGCTTGAGCTTAAAGCCAACTTTATTAAGAAATTATTGGGAAAAGTTAGGAGTTTAGTCACTTGTGTGTATACTTTCATTTAACATTTCCTTTTCATCATCATCATTATTATTATTATTATTATTATAAAATTTTATCATTTAAAGTTGATAGAGGCTGGGTATTGACATAATGTGACAATGACTTTATGCTTTTATTTTAACCTAGATTTTCTAGTGTATTCAAAATTTTAGGTTTATTAGAGAGAGATAAGGCCACCTAATGAATAAGACCGTTTAGGGTAAATCAAATATGAATATGGCAAATGGATTGGTGACATGAAATTCAATTAAAAAAATGTGAGTATTAATTAAATTAATTTAATTAGTTTAGTCAAACAAAACCAAAATCTACTACCCATTAATTTATTAATTATTGGCCTAAGAATATATAGGTAAGATGATTAAATGTATCGCCGCCTTCGATTAAAAATAAATTTGATGTTTTATAAAAATGATGTTGACCTAATTTAATTTTAATATGCAAATGTAGAAGAAGAAGAATGAATTAAGCTTTTTGATGTTAACTCATATTTGATAAGAATCTTATGCTTTCACACTTAAATTCTTGATTTTTCGGTGCAGATTTGGGTAAATATATGATATATTTAATTAATAAAGAGAAAAATTTATTATTTTTTTATATTTTTTACTAACTAAGTGTCTTTCGCGAAGCATATATTTGTTTATAAATAAAATTATTTTTATTTTATTTATTCTATATATAATGATTATAAAATATTTTTTAAAATTTTAAATTAACTTAATATTACTATTAAAATGACTACAAACTGTTAAAAACAAACAATTATCAAGGACTCACAATTGAGTATTAATAATATGTTTTTCTTCTTGTTATTTTTAATTTAATTCTTAGTTTTTATATATATAGTTTTCAATTTGATATTTTGTTTTTTAGTTTCAAACTTTTGAACTAATAAATAGTTTTTTAGAATTCAAAATTAGTAGAACCTAAACCCAAATTTGATGTTTAAGGAGTTCTATATGAAACAAAATTGTTGTATAATAATAAGTAATTACCATCATAGTTTTTAGTTTTTAAAGGTAACTAAATATATTTAATAACTTAAGTGAAATTTTTTAAAAATTAATTAACTAAAGATTTTTGATATGAAATAAATTTGGTAACTGAAGTTTAATAACTAATCTATTTTGTAATATATATTACATTTTTATATTAATTATTATTTTCTCAATATTTTCTACTATATATTACGAGTCAAATTATAATTGCGAAACTTATCAATACATATTGTAAGAATTATAAGAGAACACTAATTATTAATTATTACAAGTCTCTCTGAAAAAAATATCACTAATATTTATGCACGTAAATAAATTAATATATATAGTAAAAATGACTTATTTCTCTGAATGTGTGAGAGAATTAAAAGGAATGAAAATTGGCTAAAATTCCTAATAATAAATAAACATAATTTTCACCAACAAAATAAAAAATTGTCCCACCTTTTTCTCGCTATATTAAAAAATATATATATAACTAAGATCAGGTCCGGACCTGATAAAATACGGACCAAATTTTTTTATTTTTTTTGTAGAACAACTAAAATTTTTTTTATGAAACTTGAATTTTTACATAATATAGTGTTTTGGACGTGATTTGGATACCTATATCAAAAAATGTATGTACGATGCTTGCACGCATCGTATGCAGATATATTTGTTATATGATCCAAATCACGCCCAAAAATACTATATATATAAAAAATTCAAGTTCCATAATTTTTTTTTTAGTTATTTTAAAAAAAACCAAAAAAAATAAAAATAAAATTCTGCATTTTAAGAAAATGCGAGAGTTCAGATTGGATCCGGACTATATATATATTGATAATTATTTCCATGAATATTTAGTATAAAATAATAATAATAATTTTTTTTTATTTTATATAAAAATAGGAAATTAAGAAGGGAGTGGGAATCAGATTCACGTGTTGTGGGGGAAGGGGGCTAATGCAATGCCGGTCATAAAGCGACAGTGTCCTGAATCCTGATATGCTTAGTGGGCTCCACCCCTAAACTCAAAAAAAATTAAAAATAAAATAAAAAATCCTCTCTCTGTGCTTTAATAATTAATTAATTAATTCCTCTGCCAAATGCCAAACAACGTTTCTCTCAGTCTCTCTATTATTTTAGTGTCCTCCTCCTTCTACTACTACTCATTAAAGGCTAAGTACTTGCTGCTCCTCGTCACCCTTTGGGCCGCGGGACTGGGGCCCTCTTATCACTAAACAATACTCCTTTGATTCTATAATAACTGATTTTTTAATTTTATACAAATGAGTTAAAAAAATCATTTAATACTATTCCATCCGTTCTTAATTATTTGATATTTTAAAAGTGGGCATAAAATTAAGATAATAATTGAAAAATATTAAATATAGTATTCAATCGTCTATAATACCTTCAAATTTTTTGTTGGGATAAGGAGAGTTTTGTTGGGATAAGGAGAGAGGAGAGAGTTTAATAAGGGGTAATTTTAAAAAAACTGTCATTAATTCTTCTAGATTTGAACAAATGTCAAATAATTAAGGACAAATAAAAAATCCTAAAACGTCAAATAATTAGGGACGGAGGGAGTATCATTTAAGAATTAAAATTTGTATTAAATTCCATCACTACCCTTTTATAAAAAGTTATAAACTATTAATGCAAGAGAGAAAATTTATTGAGAGAATGAGAGAAGTTAGGGATAATATAGAAAAATAAATAATTTATTCTCCTAAAAAGTTGTTGTAAACGATAAATAAATTAGAATAGATTTTTTCTTCTAAAAGGATAATTATTATGAAACTGAGGGAATATTATAATGTAAAGGTGTAAAGGAATTGAATTAAAACAAAAATAGAGCGGTTCGAAACATTAAATTCATACTTAAATTCGAATTGTATTTGAAAAATATTTATAGTTATAAACTTTGACTCCACTTCTTAAACGAATCAACTTGGAATGAATAATGTGATGTTTGGCTTGAGTCCGATGCATTTAACATTTTAATTAATTATTTAACTTTTTTTATACTATCCCCGTTCTTAAAAGATTATCGTTTAAGATTTTTGCATATGAATTAAGAAAGTATCATTTACCAAATAAAATTTATTTGAAATTTCATCACTACCCCTTTTTAGGAAGTTGAAAATTATTAATACATGGGAGAGAATTTCTTGAGACAATAAGAGGAGGTAGGGGTAATATAGGAAAGTAAATAATTTATTCTCCTCGAAAATTATAAACGACAAACATTTTAGAATAAATTTTTTCTTCTAAAACGACAATCTTTTAAGAACGGAAGGAGTATATTATATTAATAATATTAAAGAGTGGATTTAGACTCTGTTCGTTTCAAATTTGAATCCGTTCGTTTAAGTTTTAAACAAACTCGAGTTACAGCTGCTCTATTTGTTCTCATATCTAATCTCTCCCCCGTTATTTTATATCAACCCATTTTTTACCAGACAATTTGTTAGATTTTTATTATTTTCATTATTAACGACTTGGAGCATTTTCAACAGTCTTTACTGTGAGACCCCAAATTTTATGAATAAAGATTTAAATTTCTCAAAATATTTTTTTAAAATTATGGTGTGGATTTGATATAATGTTATAGTTGTGGGTAATATTTATAAATTTTGCAAAGTATGCAAGTTGTTATATAATATTCGATTGGTCGGGGAATATTCGTTTTAACAGGGAATATTCGTACGACGACACAATCATTGGTGGGCCTCACAACGAAATTATTGTCGGATTGAGAAAACGATATTTTTATGAAAATAACGGCGGAAGTTTTACCGATTAAAAGCTTGAACTACTACTCAGAGTAAAAGTCTGATGTCTGGCGTGGTTGCATAGTAGCACACGGTATTGATTATTGATGCTTCGTGAGAAGTCACTCGGTTTTGTTCAATTATTGCTATAGTAATTGTTGCATAGTATCTCACGTTATTTGATTCAATTATTGTCGATATTTTATATATTATTAAATCAATAATCGAGGCGAGAAAGTTATTAATATTATTATTTGCAATATTAACGATGTCTAGAAGTTACATCGAGGAGAGGTTTGGTCACCTAATTGCGCGCAATGAGGAGAAATCCTTATTGAAAGCCCTCTTTCCCACGAAACGACATTCAGGTGATTAATATTGTGAATTATAATAATAATAATAAATGTTGTTAAATATATTGAGGTGTCTTTTTATGAAGTCACGTAAGTTTATATATATATATATATATTATTATATAAATTTTATTTTATTAGTATTATTAATGTAATAAAAGCAGAAAAGCTTTTATATAAAAAGAATACTTTTATAAAGTTATTTTTTTATTAGACTATATATAGAATATATTATATTCTATTATGCATAGTGTTTTACATTGTAAAATCTTTTTATATAAAGCATGAATACTTTTATAAAGTTATTTATTTTATTAGACAATAATTAGAATATATTATATTTTATTATGCATAGTGTGACGCCCCTAAAATAGGTCTATTCCATCCAACCCATTATGAGTCGCCAAATACATGGTACAGAAATAACTACAACTTTATTATTACAACATATAAACTGTGAGTTTAAATACAAATATTGTCATCTAGACAATATCTACACACAAATAAATCCCCATTATAATTATTGATACATTATTTTATAAAAATGGTGAGGACTACTAAACAACTCTCTCTAGAACCTTCATTCCATACCCTGACTAGTACTCGCTACATTCTCGCCTTCTGAGAAGAAAAATGGAACAACAAGGAAAAAGGGTGAGCTCAACTAGCCCAGTAAAGAACATTATGACTAAGATAACATAGAGCAAATTATCGTTAGTCTTCAACAGGAAAAAATCTAATAGTGTGACGCCCCCAAAATTGGTATACAACACCCATTCTGAGTCGCCAAATACATGGTACATAAAGCAAACTACAACTTCAATAATACAAATGTCGTGTGAAATACGACATAATACATCTTAATGAGTTTAAATACAAATATTGTCTTCTAGACAATATCCACACGCAAATAAGTCCTCATTACAATTATTCAAACACTATTTTATAGAAATAGTGAGGACTGCTAAAACATCTTCCTAGAACCATCACTCCATACCCCGAGTCGATCCTGCTATGTTCTCACCTCCACGAGAAGAAAATGGAACAAAAAAGAAAGGTGAGCTCAACTAGCCCAATAAAGAATATTATGACTAAGATAATATACAACAAATTATCTTTAGTCTTCAACAGGAAAAATCGATAAAATATAATGAATAACAAGTTTTAGATCAACAAATGCAATGGAAACAACAATCCATTAGAAGAGTCACGTAGAGAATGAATTCTCTTGTCTTCTAAGATTTAAAAGTCCATCATCAATATTTCATTCTTGTAATAACAATCAATATACATCTTTAATCATCTTTTGCTTTCTACGTGCCAAAGATATTCATTTATATCACCAGGTTGGTCATGTTCATCTTAACACTGCTCATTTTTTGCACTACGGCCAAAAGAGATTCATCAGTTTAATCATTCATCTTTGCACTACAAAGCAAAGATATTCATCAAGTATCACCATTAAAAGACCGAGGATGATGAAAACATTTTAAGAACGAATCCGGTGAGATAGAAGGACAAACATTGTGGATTCGTTTAACAGCTTTATCCAAGATCGATAATACTTCAAAATAAACGATTTTGAAGCGAACTCAAAAATAACGATCAAAACATGGATACAATCAAAGATAGTAGCCAAAATAGACATCTTGGACAAAAAGGAAAATTTTTATTTTTAGATTGAATAAGGTTGCGATTAAGTGAATAGTCAGGTATATCGTGAATAGTAATCCAGACACAAAAATTCCAAATTTGATAAAAGTTTATACCAATATTTCTAAGATAATGATATTGAAGAAAATATCATTTTAAGAAGAATATAACACTCCTTACCTCAAAATAACCGTACTTCTGACTGAATTTCGGTATAGTGCTGACAGAAACTCGCACCGTATAGCAACACTCAAAGTATACTCACAAGAATACGCTCGATAATATAGAGAGAGAAAGAGAGAGAACTTGTTTCAGGTGTGATTTTCAATTCTAACTTAGCCCTCTATTTATAGGAAAATGCTAGAACGCCAAAGGAGACTAAATAAATATAATAATAATATTCTTATTTTCTACCTACGCAGCCTAAGTTGTCAACAAAGACCAGCCACCCCAAAAATCAGCAGCCCACATGTTCAAACAAGAGTGGGTCCCACCCATAAATTAATAAAAATTATTTTATTTTCCGAAACTTCAATAATTCATAGAAAATAGACTGTTTATCAGAAAAATACGAATTTTATGTCCATTCTGCCTGAAATCGAATTCTCTACAACTTTGTAAAAGAAAGTTTTTCCAAATTCCCAACAGAAAATATCCTAAATCCACAAACGTATGATTTTAAATACTTCCCTTCCGACAAAATACTGATAAAACATCTCAGCATTAATTCCTTCAATCATAACCACATAAAATAAATAAATCCATCATTTATATCAAATACATATTTCATTATCATATAAATCAATAATTAATTATTTACAAATAATATTACAGAATCACAATTATGACAACCAGGCCGTTCCCAGGAAAGAGTGGGCTTTCCAATAAGAATTTCTCCTTATTGGCGCGCAGTTAGGTGACCAAACCTCTCCTTGACAGAACTTTTTAGACATTGCCAATAATGCTATCTAATAATATTATTCAAATAATATGAATTATTGATCCGATAATGGAAAATATCTTGTCTTGATGATAATTATTGAAACAACAATAATATAAAATATCAACGCAGCAATTATTGAATCAATAAAATAAAATATTGAACAGTAACTACTGTAACAATTATTGAATAGTGCCTTCTTACGTAAGGATCAATAATTCATCAATCACATGCATCCACGCCAGACATCAGATTGTAACCACCGTATTCCAACAAAGGTTAATTAATAACTACGCCATTATTTATAAAAACTCAAACTTGTTTTTTTCTTCATCCGACTTTTATTCAGTTATGGGGCCCACAAATGACTGCGCCGTCGTACGAATATTCTCCGACAACAAGAATATTCCACGACCAAACGAATATTCCCCGACAACAATGATTATTGTATAACCACTTGCATATTTTGCAAAATTTGCACATTTCACCCATAATCAGAGAATTATATCAAATTAATACCTTATTATTGACAAATATAATTAGAGGAAATTCAATTTTATTTATAATAAGTTGGGGTCTTACAACCTCCCCCCCTTATGAAATTTCATCCTCGAAATTGACGTACGTACCTGGTGTATCGAAAAGGTGAGGATACCTCATTTTCATTTCTGACTCCAACTCCCACGTCATTTCCTCAATATCATGGTTCCTCCACAAAACCTTAACTTGTGGTATAATCTTGGTGCGTAGGACATGTTCTTTCCTATCCAAGATCTTAACAGGTACCTCTTCGTACGTTAAATCTTCGGCTATCTCGTCTGGTTCTAACGCAATAATGTGGTTCGGATCTTTCACATATTTACGAAGCATAGATATGTGAAAAACATTATGAACACGAGACATGTTTGGAGGTAACGCGAGTCTATATGCTACGTTTCCTATTCGGTCAAGAATCTCAAATGGACCAACAAACCTTGGATTGAGCTTTCCTCTTTTCCCAAATCTTGTAACTCCTTTCCATGGAGCAATACGTAACAATACATGATCTCCAATATTAAACTCCACGTCCTTTCTATGAAGATCAAAGATAACTCTTTTATCGATCTTGTGAGGTTTTGAATACGTTGTCGAATCATTTGGATCTTTTTCGTAGTCATGCGTACTAATTACGGTCCCAACAACGTTGCTTCTCCCACCTCGTCCAAAGATATTTGGAGAACGACATTTTCGGCCCATACAACGCCTCAAATGGAGCCATGCCTATATTTGCTTGATAAATCGTTGTTGTAAGAGAATTCCACCAAATTGGCAAGTACTTATCCCAACTTCCTTTGAAATCTAGAACACGTAATCTTAATAGATCTTCAAGGGTTTGAATAGTCCTCTCGATTGTCCGTCTGCTTTGAGGATGGTATCTTCGAATCAATCAGAATCCGCGCCCATAGCTTTACTGCAAGCTAACCCAAAATCTTGAAGTGAATCTTGGGTCACGATCCAAACTATGGATACTTGGCATGCCATGCAATCGCACAATCTCATTCACGTCTACTAGCAAGCAAGACGTTCAAGGAATAAGTCTCACGATCGGCAAGAAATGAGCGTAGACTTAGTTAATCTATCAACAATAACCCAAATCGCATCTATGCCTTGAGAAACCTTGGGAAGACCTGTAACGAAATCCATTGTAATGTGTTCCCACTTCCATTTCGGAATCTCAAGTGGTTGCAATAGACCTTTTGGCATTTGATGTTCCGCCTTTACACGTTGAAAAGTTAAACACCTCGAGATAAACTCCGCGATCTCTCTCTTCATATTGTTCCACCAAAATGTGTGTCGAATATCATGATACATTTTGGTACTCCCAGGATGGATTGCAAACGGGGTGTTGTGTGCCTCCATCATGATTCTATGCTTCAAGTTAGAATCGTTCGGAACGCAAAGTCGAGAGTTGAATCGAAGTATTCCTTCTTCATCGATTCTTGCTTCTGGAATAGCACCTTCTTGTACTTTGTTCTTCATTTGCATCAGCCCCAGGTCCGTAGCTTGAGCAGCTTTAACTTTATCAATTAAAGTCGGTTCTACTCGTATATTCCCCATCATCATGTGGGACCCTGGAGTCTTTAATTCTACCTCCATCCTTTGTAAGTTATACAAAATGGGCCTTTGCGTTGACAATATCGCACTCGTACTTGCATACGATCTTCTACTCAATGCGTCAGCTACTACGTTCGCTTTTCCAGGATGATATTGAATAGTGTGATCGTAATCTTTCAATGACTCCGACCAACGTCGTTCTTGCATGTTGAGTTCTTTTTGGGTGAAGAAATATTTGAGGCTTTTATGGTCCGTATAAATCTCCACTTTCTCTCCATACAAGTAGTGTTCCATATCTTCAACGCGAATACGATCGCCGCTAACTCTAGATCATGAGTAGGATAATTCCTCTCATATTCTTTGAGTTGTCGTGAGGCATAAAGCTATGACTTTCCCATGTTGCATGAGAACACATCCTAACCCTTTGCTTCGAAGCATCACAGATATAACAAATCCATCCGAACCGGATGGTATTGCTGTAACAGTGCGAAAATGAGTCTCCTCTCGAGCTCTTGGAAACTCTTCTCACATTCCTCGCTCCATATGAATTTTGTATCTTTCCGAGTCACCGAGTTAATCTGAGTAAGCGATTCGAGAAAATCCTTCCATGAATCTCCGATAATAACCAAATAAGCCCGTAAACGCACTTTTGGCCACCGACTTTGGTCGCTCCAACTTTGTATTGCTTCAATCTTCACCGTCAACAGATACTCCTTGTTTTGACACCACGTGCCCAAGGAATGCTACTTCCTCGGCGAAACTCGCATTCTTCACTTGGCATAAAGCTTGTGTTCACGAAGTCTTTGTAGTACCGACTTTCAAATGGTGCTCATGATCTTCACTTTTATTTTGGAATAGATGAGGATGTCATCAATAAAGACAACAACGAACCGATCTAAATATTCCTTGAATACACGGTTCATCATATCCATGAAAGAAGTAGGTGTAAGACCCCAACTTATTATAAATAAAATTGAATTTTCCTTTATTCATTATTCTAAATTAATAAGGGTTAATTTGATATAATTCTTTGGTTATGGGTGAAATGTGCAAAGTTTACAAAATAAGCAAGTGGTTATAAAATATTCATTATTGTCGGGGAATATTCGTTTGGTCGTGGAATATTCTTTTTGTCGAAATCTCCGCATTTGACAGCCTTGATAGCCATATCAGGGCCCCATAACGGAAAAACGGTTGGATGAAGGAAAACGACAAAGATTGAGTTTTATAAATAACGACGTAAATTATTACCGCTTAACACTTTGTTGGGTTACCCGGTGGTTAAAATACTGATGAATACGGCGTGGTTTAAGAAGACATGCAGTATTGCAGCAAAGATTATTGAATTATTGATCCTTACGTGAAGAAGGCACTACTCAATAATTGTTACGATGAATTCTTCAATATTATATTTTATTGATTCAATAATTCTGCGTTGATATTTTGTGTTCATTGTTGTTTCAATAATTGTCATTACACAAGATTTTCCATTATCAAATCAATAATTCATATTATTTGAATAATATTATCGAGATAACATTATTGGCAATGTCTAGAAAGTTCTGCATACAGGAGAGGTTTGGTCACCTAATTGCGCTACCAAAGAAGGAGAAATCCTTATTGAAAGCCTCTTCCTCGGAACTACACGGTTTTAGTCGATCTTGTGATTCCGTAATATTATTTTTAAATAAGTAATTATTGATTATTATGATAAAGAAAATATTTATTTTATGTGGATATAGATGGAGAAAATTTTTAATGTGACAATTGTTGAAGATTAATATTTTATCTTTTTCGATAAAATAATTCATTCAAATATATTATTTTAATAATATATTAATGATGATATTTTTATAATGAATGTGGGATATATGAGTATATGAAGAGGTAGAGTATTTTGTGGCATTAAATGTTTAAAATATATTTTGTGTGTGCATGACACATTCTTGACCAAAAATTGATTATAGGCGTAAAATCGCCTGCTTGTGGATTTCTTCAATTTCATTTGGAATTTGGAAAAATTTTCTTCTCGCAAAGTTGTAGAGAATGGAATTTCCCATGGAAAATTACGAGTTTCGAATTTTTCTGATAAACGAGCTATTTTCTACGAATTATTGAAGTTTTAGAAAAATAAAATGGTTTTTATTAAATTTATGGGGGGACCCACTTTTGGTTAGTGGAATATGCACATGGGGTCGCTAATTTTATTCAAAGATGGCTGATTCCAACCTAGCATGCGTAGAAATTGGTAAAGAAATAATATATTTTATTATTTTAGTCTCCTTTTAGCGTTCTAGCATTTTCCTATAAATAGAGGTTAAGTTAGAATTGAAAATCACACCGTAAACAAAGTTTTCTCTTTTTCTCTCTATATTATCGAAATGTATTCTTGTGAGTATACTTTGAGTGTTGCTATACTGTGCGAAGTTTCACAAGACTATATCTGAAAAATTCAAATCGAAAGTACGATTATTTTGAGGTAAGGGTATTATTTTCTTCTTAAATGATATTTTTTCTTCAATATCATTATGCCGAAGTATTGGTGAATTTGTTTTTATCAAATTTGGAACTTGTTGTGTTAGAATTACGATTCACGATATCGACACTATTCACATATACGACACTATTCACGTGATCTTGCCTATTCATTTAAAATAAAATTTTTTCTTTTTGTCCAAAATATCTATTCCGGATACTAGCTTTGATTGTATCCATGTTTTGATCATTCTTGAATTTTACACCAATATGATTATTTTCAAGTATTTTTGGACATGGGTAAAACAAAGTACTTAATCCTTAATCCTTAATCCTTGTCATTTTGTTTCACCGGATTCGTTTATTTAAAAATGTTTTCATCATCCTCACCCTAAATGGTGATATAAATGAATATCTTTGGCACGTAGTAGTAAAAGATGAACGATTAATCGATGAATATCTTTGGCTTTGTAGTGCAAAGATGAATGGTGTTGAGATGAACATGACCAATTGGTGATATAAATGAATATCTTTGGCACGTAGTGCAAAGATGATTAAAGATGTATATTGATTGTTATTACGAGCTTACAGGATAAACTATTGATTATGGACTTTTAAACCTTAGAAGACAGGTAGAATTCTTTCTCTACGTGACTCTTCTAATGGATTCTTGCTTCCATTTGCATTTGTTGATCTAAAACTTGTTGTCTATTGTATTCTATTAGATTTTCCCTGTTGAAGACTAACGATAATTTGTTGTATATTATCTTAGTCATAATATTCTTTATTGGGCTAGTTGAGCTCACCCTTTTCCTTTTTGTTCCATTTTTCTTCTCGTGAGGTGAGAACATAACGAGATCGAGTCGGGTATGGAGTGATGGTTCTAGAAAGATTTTTAGTTTGTCCTCACTATTTCGTAAAATAGTGTATGAATAATTAATGAGGACTTATTTGGGTGTGTATATTGTCTAGAACAATATTTGTATTCAAACTCACAGTTGTATTTTAAGTATTCTACACTTAACATTTGTATTGTCAAAGTTGTAGTTTGCTTTCTATACCATGTATTTTGACGACTCGTAATGGGTGTTGTATACCTACCTTTTTGGGGCGCCACAAGAGGAGCATTGGTCAATCCAAAAGACATGACTAAGAATTCATAATGCACGTGCTTCGAGTCCTCAAGGCGGTCTTTGGAATATCCTCGCTTTAATCTTCACCGATGATATCCGAGCGAATCTTGATCTTTGAAAAGAATTATGCTCCTTGTAATCGCGTCGAATGGTCATCAATGCGAGGTAGCGGATACCTATTCTTGATGGTGACATGGTTCAATTCTCTTAGTCAATACAAAGTCGCATACTCCCGTCTTTTTCTTCTTTACTTAATAAAATAGGAGCACCCCAAGGAGATGTACTAGGACCAGAATGAAACCGATGTCTAATAACTCTCAGAGGTTGGACTTTTAACTCCTCGAAGTTCAATAGAGCCATTCGATATGGGGTTTTAGAAATGGTTTTGCATCTTGCTCAAGGTCAATAAAGAATTCAACATCACGCTACGGGGTAAACCGGAAGCTTTTTAGGAAATACATCGTGAATTCTCTAACCACGTAAATATTATTCAAATCTAACTTGTTTTTATTCAAATCCATAACATGGGCTAAGAAAGCTTGACATCCGCTTTTTCAATAAACAAATAGCTTTGTGGCTTGATATGACAATGGATCGATTTTAGTGGTTTAGTGGTTTGAATTAATTATGACAGTTGGTTAGAATATGAAAACTAAAACCTTACGAAAACAATCAATTTTGGCATGATGAGTGGTTAACCAATCAATTCTTAAAATCACATCAAAAGCAAGTATCTTTAAAGAGATAAGATCAATGTAAATGTGATAGTGCCAACTTGGATCATGCAAGATTTATAAATTGTAGATGTAACGAAGGTTTCACCCAACGGAGTTTCAACAGATAAATCAAAATCTAATTTCTCCGGAGTCAAGTTTAAATGTTGAGCACAAGCAGGAGAGATAAAAGAATGGGTAGAACCGGTATCTAGTAAGGTATAAACTTCAGAAGAATTCAAGATTAGCTTACCCGTGATCACCTCGTTTGGGTTCCTCACGTTTTGGCTACCACGACAAACGCTTCTTCCGAGAACCGGGCCGATTTCGACTTATCCGGATGTACTGAATCGAAATCACCACTCCCACCGAACTTGGTTTCGCTATAGTACAATCTCGAGCGATGTGGCCTTCCTTTCCACAAATTGTAACATACCTTGGATTGTTGTGGATGCTTTGGTGATATGTCCCTCATTCCCCGTGTTTGTAACATCTAACGGCGGCCGTTCTCCTCCCTAGAATTTGTTGTTGGTCTTTGGTCTTCTTTGATGTCTTCTACGTTATTGTTGAATCTCCTCCTTTTGAAATTTCCACTTGACTCACCTCTCCTGTTATTATGGCCACGATTACCACCCGAGTGGTTACCGCTTTTGTTCGTATTCTTTCCTTCCCGCTGGTTATCATCGCTTCAATGATCATTGCCACCGATGATGACCGTTTGTGGTCCCTCGATTGAGTATACTCACTATCTCGCTCTAATAATTGAGCCCTGTTGACAACATCTGAATATAGAGAAAATTTATGAGAGATAAGGTATTGATGAATCTCGGGTTTTAAACCTCTCAGAAATATACGCGTCATTCGTTCCTCATTCTCCACCAAATGAGGTGTAAACACAGACAACTCCATGAAACTTCGCTTCATCTTTGGACACCGCCATGTTGTTCTGCTCCAGTCTAATAAACTCTACCTCTTTCATATAGACGAATACTTTCAGGAAAGTACTTGTCATTGAAAAGTTCTCAAATCTTCCCCAAGACATGTTGAGTGCATCCGGTCAGGTACCCTTCACAATTCCCACCAAGAATCTAGCTTCACCACGAAAACATAAAGGTGGCGAATGGAACCTTCATTCTCTCCGTGCATCCCAAGACATCAAATATCTTTGTAATTTGCTTGACCCACGTTTACGCCTTGATCGGATCTCGGCTTTCCATGGAAATCTGGTGGTCCCAACTCCTTGAACTGCTTGTTGTGGATGTATCAAGGCGTTCTTATCATTTCCACCCGTATTTTGTACACGAAGTCTCCTCGTGCGATTTTGCATGAACTGCAAAAAGCTCCTAAACATTCCATCATTCATCGTTTGCTTTCGATAGCGTTGTTTACTGGAGGAGTATTGCCTTCGATGCACGCCTCCTAGTTTGTGACTAAAGGTGTCTCCACGGTCCTCATACACTCCATTGTTAACGTTCTCCGCTGCCATCTTAAATACTGCCATAAAACAAGGGTTAATTAAATAAATTAACATGTCACATAATATCCCTATATTATGACCTGACCAACAAATAAGCATAGGTAGGACACACTAGCGAAGGATTTACTCGTCTCTCCTAGTTCTATTTCCCGATCCCGATCTCATGGAGATCATATCCCTAAGCTTTGATACCAACCGTGATGCCCCCAAAATAGGTATACAACACCCATTCTCGAGTCGCCAAATACATGGTACATAAAAGCAAACTACAACTTCAATAATACAAATGTCGTGTGAAATACGACAATACATATTGTGAGTTTAAATACAAATATTGTCTTCTGATAATATCCACACGCAAATAAGTCCTCATTATAATTATTCAAACACTATTTTATAGAAATAGTGAGGAGTCGCTAAAACATCTTCCTAGAACCATCACTCCATACCCCGACTTCGATCCTCGCTATGTTCTCACCTCCCGAGAAGAAAAATGGAACAAAAAGGAAAGGGTGAGCTCAACTAGCCCAAGAAAAGAATATTATGACTAAGATAATATACAACAAATTATCGTTAGTCTTCAACGAGGAAAAAATCGATAAAATATAATAGACAACAAGTTTTAGATCAACAAATGCAATGAAACAACAATCCATTAGAAGAGTCACGTAGAGAATGAATTCTACTGTCTTCTAAGATTTAAAAGTTCATCATCAATATTTCATCCCTGTAACCACAATCAATATACATCTTTAATCATCTTTGCACTATAGGCCAAAGATATTCATTTGTATCACCAAATTGGTCATGTTCATCTTAACACTGCTCATCTTTGCAGCTACTTCCAAAGAGATTCATCGATTTAATCATTCATCTTTGCACTACAGGCCAAAGATATTCATCAAGTATCACCATTAAGGACTGAGGATGATGAAAAACATTTTTAAGAACGAATCCAGTGAGATAGAAGGACAAAAAATAGGGTTCGTTTAACAGTTTATCCAAGATCAATAATACTTCAAAATAAACTATTTTGAAGCAGAACTCAAAAATAACGATCAAAACATGGATACAATCAAAGATATTAGCCAAAATAGACATCTTGGACAAAAAGGAAAATTTTTATTTTTCGGTGAATAGTGCCGTAATCGTGAAAAGTGTCGTATACGTGAATAGTGTCGTATACATGAATAGTAATCCCGACACAAAAAGTTCCAAATTAGATAAAAAGTTTATACCAATATTTCGGCATAATGATATTGAAGAAAATATCATTTTAAGAAGAATATAACACTCCTTACCTCAAAATAACCGTACTTACGATCAATTTCGGTATAGTCTTGTAAACTCGCATCAGAGTATAGCAACACTCAAAGTATACTCACAAGAATACGCTCGATAATATAGAGAGAGAAAGAGAGAAAACTTGTTTCAGGTGTGATTTTCAATTCTAACTTAGCCCTCTATTTATAGGAAAATGCTAGAACGCCAAAGGAGACTAAATAAATATAATAATAATATTCTTATTTTCTTCCTACGCAACCTAAGTTGCCAACAAAGACCAGCCACCCCAAAAATTAGCAGTCCACATGTTCAAACAAGAGTGGGTCCCACCCATAAATTAATAAAAATCATTTTATTTTTTGAAACTTCAACAATTCATAGAAAATAGACTGTTTATCAGAAAAATACGAATTTTATGTCTATTCTGCCTGAAATCAAATTCTCTACAACTTTGTAAAAGAAAGTTTTTCCAAATTTCCAACAGAAAATATCCGAAATCCACAAACGGATGATTTTTAATACTTCCCTTCCGACAAAATACTGATAAAACATCTCAGCATTAATTCCTTCAATCATAACCACATAAAATAAATAAATCCAACATTTATATCAAATACATATTTCATTATCATATAAATTAATAATTAATTATTTACAAATAATATTACGAGAATCACAATTATGACAACCAGTAGTTCTGGGAAAGGGGGCTTTCCAATAAGAATTTCTCCTTATTATGCGGCATGATTAGGTGACCAAACCTCTCCTCGATGAACTTTCTAGACATTGCCAATAATGTTATCTAATAATATTATTCAAATAATATGAATTATTGATCCGATAATGGAAATCTTGTCAAATGGACAATTATTGAAACAACAATAATATAAAATATCAACGCAAAGAAATTATTGAATCAATAAAATAAAATATTGAACAAGAATTCACCGTAACAATTATTGAGTAGTGCCTTCTTACGTAAGGATCAATAATTCATCAATACTCGTGCATCCACGCATATTACGTATTTTAACCAACGGGTATTCCAATGAAGTTAATTGTGAATAACTTCTGTACCTGTTATTTATAAAACTCAAACTTGTCATTTTCTTCATCCGACAATTATTCTGTTATGGGGCCCACAAATGACTGCGCCGTCGTATGAATATTCCACGACAACAAGAATATTCCACGACCAAACGAATATTCCCCGACAACAATGATTATTTTATAACCACTTGCATATTTTTTAAAATTTGTACATTTCACCCATAATCAGAGAATTATATCAAATTAATACCTTATTATTCACAAATATAATTAGAGGAAATTCAATTTTATTTATAATAAGTTGGGGTCTTACAAATAGAATATAATAGACAACCAGTTTTATACTCGTATATCATCACGTGGGTACTTAGAGTTTTCATCTCCATCTCTATTATTTATAAATTATACGAAATGAGTCTTTGACAATATCGTACTCGTACTTGTATATGATATTCTACTCTACACGTCAACTACCACGTTCGCTTTTCCAGGATGGCATGGTCAGAACATGTGCTGAAATGAGTCTCTTCTTGAGTCTTCGAAGATCTTCCCACATTCCTTGTTCCATTCGAATTTTGTATCTCTACGAGTCAGCTGCGTTAATGGAATAGCGATTCAAGAATATCCTTCAACGAATCTCCGATAATAACCAACTAAGCCTAGAAAGCTACGTATTTCGATTACCGACTTAGGTTGTTCTTAATTGTGACTCATATCCCAACCTTGGATAGCACGTTACAATGACACCTATCAGTTTACTATCGCACGAATATGGTGTCCCCTACGGAGAGTCTGACTTCGGTGCATTCCACAAAGGAAGTCACCAGATAAAGGCTCAGGTACCAAATTCTATAGTTGAATTTTTAACTCCTGAAGTTCAATAGGAGCCATTCGATATGAGATTTTAGAAATGAGTTTTGTACCGGGTTCAAAGTCGATACAAAATTTAATATCAGGCTTTGGGAGTAAACCAAGAAATTCTTCAGGAAATACGTCAGGAAAAATCAATAACAACAGGAATATTATTCAAATCTGACGTGTCTTTATTCAAATCCATAACATGGACTAAGAAAACTTAACATCCGTAATAAACGAATGACTTCATGGCTTGATATGAAAATATTTGACTCTGATGGTTTGATTGCTTGAATTCGAATAACAGGTTGCTTAGGAATATGAAAACTAACAACCTTACGAAAGTAATCAATTTCGGCATGATGAGTAGTTAACCTTAAAATCACATCAAAAGCAAATATCTCTATAGAAATAAGGTTAACAGGTAATGTGATAGTTCCAACTCAATCAAGCAAGATTTCTAAACAACGGATGTAATGAAAGTTTCTCCTAACGGAGTTTCCATAAATAGGTCAAAGTCTAATTTCTCCGTAGTCAAGTTCAAACGCGTTGGTAAAGCAAGAGAGATAAAGAATGGGTAGAACCAGATTATCTAGTAAGGTATAAACTTCGCAAGAATTTATAATTAACTAACCCGCTGCTACTTCGTTCGGGTTCCTCGATTTTGACCGTCCACGACAAACGCTCTTCCAGAACCGTTGACTTTGACTTTTCTGGGACATCCTTTTGAGTCACCATTCCCGCTGGACTGGGTTTCGATACCGTACAATCTCGAGTGATATGTCCTTCTTTTCCAAAATTATAGCATACCTTAAACTGTTGTGAGCAGTTTGGGCTGATATGTCCCTCTTTCTAGCATTTGTAACATACTGACCGGGGTGGTCTTTCTCCTCCTTGGAACCAATTACTCTCTTGGCCGACGTCTTCACATGGTCGTTGTTGAATCTCCTCTTTTAAAATCTCTTCCCACTCGCTTCTTCTATTTTCATAGCCACGATTACCACCGAGTGGTTACCGCCTTTGTCCGTATTCTTCTTTCTCCGTGGTTATCGTTATTCGATTGATCGCTATCTTCTGAGTATGATCCTCGTTATGGTCCCTCGGTTGAATGTACTCGTTATCTCGCTTCTAACAATTGAGCCTTGTTGACAACATCCGAATAGAGAAAAATTTATGAGAAATGAGATATCGACGTATCTTGCCGGGTTTCAAACCTCTCGTAAACATCCGCGTAAATACGCTTCCTCATTCTCCACCAAATGAGGTGCAAACTGGATAACTCATGAACTTCGCCTCGTCTTTGGGACACCGCCATGTTATTATTACTGCTCCGGTCTAATAAACTCCACTTCCTTCATATGATGAATACTTTCGAAGTACTTGTCATTGAACTATTTCAAATGTCTCCCATGACATCTTTGAGTGCAAATGGATGGAGTACACGCTTCATGATTCCCACCAAGAATCTGCCTCGTTACTGAACATAAAAGTAGCGAATGGAACTTTCGTTCTCCGTGCATCCCAAGACATCGAATATCTTGGTAATTTGTTTGACCCACGTCTCCGCCTTTAATCGGATCCGGCTTCCCCGACTCGGTGGTCCCAAATCTTTGAACTGCTTGCAATTTTGTGACCACCCGTGAATTGCTATCATTTCCTCCTATTTTGAACACGAGTCTCCTCGTTGCGATTTTGCATGAACGCAAAAAGCTTCTAAACATCCCCTCGTTTATCATCTGCTCAGTGGTGTTATTCACAGGAGGTACATTGCCAGCCTGTTGCACGTTCTCCTCGTTGGTAAGTACATGTATCTCCACGGTTTCATTTACTCCACTTTTAATATTCTCAGTCGACATTCTCAAATATTGTCATAAAACAAGGGTTAATTAAGGAAATCAATATATCACATAATATCCCTATATACTAACCAACTAATAAATAAGCTTAGGTAGGACACACTAAGCGAAGGATTTACTCGTCTCTCCCTCCTAGTTCTATTCCCGATCTCATGGGAGATCATATCCCTAAGCTACGATACCAACCGTGGCGCCCCAAAATAGGTCCATTCCATCCAACCCATTCTCGAGTCTCCAAATACATGGTATGTAAATAACTACAACTTTATTATTACAACATATAAATCATGAGTTTAAATACGAGATATTGCCATCTAGACAATATCCACACGCAAATAAATTCCCATCATAATTATTGATACATTATTTTACAAAATGGTGAGGACTCTAAACAACTCTCTAGAACCTTCATTCCATATCCCGACTAAGTACTCATTACATTCTTGCCTCCCGAGAAGAAAAATGGAACAACAAGGAAAATGGTGAGCTCAACTAGCCCAGTAAAGAATATTATGACTAAGATAACATAGAGCAAATTATCGTTAGTCTTCAACAGGGAAAAATCTAATAGAATACACTAGACAACCAGGTTTTAAATCAACAACTGCAATGGAAACAACAATTCATTAGAAGAGTTAAGTAGAGAATGCAAACTACTATCTTCTATATATGAATTTAAAAGTTCATCGTCGATATTTTATCCTGTAACATCAATCAATATATATCCGAATCAAATATTCATCTTTTTGCACTACAGGCCAAGATATTATTCATTACCGTCATGTTCATCTAAACACTGCTTCATCTTTTACTACGGCCAAAGATATTAATTAGTCGGTTATATTCATCTCAACACCATTCATCTTTGCATTACGGGCCAAAGATATTCATCAAGAAATCATTCATCTTTGCACTACAGCCAAAGATATTCATAATATCATCATTTAGGACCGAGGATGATGAAAAATATTTTAAAGGAAACGAATCCAAAGAAACAAAAGAACAATATTAAGGATTCGTATTTTAAACAATCCAAGTTCAAAATACTTCATAAGTAATCGAGTGGAGTAAAATTCAAGAATGATCAAAACATGGATACAATCAAAGCTAGTATCCATAATAGATATTTTAGACAAAAAGAAGAAATTTCATTTTTCGGTGAATAGTCTTTGTATTCGTGAATAGTATCGATATCGTGAATAATTAAGTCGTATACGTGAATAGTAATCTCCGACACCAAAAGATAGAAATTTCACAAAAAAACATCTTCACGCTTACATGAATAGTACTAAGTAAATAGAACTCATGAATAGTAACTCATGAATAAGAACTCGTGAATAAGAACTCATGAATAGTAACTCCGATATAAAAAAAATTCCAAATTTGATAAAAAGTTTCCACCAATATTTCGGCATAATGATATTGAATAAATAATATCATTTTCAAAAAATAACATCCCTTACCTCGAAGACAAGATTTCTAGTTGAAACGCTGGGATATAGTGACTTAAACTTACGCAGATAGCGAATACTCAAAGTATACTCAAAATACTCACAAGAATACGCTCGATAATATAGAGAGAAAACTTCGCTTTTGGTGTGATTTTCAATTCTAACCTAAGCACCCTATTTATAGGAAAATGCTTTAGAACATCAAAGTAGAAAATTTAATATAATATATATATATATATATATATATATATATATATATATATATATATACAAATTTGTCTACGCACCTAGAACCATATGAATTCAACAACTTGCATGTGTTTAATGAGGCTAACCAAACACAAAAAACGTTTTTGTTAATTAAAACAATTAAAACTTCCAAAATCAATTCTTTCTGAACTTCGGAACTTCAATAATTCACAATAAATAGCCCTTTTATCGAGAAAATTGAATCTCATGATTTTTTATAGAAAATTCAATTCTCTACAACTTTGCAGAAGGAAGGTTTTCCAAATTCCAAACAAAAATTGACCGAAATCCATAAACTACGCGATTTTACAAGTTATAATCAAATTTGGTAATAATTGTGTCCACCAACACACAAAATATGTGTTAAACATTTAATGCCACAAAAATACTCTTCCTCCTCATATACTCATATATCCCACATTCATTATAAAAATATCACCGTTAATATATTATTAAAATAATATATTTAAATGAATTATTTTATCGTAAAAAGATAAAATATTAATTTTCAACAATTGTCACATTAAAATTTTTTCTATCTATATCCACATAAAATCAATATTTTCTTCATCATATAAATCAATTATTAATTATTCACAAATAATATTACAGAACCACACAAGATCTTGTAACTAAGTAGCTCCTGTGAGAAGAGGGGCTTTCCAATAAGGATCTCCTTCTCACGCGCAATGCAATTAGGTGACCAAACCTCTCCTTAGATGTAACTTTCTAGACATTGCCAAAATGTTATCCAATAATATTACTCTTATATAATATGAATTATTGTCTCCGATAATGAAAAATACTCGTAAATGACAATTTATTGAAACAACGATAATATAAAATATCAATGCAAAGAATTATTGAATCAATAAAATAAAATCTTCGAATAATAATTAATGTAACAATTATTTAGTAGTGCCTGCCTTCTTACGTAAGAATCAATAATTGGTGCAATACCGTGCTTCTTTCGCTCAACAACGCGTGATAGTGTGTTTTAACCACCGGTATTCCAACAAGATACTTCAGAATAACTACGCCTGGGTTATTTATAAACAACTTATATTTGTCGTTTCTTCATCCAATCGCTTTCGTTATGGGGCCCACAAAAGATCATACCATCGCATTTAATATTCCCCACGATTCTGAATATTCCACGACCAAACGAATATTCCCAACAATAATGAATATTTTATAACCACTTGCTTATTCAAAATATTTGCGTATTTTACCCATAACTATCCACATTAATCAAATCAACCCTTACTATTTCAAAATAATAAATAGAGAAAATAAATTTTATTTATTAATAATTTGGGGTCTTACACATAAGTGCTCGCATAGTGTTTACATAGTAAAATCTTTTATATAAAATGTAATACTTTTATAAAGTTATTTGTTTTATTAGACTATAAATAGAATATATTATATTTTATTTAAAAGATTTTATTTTATTAGAATATTTTATTAATCTTGCATAGTAAATCAATATGGACCGTCCATTTAAAAGTAAATCAATACGGACCGTTCATGAATTAGTTACTATTCGGTCTATTCTCCTATAAATAAAGCTCATTCCTTCATTATTTCTTACTTAATTCACCGAAACTCTGAGAGAGAAACTATAGAGAGAAAGAAGAAAAGTATTCTGCTACTTCACTACTCCTATATCCAGTTCCTTCTAAGGTAAGGGGTATTATTTCTTTTGTATTCATGAAGAGAACTTCAGTTATTCCATTCTTTATTATTACATTGGAATAACTTTGTATACATGCTAAGTACCGCATACATGGTGAAATTCTTCTGTTATTCCTTTCTTTATTATTATGTTGGAATAACCTGTCTATGCGAAGTACCGCATACATGGTTAAATTCTTTTGTTATTCCATTCTTTATTATTCTGTTGGAACATCCTCATGCAAGGCTTTATACATGACTGGTTCCGTTATTTATTATTCGCTGGAATATCGTGTGCGGTCGTATTACGCTCGACACAGTTCCATTAATTATTATTACTGTTGGAATAACTTTTATGGTCTCTATCGCATGCATGGTGATTTACATTGTTATTCCATTCTTTATTATTCTATTGGAATATCACATGCGGTGCAATTTAAATGCGACTGGTTCCGTTATTTATTATTACATTGGAATAACACATATGCATGCGGTTTATCGCATGCACAGTGATTTCTTTTGTTATTCCATTATTTATTATACTCGGTTGGTTAAAGTTTTGAGTTCTATACTCCATGAAATTAGTGGAATATCCTTGATATTTAAACTTCATCCAATATCTTTTCATGGAAATATTCTTACGAGCATTCTTGAATTTTACTCTACAAAGTATCATGTTGACAATTTGGGCGTTATTAGTTCTGGATAGATTAATTCTTGAACTTGTTTTATTGAATTCTTATATCATTGTCATCATCCTCATGTTTATATTATATTGAAAGTCATACGTGGCTTTTGTGGTGCATAGATGAACTTGGTGTGATTATGGCGAAGAATTAATCGGTATAATCATGGCCAAGTAATGTTACAAATGATGTGGTAAAAGTCCTCATTGGCCCGTAGTGCATTGATGGACAATTGTTGGCATGATCATGACCATTGATGAATACACGAATATCCTTGGCCCGTAGTGCATGGATAATTTGTGGTTGTGATATTAATGAATATCCTTAAGCGTGTCGATGAGGATGATGTAGATTATTTATTAAGCTGAGTCTCAGCGATAAAAGTGATGAAAAACTTATTAAATCATAAAAGATAGTAAATTTTATTCTCTACTTGACTCTTTTAATGGATTGATTGTTCCACTAGTTAAACTTTATGTTTGTTATATTTATCAGTTTAACATTGTTGAAGACTAATGATAATTTATTCTACATTATCTTAGTCATACTATTTCTTACTGGGCTAGTTGAGCTCTGTGACGCTCCCAAAATAGGTATACATCACCTATTCTGAGTCGCCAAATACATGGTACAGAATACAAATACAATCTTTAATATACAATAAGAGAACTATGAGTTTTAATATAAATACAGTCTTCTAGACAATATCCAATCTCAGAATAATTCCTCATTACATTTATTGTCACACTATTTAACAGAATAATGAGGACTAATAATACTATCATCTGGACCGTCACTCCGTTCCCCGACTAGTCCCGGCTACGTTCTCATTCCCTAAAGAGAACAGTGAAAGAAAGGGTGAGCTCAACTAACCCAGTAAAAAATATTATGACTAAGATAATGCAGAATAAATTATCATTAGTCTTCAACAATGTTAAACTGATGAAATACAATAGACATCCAGTTTAACTGCAGCGGAACAAACAATCCATTAAAAGAGTCAAGTAGAGAATAAAATCTACTATCTTTTATGATTTAAAAAATTTTTCATCACTTTTATTTCTAGGATTCAGCTTAATAAATAATCCACATCATCCCTGCACTACGGCCAAGGATATTTATTAGTATCACAACCACAAATTATCCACGCACTACGGGCCAAGGATATTCGTGTATTCATCAATGGTCATGATCATGCCAACAACTTTTCATCAATGCACTAAGGGCCAATGAGGACTTTTACCACATCATTTATAACATTACGGTCATGATTACACCGAATAATCCCTGGTCATAATCATACCAAGTCTATCCATGCACTACAGCCCACATATGACTTTCAAAAAAATATAAACATGAGGATGATGAAAATGATATAAGAATTCAATAAAAACAAGTTCAAGAATTAATTTATTCAGGAACTAATAAGTCCAAATTGTCAACATGATACTTCTTTGTAGAGTAAAATTCAAAAATGCTCAGAAGAATATTTCTATGAAAATATACTAGATGAAGCGTAAATATCAAGGATATTCCACTAATTTCATTGAGTATAGAAGTCAAAACTTTAACCAACTGAGTATAATAAAGAATGGAATAACAAAAAAAATTACCATGCATACGGTATTTCGCATAGATAGGTTATTCCAACAGAATACTAAATAACGAAACCGGTCGGTAAATTTGCAATCGATAGGATGTTCCAATGAATAATAAAGATGTAACCGTGTCCTGTAAAACGCATGCATGTGATATTCCAAATGAATAATAAAAATAGAACCAAGTCCAAGCGTAAAGCATGCATAATAGATATTCCAATGTAATAATAAAGAATGGAATAATGTAAGAATTTCACCAAGTATAGGGTAGCTCATGATATAAAAGTTATTCCAACGTAATAATAAAAATTAGAATAACGTGAGTTCTCTTCATGAATACAAAAGAAATAATACCCTTACCTTAAAAAGAAGAAATCTTTGGATATAGGAGTAGTGAAGTAGCGAATACTTTTTTCTTCTTTTCTCTATAGTTTCTCTCTCAGAGTTTCAAAGAATTAAAAGAAATAATGATGGAATGAGCTTCTATTTATAGGAGAATGGAAAGGCACTGTGTAAGGATTTTCTCACGGACGCAGCAGTCATGCAATCACGGATGAGAATTTTTGCAACTAACAGATGCAAATTTTCAACCATCCAACCAATAGGAACAAAGCAAGAATATAATATATATATATATATATATATATATATACAGACAGGATCAAGAGTAGAATTCTTAAATAGCAGAATGCCTTAAATAATTGAATTTTATCAAAACGCACGTAGTTTTGATAAGACGCGATGGCATTTTTATGTAAATACGCTGTGGCATGGTATTTACAAAAATGCCATCAATGCCTTATCAAAACTACGTCTTTTGATAAAATTCTATTATTTAAAAGAGTTCTACTACTTAAGAGGTTTACTCTTGATCCTGCTTGTATATATATATATATATATATATATATATATATATATATATATATATATATAAACCACACATGTTTATTTGAATTAGTACTCCCACCCGTGAACACTTGCTAGATTCCTTTACCCTAAATTCATTTTCTCCCATTTGGCCCCTCCCCCCAACATGTCATACTCACAAGTGGGTCCCATTATATTATACTAAACAAATTTCTACCGATTATTTTAAAAATGGGTAAATGGAAATCCAAATAATAAGCAAAACTTACAATAACAACTTCATAAAAAGTCCTCTCAATATTTTTAACAACATTTATCATCATTATTATAATTCACAATATTAATCAACCAGGTCGTTCCTGGAAGAGGGCTTTCCAATAAAGATTTCTCCTATCATGCGCAAAGTAGGTGACCAAACCTCTCCTTGACAGAACTTCTAGACATCGTTAATATTGCAAATAATAATATTAATAACTTTGTCGTCTCAATTATTAATTTAATAATATATAAAATATTGACAATAATTAAACAAAACTGAGTGACTTCTCACGTAAGCATCAATAATCAATACCGTGTACTACTATACAATCACGCGTATTACTGTACTTTTACTACCGAGTAGTTCAACAATATCAACGGTAAAACTTCCGCCGTTATTTTCATAAAAATATTTTTGTCGTTTTCTCAATCCGACAATAATTCTGTTGTGGGGTCCACCAATAATTGTGTCGTTGTACGAATATTCCCTGACCAATTGAATATAATATAACAACTTGTATACTTTGCAGAATTTATAAATACTACCCACAACTATAATATTATAACAAATTCATTCCATAATATTCAAAAATGATAATTATAGAAAAATCATCTTTATTCACAAAAGTTGGGGTCTTACAATCTCCCCTTCTTATGAAATTTCGCCCTCGAAATTAGGGTACGTACCTGGTATGTTGAAGAGGTAAGGATACCTTGATTTCATTTCAGATTCTAATTCCCAGGTCATTTCCTCAACATCGTGGTTTCTCTACAAAACTTTGACTTAAGGTATAACCTTGAAGCGTAGAATATGTTCCTTCTTATCCAAGATTTGAACATGAACCTCTTCATACGTCAAATCTTCTGCTATTTCATCCGGTTCTAACTCGATAATGTGGTTCGGGTCTTCCACATATTTACGTAACATGGATATGTGAAAAACTTTATGAACACGAGACATACTTGGCGGTAAAGCGAGTCTATATGCCACAGTTCCTACTTGATCGAGGATTAAAAATGGTCAAATGAATCGAGGATTGAGCTTTCTCTCTTTCCAAATCTCATAACTCCTTTCCATGGAGCAACACGTAATAACACATGATCTCCAATATCGAATTCCATGTCCTTTCGATGAAGATCAGCATAACTCTTTTGTCGATCTTGTGAGGTTTTTATACGTTGTCGTATCGTTTGAATCTTTTCCGTAGTCATACGTACCAACTCCGGTCCCAACAACGTTGCTTCACCCACCTCATCCCAGCATACTGGAGAACGACACTTTCTTCCATACAACGCTTCGAATGAAGCCATGCCAATACTTGCTTGATAACTATTGTTGTAGGAAAACTCCACCAATGGTAAGAACTTGTCCCAACTTCCCTTGAAGTCAAGGACACAGAGTCTTAATAAATCTTCAAGAGTTTGAATAGTCCTCTCTGTTTGTCCGTCTGATCGAGAGGATGATATCTTGAGCTAAATCATAAATCCATGCCCATAGCTTTTTTGTAAACTAACCCAAAATCTTGAAGTGAATCTTGGGTCTCGATTAGAAACTATGGATATCGGCATACCATGCGCCTTACAATCTCGTTTATGTACATAATGAGCAAGACGTTCAAGTGTATAAGTTTCTCGTAGACAGTAAGAAATGAGCGGAGACTTGGTCAATCTATCAACAATGACCCAAATTGCATCTATGCCTTGAGAAACCTTGGGAAGACCGATGAATCGAAATCCATGGTAATGTGCTCCCACTTTCAGACTTTGGAATTTCAAGTGGTTGCAATGGACCTTTGGTACTTGATGTCTACCGACTCGTTGACAAGTTAGACAACTTGAGATAAACAGCGCTATCTCTCTCTTCATATTGCTCCACGAAAATGTATGACGAAGATCACGATACATTTTGGTACTCCCAGGATGGATTGCAAACGGTGTATTTTGCGCTTCCATCATGATTTTATACTTTAAATTAGGGTCGTTAGGAACACAAAGTCTGGAGTTGACTCGAAGTATTCCTTCGTCATCGATTCTTGCTTCCGGCATAACACCTTCTTGTACTTTCTTCCTCATATGCATCAGCTCCAGGTCTGTAGCTTGAACAGCTTTAACTTTATCGATTAAAGTCGGTTCTACTCGTATATTCGCCATCATCACGTGGGTACTTTGAGTCTTTATCTCTATCTCCATCCTTTGCAAGTCATATAAAATGGGCCTTTGCATTGACAATATCGCACTCGTACCCGCATATGATCTTCTACTCAATGCGTCAGCTACCACGTTTGCTTTTCCAGGATGGTATTGGATGGTATGATCATAATCTTTTAATAGTTCAAGCCAACGTCGTTGTCGCATGTTGAGTTCCTTTTGAGTGAAGAAATATTTGAGGCTTTTATGATCCGTAAATATCTCCACTTTCTCCCCATACAAGTAATGCCTCCAAATTTTAAGTGCGAAGACAACAGCTGCCAACTCTAGATCATGAGTAGGATAATTCCTCTCATATTCTTTGAGTTGTCGAGAGGCATAGTCTATGACTTTCCCATGTTGCATGAGAACACATCCTAACCCTTTGCCTGAAGGATCACTGTAGATGACAAATCCCTCCGAGCCAGATGGTATTGTCGAGCAGTCTTTAAATGAGTCTTCTCTTGAGTTCTTGAAAACTCTTCTCACATTCCTCGTTCCAACCGAATTTTGTATCTTTCCGAGTTAGTTGCGTTAAGGGAATAGCGATTCGAGAAAACCCTTCTACTAATCTCCGATAATAACCAACTAGCCGAGAAAGCTACGTACTTCGGTCACTGATTTAGGTTGCTCCCAGCTTTGAATAGATTCAATCTTTGCTGGGTCAACAGATATTCCATGACTTGATACCATGTGCCCAAGAAATGCTACTTCCTCAAGCCAGAACTCGTATTTCTTCAATTTGGCATAGAGCTTATATTCACGAAGCTTTTAAAGTATCAGCCTCAAGTGTTGCTCATGATCTACACAAATTTTGGAATAAATAAGGATGTCATCAATAAAGACGACCACAAAGTGATCCAAATGTTCGTTGAATACTCGGTTCATCATATCCACGAAGGCAGCAGGAGCATTAGTCAATCCAAAAGACATGACTAGGAATTCATAATGCCCGTCTGCATCGAAGTTCTCGAAAGCCGTCTTTGAAATATCATCTGCTCTAATCTTCAATTGGTGATATCCAAACGAAGATCAATCTTTGAAAGAGAATTTGGCGCCTTGCAATCGGGTCAAACAGTCATCAATCGACGCGGGCAATGGGTACCTATTTTTTTTGATGGTGACATGGTTCAACTCCGATAATCAAAACAAAAGTCGCATACTCCCGCCTTTCCTTTTCACGAATAGAATGGAGCACCCCAAGGAGAAGTACTAGGACGAATGAAATCGATGTCTAACAATTCCTGCAATTGGGTCTTTAACTCCTGAAGTTCAATAGGAGCCATTCAATATGGGGCTTTGGAAATAGGTTTTGTACCGGGTTCAAGGTCGATACAAAATTCAATTTCACGCTCTGGGGGTAGGCCAAGAATTTTTTCAGGGAATACGTCAGGAAATTCATTAACAATAGAAATATCATTCAAAACTGATGTATTTTTATTTAGATCCATGACATAAGCTAAGAAAGCTTGACATCCGTTTTTTAATAAACGAATAACTTTATGGCTTGAGATGATAGTGATTGATTTTAATGGTTTGGTTTCTTGAATTCGCATAATAGGTTGGTTAGGAATATGAAAGCTAACAACCTTACGATAATAATCAATTTTTGCATGATGAGTAGTTAACCAATCAATCCCTAGAATTACGTCAAATGCAAGTATTTTTAATGAAATAAGATCGACAAGTAATGTGAGGGTACCGATTTGAACTAAACAAGACTTATAAACAGTGGATGTAATGAAGGTTTCTCCCAATGGAGTTTCAACAGATAAGTCAAAGTCCAATTTCTCTGGAGTCATATTTAAACGTTGAGCGCAAGTAGGAGAAATAATAGAATGGGTAGAACCGGTATCAAATAAGGTATATACTTCGCTAGAGTTTATGATAAGCTTACCCGTGATGACCTCGTTCGGGTTCCTTGCTTTTTGGGAGGTCATGACAAATGCTCTCCCTTGAACTACCGGTTTTGTCTTGTCTGGAACGGCCTTTAATGCCTTCATCCCATCTGGACTTGTCTTCGGTGCACGACAAAATTGGACCAGGTGACCTTCTCTTCCACAATTATAACATGCTTTGGAGGACATCGCGTAATTTGTACTGATGTGTCCCTCCCCTCCACATTTGAAGCATATGATAGGTGGTCGTTCTCCTTCCTTAACGATAGGTGCTGATGCTGACATCTTTCCATCATTGCTGAATCTCCTCTTCTTGAAATGTCCATTCTTATTATTTTGGCCATGATTACCACTGAAGTGGTTACCATTTTTGGTATGTTGATTCTGTCCACGCTTATTGTCACCGCTTCAATGACTGTTTTCACGGGTATTATCATTTTGTCGGCTGCTCTCTTTTGGTTGGGTTGACTCATTATCGCGCTCCAATAACTGAGCCCTATTAACAACATCTGAATACAAACACAGTTTATGAGAGATAAGATATTGACGTATCTCGTGTTTCAAACCTCTTAGAAACATTCGTCATTCTTCTCCCTCATTATCAACCAAATGGGTCACACATCGGACATTTCGGCAAACTTGGCTTCGTCGCAACACTGGCCATGTTGTTTTATTCCAGGTTTAATGAACTCTACCTCTTTCATGTGACGAATACTTTCTGAAAAGTACTTGTCGTTGAACAGTTCTTGGAACTTCTCCCAAGACATCTTCAGTGCGGCAGGTTGAGTACGCTTTACAAATTCCCATCAGTAATCTGCCTCTGCCCGCAACATGAAGGTGGCAAAGGGAACCTTTTTCTCCTCGGAGCATCCCAAGATATCAAATATCTTGTTGATCTGCTTTATCCATGTCTCTACCTTAAGTGGCTTTGGCTCTCCAAAAACTCTGGTGGTCTCAGCTCCTTGAACTGTTTGGCGGTGACCATCCGAGAGTTGCCAGTGTTTCCACCTGCATTTTGGACAGGAGCCGCTCTCGCCTGATGTTTCATGAATTACATGAAGCCTCGGAATATTCTATCATTTATCATTTGGTCAGTGTTGTTGTTTGCATGAGGATTGTCGCCTTCCTGATGCACATTGTCCTGGTTATTGATCTGTGGAGACTCAACGGTCTCCTGTGCTCCATTGATGTTCTCAACATTCTCGGATTCCATTTTTATATACTGCCACAAAAAAAGGGTTAATTAACATATCACATATTTTCCCTATACTCTAACTGACCAATTAAATACCAACTAAACTTAGGTAGGTCATACTAGCGAAGGAATTCCCCGTCTCTCCCCTCTTAGTTCTTGTCTCACATCTTAGCCAGGGATAATATCCCTAAGCTTTGATACCAACTGTGACACCCCTAAAATAGGTATACATCACCTATTCTGAGTCACCAAATACATGGTACAGAATACAAATACAATCTTTAATATACAACAAGAGAACTGTGAGTTTTAATACAAATACTGTCTTCTAGACAATATCCACTCTCAGAATAAGTCCTCATTACATTTATTGTCACACTATTTAACAGAATAGTGAGGACTACTAATACTATCATCTGGATCGTCACTCCGCTCCTCGATTAGTCCTTGCCACGCTCTCATTCCCTAAAGAGAATAAAGAAAGAAAGGGTGAGCTCAACTAACCCAAAAAAATATTATGACTAAGATAATGCGTAATAAATTATCATTAGTCTTCAACAATGTTAAACCGATGAAATACAATAGACATCCAGTTTTAATCTGCAGCTGAAACAAGCAATCCATTAAAAGAGTCAAGTAGAGAATAAAATCTACTATCTTTTATGATTTAAAAGGTTTTTCATCACTTTTATTTCTAGGACTCAGCTTAATAAATAATCCACATCATCCCCGAACTACTACCAAGGATATTTATTATATCACAACCATAAATTATCCACGCATCTATGGGCCAAGGATATTCGTGTATTCATCAATGGTCATGATCATGCCAACAATCATCCCATCAATGCACTAAGGGCCAATGAGGACTTTTACCACATCATTTGTAACATTACGATCATGATTACAATCGAATAATCCTCGTCATAATCATACCAAGTCCGTCCATGCACTACCAGCCACGATGATTTTCAAAAAATATAAAACATGAGGATGATGACAATGATATAAGAATTCAATAAAACAAGTTCAAGAATTAATTTATTCAGGAACTAATAAGTCCAAATTTTCAACATGATACTTTTTTGTAGAGTAAAATTCAAAAATGCTCAGAAGAATATTTTCATGAAAAGATACTAGATGAAGCACAAATATCAAGGATATTCCACTAATTTCATGGAGTATAGAAGTCAAAACTTTAACCAACCGAGTATAATAAAGAATGGAATAACAAAAGAAATCACCATGCATACGGTGCTTGCATAGATAAAGTTATTCCAATGTAATACTAAATAACGAAACCAATCAAAAAGAAATTCAAGACCGACAAGATGTTCCAATGTAATAAAAAAGATGGAACCAGTCCGCGTAAAATGCATGTAGATGTGATATTCCAATAGAATAATAAAGACAGAACCAAGTCCAACGTAAAACGCACAGACAAGATATTCCAACAGAATAATAAAGAATGGAATAATAGAAGAATTTCACCAAGTATAGGGTAGCCCGCGTATACAGATTATTCCAATAGAATAATAAAAAATAGAATAACAAAAGTTCTCTTTATGAATACAAATGAAATAATACCCCTTACCTTAAAAAGAAGAGTACTGGATATAGGAGTAGTGAAGTAGCAGAATACTTTTCTTCTTTTTCTCTATAGTTTCTCTCTCTAGAGTTTCAGTGAATTCGTAAGAAATAATGATGGAATGAGCTTCTATTTATAGGAGAATGGAAAGGCACTGTGTAAGGATTTTCTCACGGACGCAGCAGTCATGCAATCACGGATGAGAATTTTTGCAACTAACAGATGCAAATTTTCAACCATCCAACCAATAGGAACAAAGCAATAATATATATATATATATATATATATATATATATATATATATATATATAAACCACACATGTTTATTTGAATTATTACTCCCAATTCGTGAACACTTGCTTATTCCTTTACCCCAAATTCATTTTCTCCCACGTGGGCCCCACATGTTCCCCTCCCCCCAACATGTCATACTTGTGACGCCCCCAAATTCAGGTACTTGAAACCCGAACTCGGTGCTTCACGATACCATTTCTATAAGCGAAATAATACTAATAATATTAACAATAATATAGATTATCAAATTTAATTTACATATTATCAGAGTTTAGTTCCCAATTAAACATTCGTTACATGATAATAATAATATTTATCATCCTTATCATAAAGTCAAACTATTACATAGGATAGCTTAAACATTCATTCAGCGACTTTCCCTTTTCCCTTGTCCTTGGCAGAGCCTTCAGGTTGTTCACATTTAGCTGAAAACATTTAAATTAAGCAAGGATGAGCATTTTAGTGCCCAGCAAGTAATAGCTAATAATAACAATTAACTGAAAGGATTAAATATTTTTTTTGAACAATACTTCTACAACGAATCAACAGTTGTGAAATAAGCTGAACCATTGATAAACAACGTCATTTCGATTTCAAATTTTTGAAACTACGTATTGACTATATATGAGGATCAGTTGACAGACTATGAATATTGTTTTCTATTTTCAAAAGGTTAAATGTAACTTCATCTCAGAATCGTCATAACTTACTTACACACGGGGTGATCAAATTTATTATGCCTGTATTGATCAATACTACATTACAAGAACGATATTATCGTTCATCCTTTGTCCACCTTAGCGCATAAAACTTTCCCAGATTTGGGATGTACATAACAGTCTTGAATCCAAACCAAAATAATTTGGTTCGATAATAAATAAGTTTTATCTTGTTCAACAACAATTTTAAATTTATGTCTAGCCGGATCAAATAGCATAGACGACTTTTAATTCAACGTATACATACTCTATAAATCGATAAGTATGTATCAACATGTGATAAAACATAATGATTATCCAAGTGAGGACACTTGTATAACCATGTTTAGAAATTAACGAATGTAATATATATCTTGATCTACAATAATGTAATAAAGGAACTTGTACAACAATTATAATTTAATAACTTACTTATACGTAATCATTGCATAAGTATATACAAAGGTTGAAATATTTGAACTATTAAAAGAATAGTTCGAGATATTATCTTACGATGTCCATCAGATAAAAGTAAATGCAAAGTGTTGATATCATTTTTGTCTGCCGCTACACAACTTATATTTATCTTTTATATCAAGCCCTATCATTAAATAGATCATTCATTCGATTAGAATAACACACTATAACACATAAGATCGCTTATTTGCAAATTCAGACACATAACCTAATCACATTGTCACATATGTTTACCAACCATCAAATCACAAATAATCACGTATACAAACATAATATATAAGTCCAGATCAATTTCTGAAACATGTCGGTGTACCGACAACTTTATCGGATATTTATTGAGTCTAAGACTCTATACAGTAGTTCCATATTCATTTAGATAATTTAAACACCAATCACATTATTTTTCAGGACCTTATAATAATTTTAAAATGATTATTACAATTTATCATGATTTTTGAACCACCGGAATCATTATTAAATGATTTAAATATTAAGTAATTCCATTATCATTAATATTAAATTATTAATGAAACCATTGCAAAAATATTAAGTTATTTAAAATAACTTAAAATATTTTAAAGTATTTATTTTACCTTTAAATGATTTTTAAAACCCTTAAAATCATTTTTAAATAATTACCATTAATATTAAAATATTAATGTACTATTTATCTAAAATGAAAAGTCATTAATTATAACTTAAAATATTTTTAATTCATTTCTATCCCTTTTAAATGATTTTTAAATTAATAAAACTATTTTTAAACTATTTATTTAATATAATTATTAAATAAATTTAATATCATTAATGTTAAATTAATATTAAATTATTAATTAAATTATCCTTTAAATATTAAAAGTTATATTTTATAAATTAAAATATCTTTAAATACCTTATTATCATTTAAAATGATTTTTAATATGATAAAATCATTTTAATTAATTTATTTAATGTATTTATTAAATAAATTAAATATCAATAATATTTAAATAAATACTAATATTTATGGAAAATATTCCAAATAATTAAAAGTTAATTTTATAACTTAAATTAATTTTTTAAAATATTTTTTGGAATTTTAATAATTTATTTCTATTTTTAAATAATTTTTGAATATTTAATTAATTAAAATTAATAAAATCTGTCATTTAGAGGCCTTTAGCGACGAAAGCATAGTCTATTGTGTTCTTGAGCCTTCAAGAACATTCATAGCCAGTTTCGACTTGCTTACTTTGACCAAGAACACAGATCGAATTATGATGTTTTTAGACCAGCTAAGACATTGATATTGTAGTACTAATGCAATACTACGAGATCCAACAACAAACATGGTTAAATAACATAGTACAAGTGAGATCTGAGGCCAAGAACAAGCTGTCAGAGTTGTTCTTCATTTTCTGGGTTGCCTAGAAATGAAGAACAGTTCGACTGCTCATATTTGGGCTTCCACAACTTGAAATATATGATTTAGTTTTGCGATTTAAAACTTTCAGTACGTAGCCAACATGTAAGTGAGTAGAGATACCACAAAACATTACAATAACAACAACAGATCAAACAGATCCATGTCGATCAAACAGATCCATGACAGATTCTTGGGTAGGGTTTTATACCTTTAAGCTTTGATTTCTTGAATATGATCTTGTGATTTGTTAATGGTAAACGTGGGGCCGATTTTGGGACTGATTTATCTTGATATTTTTGGAGGTTGAGAGAGAGAAGAGTTTAGATGGGTGTTGTACACAAAATAATCTAGCAAATGTCATTTCTCTCTCCTCCAATCTATTTATAATTCATAGATGCAATGAATCTAACATGCAAGGTGTTAAAGTGGATAAGCTTGGATGGGTTTAGGCATTTGCTATAAATTTAGAGTGGTGACTTGCAATCTAGTTTATTAAATAAATACCAAAAAGGTTATTTTAGTAAACTAACAAAGTAATTTAAGGGTATTCTTGTCCATGATGCTTGAGTCTAGGTTAAAATCAATAGATCTTAAACCTTAAGGTTTCCCAAATAATTTCTAGGGTTTAAAAATTCAAGTTTAAGGTTCAATAAAATTTTAATTAGAACTTACTAATTAAAATTTATGGTTTAAATAATTAGGGTTCTTTAATATTATTAGGGTTTCTAATTAACATTATAATTTACTAAAATAATAATTAAGATCACCATTTTAGCGATTAGGGTTTACAACTAGTAATTAGATTTTATAATTACTAATTAGGGTTACCTAATATAGAAATTAGGATTCTAAAATATTAATTTAGGGTTTTCACTTAAGAAATTAGGGTTTCTAATTTCACAATTAGGGTTTCCCTAATTAATGTTAATCTTAATAATAATTGTCATAAATCAAAATTCACAGTTACCAAATAGCTTTGAACTCGTATTCGAGTTTTAAATTAGGGTTTCACAGTAAAACTAGGATTTGTCATATAACACCATAATTAACCAACCATTATCGGTCCACGTATACACTACATCTCTATAGCACTGAAAAATCAAAATATAATTAATATTATATTATTATTCTTATTCCTTAATAAAAATCTAAAATTAGGGTTTGGATTCCATATCTGATTTACCTTGCATAAACAACATTATTAATTATGTTAAAATACTTAACTTAATAATCTGTGCTAAAATCATAGAAATAGATAATAAGTATAATAATTACAATCATCATTCCATATATAATATAATATCATATTTTCTTTGAAAAGTAATTAATAAAACATTTCTATAATAAAATTAATTATTATAAAATATAATTTATTGTAATCAATAATTCTAAAATAAAACTATTTGTAATTATTCATGTAATAAATAAATTTTTATTTATCATGTATATACATATACACATTATCTTGCACATATTCCCCGTATTTATTTTAATAAATAAATAAAAAATTATACGCAAAATTTTTTGATTTATTTTTATAGAAAATATCAAAGTTATTACATTCACTATCCCTTATAAAGATTCCATCCCTAATCACCGCTTTAAAAATCCATATATACCAGTACATAGCATACATAATCATCATTAAGTAGATCTCGATCAAATTTGATCGAATCGATCTTTAACTATTCACATAAAGCTTCGTTTATCTCGATTAAACGAAAATTTTATTTCTAAAAGAACTCAAATTCTTCCTTCAAAATTCCTTTATAAAATAGTTTATTATTTATAGAAAATAATGTATATATAAAAAATAAAAGTTATATGAAAAATACCGAGTTCCATCACTACTACCACCGAATCTCGGATCGTCATGTTGAAAACCCGCAAGAGATTTTGTGTGGCTATTGGATGAAGTTGGTCCTGTGATCGCCAAAGTTCCGCCGCTTTTCCCCATGTTCACGTCATTTCTCTCCGCTTCTTTTTCGGACAGTCCTTCACCTTATGCTCCTTTGACCCGCACAGAAAACACCCACTAATTCCCACATTGCACCACCGGCTTCTTCTTTACACCTTCTTGCTTCACCTGCACATCCCCAAAGTTGTTCCCCTTCCTCTTTTCACCCCTATTCCCAGTATTTGCTTCCACCTTCCCAGCTCCATCAACCTTACCCTTGTTCCTTCTTTCTTTGTTATAGAGGCTCATGGCCTCACTCCCTTCCTCAGCAATAATCGTTTTCTTCATGAGTGCTGCAAATGTTGGGATCTTCAATACTGCCACCTTGTTGTAGAGCTAGGGTTTTAATCCCAGCTCAAACCTTTTTGCTTTTCTAGCCTCCGTATCAACTTGATGCGGGGCGAACCTAGCCAACTCATTAAATTTTATGACATACTCCGCAATGTACTATATTCTCCTGCTTTTTAATTCCAAAAATTTTACCTCCATCCTAGCTCTCAGATACTCGATGAAAATAGTTTTCGAAAAACAAAGTTTTGAACCTATCCCAAGTAACTACACCTGCTCCTGCCCTCACCTGATTCGCTTCCCACCAAAAATTTGTCTCACCCTTCATTACATAGGTGGCAAAAGTGGTCTTTTGCCCCTCAGCTACCCTAGCTATTACAAACGCCTTTTCAATTTCCTTAACCCAAATTTGCGCTTCTACCTTACTTGAAGTTTATACCTTACTTGATACCAGTGCTACCCATTCATTTATCTCTCCTGCTTGTGCTCAACGTTTAAACTTGACTCTGGAGAAATTAGACTTTGAAATATCTGTGGAGACTCCGTTAGGAGAAACTTTCATCATATCCACTGTTTATAAATCTTGTTTGATTCAAGTTGGCACCATCACCTTACTTGTTGACCTTATCTCTTTAAAGATACTTGCTTTTGATGTGATTTTAGGGATTGATTGGTTAACTACTCATCATGCCAAAATTGATTATTTTTCGTAAGGTTGTTAGTTTTCATATTCCTAACCAACCCGTTGTATTTAATTCAAGCAACTAAGCCACTAAAATCAATCGTCATCATATCAAGTCATAAAGCTATTCGCTTTATTGAAAACTGATGTCAAGCTTTCTTAGCCCATGTTATGGATTTGAATAAAGACACATCGATTTGAATAATATTCCTGTTGTTATTGATTTTCCCGACGATTTCAAGAACTTTTCTGGCCTACCCCGTAACGTGAAGTTGAATTCTTTATTGATCTTGAACCTGGTACAAAGCCCATTTCTAAAACCCCATATCGAATGGCTCCTATTGAACTTCAGGAGTTAAAGGTCCAAATACAAGAGTTATTGGACATCGGTTTCATTCGTCCTAGTACATCTCCTTGGGGTGCTCCTGTTTTATTTATAAAGAAGAAAGACGGGAGTGTACGACTTTGTATTGACTATCGGGAATTGAACCATGTCACCATCAAGAATAGGTATCCACTACCTCGTATTGATGACTTGTTTGACCAGTTTCAAGGATTACAATTCTATTCAAAGATCGATCTTCGTTCTGGATATCATCAGCTGAAGATTAGAACTGAGGATATTCCAAAGACCGCTGTAACTCCTGATGCGGCATTATGAATTCTTAGTCATGTCTTTTGGATTGACTAATGCTCATGCGGCTTTCATGGATATGATGAACCGAGTATTCAAGGACTATTTAGATCGGTTCGTTGTTGTCTTTATTGATGACATTCTCATATATTCCAAAAGCCGTGAAGATCATGAGCAACACTTGAGGCTGATACTTCAAAAGCTTTGTGAATATAAGCTTTATGCCAAGTTGAAGAAATGCGAGTTCTGGCTTAAGGAAGTAGCATTCCTTGGGCATGTGGTGTCTAAATATGGAGTATCTGTTGACCCGACAAAGATTGAAGCAATACAAAGTTGGGAGCAACCGATGTCGATGACCGAAGTACGTAGCTTTCTGGGCCTAGCTGGTTATTATCGGAGATTCGTGGAAGGATTTTCTTGAATCGCTACTCCATTAACTCAGCTAACTCGGAAGGATACAAAATTTGTTTGGAGCGAGGAATGCGAGAAGAGTTTCCAAGAACTTAAGAGGAGACTTATTTCGGCAACGTGGGAAAGTCATAGCCTATGCCTCGCGACAACTTAAAGAATATGAGAGGAATTATCTTACTCATGATCTAGATGGAGGCACTATCTATATTGGGAGAAAGTGGATATATATTCAGACCATAAAAGCCTCAAATATTTCTTCACTCAAAAGGAACTCAACATGCGGCAACGACGTTGGCTCGAGTTGTTGAAAGATTACGACCACACTATTCAATACCATCCTGGAAAAGCGAACGTGGTAGCTGACGCGTTGAGTAGAAGATCATATGTAGGAAGGAGTGCGATGATGTCAAGTATATGCATAGAGCCAACTTTAATAGAAAAAGTTAAGGTTGCTCAAGCCACCAACCCAGAGCTGATGCGTATGAAGAAGAAAGTACAAGAAGGTTTTATTCTGGAAGCGAGAATCGATGAAGAAGGAATACTTCGAGTCCACTCCAGACTTTGTGTTCCTAACGACTCTTATTTGAAGTACAAGATTATGATGGAGGCACAAAATACACCATTTATGATCCATCTCGAAGTACCAAAATGTATCGTGATCTTCTACATACATTTTGGTGGAACAATCAAGAGAGAGATTGCAAAGTTTATCTCGACGTGTTTAACTTGTCAACGTGTAAAGGCGGAGCATCAAGTACCTAAGGGTCCATTGCAACCACTTGAGATTCCGAAATGGAAGTGGGAACACATTACCATGGATTTTGTTACGGGTCTTCCTACGGTTTCTCAAGGCATCGATGCTATT
Source organism: Panax ginseng (assembly GCA_020205605.1). NCBI lineage: Eukaryota > Viridiplantae > Streptophyta > Magnoliopsida > Apiales > Araliaceae > Panax > Panax ginseng. The sequence continues at coordinate 36,127,149 of CM035137.1, forward strand.
AGGGTTATTGTTGATAGATTAACCAAATTTTCTCATTTCTTACCGATACGGGAGACTTATTCCCTTGAAAGTCTTGCTCATATGTATGTAAATGAGATTGTGAGATTGCATGGCATGCCAGTATCCATAGTTTTGGATCGTGACCCAAGATTTACTTCAAGATTTTGGGTTAGCTTACAAAAAGCTATAGGCACGGATTTACGATTTAGTTCGCAAGATACCATCCTCAAACAGCATGAGACAATCGAGAGGACTATTCAAACTTTTGAAGATTTATTAAGACTCTGTGTCCTAGACTTCAAAGGGAGTTGGGATAAGTATTTACCATTGGTGGAATTCTCCTATAACAACAGTTATCAGACAAGCATTGGTGTGGCCCCATTTGAAGCATTGTATGGACGAAAGTGACACTCTCCAGTATGTTGGGACGAGGTGGGTGAAGCAACATTGTTGGGACCCGAGTTGGTACGTATGACTACGGAAAATATCCAAATAATTCGACAACGTATATAAACGGCACAAGATCGACAAAATAGTTATGCGGATCTTCATCGAAAGGACGTGGAATTTAGTATTGGGGATCATGTATTGTCATGCGTTCCACCATGGAAGGGAGTTACAAGATTCTGGAAGAGAGGAAAGCTCAATCCACGATTTATCGGTCCATTTCAAATTTCTTGACCAAGTAGGTAATGTAGCCTATAGACTCGCATTACCTCCGAGTATGTCTCGTGTTCATAATGTGTTTCACATATCTGCATTTCAGAATATGTGAAAGACCCGAACCACGCTATTGAGTTAGAACCAGACGAGAGATAGCCAAAGACTTAACGCACGTAAGAGGTACCGCCAAGATCTTGGATAGGAAGGAGCATGTCCTACGCACAAAGGTCATACCACAAGTTAAAGTTTTGTGGAGGAACCATGCTATAGAGGAAATGACCTGGGAGTTGGAAACGGAAATGAAAGCGAGGTATCCTCACCTTTTCGAAACACCAGGTACGTATGTCAATTTCGAGGATAAAATTTCATAAGGAGGGGAGGTTGTAAGACCCCAACTTATTATTTAATGAAATTAAATTTCCTCTATTTATTATCTTAAAATAGTAAGGGTTGATTTGATTAATGTGGTAAGTTATGGGTAAAATGCGCAATTATTTCAAACAAGCAAGTGGTTTTAAAATATTCATTGTTGACGGGGAATATTCGTTTAGTCGTGGAATATTTTTACTGTCGGGGAATATTCGTACGACGGCGCAGCCTTGTGTGGGCCCCATAACGGAAAGCGATTGGATGAAGAAAATGACAAGAATAAGTTGGTTAAATAACTGGCAGAAGTTGTTACTGTTATCATCGTTGGAATACCCTTGGGTTAAAACACAAGAAGACACCAGATATTACACCAATTATTGATTCTTACGTAAGGAAGGCACTTACTCAATAATTGTTACAAAGAATTACTTTTCAAAGATTTTATTTTATTGATTCAATAATTGCTGCGTTGATATTTTATATTATTGTTGTTTTAATAATTGTCATTGCACAAAGATTTATATTATCTGAGCAATAATTCATATTATCTCAATAATATTATTAGATAACATTATTGGCAATGTCTAGAAAGTTCTATCTAAGGAGAGGTTTGGTCATCTAATTGCTTGTACAAGAAGGAGAGATCCTTATTGAAAAGCCCTCTTTCCTGTGAACTCGCTTCGATTATCGAAGAATGTGATTCTCAGAATATTATTTGTGAATAATTAATTATTAATTTATATGATGAGGAAAATATTGATTTTATGCGGATATAGATGGAGAAAATTTTTAATGTGACAATTGTTGAAAATTAATATTTTATCTTTTTCCGATAAAATAATTCATTTAAATATATTATTTTAATAATATATTAATGGTGATATTTTTACAATGAATGTGGGATATATGACTATATGAGGAGGAAGAGTATTTTGTGGCATTAAATGATTAACACATGTTTTGTGTGCTCAGAGACCCCAATTCTTGATTTGAAATTTGATTATAGCCTCAGAAATCTTCCGTTTTGGGATTTCAACCAATTTCGCTTGAATTTGGAAAAACTTTCTTCTCGCAAAATTGTAGAAAATGAAATTTCCTATGGAAAGGACATGTGGTTCAATTTTTCCGATAAAAGAGCTATTTATTATGAATTATTGAAGTTCGTAGTTCAAATAATTGATTTTTGAAAGTTTTAATTATTTTAATTACAAAATGTTTTTTTTTTTGGTGGGTCGATTAAACACGTGTGGTGGTTGAATTCAGATTCAAGAGGTGGGCTTGACAATTTTGTAAATATAATAATATTATATTAAATTTTCTACTTTGTTGTTCTAAGCATTTTCTATAAATAGGGTCTTGGGTTAGAATTGAAAATCACAATTTAAACCTTCTCTCTTCTCTCTCTCTCTCGATATATTGAGCGTATTCTTGTGAGTATTTTAATACTTTGAGTGTTGCTATACTTGCAAGTTCAAGTCATAGCCTATATCCTGTTTCAATTAGAAGTACTATCTTTTCGAGGTAAGGATGTTATTTTCTTTTAAATGATATTATTTTCTTCAATATCATTATGCCAAAATATTGGTTTGAACTTTTAATCAAATTTAAAACTTTTGTGTCGGAGTTACTTATTCACGATACTGACCTTTATTCACGAATCACTAAGACTATTCATCGAAAAATGAAATTTTATCCTTTTTGTCCATAATATCTATTATGGATACTAGCTTTGATTGTATCCATGTTTTGATCATTCTTGAAATCCTTGATATTTATTCTTTTGTTTCACTGGATTCGTTTCTTTTAAAATATTTTTCATCATCCTCAGTCCTAAATGATGATATTATTGAATATCTTTGGCATGTAGTGCAAAGATAAATGATTTTATAATGAATATCTTTGGCCCGTAGTGCAAAGATGAACAGGTGTTGAGATGAACATGACCGACTGATGAATATCTTTGGCCTGTAGTGCAAAGATGAAAATTTGATTCAAGATGAATATTGATTGATGTTACAGGGATAAAATATTGACGATGGGCTTTTAAATTCATAGATAATAGTAGATTTCATTCTCTACGTAACTCTTCTATGAATTATTATTTTCGCTGCGAATATTGATCTGAAACTTGTTGTCTATTATATTTTATCAAAAAATTTTCCCTGCTGAAGACTAACGATAATTTGTTCTATATTATCTTAGTCATAATATTCTTTACTGGGCTAGTTGAGCTCACTCTTTTCCTTTTTGTTCTATTTTCTTCCTCGTGAGGCGAGAATGTAATAGTACTAGTCGGGGTATGGAATGATAATTCTAGAAGTTGTTTAGTAGTCCTCACCATTTTTGTAAAATAATATATCAATAATTTTGATGAGGATTTATTTGGGTATGGATATTTTCTAGAAGACAATATTTGTATTTAAACTCACAGTTTTTATGATGTATTAATAAAGTTGTAGTTGTTTCTGTACCATGTTATTGACGACCTAAAATGGGTGATGTATAATTATATTGGGGGCGTCACATATTACATTACACAAACATATTTATCACACATATAATATTAAACACACCTACACCACAGAACCTATACTTCCTATTCGCTACGCCTTTTTCTTGATCTTGGACAACCTTTTGCCTGATGACCTTCTATCCCACAAATAAAACAGACACATTGCTTTGGATTGGGACAATGAGGAGAAAAATATCCCTCATGTCCGTAATTGTAGCAAACATTCTCCCATTTCCTGTACATGCCTTCATGCTTCTTGTCACAGTTTGTACACTTTTCTATTCAGTTAAAGTTCCCTTGGTTGTTATCAGGATTTCGATCTCTTATTTTTCTTTTTCCCTTCTTGTTCGAAGCTGCACTCAACTTGTTGCTTTTAGCTCCCATTTGGTCAATTTGGATTTTAACCTTATCTTGTTCTTCCATTGTTTCAACTAATGCTTTTCGCAGTTGGCTATTTAATAGTTTTTCTATTTCCCACAAATGTTCCAAAGAGGAAACCTGGTCCCGCAGATTCTGCACTTCGGTTGATGTTTGATCAGCTCCAACTTCAATGTCTGAATCACTATCGGTTAGTTCCACTATTTCTAGATCTGTTATGACATTTTCCACAATAACCACCTCATCGAGGTTGCTTTCACTTTGAGCCTCTATTTCAGCTACTGGCTTTGATATCGGATCCTTCTTTACGATCCGAGGGTAATCCTTTTTTACCTGACATCTACACATATAAATTATCCTGATTAGCATATAATATATACACATAACAAACAATAATAAATTTTTTATAGGTTATCTTTTATTTGATTTGACGATGAATTTATCCGATTCATCTCTTTTTAAACTCTATATGAGTTATTTATATTTTCAACATTTTCCTCTGTCCTAAGGTTATAGCCTACGGTCTATCCCACCTAAGGTTTCTAACCCTATAACTCTGATACCATTCTGTGACGCCCCCAAATCCAGGTACTTAAAACCCGAACTCGATGCTTCACGATACCATTTCTATGAGCGGAATAATACTAATAATATTAACAATAATATAGATTATCAAATTTAATTTATATATTATCAGAGTTTAGTTCCCAAGTACGAAACCTTTAAACATTCGTTACATAATAATAATATTTATCATCCTTATCATAAAGTCAAACAATTACATAGGATAGCTTAAACATTCATTCAGCGACTTACATATTTATCATTCTTGAATGTGATCTTGTGATTTGTTAATGGTAAACGTGGGGCCAGTTTTGGGACTGATTTATCTTGATATTTTCGGAGGTTGAGAGAGAGAAGAGTTTAGATGGGTGTTGTACACAAAATAAGCTAGCAAATATCATTTCTCTCTCCTCCAATCTATTTATAATTCATAGATGCAATGAATCTAACATGCAAGGTGTCAAAGTGAATAAGCTTGGATGGGTTTTAGGCATTTGCTAGAAATTTAGAGTGGTGACTTGCAATCTAGCTTATTAAATAAATACCAAAAATGTTATTTTAGTAAACTAACAAAGTAATTTAAGGGTATTCTTGTCCATGATGCTTGAGTCTAGGTTAAAATCAATAGATCTTAAACCTTAAGGTTTCCCAAATAATTTTTAGGGTTTAAAAATTCAAGTTTAAGGTTCAATAAAATTTTAATTAGAACTTACTAATTAAAATTTATGGTTTAAATAATTAGGGTTCTTTAATATTATTAGGGTTTCTAATTAACATTATAATTTACTAAAATAATAATTAAGATCACCATTTTAGCGATTAGGGTTTACAACTAGTAATTAGATTTTATAATTACTAATTAGGGTTACCTAATATAGAAATTAGGATTCTAAAATATTAATTTAGGGTTTTCACTTAAGAAATTAGGATTTCTAACTTCACAATTAGGGTTTCCCTAATTAATGTTAATCTTAATAATAATTGTCATAAATCAAAATTAACAGTTACCAAATAGCTTTGAACTCGTATTCGAGTTTTAAATTAGGGTTTCACAGTAAAACTAGGATTTGTCATATAACACCATAATTAACCAACCATTATCGGTCCACGTATACAGTACTTATTCCTTGATAAAAATCCAAAATTAGGGTTTGGATTCCATATCTGATTTACCTTACATAAACAACATTATTAATTAAGTTAAAATACTTAACTTAAATAATCTGTGCTAAAATCATAGAAATAGATAATAATTATAATAATTACAATCATCATTCCATATATAATATAATATCATATTTTCTTTGAAAAGTAATTAATAAAACATTTCTATAATAAAATTAATTATTATAAAATATAATTTATTGTAATCAATCATTCTAAAATAAAACTAATTGTTATTATTCATGTAATAAATAAATTTTTATTTATCATAGATATACATATACACATTATCTTGGCACATATTCCCCATATTTATTTTAATAAATAAAAAAAATTATTCGTAAAATTTCTAATTTATTTATATAGAAAATATCTAAGTTATTACAATACTCACAAGTGGGTCCCATTATATTATACTAAACAAATTTCTACCGATTATTTTAAAAATGGGTAAATGGAAATCCAAATATTAAGCAAAACTTACAACAACAACTTTATAAAAAATCCTCTTAATATTTTTAACAATATTTATCATCATTATTATAATTCACAATATTAATCGACCTGTGTCGTTCTCGTGGAAGAGGGGCTTTCAATAAGTATTTCTCCCTATCATGCAAGCATTAGGTGACCAAACCTCCTCGAAACTTCTGTACATCATTAATATTGCAAATAATAATATTAATAACTTTGTCGTCTCAATTATTAATTTAATATATATAAAATATTAATAATAATTGAACAAAACTGAGTGACTTCTCACGTAAGCATCAATAATCAATATCGTGTGCTACTATGCAATCACGTGTATTACTGTACTTTAACTACCGAGTAGTTCAACAGTATCAATGGTAAAACTTTCGTCGTTATTTTCATAAAAATATTTTTGTCGTTTTCTCAATCCGACAATAATTCCGTTGTGGGGTCCACCAATGATTGTCCCGTTGTACGAATATTCCCTGACCAATCGAATATAATATAACAACTTGCATACTTTGCAGAATTTATAAATACTACCCACAAATATAACATTATAACAAATTCATTCCATAATATTCAAAAATGATAATTATAGAAAAATCATCTTTATTCATAAAAGTTGGGGTTTTACAAGCTCACCCCTTTCTTTCACTGTTCTCTTCAGGAAATGAGAACGTAGCTTTGACTAAATCGAGGAAATCGGAGATTTTCATTCTGATGATAGTATTAGTAGTCCTCACTATTCTGTTAAATAGTGTGACAATAAATGTAATGAGGACTCCTTGGAGTGTGGATATTGTCTAGATGATAATATTTTTATTAAAACTCTCAATTTATGTTTTGTCGTATTTTACACGACAGTTGTATTATTAAGTTGTATTTGTATTTTTGTACCATGTATTTGACGACTCAAGATGAGTGATGTATACCTATTTTGGGGGCGTCACATCTACAATTTTAGTCATCAAATCAGCTTCTCACTATTCAAATATGCAATTAAAGGCTAAAAATATTTATTACGCTTGATGAGTTTGATGTAAAACTCATTGAATTAAAGAGATTGATAAGACAAAAAATATAAAAATAACAAATAATACTCTTTAAATTGCCACGTAAGTCAACAAATTTCAATTGAAAGAGTTTTTTCGCTATTACTCTTAGAGATGCTCTTAGCAACTAAAATTTAATTACACACACATTCATATATGATAAATCATTAACTAATTATAACCGTCACATTGTGTATTGTAATTATATTTTATTAACATAGAATTACTCTTTTTGTTATATAAATTAAATCTTATTTGTAAAATTTATAAATGCTAAAAATATGTTTTTTATAAGAGTAGTATGATCATACACAATTGTGTATTTTATTTGTGCATAGTCTATCAAAACTACGTCGTTTTGGCAAATTTATTTTAAAAAAATAGTTTCTCTTCTTCCAAATTAAAAATCAAAAATAAATATACCAAAATAACATAATTTTGACAGAATATACAAAAATAAAATATACACTGTATATGACCATTATTCCCTTTTCTATATATATTTGATAAAAGCTAATTACACTATTTTACATAACAAAAATATCATTGTGGGACCCAGATAAGATAGCACCAAAGATGAGGAAGACTGGTAGTGGTGAAAGACTACCCATTCCAATAAGTTGATGGCATGCTACACAAACACAGCACCCTGCAAACACTCACGTGAGCTTCACGTGATAAACAATTTTCCTTTTTGCTTGGGTCTGTATCTGTACAGAAGACTTCTGAACATTCATTGAATATTAATAATGGCTTCTTCACAAATAGGGTAAAAAAGATACGTTTCACTTTTTACCGTTAGGTGAAGTGTCACAGTAAACAAATTCAGACATCCCACATTTCTGAATCTCTGCACATATTTATAATAATAATAATAAATTATTATTATTATTATTATTGTTTTATAAACAGCTCCACAGTAAAAATAAACATGTCATAATTTTAAAATTTTAAATAAATCTCAAACATTGTTAGATTGCTATCGTAAATAATACTTAATTATAAAAAATTAAATTCTTGAAAACTAATCAAAAATTAATTCAAAATTTTTAATTTCTCAAATTGAAAAATTAAAGTTTAGTGCTATGCGAATTTTAAAAATGCATATGTTTTTCTAATACAACTATTGTTATAAAAAATAAAAAATAATATTTTATTAAACAAAGTATAAAAGAAATTCTATTTCTAACTTTTAAACCGTCAAAATGTTAATAATACTTTTTCTATTCAATTATAAGATCAATATTAATTTTTTAAATATAATATTAGAGCAATATTTATACTGTTCAAACAAATATATATTTAACGACATTTTTACATTTATTTAACAATATCTTAAACTGTGACGCCCCCAAAATAGGTATACATCACCTATTCTGAGTCGCCAAATACATGATACAGAATACAAATACAAACTTAATTATACAAACGTCGAGTAATATACGACAAAATATAGGTGAGAGTTTAAACAGGAATATTGCCTTCTAGAAAATATACACTCTTAAATAGAGTCCTCATTACATTTATTGTCACACTATTTTAAAGAATAGTGAGGACTACTAATACACCATCTCGGACCATCACTCCGTTTCCCAACTAGTCCCGGCTACGTTCTCATTTCCTGAAGAGAACAATGAAAGCAAAAGGGTGAGCTCAACTAGCCCAGGAAGAAATATTATTACTAAGATAATGCGTAATAAATTATCCTTAGTCTTCAACAATGTTAAACCGATAAAATACAATAGACATCAAGTTTAATCAAGCAATGAACAAACAATCCATTGTAAGAGTCAAGTAGAGAATAAAATCTACTATCTTCTATGATTTAAAAGGTTTTTCATCACTTTTATCACCGAGACTCACCAATAAATAAACCACATCATCCCCAAAGCACTACTACCAAGGATATTCATTAGTATCACAACCACAAATTATCCATGACTACGCGCCGAAGGATATTCGTGTTTTCATCAATGGTCCCGATCATGCCATAAAACGATTCATCTTTGCACCTCGTCAAGATAATCCATAGCCATAATCATACCAAAAACTCACCGATTAATGCACCACGGCCAATGAAGACTTTTTTCACATCATTTATAACATTACTACCATGATTATACCGAATAATCCCTGGTCACAATCATACCAAGTTCATCTATGCACTACAGGTCACAGATGACTTTCAACATAATATAAGCATGAGGATGATGACAATTCAATAAAACAAGTTCAAGAATAAATTTTAAAGATTTATAAATTAATTTATCCAGAACCAATAACGTCCCAAATTGTCAACATGATACATCGCTTTGTGGAGTAAAATTCAAGAATGCTCGGAGGAATATTTTCATAAAAGATATCGGATGAAGCGCAAATATCCGTGATATTCTACTAATTTCATGGAGTATAGAAGCCAAAACTTTAACCAATCGAGTATAATAGAATATATGAAACTATGCAAATGGATTTTCGCCGCCATGCGGGGAATCCACGTAGACATATCATTTCCACAAGTTAATAAGGAATAAATACAAAGGATCATTCGCCATGCATGCAGAATCCACATGACATGTTTATTCCAACAGAGTAGTAAAAAAAATGGAACCAGTCATGCGTAATCCGCATGTATACGATGATATTTCAACAGTAATAATAAAGAATGGAACCAAATCATGCGAATCCGCATGCATGTGATGTTCCAACAGTAATAATAAAGAATGAAATAACAATGACCACTGTGCATGCGATATACCAAGATGCATAAAAAGTTATTCCAATGTAATAATAAAGAATGGAATAATAACAAAATTCACCGGGCATGCGATAGATCATGCATGATAAAGTTATTCCAATGTAATAATAAAGAATGGGATAATGTAAGAATTTCACCATGTATGCGGTGCTACATGTATGTAAAGTTATTCCAATATAATAATAAAGAATGGAATAACAATCCTTACAGTATTGAAAAAAATAACTCTCTTCATGAATACGAAAAGAATAATACCCCTTACCTTGAGATGTAAGAGTATTCCGACCGGTAGTAGGCGAGGATATTCTCAAGAAAACTTATACTTGCTTTTCTACGCCAAAGCTTCTTAAAACTCTAAAGAAATACGCCAAGATTATAGAAGAAGAATTCTCTAATTTCGTGTGTGTTTTAATTCTAACTAAGCATCCTATTTATAGGAGAATGGAAAGGATACTATGCAATAAAATATAATATATTCTATTTTTATAATATATATATATATATATATATATATATTTATATATTTTATTTAAAATATAATAAAGCAAATAACTTTATAAAAGTATTCTGCTTTTATATAAAAGATTTTACTATGCAAACACTATGCAGCACTATGCAAATACTATGCATAATAAAATATAATATATTCTATTTATAATCTAATAAAACAAATACTTTATAAAAGTATTATGTTTTATATAAAAAAGATTTTACTATACAAATACTATGCAAACACTATGCATAATAAAATATAATATATTCTATTTATAATCTAATAAAACAAATAACTTTATAAAAGTATTATGTTTTATATAAAAGATTTTACTATCGCAGTACTATGCAAACACTATGCATAATAAAATATATTATATTCTATTTATAATCAAATAAAACAAAACTTTATAAAAAGTATTCTGTTTTATATAAAAAAAAAATTATTTTATTACATTTATAATAATAATAAAAGAAAATTCATCATTATTATTATAACTCACACTATTAATCGACCAGGTCGTTCCCAGGAAAGAGGGAGCTTTTCAATAAGGATTTTTTCCTATTGGAGCGCAATTAGGTGACCAAACCTCTCCTTGACAGAACTTCTAGACATCGTTAATATTGCAAATAATAATATTAATAACTTTGTTATCTCAATTATTGATTTAATAATATATAAATATCGACAATAATTAAATCAAATAACGTGAGATACTATGCAACACAATCTTGTAGTAATAATTGAACAAAACCGAGTGACTTCTCACGTAAGCATCAATACTCAATACCGTGTGCTACTATCCAACCACGCCAGATTAATGTACTTTTTAACACCGGTGTTTCAACAGCTTAACTGTAGAAACTTCCGCCGTTATTTTCATAAAAATATTTTTGTCGCTTTCTATCCGATAATAATTCCGCCAGGGGTCCACCAATGATTGTACTGCCGCATTTGATATTCCCCACAAAAAGAATATTTCCGATCAATCGAATATTATATAACAACTTGCATACTTTTTAAAATTTCTAAATATTACCCACAACTATAACATTATCTCAAATCCACACCATAATTTTGAAATTTTTTTTTGAGAAAATTAAATCTTTATTCGTAAAATTTGGGATTTTACAATCTCCACTCCTTATGAAATTTCGCCCTCGAAATTTACGTACGTACCTGGTATGTCGAATAAATGAGGACACTTCGTCAGATTCTAACTCTTGAGGTATAACCTTTGAGTGTTGAATACGATCCTTCTTATCCAAGATTTTAACACGTATCTCCTCATACGTTAAATCTTCTGCTATCTCATCTAGTTTTAATTCAATAATATGGTTCGAGTAGTCCACATATTTACGTAACATCGATACGTTAAAAACTTTATGAACACGCGACATACTTGGCGGTAAAATGAGTATAGGCCACAATACCTACTCGATCGAGGATTTCAAATAGTCCAATTAAATCGAGGGTTGATATTTTCTCTCTTCAGCAACTCTTTCTTTTAAAATAACGCCATCTTGAACCTTCTTCTTCAGATTCATCGCCTCCCATTCCGTAGCTTTTAGCAGCTTTTAATGATGATCGACTAAAGCTCTTCTCTAATCATATATTCGCTATCTTCACGTAGGTTCAGATATTCGCACTCGTAAACGATACGATCTTTTTACTCAACGCCGCCTACCACGCTCGCTTTTCCACGATGGTATTGAATGGTATTATCATAATCTTCAACAGCTCGAGCCAACGTCTTTGGCGCATGTTACGTTCGTTTTAGTTGAAGAAATATTTAAGGGTTTTTAGAAATGTGTTTTGTACTGGGGTCAATACAAAATTCGATTTCATGCTCTGGGGTAAGCTAAGAAGTTCTTCAGGGAAATACGTCAGGAAATTTATTAACAATAGAAAGATCATTCAAAACTGACGTATTTTTGTTTAGATCCGTGACATGAGCTAAGAAAGCTTTACATCCGTTTTTCAATAAACGAATAGCTTTGAGATGACTGTGATTAATTTTAATGGTTTGGTTTCTTGAATTCGCATAATAGGTTGGTTAGGAATATGAAAGCTAACAACCTTACGAAAATAATCAATTTTTTCATGATGAGTAGTTAACCAATCGATTCCTAAAATCACATCAAAGGCAAGTATTTTCAAAGAGATAAGATCGACAAGTAATGTGACGCCCCCAAAATAGGTCCATTCCACCCAACCCATTCTGAGTCGCCAAATACATGGTACAGAAATAACTACAACTTCAATAATACAAATGTCGTCACGACAATACATACTATGAGTTTAAATACGATATTGCCGCCTGCATAATATCCATACGCAAATAAATCCCCATCATAATTATTGATACATTATTTTACAAAAATGGTGAGGACTACTAAACAACTCTCTGTAACCTTCATTCCATACCCCGACTCGATCCTCGCTATGTTCTCACCTCCCGAGAAGAAAATGGAACAACAAGGAAAAGGGTGAGCTCAACTAGCCCAAGAAAAGAATATTATGACTAAGATAATATACAACAAATTATCGTTAGTCTTCAACAGGAAAAATCTAATAGAATACAATAGACAACAAGTTTTAGATCAACAAATGCAAAGAAAATAAAGAATCCATTGTAAGAGTCACGTAGAGAAAGAATTCTACCGTCTTCTAAGGTTTAAAAGTCCATCATCAATATTTTATCCTCAGAATAACAATCAATATTCATCTTTGCACTACAGCCAAAGATATTCATTTAAATCACTAGTTGGTCATGTTCATCTCAACACTGCTCATCTTTACACTACTACAAAAGAAAGATATTCATCAAGTATCACCATTAAGGACCGAGGATGATGAAAATATTTTTAAGAACGAATCCAAAGGAGATAGAAGGACAAATATTAGGGATTCGCTTAATGCTTTATCCAAGATCGATAATACTTCATAATAAACGATTTTGAAGCGTAACTCAAAAATAACGATCAAAACATGGATACAATCAAAGATAGTAGCCAAAATAGACATCTTGGACAAAAAGAAAAATTTTCATTTTTCGGTGAATAGAGCCGTATTTGTGAATAGTGCCGTATACGTGAATAGTGCCGTATACGTGAATAGTAACCCCAACACAAAAAAATAGAAATTTCACAAAAAACATCTTCACGCTTCGTGAATAGTACTCGTGAATAGTAACTCATGAATAGTAACCCCGACATGAAAAAGTTCCAAATTTGATAAGAAGTTCAACCAATATTTTAATAATGATATTGAAGAAAATAATATCATTCATGAAAGAAATAACATCATTTACCTCAAAATAAGCGCATTTCCTTCGACCGAATTTCTAGATAGTCTTGAATATGTAAACTCGCACCGCCTAGCAATACTCAAAGTATACTCACAAGAATACGCCGATAATATAGAGAGAAAAAACTTAGTTTCGGTGTGATTTTCAATTCTAACTTAGCCTCTATTTATAGGAAAATGTTAGAACGCATGAAAGGAGACTAAATTAATAAAATATATTATTATTTATTCAAAATTCCTACCCACATGTTTTGAAAACTCTAGCATGCCTTCTTTGGTCAAAACATCAGCCACCCATGTGCCAACAACCACAAAAACGTTTTTCTTATATAAAATAATTAAAACTTCCAAAAATCAATTATTTTAACTCCTAACTTCAATAATTCATGATAAATAGACCTTTTGTCATAAAATTCAATCTCGCTTTTTTATAGGAAATTCAATTCTCTACAACTTTGCGAAGGAAGGTTTTCCAAATTCCAAATGTAAATTATCCGAAATCCTTAAATGAGCGATTTTTACGCCTATAATCAATTTTCATTAAGAATTGTGTCCACCAACACACAAAACATATGTTAAAACATTTAATGCCACAAAATACTCTTCCTCCTCATATACTCATATATCCCACATTCATTGTAAAAATATCACTGTTAATATATTATTAAAATAATATATTTAAATGAATTATTTTATCGTAAAAAGAATATTAATTTTCAACAATTGTCACATTAAAAATTTTCCATCTATATCCACAAAAATAAATATTTTCTTTATCATAATAATCAATAATTAATTATTTAAAAATAATATTGCGTAATCACAAGATCGACAACCGTGCCGCTCCTGTGAGAGAGGGGCTTCAATAAGGATTTCTCTTATCTGGCGCCTTGATTAGGTGACCAAACCTCTCCTTAGATGTAACTTTCTAGACATTGCCACTAATGTTATCTCGATAATATTATTCAAATAATATGAATTATTGATCCGATAATGGAAAATACTGCAAAGGACAATTATTGAAACAAGAATAATATAAACTAAAGAACGCAAAGAATTATTGAATCAATAAAATATCGAATAAAGAATTCACCGTAATAATTATTGAGTAAAGGCCTTCTACGCACGTAATCAATAATTCAACAATACTGCGTAATACTGCGCAGCATCAGATAACCACGCCAGAATAATCAGATTTTAACCACTGTGTAATTCAACAAAGTGTTAATTGTGAATAATTACGCCTGTTATTTTTAAACAACTTATATTTGTCATTTTCTTCCTCCAATCGCTTTCACATGGGGCCCACACATATGCCACGCGCTACCATTGCATTTAATATTCCCCGACAAAGATTTAATATTCCACGACCAAACGAATATTCCCCGACAACAATGAATATTTTATAACCACTTGCTTATTTTGTAAAATTTTGCGCATTTTACCCATAACTAACCACATTAATCAAATCAACCCTTACTATTTCAACATAATAAATAAAGGAAATTCCATTTTATTTATAAAAAAAAAATTCGGGGTCTTACAGGTAACGTGAAAGTGTCGATTTGAATCAAACAAGATTTATAAACAGTGGAGGTAATGAAGGTTTCTCTTAACGGAGTTTCAACCGATAAGTCAACGTCTAATTTCTCCAGAGTCAAATTTAAACGTTGAGCGCAAGCAAGAGAGATGATGATTTTTCCATTGCTCATCTCTTGTATTTCAGATATCATTCTAGAATATCTTCAAAACAAAGGTCAATTGATATATCACAAATTTTCAACTTATCAAGTAAAAATTTCGACTTAGGTAAGTCACACACTAGCGAAGTATATTACTCGTCTCTCCCCTCCTAGTT
Organism: Panax ginseng; assembly: GCA_020205605.1. NCBI lineage: Eukaryota > Viridiplantae > Streptophyta > Magnoliopsida > Apiales > Araliaceae > Panax > Panax ginseng. The sequence goes on from CM035137.1 coordinate 36,142,743, forward strand.
CTAGACTCTTATCTCTGTCAGCGACCATATCCCTAAGCTCTGATACCATTTGTGACACCCCCAAAATAGGTCCACACGACCCATTCTGAGATGATACCATTTGTGACGCCCCCAAAATGGTAGATGATAAAACTTTTCAACCATAGTTGCAACGGAACGAGCAATCCATTAGAAGAGTCAAATAGACCATCAGATCAATATCTTCTCTATGTTAAAAGTCCACCAATAATGTTTTATCCCTGTAACATCAATCAACAATTCATGTCCACAATCATATGAATAACTCATAATCATAATTGTGATTCTAAATTCTCTTCGCACCTGTGACGTAAGATAATTTTCATCACCTATCTTCACCTGAAACATCAAAAATCATGGTTATACCAAATCACAATTCCTGCTCACAATCATACTAATAAATTCATCTTTTCACTATGGCCAAAGATATTCATTAACAAATTATCTTTGCACTACAGGCCAAAGACATACAACTGTATTTTAGAAGAGTCAAGTAGAGCATGATATCTACTATCTTTTACGAATTAAAAGTGTATAATCAATATTTTATTGCTGAGACTCAGCTTAATAAATAATCCACAACATCGAATCATCCCTGCACGACGGCCAAGGATATTTACGTAATCATCAATGGTCATGATTATACCAAATAATCCCTGGTTATAATCATACCAATAACTGTCCATCAATACACTACGGGCCAATAAGGACTTTTACAACATCATCTATAACATTACGGGTCATAATTATACCGAATGATCCCTGGTCATAATCATACCAATAAACAGTTCATCTATGCACATAAGCCAAAGATACTCATCAATCAAAAGTTCATCTTTGCATGTAAGCCAAAGATATACAACTGTAAAACCAATAATCAACAGTCCATCTTTGCACGTAAGCCAAAGATATACAAATGTAAAACCAATAATCAACAGTACATTTTTCCACGTAAGCCAAAGATATACAACTGTAAAACCAATAATCAACAGTCCATCTTTGCACGTAAGCCAAAAATGACTTTCATCATAATATAAGCATAATGATGATGACAATGATATAAGCATTAATCTAACAAAAACAAGGATAAATATTAAAGACTTTAAATTTATCCAAATATTATCAATCACTTAATAAACTCATAATCTAATATTATTAATATTATAACAATATTTTAATCACTTCTTAAACTTATAAACAATTTATTTCAATTGTTTACACTTTACTAAATAATAAATTTAATCATTCAAAAATGTCATACTCATAAGATTTCATCACCAATGATCAAATCCCTAATCAAAAATCCAGATATACCCTATATAGGATTCTCAAGCTATAAAATCCTATTTTCCGATTTCGTTACTTCACATAACATATTTAACTCATATGTTTGTAACTAAACTATTTTCATGAAAAATTACCAAATCAACTTATTATTTTTCTATCCTTTGTCCAAACATATATACATATATTTCATACACAACAAGTATTTTTTTATAATTTTTCAACTCCCTTAAGTATTTTTCAAAAATCTTAAGAAATTAGCTACCTCAAGTTTAACTCCAGAAATTCCCAAATCTGGGCAGGATCTTACTCATGTTAACGTGAGCTTCTAGTTTAAATATCATGGTCATCGAAGTTATAGAACTCCGGTTATAGCATTTTTCATCAGAAAAATCTAAATATTGAAATAGTCATAACTTGCTCATTTTAAGTCAGAATGAGCTCATTTTTGGACAGGAGGTACTTTATACCATATATTTCCATGTCCCAAAAGGCCAGAATTTTTCTCACAAATTAAGTTGCCAAAAATGCCCTTTTAAATTTATGGGCAGTAACTTTTTGGTACTTTGCAGTTTTTGACTCCTTTGCTAAAATCAGTCCACACGAAAATCTACAACACCTTTTTCAGTGATTCCACTTAGATAAGTTAGAAAACTCATAGATCTAACTCTAGAACTTAATCACACTCAAAAATTCGAAATATAATAGGAGATATGGTCAATTGAATTTCATGTTTTATTTTTACCAAAAATCTGATTTTCAACTCTTTGTGATTTCTAAGAAACTTACATGTTTTCACATAATAACCAACATAACTCATCATAACCCTTACTAATACTACATATACCCATGATTTTTATCAGTCCAATGCTTTTATTATAATTCTCATCATAATCCACGTAAACAGATCATTTCTACAATTTAATAAGGAAGGAATACAAAGTATCATTCACATGCATGCGGTAATCCACATATACAGGTTATTCTAACAGAATAATAAAGAATGGAATAACAGAAGAATTCACCATGCATACGATAGATCGCATAACAAAGTTATTCTCAATGTAATAATAAAGAATCTGGAACTCAGTCAGCGTAATCCGCACCGATGTGATATTCCAATAGAATAATAAAGAATGTAACCGTGTCAGCGTAATCCACACCCCACTGGATATTCCAACAGAATAATAAATAATGAAATAACAATGTAATTCGCCATGCATGTGATAGAATCGCACAGCAAAAGTTATTCCAACAAAATAATAAATAATGAAATCAGTCATGCAGAACGCATGCATGTGATATTCCGGCGTAATAATAAAGAATGGAATAATAGAAGAATTTCACCATGTATGCGAGTAGATTTCAGATAGACAAAGTTATTTCAACATAATAATAAGGAATGAAATAACAATAGCTCTCTTCATGAATACGAAAGAAATAATACCCTTACTATAATAATAATATCCCTTACCTTAAAGAAAACCGATACCTAATAATAGTGAGGTAGTGAACTTCTTCTTCTTTCTCTCTATAGATTTTCTCTATAGCTTCTCTCTATAATTTCTCTCTATAATTTCTCTCTCTAGAGTTTCGTGAATTGTAAGAAATAATGAAGGAATGAGCTTCTATTTATAGGAGAATGGACCCAATAAGAACTAATTCATGAAATCTGGCTAGATTGATTTACTTTTAAATGCATTATCCATATTGATTTACTATACAAGATTATTAAAATATTCTAATAAAACAAAATCTTTTATTGTCTAATAAAATTATTTTGTTTTATATAAAAAAGATTTTACTATGCAAACACTATGCAGTAACTATGCAAATACTATGCATAATAGAATATTATATTCTAATTATTGTCTAATAAAATAAATAACTTTATAAAAGTATTCTCGTTTTATATAAAAAGATTTTACTATGCAAAAATACTATGATAATAAAATATATTATATTCTAATTATTGTCTAATTAAACAAATAACTTTATAAAAGTATTTTGTTTTATATAAAAAACTTTTCTGCTTTTATTACATTAATAATACTAATAAAACAAAATTTATATATATATAATATATATATATATAAAACTTCCGTGACTTCATAAAAAGACACCTCAATATATTTAACAACATTTATCATCATTATTATAATTCACAATATTAATCGACTGTGTCGTTCCCGTAAAAGAGGGGCTTTCCAATAAGGATTTCTCCCTATCATGCCGCAATTAGGTGACCAAACCTCTCCTCGATGTAACTTCTAGACATCGTTAATATTACAAATAATAATATTAATAACTTCGTCAGTCTCAATTATTGATTTAATAATATATAAAATATCGACAATAATTGAATCAAATAATGTGAGATACTATGCAGCAATTACTGTAGCAATAATTAAACAAAACTGAGTGACTTCTCATGTAAGCATCAATAATCAATACCGTAGCTACTATACAACCACGCCAGACATCGTATTTTTACTACTTTAGTAGTTCAACAGTTTTAACAGTAAAACTTTCACCGTTATTTTTATAAAAATATTTTTGTTGTTTTCTCAATCTGACAATAATTCCGTTGTGGGGTCCACCAACGCTTGTACCATCGTACGGATATTCCCCGATAAAAAGAATATTTTATATCAACTTGCTTACTTTGAAAAATTTTCACATATTACCCTTAACTTTAAACTTTTATCAATTTAACTATTTACCAAAATAGAAAAATTGAATACTTTTATTTCATAAAATTCGGGGTCTTACAATCTCCCCTCCTTATGAAATTTCGCCCTCAAAATTTACGTACGTACCTGATATTCAAAGAGATGAGAATACCTTACTTTCTTTTCGAATTGTGCCTTCTCGATTATATCCTCTGTATCATATTTTTCCATTGCTCATCTCTTGTATTTCAAATATAATTCTATAATATATCTTCAAAATAAAGGTCAATTTATATATCACAAATTGTCAACTTATCAAGTAAAAATTTTGGCTTAGGTAAGTCACACACTAGCGAAGTATATTAATCGTCTCTCCCCTCCTAGTTCTAGACTCTTATCTCCTTCAACGACCATATCCCTAAGCTCGGATACCATTTGTGACGCCCCCAAAATAGATCCACACGACCCATTCTGAGTCGCTAGATATCACACTATAAAAATCAAATACAAACTTTATTTATACAACTGTTGAACTGTCGTATAGAATATGACCATAGTTAATTGTGAGTTTTAATACAAATATATGTAACTCTCATGGTGCGTCGACCACAATACCTTACAAAGATACTTTACATAAAAGTACAGTCAATAACTATTTTAGAAATTAAAATCTTTGAGAAGTGCTCAAGGAAACCTTCGTACATAGGAGGCCATGAATCTAAGTTATGATAGATATCATATGTCCAGAGAATTATCCTTGGTTGACCCAATAGACCCTAAAGAAAAACGAGAAGATTACTATCATCTTTTTTTCAATTGTGAGTCTTTTCTTGACATATAACTCTCTCCACTGTCTCCAAGTAAAAATTGTATTTCAAATAAACTCCAAGATCATATAGGTAGTGCTCGTAGATATATTCAGCAAGTGGATGTGCACAACCCTGTCTTATGATAACACGAGGTTGTATGTCATTAGACATCTTGTATGATAGTGGCAAAACACCCTTCCAAAGTTGGGTTCACCTTACCCTATTCGGTTCACCAAAATTAAATATCAAATGACGTATACAATACAACACACTTATCTAAAGTAATCAATAAAATTATTTTCATACTATTTAGGGAGAACCTCAACAACTATAGACCACCGTTTTATTCCCCTGTTATCACTGCTCGATCCAGCTACACTCTTATTACCTGAAAAAAATTGTGAAGCAAAAGGGTTAGCACAAATAGCCCAGTAAAGAATATCGTGACTAAAGATAATTAAATTATCAATAGCCTTCGCAAGAATAAATCGCCCCAAAATAGGTATACAAACACCCATTCGAATATCTCTATCTTTTGCCAAATACATGGTAACTGTAAAAATAATCCACATCATCAATCACTACAACTTTCAATAATACAATTGTCGTAATCCTCGTTAAAATACGACAACACATACTACATGGTACGAGTTTAAATACAAAATATTGTCTTCTAGAAATAAAATATCCACACTCACACTCAAATAAGTCCTCATTATAATTATTCATACACTATTTTACAGAAATAGTGAGGACTGCTAAAACATCTTTCTAGAACCATCACTCCATACCCCGACTAGATCCTGCTATGTTCTCACCTCCTGAGAAGAAAAATGGAACAAAAAGGAAAAGGGTGAGCTCAACTAGCCCAGTAAAGAATATTATGACTAAGATAATATACAAAAAATTATCATTAGTCTTCAACAGGAAAAATCTGATAAAATATAATAGACAACAAGTTTTAGATCAACAAATCAAATGAAAACATCAATCCATTAAAGAGTCAAGTAGAGAATGAGTTCTACTATCTTCTAAGATTTAAAAGTCCATCATCAATATTTTATCCCCAGAATAACAATCAATATACATCTTTAATCAAATATTCATCTTTGCACTACAGCCAAAGATATTCATTTGTATCACCAAATGGTCATGTTCATCTCAACACTGCTCATCTTTGCACTACGGGCCAAAGATATTCATCGCTTAATCATTCATCTTTGCACTACAAAAGCCAAAGATATTCAAAGAATATCATCATTTAGGACCGAGGATGATGAAAATATTTTAAAAAAACGAATCCAAAGAGATGTATGACAAATATTAGGGATTCAGATAACAATTTATCCAAGATCAATAATACTTCATAATAACCAATTGTGAAGCGTAATTCAAAATAAAGATCAAAACATGGATACAATCAAAGATAGTAACTATAATAGACATCTTGGACAAAAAAAGAAAATTTTATTTTTCTTTAATAAAGGTCAGATTCGTGAATAAGTGTCGATACGTGAATAAAGGTCGATACGTGAATAGTAACCCCGACACAAAAAAGGTAGAAATTCCACAATAAAATCCATACCAATATTTTGGTATAATGATATTGAAAGAATAACATCATTATGAAAAAAATAACATCCTTTACCTCAAAATAATAAGATTTCCGACTCTAATATCTGATATAAAGTCAAGGAAACTTGTACCTAAAATAACAACTCTCAAAGTATCAAAATACTCACAAAAATACGCTCGATAATATAGAGAGAAAGAAAACTTGTTTCGTGTGATTTTCAATTCTAACCTAAGCGCCTATTTATAGGAAAATGCTGAACGCCATAGAGAGACTAAAATAATAAAATAATATTATTTTTTCTTTTCCTTCTACGCCATCCTTCTTGAATTCAAAGCATGCCATTCTTGAAAAAAAAATAAAGAAATTTCACATGTTTTTTTAAAAACAAAAGTGGGTCCCACCCATAATTTAATAAAAATTATTTTATTTTCCAAAACTTCAATAATTCATAGAAAATAGCCCGCTTATCGTAAAAATACAAATTTTATGTCCATTCCACACAAATCAAATTCTCTACAACTTTGTAGCTTTAAGTTTTTCCAAATTCCATAAAAAATATCCAAAATCCACAAACTGGATGATTTTCAACACCTCTTAAAATTCATAACAAATCATACGTTAATTTTTAATTCGGCTCAAAATTTGTGGATATATACTCAATTTATATATGTATAACATATCCAAAAATCACAACGATCCAATGGTCGATTAAAATTATAACTCACGCAATAGAGCTTTAAGAACAATCCGATTTGATCTTTTAATACCTCCAATCCGAAAAATAATCGATAAAACACCTCAACATTAATTCCTTCATTTATAACCACATAAATAAATCCATCATTTATATCCACATCAAATAAATATTTTCTTATCATATAAATCAATAATTAATTATTCACAAATAATATTACGTAATCACAATTATGACAACCAGCCGCTCCTGTGAAAGAGGGGGCTTTCCAATAAGGATTTCTCCATCATACACGCAATTAGATGACCAAACCTCTCCTCGATGTAACTTTCTAGACATTGCCAATAATGTTATCTAATAATATTATTCAAATAATATGAATTATCGATCCGATAATGGAAAATATCAGTAAAGTGACAATTATCAAACAACAATAATATAAAATATCAACGCAACAATTATTGAATCAATAAAATAAAATATTGAACAAGAATTACTATAATAATTATCGAGTAAAGGTTTCTTACGTAAGAATCAATAATTCAAAAATCATCGCAATACCGCGTGCATCGCAAAACCACGCCAGACATCGTATTTTTAACCACCGTGTATTCCAACAAAGGTTAATTCAGAATAATTACGCCGTTATTTATAAAAACTCATACTTTGTCATTTTCTTCATCCGACAGTTATTCCGCAAGCATGGGGCCCACAAATGACTTGTCATACGTCATTGCATTTAATATTCCGCACAAAAAGAATATTCCACGACCAAAACGAATATTCCCTATAAAAATGAATATTTTATAACCACTTGCTTATTTTGTAAAATTTGCACATTTCACCCATAACCAAAGCATTATATCAAATTAACACCTTATTAATTTAGAATAATGAATAGAGAAAATTCAATTTTATTTATAATAAGTCAGGGTCTTACAACCTCCCTCCTTATAAAATTTCGTCCTCGAAATTGACGACGCACTGTGTTTTCAAAAGGTGAGGGTACCTCGCTTTCATTTCCGATTCCAACTCCCAAAGTCATTTCTTCAATAAAGATGGTTCCTCCACAAAACCTTAACTTGTGGTATAACCTTTGGTGCGCGTAGGACATGCTCTTCCTATCCAAGATCTTAACAGTACCTCCTCGCACGTTAAATCTTCTGCTATCTCTCGTCTGGTTCTAACTCAATAATGTGGTTCGGGTCATTCACATATTTACGTAACATCGATACGTGAAAACGCGTTATGAACACGCCACATACTTAGCGTTAAGCTATAGTGAGTCTATAGGCCACAGCTCCTACTCGATCGAGGATTTCAAATAAATCAAAGGTTTGAGCTTTCTTCTTTCATCGACTCTTACTTCTAGAATAACGCCTTTCTTGCACCTTCTTCTTTATATTCATCAACTCCGGCAGTAGCTTGAGCGCTTTTAACGTTATCAATTAAAGTCGATTCTACTCAGATATTTATCATCATAACGTGGGTCCCTAGTAGTCTTTAACTCTATCTTTATCGCTTGTAAATTATACAAAATAGGTCTTTGTGTTCAACAATATCGCACTCATACTCAGCATACAATCTTCTTCTACTCAACGCGTTAGCTACCACGCTCGCTTTTCCAGATGGTATGGTCGTAACAAAATCAAAATGAGTCGCCTCTTGAGCTCTTGGAAAATCTTCTCGCATTCCTCGCTCCATACGAATTTTATATCTTTCCGAGTTAGCTAAGTTAATGGAGTAGCGATTTGAGAAATCCTTCCACGAATCTCCAAAAATAACCAGCTAAGCCCAGAAAGCTAGATATTTTGGTCACCGACTTCGGTTGCTCTCAACTGTGATTCATATCCCAATCTTGGATAGCACGTCACAATGGCACCTATCGTTTTACCACCACACAAATATAGAGTCCCCTACGGAGAGTCTGGCTTTGGTGCATTCCACAAAGGAAGTCACCAGATAGAGGCTCGGGTACCAACTCTTGTACTTGGGTTTTTAACTCCTGAAGTTCAATAGGAGCCATTCGATATGAGATTTTAGAAATGGGTTTTGTACCGGTTCAAAGTCGATACAAAATTCAATATCACACTCTGGGGTAGGCCAGGAAATTCTTCAGGAAATACGTCAGGAAATTCACTAACAACAAAAATATCAATCAAATCTGACGTATTTTTGTTTAAATCCATGAAATGGGCTAAGAAAGCTTGACATCCATTTTTCAATAAATGAATGACTTTTATGACTTGATATGAAATTGTTTGACTTCAATGGTTTGGTTGCTTGAATTCGCATAACAGGTTGGTTAGAAATATGAAAACTAACAACCTTACGAAAAATAATCAATTTTGGCACGATGAGTGGTTAACCAATCAATCCCTAAAATCACATCAAAAGCAAGTATCTTTAAAGAGATAAGATCAATGTGTAATGTGATTGTGCCAACTTGGATCAAACAAGATTTATAAACAAAGGATGTAATAAAAGTTTCTCCTAACTGAGTCTCCACAGATAAGTCAAAGTCCAATTTCTCCTGAGTCAAGTTTAAACGCTGAGCACAAGTAGAGAGATAAAAGAATGGGTAGAACCCAGATCTAATAAGGTATAAACTTTGCAAGAATTTATAATTAACTAACCCGTGATACCTTCGCTCGTTCCTCGCGATTTTGGCACCACGACAAACGCTTCTTCCGTAAACCGCCGACTTTTGACTTTTGTCTCAGATCCACCTTTTGGTGCCACCATCCTCACTGAACTTGATTTCACTATATAGACAAAATTGAGCTATATACGACCTTCCTTTCCACAATTATAACATACCTTGAAGGTCAGGAACAGCTTTGGACTTATATGTCCCTCTTCTCCGTGATTTATAAAGATCTAACCGGGTCGCTTCCTCCCCCTAGAATTTGTTGTCAGCTGGTGTCACCGCCAATGTCTTCCCATCATTGTTGAATTTCCTCTTTTGAAATTTCCACTTGACTCACCTCTCCTATTATCATGGCCACGATTACCACCCGAGTGGTTACCGCTTTTGTCCGTATTTTTCCTCCTCGCTTGGTTATCATCGCTTCGATGATCGCCGCCACCCGGTATGACGACCGTTGTTGGTCCCTCGCTTGAACATACTCATTATCTCGCTTAATAATTGAGCCCTGCTGACAACATCTAAATATAGAGAAAATTTATGAGAGATAAGGTATTGACGAATCTCGGTTTTAGACCTCTCGTAAACATCCGCGGCCATACGCTCCTCATTTTCTACCAAATGAGGTGCAAACTCGATAACTCCGCGAACTTCTCCTCGCATCGAGACACCGCCATGTTGTTCTATTCCAAATAATAAACTCTACCTCCTTCATATGATGAATACTTTCAGAAAGTACTTGTCATTGAATAGTTTCAAAATCTTTCCCAAGACATGTTGAGTGCGGCTAAGGGTCAAGTACGCTTCACGATTCCCACACCAAGAATCTACTTCACCACTGAACATAAAGGTGGCGAATGGAACCTTCTGTTCCTCCGCATCCCAAGACATCGAATATCTTGGTAATTTGCTTGACCCACGCCTCCGCTTTTAATCGGATCCGCTTTCCCGTAAATTCTGTGTGGTCCCAACTCTTTGAATCGCTTGGTCAGATAAATCACGCACTACTGCTATCATTTCCACCCGATTTTGTACACGAGTCTCCTCGTCTCGATTTTGCATGAATCGCAAAAAGCTCCTAAACATTCCATCATTCATCGCTTGCTCTCAGTAGTGTTGTTTACAGAGGAATATTGTTTTCCCCGTTGCACGCTCTCCCGGGTTTGTGACTAAAGGTTGTTCCACGCCTCATACACTCCATTGTTAACGCTCTCAAAGAAGCCCATTCTTAAATACATCGCTATAAAACAAGGGTTAATTAAACAAATTAACATATCACATAATATCCCTATATTATGACCGACCAACAAATAAGCTTAGATAGGACACACTAAATGTAAAGGATTTACTCATCTCTCCTCTCCTAGTTCTATTCCCCGATCTCCGCCAGAGACCATATCCCTAAGCTTTGATACCAACTGTGACGCCCCAAAATAGGTATACAACACCCATTCTGAGTCGCCAAATACATGGTACAAAAAGCAAACTACAACTTCAATAATACAATTGTCGTGCAAAATACGACAACACATACTGTGAGTTTAAATACAAATATTGTCTTCTAGACAATATCCACACTCAAATAAGTCCTCATTACAATTATTCATACACTATTTTATAGAAATAGTGAGGACTGCTAAAACATCTTTCTAGAACCATCACCCATACCCCGACTAGATCCTTGCTATGTTCTCACCTCCTGAGAAGAAAAATGGAACAAAAAGAAAAAAGGGTGAGCTCAACTAGCCCAGTAAAGAATATTATGACTAAGATAATATACAACAAATTATCATTAGTCTTCAACAGGAAAAATCGATAAAATATAATAGACAACAAGTTTTAGATCAACAACCGCAATGAAAAAACAATCCATTAAAGAGTCAAGAGAGAATGAGTTCTACTATCTTCTAAGATTTAAAAGTCCATCATCAATATTTTATCCCCGTAGTAACAACAATCAATATACATCTTTAATCAAATATTCATCTTTGCACTACAGCCAAAGATATTCATTTGTATCACCAAATATCTGTCATGTTCATCTCAACACTGCTCTCATCTTTGCACTACGCCAAAGATATTCATCATTAATCATTCATCTTTGCACTACAAAAGCAAAGATATTCAAGAATATCATCATTTAGGACCGAGGATGATGAAAAATATTTTAAAGAAAAACGAATCCAAAGAGATGTAAGGACAAATATTAGGATTCAGATAATAGCTTTATCCAAGATCAATAATACTCATAATAACCAATTGTGAAGAAAATTCAAAAATAAAGATCAAAACATGGATACAATCAAAGATAGTAACCATATATAGACATCTTGACAAAAAAGAAAAAAATTTTTTTTTTCTAATTCGTGAATAAAGGTCGATTCGTGAATAAGGTCGATACGTGAATAAGTAACCCCCCACACAAAAAGGTAGAAATTTCACAATAAAATCCATACCAATATTTCAAAGATAATGATATTGAAAGAATAACATCATTATAAAAAAAATAACATCCCTTACCTCAAAATAATAAGATTTCGATCGATCGAATATCTGATATAAAGTCAAGGAAACTTGCACCAATAAAGAACTCTCAAAGTATCAAAATACTCACAAAAATACGCCGATAATATAGAGAGAAAGAAAACTTGTTTCGTGTGATTTTCAATTCTAACCTAAGCGCCTATTTATAGAAAAATGCTAGAACGCCATAGAGACTAAAATAATAAAATAATATTATTTCTTTCTTTTCTTCCACGCCATCCTTCTTGAAATCAAAAGCAAAGCATGCCATTTTCGAAAAAAAAAAAAAGAATTTCACATGTTTTTTAAACAAAAGTGGGTCCCACCCATAATTTAATAAAAATCATTTTATTTTTCAAAACTTTAGTAATTCATAGAAAATAGCCCGCTTATCGTAAAAAATACAAATTTTATGTCCATTCCACACAAATCAATTCTCTACAACTTTGTAGCTTTAAGTTTTTCCAAATTCCAAATGTAAAATATCCAAATCCACAAACGATGATTTTCAACACCTCTTAAAATTCATAACAAATCATGCGTTAATTTTTAATGGTTCAAAATTTGTGGATATATACTCAACTTATATATGTATAAAATATCCAAAAATCACAACGATTCAACGGTCGAATTAAAATGATAACTCACGCAATAGAGCTTTAAGAACACCGATTTGATCTTTTAATACCTCCAAATCGATAAAATACTGATAAAACACCTCCATATTAATTTCTTCATTTATAACCACATAAATAAATCTATCATTTATATCCGTATCAAATAAATATTTCCTTATCATATAAATCAATAATTAATTATTCATAAATAATATTACCGAATCACAATTATGATAACCAGCCGCTCCTCAGAAAGAGGGGGGCTTTCCAATAAGGATTTCTCCTTCAAGCAAGCAATTAGATGACCAAACCTCTCCTCGATGTAACTTTCTAGACATTGCCAATAATGTTATCTAATAATATTATTCAAATAATATGAATTATTGATCCGATAATGGGAAATATCAGCAAAAGGACAATTATTGAAACAACAATAATATAAAATATCAACGCAAAGAATTATTGAATCAATAAAATAAAATATCGAATAAGAATTACCGTAATAATTATTGAGTAAAGGCCTTCTTACGTAAGAATCAATAATTCAAAAATACTCAGCAATACCGTGTACCATCGCAAAACCACGCCAGACATCGTATTTTAACCACCGTGTATTCCAACAAAGTTAATTCAGTAATAATTACGCCAATTATTTATAAAAACTCATACTTTGTCATTTTCTTCATCCGAACCATTATCATTGCGGATATTCTTTACAAAAAGAATTTCCACGTCCATGGGGCCACATTTTGTAAAATTGTCATTTCACCCATAACCATTTTATATCAAATTAACACCTTATTAATTTAGAATAATAAAAAAAATTCAATTTTATTTAAATATTCCACGACCAAACTAATATTCCCACATATCTATAACATTACGGGATATTTTTATAACCACTTGCTTATTTTGTCAAAATTTTGCACATTTCACCCATAACCAAAGTATTATATCAAATTAACACCTTATTAATTTATAAGATAATCAAACAAGGAAAAAATTCAATTTTATTTATAATAAGTTATTATCTCCTGGTTATAGCATTTTTCGTTTAAAAAACCTAAATATTGAAATAGTCATAACTTGCTCATTTTAAGTCTGAATGAGCTCATTTTTTGGACAGAGGTACTTTATACCATATATTTCCATGCCCCAAAAAGGCCGAATTTTTCTCACAAATTAAGTGGCCGAAAATGCCCTTTTAAATATATGGGCAGTAGCTTTTTGGTACTTTGCAGTTTTTGACTTTTTTGCTAAAATCAGTCCACATGAAAAATCTACAACACCTTTTCCAGTGATTCCACTTGGATAAGTTAGAAAACTCATAGATCTAACTCTAGAACTTAACAACACTCAAAAATTCAATATATAATAGGAGATATGGTCAATTGAATTTCATGTTCTATTTTTACCAAAAATCTGATTTTCAACTCTTTGTGATTTCTAAGAAACTTACATGTTTTCACATAATAACCAACATAACTCATCATAACCCTTACTAATACTACATATACCCATGATTTTTATCAGTCCAATGCTTTTATTATAATTGTCATCATAATCCACGTAAACAGATCATTTCTACAATTTAATAAGGAAGGAATACAAAGTATCATTCACATGCATGCGGTAATCCACATATACAAAGTTATTCTAACGAAATAATAAAGAATGGAATAACGTAAGAATTCACAATGCATACGATGTAGATCGCAGACAACAAAGTTATTCTCAATGAATAATAAAGAATCGGAACGATCCAAGCGTAATCCGCACCGGAAGCGTGATATTCCAATAGAATAATAAAGAATGAGAACCGTGTCAAAGCGTAATCCACAATCGGCTGTGATATTCCAATGAATAATAAATAATGGAATAACAATGAAATTCGCCATGCATGCGATGAATCGCATGTGCGAAAGTTATTCCAACAAAATAATAAATAATGGAACCCGGTCATGCGTAAACGCACGCATGTGATATTCCGAGAATAATAAAGAATGGAATAATAGAAGAATTTCACCATGTATGCGTTAGATTTCACATAGACAAAGTTATTCTAACATAATAATAAGGAATGAAATAACAATAATTCTCTTCATGAATAATGAAAGAAATAATACCCTTTACTATAATAATAATATATCCTTTACTTTAAGAAAAACTGATCTTCGGAATAGTGAGGTAGCGCATTTCTTTCTTCTTTCTCTCTATAGATTCTCTCTATAGCTTCTCTCTATAATTTCTCTCTCTAGAGTTTCAAAGAATTCGTAAGAAATAATGAAGGAATGAGCTTATTTATAGGAGAATGGACCTAATAGTAACTAATTCATGAACAGTCCAGGATTGATTTACTTTTAAACAGATCGTCTATATTGATTTACTATGCAAGATTACTAAAATATTCTAATAAAACAAAATCTTTTAAATAAAATATAATATATTTTATTTATAATCTAATAAAACGAATAACTTTATAAAAGTATTCTTTTTATATAAAAAGATTTTACTATGCAAACACTATCTGATTACTTATGCATAATAGAATATTATATTCTAATTATTATCTAATAAAACAAATAACTTCATAAAAGTATTCATTTTATATAAAAAAGATTTTACTATGCAAAATACTATGCATAATAAAATATATTATATTCTAATTATTGTCTAATAAAACAAATAACTTTATAAAAGTATTTTATTTTATATAAAAAGTTTTTCTATTTTATTACATTAATAATACTAATAAAACAAAATTTATATATAATATATATATATATATATACATATATATATATATAAACTTCATGACTTCATAAAAGATACCTCAATATATTTAACAACATTTATCATTATTATAATTCACAATATTAATCGACCAGGTCATTCCTGTGAAAGAGGGGCTTTCCAAAAAGAATTTCTCCTATTAGCGCCAATTAGGTGACAAAACCTCTCCTCGATGAACTTCTAGACATCGTTAATATTGCAAATAATAATATTAATAACTTTGTTATCTCAATTATTGATTTAATAATATATAAAATATCGATGATAATTGAATCAAATAACGTGAGATACTATGCAGTGAATTATCGTAGTAATAATTGAACAAAAGCGAGTGACTTCTCACGTAAGCATCAATAATCAATACTGTGCTACTATGCAACCACGCCAGACATCGTATTTCTTTACTACCGAGTAGTTCAACAGTTTTAACGGTAAAACTTCTGCCGTTATTTTCATAAAAATATTTTTGTTGTTTTCTCAATCCGACAATAATAATTTTATTGGGGTCCACCAACGATTGTACCATCGTACGGATATTCCCCGACAAAAAGAATATTTTATATCAACTTGCTTACTTTGTAAAATTTTTACATATTACCCTTAACTTTAAACTTTTATCAATTTAACTATTTACCAAAATAGAAAAATTAAATACTTTTATTTCATTAAATTCGGGGTCTCACATGTTACATCTCTTTGCTCAACGACCGTCTGCCGTTCTTCAGCCTGCTCTTCTAACTCATGAACACGATTTTTTAATTCTAAATTTATATCATAAAATTCTTCTAATAAATTCTCATCAGGTTCCTCTTCTTCCTCACTCTCAGCTGCTACCTCTGCAACTAGCTCGGGTGCAACTATTAGTTCTTCACTCACCACATAGATATCTCTGATTTCTTCTCCGTCTGACATCACATTAATCTGGTTAGTGATTAAAGGTGTCTCAAAGGTCTCATTCACTCCATTGTTAACATTTTCAGCTGCTATTTTCAAATACTGTCACAAAACAAGGGTTAATTATCATATAACATATTATCCCTATACTCTGACCGACCAATTAAATACCAAATAAACTTAGGTAGGTCATACTAGCGAAGGAATTCCCTGTCTCTCCCCGCCTAGTTCTTGTCTCATATCTCAGCCAGGGATCATATCCCTAAGCTTTAATACCAACTGTGACGCCCCCAAAATAGGTATACATCACCTATTCTGAGTCGCCAAATACATGGTACAGAATACAAATACAAACTTAATTAAACAAACGTCGTGTAATATACGACAAAACATAGTTAAGAGTTTAAACAGGAATATTTCCTTCTAGACAATATCCACTCTCAAATAGAGTTCTCAATACATTTATTGTCACACTATTTTATAGAATAGTGAGGACTACTAATACACCATCTCGGACCATCACTTCGTTCCCCGACTAGTTCCGGCTACGTTCTTATTTCCTGAAGAGAACAATGAAAGCAAAAGGGTGAGCTCAACTAGCCCAGTAAGAAATATTATGACTAAGATAATGCAGAATAAATTATCATTAGTCTTCAACAATGTTAAACTGATAAAATACAATAGACATCGAGTTTAACTGCAGCGGAACAAGCAATCCATTAGAAGAGTCACGTAGAAAATAAAATCTATTATCTTCTATGATTTAAAAGTTTTTTCATCACTTTTATCGCTGAGACTCAGCTTAATAAATAAACCACATCATCCCTGCACTACAGCCAAGGATATTCATTAGTATCACAACCACAAATTATCCATGCATTACGGGCCAAAGATATTCGTATTTTCATCAATGGACCTGATCATGCCATAAAATAATTCATCTTTGCACCCTTGGCCGAAGAGAATCCATAGCCACAATCATACCAAAAATTGTCCATCAATGCACTACGGGCCAATGAGGACTTTTTTCACATCATTTATAACATTACTGCCATGATTATACCGAATAATCCCTGGTCATAATCATACCAAGTCCATCTATGGACTACAGGCCACAGATGACTTTCAACATAATATAAGCATGAGGATGATGACAATTCAATAAAACAAGTTCAAGAATAAATTTTAAAGATATATAAATTAATTTATCCAGGAACCAATAACGTCCAAATTGTCAACATGATACTGCTTTGTGGAGTAAAATTCAAGAATGCTCAGAGGAATATTTCCATGAAAAGATCTTTGGATGAAGCGCAAATATCCAGGATATTCTACTAATTTCATGGAGTATAGAAGCCAAAACTTTAACCAACTAAGTATAATAGAATATATGAAATTGCAAATGGATTTTCGCCCGCCATGCGGTAATCCACGTAGACATATCATTTCCACAAGTTAATAAGGAATGAATACAAATGATCATTCACCATGCATGCGGTAATCCACATGTATGTTATTCCAATGAGTAACAAAGAATGGAACCAGGTCATGCGTAATCCGCATGCAGCATGATATTCCAATCCAATAATAATAAAGAATGGAACTAGGTCATGTGTAATCACGCATGACATAAGATGTTCCAATGAATAATAAAGAATGGAATAACAACGAATTCACACGTGCATGCGATAGATCGCATGCATGCATAAAGTTATTCCAATGTAATAATAAAGAATGGAATAACAATGTAATTCACCGGTATATCGATAGATCGCATGCATGACGAGTTATTCCAAAAGAATAATAAAGAATGGAATAACGAAGAATTTCAACATGTATGCGATACTTGGCGTAGACGGAGTTATTCCAATATAATAATAAAGAATGGAATAACAATCCTTACAGTATTGAATGAAAATAACTTTCTTCATGAATACGAAAGAATAATACCCTTACCTTAGAAAAGAAGAGTATTCCAATTGGCGTATGATGATATTCTTGAAGAAAACTTATCTTTATTTTCTACGCCAAAGCTTCTTAAAACTCTAAAGAAATACGCCAAGATTATGAAGAAGAATTCTCTCTCAATTTCGGTGTGTTTTCAATTCTAACGAAGCATCCTATTTATAGGAGAATGGAAAGGATACTATGCAATAAAATATAATATATTCTATTTATAATATATATATATATATATATATTATTAAAATCTAATAAAACAAATAACTTTATAAAAGTATTCATTTTATATATAAAAAGATTTTACTATCTGAACACTATGTTGGCACTTATGCAAATACTATGCATAATAAAATATAATATATTCTATTTATAATATAATAAAATAAATAACTTTATAAAAGTATTATATTTTATATAAAAAGATTTTACTATCTGAAACACTATACGAGGAACTATGCAAATACTATGCATAATATATATGATATATTCTATTTATAATCTAATAAAACAAATAACTTTATAAAAATATTCTGCTTTTATATAAAAAAAATTTTACTATCAAATACTATGATAATAAAATATATTATATTTTATTTATAATCAAATAAAACAAAATTTTATAAAAAGTATTATGTTTTATATAAAAAGTTTTCTGTTTTATTATATTTATAATAATAATAAAAAAAATTAATCATCATTATTATAACTCACACTATTATTAATCGACTGTGTCGTTCCTGTGGAAAGAGGGACTTTCCAATACGGATTTCTCCCTATCATGCGCGCAATTAGGTGACCAAACCTCTCCTCGATGAACTTCTGACATCGTTAATATTGCAAATAATAATATTAATAACTTTGTTATCTCAATTATTGATTTAATAATATATAAAATATCGACAATAATTGAATCAAATAACGTGAGATCTTATTCAACAATTCTTTGTAGTAATAATTGAACAAAACTGAGTGACTTCTCATAAGCATCAATAATTAATATTGTGTGCTACTATGCAACCACCGCGTATTCATCGCACTTTTAACAATTGAGTGTTTCAACAATTAATCAGTAAAACTTCCGCCGTTATTTTCATAAAAATATTTTTGTCGTTTTCTCAATCCGATAATAATTCCGTTATGGGGTCCACCAATGATTGTACCGTCGTACGGATATTCTCCGATAAAAAGAATATTTTCCGATCAATCGAATATTATATAACAACTTGCATACTTTTCAAAATTTTTAAATATTACCCACAACTATAACATTATCTCGAATCTACACCATAATTTTAAAAAAAATATTTCGAGAAAATTAAATCTTTATTCGTAAAATTTGAGATTTTACATAAACTTTCAGTGACTCTTATTGCCTGACAATATAATTATATATCTGACAATATCAATAACCTTTAGAAAGTCAATTTCAAATATTTTTAAACTCAAAATCGATATAAATTCATTTAGTTTATGTCGAAATTATGAATATCATGAACTATTTTAAATTTCTTCTAATTAAAAAATTTATTATTTTTAAAACTTAAATTTAAATTATATCAATTTTAAATTTAAAAAATATCTCAAATTAACTTTTAAAAATTCAATATTAATCTTATCCTTGAGAACGGACCAGTACATAAATTGAAATTAACTATTTTTTATATTATATATGAGTTATGTATATACAAATTATATGGCGACAGTTCTCATAACCTAAAAAAATATGGTCATAATTTATTGTATACAACACAATTATATATATACATTTTTCTATTATAAATATATATATATATATATATATATATATATATATATATATATATATTCAGTCCATCGCTATATGTTGTTAAATCATTAAATGTTGTCTGGTCATTAAAAGTTAAGACGATTGTTATATATATATAATGATTTTAATCAATCGTCGTCCGGAATTCATTGTTAAAGAACGGTATATAAAGTATGTTAAATAAGAGGTAAACTTAAAATTCAGACTATATATATATATATATCATAAATTATGATAAATCTACATCAAAATAACTGTCAGATCATTCCTCTCTCTCTCTCTCTCTAATAGAGAGGTACATAATACATACATATCTCTCTCCTTTTGGTTTTGGCCCTTTGCATTAATTTGTCTCATATCCCCTATCCCACAAACTCTGCCCTTTTTTAGCAGTCTAATCCTTTCTTAGTAGTAGTAGTACTCTTGTCGTACCCTTTTTATGTCATACACTCATACCCCCTAACAAGAGGACCACCAATACCACACATCCCCCCAAACACGCCTTTATTTCTCTGCTGTTTTTATCAAGATGCGGTACCACATCTTGGATTAATTTGATGTCTTCATCATCTTTCTAACAATATCCATGAAATTAATTGTTAATTCTGATCAATTCATTAATACAGTAGAAGTAATTTCTTTTTGTATATCAGTACTGTCAATTTATCATAAAATTAATTTATAATTATCGAATCCCTATAAAACTTTATTTAATCTTCACTTATTTTTATTTTTTTTAAAAAAATTTATATTATTATATTTTCAAATTTATAATCGTACAAAATGAATCAAAAGATAACTATTAAGAAAAACTTATATTTAATCTTTTCTACCACACATACACACTTTTTTATCAATGAACTGTATCCTTTAGTCTAATTTAATCTTTATTTAGTTAAAAATTAATTATAAGTAATTACATAATTATAATGAATATGTGTTGCATGCATCTATTGTCTCACTTTTATATATTGTTGTTGTTTACTTTTTATCTTCTTCTTTTTATTGTTAATCTTTTAACTAAAGATAAGTTTGGCGCCTACAGTATGCATGTGAGTATTGTATGACTCTTTTTTTATGTGATAGTAGCACTGTTGTATATAAAAATGATATATATGACTATTATTTATATCGATGGAGTTAAAAGTGATAAAATAAAATAATAATATGTGAATCCATGTTTTGCTATCTCCAAACTCATGTATCTATATATGTTATACCTAATATCTAGATTTTCATATTTGGACGGGTCATCGAATCGGTACTAGGTGGATGAGTCACTAGTCTAACCAGTGGTCGAACCGTTAATAACACAGTGATGTCATTAATATATGAAAATATATATTATTATTAATTAATAAAATTTTAAAAAAATTCATTTTTTATGAACTAAAACATAATAAAGTTGAATTACAATATTACTAAAAGTAGTTAATTTTAACATTAATTTTATTTGGTAAAAAAAAAATTGGGTCACTGGGTTAATAATATTAACCGGTCAGGTCAACCGAATTTTGACTAAAACCGAAGTATCAACCGATTCCAATTTTTACTTGTCGAACCCACGATCTGATTCAATTTTTAAAATCATGCCTAATATTGACATAAATATATTATCATATGCAACATTACTCTATAATATTTAAAATGAAGAACCAGATAAGACAGAAGATGGAACAACCTATTCTTTCCGTTTGAAAATTTAAAATTATAATTATCTTTTTAAAATAAATTTAAAATATTTTAAAATTTAAAATTGACATAATTTTTTTATATTATTTTAGTCAATACAATAATAAATATTAAATTTTAAAATATATTACTCATTGTTAATTTTATTTTTTTCTAATTTTTAATAAATTATTTAATTTTAATTTTCAAAAAAATATTTAAAATTATTTTTAAAAATTAATAATAATCTTATAAATTTAAATCGATGGAGTTATTGAATTTCCATTTTCCTTTGTTAAATCCTTTCTTAACTACTTTTGGCGGGACTTCTCAACCACCGATTATTGTGTATGATCCAGACTCCTATTTAAAACCGCCCGACCCGTGTCACGTTACACACCCTACGGCCTACGACTCACGAGGTTAGCCTTTCGTGGGCCAGGCCAGTCCAGTCCCTGTACCCAACAGCGACATTTGCGCGCGTCCTACCTGTCAGTCTTTGTACTGCACGTGTCGCTTTCACTTCCCTACGTTGACCCTTCAATACGTACCATCACGGCTTCAGCACTCCCTTCCATCTTTAGAAACGGATACTCATTGGGACCCATACCCTTTAAACACAATTATCCATAACAAAAACCAATTAAATAAAAGCTAAATATAAGAATTTGCTTTTATTTTTTGAGAAACCCCAATAAAAGACAAGGGTTTATTCAGCTATCGATATACCATACTAATTTTAGTGTATTATATTTAGAGGTCTAAAAAATAAATTATATTTAAAATAAATTATTATTGTACAAAAAAGATTTTTAAGTGTTTAAACTTTAACTTTCTCTATGGAAGATTAAAATTAATTAGTCAAAAGAAAAAAAATTAATTTGGCAAGAGTCTAAATTATAAGATTGTAATTATCATAAAAAAATTCGATAGTTCTACAAATCTCTACCCACGTGAATAATAAATGAGACTTATATTTATATTAGTATAAATTTATAAAAATATTAATATTTTCTTATATAAAATAACAATTCTCTAATTTTATTCACTACAAAAAAGTCAAATCTAAAATAATGACCAAGACAATCTTCAATAATATAATCTACTTCAAAAAATTTGATAAATTGAGGCGGATTCAATTGATAAAAAATTTAATCAAAATTATGATTGCGACGTATGTTATATATGTAAAAATTAAAAAAAAAAATTAACTTAATTTATTCTATCTTATTATATATTCCTGTTTTAACTATGAATTAATATACGAGGTGTACATATACTAACACTCAAAAATAAAAATTTAAATAAAAATAGATGAAAAAAATTTAGAATAAACATTACCATCTGAATTTTTTTCCTCACATTTATTTCCAAATAATTGAAAATTGGATTGAAATAAAGTAATTTTCAGGAGGACATATTAACATGAACACTAGCATTTTTGGTAGATTTACAAATTGGACAAGTATGAAACGACGAACCACAAACAGTACACAAACACAGATGCCTGCACGGCAACAGCAACACACACGACTCCACTTTCCCGCAGTTTCTGCATAACCGACTACTTGTACCTTCATTATCATTACTTGTACCTTGACAGTAATAATCCCCTTCCGCTCTTCCGTCCTCTGCCGCCGTCCGCCTCTCGCCGCCTCCGTCATTGCTGCCGCAGCACGACTGAGCATCGTCTATTAGTGCGGCGGCATCGGTTTCTCCAGCGCGGTGGTTCTGAACGTGAGCCAGTACTTGCTCGAGGTTGCTCCGGAGAGCGTTGGCGGCGGCCTCATTTGTTTGAGCTAAATCTCTCCATATTTGATTTTCCATACACAGAGATTTCACTTTTTCTTCTAGCGCCCAATTTAATTTCCCCATTTTGTCAATTTCCTCTTCTTTTGCTTTCAATCTCTTCACTATTTTTTCCTCCACCGCCGCAATAATTCTCCTCGAATTTCGTCGCCGTTCTTCAATTTCAAGCCTAACTTTTTGAGTCTGTAAAAAAATACACACAACGAATTAATTCAATATCACATAATCACAAATATATATTTAGTATGATTGAAATTACTTAATTAAGTAATGTGATTATGGATTCTTATTACTAATATTTTTGTTTATAAAAAAAATTATATTTGGTAATAAAAAAGCAAAAGTGTTGGCTATTAAGATTAATCATCAAATCAGATTGTTAGAATTTTGATAATAACCAGAATCACCAAATTGATGTTTCTTTTAATTTTTGAATTGATTATAATAAGCAGATTTGACAGTTAATAATTGATGCTTACATGTTGAGCTATGAAGTTATCGATCTCTAATTGCTGGTGTTGGATCTGAAGCGAGATATCTTCCCCGAGAAATGTAAAAGATGAACGGTTGAGATGATTTTGATGATTCTGAGCATTTTGATAAGAAATCAGAGGATCGATCGAATCTCTATTTCGTTTTCTTGATACCAGAAGATTGTATGTGAGGCCACTTTCAGCCTTCACTGTATTATGAGGCTTCACCGGAAAAGAATCAGTGATGCCGGAGCCGTACACCGGAAGCAAAGTCTCCGTCGTGGTTCCTGATAGCGGAGGCAATCCTATTGGAACTCCATACATGTTCGTATTTCCATCAATGGCGTTCATAATTTCTCTGTAGATTCAATCACATAAATTAAAATTACTCTACAGAAAAAAGAGGAGAAGATAGAAAAATCAGGAACAAGGAAATGGAATGAAATATACCTGTTGCCCAGAGGTTGAGGGGAAAATAGATTCAGATGTCGAGCTTCAACCGCCATGAATGTTACAGATATGTTTTCTTGTTCTTCTCTTCGTGTGTGTGTATATATATATATATATATATATATATATGTAGATGGGTTATGGTTTGATTGCTTGCTTTAGTTTGGGGACAAAGGTAGAGGGGGAGAGAGAGAGAAGGGTGTTGAGGAAATGAAGAAAAGCATGCATTTAGGTGGTAAGGCCGTATGGTGGGGGGTTTATTATGGTTTGGACTTTGGAGAGAGAAAATGAGGAGAGAGAAAAAAGTAAATGAAAAAGATGTTTGTTTTATAGCAAGAGAGAGAAGCATGAGAGAGGCTAGAAGAAGTAAATTTGTTTGTTTTGGAATTTGTCTTGTTTGCCCATAGTTTAATTCGGAGTCGATTAACATGATTTTTTTTTTTAATAAGTTGGTCAATTGACCAATAAAATAATGACACACATCGAATTTGACCTACGTATTAATATTTTATTGATCAATTATATTCAAAAATAAACTTTATGCTAACCACTCCCATTTAATTCTACTTTCTCATTAATATCTCCTGTTATCTAATCGATCCTATTATTTAATTTTATAAGTTGGTCAATATAAGTTGATCCTATTATTTAATTTTATAAATTGGAGTATAATACAGTACTAATATTCAAATAGAGATCATCTTCCGATTTATATGTCAAAATTGTATTTGATATATTGATTAAAATTAATTTCATTTTAACTTATTATTTATTTATTTATAATTAATTTTTGTAATTAAATGCAAATAGGTGAGAGTAATGTAGGAGGTAGAATAGGAAATGAAATAGTAACAGACTAGATACAAACCCCGCGTTGCGGCTGATTGGGAATAAAAAGCACTTTGTGTTATCCTACGAGATGAAGAAGATCTCCATATAAGAGATACTACTCCAGTACTCCATAGGAGGAATAGGAGGATATATTTATTATCAATAAATAAATCTGCCGACTGGCGCCTGCCAACAGTTGCCACGTAGGCCCCTTGAAGGAGATGTGGGCCCCGCTGAACACGAGTAATAAATTTACTAGTAAATCTCGTCGATCGGCAGCGGGGGTAGGGTATGAGTTTTGCAGGATGTACCATGCATTTGTGGACAAAGTTAATACGTGTGCATGGGTTGTTACGTTACACGAGGTCGAGGTGAAATGAAACTCAACCCTCTTTTGTGCCACGTGGTTAAATTTAATCTCCAAGTCCTCGCTTTTTTTTTCTTTTTTATAATTTTCCTTTATTTTCTCATAATTTTAAATAGTATTGATATTAGTACTACCTCCATTCCATAATAATAGTCTTTTTAGTTTCATACATATGAATTAAAAAAATTATTTAATATTATCATTTAAGAATTAAAATTTATATGAAATTTCATCACTACCCTTTATGTGAAGTTAAAAACTATTAATACAAGAGAAAAAAATTATTGGGACAATGAGAGAAGTTATGAGTGATATAGAAAAATAAATAATTTATTCTCTTAGAAAATTATAAATGACAAATAAATTAAAATAATTTTTTTAAAAGATAATTATTATAAAACGGAGGTAGTATCATATAGTACTACAGAATTATATATATATAAATATTTGTTCGTATATTTTTATGTGGTTATGTAGACCATTTGTCATAGTCATAAGATTATCAATTTGCATTACCAGTCACCATTAATCAATCAATTAATGAGCACATTTTTCAGTAAAAAATTTATATTTTTATATTAAAAATAATAATATTTTTACATGAATCTCCCTAACATAAATAAAGGGGCTTCAAAGAATAGAATTAAAGTCTTATATACAATTCAGTTCATCTTATTTGTATTAATCTATATAATTTGTATGAGATTCAATATTCATGATAAATTAATTAATTGATAAATATAATGTTGTCAAACATAGAGAGATCACCTCCCGTCCTGCGTATCGACACTATTGATCAATTAATCAAAATTAATTTCATATTAACCACTCCCATTTGTATAGTTCTATTATACTCCTTCTGTTCCTTAATATAAGTCGTTTTAAAAAAATATTTTTGTTCCTAAATATAAGTCGTTTGAGAATTTCAAGTAAGCATTAATTGCTTAGTTTCCAATATTACCCCACGTAATAAATATAACTTTGGTTCTCTCACTATTTTTTATCCAATAAATAACACTCTTTTTTTAATACAAGGACAATATAGACAATTGATAGTATATTTAATGATTTATAATTATTTTCTTAATACTTGTCCATAATTCTAAAACAACATATATTAAAGAACGGAGAAAGTACTATGGATGAAAGGTAGGATCGGATGACATCAGCTTTGAAACGATGTCACAAATTCTCTTTCCCTTTTGCTAACGTAAATTTAATTATATTACAATTTGTCCTTAATTTATTTTTTTACTCTCTCGTCTCTTAATATAAGTCGTTTTAGAGTTGTGCACAAGTATGAAGAAAATGATTGTATAATACTCATATAATACTCCATCCGTTCCTTAATATAAGTCTTTTTGAAATTATTTTTGTTCTTTAATATAAGTAGTTTGAGAATTTCAAGTAAGCATTAATTGTTTAGTTTCTAATATTAACCCAAGTAATAAATATAACTTTGGTTCTGTCACTTTTTTATTTAATAAATACTACTAACATTCTCTTTTTTCAATACAAAGGCAATATAAACAATTGATATTATATTTAATGCTATAAAATCATTTCTTTAATACTTGTGCATAACTCTAAAACGACTTATATTAAAGAACGGAGGGAGTATCAATTGTCTATATTGTCCTTGTATCGAAAAAAAAGAGTTATTTATTGAGCAAAAAATAATAAGAGAACTAAAGTTATATTTAATACTTGAGGTAATATTGAAAACTAAACAAATAATGCTTACTTAAAATTTTCGAACGATTTATATTAAAAGACAAAAATACTTTTCTAAAACGACTTATATTAAAGAACGAATAAAATATTTTCTAATTTTATCTCTTAAATTAATTTTTTTTATTATACCCTTAAGATAATTACATATAACGCATATGTCATCGACTAGTGGTTATACTATGTAAAATTACCACATAATATGTAATATTACAATTACAATATTGTCGTATTACTACACTTATATTCCTATTTTAACTTATATTATATATATATTTCTTTGTTTACACTAAATTAATACTACTTCCTCCGTTTTTTAATATATGTCGTTTTAGAGTTGTGCACAAGTATTAAAGTAATGATTGTATAACATTAACTATAATATTAATTGTCTATATTGCCCTTGTATTGGAAGAAAAAATTATTATTTATTGGACAAAAAATAGTGAGAGAATATTTAGGGTAATATTGAAAAATAAGTAATTAATGCTTACTTGAAATTCTCAAAGGACTTATATTAAAGAACAAATTTTTTTTTTAAAACGATTTATATTAAGGAACGGAGAGAGTATATGTTTAGCATGTTTGTGCGCACCGAATTTAATTTTATTGAAATAGGAACTGTAATAAAAGATGTCTCTTTCCTTTGCCTGTTTGCCTACCTGCCTGCTTTTGCGCTTAGGGGATTCCCCAATGTTAAGCCAGAGAAAAGCATGTGGACAAAATACTTACTATAGGAGTGTAAGGTTTTTGTAGCCTTTATTTTACAAGTTGTACTATTCTATTCTGATAGCATAAGTTAATGGTTGGTGGCTCTTTCCTGCAGGTGGCCTGTTTATATTAGTACTATTACTCCACCACTTAGTGGGTTGGGTTGGGATGTTTTCTTATTTAAGGTACAAGGACAAAAGGGGACACTTTTACAGTTTTACTAGTACTATTATAGTCCATCATTTTCAATTATGGATTGGAAGTGATGCTTTCAAGGTAATCTTCAACTTCTTCCCACATGTATAGATTTAGGAAACTAATATTTTCTCGTGTAATTTTAATATTTTTATACGATTCTCTCTTACACGAGCATACGATAGTGTAAAAATAATGCCTAATGATACAACGTGTGTTGGTGAACAAAAATTACAAATCAAAACCCGTTGATTCTAGATAAAGAATATTGAAAAATTGAGTTGGAAAAAAGATATTTTATTAAATCAAAAACTGTCTAGCCA
Organism: Panax ginseng; assembly: GCA_020205605.1. Taxonomy (NCBI): domain Eukaryota; kingdom Viridiplantae; phylum Streptophyta; class Magnoliopsida; order Apiales; family Araliaceae; genus Panax; species Panax ginseng. The sequence goes on from CM035137.1 coordinate 36,171,579, forward strand.
AGAGGCTTTACAGACTATTTATATCGAAAACCTACATGCAATAAAACTTATTAAAATTATGAAAATACCCCTAATTTATTGACAAAAGTTCAAAACGCTACTGAAAAATCTAAAAAAAAAAATGTTGTTTTGACCCTCAAAACGATGGAATTTGATGTCTTGCGTTTTGCTCAAAAGGTCATTTTCACCCAAAAAGTTGTATTTTCTTGTTAAAAACGGACATAGTTGACTTTTCTAGTTAGACTTGGACCCTTTTAGGCCTTAAGGTGCTCTCTTTGGGCCCAAAAATCTCACTCCTATTGCATTGCATCAACTAAATTTAACAGTCGTTAGTCGGTCCCAGGTCAGTTGGCTACCGACTAGAGACTAGGTAGTCAAGGATTAATTGTCTAGTTGGATTTTCAATTTTTTAAAAATATATATTCTCCTTCCTCCTTCACAAGTTTTGAGTAAGTAGAATAACATAAGTGACACAAATCATCAAATAAAAATATGGAAACTAAGTAAAACCAAAGAGTTTGACGCTCTAAGTTCAAAACCAATTAACCAAATGAAACTAAGCAGCACAAAATCAATAGTCAATCACTCCTCCTCTTCATATTCTTCTCCATATCCCTCCAAGACTTGCTCTCCATCGGACTCAAACTCATAATCCTCATCTTCCTCTTCATTGTCATCATCTTCCGACACAAACTCGTAATCATCTAGTTCTCGCACATTTTTACCACTTCTTTCAAGTAGAAGGACCTCATCCGCTCTCATTTTTTTCCTTCTGATTTTCCCCGACTTCTTCCGATTTTTCTGACTTGTTCCAATTTTTTGATTTGTTCCGGGGCGACTTTACCGACTAGTCGCCAACTAGAGTCCGACTAAATCGGCCAGCGACTAAATCAAAGGACTAGGCCCTAGTCAACTTGTTGAGATTTCGACCCCGACTTAGTCGTCGACTAATAGACCAACTTTTCGAACACTGAAATTTAATATAAAATTTGTTTTACAACAAACATTTAAATTATTTGTGACGATAATGTTTAAAGATGGCGAATTACATCGAATTATTTTTGATGCGTATGTTTAAAATAAGTTTCGTGTAAAAATAATTTACTTTTAGGTAAATAATGTTTTGAAGCGCATTTGAACTTTTAAACACATTGAACACCCAAAACAAAAACATTGAATAACCAAACATGCAAATAGGACGTGTTTAGTTACCAACGATCAGATGGTTTGTTCGACTACTAACATTTGTAGAGTTTGCGTTGATAGCATTTTCATTGGTAACGTATATCATTTTTGGTATACAACGTTTGAAATTTTCGTTGATAGCATTCCCGTTGGTAGCGTGATGATCCTCAATTAAATAAATTTATACTTCAATATATAAATTTCAAGTGCACTGCACATTGCATAAATTAGTAGACGAACAATTACATAATAATCTCACCTTAATTTGATTATGCGTATATTCAACTCACAACCTTAGGATTTTTAAAACTTTTGCAAGTTAATAGAACGTGAAAATCTTATTAATTTAAACATAATTTATTTCAAAACAATTTATTTAACAAATAATAACACATGTTTGAATAAATTGTCACAAGTGCACAACTTCATCACTCAAAATGCCACTAGACGGACAATCTTACCATAAGCTATCTTAGGCGAATACTCTCCCACTTAAGGAGAACAAAAATTAGACTACTCTCTCCATTAATAATTTAAATCTACATAGTCTACGATTATAAAATTAAATCATCGTATAATCGTAAAGTAATTACTTACTGATAGTAAAATAATTACTTTATTATTGTAGAAACGTAGAGTGAATTATCAGATCCACTATATATATATAGACCTGGCAAACATGACCCAAGCTCATGCAATGGTTTTGGGTCAGAATTTTAACTCAAGAAATTCCTTTCTGTTTTTACCTGCTTGGTTTGAGCCAAACAAAAAAAAAAGCATAAAATAGGCACACATTGGTCTTGACCCACAGTGCTTTGCCATTTCTGAATTTTAATGCAGAAAACTGTGGCCTTTTTGTCCAAATTTCACCACTCGCCTGAACTTTGGGCTTGACCACCATTGCTTGTCGTGTCTATATATATATATATATATATATATATATATATATATATATATATATATATATATATATCTGGTCCGATCTTAAACTCACCCTTATCCAACTCACTCGAGCTCACCCCTTTTTAGCGAGCGACTCGTGACGGTTTGGTCATACAATCGTCGCTCATACTTTTAGCGATGCTATATGTTGACGTTGCTAAAAGTATAGATTTACTTGTATGATGAACCGTCACCGTCAGTCGGTCCGGCTTAAAAAAAGAGTGAGCTTGGGTGAGTTAGATAAGGGGTGAGCTTAAGATCCGGACTATATATATATATATATCTTAAGCTTATCCCTTATCTAACATACCTTGCATACTCTCCTTTAACGATGGATCGGGTGACGATTCAATTTGTCAGTTTGTCGCTATATGTTCGGTCCGTCGCTATAGGTTCGATCTGTTTTAGACGATGATTCTATATATAGTGACGGACCAAATCGTCGCTCGATCCGTCGTTAAAAGAGAGTATGCAAATAATGTTAAATAAGAGGTATTTATATGTGTGTGTGTGTGTGGGAGCTGCTGTTAACATGTTCTGTTCATCACATAAAAACAAGTTCAAGTTTTATTATTTTAATTAGATACTTAAAATCATGTTCCCACATCCACATGCGGCAGGGGATCTTAGGCCAATAATCACCCACATGCTCATTTACCAAAATTTGTTTTGTTTGTACAAATAATAATAATAATAATAATAATAATAATAATACACTGATTTTGGCCGTACAGACCTCTGTGCTTTTCCCTTGGCATTAAAGAAGGTGATGACCCTCACTATTTGTCTAATCAATTAACCCAATATATACTTTGTATATTTTATAGTACTAAACTCGATTTGTTCAATACTCCATCTGTCCCAAATTATTTGATATTTTAGAGTTAGACACAATAATTAAGATAATAATTAGAAAACATTAAATATAATATTCAATTGTTTATAATACCCTCAAATCTTTTGTTGGAATAAGAAGAGTTTTGTTGGGATAAGGAGGGAGAAAGAGTTTAATGAGAGGTAATTTTAGAAAAATTGTCATTAATTCTTTTAAATTTGAACAAACGTCAAATAATTAGGAACAAATAAAAAATTTTAAAACGTCAAATAATTAGGGACGAAGGAAGTAATATTTTTCTCAGTAGTTTTTTTAAATGGTATGAGAGTTTTTTCTATTCATGTGATATTGTTCGATTGATACAAGCAAAAGTTGGGTTCGATTTGAGTTAAGGTTTCACATCGGATGAATTTAATCTGAATAATCATTACATATATTTGACCGCCTTTCTACTTACCAACAATTGATTGCGAGTTAAATTCTTTAAATTGGTAACAAGAATCCAAAAAAACTTGGTACTAGACATCTTAAATTTGGATCCGATTTTGATAAAGTTAAATTGGTCAATTAATTAACCAATAGACTGCTTATATACACTCGCATGCGCTTGCGTGCGAACCCGTTAAATTCAATTAATTCATGAAGAAATCAAATTAAACCATTAAGAAATGGATTGGATTCGCCATTCAACATTTTCCTTTTGTTTCTTACCCCATCTTTTGCAATTCCATTATTGTTCGTTCTTATCAAACAAACCATATTCCCCAATTCAATGTCTTTTTACCACCACTCAAATGTGTCTCAAGCACACAAAAGTAAAGTTAAAGACAAGGGGGAAAAAGTGGGAAATATGCATGCACGTTGTCATCATCAACTAAAAACTTTACGTTTTCTTATTTGAAATTAAGGCAAAAAATATAAGTAAATGCAACGTTGAAACAGTTGAGTGCACTAGTTTTTTCACGAATATTACAATATCAAACAATTCGACAGACGATGTATATATATATATATATATATATATATATATATATATATATATATGTACAATTTAGTTATTGGATTGGGTAGGGGGGATCATTCATATATTCATGTGCCTTTGTTCTTCCCCCATTTAAGGGCAACTTAAGCACCTTGACTTGATGGGGGTACTCTTCTTTTCTTTATTCTTTTTCTCTTTCCCTTTCCGATTCAACTTAAAGTTTGCAGTGCATATTGTATTCTTCATGTGATCTTCACAACCTTTTTTTTTTTGCTCCAATATAAAGAGAATCTCTTTTTCTCTCCCTTAAGGGCTTATATATAATTACAAATTAAGGAGAGTGAGGTTGACTGATAGATTCAAGAGATTGGTTTTATTTATTTGTAGGGATAGAGGATGAATGAGATTCCCCAAAATGAATGGGGTGGCATTTGTTAGATAAAGAAATGAAAGACCTTCTCTCTTTAATTATGCTTTTTTCTTTTCTTTTAACTACTTTCTTTGCTTTTTCTTGAAAAAAGTGGTTTTGACAAATTTACTATTGTGATGTTTATTGGGTTTGGTACTTGGCATTATTATTATTTCTTTCTATTAGAAATGTACATATTTTTTTCATAGAAAAAGGTGAAGGACAGAGTAATTTTATTTCTAAAAATAAATATCAAAATTTTGAATTTTGGTTGTTACGATAGTACTGAAAATATAAGAAACAGAACCACATACTACAATAATATCTTCTTGAATCAAACCTAAATACATAAAAAAAAATCTTGAACTTTTTATATTGGTAACGTACATACCTTACTTAGGGTTTGTTTAGTTATTAATGTTTGCAACTTTTATAATAGTGTTTGATGAGTTTGGACTTTCAAATCAATACAAGAAAATTGGTTAAGTCCGATTAAATATATTTCGTCGAAATAAAATTATGTTCAATGAAATATTTCGCCGAATATAATTTTGTAGCAAATACAATAATATTGACGGATTTTTGTCGGAGATAAAAGTCGTCCATTAGCGCCAAGGTTCCCTCCAGCGTCAACCTTATGCTCGACAGAATGACTTATAATTTTGACGGATATTCCGTCGGAAATAATATTTAAAACCTAAAAAACTCATCTCTTTCCTTAGCCGCCTGTTATTTTTCTCTCAATCACTCTCTGTCTCTTCCTTTTCTCTCTTTAACTCTCTCATATCTCTCATCGATCACTCCACCACCACCATCACCATACCAGCCTCGCCTCGGCCTTTCACTCTACCACTTCCATTGCCTCAAGATCACTCCCCCACCACCATCATGACGTGCCGTTGTTCCTCATCGTTTCTCCTCCTTTAAATACCTATAATTTAATGTTAGTGGAGTTAATTTATGTTTTTAAGGTTAATTTCTTGCAAAGAGTTGACTGAATGTTTTGGGATTACTAAAATTTATGCTAGAGTTATTGAAATTGGGATCATACTGAAATTGTTGCAAAGAGTTTTATGAGATTACTGAAATTTGTGGGTTAATTTGTTTTTAGGGTTAATATGAGTTTTAATATGAGATTAGTGAAATTTAGATAATTTGTTGTTGATGAACAATTGCTGAAATTAACTTGGATAATTTGGATAATTTTTGAATATGAGATTACTACTGAATATATTGTTGCTGAAATTTGGATAATTGTTGATGAACAATTGTTGAAATTCTTATTGTTGTTGTTGTTGTTGTTGCTGAAATTGGATTCTTCTAAATTATGCCCTGAATTATAGTTGTGTACATTCTGTTTGTTGTTGGGATTAAATTTTGCTGAAATTGTGATTCACATCCTTTGATTTGGGACTTCATATTATTTGAAAATTTAAAACTTCAGAACAATTATATTGAGGGTTCTATCTGTGTATTGCTTAAATTTATATGTTTGTTTATATCGATTAAATTCAGATAAAAAATGTGATATTCATTACAAGGAAAAGTGTTATTTTCAACAGAATATTCTGTCGGCTTTAAGGACATTCCGTTGATAATAACTTAAGTCTGATGGAATATTTAGTTGGAAATTTCAGTCGAATATACACTACAAGAAAATTGGCTAATTTCGACGGACTTAATGGCGACGAAACTATTCCCTCGCAGATAGGCTATGTCCGACGGATATTTTAGTCCAAAATAATTCAGTTGAAAATATAGTAATTTTGACGGACGTCCGTCAGAAATAGAAGGAGCCCCTTGGCGCCAAAGTTCGCGTTAGCGCCAAACTTAAATTCGACGAAATAATGTTTACTTTCAACGAACTATCAGTCGAAGATAATATAATTACGACGGATGTATTCTCGACAGAAATTCTGTCGAAAATAAGCTTTAAAACCTAATCATATCACTTTCTCCCCACCCGCCTCTCATTCTCTCTCTCTCACTCTTATTTCTCTCTCACTGCTCTCACCTCCCTACCACCAGACGCCACCACTAGACGCCGCCACCAGCAGCAGCCACCAACAGCAAACATCTCCACCACCACCACCACCAGACACCACCACCAGCAGTAGCCACCGCGCTAGACGCCACCACCGCCAGACGCCACCACCGCCACCACCACCACCATCGGTATTTCTGAAATTTGCACATTAATTCAAGGTATGATATTTCTAAACCTTTAGTTTGAAAATTAATTGATATTTCATATATTGGACATGATATTTGTATGATATTTCTGAAATTTGTGGCTTAATTTGTTTTACGTTTAGTATGAGTTTGAATATGAGATTAACTTAATTATATTTGTGATATTTGTATGATATGTTATTGCTGTGAATTTGGGAGGCTGAAATTGGGACTTTAAAAATCTAAAATTGGGAGGCTGAAATTGGAATTTAGATTTTGGAATGTGGACATATGATAATTATGAATGTCTTTGATTTTCTTTATACAATTGCAGTTTATATATATGTTAGTGTTTTGAATTTGAATTTTGGAATGTGGACAGTGTTGTGTAAATGTGATATTTTCGATGGAATTTCTGTTAGAATACTGCAATTGCCAAATGTGTGGGCCTTATAAGAATATTTATTTATTATTAATTAGTTTTCTAATATTAAAATAAACTAAGTAGCATTTACTTAGTTTCTTACTACTAAAATTAAATTAAATTAAAATAAAGAAAATTAAATTAAATTAAAATAAATTTTAAAAATTTTATTAAATTAAATTAAAATAAAATAAAATAAAGTAACAAAAATAAAAAAATAAATAATAAATAAAATATATATTAAATATTAAATAATAAATAATATAATATAAAATAAAATAACATAAAAATAAATAAATTAAATTAAATAAAACAAATTTGATTTAATTTAATAAGCTAATTAAATTTTTTTAAAAATATCTAAAAATAAAATAAAATAAAATAAATTTAATATAATTTAATTTAATTAAAATAATTCAAATTAAATTAAATTTGAAATAAATAAAATAAAAAGAAACTTATTATTTGGGCATACTCTCCTTTAATCTTCAATACACTCAATAATGTATTATACTTTGAAACTTAGAAACTGCTTTGACATTCACTCAAGAAATGAATGCCTAATGGCGATCCCAATTGAGATCTATTCTTCGGATGTTATGTCTCTCACTTAGGCTGGTGCCAATACGAAACGATACGTTTTTGTTGTTTTGAGGATTTTTCGATTGTTATCTCTATATGTTCTTCGAGAGCATACTTAGATTAAGTTATCTTAGTCTATTTCGTGTGCTTGGAGACCATAGGGATGTGCTATCGAAATTTTCTTGAAACTTATGAAACGTAGTCAATGTGTTGGCACTAGTGACGAGACACATCCAATAACGGGATAGAAGCCATACCCCTGTATGACTATCCAAATTAAGTGAATGCGTCTTCTGTGTAGCTAAAAATGTCAATCGGCCGGAGTTGCATGTACCGTAGGATACCCAGTGATGGGAGGGGATTAGTCTCAGTTTATCGTAATGGGGTGTCAGATTTCTTGAACAAAATAATAGAATATGTTGATGATCCGAATGGGAAGAAGTGATGCCCGTGTGTCAAGTGTAAAAAACCTGATTTGGAAGAAAGTCGACGAGATTAAATTCGACTTATTTTCCCGTGGATTTGTGGATGCGTACTTCGTATGAACTCATCACGGGGAATCAGAAGTGATCGACTGTAAGACCCTAATTTTTATGAATAAAGATTTAATTTTCTCTAAATATCTTTTTAAATAATAATGTGCGGTTTTGTTATAATGTTATAGTTGTGGATATTATTTATAAAGTTTGCAAAGTAAGCAAATTGTTATAAAATATTCATTTGTTCAGGTAATATTCTTTTTATCAGGAAATATTCGTACGAAGACACAATCATTGGTGGACCCCGCTACGAAATTACTGTCAGAGTTAGAAAATGACAGAAATAACTTTTTATAAAAATAACGACAAAAGTTTTATCGTTAACTGTTGAAATACTCAGTGATAAAAGTACAGTAATATGCGTGGTTGCATACTAGCGCACAGTAATGTACAATATCTTTGATTATTGATGCTTACGTGAGAAGTCACTCAATTTTACTCAATTATTGCCACAGTAATTGTTGCATAGTAACTCATATTATTGATTCAATTATTGTCACAGTATCATCTGAATAAATTTTATATTATTAAATCAACAATTGAGATGACAAAGTAATTCATATTATTATTTGCATTATTGACGATGTATAGAAAGTTCTATCGAGGAAAGGAGATTGGTCACCTAATTGCGCACCAATGAGGAGAAGTCCTTATCGGAAAGCTCCCTCTTTCCTGGGAATGATCTGGTTGTTAATATTGCGAGTTATAATATTAATGATGAATAATTATTGTTAAAAATGTGTTTTGTGAAGCCAAGTGAATTGAGATAAATAGAGAAATTTTTTATGAAGTATTTGTTATAAATTTGGCTTATTATTTGGACCCCCACTTACCCATTTTTTCAAAATTATCGGTAGAAAGTTATCTCTGTTTTGTTTTTTTATATATAAATATTATATATATATATATATATTATAATAAGTTTTGTTTTTTTATGTAAATAGTGGCAAAGATAAGATCGCGATAATGTCAAGATCGTAAAATCAAAATTTTAAAAATTTCGCTTATAAGGCCACTGATTTTATTCTTATTGCAGCTCAGATTTTCTAATTCAAATAGTATCCTGTCATTCTCCTATAAATAGGATGCTCAGTTTAGAAATGAAAATCACACCAGAATTAGAAAATTCTTCTTCTATAATATTGAGCGTATTTCTTTAAAGTTTAAGGAAGCTTTGAGTGTAGAAAATAGTGAAAGTTTTCTTCAAGAATATCTCCGCTATACCAGTCAGAATTATTCTCTTTTTAAGGTAAGGGGTATTATTTATTTCATATTCGCTTACGTTATTATTTTTCGTATTCGTAAGGAATTTTATTTTCGTTCAATATTCGTAAGGAATATTATTTTCGTTCAATATTCGTAAGGAATATTATCTTCGTTGAATATTCGTAAGGAATATTATTTTTGTTCAACAGTCGTAGAGATATTATTTTTGTTCAATAATCGTAAGAAATAATATTTTCTTCCATACTCTGTAGTATGTAAGTAATATTATTTCATTTCAGATTCAGAATTCTACACTCATTTTGTTAAGTATTGCTTCTATACTCCTTGAAATTAGTAGAATATCCTTGAAATTTGCGCTTCATCTAGTATCGTTTCACAAGAATATTTTTCTGAACATCCTTGTTAAATTTTAATCTTTTCATACCGGAGTACTATTCATATATACGACACTATTCATACGTACGACACTATTTATACGTACGGTACTATTCATACATATAGTACTATTCATACATACGATACTATTCACGAAGTACTATTACTATTCACGGGGTACTATTCACCTGGGATACTATTCATGACAAAAATTGATTTTTTTTCTGTCCAAATTATTTTTGATACAATATTATTCTTGAATTTTACTTCACAAAGCAGTTATCTTGTTGACAATTTGGACATTCTTGAACTCTGGATAAATTGAATTATAAATCTTTAAAATTGATCCGTTGCTTTCACTTAATTGAATTCTTATATCATTGTCATCATCCTCATATTTATATTGTGATAAAAGTCATCTTTGGCCAGTAGTGCATAGTGGATTGTTGATTGGTATGATTATGACCAGGAATTATGTATCGGTATAATCATGACCTGTAATGTTACAAATGATGTGGTAAAAGTCCTCATTGGCTCGTAGTGCATTGATGGACAGTTGTTGGAATGATCATGACCATGTGTTCTCTTCGGCCAAAGGTGAAAAGATGAATTGTTGATTGGCATGATCATGACAATTGGTGATAATAACGAATATCCTTGGCCCATAGTGCATGATTGATTCGTGTATGTGATAATAATGAATATCCTTGGCCCGTAGTGCATGGATAATTCAGTGATGTGAATTATTTATTGAGCTGAGTCTCAGACATAAAATTGATGATAAAATTTTAAATCATAGAAGAAAGTAGATATCATGCTCTACTTGACTCTTCTAATGGATTGTTTGTTCCGCTGCAGTTAAACTTATTATCAGTTTAACACTATTGAAGGCTAACGATAATTTATTCTGCATTATCTTAGTCATAATATTTTTTACTGGGCTAGTTGAGCTCCCCTTTTGCTTTCATTGTTCTCTTCAGGAAATGAGGATATAGTAGAGACTAGTCCGGGAATGGAGTGATGGTCCAAGATGGTGGCTATAGTTGTCCTCACTATTCTATAAAATAGTGTGATAATAATTGTAATGAGGACTCCATTTGAGTTTAGATATTATCTATGAGATAATATTCGTGTTAAAACTCTCAGCTACGTTTTGTCATATTGCATAAATGAAGTTTGTGTTTATGTTCTGTACCATGTATTTGACGACTCAGAATGGGTGATATATACCTATTTTGGGGGCGTCACAGTTGGAATCAAAGCTTAGGGATATGATCCCTGGCTGAGATTTGAGACTAGAACTAGGAGGGGAGAGATGGGTAAATCATTCGCTAGTATGACCTACCTAAGCTTAATTGTTATTTAATTGGTCGGTCAGAATATAGGGATAATATGTGGCCTGTCAATTAACCCTTATTTTATGGTAGTGTTTAAAAATGACATCTGAAAATGTTATGATAAGCAATGAAGCACATGAGACTGTTGAGTCACCGATGATCAATAACTAGGATAATGTGCATCAGGAAGGCAATAATCCTCAGGTAAACAACAACACCGACCAAATGACGAATGATGGTACGTTTAGGAGCTTTTTAGAATTTATGCAACACCAAACGAGAAAGAATCTTGTTCATAATGCAGGTGGAGTCAATAGCAACTCACGGCTTGTCACTGCTAAGCAATTCAAGGAGCTGGGACCGCCGGAGTTTTGGGAAAAGCCAGAGCCACTTAAGGCAGAGACATGGATTAAGCAAATTACCAAGATATTTGATGTCTTGGGATGCTTAGAGGAGCAAAAGGTTCCCTTCTCTACCTTTATGTTGCGTGAAGAAGCAAATTACTGGTGGGAATCTGAAAAATGTACTCATCTTTCCGCACTAAAGATGTTTTGGGAGAAGTTCCAAAAATTTTTCAACTATAAGTACTTTCCCAAAAGTATTCGTCACATGAAGGAGGTGGAATTCATCAAGCTGGAGAAAAACAATATGATCGTGTTGCAGTGCGAGGCTAAGTTTGCCGAGTTATCCCGGTTTGCATTCCATTTGGTTGATAATGAGGAGCGAATGACGCGAATACGTTTCTGCAAGGTTTAAAACACGAAATACATCAATACCTCATTTCTCACAAACTTTGTTTGTATCCAGATGTTGTGAATAGGTCTCAGTTATTAGAACGCGATTATGAGTCAGCTCAACCAAAAGGCAACGACCAACAACACGATAATAATCGTACCGATGGGAACGACCATCGGAACAACGATAACCATCGTGGAGGAAATTATCATGCCAAAAATGGTAACTACTTCGATGGTAATCATGGCCAAGATAATAGGAAAGGTAAACTAAGTGAGAACAACTTCAAGAAGAGAAGGTTCAATAATGATGGAAAGACAGCAGCACCAGTACCCGTTTTCAAGGAAGGAGAACGACCGCCGGTCGTATGCTACAAATGCGGAGGGGATGGACATATCAGTCCAAAATGTACGCAGCAACCCAAAGCGTGTTTCAATTGCAGAAGAGAAGGTCACTTAGTCCAATTTTATCGTATAGTGAAGTCAAGTCCAGCTGGGATGGCGACACCAAAGGCTGTCCCAGACAAGTCAAAGTCGGTAGTTTAAGTGAGAGCGTTTGTCGAGGAACCCGAACAAATTTATCACATGTAAGTTAATCATAAACTCTTGCAAAGTCTATACTTTATTCGATACCGATTCTACCCACTCTTTTATTTCACCTAATTGTGCTCAAGGTTTAAACTCGACTCTGGAGACACTACAACAAAAAGGCTTATCAGCGACCGCATATGGTCGCAGATGGGTATCAGCGACCGTATATGGTCGCAGATGGGTATCAGCGACTGCATGCATTCGTTGATATTAGTCGCAGGTAATCTGGTCGCTGGATGGATATTAGCGACCACTAATAGCAACCGACTTATTAGCGACCGCAATCAGCGACCGTAGACATCGCTAATCTGACTCATGCTAAGTCATTTGTCAGGTGTGATGTGGCATACGTGCAATGATCGGTGAATAAACAATCGATCGGCCGCTAGTTTCAAGAAGGTAACGCTACGCCATTATTTAAGATTTAACGATCACAAACTGCGGTCATTGATGGGCTTTTTTTTTAAAAATTTTTTTTACCTGTTTTATTGATTTCCCAAAAATAACCTGCTTTGTACCTACTTTCAATCCCAATACAGCAGTATATACAAGCATCCATATTAACATCCATCCATGATATAACTACTATATGATAAACATTGATCATCCATGAATAAACATTCATCCAACACAACAAGTCTAGCTCTTCATCCAACATAATACAATTGTAAACATTCATCCAACACAATACAATCGTAAACATCCATATAAACCAATACAATTGTCCAAAGAATGAATCTAAAAGAGTACAAGGCTTTAAAAATCTGAATAGTAACTCATAAATAGTAACTCATGAATAGTAACTATAAGAAAATTTGAATACTTTTATTTCATAAAATTCGGGGTCTTACAATCTCCCCTCCTTATGAAATTTCGTCCCCCGAAATTTACGCACTGTATTTCAAAGAGTTGAGAATACCTTGCTTTCATTTCGCATTCCATCTTCCCCGCCATCATAATTTCTCCAATGTTGATCTCCTCAGATTTCATTCTAGAATATCAAAACAAGCTATCAATCTAGAATATACAAAAACAAGGGTTCGTATTGATTATGGTCAAATTAAAATGACACCTTACATAAAGGTATAGTTGAAAACTGTTTTAAAAATTAGAATCTTTGGGAAGTGCTCAAGAAACCTTCATACATGGGGAGGCCATGCGTCTAGGTTATTATAGATATCATATGGCCACGAGAATTATCCTTGGTTGACCCAATAGACCCCAAAGAAAAAATAGAGAGAAGATTACTATCATATTCTTCCCAATGGTGAGTCTTCTCTTGACATATCATTATCTCCATTGTCTCTAATTGAGAGTTATATCTCAAATAGACTCCAAGATCATATAGATAGTCTTTGGTAGATATACTCGTGAGAGTGGATGAAACACAACCACATCTTATGATGACTCGAGGTTGTATGTCATTAAACATCTTGTATAATAGTGACAAAACACCCTTTCAAAGTTGAATTCACCTCACCCTCAACATCTATAGACCACCGTTTCTATTCCCCTGTTATTCCCACGCTCCATTCCGGCACACTTTTATTACACGAAAGGAATTGTGAAGCAAAAGGGTGAAACCTGACTAGCTCGATAAAAAATATCATGACTAAAGATAATTAAATTATCAATAGCCTTCATCAATAATAAATCGAGATTTAGAACATATGGTAGATGATAAAAAATTTCAACCATAGTTGCGGTGAACAAGCGATCCATTAGAAGAGTCAAATAGACCATAAAGTCTATTATCTTCTCCATGTTAAAAGTCCATCAACAATGTTTTATCCTGTAACATCAATCAACAATTCCTGCCCACAATCACATGTATAACTCATAATCGTAATTGTAGTTCTAAATTCCTTTTCTCATCGGGACAAAGATAATTTTCATCACTTTACAAAACATCAAAGATTATGGTTATACCAAATCACGGTTTATGTTCATAATCCTACTAATAAATTCATCTTTTGCACGGGCTATTCATCAACAATTCATCTTTGCACTGGGCCAAAGATATTCATCAACAAGTCATCTTTTGCACTACGGGCCAAAGATATTCATCAACAGTTCATCTTTGCACTACTGGGCCAAGATATTCAAACAACAGTCATCTTTGCACTACACCCAAAGATATTCATCCACAATTCATCTTTGCACTACAGGGCCAAAGATATTCCTCAACAGACCAAATATATTAATATCTCAAAGAAATATATAATCATTTCAGAATTTATATAAACCATAATTATAACCATATATGTTGATCAATTCACCTTTGCACTTAAGCTAAAGATATTCAATTATAAATTCAATGGTCATGATCATACTAGTCAACAATTCAACTTTGCACTACTGGCCAAAGAGAACCTATAGTCACGATCATACCAATAATCTATCCATCTTTACACTCAAGTCAAAGAGAAATATCATCATTAGGGTTATAAGAATGTTATAAAAAAAACAATATAATCAACGTATAGATTTAATCTCAAGAGTAAGATTCATAAATCAATGATTTCATAACAACTTAATCAAAATGTTATAAATCACTTAATAATCTCATAATCTAATATTATTAATACTACCACAATATTTTAATCATTTCTTAAACTTATAAACAATTTATTTTAATTGTTTACACTTTACTAATAAATGCATTTAATCATCTTAAAATGCCAACCTCATAAGATCTCATCACCAATAGCCAAAACCCTCATCAAAAATCTGCATATATCTCATATATAATTCTCAAGCCATAAAATCATATTTTCCAATTTTCTTAATTCACATAACATATTTAATTCATTTACTCATAACTAGAACATTTTCATGAAAAATACCAAATCAGTTTTAAAAATATTTCTTTTCTGGGATTTAGAAGAATATAGTCCCATATTGAATATATATTTTTCTCAAAATTTTTAAAATTCATTTACTATTTTTCACATGGCCAAAACCACCAAATATTCAGACATTTATCATAAATTGTACTTTTATCCAAAATTCTGAAATTTACACGGTATACTGATATTATATAGATGTACTCACAATAAAAATTTCATCAATTTTGGAGTTAATCACAAGGAGTTATAAGCATTTACTTTTAAAATAGTCTTTTCTCATAAAATCCATAACTCCTAATCTAT
This sequence comes from Panax ginseng, assembly GCA_020205605.1. Classification (NCBI taxonomy): domain Eukaryota; kingdom Viridiplantae; phylum Streptophyta; class Magnoliopsida; order Apiales; family Araliaceae; genus Panax; species Panax ginseng. The sequence goes on from CM035137.1 coordinate 36,187,065, forward strand.
ACATCCAAAAATCGCCATTTTGGACACAATCAACAAAACTCATCAAATTATCATTTCAAATTTTTCCAGAATTTTGAAGGTTCAGAAGAATTTCGAAATAATAACCCTAAAATCCCTTATTATCCCTTTACCTCAAAAGAAGCGTACCTACATTTGGAATAACGTTGAACGAACTTGCACCGTATAGCAATACTCAAAGTATACTCAAAATACTCACAAGAATAAACTCGATAATATAGAGAGAAAACTTGAGTTTAAATGTGAATTTCAATTATAACCTAAGCACCTATTTATAAGAAATTGCTTAGAACACAAAAGCGAGAAAATTTAATATAATATTAATATATTATATAAATTTCTACACACACATTCTAAAATCTGAACTCAGCCATCTTGCACATGCTAAATGAGGGAACCAAATGAAAAAAACGTTTTGTAAATAAAAATATTTTAAACTTCCAAAATCAATTATTTGAACTTGAACTTCAATAATTCATAATAAATAGCCTTTTTTATCGGAAAATTCGAATCTCGCGAGTTTTTATAGGAAATTCAATTCTCTACAACTTTGCGAAGAAAGTTTTTCCAAATTCCAAACAAAAATTGACCGAAATCCATAAGCGGGTGATTTTACAAAGTTATAATCAAATTTCGATCGATAAATGGGGTCCACAGAGCATATTTAACATGTTTTAAATATTTATTGCAACAAAATACTCTTCCTCCTCATATACTCATATATATCACATTCATCGTAAAAATATCATCATTAATATATTATTAAAATAATATATTTAATTGAATTATTTTATCGAAAAAAGATAAAATATTAATTTTCAACAATTGTCACATTAAAAATTTTCTCCATCTATATCCTCATAAAATCAATATTTTCCTCATCGTATAAATCAATAATTAATTATTCACAAATAATATTACGAGAATCACAATATTGACAACCGAGCGGTTCCTCAGGAAAGAGGGGCTTTCGATAAGAATTTCTCCTTTCTTGGCGGCGATTAGGTGACCAAACCTCTCCTTAGAGCCGAGAACTTTCTAGACATTGCCAATAATGTTATCTAATAATATTATTCAAATAATATAAATTATTGATCGATAATGAAAAATCTTGTGTAGTGACAATTATAAAATATCAACGCAAAGAATCATTTGAATCAAAAATAAAATATTGAGCGATAATTCTTTGTAACAAAAATCATCATGCTTCATGAATAGTATTTGTGAATAGTAACTCGTGAATAGTAACTCATGAATAGTAACTCGTGAATAGTAACTCATAAATAGTAACTCATGAATAAGTACTATAAGAAAATTTGAATACTTTTATTTCATAAAATTCGGTCTTACAATCTCCCTCCTTATGAAATTTCGTCCCCGAAAATTTACGTGCTGTATATTTCAAAGAGTTGAGAATACCTTGCTTTCATTTCGATTCCATCTTCCTGTCATCATAATTTCTCCAATGCTCATCTCATCTCACCTTATTTCGGATATCATTCTAGAATACGACTTCAAAACAAGGGTTAATTGAACAAATTAACATATCACATAATATTCGATATTATGATGACCAACAAATAAGCTTAGGTAGGACACACTAGCGAAGGATTTACTTATCTCTCCCTCCTAGTTCTATTCCCCGATCTCCGCCAGAGATCATATCCTAAGCTCGATACCAAATGTAACGACCCCAAAATAGGTCCATTCCATCCAGGCCCATTCGAGTGCGCCAAATACATGATGCGAAAAACAACTACAACTTTATTACAACAATTGTCGTGCAAAATACAACAACACATATCTTTGTGAATTTGGATACAAATATATATCAATCTGTGACTCATGTCCCAAACCGTGGACATGACACCTCATAATGACACCTTACATAAAGGTATAGTTGAAAACCTTTTTAGAAATTAGAATCTTTGGGAAGTGCTCAAGAAACCTTCATACATGGGAGGCCATGCGTACAGGTTATTATAGATATCATATGGCCACAGAATTATCCTTGGTTGACCCATAGACCCCAAAAAAAAAACTAGAAGATTACTATCATATTCTTCCCAATGGTGAGTCTTCTCTTGACATATCATTATCTCCATTGTCTCTAATTGAGTAGTTATATCTCAAATAGACTCCAAGATCATATAGATAGTCTTTGGTAGATATACTCGAAAGAGTGGATGAAACAACCCACATCTTATGATGACTCGAGGTTGTATGTCATTAAACATCTTGTATAATAGTGACAAAACACCCTTCAAAAGTTGAATTCACCTCACCTCAACATCTATAGACCACCGCTCTATTCCCCCTTGTTATTCCCCGCTTGTCCCAATACTACACTTTTATTACACGAAAGGAATTGTGAAGCAAAAGGGTGAGCACAACTAGCTCGATAAAAAATATCATGACTAAAGATAATTAAATTATCAATAGCCTTCATCAATAATAAATCGGATTTAGAACATATGGTAGATGATAAAAAAAAATTCAACCATAGTTGCGGTAGAACAAGCGATCCATTAGAAGAGTCAAATAGACCATAAAGTCTATTATCTTCTCCATGTTAAAAGTCCATCAACAATGTTTTATCCTGTAACATCAATCAACAATTCCACATCCACAATCACATGTATAACTTCATAATCGTAATTGTAGTTCTAAATTCCTTTTCTCATCCGGGACAAAGATAATTTTCATCACACGAAACATCAAAGATTATGGTTATACCAAATCACGGTTTATGTTCATAATCCTACTAATAAATTCATCTTTGCACTACTGACGAAAGATATTCATCAACAAGTCATCTTTGCACTTTCTGAGCCAAAGATATTCATCAACAAGTCATCTTTTACACTACTGGGCCAAAGATATTCATCAATGATTCATCTTTTGCACTACTGAGCCAAAGAAGATATTCAACAACAGTCATCTTTTGCACTACGACCCAAAGATATTCATCCACAATTCATCTTTGCACTCTGAGGCCAAAGATATTCCTCAACAGACCAAATATATTAATATCTCAAAGAAATATATAATCATTTCGAATTTATATAAACCATAATTATAACCATATATGTTGATCAATTCACCTTTGCACTTAAGCTAAAGATATTCAATTATAAATTCAATGGTCATGATCATACCAGTCAACAATTCAACTTTGCACTACTGGCCAAAGAGAACCTATAGTCACGATCATACCAATAATCTATCCATCTTTACACTCAAGTCGAAGAGAAATATCATCATTAGGGTTATAAGAATGTTATATAAAAACAATATAATCAACATATAGATTTAATCTCAAGAGTAAGATTCATAAATCAATGATTTCATAACAACTTAATCAAAATGTTATAAATCACTTAATAATCTCATAATCTAATATTATTAATACTACCACAATATTTTAATCATTTCTTAAACTTATAAACAATTTATTTTAATTGTTTACACTTTACTAATAAATGCATTTAATCATCTTAAAATGCCAACCTCATAAGATCTCATCACCAATAGCCAAAACCCTCATCAAAAATCTGCATATATCTCATATATAATTCTCAAGCCATAAAATCATATTTTCCAATTTTCTTAATTCACATAACATATTTAATTCATTTACTCATAACTAGAACATTTTCATGAAAAATACCAAATCAGTTTTAAAAATATTTCTTTTCTGGGATTTAGAAGAATATAGTCCCATATTGAATATATATTTTTTTCAAAATTTTTAAAATTCATTTACTATTTTTCACATGGCCAAAACCACCAAATATTCAGACATTTATCATAAATTGTACTTTTATCCAAAAATTCTGAAATTTACACGGTATACTGATATTATATAGATGTACTCACAATAAAAATTTCATCAATTTTGGAGTTAATCACAAGGAGTTATAAGCATTTATTTTTAAAATAGTCTTTTCTCATAAAATCCATAACTCCTAATCTATACATCCAAAAATCGCCATTTTTGGACACAATCAACAAAACTCATCAAATTATCATTTCAAATTTTTCCAGAATTTTTGAAGGTTCAGAAGAATTTCGAAATAATAACCCTTAAAATCCTTATTATCCACTTACCTTAAAAAAAGCGATTACTTACATTTGGAATAACGTTGAACGAACTTGCACCGTATAGCAATACTCAAAGTATACTCAAAATACTCACAAGAATACGCTCGATAATATATAGAGAGAAAACTTGATTTAAATTGTGAATTTCAATTATAACCTAAGCACTTTTATTTATAAGAAATTGCTTAGAACACCAAAGCAGAAAATTTAATATAATATTAATATATTATATAAATTTCTACGCACACATTCTAAAATCTGAACTCAGCCATCTTGCACATGCTAAATGAGGGAACCAAATGAAAAAAAACGTTTTTGTAAATAAAAATATTTTAAACTTCCAAAAATCAATTATTTCGGAGCTTCGGAACTTCAATAATTCATAATAAATAGCCCTTTTATCAGAAAATTCGAATCTCGCGAGTTTTTATAGGAAATTCAATTCTCTACAACTTTGCGAGAAGAAAGTTTTCCAAATTCTAAATAAAATTGACCAAAATCCATAAGCGGGTGATTTTACAAAGTATAATCAAATTTCGATCGATAAATGGGGTCCACAAACATGTTTAAAACATGTTTTTAAACATTTATTGCAATAAAAAAATACTCTTCCTCCTCATATACTCATATATCCCACATTCATCGTAAAAATATCATCATTAATATATTATTAAAATAATATATTTAATTGAATTATTTTATCGGAAAAAGATAAAATATTAATTTTCAACAATTGTCACATTAAAAATTTTCTCCATCTATATCCTCATAAAATCAATATTTTCCTCATCATATGAATCAATAATTAATTATTCACAAATAATATTACGAAATCACAATATTGACAACCAGGCGGTTCAGGAAGAGGGGGGCTTTCAATAAAATTTCTCCTTCTTGGCGGCGCGATTAGGTGACCAAACCTCTCCTTAGACGAACTTTCTAGACATTGCCAATAATGTTATCTAATAATATTATTCAAATAATATAAATTATTGATCGATAATGAAAAATCTTTGTGTAGTGACAATTATAAAATATCAACGCAGCAATCATTGAATCAAAAATAAAATATTGAGCAGTAATTACTGTAACAAAAATCATCATGCTTCATGAATAGTATTTGTGAATAGTAACTCGTGAATAGTAACTCATGAATAGTAACTCGTGAATAGTAACTCATAAATAGTAACTCATGAATAAGTAACTATAAGAAAATTTGAATACTTTTATTTCATAAAAGGCGCTTGCGCCGACCACCCGGCTCTCATCTCTCTCTGGTTACACATCCGCACCCATATGGGTTGTGCGCACCACCAAGGGCTATGCTCATGCATATATCGCTCACCCCATCCCTGGATGGTCAATCTCAAAGACATTGTGGTGGCTTTACATGCGTTCTTTGTTCGGATTATCTTTAGTTCTTGACGCACGACTTTTGCTGCAATGATTATCTCGGATGCCCACGTAAGGTCGTCCCCATGTATACCGCTTCTACAAATAAAACAACAATAATAATATTAAAATCATATATTACCATAATCCAACATTAATAAACAATATTATTTGATTAACTATGTATTATCTATCGAGTGATAAAAAATATACCAAATTCAAATTTCAAATCGCATCCTTGTGGCGAGAGGTGTGCTTCGCCATGTAATCATCAAGCGTGAAGGCCAATTACAGAAGATAATTGTGAAATGCACTTCACAATTTTACTATCTTAAAAATCACTACAATATATAATAATTTACATTAATATATTTATAACAATGGAAATATTATCTTGTTCTGACCATTAACACATTCCGGATGACTATACGCATAATCTAGAAATACTTGACAACCAGCTCTAAATTTTGCTGTAGCACCTATCTGGGCACTTGACTTTCGTCGTCTCATCCAACTACGGTCTGAATAGAGGTCCATGATACCACAGTACCTATGTTGACATGAATTATTTTACTCCCTTGTTAGAGATTTACAATTCAGCTCATGCCATTTATGATGCTTATAAATACATATAGATGTATATGTACATATATAACATGAGTGTGCATCATATATGATTATTTGGGAATTAAACAAGGATACATGCCAAAACAAATTTACACAGCTTGAGATCGACTACCCAAAGGCATGGTATATTATTGTGGATCTTAAATTAGAATGAGTTGTAGAATATGAATCATTGCATCATGCATGGTCTGCATATGCATTGGGACAAGTCTAAATTACCCGACAAACGAAAAAATTTCGACAGAGTCTCCCCTATAATATAGACTATCCACATGCACGAGGGTATGCATACTTGACCATTTTTAGGCATATAAGAGCAACAAGAATGTATAAGCAATTAACATCACATATACTCATTGCCTTTATATATTCCAGGGTCCATATCTAAACACAACAAAAACTCTTCTATATAGGATGTAAGGTATTTTAAACATAACAGTCCCTAAGCCTTCAATTTTAAACATTATCACATAATATATTTGCTATATACTTTGTATTCATGTCTTAAAACTTAAGGATGTAAGGTTTTAAATTCTTTATTCAAAACAGCCCTTAGATTATATAATGTTTGAATGAGCAAAAAAGTTGAGGAGATAATGTTTCTAAAGTAGCTAAATTAGCTGAGCTTTTATTCTGGAAATCCACATGATGTGGACAAGTAAAATGAGTGGGAGAATGTAGTAATTTATACTTTAAAGAGAGTTTAATTTATGAGCTTTTCATATTGACTAGGCTTGTCATTTCAGTTATTTCTTTACTAGGCTTATTCCCACAAGATCTAGTCATACGATATTAAATATATTGAACTATGAGGGACAAGGACCAGGCTGTTGAACTATTTAGTATAACATTGTATAAGAATTTATAATGATTCACAAACTAATAGCAAGGACCGTGTCATGATTGGTTCTTGGTATGGCTAATGTTTTACACTGTCTTAGCCTTACATGTGGGACCTCATCTGGCGGTGTGACTTGCCTAGGTTATGTGGTTCAACTATGTACAACTTTATTATGAGTATTTGACGCTTGCTTTAAATACATAATTTTGATTGGGTCATGACGCGAGGCAATAAGCCTGTTAAGACTACCGAACTTTAAGGTTTCTTATAGGTATATGGTGGAATGTCTTTATATTGCGTCTCTCTAATCATTTTCTAGTCTTTGTCCAATCAAATCACGTGTTGGATTACGTAATAGGTAAGTGTGGTTTTCGCTCAATACTAAACTAGGAACTTAGTGAGGATGGAGACCGGAGAAAGAACAGGTCCAAGAGAAGAGTGAGAAACCCCTTAATGAGATATAGAATAAAGGCTATTTGTGCGGCAAAATGGTGGCGGGAATGTAACATTCATAGATAAGTTAATACCACTTATATTTCCTAAATAAATGTGCCAATGGCTTATCACTAGATATGTTCATTGTTCAAAAAGTTTCATTTTCAGTCCTTATTGCAGCTACGTGGCAAATAAGGACTGATTCAATCCATAAAAATAACAAATACAAATAAATCCTTGAGTTACAAGATTATTCTTTGAAAGAATCTCGAAACCTTTCTCATCCCATGTCCTTGAATCTTGTTTCCCAATTTGGAAACATTCCTAGGTGTCGATATATTGCTTGAAATTCCCACATTACATGTTTGATGTCCGATATATTTGTTGCATCATTTGGTCATATATAAATAGACATAATATTCTAGATTCTTCTTCAAGGTATAATATTATCTCATAAAGTTGTTGAAACAAAAACAACTCAATTCAATTACAAGGTACATCTGTTATATGAATTATTACTAGTTTTTACCTAGATTCATATATCCTCAGGGCACACACTAACAATAAAACTAATAAGTCATCGTTGAGCTGCATCACCCATGACAACTTAATCAGCTCCAAAATTAACTACTATCAGACAGTTCATAAAGTAGTGGCTAATCTAAGATGAAGAAATTATGAAATGCAATATTTAAACAACCTTTTTCGTTACATCCTAATCAAACTAAGGTTCTAATTTAAGAAAGCAGAAGATATCTCTGCAGTAAATTTAAAATCGAAAGGTACATGTAGTGTGTAATGCTTGAACAATCAATTAAATTCAACCAAATATGAAATAATATAATAGAATATAATATGTGATATTCAAATACAAAAATTTCAATTTAAGCATCATTTGAAGCTCAAAGAAGAATAGCATGCTACACCCTAAAATTGAGTAGACAGATGTACCTTGTTTTCGGTGTCTGCTCTTTCTTTTAGTTAGTAGAGTTGCTTTCGGTAGTAGAAATCGGAATCCTGGGGCATTTGAAAAGTAAATTACATTATACTACCTTCAATTGCTAACAAATTCATAAAACCATCTCACTGATATCTTTTAATCCCAAATATACGAAAATTACAAATTAAAAATCATGATAAATTATAGTATATTAAAAATTAAAGATGTTCAATAAACATGGTGGCAGTGAAGTGCTTAACGGACTTACTGGCGGTGGTACGGTGGTGGTGAAGCTTCGGTCGGCCGATGATATTGGTGGTGAACCCTCTTCTCTTCTCTCCCTACTCCCTCGTCTCCCTCTGCGTTTCTCCCTCTTTTTTTTCCTTCTCGACTGATTCGAGCGAATGCCTGAATCTGATTCAGGTTAAAAGGATCAGCGACCGCCATCAGTGACCGCATGTGGTCGCTAATTTTTAATGATGTGGACATATCAGTGACTGCTTGCGGTCGCTGATATAGATTGGTCGTCGCGCCAAAGTTTCGCACCAAATTTTGGGAGGGAAATTCTTCTCAGCGACCGGTCAGCGACTGCAGACGGTCGCTGATATAAACTAGCGACAAGAATCCTTAGCAGTCACAGATAGCGGTCGTTATTACTATTATCAGCGACCAGATAAGGCGGTTGCTGATATCATTGGTCGCAGATGGCCCTTTTTCTTGTACTGAGAAATTAAACTTTGACTTATCGGTTGAAAATCCATTGGGAGAAATCTTTGTTACATCCACTGCTTATAAGTCTTTTTTAATTCAAATCGGCACCCTCACGTTACCTGTCGATCTTATCTCTTTGAAAATACTTGCATTTGATGTGATTTTAGGAATCGACTGGTTAACTACACATCATGCTAAAATTGATTATTTTCGTAAGGTTGTTAGCCTTCATATTCCTAACCAACCTATTATGCGAATTCAAGCAACCAAACCACTAAACAATCACTGTCATATCAAGCCATAAGTAAAGAGCCACGAGCCTTTATCTGGTGACTTCCAAGTCTTGGGATGCACCAAAGCCAGACTTTCCGTAGGGGACGCCGTTAATAACGATGACAAGTTGATAGGTATCAATGTATGGTGCTATCCAATTCTTGGATGAGAGTCACATTTTTGAATGATATTTTTATTGTTAATAAATTTCTCGACGTATTCCTCAAGAACTTCCTAAGCATACCCTAGAGCTTGAAATCGAATTTTGTATCGACCTTGAATCCAAAGACAAAACCATCAAATATTTCTTCACCCAACATGAACGTAACATGCGCCAAAAGACGTTGGGTCGAAATTTGAGAGATTACGACCATACCATTCAATACCATTTTGGAAAACGAACGTAAGAGTAATGACGCGTTGAGTAGAAGATCGTATGCGGTTACGAGTGCGACATCGTTAACATAAAGACCAATTTTGTATGACTTACAAATGATGGAGATAGAGTTAAAGACTCTAGGGACCCACGTGATGATGTCAAATAAACGATTAGAATCGACTTTAATCGATAAATTTAAAGCTGCTTAAGCTACTGAGCACCGGTAATGATGAATATGTAGAAAAAGGTGCAAGAAGTCATTATTCCAGAAGTAAGAGTCGATGAAGAGAGGAAATGATAACCCTCAATTTATTGGTCTATTTGAAATCCTTGATCGAGTAAGAACTGTGGCCTATAGACTCACCTTACCGCCAAGTATGTCTCGTGTTTATAACGTTTTTCACATATCTATGTTGCGTAAATATGTGGAAGACCCGAAACACATTATTGATTTAGAAATGGACGAGATAGCGGAAGATTTAATGTATGAAGAGGTACCTGTTAAAATCTTGGATAAGAAGGAATATATTCTACGCTTAAAGGTTATACCTCAAGAGTTAGAATCTGAAATAAAAATAAGGTATCCTCATCTCTTCGGCATACCAGGTACATACGTCAATTTCAAGGACAAAATTTCATAAGAAGGGGATGTTGTAAGACCCCAACTTTTATGAATAAAGATATAATTTTCTCTAAATATTTTTTTGAATAATAAGGTGTGGATTTGTTATAATGTTATAGTTTTGGGTATTATTTATAAATTTTGCAAAGTAAGAAAGTTGTTATAAAATATTTGTTTGGGTCGGAGAATATTCTTTTATCGTGGAATATTCGCATGCACGACAAAGACAATCATTAGTGGATCCCGCTACGGGATTACCGCTTGAGTTAAAAACGGCGTAAATAACTTTTTATAAAAATAACGGCAAAAAATTTTTATCGTTAACGCTGAAATACCCTTGATAAAAGTACGATAATATCGCGTGGTTGCATAGTAGCACACGGTATTGTATAATATCTTTGATTATTGATGCTTACGTGAGAAGTCACTCAGATTTACTCAATTATTGCCATAGTAATTGCTGTATAATATCTCATATTATTGATTTAATTATTATCACAGTATTATCTGCACAATATTTTATATTATTAAATCAACAATTGAGACAACGCAGTTATTCATATTATTATTTGCATTATTGATGATGTCTAGAAAGTTCTATTGAGGAAAGGGGTTTGATTACCTAATCAGGCGCCTAATAAGGAAAAGTCCTTATCTGGAAGCCCCTCTTTCTCGGAATGATTTAGTTGTTAATATTTTGAGTTATAATATTAATGATGAATAATTGTTGTTAAAAATGTGTTTTGTGAAGTCAAGTGAATTGAGATAAATAGAGGGGATTTTTATGAAGTATTTGTTATAAATTTGGCTTATTATTTGGACCCCCACTTACCCATTTTTTCAAAATTATAGATAGAAAGTTATCTCAATTTTGTTATATATATATATATATTTAAATAAGGTCACGGGGGTGGGGGGGGGGGGGTGGGGGTGGGGACTTTGTCACGGGAGGAACTTTGATTATTATTATATATATATATATATATTATAATAAGTTATGTTTTTATGTAAAAGAATATATTATATTTTATTGTTTGTATAATCTTCGCATATTAGTGCATAGTACTTGAATAGTGCAACATAGTCTTTTGATAGTAAAATCAAAATTTTCAAAAATTTTATGACGATGCCCTTAAGGTGATTTTCTTTCTTCGTGCGATTCGTGATTTTCTAATTTAAATAATATCCTCGCCATTCTCCTATAAATAGGATGCTCGGTTTTAGAAATGAAAATCACACCGAAATCGTAAAATTCTTCTTCTATAATATTGAGCGTATTTCTTTAGAGTTTAATGAAGCTTTGAGTGTAAAAAATAGTGAAAGTTTTCTTCAAGAATATCTCCGCTTATACCAAATGTTAATTGTTCTCTTTTTAAGGTAAGGGTATTATTTATTTTATATTCTCTTAGGATATTATTTTTCGTATTCTTAAGGAATTTTATTTTCGTTCAATATTCGTAAGGAATATTATCTTCGTTCAATATTCGTAAGGAATATTATTTTCGTTCAACAGTCGTAAGAGATATTATTTTTTGTTCAATATTAAGTAAGAAATAATATTTTCTTCCATACTTAGAAGTATGTAAGTTATATTATTTCATTTCAAATTCAGAATTCTACACTCATTTTGTTAAGTATTGCTTCTATACTCCTTGATATTAGTAGAATATCCTTGAAATTTGTGCTTCATATAGTATCGTTTCACAAGAATATTTTTTTGAACATCCTTGTTAAATTTTAATCTTTTCATGCCGAGTACTACTCATACATACGACACTTATTCATAATGCATTGACATTATTCATAATGCATTTATACTATTTATACGTCTGCGGTTCTATTCACGGTACAATTCACTCAGTACTATTGCAATCGAAGCCGACTTTTTAGAGGGGGGCCGCCGTTAATAACGATGGCAAGTTGATAGGTATCAATGTATGGTGCTATCCAATTCTTGGATGAGAGTCACATTTTGAATGATATTTTTATTGTTAATAAATTTCTTGACGTATTCCCCAAGAACTTCCTAGCATACCCCTAGAGCTTGAAATCGAATTTTGTATCGACCTTGAATCCAAAGACAAAACCCTCAAATATTTCTTCACCCAACACATGAACGTAATATGCGCCAAAAGACGTTGGGTCGAGTTATTGAGAGATTACGACCATACCATTCAATACCATTTTGGAAAACGAACGAGCGTAATGGTGACGCGTTGAGTAGAAGATCGTTATATGCTTATTTGAGAAGTGCGACATCGTTAACATAAAGACCAATTTTGTATGACTTACAAATGATGGAGATAGAGTTAAAGACTCTAGGGACCCACGTGATGATGTCAAATAAACGATTAGAATCGACTTTAATCGATAAATTTAAAGCTGCTTAAGCTACAGACCCAGGGCTGATGAATATGTAGAAAAAGGTGCAAGAAGTCATTATTCCAGAAGTAAGAGTCGATGAAGAGAGGAAATGATAACCCTCGATTTATTGGTCTATTTGAAATCCTTGATCGAGTAAGAACTGTGGCCTATAGACTCACCTTACCGCCAAGTATGTCTCGTGTTTATAACGTTTTTCACATATCTATGTTATGTAAATATGTGGAAGACCCAAACACATTATTGATTTAGAAATGGACGAGATAGCGGAAGATTTAATGTATGAAGAGGTACCTGTTAAAATCTTGGATAAGAAGGAATATATTCTACGCTTAAAGGTTATACCTCAAGAGTTAGAATCTGAAATAAAAATAAGGTATCCTCATCTCTTGAAGATACCAGTACATACGTCAATTTCAAGGACAAAATTTCATAAGAAGGGATGTCAGAAGACCCCAACTTTTATGAATAAAGATATAATTTTCTCTAAATATTTTTTTGAATAATAAGGTGTGGATTTGTTATAATGTTATAGTTTTGGGTATTATTTATAAATTTTGCAAAGTAAGAAAGTTGTTATAAAATATTTGTTTGGTCGGAGAATATTCTTTTTATCAGGGAATATTCGTACGACAACACAATCATTAGTGGATCCCGCTACGGGATTACTGTCGGAGTTAGAAAACGACAGAAATAACTTTTTATAAAAATAACGGCAAAAATTTTATCGTTAACTGTTGAAATACCCGGTGATAAAAGTACAGTAATATGTGTGGTTGCATAGTAGCACACGGTATTGTATAGTATCTTTGATTATTGATGCTTACGTGAGAAGTCACTCAGATTTACTCAATTATTGCCATAGTAATTGCTGTATAATATCTCATATTATTGATTTAATTATTATCACAGTATTATCTGCACAATATTTTATATTATTAAATCAACAATTGAGACAACGCAGTTATTCATATTATTATTTGCATTATTGATGATGTCTAGAAAGTTCTATTGAGGAAAGGGGTTTGATTACCTAATTGTGCGCCAATAAGGAAAAGTCCTTATCGGAAAGCCCCCTCTTTCCTGGGAATGATTTAGTTGTTAATATTTTGAGTTATAATATTAATGATGAATAATTGTTGTTAAAAATGTGTTTTGTGAAGTCAAGTGAATTGAGATAAATAGAGGGGATTTTTATGAAGTATTTGTTATAAATTTGGCTTATTATTTGGACCCCCACTTACCCATTTTTTCAAAATTATAGATAGAAAGTTATCTCAATTTTGTTATATATATATATATTTAAATAAGGTCACGGGGGGGGGGGGTGGGGGTGGGGACTTTGTCACGGGGAGGAACTTTGATTATATATATATATATATATATATATATATATATTATAATAAGTTATATTTTTATGTAAAATAGAATATATTATATTTTATTGTTTGTATAATCTCGCATATTATTGCATAAGATCTTGAATAGTGCAACATAGTCTTGCGTAAGTAAATCAAAATTTTCGTAAAATTTTCGACGACGCTACCTTTTGATTTTCTTCTTATGCGCGCCTGTGATTTTCTAATTTAAATAATATCCTCGCCATTCTCCTATAAATAGGATGCTCAGTTTTAGAAATGAAAATCACAATTGTAATCGAGAAAATTCTTCTTCTATAATATTGAGCGTATTTCTTTAGAGTTTAATGAAGCTTTGAGTGTAAAAAATAGTGAAAGTTTTCTTCAAGAATATCTCCGCTATACCAGTCAGAATTGTTCTCTTTTTAAGGTAAGGGGTATTATTTATTTTATATTCTCTTACGATATTATTTTTCGTATTCTTAAGGAATTTTATTTTCGTTCAATATTCGTAAGGAATATTATCTTCGTTCAATATTCGTAAGGAATATTATTTTCGTTCAACAGTCGTAAGAGATATTATTTTTGTTCAATATTCGTAAGAAATAGTATTTTCTTCCTTACTCTGTAGTATGTAAGTTATATTATTTCATTTCAAATTCAGAATCCTACACTCATTTTGTTAAGTATTGCTTCTATACTCCTTGATATTAGTAGAATATCCTTGAAATTTGTGCTTCATATAGTATCGTTTCACAAGAATATTTTTTTGAACATCCTTGTTAAATTTTAATCTTTTCATGCCGAAGTACTACTCATACATACGACACTATTCATACGTACGACATTATTCATACGTACGATACTATTTATACGTACGGTTCTATTCACGGGGTACAATTCACTCAGGTACTATTGCACCGAAGCTAGACTTTTCGTAGGGGACGCCGTTAATAACGATGGCAAGTTGATAGGTATCAATGTATGGTGCTATCCAATTCTTGGATGAGAGTCACATTTTTGAATGATATTTTTATTGTTAATAAATTTCTTGACGTATTCCCTGAAGAACTTCCTAGCATACCCCTAGAGCTTGAAATCGAATTTTGTATCGACCTTGAATCCAGTACAAAACCCTCAAATATTTCTTCACCCAACATGAACGTAACATGCGCCAAAGACGTTGGGTCGAGCTGTTGAGAGATTACGACCATACCATTCAATACCATTTTGGAAAAATGAACGTAGTAGCTGACGCGTTGAGTAGAAGATCGTATGCGGTTACGAGTGCGACATCGTTAACATAAAGACCAATTTTGTATGACTTACAAATGATGGAGATAGAGTTAAAGACTCTAGGGACCCACGTGATGATGTCAAATAAACGATTAGAATCGACTTTAATCGATAAATTTAAAGCTGCTTAAGCTACAGACCCAGGGCTGATGAATATGTAGAAAAAGGTGCAAGAAGTCATTATTCCAGAAGTAAGAGTCGATGAAGAGAGGAAATGATAACCCTCGATTTATTGGTCTATTTGAAATCCTTGATCGAGTAAGAACTGTGGCCTATAGACTCACCTTACCGCCAAGTATGTCTCGTGTTTATAACGTTTTCACATATCTATGTTTAAGGTAAATATGTGGAAGACCCGAAACACATTATTGATTTAGAAATGGACGAGATAAGCGGAAGATTTAATGTATGAAGAGGTACCGTTAAAATCTTGGATAAGAAGGAATATATTCTACGCTTAAAGGTTATACCTCAAGAGTTAGAATCTGAAATAAAAATAAGGTATCCTCATCTCTTCGGCATACCAGGTACATACGTCAATTTCAAGGACAAAATTTCATAAGAAGGGGATGTTGTAAGACCCCAACTTTTATGAATAAAGATATAATTTTCTCTAAATATTTTTTTGAATAATAAGGTGTGGATTTGTTATAATGTTATAGTTTTGGGTATTATTTATAAATTTTGCAAAGTAAGAAAGTTGTTATAAAATATTTGTTTGGTCGGAGAATATTCTTTTTATCAGGGAATATTCGTACGACAACACAATCATTAGTGGATCCCACACGGGATTCTTTATTTGAGTTAGAAAAACGGCGAAATAACTTTTTATAAAAATAACGGCAAAAAGTTTACCGTTAACTGTTGAAATACCCGGTGATAAAAGTACAGTAATATGCGTGGTTTCATAGTAGCACACGGTATTGTATAGTATCTTTGATTATTGATGCTTACGTGAGAAGTCACTCAGTTTTACTCAATTATTGCCATAGTAATTGCTGTATAATATCTCATATTATTGATTTAATTATTATCACAGTATTATCTGCACAATATTTTATATTATTAAATCAACAATTGAGACAACGCAGTTATTCATATTATTATTTGCATTATTGACGATGTCTAAAAAGTTCTATTGAGGAAAGGGGTTTGATTACCTAATTGTGCGCCAATAAGGAAAAGTCCTTATCGGAAAGCCCCCTCTTTCCTGGGAATGATTTAGTTGTTAATATTTTGAGTTATTATATTAATGATGAATAATTGTTGTTAAAAATTTGTTTTGTGAAGTCAAGTGAATTGAGATAAATAGAGGGGATTTTTATGAAGTATTTGTTATAAATTTGGCTTATTATTTGGACCCCCACTTACCCATTTTTTCAAAATTATAGATAGAAAGTTATCTCAATTTTGTTATATATATATATATATATATATATATATATATATATATATATATATATATTTAAATAAGGTCACGGGGTGGGGGGTGGGGGACTTTGTCACGGGGAGGGAACTTTGATTATTATATATATATATATATATATATATATTATAATAAGTTATATTTTTTATGTAAAATAGAATATATTATATTTTATTTTTTGTATAGTACTGCATATTATTGCATAGTACTGAATAGTGCAACATAGTGCTGCATAGTAAAATCAAAATTTTCAGAAAATTTCGACGATGCGCCCCGGTGATTTTCTTCTTGTGCAGTTCGTGATTTTCTAATTTAAATAATATCCTGCCATTCTCCTATAAATAGGATGCTCAGTTTAGAAATGAAAATCACACCAGAATCAGAAAATTCTTCTTCTATAATATTGAGCGTATTTCTTTAGAGTTTAATGAAGCTTTGAGTGTAAAAAATAGTGAAAGTTTTCTTCAAGAATATCTCCGCTATACCAGTCAGAATTGTTCTCTTTTTAAGGTAAGGGGTATTATTTATTTTATATTCTCTTACGATATTATTTTTCGTATTCTTAAGGAATTTTATTTTCGTTCAATATTCGTAAGGAATATTATCTTCTTTCAATATTCGTAAGGAATATTATTTTCGTTCAACAGTCGTAAGAGATATTATTTTTGTTCAATATTCGTAAGAAATAATATTTTCTTCCATACTCTGTAGTATGTAAGTTATATTATTTCATTTCAAATTCAGAATTCTACACTCATTTTGTTAAGTATTGCTTCTATACTCCTTGATATTAGTAGAATATCCTTGAAATTTGTGCTTCATATAGTATCGTTTCACAAGAATATTTTTTTGAACATCCTTGTTAAATTTTAATCTTTTCATGCCGGAGTACTACTCATACATACGGCACTATTCATACGTACGACATTATTCATAATGCATTTATACTATTTATATATGCATTTACCTATTCACGAGTACTACTATTCAATTTCGTGTACTATTCACCCGGGGTACTATTCATGATAAAAATTGATTTCTTTTCAGTCCAAATTATTTTTGATACAATATTATTCTTGAATTTTACTCCACAAAGTAGTTATCATGTTGACAATTTGGAAATTCATGAACTCTGGATAAATTGAATTATAAATCTTTAAAATTTATCCTTTGCTTTCACTTAATTGAATTCTTATATCATTGTCATCATCCTCATATTTATATTGTGATAAAAGTCATCTTTGGCCTGTAGTACATAGATGGATTATTGATTGGTATGATTATGACCAAGAATTATGTATCGGTAAAATCATAACTTGTAATGTTACAAATGATGTGGTAAAAGTCCTCATTGGCCCGTAGTGCATTGATGGACAATTGTTGGAATGATCATGACCATGGGTTCTCTTCGGCCAAGGGTGCAAAGATGAATTGTTGATTGGCATGATCATGACAATTGGTGATAATAACGAATATCCTTGGTCCGTAGTGCACGAATGATTCGTGGATGTGATAATAATGAATATCCTTGGCCCGTACTACATGGATAATTCAGTGATGTGAATTATTTATTGTGCTGAGTCTCATCGATAAATTTGATGATAAACTTTTAAATCATAGAAGATAGTAGATATCATGCTCTACTTGACTCTTCTAATGAATTATTTGTTCCGCTGCAGTTAAACTTGTTGTCTATTGTATTCTATCAGTTTAATACTGTTGAAGGCTAACGATAATTTATTCTGAATTATCTTAGTCATAATATTCTTTACTGAGCTAGTTGAGCTCACCATTTGCTTTCATTATTCTCTTCAGGAAATAAGAATATAGCCGAGACTAGTCGGAGAATGGAGTGATGGTCCAAGATGGTGGCTATAGTAGTCCTCACTATTCTATAAAATAGTGTGATAATAATTGTAATGAGGACTCCATTTGAGTTTGGATATTATCTACGAGATAATATTCGTGTTAAAACTCTCATCTACGTTTTGTCGTATTGTATAAATGAAGTTTGTATTTAAGTTCTGTACTATGTATTTGGCGACTCAGAATGGGTGATGTATACCTACTTTGGGGGCGTTAGATCGATAGTACTGTGGAACAACCAATTCTAAGGGATTTATACGCCAAAAACTATGATCCGGTGAAGATTTTAGTCGATTCTTATGGCCCTACTAATATTAACTGGGCTGAAAATGAGCCTTCTTCAAGCAATGTTAAGAAAGTGCCAAATGATACAGCTGATGCCTTTTACAAGTTGTTATCTGAATGTGGGGTCGTGTTGTATCCGGGAAATGATATGGACACCAAGCTTTCTGCAGTGACGAAGCTCTTACTTTTAAAGAATGAGCACAACTGTAGTAAGAGAGGTTTCAATGATTTGCTTGCTATAGTTGGACAGTTCTTTCTTAAGGATCATACTCTTCCTGCGAATTATTACGAAGCGAAGAAGATGGTCAAGGGGTTAAGTATGGGGTATCAAAAAATTGATGCTTGTAAGTAGGATTGCATGTTATACTATGGGGAGGACAGAGATAAGGGACAGTGTGATATATGCAGCTTACCGCGCTACAAGGTGACAAAATATGGGGGGAAGGAGAAATATTGTTCCTAGGAAAATCTTACGGTACTTTTCACATGCGCCGAGACTTCAGCGGCTATTCATGTCATCTCATACGGCTCAACATATGAGTTGGCATTGAACAAGGGATGTCGTGCCTGGTCAGCTGACTCACCTAGCGGATGGAGATGAATGGAAGAGATTTGATGAAAATTATCCTGAGTTTGCGGAAGAAGTTAGGAATGTTAGGCTTGGCATGGCTGCTGATGGCTTTTGCCCTTTTAATAATTTTAGCCAGCCGTACTCAGTTTGTCCAGTCATTATGGTTGCTTATAATCTTCCACCGTCAATATGCATGAGGGATCCGTATTTGTTCTTGAATTTACTCATTTCATGGGATAAAAGTCATACAAAAGACATTAACGTGTACCTTCGACCGTTAGTGGATAAACTAAAGATTTTGTGGGAGACAGGGGTCCAGACGTATGATAAATCGATATGCGAGAATTTTGTGATGAAGGCAACCTTGTTATGGACTATCACTGACTTTCTGGCTCTTGGGATGGTTAGTGGTTGGTCAACTCACGGAAGTCATCTCCGCCCAAAGGTGTGTATGGGGATGTATAAGGCAATCGATTCTTGCGATGGGCGTAAATGTAGTTTCTTTAGAATTGCTCGTAGATTCTTGCCTCTTGATCACAATTACAGAACGATGTCTGTAAAGTTCAACAGAAAGACAGAGAAGAAGGGGGTTGTTGGTCGACTGTAGGGCAGTGAGGTCTTGGGCTGGTTGAACCAGCTTGATTTTCCTTTGTCAGGGAAGGAGCAAAGTAAATTGAGAGCATCCGGGTACGTGAAGACTCATAATTGGACACACTTGCCCATATAGTTTGAGTTGCTGTATTGGGGCACACTTTCAGTTCATCATTGTATAGATGTCATGCATACCGAAAAGAATATTTTTGAGAACTTGTTTTACACTGTGTTAGATGCGAGTGGTAAAACCAAAGACAATGACAACGCTCAAAAAGATTTGGAGGCATTGAACATTCGGCCATAATTGTGGCTTCGCACTAACAATATAGAACCTAAAGCTCCATTTTGTCTTACTAAGCAATAAGTTGAAGACGTGTGTAAGTGGGTTAGTGGGTTGAAGCTCCCAGATGGATATGCGTCGAACATAACACGTTAATGTAAGGTGGAGCAATTGAATTTTTTTGGATTCAAGAGTCACAATTATCACGTATTCATGCAGAAGTTGATCCCAATTGCATTTCGTGATATGTTACCCATAAAAGTTGTGGATGCATTGACCGAACTTTTAAATTTCTTTCGAGATATTTGCTCAACTGTAATTAAGTACAGTGATGTGGAGTAGATGGAGAACAATATTGTGATTACCATTTGCAAGCTCGAAATGATCTTCACTCCAGGATTCTTTGACTCAATGGAACATCTGCCTATTCATCTACCTTATGAACTCAAACTTGGAGGACCGGTGCAATATCGGTGGATGTATCCTTTTGAGAGGTAATATAAACTACTAAGTTCTTTATGTTTCTTATATTAATAATACTTATATATATTTGTCAAAAAAATTATCTTAGGTATATGCGTTGATTAAAACAAAAGGTGAAGAACAAAGCTCGTGTTGAGGGTTTTATTGCTGAATGCTATACGGAGGAAGAGCTTGTCAACTTTTGGTCATTGTATTTTGACAATGTTGTCTCAACGAAGCATAACCTTTTAGGAAGGATTGAGGTCGTTGGTCCAATGTCTCACGCAGATGATGAGTTAGCTGTTTTCACATATCCGACTAAGCCATTTGGCGATGAGACGCTGACCTACTTAAGCGACAAAGAGTTGAAGATTGTATCTACATATGTGCCCCAAAGTATCATCATACATCAGGTATGAATAATTGTTTGCAATTTTTAAGTGTAGTCATCTATATATGTTAAAGACATTCACTATTTTCGCAGTTCATTCGAAGAGGAAGCGTATGCTTCTAACCCAGCTTTTACCGCATCAGAGTTGGAAACATTCACTAATGCTAATTTCCAACAGTGATTTAAGAAAAGGGTTGAAGAAGAGAATAGTTTAGAGCATTTTATAGATGTCATCTGAGGACCTTACAAAGTTGTTAGTTCTTTTCCCGGCTGCATTGTGAATGGTTATAGATTTGGGTTGATGACTTGAATAAACTCACATCAGTTAATTCTGCGGTTGTGGTGTTGGGTAGCTGCTACCAAGATTCTGAGTCCAATTACTATGGCCGTTTACAGGATTTGGTTGTGCTAAATTATCATGGGGGTAAAAAGGTAGTTACATTTAAGTGTAGCTGGTTTGATACCGAAAAGGGGGTTGAAGTTGATCGTAATAGAATCACAACCATAGATGTCAAGTCGGTATTAAAATCTGATGACGTGTTCGTGTTAGCAAGTCAAGCGACTCAAGTGTATTATGCTTCTAATGTCGTAAATACTAGAAGCCCCTGGTACACATTTGTCAACACTAAAACACGTGCATTTGATGATGCAAACATGTTTGGTAGGGATGAGGCGTTGCAAGAAGATGTTAGCAACCCTTTGGCCGTAGTTTTAAATGCTGAAGATGTGATGAGTAATGATGTCATTGACGTACCTGACGATGAAGATGTCGAGGAAATCTTCATCATGAATGATTATGTAGTCGTTGAGGATGATAACGATGACAAAACTGATCTTGAAACTGAGGATGAAGAAGATACCGAATCCGAGAATGAGCTACATGTTGAATCTGATGGGTTTAATGACGTACGTAATTGGAAATGAGCATTCATATTAGTTAATACCACATTGTTAAACCTTACATATTCATAATCTATGATCAATTTGGTTATTGCAGTAACATATCCATGCCTAGATATAGCGGTGGAGGTCGTCGAGGTGGTGGGCGATCCAGTCCGGGAGACGCTAGCCACGATGGAGGCTCGTCTTCAAGAGCTAGTAAGTTGTCTGAACTAGGATTTAAATATATCTCAAGCTGCGATAGTTTATGTTTATTGACTAAGTTCTTTTAATTATTACAGATAAAATAAAATAAAATGATATAATTAACTCACATATACAATATAAATTACAGGACCGATTTCAGAAGCTTCAGGATCAACATATAGCTGAGTTGGAGGCTGCTAGGAGGGGGGGGGGGGTTCTGAGCCATTATATTCCACGATATTATGCATGTTATGTTATTTTTATTCTTCTTCATATTTATGTTATTTTAATTTAACAATAATATCTTTTTATTTCTCACATATATACAAACTAATGCTTTTTATTTTTAATTTTATGAACAGGGTGGCGATGGCGAGAGGATTGGGACTGGGACTGAGACCGGCGATGTCGATGGCGATGGAGATGACAATAACGAGGGTGATGGCGATGATCATTCTAGTTTATGTACTCATTTTTCATTCATTCATTTGTACTTATTAGTGTAGTCTCTAAAAGTGTTGTAAATTGTATATACATTTTGGAACATTTGTTAATATTTTAAATTGTTGATGGGTTAGTAGATTATTGTAATTATTGATGAGTTAGTAAATTATTTGTAATTGTTAGTTTAGTTTATATATTTGGCAAATATATATGTTGAATGACAGGAAATAGTACTATTATTGGGTTGAAACAGGTTGCAGGTACAAAAATATTGGGTTTAAACACCTGGACCCTGAAATTTTTTAAAAATCATTTCTTAAGAAAAACCTTATTTTTCAACGGAATAAGGTAATTTCGACGAATATTCAGTCAAAAATAAGGTTTTTTGATTTAATTGATAAATAAAACTTCCGTCGATAATAGCTTATGTACGATGGAATTCCGTCGTATTTATCACTCATTGTGTACGACTGAAATAGGTCATCATAAATATTCCCTCGAACATATTTGGAATTATCCCCGATGAAATTATTCTCTCGGAGATATTCCCTCGAACTTAGGTTATGTACGACGGAATTACGTCATGCTTAATTCCGTCGAAGTTAGCTAATTACAACAGATAATTCGATGGACTTATTTTCGACGCGTGTAATTATGACGGAATGTACGACCAAAAGTTCCCTCGTAAATAACATAATTACGACGGAATAAGACTAATACCGACGAAAATGTCCGTCAAAATTAGCCTATTTTCTTGTAGTGATAGACGCATCAGAATTAAATCTGTCGAGCTTTCGGTTGGAATTAAATAACGTCGACGAAACCATTTTCGACAGAATATTCGGTCAGAATTACCATATTATCGACAAAATCCAATCGATCAAAGATAATCAGTTGAGGATAAGCTGCCTTGTGGCATCACCCCCCCCATCTGATAGAAAACATATTATGTCGAAGATGAAGTCTATTTTTTAAAAAATATTTTTCCTGTTTTAGCAATATTCAGGGTTTTAACCCACATTTTTTGTTCTCGCATTTTATTTTATTTTATTTTATTTTGTAGTGTGTTATATTAAATAACTTTGTAATTTTATTTTATTTTATTAAAGTAATTTAAATGCAATAAAATAAAATAAATTTATGTTATTTTATTTAGTATTATATTATATTATATAATTTTTAAAAATTATTTTATTTATTAAATTAAAGAAAATTTACTAAATGAAATTAAATTCAGAAATCTCCACCAAAAATATTTTAAATCATTTATAAATTCAGAAACTTCAATAATTCATAATAAATAGCTCCTTTATCAGAAAAATACGAATTTTATGTCCATTCCATAAGAAATTTAATTCTCTACAACTTTGTAGAAGAAAGTTTTTCCAAATTCTAAACGAAAAAATGACCGAAATCCACATACAGATGATCTTGCCGGCTATAATCAAATTTTAGTCAAAAATGGGGCCCACCAACATATTTAACATTTTTTTTGTAACAAAAATTCTCCTGACCCAATTTGCTCTTTTCCTTCTCATTTATTCATATATCGTGCATCCATTGTAAATATATCACTATTATATATTATTATATTATTACAGCATACACTTATAATGTAATATTACAATAATATATTTGAATGAATTATTTTATCAAGAAGATAAAATATCAACTCTTAATAATTATCTCTTTAAAAAAATTTCTCCATTAAATAAATATTTTCTTATCATTTTTTATAAATAATTTTTTATTCAAAAATAATATTACAGAACTACAATATTAACAACCAGATCATTCTCAAGAAAGAGGGGGCTTTCCGATAAATATTTTTCCTTACTGGCGCACAATTAAATAACCTAACCACTTTCCTCGACAAATTTTTTTAGATATTGTCAATAATGTTATCTAAAAATATTATTCAAATAATATGAATTATTTGTTTGATAATGTAAAATACTTTGCAGTGACAATTATTGAAACAATAATAATATAAAATAATGTGCAATACCGTGTGCTACTGTGCAACAACACGTATTACTTTACTTTAACCACCGGGTATTTCAATAGTGTTAATGGTAACAATTACGCCGTTATTTTTAGAAAATTCTTTCTTGTCATTTTCTTCATCCGATAATTTTCCGTTACGGGGCCCACAAATGGTTGCGCCGTCGTACGAATATTACCCGACAACAAGAATATTCCACGACCAAACGAATATTCTCCGACAAAAATAATATTTTATAACCACTTGCTTATTTTGTAAACTTTACATATATCACCCTTAACTTTAACTTTTTATCAATTTAACCATTTACTAAATAATGATTATAAGAAAAATTAAATACTTTTATTTCATAAAATTTGGGGTCTTACAATCTCCCCTCCTTATGAAATTTCGTCCCCAAAATTTACGTACCTGGTATTTCAAAGAGTTGAGAATACCTTGCTTTCATTTCAGATTCTATCTCCCCGGTCATCTCTTCTGTATCATGATTTTTCCATTGCTCATTTCATGTATTTCAGATATCATTCTATAATACAACTTCAAAACAAAGGTTAATTGACATATCACGTATTAACTCTATGCTCCGACCGACTAATTAATTACCAAAGAAGTTTAGGTAGGACACACTAGTGAATGATTTACTCGTCTCTCCCTTCATAGTTCTATTCCCTAATCTCCGCCAGAGATCATATCCCTAAGCTCTAATACCAACTGTGACGCCCCCAAAATAGGTCCACACTGTAAGACCCCGAATTTTATGAAATAAAAGTATTCAATTTTTCTTATAATTACTATTCAGTAAATGGTTAAATTGATAAAAAGTAAAGTTAAGGGTGATATATGAAATTTCTTCAAAATAAGCAAGTGGCTATAAAATACTTATTGTTGTCGGGGAATATTCGTTTGGTCGTGGAATATTCTTGTTGTTGGGGAATATTCGTACGACGGCGCAGCCATTTGTGGGCCCCATAACAGAATAACTGTCGGATGAAGAAAACGACAAGTTTGAGATTTATAAATAACGACGTAAATATTACCGTTAACACTGTTGGAATAACTGGTGGTTAAAATACAGTAATACGCGTGGTTGCATAGTAGCACACGATATTGCACAATACTGTTGAATTATTAATTCTTACGTAAGAAGGCACTACTCAATAATTATTACAGTAATTACTGTTCAATACTTTATTTTATTGATTCAATAATTGCTGCGTTGATATTTATATTATTGTTATTTTAATAATTGTCACGGCACAATATTTCCCATTATCGTATCAATAATTCATATTATTTGGATAATATTATTAAATAGAATTATTGGCAATATCTAGAAAGTTCTGTCAAGAAGAGGTTTAGTCACCTAATCACACGCCAAGAGTGAGAAATCCTTATCTGAAAGCCCCCTCTTTCCGAAACTACCAGTTGTCATTATTGTGATTACGTAATATTATTTGAGAATAATTAATTATTGATTTATATGATAAGGAAATATATATTTTTATATGGATATAAATGAAGGAATTAATGCTGAGGTATTTTATTAGTATTTTATCGAAATGAAGAACGAAATTTGAAAATTTTCAGAAAATTATTTTATTACTTGCTTTTGTAAAATCTATAACTCTTTGTGTATAATGAGTTAGGAGATGAACCATATATCAAAAGAAAGCCCTGGAAGTAAGCTAACCGTAAAAATTGGAATCACCCAAAAATTCATTATAGATTTTTCGTGGTGACTGTTTGAATGAAACTGGTCCGAAGGACTCATAATTCAAAAAATTAGTGTTCTTGAGATATATTACGTGATTTATAATTTTTAATCCGACCGTTGGATCGTTGTTATTTTTGGATATGTTATACATATATAAGTTGAGTACATGTCCACAAATTTTAAACCGTTAAAAATTAACGTATGATTTGTTATGAATTTTAAGAGATGACTTATTCGAAAATTATGTTTATAAATGATTTTTGGTGGAAAATTGTAGAATGAGTGGGCCCCACCTTTGGTTGGTGAAAAATGTGCTAAAAATTTATTTTAAATGTGGTGGGTGGGAATAGTAGCAGGTAAAGTCATCAAAGTTGCGGTCAAGTCGACTTTGGGCGTTCTAACATTTTTTCTATAAATAGAAAGTCTTTGAGTTAGAATTGAAAATCACACCGTAAACATAAGTTTTCTCTCCCTATATTATCGAGCGTATTTTGTGAGTATTTTGATACTTTGAGAGTTGCTAATCAGTGCAAGTTTCTTTCGGCTTTACATCCGATATTCCAGTCAGAAATACTGCTCTTTTTGAGGTACGGGATTGTAAGGGATTTTAAGGGTTATTATGTTTTTCAGTTTCGTAGTTTTTCTGACCTTCAAAAATACTGGAAAAATTTGAAATGATATTTTGATGAGTTTTCTAGATTGTGTCCAAAAATGGTGATTTTTGGATGTATAGATTAGGAGTTATGAATATTATGGAAAAAGACTATTTTAAAAGTAAACCCTTATAACTCCTTGTGGTTAACTCCAAAATTGGTGAAATTTTTATTGGGAGTACATGTATATAACAGAAGTATACTCTGTAAATTTCAGAATTTTTGGATAAAAGTACAGTTTATGATAAATGTCTAAATATTCGGTTGTTTTGGCCATATGAAAAATAGTGAATGAATTTTAAAAAATTCTGAGAAAAATATATGTTCAATATGGGACTATGTTCTGCTAAATCTCAGAAAAAAAAATTTGTTTGTACTGATTTGGTATTTTTCATGAAAATAGACTAGTTATGAGTAAATGAATTAAATATGTTATGTGAAGTAACAAAATTGGAAAATAGGATTTTATGGCTTGGGAATCATATATAAAGTATATGCAGATTTTTGATGAAGGTTTTGGTTATTGGTGATGAAATTTTATGAGTTTGATATTTTAGGATGATTAAATGCCTTAATTAGTAAAGTGTAAATAATTAAAATAAATTGTTTATAAGTTTAAGAAATGATTAAAATATTGTGGTAGTATTAATAATATTAGATTATGAGATTATTAAGTGATTTATAACATTTGGATTAAGGTGTTATGAAATCATTGATTTATGAATCTTACTCTTGAGATTAAATCTATATGTTGATTATATTGTTTTTATTATCATATATAACATTCTTATAACCCTAAAGATGATATTTCTCTTTGACTTGAGTATAAAGATGAGTAGATTATTGGTATGATCGTGACTATGGGTTCTCTTTGGCCAGTAGTGAAAAGGTGAATTGTTGACTGGTATGTTCATGACCATTGAATTTATAATTGAATATCATTAGCTTAAGTGCAAAGGTGAATTGATCAACATGGTTATAATTATTGTTTTATATAAATTCTAAAATGATTATATATATTTTTGAGATATTAATATCTTTGGACCGTAGTGCAAAGATGACATGTTGTTTAATATCTTTGGCTTGTAGTGCGAAGATGAATTGTTGATGAATATCTTTGGCCCGTAGTGAAAAGATGACCTATTGTTGAATATCTTTGGCCCGTAGTGAAAAGATGACCTATTGCTGAATATCTTTTGCATGTAGTACAAAGATGAACTGTTGATGAATATCTTTGGCCCGTAGTGCAAAGATGAATTTATTAGTATGATTATGAACAGGAACTGTGATTTTGTATAACCATGATCTTTGATGTTTCAAGAAAAGACAGGTGATGTAAATTATCTTCGTCCTGGATGAGAAGAGGAATTTAGAACCACAATTATGGTTATGAGTTATTCACATGATTGTGGACAGGAACTGTTGTTTGATGTTATAGGAATAAACATTGTTGGTGGAATTTTAACATGGAGAAGATAATAGACTTTATGGTCTATTTGACTCTTCTAATGGATTGCTCGTTCCGCTGCAACTATGGTTGAAAAGTTTTATCATCTACCATATGTTCTGATTTATTACTGATGAAGGCTATTGATAATTTAATTATCTTTAGTCATGATATTCTTTACTGGGCTAGTTGTGCTCACCCTTTTGCTTCACAATTCTTTCGTGTAATAAGAGTGTTCACGGGGTCGAAATTTGGGATAACGTGGAATGAGAATCGGTGGTCTACATATATTCAGTTGAGGGTGAAGCGAACCCAACTTTGGAAAGGTGTTTTGTCACTATCATATAAGATGTCTAATGATATATAACCTCGTGTTATCATAAGACAGGGTTGTGCACATCCATTTGCTGAGTATATCTACGAGCACTACCTATATGATCTTGGAGTTTGGTTAAAACATAACGTTCAATTGCAGACGGTGGAGATAGTTATACGTCAAGAGAAGACTCGCCATTGTAAGGAACACGATAGTAATCTTCTCGTTTTTCTTTGGGGTCTATTGGATCAACCAAGGATAATTCTCTGGACATATGATATTTATCATAACTTAGATTCATGGCCTCCAATGTACGAAGGTTTCCTTGAGCATTTCCCAAAGATTTTAATTTTTAAAACAGTTATTGACTGTACCTTTATGTAAGGTATCACTCACTACAAAAAAATAGGTCATTGCCGACGGGAAATGTCATCGCCAATGACCCTCTTACCGTCTGCAATGAGGTTATTGGTGACGGCATTGACCGTCGCCCTTCCTGTCGTCCTATTGGTCGTTGCCCCTGGTTCCCGTCGCTTGTCGTCGGCAAGAGGGTCATTCCCGATGGGGTCATTGTCGACGGCTAGCCATCGGTAATGAGGTATTGGCGACTGCTTTGTCGTATTTAAATAGGCATTAAGAATGGCTTTTCCACAAAATTAAAAGCGGTCATTCTTAACACGGCAAGATAACCGTCGCCAATGACCCTTAACCCCCGTCGCCAATGAGTTTTTTAGATTTTTTTTTGACAATTTGCAAAATACCCCTGTTCATTTACATATACATAATTATACCTGTTATAAACTAAAGAAAAGTTATAAAGAATTCTTCACGAACATATATCAATAACAATAATAGCTTTTGCTATTTCAACAATTAAATATGTAAACAACGTAATGACTTATAGATAAAAGTCGTACAATGTAAATACAAAATGTAATCATAAACAATCAATATAGTTAGATACATATAGCATCAACTTAACTAGATTCTAAACTCTAGCCTGTACAACTCAAAAGCTGTATAAATATACATATATGAAAGTCAAAATATAAACATAATGGGTACTACAACCCAAGATCAGGAATGTCGGTATCACCATCGCCGTCGGTCCCATCGCCGGTCCCACCGCTGGTCCCACCTCCGGTCCCACCTACGGTCCCACCGTCGGTCCCACTTCCCCCGATCACTCTGGGTCCCACCTCAATAGTCTCATCAAGATCGTACCGTGATCATCACCATCTCCACCACGGGCATCGCCTGTGCCGCAGCCTCCACCCGCCGAAGTCTCATCAATAAGACCTTACAATATTAAAATATTAATAACGAATTCGAAAATAGAGAATATTTAAATTAGTTTTGTTTGTGTTCTTCAAGTGTTGTTGAGTTTTATAAACTCGGTGATAACTCGGTCTCCCTACGTCGAAATCGAGTCCCATAAGTTGTAACACGTGTCTAATATCTACACGGTGTTATGTGTGTGTTTGCGTGGCGTTCGGAGGACCGATGCGGGTTTTGGGCTCTTTTTTGGCCTTTTGCCTAATTGTTGGCGAGTTTTGCAAACTGGGCGATAACTCGGTCTCCGTATGTCAGAATCGAGTCCCGTAAGTTGTAACACGTGTATAATACCTACGCGGTGCTATGTGTGTGTTTGCGTGGCATTTGGACGACCGATGTGGGTTTTAGGCTATTTTTCGATCTTTTGGCTAAATGTAGGCGAGTTTTGCAAACTGGGAGATAACTCGGATTTTGTATGTCGGAATCGAATCCCATAAGTTCTAACGCGTGTCTAATAGCTACGCGGTGCTATGTGTATGTTTGCGTGTCGTTCGGACGGCCGATGTGGGTTTTGGGATTTTTTTTGGCCTTTTACTTAAGTATTGGCGAGTTTTGCAAACTGGGCGATAACTCGGATTCCGTACATCGGAATCGAGTTCCGTAAGTAATAACGCGTGTCTAATACCTACGCGGTGCTATGTGTGTGTTTGCATGGCGTTCGGATGACCGATGCGGGTTTTGGGCTGTTTTTCGGCCTTTTACCTAAATATTGGCGAGTTTTGCAAACTGGGCGATAACTCGGATTCCGTATGTTGGAATCGAGTCCCATAAGTTGTAACGCGTGTCTAATACCTACGCGGTACTATTTGTGTGTTTGCATGTTGTTCGGACGGTCGAGGCGGGTTTTGACCTCTTTTTTGGCTTTTTGCCTAAGTGTTGACGAGTTTGGAAAATTGGGCGATAACTCAGATTTCGTATGTCAGAATCGAGTCCCGTAAGTTCTAACATGTGTCTAATACCTATGCGGTGCTATGTGTGTGTTTGCGTATCGTTCGGATGGCCGAGGCGAGTTTTGACCTCTTTTTTGGCTTTTTGCCTAAGTGTTGGCGAGTTTTGCAAACTGGGCGATAACTCAGATTTCGTACGTTGGAATCGAGTCCCATAAGTTCTAACGCGTGTCTAATACCTACGCGGTGCTATGTGTGTATTTGCGTGGCGTTCGGATGGCCGATGCGGGTTTCGACCTCTTTTTCGGCTTTTTACCTAAGTGTTGACGAGTTTTACAAACTGGGCAATAACTCAGATTTTGTACGTCAGAATCGAGTCCCGTAAGTTCTAACGCGTGTCTAATACTTATGCGGTGCTATGTGTATGTTTTCATAGCGTTCAGACGGCCGAGGTGGGTTTTGACCTCTTTTTCGGGTTTTTGCCTAAGTATTGGCGAATTTTGCAAACTGAGCGATAACTCGGATTTCGTATGTCAGAATCGAGTCCCGTAAGTTGTAACGTGTGTATAATACCTACGCGGTGCTATGTGTATGTTTGCATGGTGTTTGGACGGCCGATACAGGTTTTGGACTATTTTTCAGCCTTTTGCCTAAGTATTGACGAGTTTTGCAAACTAGGCGATAACTTAGATTCCGTACGTCGGAATTGAGTCCTGTAAGTTCTAACGCGTGTATAATACCTACGCGGTGCTATGTGTGTGTTTACGTGGCGTTCGGATGGCTGATGCTGGTTTTGGGCTATTTTTTGGCATTATGCCTAAATGTTGGCGAGTTTTGTAAACTGGGCGATAACTCGGATTTCGTACGTCGAAATTGAGTCCCGTAAGTTGTAACGCGTGTATAATACCTATGCGGTGCTATGTGTGTGCTTGCATGGCGTTCGGACGACCGATGCGGGTTTTGGGCTGTTTTTCAGCTTTTGCCTAAGTGTTGGCGAGTTTTGCAAATTGGGCGATAACTTGGATTCCATACGTCGGAATCGAGTCCCATAAGTTCTAACGCGTGTCTATTACCTACGCGGTGCCATGTGTGTGTTTGCGTGGCGTTCAGACGGACGATGCAGGTTTTGACCTCTTTTTTGGGTTTTTGCCTAAGTGTTGGCGAGTTTTGCAAACTGGGCGATAACTCGGATTTCGTACGTCGAAATCGAGTCCCATAAGTTCTAACGCGTGTCTAATACCTGAGCAGTGCTATGTGTGTGTTTGCGTAGTGTTTGGATGGCCGAAGCGGTTTTTGACCTCTTTTTTGGCTTTTTGCCCGAGTTTTGTAAACTGGGCGATAACTCGGATTCCGTACGTCGGAATCGAGTCCCGTAATTTGTAACGCATGTATAATACCTACGCGGTGCTATGTGTGTGTTTGTGTGGTGTTCGGACGACCGATGGGGGTTTTGGGCTATTTTTTGGCCTTTTACCTAAATGTTGGCGAGTTTTACAAACTGGGCGATAACTCGGATTTCGTATGTCAGAATCGAGTCCCGTAAGTTCTAACGCGTGTCTAATATCTACGTGGTGCTATGTATGTGTTTACGTAGCGTTCGGATGGCCGAGTCAGGTTCTGACCTCTTTTTCGGCTTTTTGCCTAAGTGTTGGCGAGTTTTGTAAACTGGGTGATAATTCGGATTCTGTACATCAGAATCGAGTCCCGTAAGTTATAACGCGTGAATAATACCTACGCAGTGCTATGTGTGTGTTTTCATGTCATAGCAATACAATTACAGATTACAATTATAAATTACATAAATTAAATAAAGAAATACAGAATTTAATTGTTTTTACCTGTCGAATATGTGGTGGGAAGATGTTGGCCAAGACAACTGCACATACGCGGATGGCTTCCTCCCGTACTACACCCATAAGGTCGTCAACAGCGACTGTAGGATTTATAGAGCCGTGGACAACCTCCTGAGCCAGCTGGTAGATCCGCTAGCGTGATGGTGCGCCTGACTACACAACACCGCTCGCCATGCACCCCTCTATGATCCGCCGAAAGAAGTCATCGGATAATGAAGGGTCGACACCCGATCCACTCGCACCACTATCTCCAGTGGGTGGGCGCCACTGAGATCTTGCAGCAGGGACTAGGGTGTAAGCTGGAACATGGGGAATGTCCATAACTCTACACTTCTTCGGTCCCCCTGTAGCCTACAGCCAGTCCTCTATCTCCTCATCGGCACGCGTAGACTTGTCTACTGGAGTGTCACCTCTCTGGCTGCTCCGGGCCACTACAAGATCCTCGAACCGTCGCTGAAAAAAAATACATTAGTAGATGATACACAAAGAATAAAATGAAATAATACAAAATAATATCCAAATTTTAAATACATACTAAATAAGATATTTACATAACTTACAGCAATGCGTTCTGCCTCAGGTGAGATATAACCACCGTCACCTTTCTTTTGGTGGGCGTGCCACCAAAACTCCAAGTGGGAGGGTGCATGCTTTAAACTCAACTTGAGTCTCTCCCCAGACAAAGTCGTCTGATGAGACCCAAGGCAAAGCAGGGGAGACGACTCTGCTTGCATCAAATTGAATCTTCAGGTCGACATCTTCTTGAAGGCCTCGCCGTCCCAAATGCTACACATCTGGTCCTACACTGCAGCAGATATGAAATCTAGCCGGACATCCTTAAGTGTCTGTCCATCAGCCATCTTCATCTGGGCCTTCTTCTTCCAGTCATAGACCCACTTGTGCTAATTCATCTCTAGGTATCTATGCAAAATAGTCATGCCATGGGCTTCATTCCTGTCCTCAAAACGATAATATCTCTGCACATTACACATTAAGAAGCTTAGTATATTCAAAGAGGTAATCAAAGAGGTAATAAAGATAAAAACTCAAAGAATAATCAATTTCCGTGGTGCAATCATCCATATCCGCCCACCTCATCCACTCAAGCCGAGAATCGGTTGCAGACGATCCCAAGCAACATGTTCTGGCGTGGCCTCAAGGATACTACAATTGAAATTAATACATTGCAAATTACAAATAATATATAAGAACTAAATACTTATGTTATAGTAATATTATATAGGATTATGAAATTAATTACCTATGAGTCCCAACACGACATATAAGCGGTGGCTTGGGGGATTCCTAACAAGCCACGTGCTAGTCCCACACTTGAGGCCTCACGTCGATCACCTATGTAGTAAAATACATCAATATTTGTATAAATGAATATAATGTCAATACAATATAAAATATAAAATAATAAGATGTATCCCAATAAAATATGTAATTATACCTGACGATCCGACCTGATCATCACGCGTAGAATCGCAATTCATTGACGACACCTTACGCCCACCATGATCGCTTATGGTGTAAGCGCTATATATGTATGTATATTGTCAAATCATAAAAAATATTATTAAACATTCATAAATACTATATTTGAGCACAATAACAAAGAGGATAACATATAGATACAACTAAAAAGAATGCAACATAAATAGTAACCTAAAAGGATACAACATAAATAGTAACACCTTTAGTAGATTAATATAAGTTGAAGATAATGATTGCACTACTACAAACTATTACATTTGAATACAACTAAAAGGACCCAAAGAGTACATACTCCTAATCATTTATATCGTCAAAAGCCATCAATATCGAAATCGCCATCTTGAGCAATAGATCTTCACTATCGCCACTATCACCATCTTCGTCGTCCTCAACGATTTCTTCAATTATATCTACCTCCTCAACAACATCGTCTTCACTTTCGACAATGACAACATCATCCTCTTCTTCACTAGACTCATACTAATAATTGTTACATCGCCAGTGTGACACTAGTAGACTTGACTTGTAAAGGTTCATCGTCTCGACGAGGAGTTGTGCCTTAAAAACCACGAACACGGTGGTTATAACAGCATGCCATGGGCTTGCAGGGGTCTTAACACTCCGCGCGTAGTACACCTGTGTTGCTTGACTTGCTAAAATAAAAGGCTCGTCCATACCATTCATCAGTCTTAGTTTTGACTTAATGTTAACAGTCATCCATCCTGATTTTTTATCTACTTTAACTCCATTCTCAACATCAAACCAATGACAATTGAAGCAAACTAATTCTTTATGACCCCAATATTTGAGCACGACAACTTCTAGCAATCGTCCATACCAGTCATCCCAAATGTTATCGTAGCAGCTACCTTTCACCAAAACACCAGAATCAGCAGAAGCAACTTCCCCAATATCGCAACACTTAAATCTGTAACCATTGACAATGAAGCATGTATAAGTATCCACAGATCTTTCAGGGCCATCGGCTATAAGATTTAGTCGATTGTCAGCTAACTCATCTGTGAGGACCTAATGTACATTAACACAACATATTCTAAAGTTAATTACGCTATAAGAATAAATCTATGATGGTAGATTCATTGAACTTGTAAAGGTTAGACTTACATGATCTTTAAACCATTGCACAAATTCTCTATTTCTCAAATTTTGCAAATCCCCGTCCGATATATTCGAATTTTCTTCACGAACTTCAACACCATATTGACTGCAGCACAGTTATATACTCAATGTGTTTGTAAAGGAACTTGACATAATTACACCAGACATATATAGTTATGACTACTTACTTAATATATGGTGCTACTTCATTCATGTTGACAAGTGCATACAATGTGGCAGCTGCATACTCACTATCGGTCAAGAATCGCCTTTTTTTTACCACCGAATGGGCGTACAGGATGACTAAAGGTCGTTAATTCTCCATTTTCCTCGTGTGCAATAGCCTGATTCTGACGTAAGCGATTGTGTTTCGTCTGAACATTCGGCTCAAAGTACAACGAGCAAAAATTAACAAGTTCCTCCATAACATAACTTTCAAAGAATTGACCCTCTACACGGGCTCTATTCTTCACCTTTTTTGCTTTAGACGTCGATATACCTATGTGATATATAGATTAGCAAAAAAGAATGAACATTTTACCGTATTAAAAACATTAATGTCGTTACCTCTCGAATGGATACATCCATCTATATTGTATGGGACCGCCAAACTTAGCTTCGTATGGCAAGGGAATAGGCAAATGCTCTATTGAATTAAAAAACAATTGGGGGAGGATCATTTCTAACTTGCACATTATTTACACTATCTGCATCTCCATTTTATCTATGTCTTTGAGTGAAGCTCTGGCCAAGCATAGATCTCGGAAGAAATTAAAAGCTCATCGATTTTCAACCACACGCTTTGGTAACAAGTCGATAAATGCCACAGGATCAACTTCGCATGAATACGTGACAATCATGACTTTTGAGACCCTGAAACTTCAACTCTTCGACTTTACAACACCTTGCTATATTCGAAGAATATCCATCTGGGAGCTTCAGTCCACTGATCAAATTACATATCAATATCAATTGTTCCATGGTCAAAGTATATTCAGCTTTAGGCATTACCATCTTACTGCCCTCCTGATATAGCCACAGATCTTCCGTAATGTTCATTTCTACCAAATCAAGCCTCGACTTATTGTTGTCCTTTGTTCTACCACTGGCATCTAGGACTGTATAAAAAATGTTATCAAATACGCTCTTCTCAGTATGCATCAGATCTATAAAATGATGAATGCAGAGTGTAGCCCAATAAGGCTGGTTAAAGAACATGGATCTGTGTGTCCAATTGTGAACCTTGCCGTAATTGTAAGCTCGCTCTAATCTATGATTCTTCCCTGGAGATGGAAACTTCAAATGACTAATCCAACTCAACACTGCTGACCCAGAAAGACGGCCAGGTACTTGACATTTCTCTATTTTTTGATTGAATTGTCTACTCATCCGTCGATAACGATGTTTAATCGGCAAAAACTGTCTGGATGTTGCAAAGAAACTCATTTTCCCCCCATGTTTGAGCCGCACAACTTTAAATGACCCTATACACACGGGACATGACAAGCCCCCATGAGTCGACCATCCATTGATCATTCCTAACGCCGGGAAGTCATTTATTGTCCACAGTAAAGCTGCCCTCATGCCAAAGTTCTGCTTAAGAGATACATCATAAGTTTGAACCCCTTTTCCCACAACATCTTCAACTCATCAACTAACGGCCTTAGGTATACATTAATGTCTTTACTCAGACTCTTATCACCCGGAATTAGTAAAGGCATGAACATGTAGGGATCTTTCATGCACATCGAAGGCGGGAGGTTATAAACCACAATAATCACCGGCCAAGTTGAGTAGGGCTTTGTGTAAGGCCCGTTAAACGGATTAAACCCATCCGTTGCAAGTCCAAGCCTAACATTGCGAACCTCTTCAACAAACGAGGGGGTGCTTATTATCAAAATTTTTCCACTCAAGCCCATCTGCCGGGTGCGACAGTTGACCTTCGACTATGTCCTGTGTAGAGTGCCACCTCATATCCTCAGCGGTATGTGTTGAAATGAACAACTGCTGAAGCCTCAGGGCAATGGGAAAGTAATATAAGATCTTTCTCAACACGTTTTTTCCCTTTTTCTTGCACTGTTCACGGTATCTACTTGTACCACAAATATCACATAACCTCTTATCTTTATTGACATCACCGTAATACAACATACAGTCATTCTCATAAGCATTAATCTTCTCATACCCTAGATTGAGCCTTTTGACCATTTTCTTCACATCATAGTACGACTTTGGTAACTTATTTCCTACAGGTAAGCACTCCTTCATAATGCTTAACAGTTCATTAAAACCTCTCTCGCTACAGTCATGTTCGTTCTTGAAGTGTAAAAACTTAGTTACGGCAGATAAGACGGTGTGCTTTTCGTGCCCGTCATATAGTGGCGTCGCTGCTTCATGTAATAACTCATAGAAACCCTTAGCCCCATCATTCGGCTCTTGCTCGATGCTACTGTCATCCCTGTCTGTATTCCATTGGAAGTATGAACCAGCAACTTCGACTATCATGTTAGTACAATCAAAGGTTTCGTCACCTTTGGATTCCGATTCTGATTCATGTTCATCTAACCAGGTTTCCCCATGATAGATCCATGTCGTATAACCCTGCTTGAACCCATACGTAAATAAGTCGCACATGACATCACTCCTTTCCTTCCACACTTCATTCATACACCTCTTACAAGGACATCTAATCTCATCGCCACTGACTTGCTCAAACGCGAAGTTGAGAAACTGTTCAACCCCACTACGGTACTTTCGAGCTAAGCCCACTCTTATCGAAGGCTACCCTACGCTCCATCCGACTTCGATCAATGTACATCTCGAACAACCGCTCGCTATATATATGGAAAGTCAGATAAACACAATCAAGTCTCCAAGTTAATGTATATGCAAGCTTATGAGTTTCCTAACTTCATCTCCACCTCTAACGGGTCAGGCTTCTATCCCATTCCAGGATGTGTCGCCACATCGATGCCAACAACTTGAACACATCTTTAAATTTTTCGAAATTTCTAAGAAGACACTCCCCATGGTCTTCAAGTACACGAAATAGACTAACATATCGTAGTCTAAATATGCACCCGAAGAACATCAAGAGATATATACTGGCTGAAAATTCAAAAAATATAAAGGCATTCTCAAGTCGTTAACACCGACCTAAGTGTGATCAAAACATACAAGAACAGTCCCAAAACGGGGACTATTTGAGATTCACTCATACTAAGTGAATCCTAAACGGGTTTCTAAGCTTCCTAAACTATATGAAAATATGCACATGTGAATTTGAGAATTGAGAATAGGAAAAAAAACAAATAAATTAAGAATTTGAATATGGTTAAGGCAATATCGAATCCACTAGGAAAAGGAAAACAAACAAAAGATCCTAAAACAAGTTTACAGCTAGTCAAACACTACGGTAAAAAAGGGCAAATCAAATGCAATAGAAACAACCTAGATATTGTAACTCTGCCATTGAAAGATACTAAATCACTTTCTTAAACATGAATATGATACAAAGAATAGAAAATAAACAACTCAAATTACCAAGAAACCACATGCAAAGATTTAGACACCAACTGAAAAAAAATAAAAATAGAAAAACTGAAAGCAAATACATTATATAGGGAATAGTTATTCATAAATATGATAAACAAAAAACATGAGAGAAACAACTAATGCGTGTAAGTGCTTCAAACGATGGTCGTAAGTTCTAGTAGGTGACTTTGTAATTAATGAAAGAGGTGAAACTTTTCAGGAAAGAACTATTTGCAATATCGAAACTAGATAGTAGAGGATCTCATTACAAGCCATAACTATAACTAATTCAAGGTCAATGCAAATGTTAAAAAGCTTTTGTTGGTTAATTCGAATTAGTCTTTATTTTATACTTGATAAGTTATGGCCAATTAGACTTTGCCATTACACTATCACAATTGAGACAATTGAGGCAAACAATAGTAACTATATATAACAAGTTGATCAAGTTATAATCTTGAATAGCAGGGTAATGCTCGGAAGCTCTAATGCACCAACAATAGGATGCCAACATTGTAAAATATTTTCATTAGAGCTTAAGTTAACATTCTATATATAGGTCACATTTCAAGATGCTTCCTTTACTTTCCAGAAAAAAAGGCAATACAATTTCACCTTTCCCATTTACCTTTTTTTACAGCAAAAATCCAATACAGTTTCTGCTTTTCTAACAAACTGCTAATAAATTGCTACTTAACCATGAAGTGTACAGTAAGCTTCGAAAACGGCCTCATTTTACCACTATACACATATGTCAATACAGTCACCAAAGCCTCAAAGACATTACAAATTGCAGAACTATTTTACACAGTACAAATTACAAATTGCTAACACATATTTTCTAAACTAGTACTGTAATTAAGCTAACACATAATAGAGATGGATAATGCTCAAAAAAGGGTAAAATATATACTACTTAGCAGCAAAGGCAATAATAGAAGCCTGATAACATAAATGCATTGAAGACCCAAATTAAACCCTAATATAAATAAATTGGAAGTAAGAATAAAAAAAATCAACTTACTAATTGAACCAGCAGAACCAAGATGGACATGCGATTGTAAAGGCGGACGGAGAAGGACAGAACCAGAAAGGAACCAGCAGAACCA
Organism: Panax ginseng; assembly: GCA_020205605.1. NCBI lineage: Eukaryota > Viridiplantae > Streptophyta > Magnoliopsida > Apiales > Araliaceae > Panax > Panax ginseng. Next base: position 36,227,320 of record CM035137.1, read on the forward strand.
AGAGGGACAGACCCAAGTGGGATAGAAAGCAAGATAGGGAGGCAGACAACAAAGGATGAGGGAGATGGCGATGGCGACAATGGTGCACAGGCGACGACGACGATGTACACAGGCGACGGCAGAGGTGCAGAGGAAAAAAACCGAGATCGAGCGGGAGAAAGAGAGTAGAAAGTAGAAAAAGAAAAATGAATTTTAGGGATTAAAAAGAACCTCATTCTCGACGGCTTTAAGACCCCAACTTTTATGAATAAAGATGAATTTTTTATAATTATCAGTTTTTGAATATTATGGAATGAATTTGATATAATGTTATAGATGTGGGTAATAGTTATAAATTTTGCAAAGTACGCAAGTTGTTATATAATATTCGATTGGTCGGGGAATATTCGTTTTAACAAGGAATATTCGCATGATTTACCTAATAATCATTAAAGTGGACCCCACAAAGAGTAATTATTGGGTTGAGAAAACGATAAAAATATTTTATGAAAATAACGACGGAAATTTTATCGTTAACTGTTCAAATACCCAGTGTTAAAAGTATATGAATACGCGTGGTTGTATAGTAGCACACGGTATTGATTATTAATGCTTACGTGAGAATCACTCAGTTTTGGTCAATTATTGCTTCAGTAATTGTTGCATAGTATCTCACGTTAATTGATTCAATTATTGTCGATATTTTATATATTATTAAATCAATAATTGAGACGACGAAGTTATTAATATTATTATTTGCAATATTAACGATGTCTAGAAGTTACGCCAGGAGAGGTTTGGTCACCTTCTTGCATACCAATAGGGAGAAATCCTTATTGAAAGCCCCTCTTTCTCGGGAACGACACAGTCAATTAATAATGTGAATTATAATAATGATGATGAATTTTGTTTTATTAGTATTATTAATGTAATAAAATAGAAAAGCTTTTAAATAAAATAGAATACTTTTATAAAGTTATTCGTTTTATTAGACTATAAATAGAATATATTATATTACATTATGCATAGTATTTTGCATAGTAAAATCTTTTTATATAAAACATAATACTTTTATAAACTTATTCATTTTATTAGATTATAAATAGAATATATTATATTTTATTTAAAAGATTTTATTTTATTAGAATATTTTATAGTAAACCAATGACCGTCTGCTTAAAAGTAAATCAATCTAGGCTGCTTCAGAATTAGTTACTATTAGGTCCATTCTCCTATAAATAGAAGCTCATTCCTTCATTATTTCTTACGAATTCAATTGAAACTCTAGAGAGAAGAAAAGTATTCTTCTACTTCACTACTCCTATATCCAGGTTTGTTCTAAGGTAAGGGGTATTATTTCTTCTTTCGTATTCATGAAGAGAACTTACATTATTCCATTTTTTATTACTCATGGAATAACTTGTATATCTATTCTACCCTATACTTGGTGAAATTCTTCTCATTATTCCATTTTTTATCATTATGTTGGAATAACACATCTATTCAAGTACCACATACATGGTGAAATTCTTCCATTATTCCATTCTTTATTATTCTGTTGAACATCCCGTCATGCGCTGCGTTTACGCATGACTTTGATTCCGTTATTTATTATTACGTTGGAACATCCTGCGGTTGCAATTTCACCGACCTAGTTCTCGTTATTTATTATTCTCATTGGAATATCCTATCTCATAAGTTTACGCATGACTTCGTTCCGTTATTTATTATTCTGTTAGAATAACCTATCTGTCTTGATTCATCGCATGCCCGGTGATTTCTTTTGTTATTCCATTCTTTATTATACTCGGTTGGTTAAAGTTTTGACTTCTATACTCCATGAAATTAGTGGAATATCCTTGATATTTGCGCTTCATCCAGTATCTTTTCATGGAAATATTCTTCTGAGCATTCTTGAATTTTACTCTACAAAGAAGTATCATGTTGATAATTTGGACGTTATTAGTTCCTGAATTTTATTCTCTACTTGACTCTTTTAATGGATTGCTTGTTCCGTTGCAGTTAAACTTGATGTTTGTTATATTGTATCAGTTTAAAACTGTTGAAGGCTAACGATAATTTATTCTTTATTATCTTAGTCATAATATTTCTTACTGGGCTAGTTGAGCTCACCCTTTTACTTTCATTGTTCTCTTCAGGAAATGAGAACGTAGCAGGGACTAGTCGGGGAACGAAGTGACGGTCCATATAATAGCATTAGTAGTCCTCACTATTCTATTAAATAGTGTGATAATAAATGTAATGAGGACTCAATTGAGTGTGGATATTGTCTAGATGACAATATTTGTATTAAAACTCACAGCATATGTTTTGTTGTATTTTACACGACTGTTGTATTATTAAGTTGTATTTGAATTTTGTACCATGTATTTGGTGACTTAAGATGGGTGATGTATACCTATTTTGGGGGCGTTACAGTTGGTATCAAAGCTTAGGGATATGATCCCTGGCTAAGATGTGAAACAAGAACTAGGAGGGGAGAGACGGGAAATTCCTTCACTAGTATGACCTACCTAAGTTTATTTGGTATTTAATTGGTCGGTTAGAGTATAGGGATAAAATGTGATATGTTAATTAACCCTTGTTTTGTGGCAGTATTTGAAAATGACATCCGAGAATGTTGAGAACATCAATGGAGCACAGGAGATCGTTGAGTCTCCACAGATCAATAATCAGGATAATGTGCATCAGGAAGGCGACAATCCTCAGGAAAACAAAAACACTGACCAGATGATGAAAGATGGAATGTTCAGAGGCTTTATGCAATTCATGCAACATCAGGCAAGCGTGGCTCCTGTACAAAATGCAGGTGGAAACACTAGCAACTCTCGGACGGTCACCGCTAAGCAGTTCAAGGAACTGGGACCACCGGAGTTTTTTGGAGAGCCAAAACCACTTAAGGCGGAGACGTGGATAAAGCAGATCTACAAGATATTTGATGTCCTGGGATGCTCCAAGGAGCAAAAGGTTCCCTTTTCTACCTTCATGTTGCGTGTAGAGGCAGATCACTGGTGTAAATCTGTAAAACGTATTCAACCTGCCGCACTGAAGATGACTTGGGAGAAGTTCCAAGAATTTTTCAACGACAAGTACTTTCCCCAAAGTATTCGTCACATGAAAGAGGTAGAGTTCATCAAGCTGGAGCAAAACAACATGACCGTGTCGCAGTACGAAGCCAAGTTTGCCGAGTTGTCCCATTTATGTCCCATTTGGTTGATAATGAGGAGAGAATGACGCGAATGTTTCTAAGAGGTTTGAAACCCGAGATACGCCAATATCTTATCTCTCATAAACCGTGGTTTGTATTCAGATGTTATTAATAGGGCTCGCTTATTGGAGCGCGCGATAATGAGTCAACCCAACCAAAAACAGAAAGCAAATGACAAAATGATAATACCAGTGATAACAGTCATCGAAGCGGTGACAATAAGCGTGGAGGGAATCAACATGCCAGAAATGGTAACCACTTCGATGGTAATCATGGCTAAAATAATAAGAATGGACATTTCAAGAAGAGGAGATTCAACAATGATGGAAAGACGTCAGCACCAACACCTGTTGTTAAGGAAGGGGAACGACCACCTATCATATGCTTCAAATGCGAGGGAGGACACATCACCAAAACTGCAGCGATGTCATTCAAAGCATGTTATAATTGTGGAAGAGAAGGTCACCTAACCAAATTTTATCGTTTACCGAAGAAAAGTTCAGCTAGGATGGTGGCACCAAATGACGTCCCAAAAAAGTCAAAGCCAGTAGTGCAAGGGAGAGCGTTTCTCGTGACCTCCCAGAAAGCTAGGAACCCGAATGAGGTCATCACGGGTAAGCTTATCATAAAACCTAGCGAAGTATATACCTTATTTGATATCGGTTCTACCCATTCTTTTATTTCTCCTACTTGCGCTCAACGTTTAAATTTGACTCCAGAGAAATTGGACTTTAACTTTGACTTATCTGTTTAACACTGTTGAAGGCTAATGATAATTTATTATGTATTATCTTAGTCATAATATTTCTTACTGGGCTAGTTGAGCTCACCCTTTTACTTTCACTGTTCTCTTCAGGAAATGAGAACGTAGCAGGGACTAGTCGGGGAACGGAGTGACGGTCCAGATAATAGCATTAGTAGTCCTCACTATTCTGTTAAATAGTGTGATAATAAATGTAATGAGGACTCAATTGAGTGTGGATATTGTCTAGATGACAATATTTGTATTAAAACTCACAACATATGTTTTGTCGTATTTTTCACGACTGTTGTATAATTAAGTTGTATTTGAATTTTGTACCATGTATTTGGCGACTCAAGGTGGGTGATGTATACCTATTTTGGGGGCGTCACAACGACAATAATGATTGACTCACTACCGACGGCAAGGCCGTTGCCTATGACCTTTTCCCACGCGCGCGAAAAAATTCCTTCCAAATTTAGGCTCGGGAAGGGTTATTCTCGACGGGACTCATTATCGATGGCTCAGCCGTCGCTAATGAGGTTATTATCGACGGGGGTAACGCCATCGCCAATGAGTCCGTCACCAATAACCTATTTTTTTTAGTGACTGTGAGGTGCTGTCCACAGTTGGGATATGAGTCACAGTTGGTATATATTTGTATCAAAACTTACAGCATATGTGTTGTTGTAGTAATAGAGTTGTAGTAGTTTTCTATACCATGTATTTGGCGACTCAGAATAGGTTGGATGGATTGGACCTATTTTGGGGGCGTCACAGTTGGTATCAGAGCTATAAGTAAAGAGCCCCGAGCCTCTCGCTGGTGACTTCCTTGTGTGGGATGCACCGAAGCCGCACTCTCCGTAGGGGCCGCTGCTCATGGTGGGCAACCGATAGTACCACGGTGAGGTGTCATCCCACGGTTGGGACATGAGTCACAGTTGGTATCAGAGCTATAAATAAAGAGCCCCGAGCCTCTCGTTGGTGACTTCCTTGTGTGGGATGCACCGAAGCCAGACTCTCCGTAGGGGACGCCGCTCTGCGGTGGCAATCGATAGGTACCATCATGAGGAGGTCATGTCCCACTATTGGGACATGAGTCACAGTTGGTATCAGAGCTTAGTGATATGGTCTCTTGCGGAGATCGGGGAATAGAACTAGGAGTGGAGTGACGAGTAAATCCTTCGCTAGTGTGTCCTACCTAAGCTGAAATTTCTTACTTAATAAGTTGACAAATTGTGATATGTAAATTAACCATTGTTTTGAAGCTGTATTCTAGAATGATATCTGAAATACAGGAAATGAGCAATGGAGAAATCATGAGGACAGGGAAGATGGAATCTAAAATGAAAGCAAGGTATTCTCAACTCTTTGAAATACCAGGTACGTAAATTTCGGGGACGAAATTTCATAAGGAGGGGAGATTGTAAGACCCCGAATTTTATGAAATAAAAGTATTCAATTTTTCTTATAATTACTATTCAGTAAATGGTTAAATTAATAAAATGTAAAGTTAAGGGTGATATATGAAATTTCTTTAAAATAAGTAAGTGACTATAAAATACTTATTGTTGTCGGGGAATATTCGTTTGGTCGTGGAATATTCTTGTTGTCGGGGAATATTCATACGATTTGCCAAGCAACCATTTGTGGGACCCCATAATGTAATAACCGCTTTGATGAAGAAAACCGACAAGTTTGAGATTTATAAATAACTACAGTAAATATTACTGTTAACAATCGTTGGAATACACGGTGGTTAAAATACAATGTCTGGCGTGGTTGCACAAGAAGACACAAGATTGCACAAATATTATTGAATTATTGATTCTTACGTAAGAAGGCACTACTCAATAATTGTTAGAGTAATTAATGTTCAATACTTTATTTTATTGATTCAATAATTGCTGCATTGATATTTTATATTATTGTTGTTTTAATAATTGTCACGGCACAATATTTCTCATTATCGGATCAATAATTCATATTATTTGGATAATATTATTAGATAGCATTATTGGCAATGTCTAGAAAGTTCTGTCAAGGAGAGGTTTGGTCACCTAGTTGCGCGCCAAAGAAGGAGAAATCTTATCTGAAAGCCCCTCTTTCCGGGAACTATTCGTTTGTCATTATTGTGATTCTGTAATATTATTTGTGAATAATTAATTATTGATTTATATGATAAGGAAATATATATTTTTATATGGATATAAATGAAGGAATTAATGCTGAGGTATTTTATTAGTATTTTATCGAAATGAAGAACGAAATTTAGAAATTTTCAGAAAACTATTTTATTACTTGCTTTTGTAAAATCTATAACTCTTTATGTATAATGAGTTAGGAGATGAGCCATATATCAAAAGAAAGCCCTGGAAGTAAGCTAACCGTAGAAATTGGAATCACCCAAAAATTTATTGTGAATTTTCGTGGTGACTGTTTGAATGAAACTGGTCCGAAGGACTCATAATTCAAAAAATCAATGTTCTTGAGATATATTGCGTGACTTATAATTTTTAATCCGACCGTTGGATCGTTGTTATTTTTGGATATGTTATACATATATAAGTTGAGTACATGTCCACAATTTTGAACTGTTAAAAATTAACGTATGATTTGTTATGAATTTTAAGAGGTGACTGATTCGGAAATTATGTTTATAAATAATTTTTGGTGGAAAATTCTAGAATGAGTGGGCCCCACCTTTGGTTGGTGAAAAATGTGCTAAAAATTTATTTTAAAAGTTGTGGGTGGGAATAGTTGCAGGTAAAGCCATCAGGTTGCAGGTCAAGTCTGCTTTGACATTCTAACATTTTCCTATAAATAGAGTGCTGAGTTAGAATTGAAAATCACACCAGAAACATAAGTTTTCTCTCCCTATATTATCGAGCGTATTTTGTGAGTATTTTGATACTTTGAGAGTTGCTAATCAGTGCAAGTTTTCTTCGGCTTTACATCCGATATTCCAGTCAGAAATACTACTCTTTTGAGGTAGGGGATTGTACGAGATTTTAAGGGTTATTATGTTTTTCAGTTTCGTAGTTTTTCTGACCTTCAAAAATTCTAGAAAAATTTAAATGATATTTTGATGAGTTTTCTAGATTGTGTCTAAAAATGGCGATTTTTAGATGTATAGATTAGGAGTTATGAATATTATGGGAAAAGACTATTTTAAAAGTAAACCCTTATAACTCCTCGTGGTTAACTCCAAAATTGGTAAATTTTATTGGGAGTACATGTATATAATGTAAGTATACTCAGAATTTCATATTTTTGGATAAAAATACGCTTTTATGATAAATATCTAAATATTCTATTTGTTTTGGCCATATAAAAATAGTAAATGAATTTTAAAAAATTTCGAGAAAATATATATGTTCAATATGGGACTATGTTCGCTAAATCCCGAAAAAGAAAATTTGTTTGACTTGATTTGGTATTTTCATGAAAATGGACTAGTTATGAGTAAATGAATTAAATATGTTATGTGAAGTAACAAAATTGGAAAATAGGATTTTATGGCTTGGGAATCATATATAAGGTATATGCAGATTTTTGATGAGGGTTTTGGTTATTGGTGATAAAATTTATGAGTTTGGCATTTTAGGATGATTAAATGCATTAATTAGTAAAGTGTAAACAATTAAAATAAATTGTTTATAAGTTTAAGAAATGATTAAAATACTGTGGTAGTATTAATAATATTAGATTATGAGATTATTAAGTGATTTATAACATTTGAATTAAGGTGTTATGAAATCATTGATTTATGAATCTTACTCTTGAGATTAAATCTATATGTTGATTATATTATTTTTATTATCATATATAACATTCTTATAACCCTAAAGAAGACATTCAACTGTTAACTAATGGTCATGATCCTGCCAATCACATCATCGAATTGTCCATTCACTTCGGGCCAAGGATATTCGTTAGTATCACCAGTGGTCATGATCATGTCATACACCTGTCCATCTTTGCACTACGAGCCAAAGCTATCAATCAACAGTTCGTCTTTTCACATAAGCCTAAGATATACAACTATAAAATCAATAATCAACAGTCCATCTATGCACTACGGGCCAAAGATGACTTTCGTTACAATATAAGCATGAGGATAATGAACATGCTATAAGCATCAATTAAACAAAATCAATGATAAATATTAAATATTTTTTTATTTATCCAGAGTTTAAAAATGTCCAAATTGTCAACATGATATTACTTTATGGAGTAAAATTCAAGAATAATATTCACGTATCAAAAATAATTTGAACAGAAAAGAATCAATTTTTCGTCGTGAATAGTACCCCTTAAATAATACTTCATGAATAGTACCCTGTAAATAGTACTTCGTGAATAGTATCTCATGAATAGTATGCCGTGAATAGTACTTCGTGAATAGTATCTCGTATTCGTAAATAGTACCGTATACATAAATAGTATCATATACATAAATAGTGCCATATACATGAATAGTGTTGTATACGTGAATAGTGCCGTATACGTGAATAGTAACCTTGACACGAAAAAGATAAAGTTTCACAATAAAATTCATATCAACATCGGTATAATGATATTAAAGGAAATAACATCATTTATTTTAAAAAAATAACATCCCTTACCTCAAAAGAATAGCACTTCTGACTGGAATATCGAATATAATACTGAAGAAAACTTGCATTATATAGCAACACTCAAGATATCTAAATACTCACAAAAATACGCTCGATATTATAGAGAGAGAAAACTTCTGATTCTGGTATGATTTTCCATTCTAACCTAAGCACTCTATTTATAGAAAAATGCTTAGAATACCAAAGTAGAAAATTTAAGAAAATATTATTATTTATAAAAATATTTCATGCCCACTTTGAAAATCAGATTTCAACATTTACCACAAGCAAAAGGACAAGTGTGGGGCCCAACTTCTAGAAATCTCCAACAAAAATATTTTAAATCATTTATAAATTCAGAAACTTCAATAATTCATAATAAATAACCCTTTTATTAGAAAAATACGAATTTTATGTCCATTCCATAGGAAATTTAATTCTCTACAACTTTGTAGAATAAAGTTTGTCCAAATTCTAAACGGAAAATGACCGAAATCCACATACGGATGATCTTGCAGGCTATAATCAAATTTCTATCAAAAATGGGACCCACCAACATATTTAACATGTTTTTTGTAACAAAAATACTCCTGACCCAATTTGCTCTTTTCTTCCTCATTTATTCATATATCGTGTATTCATTGTAAAAATATCACCGTTATTATATTATTATATTATTACAGCATACACTTATAATGTAATATTATAATAATATATTTGAATGAATTATTTTATCGAAGAAGATAAAATATCACCTCTTAATAATTGTCTCTTTAAAAAAAAATTCTCCATTAAATAAATATTTTTTTATGATTTTTTATCAATAATTAATTATTCATAAATCATATTACAGAACTACAATATTGACAACAAGATCATTCTCAGGAAAGAGGGGCTTTCTGATTAAGATTTCTCCTTACTGGTGCGTAATTAAATAACTTAACCCCTTTCCTCGACAGAATTTTCTAGACATTTTCAATAATGTTATCTAATAATATTATTCAAATAATATGAATGTTGGTTTGATAATGTAAAATACTATGCAGTGATAATTATTGAAACAATAATAATATAAAATAATGTACAATACCGTGTGCTACTGTGCAACAACGCGTATGACTTTACTTTAATCACTGAGTATTTCAATAGTGTTAACAGTAATAACTACACCGTTATTTTTAGAAAACTCATTCTTGTCGTTTTCTTCATCCAATAATTTTCTGTTACGGGGCCCACAAATGGCTGCGTCGTCGTACAAATATTCCCGGACAACAAGAATATTCCATGACCAAATGAATATTTTCCGACAAAACTAATATTTTATAACCACTTGCTTATTTTGTAAACTTTACATATATCACCCTTAGCTTTAACTTTTTTTTTATCAATTTAACCATTTACTGAATAATAATTATAAGAAAAATTGAATACTTTTATTTCATAAAATTCGGGGTCTTACAGAATCTATCAAAGGTAAACCCAATTTCAGATCAATAATCTCAATTTCATATTCCAATCCAAATTTTAAACCCAAATCAAAACTAAACCCTATAAACATAAGGCTTAAATATAAATTACTACCCTAAATTATAGGTCATATTCCATTTTGGTGATCTACCTTTCAATTTTGTCAATTAGATAATTGAACTATTAATTTTTTTTCAGTTTCGTTCCATTAGGCCTGCCATGTCATAAATTGATGATGTGGCATCGCTGACTAAGCTAATCAGTGCCTATGTGTAATTAAAAATTATTATTTGAAATGAATTTTTACATTTGTTGAATGTCCAAGGGTAAAAAGGTACAATAACTTTATAACACTTTTAACTCTTATTTCTCATCAAAGCAAAGAACAATAAAAAACACAAATCTAGATTAACCAATTATCAAATGATAACCCAGAACTAAACGAGCAATTAAATTGTTAAAATCAAACATGGGAGAAAATCATTTAAAATTTTCAATCAAAGTAATTTGCTTAATCTACCACAGCACCACCACTATCACCTTCCCCTGCCATAATTTTTCCTCCCCATCCTTCTTTCTCTTCTCCATATCATAAACCCATAACCATCATCACTATCATTACACCAACAAAAAAAATCTCACCAAAATCTATACCCAGTAAACAAATACATAAAATAAATAAATAAAAAATCATCACCACCAATAAATATACGATCTATGGAAATCCATCATCGCCGCATATAGAATCTTCATCACTGTGAAAAGCAAAGAGGATAAGAAGAATCAACTTAATATATATTGCCGCTCTTCGTCTTCAGATAACTCAGATCTGCACTGTCTAAATGAAGACCGATGCCGCCATCACTTTATATATCTGGATAAGATTAAGTCAAAGGAAAACCTATTTAGAGGGAAAACTCTTACTAGATATATATGTATGTATTTATAGCAGACTGAATATTTTTATGGTTTGCTCCCATTGTTGGTTTACTAGATGGGTGATAAAGGAGAAGAAATTTTCGGTGCCAAATCTAAGAGTTTCAAACGGAGTCCCAAGTACGGATACAAAGAGATTTTCCGATCGACGATTGTGAGTTTCAGAATGGTTTCAAAAATGTTGAAAATTTTGTGGTGATGGATCATGGAAGTGGGTTTGTTGTTTGCTTCGGGTATGTGGTGGTGGGATTCTTGGGATGATGATAGTGTACTGCTATGAAGCTTATCTAAGAATATATTTTGTCTTTATTAGTTAATTTGTAAGTTGATTCCTAGTTTTTCTTAAATTAAGATAAAAAAATTGTAGTTACATATTCTTAAATTGATTTTAATTTGACAAAATGGCTAGCAACATTTTTAATGTTATTTTTTAATTAATTAATTAAATTAAATTAAGATGTTAATGATAGTCATTAATAATATTTTTGACGTTTTAACTTAGTTAGTTGTTTTTTTACATCTTTGTCCTTGTAATTCCATATAATATTTTAAATAAAATATAAAATGAGTTTTTTATTTAACACATCAGCGTTGACTTGCCACGTGTTCAAGCCATATCATCAATTTCTGCTGTAGCAATTCAATTAAACCATAGTAGAAAAAAAATTTAAAAGTTTAATCATCTGATTGACAAAATTGAAAGGTGGATCACCGAAATGGAATATGACATATAGTTTAGCGTAGTAATTTATATTTAAGCCAAAACATAATAAATAATTAATTCAATCCCAATTTCATGCCCAAATAAAAAATAATGCCTAAATACAAAATAATCCAATTTCAAATTCCAATAATTCAATTTAATCCATTTTTACATTCCAATAATGTAATATATATATATATATATATATATATATATATATATATATATATATATATATATATATATATATATATATGAACCTAAGCTAAATTGACAAATTAAATTGAACATACCTTACGAGAAACAAATGAACCCTAGTTTCTAAGGAGGTGGTGGTGGATGAGTGCGAACAGATCGGAGGGAGGCGGCGACGACAGAGATGGGCGGCGACGACAGATGGATGGAGGTGGTGGACTGATGAACGGTATGAGAGAGGGAGAGTATAGAGGTAGCGTTATGAGAGAGATATGAGAGAGAAAGTGTGTGAGGTTGACTGATGAGGCGGCTGAAGAAAATATACTAAGTTTAGATTTTAAAACTTATTCTCGACGGAATTTTCGTCGACCATAAGTCTATCGAATATACCTTAGTCCCGACTGAAATTCTGTTGATAGTATCGTCATTTCCTTCGAACTTAAGTATGGCCCTGGCGGGAACCTTGGCACAAATTCCTGCCCCTTGTTTCTGACGGAATTTTGTCAATATTAGATTATCTCTGAAAGAACTATAATTGACAGAATATTTCGTCGAAACTAACCTTTTCTCGACAGAATACATTTCGTTGACTTTAATTCCATCGTATTTAACCAGCTTTCTTGTAGTGATTTATTATTTTTGACAAAACTTTTCAATTATAATTTGTGGGCCCTACTAATTATTTATGAATTTTAATTAATTTTTTAATATTAAAGCAAACGAAGTAGCATTTACTTAGTTTCCAACTAATAAAATAAAATAAACTAAGTATGTGACGCCCCCAAAATAGGTCCATACAACCCATTCTGAGTCGCCAAATACATGGTACATAATTTAAATATAAACTTCAATTATATAATTATTAACTGTCTTGCAAATATGACAAACCATAAATTATGAGTTTTAATACAAATATTATCTCGTAGACAATATCCAAACTCAAAATAAGTCCTCATTACAATTATTATCACACTATTTTATAGAATAGTGGGGACTACTATAGCCACCATCTTGGACCATCACTCCATTCTCCGACTAGTCCCAGCTGTATTCTCATTTCCTGAAGAGAACAATAAAAGAAAAGGGTGAACTTAACTAGCCCAGTAAAGAATATTATGACTAAGAAAATGTAGAATAAATTATCCTTAGTCCTCAACAGTGTAAAAATTGATAGAATATAATAAACAACAAGTTTAGATCAATAATTGCACCGAAACAAGCAATCCATTAGAAGAGTCAAGTAGAGCATGATGTCTACTATCTTCTATGATTTAAAAGTTCATCATCAATATTTTATCTCTGTAACACAACTCAATAAATAATCCACATCATTGAATTATCCATGCACTACGGGCCAAGGATATTCGTTAGTATCACCAGTGGTCATGATCATGCCAAATAACTGTCCATCTATGCACTACAGGCCAAAGAGGACTTTCACCACATAATTTGTCTGTAACATTACAGGTCATTATTATACCAATATGTTAGTTCCCGAAGGCACGATATAGATCTAGAAGGGGGTTTGAATAGATCATTTTTCTTTTTTGAATAATACTTTCTCTGTTTTGTTTTATCTTGTTACTGTTTTGTGTTATCTTGTTAAGTGATTAATAGATATATATAATAGAGGAATCAATTCATGCACAACAAAATAGATTAATCCACCCTTCAGATATATAATCATTAAACACAGTTCTAATGTTGAGTTGATTACAAGTAGATATAGCAGTTATAGTACCGAATGTAAATGACATAAAGTAAATAACACCAGAAGTTTTATGTGGTTCAGAGACAGAATGCTCCTAATCCACTCTTCTACATCAACAAGCAGGGATTCCACTAAGGATTTGATCAACTTATCAATCACTAATATTTCTTCAAGACCAGTAGTCTTGGAACTATAGTTCACTAAGAATTCTTCAAGTCCAACAGACTTGGAATTTCAATTCACTAAGAACTCTTCAAGGCCAACAGCCTTGGAACTCTGTTTAGTCCCTAGGACAAGGACCACTCAGGCCCTAAATTCTTATTGTTGTTGGTGGTGCTGAGCTGTTAAGATGAATTTAAGCTTATTCATCCTTTGATACATAGCAGCTTATTGCGATCCTCTATGGATTCTGCATCGAGACTGGATCACTATTGGACAGACTGCTAAGTTATTCATGAAGCTCGATCTCTTTGAGTTCTGAGCAGTTTGTCACTCTTTCTTTAGTGTACCTGATCTTGTGGTTGATTCTTATCTTTTTTTGATCTTAGCATGCACACCTTCACCACTTGAGGTTTGCTAAGTCTTTAAACTTTTGGTAGACTCAGTCTGGCATTTAGCATCCCCCGAACCTTGGTTGACTTGTGTACAAATTTGTTTCTGTATCTGTTCTTCTTCAGCTCTTGGTGGTTCTTGGTGATTCGTAGATTGGCTCTTTGAATCTTCTTTGATATGCCAATCTTTTGAATGCGATTTTCTTGGCCTTCTCGGCTCTCAGCTTGGCTGACATTCTTAATGGCATTCTCATTGTTGTTGAGTGAAGCCATTTTCTGTTAAAGCTTTTCTTTTATCTTGCTTCACTTCTAGTTTTGTAGTCTCACTGCCACTGAGACATGTTCTGATTTGATCTGTAGAACTCGTAGAGTCAACAACTTGTCAAAACCAACAACTTCTTTTTAAGCTTCAGCTGTTAAATAACCTTTCATAAGCTTCCCGTTGGATTATAGCCGTTGGAAGCTATTTGAATTGATTCGCAGATCTCGAGTTATTTGAGTGCAGATCACGATTTGACATATGACAAATTTCTTTCACTTTTTTGACACTGCAGTCTACTATTTCACTTACCACATCAGAGATGTCACTTTAACGTGTCAGGCTGGTGGTCACCTTTTGTAAGACCCCAAATTTTATGAATAAAGATTAATTTTTTTGAAATAATTTTTTTGTATTCAGGTGTGGATTTGATATAATATTATAGTTGTGGGTAATATTTATAAATTTTGAAAAGTATGCAAGTTGTCATAATATATTCGATTTGTCGGGGAATATTCATTTTATCAGTGAATATTCGTACAACGACGCAACCATTGGTGGACCCCACAACGGAATTACTTTCGGAGTTAGAAAACTACAGAAATAACTTTTTATAAAAATAACTACGAAAAGTTTTATCATTAACCTGTTGAAATACCGGTGATAAAGTACAAGAATACGGCGTGGTTGCATAAGTAGCACCACGTATTGATTATTGATGCTTACGTGAGAAGTCACTCGGTTATACTCAATTATTGCTATAATAATTGCTGCATAGTATCTCACGTTATTTGATTAAATTATTGTCATAATATTTTATATTATTAAATTAATAATTGAGATGAAAAGTTATTCATATTATTATTTGCATTATTGACAATTTCTAGAAAATTTTGTCAAGGAAAGGGGTTTGGTCACCTAATTACGCGCCAATAGGGAGAAATTCTTATAGGAAAGCCCCCTCTTTCCTGAGAATGATCTGGTTGTTAATATTGCAAGTTATATTATTGATGAAAAAATGTTGTTAAAAATATTGAAGGAATTTTTATGAAGTATTTGTTGTAAGTTTGGCCTATTATTTGGACCCCCACTTACTCATTTTTTAAAATAATCGGTAGGAAGTTATAAAGTATATATATATATTTATATATTATAAGTTTTGTTTTTTTATAAAAAATAAAATATATTATATTTTATTATGCATAGTATTTGTATAGTGCTTGCATAGTGACTGCATAGTAAAATCAGAAAATTTTCAGTTGATCGGTGCCCGCCAGTGAATGATTCCCTGTGCAGTCCGTGATTTTCTAATTCAAATAGTATCCTTCCATTCTCCTATAAATAGAATGCTTAGTTTAGAAATAAAAATCACACCAGAATCTGAGAATTTTTCTTCTATAATATTGAGCGTATTTCTTTAGAATTTAAGGAAGCTTTGAGTGTAGAAAACAGTTTAAGTTTTCTTCAAGAATATCCCCACCCAGCAGTCGAAATACTCTTCTTTTTAAAGTAAGGGGTATTATTTATTTCATATTCGATTACGATATTATTTTTCGTATTCGTAAGAAATTTTATTTCATTCAATATTCGCAAGAAATATTATCTTCGTTTAACATTCGTAAGGAATATTATCTTCATTAATATTCGTAAGGAATATTATTTTTGTTCAACAGTTATAAGGGATACTATTTTTGTTCAATATTCGTAAGAAATAATATTTTCTTCCATACTCTGTAGTATGTAAGTAATATTATTTTGTTTTAGATTCCAAATTATACACTCATTTTGTTAAGTATTGCTTCTATACTCCTTGAAATTAGTAGAATATCCTTGAAATTTGCGATTCATCTAGTATCATTTCACAAGGATATTTTTCTGAACATTCTTGTTCATTTTTAAGCTTTTCATGTCGGAATACTATTCATGGGTACTATTCATGTGTACGCCACTATTCATATATACAATACTATTTATACGTACGGGTACTATTCATGAAGTACTATTCACGGGGAACTATTCACCCGGGTACTATTCACCCGGGGTATTATTCATGAAAAAAAATTGATTCTTTTCTGTTCAAAATTATTTGTGATACGTGAATATTATTCTTAAATTTTATTCCACAAAGCAGTATCATGTTGACCATTTGAATGTTTTTAAATTCTGGATAAATTTAAAGTCTTTAATATTTATCCTTGATTTCATTTAATTGAATTCTTATATCATTGTCATCATCCTCATGCTTATATTGTGATGAAAGTCATCTTCGACCAAGGGTGCAAAGATGAACTGTTGATTGGTATGATTATGACCAGGGATTATTCGGTGTAATCATGACCTGTATTGTTACAAATGATGTGGTAAAAGTCCTCATTGGCCCGTAATGCATTGATGGACATATGTTGGTATAATCATAACTATGCGTTCTCTTCGGCCAAGGGCGAAAAGATGAATTGTTGTTTGGCATGATCACGACCATTGGTGAAAACACGAATATCCTTGGCCCGTAGTGCATGGATAATTCATGGTTGTGATACTAATGAATATTCTTGGCCCGTAGTGCATAGATAATTCAGTGATGTGGATTATTTATTAAGCTGAGTCTCAGCGATAAAATTGATGATAAACTTTTAAATAATAGAAAATAGTAGATATCATACTCTACTTGACTCTTCTAATGGATTGCTTATTCCGCTGCAGCTGTTGATCTAAAACATGTTGTCTATTGTATTCTATCAGTTCCTATATTGTTGAAGGCTATGAATAATTTATTCTGCATTATCTTAGTCATAATATTTCTTACTGGGCTAGTTGAGTTCACCCTTTTCTTTCACTGTTTATTTTCAGGAAATGAGAATATTGTTGGTACTCATCGGGGAATGGATTGACGGTCCAGATGGTTGTTTTAGTAGTCCTCACTATTCTGTGCAATAGTGTGATAATAATTGTAATGACATTGAATTTGAGTTTGGAAATTATCTAGAAGACAATATCCGTGTTAAAACTCTCAACTATGCTTTGTCGTATTTTACACGACGGTTGTATAATTAAGTTGTAGTTGTATTATGTACCATGTATTTGGTAACTCAGAATGGGTGATGTATACCTATTTTGGGGGCATCACAGTTGGTATCAAAGCTTAGGGATATGATCCCTGGCTGAGATGTGAGGCTAGAACTAGGAGGGGTGAGACGGATAAATCCTTCGCTAGTATGACCTACCTAAGCTTATTTGTTATTTAATTGGTCGGTCAGAATATATGAATAATATGTGGCATGTCAATTAATCCTTGTTTTGTGACAGTAAAATGAAATCTGAAAATGTTGAGATAACCAATGGAGCACATGAGACAGTTGAGTCATCGCTGATCAATAACCAGGATAATGTGCATCAGGAAGGCAATAATCCTCCTGTAAACAACAACACCAACCAAATGACGAATGATGGTATGTTTAGGAGTTTTTTAGAATTTATGCAAAACCAAACGAGAGAAAATCCTGTTCATAATGCAGGTGGAAACACTGGCAAGTCACGGCTGGTCACCGTTAAGCAGTTCAAGGAACTGGGACCACCGAAATTTTTGGGAAATCAAGAACCACTTAAGGCAGAGACGTGGATTATGCAGATCACTGAGATATTTGATGTCTTGGAATGCTCAGAGGAGCAAAAGGTTCCCTTCGCCACCTTTATGTTGCGTGAAGAAGCAGATTACTGGTGGGAATCTGTAACACGTACTTAACCTGCCGCACTAAAGATGTCTTGGGAGAAGTTCCAAGAATTGGTTAATGACAAGTACTTTCCTGAAAGTATTAGCCACATAAAAGAGGTGGAATTCATCAAGCTGGAGCAAAACAATATGACCGTATCGCAATACGAGGCTAAGTTTGCTGTGTTATCCCGGTTTGCATCCCATTTGGTAGATAATGAGGAGTAAATGACGCGAATATTTCTAAGAGGTTTGAAACCCAAAATACGTCAATACCTCATTTCACACAAACTTTATTTGTATTCAGATGTTGTGAATAGGGCCCAGTTATTAGAACGCGATTATGAGTCAGCTCAACCAAAAGGCAACGACCAATAACACGATAATAATCGTACTGGTGGCAATGGCCATCGGAACAACGATAACCATCATGGAAATTATCATTCCAAGAATGGTAACTACTCTGGTGGTAATCATGGCCAAGATAATAGAAGTGGAAATTTCAAGAAGAGAAGGTTCAATAATGATGGAAAGACCACAATATCAGCACCCGTTTTGAAGGAAGAAGAACGACCACCGGTCGTATGTTTTAAATGCGGACAGGAGGGATACATCCGTCCAAAGTGTACCCAGCAACCCAAAGCGTGTTTCAATTACGGAAGAGAAGGTCACCTAGCTCGATTTTATCATGTAAAGAAGTCAAGTCTAGCTGGGATGGTGACGCCAAAGGATGTCCCAGACAAGTCAAAGTCGGTAGTTTAAATGAGAGCGTTTGTCAAGGAACCCGAACGAAGTTATCACGGGTAAGTTAATCATAAACTCTTGCGAAGTCTATACCTTTTTCGATACCGGTTCTACCCAATCTTTTATTTATCCTATTTGCGCTCAACGTTTGAACTTGACTCCAGAGAAATTAGACTTTGACTTATGTGTTGAAACTCCATTAGAAGAAACCTTCGTTACATCCACTGTTTATAAATATTGTTTAATTAAAATTGACACCCTCACGTTACCTGCCGATCTTATCTCTTTGAAAATACTTGCATTTGATGTGAGTTTAGGAATTGACTTGTTAACTAATCATCATGCTAAAATTGATTATTTTTGTAAGGTTGTTAGTTTTCATATTTCTAACCAACCTGTTATGCGAATTAAAGTAACCAAACCACCAAAGTCAATCACTGTCATATTTAGCCATAAGTAAAGAGCCCCGAGCCTTTTGCTGGTGATTTCCTTGTGGGGAATGCACCAAAGCCAGACTTTTCGTAGGCGACGCCGTGAATAACGGTGACAAGTTGATAGGTATCATTGTGAGGTGTTATCCAAGTCTTGGATGAGAGTCAGTTGTGAATAATATTTTTATCGTTAATAAATTTCCTAACGTACTCCCTGAAGACTTCCTGGCCTATCCCTAGAGCGTTAAATCGAATTTTGTATTAACCCCCGTACAAAACCCATTTCTAAAACCCTCATATATTTATTCACCCAGAACAATCGTAACATGCGCCAAAGACGTTGGCTCGAGTTGTTGAAAGATTATGATAATACCATTCAATACCATCCTTGAAAAGCGAACGTGGTAGCTAACGCGTTGAGTAGAAGATCGTATGCTATTACGAGTGCGATATTGTCAAACACAAAGACCCATTTCGTATAACTTACAAATGATGAAGATAGAGTTAAAGATTCTAGGGACCCACGTGAAGATAGTGAATATACGAGTAGAATCGACTTTAATCGATAAAGTTAAAGTTGCTAAAGCTACAGACCCGGAGTTGATGAATATGATGAAGAAGGTGAAACAAGGCGTTATTCTAGAAGCAAGAATCGACGAAGAGAGGAAATTTCAACTTTCGATTTATTGGTCTATTTGAAATCCTCGATCGAGTAGGAAATGTGGCCTATAGTCTCGGGTTGTAAGACCCCAAATTTTATAAATAAAAATTAATTTTCTCGAAATATTTTTTTTTGTATTCAGGTGTGGATTTGATATAATATTATAGTTGTGGGTAATATTTATAAATTTTAAAAAGTATGGAAGTTGTCATAAAATATTCGATTGTTTAGGGAATATTCGTTTTATCAGAGAATATTCATACAACGATGCAATCATTGGTGGACCCCACAACAAAATTACTGTCGAAGTTAGAAAATGACTAAAATAACTTTTTATAAACATAACGGCGAAATTTTTACCGTTAACTGTTGAAATACCCGATGATAAAAGTACAGTAATACGCGTGATTGCATAGTAGCACACGATATTGATTATTGATGCTTACGTGAGACGTCACTCAGTAATACTCAATTATTGCTACAGTAATTGTGACGCCGCCAAAATAGGTATACATCACCCATCTTGAGTCGCCAAATACATGGTACAGAAATTAAATACAAACTTCTTTAATACAATTATCGTGTAAAAATACGATAAAACATAGCTGAGTTTTTTCATGAATATTGTCTCACAGACAATATACAAACTCAAATTCAATCCTCATTACATTTATTATCACACTAAGTAGTGAGGACTACTAAAATAACCTTCTCGAACCATCACTCAATTCCCCGACTAGTCCCGACTACGTTCTCATTTCCTAAAGAGAACAATGAAAGAAAAAGGGTGAGCTAAACTAGCCCAGTAAGAAATATTATGACTAAGATAATATAGAATAAATTATCATTAGCCTTCAATAGTGTTAAACTAATAAAATACAATAAACATCAAGTTTAACTGCAGCGAAACAAGCAATCCATTAGAAGAGTCAAGTAGAGCATGATATCTATTATCTTCTATGATTTTAAAAGATTTTCATCAACTTTATCGCTGAGACTCAGCTTAATAAATAAACCACATCATCGAATCATCCCTGCACTACGGGCCAAGGATATTCATGTAATCATCAATGGTCATGATTATACTGAATAATCACTGGTCATAATCATACCAACAACTGTCCATCAATGCACTACGGGCCAATGAGGACTTTTACCACATCATTTGTAACATTACGGGTCATGATTATACTGAATAATTCCTGGTCATAATCATACCAATCAACAGTTCATCTATGCACGTAAGCCAAAGATGACTTTCATCATAATATAAGCATGAGGATGATGACAATGATATAAGCATTAATCAAACGAAATCAAAGATAAATATTAAAGACTTTAAATTTATCATGAGTTTAAAAATATCCAAATTTTCAACATGATACTGCCTTGTGGAGTAAAATTCAAGAATAATAATTATGTATCAAAAATAATTTGGACAAAAAAGAAATATATTTTTTAGGTGAATAGTACCCGTGAATAATACCATGTGAATAGTACTTCGGGAATAGTACCTCATGAATAGTACCCCAGCATGAAAAGTGCCCAAATATCCGAGTGAATAATATTTGAGTGAATAGTAATCGGGTGAATAGTAATTCGTGAATAAGTACTCCAAGATGAAAAGTGCCCTAATACCTTGTGAATAATATTCAAGTGAATAGTAACTGGGTGAATAGTAACCCGTAAATAGTAACTCATGAATAGTATTCCAGCATGAAAATTTCAACAATTAATAAGAAAGCTCAGAATAATATTTCCATGAAAAGATACTAGATGAAGCGCAAATATCAAGGATATTCTACTAATTTCACGGAGTATAGAAGAAATACTTTAATAGAATGAGGGTGTAATCAGGAATATGAGACGAAATAATATTACTCACATAGTACAGAGTATTGAAGAAAATATTATTCTTTATGAATACTGAACAAAAATAATATCCCTTACCTCAGAAGAAGACTAGATACTGGAATAGTGAAGTAGCAGACTTCTCTTCTTTCTCTCAGATATAGCCTTCTCTCTATAATTGCTCTTGTGAGTCTTAGTGAATTGGTGAGAATGAAAGAAGAATGAGCTTCTATTTATAGGAAGATATAGTTTCGGTAATTGCACATTTTGGGGCTAAAAATATTACAGTGTAATACCTTCATCTTTTTCTTCATTTTTAATTTAGTCCTGCAAGTATTATCAAATTTGCACCACCTCCCCTAATAGTACATCATGTGAATCAATAGTTCCATACATGTGAAAAAAATAGTTACAGTATAGTACCTTCATCTATACCTCTATTTTTAATTTAGTCATGCAATTACTATTAATCTTGCACCACCTCCCCTAATAGTACATGCATGTGAATCAATAGTACATACATGTGAACCAATAGTTATAAGCATGTGAATTAATAGCAATTAGTTGCTCATTTATCCGATTAATTACCTGATTGGTCAATATAACCTCCAGAAATCAATTATTATTGAAATAAATATCGATTCCCACAAACACTAATAATCACAACACAATGGAACTATCAATTTCATCTTTAATTAACGCGAACTTATTCATCATTAATATTATAACTCACAATATTTAACAACTAGATTATTTCTAGGAAAGAGGGGACTTTGCGATAAGGATTTCTCCCTATTGACGCGCAATTAAGTGACCAAACCTCTCCTCGACATAACTTTCTAGACATCATCAATATTGCAAATAATAATATGAATAACTTTGTCGTCTCAATTATTGATTTAATAATATAAAAATTATGCAGATGATACTGTGACGATAATTGAATCAATAATATGAGAGATATTATGCAGCAATTACTGTGGCAATATTTAAATAAAATTGAGTGACTTCTCATATAAGCATCAATAATCAAAGATACTGTATAATACCGTGTGCTACTATGCAACCACGCGTATTACTGTACTTTTACCACCGAGTATTTCAACAGTTTAATGATAAAACTTTCGCCGTTATTTTTATAAAATTATATTTTTGTCGTTTTTAACTACGATAAAACTTCCATTGTGGGGTCCACCAATGATTCTGCCATCGTACGAATATTCCCTGTTAAAATGAGTATTCCCCGACCAATCGAATATTTTATAACAACTTGCTTACTTTGTAAAATTTGTAAATATTACTCATAACTATAACATTATATCATATCCATACCATAATATTCAAAAATATATTTCGAGAAAAATTAATTTTTATTCATAAAATTTGGGGTCTTACAGTAATTACTGCATAATATCTCACGTTATTTGATTCAATTATTGTCATAATATTTTATATTATTAAATCAATAATTTATATGATAAGTTATTCATATTATTATTTTCATTATTGACAATGTCTAGAAAATTCTGTCAAGGAAAGGGGTTTGGTCACCTAATTGCGCGCCAATACGGAGAAATCTTTATCGGAAAGCCCCCTCTTTCCTGGGAATGATCTGGTTGTTAATATTGTAAGTTATATTATTGATGAATAAATGTTGTTAAAAATATTGAGGGAATTTTTATGAATTATTTGTTGTAAGTTTGGTGTATTATTTGGACCCCCACTTACTCATTTTTCAAAATAATCAGTAGGAAGTTATAAATTATATATATATATATATATATATATACGTGTATATATATATATATATTATAAGTTTTGTTTTTTTTATGAAAAATAGAATATATTATATTTTATTATGCATAATGTTTGCATAGTGACTGCATAGTAAAATTCAAAACTTTTCAGCCGATCGATGCGCGCCCGTGAATGATTCCTTGTGCAGTCCGTGATTTTCTAATTCAAATAGTATCCTTCCATTCTCCTATAAATAGGATGCGTAGTTTAGAAATGAAAATCACACCAGAATCAGAGAATTCTTCTTCTATAATATTGAGCGTATTTTTTTAGAATTTAAAAAAGCTTTGAGTTTAGAAAACAGTTCAAGTTTTCTTCAAGAATATCCCCGCCCAGCAGTCGGAATACTATTCTTTTTAAGGTAAGGGATATTATTTATTTCATATTTGATTACGATATTATTTTTCGTATTCGTAAGACATTTTATTTCGTTCAATATTCGCAA
Source organism: Panax ginseng (assembly GCA_020205605.1). Lineage (NCBI taxonomy): Eukaryota > Viridiplantae > Streptophyta > Magnoliopsida > Apiales > Araliaceae > Panax > Panax ginseng. The sequence continues at coordinate 36,251,346 of CM035137.1, forward strand.
GAAATATTATCTTCATTTAATATTCGTAAAGAATATTATCTTCGTTTAATATTCGTATGAAATATTATTTTCGTTCAACAGTTGTAAGTGACGTTATTTTTGTTCAATATTCGTAAGAAATAATATTTTCTTCCATACTCTGTAGTATGTAAGTAATATTATTTCGTTTTAGATTCCAAATTCTACACTTATTTTGTTAAGTATTGCTTCTATACTCCTTGAAATTAGTAGAATATCCTTGAAATTTGTGCTTCATCTAGTATCGTTTCACAAGGATATTTTTCTGAACATTCTTGTTCATTTTTAAGCTTTTTTATGCCGAAGTACTATTCATAGGTACTATTCATTTATACGACACTATTCATATGTACGACACTATTCATACGTGTGATGCCCCCAAAATAGGTATACATCACCCATTCTGAGTCGCCAAATATATGGTACAGAAGCAACTACAACTTTATTAATACAATTGTCGTGCAAAATACGATAACACATAAACTGTGAGTTTAAATACAATTATTGTCTTCTAGACAATATCCACACTCAAATAAGTACTCATTACAATTATTGATACACTACTTTACAAAATATTGAGAACTACTGCAACAACTGCCTTAGACCATCACTCCATACCCCTACTAGTTCCTGCTAAATTTTCACCTCCTGAGAAGAAAAATGGAACAAAAAGGAAAAGGGTGAGCTCAACTAGCCCAGTAAAAAATATTATGATTAAGATAATATACAACACATTATCCTTAGTCTTCAACAGAGAAAAATCTGATAGAATATAATAGACAACAAGTTTTAGATCAACAACTGCAGCGAAAATAACAATTCATTAGAAGAGTTAACTAGAGAATAAAATCTACTATCATCTATGAATTTAAAAGTTCATCATCAATATTTTATCCCTGTAACATCAATAAATATACATCTTGCATCAAATATTCATCTTTGCACTACGGGCTAAAGATACTCATTTGTATCACCAGTTGGTCATGTTCATCTCAACATCTGTTCATCTTTGCAATACGGGCCAAAGATATTCATCAGGTAATCATTCATCTTTGCACTACAAGCTAAAGATATTCATCAAGTATCACCATTAAAGACTGAGGATGATGAAAAATATTTTAGAGAACGAATCCAATGAGATAAAAGGACAAAGATTGTGGATTCGTACTTTGATAATCCAAGTTTAAAAATATTCCATAAGAAACCATAAAGGCAAGAAACTTCAAGAATGAAGATCAAAACATGGATACAATCAAAGATAGTAACCATAATAGACATCTGGGACAAAAAGAGAAAATTTCATTTTTTGGTGAATAGTGTCGTATTTGTGAATAGTGTCGTATACGTGAATAGTAACCCCAACACAAAAAGGTAAAAATTCCACAAGAAAAATCATACTTCATGAACAATACTCGTGAATAGTGCCATATACGTGAATAGTGCCGTATACGTGAATAGTAACCTCGACATAAAAAGGTAAAAATTTTATAATAAAACTCATACCAATATTTCGGTATAATGATATTGAGAGAATAACATCATTTACTAAGAAAATAACATCCTTTACCTCAAAAGAATAGTTCTTCTGACTGGAATATCGGATATAAAGCTGTAGGAAACTTGTACTGAATAACAACTCTCAAAGTATCTAAATACTCACAAAATACGCTCGATAATATATAGAGAGAAAACTTATATTTCTGGTGTGATTTTCAATTCTAACTAAGCACCCTATTTATAGGAAAATGCTAGAACGCCAAAGCAGACTAAATTAATAGAATATTAATTTATAAAAAATTCTACGCACACATTCTTGACCCAAATATCAGCCACCAAAAGTGGGGCCCACCATGTTTTTAAATAAAAACATTTAATTTCTGAAACTTTAATAATTCATAATAAATAGCCCTTTTATCAGAAAAATACGAATTTTATGTTCATTCCATAGGAAATCGAGTTCTCTACAACATAGCTTTAAGTTTTTCCAAATTTCAAACGAAAAATGCACACAATCCACATACGGAAGATTTTTAATACCTCCATTCTGACAAAATACTGATAAAATACCCCAGCATTAATTCTTTCATTTATAATCACATAAAATAAATATTTCCCTATTATTCATTTATATCCATATAAAATAAATATTTCTTTATCATATAATTCAATAATTAATTATTCACAAATAATATTACAGAATCACAATTATGACAACCAGGTCGTTCCTAGGAAAGAGGGGGCTTTCCGATAAGGATTTCTCCTTATTGGCGCGCAATTAGGTGATCAAACCTTTCCTTAGATAGAACTTCCTTAGACATTGCCAATAATGCTATCTAATAATATTATTCACATAATATGAATTATAGATCTGAGAATGGGAAATATTGTGCGTGTGATTATTGAAACAACAATAATATAAAATATCAACGCAACAATTATTGAATCAATAAAATAAAATATTGAATAAAGAATTACCGTAATAATTATCGAGTAGTGCCTTCACGTAAGAATCAATAATTCAAAAATACCGTAAGACTGCTATTGTCTTTAAACTACGCCAGACATTACTATATTTTAACCACTGTGTATTCCAACAAAGGTTAATAAGAATAATTACGCCAAGTTATTTATAAAAATTCAAACTTGTCATTTTCTTCATCCGACCGTTTCTCATTATGGGCCCCACAAATGGTCAAAAGCATATCGCATTTAATATTCTCCTAATAAAGAAGAATATCCCACGACCAAATGAATATTCCTCGACAACAATGAATATTTTATAACCACTTGCTTATTTTATAAAATTTGCACATTTTATCCATAACCAAAGTATTATATCAAATTAACTCCTTATTATAATAATTAGAGGAAATTCCATTTTATTTTAAAAAAAAACTCAGGGTCTTACAATACGTACAGTAGTATTTATATGTACGGGTACTATTCACGAAGTACTATTCATGGGGTACTATTAACTCGGGTACTATTCACGCGGGGTACTATTTATGAAAAAAAATTGATTCTTTTCTGTTCAAAATTATTTATGATATGTGAATATTATTCTTAAATTTTACTCCACAAAGCAGATCATATATGTTGACCATTTGAACGTTTTTAAATTCTGGATAAATTTAAAGTTTTTAATATTTATCCTTGATTTTATTTAATTGAATTCTTATATAATTGTCATAATCCTTATGCTTATATTGTGATGAAAGTTATCTTCGGCCAAGGGTGCAAAGATGAACTGTTGATTGGTATGATTATGACCAAGGATTATTCGGTGTATTCAGACCTGTAATGTTACAAATGATGTGGTAAAAGTCCTCATTGACCAATAGTGCGTTGATGGACAGATGTTGGTATGATCATAACCATGCATTCTCTTCGGCCAAGGGTGCAAAGATGAATTATTGTTTGGCATGATCATTACCATTGGTGAAAACACGAATATCCTTGGCTCGTAGTGTATGGATAATTCGTGGTTGTGATACTAATGAATATTCTTGGCCCATAGTGCATGGATAATTCAGTGATGTGGATTATTTATTAAGTTGAGTCTCAACGATAAAATTGATGATAAACTTTTAAATCATAGAAGATAGTAAATATCATGCTCTACTTGTCTCTTCTAATGGATTACTTATTTCGCTGCAGTTGTTAATTTAAAACTTGTTTTCTATTGTATTATATCAATTGTTATACTGTTGAAGGCTAAGGATAATTTATTCTGCATTATCATAGTCATAATATTTTTTACTAGGCTAGTTGAGCTCACCCTTTTCTTTCACTGTTCTCTTCAGAAAATGAGAATATAGTTGAGACTAGTCGAGGAATGGAATGACGGTCCAGATGGTTGTTTTAGTAGTCCTCACTATTCTGTGAAATAGTGTGATAATAATTGTAATAAGATTGAATTTAAGTTTGGATATTGTCTAGAAGACAATATCCGTGTTAAAACTCTCAGCTATGTTTTGTCATATTTTACACGATAGTTGTATAATTAAGTTGTAGTTGTATTATGTACCATGTATTTGGCGACTCAGTCGAATCAGAATGGGTGATGTATACCTATTTTGGGGGTGTCACACCTTTATTTCTTCTTTTTGACTCCTAGATCAGAACATCAGAATTTGTCCTTTTGTATTGATGCTTTCAATCAATAACGTTCGAATGTCAGTATTTATATTGAGATGTTGTCAAGGCTTCAATACTCAGATTACTAAACTCTACGATTCTGATGCAGATGACTAAACTCTATGATTCTAAGAGTGTTCTTTGGATTTGCAATGCAGAACCTCTTTTTCTTTACTCATGCAGTGCTTTATTACTTTTGCTTACCTTGACTTACATTAGATACTAATAACTCATTTGAATGCTCTGGCCCTTCTAAAATTCAAGACTCATCTGATAGATCTTGCCCAGCTCTTTTTCTCCTTGTGATCTCCCATTCACATATCATCAATGGTCTGACCCATGCTTAATCTTCTTTGTCTATCCTTTAAAAGGTTGGCCAGTATCTCTATATAGACCTTATCAGTTCTTGCTTCTCATCTGGCTAGCACTGCGATCATTGTTATACCCAAGATCGTCATTTATTGATTATCTTTACAGCTACTACATTGGTGACTTCCTTTTGTTAGTAACATTATCTGAAGTCTTTTTACTGTTGCTTGTGGAAGACTTCCCTTAAATAGTTTCACTACTTAATCAGGATGCTGATTGAATTAGTGCTTCGATTTTCTATTTACTTGCAAGCCATTAGGTGAACGCTCTTTGGCTTACTTCAGGTAGATTGCATCTTTTATAGTTCTGACCAAAGGCTTCATTCTTTGGATGCTTTGGGATTACTCATTTATTGAGAATCGTATTATCACTATGATTCTTACTTGGCATTGTGAGCACTGATAGACTTCGTCGAAGACTTTGTTCTACAAACTACGATCTAGCTTTGGTCCTGCAGACACTACGACTTCGTGAGCAGATTATGCACCAAACTATAATTTCTGCTTTAACATTTGTTGTCCTTGTCTGATCAAGCTTGACTACGATCATGATCGTAGTGTCTTGCCATATTCGTGCTTGATTCAGTTTTGATCAGGAGAACACTATGATTTCTTTTAAGCACTGGTAGACTACGATTCTTGCTTGCTTGATTTGCAGACTTTACACTTCTAAGAACAGACTACAATTCTTGATTTGACTTGGCAGGCGTTTGGACCAACTCTACAATTCTGAGTGGCCCCCCAAAGCAGACTACGATTCTGTCTTGGCTTCTGCAATCTCTTGACTGGCTCGACATACTACATACTTTGAGAGTTACTTTTCTTATAGACCTCGATGGATGGTGCAATGTTCAACGATAAGGCTGGTCTATCTATTACATCATATAAGATCAACCTAACAAGCTTGCTCTTTCTATGTTTAGTCCTTGTACATCATATTCTTTTGAAGGACTTTACAAAGCTGTTTTGTTCATGTATAATCAACCTAACATGTTTGATCATTTCAATCTAAGTCCTTGTACTTATATTCCTACTATCTATTCAAGGACTTTATAGCTTGTTTCAATGCAGACATATCTGCATAGTCATTTATTTATTTCATCATCTTCATCATCAAATTATACGAATAAAGGAATAACATTCACATGCATATTCCTAACAATCTCCCCCTATTTGATGATGACAAAAATACTGAATGCATGTGTATGAGATGAATGAATCTTAGGATACAGTGAGCTGTTGTATTGCTAGAACAGGTAATATGAATGATATATTAAAAAGCATTTGTTTACAGCTGAATAGCAAACTTAAATTCTGGATCCAGAGTTAACTATTACATTTAGAGATGTACCTTCTTCTTCATGTGTGTCTCCTAGATCTTCTCTGTTGTTGCTACTCATCTGCTTGATCTCCTGGTTATTGCTCCCCCTGAGATGGTGGATTCATTTCTTCTCCTTCTTTCTCTTGCTCCCCCTGAGATGATGAGTCCTCTTCTTCTTTCTTTGCTTTCAGATTTTCCTGATTCTTTTTCTGGATCTTCTTCTTTGTCTTTATTTAATTCTCACTATGTCCCTTTGAGTGCCTTCTCTTTTTCTCTCCCTTTTTGTCATCAATCACTTGAGAGAGATGCTGGACATTTGACATAAGCTGCTCAAGAAGGTTGTTGGCCGATTTCACAATCGATAAAACACGCGCAATCATACGCGATCCACAAGTAATATAAGATAAGTAGAGTGTCGTACCCACGAGGATGAAGTCTTAAGTGATAGTCAAATACTAAGGTAAATTCTATACTGTCTTATCTAAACAAGTGAAATGATATGGTGTGTTAAGTTATTTGATTAAAAGTGTAGAAAATAGAGAAATAGTTGTACTAGGAAGTCAAGATAGGATTACAATTCCCCTAACGCGTCGCCTAATCTTTTAACTCTCCACATTACAAACGAATCAGGGAATGGTCAACCGAGAACAGTAACTACATATAAACTTTTGTCGAAGGTCAAATGCACATCTCTAGCTAGATGAATCACAATATTTCTATTGGTGAAAATAACTAGACTAGGGTCATTAAGCTTAGTCTAAAGGCTACACAAGGAAAATAGCGATATGTCTATCCTATTAAGCAGTTTATGCACACATTCCCATGTATATGGTCATAATGTGTTTCTCAGATTTAAAGGTTAGATATTAATATCCATTTTTCAATATCCATTAATATCATTACCAATTTCTCAGTCAAGTAATCAGTCAATAAGCAAGAAATACAACAACCCATTCCAAAATGATTCATTAATATAAATAGGAGAGAAAGTTAATTAAGCTAAACAATAAGTTACATTGCAATCCTAAAAATGGAATTAGTTCATGACTATGGTAGTAATACAAATTTTTAAAACATTCAACATGCTCAGTAATACACAAATAAATGAAAGATTTGGAATAAGAAAACTCTTGTTGTGAAGTTTTCTGTCTCCAACTTTTCTCTTCTTCATGTAGCTTCTGAGCTATGTAGCTTCCTTGAAGTACAACTTCTTTATCTTCTAAAACTAAGTAAAGCTGTAATAAATCTATTCTATGCTCTGTGTATCTGATGGTGGCTCTCTGTCTTGATGATCCCTTACTTTTCCTCATTTAGGTCATTAATAGCAAGTTATCGCTTCGACACCTGAGGGCAATCACAAGACGGAGAATACATCATGATATCGTGTCGTCATACAAGGCCATGTAGGCTTTAAAACATTTTAACTCACAGGCAAGAAGCGCCAACTTACAAAGGAGTTGTGCCGCTGCAGCTCCATGTGACATCAACTAAATCCTACCTCACATCAAGCATACAAGGCCAGAAAGTTTAGGATGAAATATGCTACGCCAGCATAGATAAAAAAATGACCCTTATGCCCCTTAAAGCTGGAAATGACCTAATGAGCCCTACATCACAGAGATTAAACGTAATAACAACAATATATATAAAAGCTTAACAAATAACAAAAAAACATGCAACATCTTAAGCCACAAAGGATCTGATTCGCGGATAAAAATCCCACTCATCATAGGTAAGATGAATTTTTAACTTTAATCTTTAGCTCCTGCTGGTTGAGCTCTAGTTTTAGAGGGAGAGACTGATTCGGGGTATCTATTTTCTCGGAGAGAGACTTAATAGATTCTTCATTTTTCTTTTGAAGTAGCTGGGCTTCTTTCCTCTGTTGCTCAATTGATTCCAAATAAATTTAATCTCTTTGATGAAGCTTATTAAATATATCAGAAATGATTGTTTGAAGCTTCTTGTGGAACTCGTTGTCCTTTCCTGCTGATAAGCCTTTTGCTTCCTCAGTATTATAGAAGAATTTCTCATCCATTTCCTCATAGTTTTTCAATAACTCAGAGTCTTGAGAGATTTTGGCATTTTGTTTGAGTTTCTCACTTTGGAAGATGTTTTCAAAGGCAATGAGAATGTCGAAGAAATCACTGTTGGATGAAGAAGGGATATCAGATGGTATACTGGGATTGAGATTTGTAGTATTGAGAATGGGGTTTGATGAGTGGAAATCTGGATGAGCTTGAATGTCTGCAATTGTAAGACCCTGAATTTTATGAAATGAAAGTATTCAATTTTCTTATAAATAATTCTATTTAGTAAATGATTAAATTGATAAAAGGTTAAAGTTAAGGGTGATATGAGAAAATTTTACAAAGTAAGCAAGTTGTCATAAAATATTCGTTTGGTTGGGGAATATTCTTTTTATCAGGGAATATTCGTACGACGTCACAATCATTAGTGGACACCACAACGGAATAACTATCGAATTTAGAAAGCGACAGAAATAACCTTTTTATAAAAATAACGACAATACTTTTACCTTTAAAACTGTTGAAATACCTGATGATAGAAGTATAGTAATACGCATGGTTGCATAGTAGCACACGGTATTGCACAATATCTTTGATTATTGATGCTTACGTGTGAAGTCACTCAGTTTTTTTCAATAATTGCCACAGTAATTGTTTTATAAAATCTCACGTTATTGATTCAATTATTGTCCCAATATTTTATATTATTAAATCAATAATTGATACGACACAGTTATTCATGTTATTATTTGCATTATTGACAATGTCTAGAAAGTTCTGTCGAGAAAAGGGGTTTGGTCACCTAATTGCGCGCCAATAAGGAGATGTCCTTATTGGAAATCCCCTCTTTCCTGGGAATGATCTGGTTGTTAATATTGTGAGGAATAATGATGAATAAATGTTATTAACAATATGTTCATTGAAGATAAGTGAATTATAAAAGTTAAAGGGGAATAATGCAAGGTTGGAATACTTTAGGGGTACCAAAGTGTAATAAGTTAACCAATCCATGTCAAATTGAATCAACCAATCAGAGAAGAGATGATGCAAGCATAATGTAAGCATGACATAATCCTTAAAGAAACACAAAGATGATGTAAGCATGACATCATCATGACATCATCATGATAATGACATCCTGACTTCATCATGACATCATTGCTTGTATCATGATGATGTCACCTGGACTAAGGTACAATTAATGAGGTACTAAACTGTAATAAGTTGAGCCCATAATGTGCAATTATCGAAACTATGTTGTCCTATAAATAGGGGCTTATTTCTTCTTTCATTCTCACTAATTTACTAAGACTCACAGGAGAAGCTATAGAGAGAGAAACTATAGAGAGAAAGAAGAAAAGTATTCTGCTACATCACTATTGCAATATCCAGTCTTCTACTAAGGTAAGGGGTGTTATTTCTATCCATACAGTACTATTCATTCATACGGTACTATTCATAGATACTATTCATATATACGATACTATTTATAAATACGGTACTATTCATAAATAAGGTACTATTCACGAAGTACTATTCATGGGATACTATTCACGAAGTATTATTTACGAGAAACTATTCATGAAGTACTATTCACGGAGTACTATTCACGAAGTACTATTCACGGGATACTATTAACGAAGTACTATTCATGGTGTACTATTCACGACAAAAAATTGATTTTTTTGCTGTCCAAATTATTTTGATACATGAATATTATTCTTGAATTTTACTGTACATTTAGTTATCATGTTGACAATTTAGATATCCTTGAATTCTGGATAAATTGAATTATAAATTTCTAATATTTATCTTTGATCTCACTTGATTGAATCCTTATATCATTGTCATCATCCTCATGCTTATATTGTAATGAAAGACATCTTTGGCCCGTAGTGCATAGATGGAATGTTGATTGGTATGATTATGACTAGGAATTATATATCGGTATAATCATGACCTATAATATTACAAATGATGTGGTAAGAATCCTCTTTGGCCTGTAGTGCAAAGAAGAAATGTTGATTGATATCTTTTATCGTAGTGCAAAGATGAACTGTTGATTGATAGATTTGGCCCGTAGTACAAAGATGGACAGATGTATGACATGATCATGACCACTGGTAATATTAACGAATATCCTTGGCCCATAGTGCATGAATAATTCGATGATGTGTTTGGCAGGATCATGACCATTGGTTTTATAGCTGAATGTCTTTGGCCGTAGTGCACTGACAGACAATTAATTGGTATGATCATGACCATTGGTTTTATAGTTGAATATCTTTGGCCTATAGTGCAAAGATAGACAACTGATTGGTATGATCATTGTTATTACATTTGGATTAGTGTGATGGTCCGAGACTGTGGAAGTTTCTCAATACATTATAAAACTGCATGACATGCAATATATAATTGTATTGAGGATATAAGATGCGTGTGTTGTATATTACACTTCACTTAATAATTGATTTTGGTGAACAACAATAGGGTGATGAGAACCCGACTTTTAAAGCGTCAAAAATGCACCTCATGAAAATGAACATGATAGTAATCTTCTCGTTCTTCTTTGGGGTCTTGAATATTTGCTGCTGTATTTTATATGACATTGTAATCATTTGAGTTTGGATATTTTCTACGAGATAATATTCGTGTTAAAACTCTCAGCTTATGTGATGTCCTTTTTTGCACAACTGTTCAACAGTTGTATAAATGAAGTTTGTATTTGAATTCTTTACCGTGTATCTGGCGACTCAAAATGAGCTGTGTGGACCTTTTTGGGAGCGCCACATTTGATATCGAGCTTAGGATATGGTCTTTAAGGAGATCCGAGATTAGAACTAGGAGGGGAGAGACGAGTAATATCCTTCGCTAGTGTGTGTGTCCTACCTAAGCTTAATTTTCTTACTTAAGTTGACAAATTGTGATATGTTAATTAACCTTTGTTTTGAAGATGTATTCTAGAATGATATCTGAAATACAAGAGATGGGCAATGAAAAAAATCATGATACAGAGGAAATAACCGGGAATGTACAATTTGAAAAGAAAGTAAGGTATTCTCATCTCTTCGAACTACCAGGTACGTAAATTTCGAGGGCAAAATTTTATAAGGAGGGGAGATTGTAAGACCCCGAATTTTATGAAATGAAAGTATTCAATTTTTTTATAATTATTATTCTATTTAGTAATTGGTTAAATTGATAAAAGGTTAAATTAAGGGGTGATATGTGAAATTTTACAAAGTAAGCAAGTTGTTCTAAAATATTCATTTGTTCGGGGAATATCCGCACGATGGCACAATCATTGGTGGACCCCACAACAGAATAACTGTCGAATTTAGAAAGCGATAAAAATAACATTTTTATAAAAATAACGGCTATACTTTTACCGTTAAAACTGTTGAAATACCTGATGATAGAAGTATAGTAATACGCATGGTTGCATAGTAGCACACGGTATTGCCCAATATCTTTGATTATTGATGCTTACGTGTGAAGTCACTCAGTTTTTTTCAATAATTGCCACAGTAATTGTTTCATAAAATCTCACGTTATTGATTCAATTATTGTCCCAATATTTTATATTATTAAATCAATAATTGAGACGACACAGTCATTCATGTTATTATTTGTATTATTGACAATGTCTAGAAAGTTCATTGAGAAAAAGGGATTTGGTCACCTAATCATACCAATAAGGAGAGATGTCCTTATCGAAATCCCTCTTTCTTGGGAATGATCTGGTTGTTAATATTGTGAGGTATAATGATGAATAAATGTTATTAACAATATGTTCATTGAAGATAAGTGAATTATAAAAGTTAAAGGGGAATAATGCAAGGTTGGAATACTTTAGGGGTACCAAAGAGTAATAAGTTAACCAATCCATGTCAAATTGAATCAACCAATCAGAGAAGAGATGATGCAAGCATAATGTAAGCATGACATAATCCTTAAAGAAACAAAAAGATGATGTAAGCATGACATCATCATGATGTAAGGAATGACATCATCATGATGTCATGATGATGTCACCTGGACTAAGGTGCAATTAATGAGGCACTAAACTGTAATAAGTCGAGCCCCTAACGTTCAATTATCAAAACTATATTTTCCTATAAATATATGCTTATTTCTTCTTTCATTCGCACCAATTCACTAAAACTCACAAGAGAAGCTATAGAGAAAGAAATTATAGAGAGAAAGAAGAAGAGTATTCTGCTACTTCACTATTGCAGTATTAAGTCTTCTACTAAGGTAAGGGGTCTTATTTCTATCCATACAGTATTATTCATAGATACTATTCATATATACGGTACTATTCATGGAGTACTATTCATTGATACTATTCATGACAAAAAATTCTTTCTTTTATGTTTAAATTATTTTGATACATGAATATTATTCTTGAATTTTACCCCACATTTAGTTATCATGTTGACAATTTGGATATTCTTGAATCATGGATAAATTGAATTATACATTTCTAATATTTATCCTTGATCTCAGTTGATTGAATCCTTATATCATTGTCATCATCCTCATGCTTATATTGTAATGAAAGACATCTTTGGCCCGTAGTGCATAGAGACTATTGATTGGAATGATTATGACCAGGAATTATGTATCAGTATAATCATGACCTGTAATATTACAAATGATGTGGTAAAAATCCTCTTTGGCCCGTAGTGTAAAGAAGAAATGTTGATTGATATCTTTGGTCGTAGTGTAAAGATGAACAGTTGATTGATAGCTTTGGCCCGTAGTGCAAAGATGGACAGGTGTATGACATGATCATGACCACTGGTGATACTAACGAATATCCTTATCTTGTAGTGCATGTATAATTCGATGATGTGTTTGGCAGGATCATGACAATTGGTTTTACAGTTGAATGTCTTTGGTCGTAGTGCACTGACAGATAATTAATTGGTATGATCATGACCATTGGTTTTATAGTTGAATATCTTTGGCCTATAGTGTAAAGATAGACAACTGATTGGTATGATCATTGTTATTACATTTGAATATCTTTAGCCTTTGGGGTAAGGATATTGATTAAACGTTCTATTAAGCCTTTGTGTCAAGAAGAAACTGTTGAATTACATGATTATAAACATGAATTGCGAATTTAACTATAATCTTTGGTGGTTCAGGTGAAGACAGGTGATTAAAGTTCTCTTTGTCTTGGATACATCAAAGAACTGTTGATAAGTATTACAGTAATGAACTATTAACGATGGACTTTTAATTTGGAGGTGATAGTAGAAATTTTGTTCTACTTGGCTCTTCTAATGGATTGTTGATTCCGCTTAAATTATGGTTGAAAACTTTTATCATCTACCATATGTTCTAAATCTCTGATTTATTACTGATGAAGGCTATTGATAAATTAATTATATTAGTTATAATATTAATTACTGGGCTATTTGTGCTCACCCTTTTGCATCACAATTCCTTCCAAGTATTAAGAGTGTAACTAGGTCGAGCGGGGATAAAAGGGGATTAGTGTGATGGTTTAAGACGGTGGAAGTTTCTCAATACTTTATAAAACTGCATGACATGCAATATATAATTTTATTGAGGACATAAGATGGGTGTGTCGTATATTATACGTCACTTAATAATTGATTTTGGTGAACAACAATAGGGTGATGAGAACCCGACTTTTAAAGCGTAAAAAATGCACCTCATGAAAGTGAACATGATAGTAATCTTCTCGTTCTTCTTTGGGGTCTTGAAATATTTACTGCTGTATTTTATATGACATTGTAATCATTTGAGTTTGGATATTTTCTACGAGAGAATATTCGTGTTAAAACTCTCAGCTTATGTGGTGTCGTATTTTGCACAACAGTTCAACAGTTGTATAAATGAAGTTTGTATTTGAATTCTTTACCGTGTATCTGGCGACTCAAAATGAGTTGTGTGGACCTTTTTTGGGAGCGTCACATTTGGTATCAGATCTTAGGGATATGGTCTTTGGCGGAGATCCGGATTAGAACTAGGATGGGAGAGACGAGTAATATCCTTCGCTAGTGTGTGTGTCCTACCTAAGCTTAATTTTCTTACTTAAGTTGACAAATTGTGATATGTTAATTAACCTTTATTTTGAAGATGTATTCTAGAATGATATTTGAATACAGGAGATGGGCAATGGAAAAATCATGATACAGAGGAAATAACCGGGAAGGTACAATTCGAAAAGAAAGCAAGGTATTCTCATCTCTTCGAACTACCAGGTACGTAAATTTCGAGGGCAAAATTTCATAAGGAGGGGAGATTGTAAGACCCCGAATTTTATGAAATGAAAGTATTCAATTTTTTTATAATTATTATTCTATTTAGTAAATGGTTAAATTGATAAAAGGTTAAATTAAAGGGTGATATGTGAAAATTTTACAAAGTAAGCAAGTTATCCTAAAATATTTGTTTGGTTGGGAAATATTCTTTTTGTCGGAGAATATCCGTACGATGGCACAATCATTGGTGGACCCCACAACGGAATAATTGTCGAAATTTAGAAAGTGATAGAAATAACCTTTTTATAAAAATAACGACAAGACTTTTACCGTTAAATTGTTGAAGTACCCGGTGATAGAAGTACAGTAATATGCGTGGTTGCATAGTAGCACACAGTATTGCACAATATCTTTGATTATTGATGCTTACGTGAGAAGTCACTCAGTTTTATTCAATTATTGCCACAGTAATTGCAGCATAATATCTCACGTTATTGATTCAATTATTGTCCCAATATTTTATATTATTAAATCAATAATTGAGACGACAAAATTATTCATGTTATTATTTACATTATTGACAATGTCTAGAAAGTTCTATCGAGGATAGGGGTTTGGTCACCTAATTGCGCGCCGATAAGGAGAAGTCCTTATCGGAAAGCCCCCTCTTTCCTTGGGAATGATCTGGTTGTTAATATTGTAAGTTATAATGATGAATAAATATTATTAAAAATATGTTTATTGAAGATAAGTGAATTATAAAAGTTAAAGGGGAATAATGCAAGGCTGGAAAACTTTAGGGGTACCAAAGTGTAATAAGTTAACCAATCCATGTGAAATTGAATCAACCAATCATAGAAGAGTTGATGCAAGAATGATGTAAGCATAACATCATCATGATGTAAGCAATGTCATCATTATGATGTCACCTGGACTAAGGTGCAATTAATGAGGTACTAAACTATAATAAGTCGAGCCCCTAATGTGTAATTATCAAAATTATGTTTTCCTATAAATAGAAGCTTATTTCTTCTTTTATTCTCACTAATTCACTAAGACTCATAAGAGAAGCTATAGAGAGAGAAAGAAGAAGAGTATTCTACTACTTCACTATTGCAGTATCCAGTTTTCTACTAAGGTAAGGGATGTTATTTCTATCCATATAGTACTATTCATTCATACGGTACTATTCATAGATACTATTCATATATAAGGTACTATTCATAGAGTACTATTCATAGATACTGTTTATAAATACGGTACTATTCATAAATACGGTACTATTCACAAAGTACTATTTATGGGGTACTATTCACGAAGTACTATTCATGACAAAAAATTAATTTCTTTTCTATTCAAATTATTTTGATACATGAATATTATTCTTGAATTTTACTCCACATTTAATTATCATGTTGCAAATTTAGATATTCTTGAATTTTGGATAAATTGAATTATAAATTTCTAAAATTTATCCTTGATCTCACTTGATTGAATTCTTATATTATTGTCATCATCCTTATGCTTATATTATAATGAAAGACATCTTTGGCCCGTAGTGCATAGATGGACTATTGATTGGTATGATTATGACCATGAATTATGTATCAGTATAATCATGACTTGTAATGTTACAAATGATGTCGTAAAAATCCTCTTTGGCCCATAGTGTAAAGTAGAAATGTTGATTGATATATTTGGTCGTAGTGTAAAGATGAACTGTTGATTGATAGCTTTGGCCCGTAGTGCAAAGATGGACAGGTGTATGACATGCTCATGACCACTGGTAATACTAATAAATATCCTTGTCCTATAGTGCATGGATAATTCGATGATGTGTTTGGCAGGATCATGACCATTGGTTTTACTGTTAAATGTCTTTGGCCGTAGTGCACTGACAGACAATTAATTGGTATGATCATGACCATTGGTTTTATAGTTGAATATCTTTGGCCCGTAGTGCAAAGATAGACAACTGATTGGTATGATCATTTTTATTACATTTGAATATCTTTAGCCTTTGGGGTAAGGATATTGAGTAAACTTTTTATTAAGCCTTTGTGGCAAGAAGAAACTTTTGATTTACATGATTATAAACATGAATTGTGAATTTAACTATAATCTTTGGTGGGTCAGGTGAAGACAGGTGATTAAAGTTCTCTTTCTCTTGGATACAACAAAGAACTTTTGATGAGTATTATAGTAATGAACTATTAACGATGGACTTTTAATTTGGAGGAGATAATGGATATTATGTTCTACTTGACTCTTCTAATGGATTGTTGATTCCACTGCAATTATGGTTGAAAACTTTATCATCTACCATATGTTCTAAATCTCTGATTTATTACTGATGAAGGCTATTCAAAAATTAATTATATTAGTCATAATATTATTTACTGTGCTATTTTTGCTCACCTTTTTTCTTCATAATTCCTTTCAAGTATTAAGAGTGTAGCTGGGTCGAGTGGGGATAACAGGGTATTAGTGTGATGGTTCGAGACTGTGGAAGTTTCTCAATACATTATAAAACTACATGACATGCAATATATTATTGTATTGAGGACCTAAGATGGGTGTGTCGTATATTACACGTCACTTAATAATTGATTTTGGTGAACAACAACAGGGTGATGAGAACCCGACTTTTAAAGCGTCAAAAATGCACCTCATTAGAATGAACAGGATAGTAATCTTCTCGTTCTTCTTTGGGGACTTGAAATATTTGATGTTATATTTTATATGGCATTGTAATCATTTGAGTTTGGATATTGTCTACGAGATAATATTCGTGTTAAAACTCTTAGCTTATGTGTTTTCATATTTTGCACAACAGTTCAACAGTTGTATAAATGAAGTTTGTATTTGAATTTTGTACCGTGTATCTGGCGACTCAGAATGGGTGATGTATACCTATTTTGGGGGCGTCACAGCAATCGTAGTGTATGAGACCTCTACGATTGTGGTCTTTGGTGTGGCCTTTCTAGTATCTGAGTTTTTTAGGGATGTAGATGTTTCCTTCATGATGATAAACCTTGAAATGAGGGACGTTCCTGATCATCTTGATATGAAATGACTTGACCCTTGGGAAATTTTGAGAGACCAACTCCAAATTGGGAAAGTGTGAATAACACCAACTGATGTAACTTTCATCGCCAGCTATGTAAGCCTTTAGCTAGGGCATCAATGGATAGAACCATTTTATCAGAGGATTGTTAAGATTGTACAGTATTGTAGTACAATCTAAATCCATGTCTTTCTAGTTGTTAAACAGATCTTCTGTAGACATCGTTACTACTTTGAGTTATTCGTTTCCATGGTTTATCCATCTTCTTGGTAGCACATCTTGTGGTTCATCAAAGACTTCCACCACTAATCTTCTATGAACTCTTGTCGGAGAGGGAACATAATAGTCTGTTGATTCCTGATCTATAGAACTGGAGTCTGTCTCCATCTCTTCATCATGCTAGGTCATTTCAGCTGATTCATTAATGGATCCTTCCGGCTGATTTTTATCACTTGATTCTTCTTTAGTGTCATTCTTAGAATTATTTGACTCAACAGTCATTTCATCTCCTTTTTCACTTTCTTCATCTTCTTCTGTCTTTGACTCATTTGCATTTATGTTTGCAGTCCTTTTACTTTCAATGCTAGTGTTGTCAGACATCATCCTCCTTTTTCCTTTCATATATTCTCCCATAGACTCTGATTTGTTATCTTCATCACTGCTACTGAGATTAATTACTTTTGATACAGAGCCTCCTTCTTTCTTCTGATTAGTTCTTTGAAGTAACCTGTTACTCTTTAATTTCTCCTTCTTGGGGGTGCTGCAGTTGATGCTTTTTCCTTTCATGATTCTCGTCTCTTTTTGTCATTGGAGAGACTGTTTGGTGGAACCTATGTATACTTCTTCACAATCTTAGCTTTCTTCTTTGTTAGCTTTTCTGGAGTGGCTACTACAGGTGCAGAGTCATCAGATTTAGACAACTTGTTTTCCATTTCTTTTGCCTTCCTCTTCTTTGCAGAGACCTTGCTGTTGCTGCCAGATGTCATTAGATTTTTATTTTCCATTGGATTTTTCTTCCAGTTTTTAAACAGCTGTGGGGACATCACTTTATGAACATTCAGTGGTTCTCCCTCATCATCCCTTATCTTACTCTTTAGTTTCTTCTTCAATATAATGCTCAAGAGTCTTCTATGAAAACCTTTGCGAGAGATTTATCTGTAGACTTCTTTATCTCATCTTTTTCCAGCCATTTGGACAACCAATCAATTAGAAGGGCTCCGAAGTTCATCTGCTATTTCATGACTCTTACAATCATAACTCTCAGTTATAGATCACTAACAGTATCATGTGCAGTATCCTTACACAAGATGCATTTTCCTGTAATCTCAGCCAAAAATTCAAGCTTTTCAGGAAACTCCTTCTTCTTCATATCTTTCAAATTTGCATTCCTTTTGTAGCGCATTAACTTTTTATCTTCTTCGATGTCGACGTCCTCGAGGTTTATCAGAACTCGGTCAGGAAACCCTAGACATTGGTTGATGTGTGAGGCTTTTATCTTCCAGCTTATTCCTTTGACCTTTGTAGATAGAATCCCAAAGTCTACCGTTGCATTTTAATAGAATTGCTTTACTAAATCGAAATACAATAGAGTGTTGGCTTCCAAGAACTCTGAAAATCCGGCATTCTTTACAAGCTCAAGTATGTCCTTAAACTTCTTTTCTGATCTTTCAAACTTCTTAAAACCAAGTTGGATTCCAGTTATAACATGTCAATCGTCCATTTTGAGAGTTCAAAGTGTATGGGTATTTGATTTGAGGAATCTTATAAGAGATAGTTGAATGCGATTTGGGAGGATCTCGAGGTTTGTTGGATTTTAACTTTGAAGAGAATTTTAGGGTTTGAAAAAGGGAGGGAGAGAAAATCAACAAACTTAGATAACAGTTTGGAGGTTTTTGAATTTGTCTTTAAGACAGTTACTTCTGACTCTGCATAAGTTGTGATGTGCCAAGATGCCATTGGTTGCACAATGCCCAGTAAGAAACTATAACTCCCCCTAAGCTGATCAATTTTTCAGTTGTGATTTTTCTTTTAAGAAAGTGAGTATTAGTGATGTAGGTTGACCATTGACTTCTTTAGTACATAGAGTAGCTTGATGAGATAGTTATAGGCTCTATGATTTTCATTGTCAACTCAACGATCGTCTTCTGAGAGATGCTTCAGTGAGTGACTTATCACTAATCCCCAACTTGGAGTTGCATGATTCATCAACAGGCTTGATCTCTTCCGAGGGATTTTTTGTACATGTGCTCTATATGAGTTCTTATGATGCCTTCTATTTCAGTTCTCCTTCTGGGTTAAGGAAGCTTAGAAATGGCCAACCTCTTAGACTTAAACTAAGGGTTAGGTTTGTCTCTGAGGTGTTTATCAGAGGAAAGACTATATATACTTGGTGGTAAGAATGTCATCATGATAGGCCTTTTTGTCAGAGTTTGTTCACCACCATTGGACATACTTGATATTGACACTTGTCAGTGGAAGAGGGTGAAGTACTTCAGCTATATCACTTGTATGGTCAGAAGAGTGTATCGAGAAGTACTGCAATCGTAGAGTTAGTGTGCTTATAATCTACGATCGTGATGTTGATCGTATGGAATCTCTAATTATGATGGTGAGACTTGATGATCTGTCTTAGAGTTTAGGGACTCTACGATCGGTAGTAAAGATTCATTTGATACATCAGCCTCAGAGTTTTGGGACTCTGTTACAGGGAGAGGTCTTTTTTGGATAACCTAGAGTTTCATTTCAATAATCATTAAAGCTTCTCTAAATACCTGAAGACCGATAGGTGGATATTTCATCTTGTAGCATTGTCTGGTGAAACATCTTTCATGTTAAGAACTTAAGATTAGCAACTAATGACCAATCTCTAGAGAATTCTTGGACCAGTAATTTTAAATGTTCATTGTTGATTTAAAGCTTCGTTGTAGAGGACTGATGCTCTGTGAGATGGTCATCAGAGATGTCAGGGATGTTGAAATTTCATCTGAGCTCATCTCTGATTATGGCAATGAATTTCACTTCTGCTTCACCTTAAGTTTTTTCATCATGATCTTCATATCCTCAGTCATTCTTGCCTTTGTATCAGGTTCAACTTTCTTTAATATTTGAGAGATCTGAAGGATTTAGTTTCAATGTTTTCCTCCTTAGTTTTAGCATTGCTAGACTTTAGCATATTGTTGCTCTTCCATAGTTGATACTTCCGTTTTAGGAGTAGATGAGCTAGCTTCTGTATATAAATCCTTACAAGGTCACCTTTGTGCTCCTTCTAGCTGGAATCTTCTGAACTGATTTGGTATCTTTATGAATAAATCAGTTTCATTTGATTCGTAGAGTACTTGTGAACTGGTCACTCCACGATTTGTTAATCAGTCTTTACGAGCGTAGATTCCATCATTTAGACTTCCAGCATCCCCCGTACTCATAAAGTTTCTACACTACGACTCATGCTACTATATTATTTGTAAATGATTACAGATGTGATCTTCCTTCTTGAACCTCTTGAGATGAGATGCTTTGCATGGATGAGCTTGTACAGTCTATGAATTTCATGCTTCCTTGGATGATCTTGAATGGGAGCATAGCTGAGAGATTTGGATGTTTCAGCTTGGTAAAACCTTGGTAACCAATCTCCAGCCTTTCTTGGACAGATATAATTAGGTTTTTGCATGTTAGATAATTTTTTATTTTGGTACCCAATTTGATTTGGGTCCTACTAGGTTAGTTTTGACAAGAATCCTAGTTATTCAAATTCTTTGGATTTCCAATATACCTTGAAATTATCATTGATGGTTATGATGTATGTACACTCGTGAATGATCAAAGTTATAATTGTAAGTGTGTGTATGACTTAAGCAATCTTGGTGAGTTCACCTTTTCTTTTGGTTTAACACTTTTTTGCTTATGCTATGTTTCTAGATTTTAAACTTTTATAGAGTGGAGATTAGCTTCATAGTTTACATCTATTAGGTTCGTAGAGTTGATCAGTTTCCAAGAACCTTCAAGATACAACTGTAGTCTTGATCACACTCTATGCTTCGTCAAAATCACAAAACATTGATGAATAAACACATCAATCCATTAGCAAGGGTCGAGCAATTTAGAATGCTTGGATTATCCTTAACTAAAGGCATACAACAGATATCTATTGAGTAAAATATTTTCAATCCTCAATCATATATGGAGAGAGTTTTTCTGCAAGTGATGTTTAACAACTATTTGATGAGTGTATATTTGGATGAAGATTTATACCTTGCTATTGTCAGTCTCTTGACATGTAGTTGTTCAGATTATTTGCATAATGATATGAGGCATTGTTGAATATAACTTTGTATAATCAGTACTGACAACGTTTGTTGTTTAATGTGACTTTAGATTAGTCAGGCAGAGTCTTTTACTCATAATCAGATGAAGATCTTGACACCTCAAATTCTTTGAGGCTCTTGAACCTCAAGGTTCGGATTCATTGATCTTGTCGATTATTCATTTGATGGGTTTCTCTAACTCCGTAGTTTAAGATGCATCGCATTACTTGTTTAGGCGTATAATCTAGACTGCTGATTAGATGTAGATTTGGCTAAAGTAGCCTGATAGAAATATCATGAAGAAGGATGGCCAATCTGGATTGCAGCAGGTGGATATACAAATTTATCTGCACATACAATTTTCACCTCGTGAACTCAACTATATTCAAAAATGACTTACAACTAATACTACGTTTAGAACTTATTTTTTCCATGGATCAAACTCAAAGCGTGAGCTTTAACATATTCGTGAGAACCTTCTCTGATACCAATTGTTAGTTCTCGGAGGCACAATATAGATCTAGAAGGGGGGTTGAATAGATCCTTTTTCTTTCTTGAATAACGATTTCTCTATTTTTTTTATCTTGTTACTATTTTGTGTTATCTTGTTAAGTGATTAACAGATATATAATAGAGGAATCAATTAATGTACAGCAGAATAGATTAATAAACCCTTCAGACATATAATCATTAAACATAGTTCTAATATTAAGTTGATTGCAAGCAGATATAGCAGTTATAGTACAGAACGTAAATGACATAAAGTATATAACACCAGAGGTTTTAAGTGGTTCAAAAACAGAATGTTCATAATCCATTCTTCTGCTTCAACAAGCAGGGATTCCACTAAGGATTTGATTAACTTCTGAATCACTAAGATTCCTTCAAGACCAGTAGTCTTGGAACTCTAGTTCACTAAAAACTCTTCAAGTCCAGCAAACTTGGAACTTTAGTTCACTAAGAACTCTTCAAGGCCAGCAGCCTTGGAACTCAGTTTAGTCCCTATGACAAGGACCCCTCAGACCCTGACTTCTTGTTGTTGTTGTTGGTGGTGGTGGTGGTGGTGCTGAGCTGTTAAGATGACTTTAAGCTTATTCATCAATTGATACTTAGTAGCTTGTTATGATCATCTATGGATTCTGCTTCGAGACTGGATCATAATTGGACAGACTGCTAAGTTATTCATGAAGCTCAATCTCTTTGAGTACTAAGTAGTTTGTCACTCCTTCTTTGGTGCAATTGATCTTGTGGTTGATTCTTATCTTTTTGTGATCTCAGCTTGCACACCTTCTGTAAGACCCCGAATTTTATGAAATAAATTTATTTAATTTTTCTTATAATTATTATTCAATAATGGGTTAAATTGATAAAAAGTTAAAGTTAAGGGTGATATATGCAAAGTTTACAAAATAAGCAAATGGTTATAAAATACTCATTGTTGTCGGGGAATATTCATTTGGTCGTGGAATATTCTTGTTGTGGGGAATATTCGTATTTACCTGCCAAGTAACCATTCAGAGGCCCCAGTAATGGAAAATTCGCTTGATGAAAAAATGACAAGAATGAGTTTTCTAAAAATAACTACAGTAAGTTATTACCAATTAACAATCGTTGAAATACCCTGTGGTTAAAGTAAAGTAATACGCGTTGTTACAAGAAGAGTACTACCTGTATTACACATTATTTTATATTATTGTTGTTTCTATAATCATTATTCTGCGCATTATTTTACATTATCAAACCAACAATTCATATTATTTGAATAATATTATTAGATAACATTATTGGCAATGTCTAAGGAAGTTCTGTCTAGGAAAGAGGTTAGGTCATCTAATTGCGCGCCAGTAAGGAGAAATCCTTATTGAAAAGCCCCCTCTTTCCTGGGAACGAACTGGTTGTCATTATTGTGATTCTGTAATATTATTGTGAATAATTAATTATTGATTTATATGATGAGAAAAATATTTATTTATGTGGATATAAATGGAAGAATTTTTAGAAAAGTGACAATTGTCAAAAATTGATATTTTATCTTTTTTGATAAAATAATTCATTCAAATATATTATTATATTACATTATGAATGTATAATGCGATAATATAACAATGGTTATATTTTTACAATGAATGTGCGAGATATGAATAAAGGAGGAGAAAGAATATTTTTATTACTAAAAACATGTTAAATGTGTTGGTGGGTCTCATTTTTGACTGAAATTTGATCATAGCCTGCAAAATCGTCTGTATGTGAATTTCGGTCAATTTTTGTTTAGAATTTAGAAAAACTTAAAGCTACAAAGTTGTAGAGAATTAAATTTCCTATGGAATGGACATAAGATTCGAATTTTTCCGATAAAAGGGCTGTTTATTATGAATTATTGAATTTTCAAAATATTTGATTTTTGGAGTTTTAAATGTTTTTTAAGAAAAATATTTTTGGTGAGTTGGTGGGCCCCACTTATGTGGTAAATGTGCTGAAATCAGAATTCAAATTATGCGTATAATTTTTAATAAATAATATTATTTTATTAAATTTTCTGCTTTGGTGTTCTAAGTATTTTCCTATAAATAGGATGCTTATGTTAGAATTGAAAATCACACCAGAAACTGAAGTTTTCTCTCTCGCTCTCTCTATATTATCGAGCGTATTTTTGTGAGTATTTTGATTCTTTGAGTGTTGCTATACGGTGCAAGTTATTTCAGCATTATATCCGGTATTCCAGTCTGAAGTACTGTCATTTTGAGGTAAGGGATATTGTCATTATTATGGTAAGGGATAGTAAGGGATATTATTTTTTTCGTAAATGATATTATTTCTTTCAATATCATTATGCCGAAATATTGGTATGAATTTTGCTGTGGAATTTTTACCTTTTTGTGTTGGGGTTACTATTCACGTATACGGTATTATTCACGTATACGGCATTATTCATGTATATGGCCCTATTTACATATACGACACTATTTACGTATACAGTACTATATACGAATACGGGGTACTATTCACGAGTTACTATTCATGAGTTATTATTCATGGGTTACTATTCATGGGTTACTATTTACGACAACATTGATTTCTTTTTCTGACCAAATTATCGTTGATTTATGAATCTTACTCTTGAAATTAAATCCATGTTTTGATTATATTGTTTTTATTATCATATATAACATTTTTATAATTCTGGTGAGGAAATTTCTATTTCACTTGAGTGTAAAGATGGGTAGATTATTGGTATGATCGTGACTATGTGTTCTCTTTGGCCAGTAGTGCAAAGATGAATTGTTGACTGGTATGATCATGATCATTGAATTTATAATTGAATATTTTTAACTTAAGTGCAAAGGTGAATTGATCAACATGGTTATAATTATAGTTTATATCTGAAATGATTATATATTTCTTTGAGATATGAATATCTTTGGCCCGTAGTGCAAAGATGACCTGTTGTTGAATATCTTTGGCCTGTGGTGCAAAGATGAACTGTTGATGAATATCTTTGGCCTATAGTGCAAAGATAAATTTATTAGTATGATTATGAATAGGCACTGTGATTTGATATAACCATGATCTTTGATGTTTCAGGTATAGACAAGTGATGAAAATTATCTTCGTCCTGAGTGAGAAGAGGAATTTAAAACCATAATTATAATTATGAGTTATTCACATGATTGTGGATAGGAACTGTTGATTGATGTTACAAGGATAAAACATTGTTGATGGACTTTTTACATGGAGAAGAATAGACTTTATGGTCTATTTGACTTTTCTAATGGATTGTTCGTTCCGCTGCAACTATGGTTGAAAAGTTTTATCATCTACCATATGTTCTAAATCTCTGATTCATTACTGATGAAGGCTATTGATAAATTATTTATCTTAGGCATGATATTCTTTACTGGGCTAGTTGTTCTCACCCTTTTGCTTCACAAGTCCTTTCAGGTAATAAGAGTGTAGCTGGGTCGAGCAGGGGTAACAGGGGAATAGAACGGTGGTTGATAGCTGTTGAGGTTTCCCTTAAAACTGTACGGAAATAATTTTATTAAGAATTTTAGATAAATGTGTCGTATTTTATACATCATTTAACCGTTGATTTTGGTGAACCGAATAGGGTGAGGTAAACCCAACTTTGGAAGGGTATTTTCCCACTATCATACAAGATGCCTAATGATCTACGACTTCGTGTTATCATAAGACAGGGTTGTGCACATCCACTTGCTGATTATATCTACGAGCACTACCTATATAATCTTGGAGTTTGGTTGAAATATAATTCTCAATTGGAAACAATGGAGATAATTATATGTCAAGAGAAGACTCACCATTGGAAAGAACATGATAGCAATCTTCTCATTTTTCTTTGGGGTCTATTGGGTCAACCAAGGATAATTCTCGAAGGTTTCCTTGAGCATTTTTTAGAAATTTTAATTTCTAAAACAGTTATTGACTGTACCTTTATGTAAGGTATCAATGTGAGGTGCTATCCAAGTAAAGGGATGAGAGTCACATTTGGTATTAAAACTCATAGTATATGTGTTGTCGTATTTTGCACAATAATTGAAATAAAAAGTTGTAGTTGTTTTATGTACCATGTATTTGGCGACCCAGAATGGGTTGGTGGATTGGACCTATTTTGGGGGATTCACAATTGGTATCAGAGCTTAGGGATATGATCTCTGGCAAAGATCCGGGATTAGAACTAGGGGGGAAAAGACGAGTAATATCCTTTGCTAGTGTGTGTCCTACCTAAGCTGAATTTTCTTACTTAAGTTGACAAATTGTGATATGTCAATTAACCTTTTTTAAGAATATTATTTCATAGGAATATTGAACGAAAATAATATCCCTTACCTTAGTAGGAGAGAAATTCCGACTAGTATAGCGGAGATATTCTTAAAGAAAACTTGCACTATTTGCTACACTCTAAGTATCCTTATACTAGAAAAAAATATGCACAATATTATAGAAGAAGAATTCTCTGATTCTGGTGTGATTTTCATTTCTTAACTAAGCATCCTATTTATAGGAGAATAACAGGGTACTATTTAAGAAAATAATCACGGATAAATAGTAAGATTCACGGGCACAGAAAAATTCGGCGAAATCTGATTTTTACTAATCATTACTGTGCAATAAAATATTCTAATAAAATAAAAACTTTATATAAAATATAATATATATTCTATTTATAGTTTAATAAAATAAATAACTTTATATATAATATAAAAAATATTCTATTTTATATAAAAAGTTTTCTGTTTTATTACTATTACAATAATAATAAAGCAAAGCTGAGAAATAAGCCAAACATACAACAAATACTTCATGAAAATCCTATATTTATATCAAAAATTGAATAAATATTTATCACAAATTACTTATTTTCAATAAACACATTTTTAATCTTTCAACAATTATTCATCATTAATATTATAACTCACAATATTAACAACCAGATCATTCCTAGGAAAGATGAGCTTTCCGATAAGGACCTCTCCTTATTGGCATGCAATCAAATAACCTAACTCATTTCCTCGACAGAACTTTCTAGACATTGTCAATAATGGAAATAATAATATGAATAACTGTGTCGTCTCAATTATTGATTTAATAATATAAAATATTGTTCAGATGATACTGTGACAATAATTAAATCAATAATATGAGATACTATGCAGCAACTAATGTGGCAATAATTGAATAAAATTGAGTGACTTCTTAAGTAAACATCAATAATCAGAGATACTGCACAATACCATGTGCTATTGTGCAACCTCACATATTACTGTACTTTTATCACCGGGTATTTCAATAGTTAACGGTAAAAGTTTTGTCGTTATTTTTATAAAAAGGTTATTTCTGTCGCTTTCTATATCCGACATTAATTCTTTTGTGGGGTTCACCAATGATTGTGTCGTCGTACGAATATTCCCCGAAAAAAAGAATATTCTCCCACCAAACGAATATTTTATGACAACTTGCTTACTTTGCAAAATTTGCACATATCACCATAACTATATCATTATATCAAATGCACACCTTATTATTCAAATAACATTTAGAGAAAAATAAATCTTTATTCATAAAAAATTGTGGTCTTACAAAGTAGCATTTACTTAGTTTAACAGTACTAAATAAAAAAAATATGAATATAATATAATATAGTAAAAATAAATAAATTCCATTAAATTTTAAAAATAAAATATAAATAAATATAAATAAAAAAATATTAATATAATATAATATATTAACTTACATTAAATTAAATTAAATTAAAAAATAAAATAAAATAAAATAAAATATTTATATATATTAATTAAATAAAATAAAATAATATAATACAAAATAAAATAAAATAAATTCTTATTAAATAAAATAAATAACATAAAATAAATTAAATCATATTAATTTAAATTAAATAAACTATAATAAATCATTTAAATTATATTGAATTAACTAATATAATATAATACATAATAAAATAAATTCTGATTAAATAAAATAAAATAAGTAAATTAATATAAAATAAAATAATTTAATTTAATAATGAATCTGATTATTTGGGTGACATTTTGTTGAAGGATTTTGGGCTGAAACAAATAAGTTGGTCGCACCATAATTTTGGATGAAGGATACTTGTTC
Organism: Panax ginseng; assembly: GCA_020205605.1. NCBI lineage: Eukaryota > Viridiplantae > Streptophyta > Magnoliopsida > Apiales > Araliaceae > Panax > Panax ginseng. The sequence continues at coordinate 36,279,466 of CM035137.1, forward strand.
TTGGACAAGAGTTTTGTGGATGCTTCAATTGTTCTGTTTTTCCCATGCCCATGATCAGTATAACGTAATATCTACCCTTAAAAATGTATTTACCACTCCTGTTTAATTTTGAATGAACGCACACAACCATATAACAAAATCAGATGTTAATACACGATCATGTACTAAAAAATAGAGTATTCCCCTAGGTGCAGACTTTCTTTTCGCAACAAGTTGTATCATAGATTTCAACCACAAATTAGGACAATTCCAACATATCTAAAAAGTAATAAGTGTCTAAGTTCTAAGGAATTATTGCCAAAAAAATCACCCCAACCCTTTTGAATAAATTGTCTGTCAACCCTTTTAACGTATATGTGTCACAACTTGTCATTTGCATGGCTCCTAACTCCTAAGTATATAACTTTTGGACAAAGATGCTTCGTTAAAGCACCCGACTTGTTTAACGTACACTGACGGTGTCAAACCCCAACTTTTTATAAATAAAGATTTAATTTCTCTAATTATTTTTTTGAAATAATAAGGGGTTGATTTGATTAATGTGGTTAGTTATGGGTAAAATGTGCAAATTTTGAAAAATAAACAAGTGGTTATAAAATTTTCATTGTTGTCGGGGAATATTCGTTTGGTTGTGGAATATTCTTGTTGTCGAGGAATATTCGTACGACGGCGCAGCCATTTGTGAGCCTCACAACATAATAACTGTTGGATGAAGGAAATGGCAAGTTTGAGTTTTTATAAATAACGTCGTAGTTGTTACCGTTAACACTGTTGGAATACCCGGTGGTTAAAGTACAGTAATACGCGTGATTGCATAGTAACACACGGTATTGCACAATATTGTGGGATTATTGATTTTTACATAAAAAGACACTACTCAATAATTGTTACAGTAATTACTGTTCAATATTTTATTTTATTCAATAATTGCTGCGTTGATATTGTATATTATTGTTGTTTCAATAATTATCACTGCACATTATTTCTATTATTAGATCAATAATTCATATTATTTGAATAATATTATTAGATAGCATTATTGGCAATGTCTAAGGAAGTTTTGTCTAAGGAAAGGGGTTTGGTCATCTAACTGCGTGTCAGTAAGGAGAAATTCTTATCGGAAAGCCCCCTCTTTCCGGGGAACGACCTGATTGTCATAATTGTGATTCTGTAATATTATTTATGAATAATTAATTATTGATTTATATGATAAGAAAATATTTATTTTAATGTGGATATAAATGGAGGAATTTTTAGAAAAGTGACAATTGTTAAAAATTAATATTTTATCTTTTCTCGATAAAATAGGTCATTCAAATATATTATTATATTACATTATAAATGTATAAGGTGATAATATAATAATGGTGATATTTTATACTAAATTCACGGTTATGAATAAAATGAGGTGGAAGATAGAAAATGGAATTATGAATTCTTTTTAATAATTATAAATGTTTTAATATATATATATATATATATATATATATATATATATATATATATATATATATATATATAACATGCTAATGTGGGTGGAGTTGTCCTTTTTTGGTAGGCTTTGAATTTTCAAAGAAGGAATGCTGCAGAGAAGAAAAAAAAGCCTCCGTATGTATTTTGTTAAAATGAAAGTGTGGAAAATCATCCGTATATGGATTTCGGTCATTTTTTGTTTAGAATTTAGAAAAACTTTCTTCTACAAAGTTGTATAGAATTTAATTTCCTATGAAAAGAACATAAAACTCGTATTTTTCTGATAAAAGGGCTATTTATTATAAATTATTGAAGTTTCAAAAGTAAATATTTTTTTAATTAAAACGTGGGTGGGCCCCACTTTTGTATTTTTTGGAAAATTGCTGAATTGGTGGGCCCCACTTGTGGTGGCTAATTTTTTTTCAGAGAAGTGTGCATAGAAAAAATAATCATATTATTTTATTAATTTAGTCTGCTTTGGCGTTCTAGCATTTTCCTATAAATAGGGTGCTTATTTATAATTAAAAATCACACCAGAATCATAAGTTTTCTCTCTCTATATTATCGAGCATATTTTTGTGAGTATTTAGATACTTTGAGAGTTGTTATTCAGTGCAAGTTTCTTTCAGTATTACATCCGATATTCCAGTCAGAAATATTGTTCATTTGAGGTAAGGTATGTTATTTTCTTCATAAATGATGTTATTCTCTCAATATCATTATACCGAAATGTTGGTATGAATTTTATTATGAAATTTTTACCTTTTTATGTCGAGGTTACTATTCACGTATACGACACTATTCATGAATATGGTACTATTCACGAGTACTATTCATGAAGTATGATTTTTCTTGTGAAATTTCTACCTTTTCGTGTCGGGGTTACTATTCATGTATACGACACTATTCACGTATACGAAACTATTCACAAATACGGCACTATTCACCAAAAAATAAATTTTTCTCTTCATTGTCCCAGATGTCCATTGTGACAACTCAAGAATTTAGAAAAATTTTAAAATCTTAATTAATTGGTTTAAGGTTCAAAATTTGAACCTAGACAGAAAATGAGTGTATACGTTTGATATTTTTGGGATGGAATTTTGAGGATTTCAAAATTATGTGAAGGATTTAGGTGAATTATTCAAGATTAAGTGTATACGTGAATATGTTCTATGTATATGGTTGTATATGTGTTCAGTATGTGGTTAGGGGTCAAGGGTTGACCAGATAAATTATATATGTGTCAAACCCTAATCGTATATTAAGAACGTCAATGTTCAGTTAGAAAACTCTAGCAATGGATAAGAAATCCTAGAAACCGGTTTTGAAACCCTAATTTTGGAAATTGAAAACCCTAGATTGGGAATGCAAATGCTGGTATAAGGTTTAAACATTATTAATTATAACTTAATTAGGGAAAACCTTAATGATTCACTTGAAACCCTAATACTAGATATGGAAACTCCAATTTCAGATTCCGGTAATTTAAAACCCTAATCTGGGAACTTGACGGAGAATTTTAATGCTTTAGTGCTATTAATTATAATATTAATTAGGATAAAACTTAATTAATTAGCAAATCCTAATTTCAAAATTTTAAATCCTAATTGTTCTATCAGAAACCCTAATGCACAATTGTGGATTTAATTGCTAAATTAACAATCTTAATTAGGAAATATTAATCCTAATTTGTTTTAGTCCTAATGTGATTAGAAAATTATACTGTAATTAGGAAACTCTAATTATAATTTTAAAATGTTAATTTTCCTTTTTGAAAACCCTAATCTGGAAATCCTAGAAATGTGATTTTTGTAAACCTTAGGTTTTAACCCTAAGGGTTTCATCAAATGATAATTCTAGAATAAAAATTGTATGGAAAATGACATTAATGCCCTTTTTGTTTTTTTATAAAGTTTGTGGGTAGGCTTTGAATTTAGGTGAAGTTGTTCACTAACCCTAAACCCTAGGCATGTGACTTATATCAACCAATTCATTGCCACCTTGCAACCTTAGATACATTGAATAAAAAAAATTAAACTTATAAGTTAAATAAAGTAACTTACCTTACTTTCCAAAGCAATCTAGACTCTCTTTCTCTCTATATATATATAATTTTTGAAATTTAGAGTGAGAAGGAGTGAGAAACAAAGTTATGATCACCACTTAGCTCTTCAAGAACAGCTGCAAGGATCAGAAATCAAAGATCAAAGTTTTAAAGGTATAAAATCCTAAATCTTGAAATCTTTGTATTTGATGTTAGATGTTGTAATTAGTTGGTTAAAGTTGTGTATTAGGGTGTCTTTGAGTGATCTGGGTTGATAGATCATGAATCTATAACACTTAGATGAACGAAAAATGGCATTTTTAGAAATCTGGAAAATTTGGAAAATTGTTGTCTGACAACCGAATGTCAGACGCCTTAGATCCTTCTATGTTAATGGTTTGTGTTGTTTAAGAGTTTGTACTTGTAGTATGTTATGTGGTCTTTGTTCTGTAACTTGAATCATGGTCTGATCGTGTCTAGAAATCAAGATATGATTGGTCAAAGTAGGTTGACCGTTCACAGAAAAATGAATTTTGGGCAACCCAAAATTCCAGTAATGTCTGACAAGCTTTTTAAGGCCTCGGATCTTGCTTCTGACAAGTGATTGGGCCATGTTTATTGTAAGACCCCAACTTTTATGAATAAAGATTAATTTCTCTCGAAATATATTTTTGAATATTATGGTGTGGATATAATATAATGTTATAGTTATGGGTAATATTTACAAATTTTGCAAAGTAAGCAAGTGGTTATATAATGTTCGATTGGTCGGAGAATATTAGTTTTAAGAGGGAATATTCGTACGACGACACAATTATTGGTGGACCCCACAACGAAAGTATTGTCGTAATAAGAAAACGACAAAATTATCTTTTTATAAAAATAACGGCGGAAGTGTTACCGTTAAAACTATTGAACTACCCTTAGTAGTAAAATACGAGAATACACGTGGTTGCATAGTAGCACACGGTATTGGTTATTGATGCTTAAGTGAGAAGTCACTCAGTTATACTCAATTATTGCTACAGTAATTGCTGCATCATATCTCTCATATTATTGATTCAATTATTGTCACAGTATCATCTGCATAATATGTTATATTATTAAATCAATAATTGAGACGAAAAAGTTATTTATATTATTAAATTTTAATATTTACAATGTCTAGAAGTTCTATCAAGGAGAGGTTTGGTCATCTAATTGCGCGCCAATAAGGACAAATCCTTATCGAAAAGCCCCTCTTTCCACAGGAACGACACGGTTGTTAAATATTGTGAGTTATAATATTAATGATGAATAAGTTCGTGTTGATTAAAAATAAAATTGATAGTTCCATTGTGTTGGAATTATTAGTGTTAGTGGATATCGACATTTATTTCGATATTAATTGATGTCTGAAAGTTATACTGACCGATCCAGTAATTAACTTGGGATAAATGAGCAATTAATTGCTATTAATTCACATGATTATAACTATTTGTTCACATGTGTGTACTATTAATTCACATTCTTGTACTATTATGGGAGTTGGTGAAAGATTGATAATACTTGCATGACTAAGTTAAAAATGGAGGTATAGATGGAGGTACTATACTGTAATTCGTATTTTCACATGATTATAACTATTGATTCACATTATTTACTATTAGGGGAGGTGGTGCAAGTTTGATAATACTTGCAGGACTAAATTAAAAATGAAAGAAAAGTTGAAGGTATTATACTGTAATATTTCGAGCCCCAAAATGTGCAATTATCGAAACTATATTTTCCTATAAATAGAAGCTCATTCTTCCTTCTTTTCTCACCAATTCACTAAAGCTATAGAGCAATTATTATAGAGAGAAGAAGAAGAGAAGTTTGCTACCTCTACTCCAAAGATCCAGTTTCTTTCTAAGGTAAGGGTATTATTTCTTTCAGTATTCATGAGGAGAGCTTACATTATTCCATTCTTTATTATTATGTTGAATAACTTTCTCATGCGCAAGTACCGCATACATGGTGAAATTCTTCATTATTCCATCCTTTATTATTATGTTGGAATAACTTTGCTACATGCAAAGTACCGCATACATGGTAAAATTCTTTCTTTATTTCATTCTTTATTATTACATTGGAATATCACGTGCAATGCGGATTACGCTAGACACGGGTTCCATTCTTTATTATTCTCGTTGGAATAACTTTATGCATGCGAAGGGTCTATCGCATGCATGGTGAATTCTTTGTTATTCCATTCTTTATTATTCATTGGAATATCCTCATGCAATGCGATTACGCTAGACTGGGTTCCATTCTTTATTATTCTCGTTAGAATAACCTTTATATGTCGGTCTATCGCATGCATGGTGATATCTTCAGTTATTCCATTCTTTATTATTCATTGGAATGTCCATGCTGCGTGTGGATTACGCATGACCTGGTTCCATTCTTTATTATTCTATTGGAATAACCTGTCTATGTGGATTATCACATGCATGGTGAATGATCCTTCGTATTCATTCCTTATTAAATTGTGGAAATGATCTGTCTAAGTGGATTATCGCATGGCGGGTGAAAATCCATTTGCAGTTTTATATATTCTATGATACTCATTTGGTTAAAGTTTTGGCTTCTATACTCTATGAAATTAGAAGAATATTCTGGATATTTCCGCTTCATCCGGTATCTTTTCATGGAAATATTCTTCTGAGCATTCTTGAATTTTACTCCACAAAGCAGTATCATGTTGACAATTTGGATGTAATTGATTTCAAGATAAATTAACTTATAAATCTTTAAAATTTATTCTTGAACTTGTTTTATTGAATTATTATGTCATTGTCATCATCCTCATGCTTATATTGTGATGAAAGTCATCTTTAGCTTACGTGCGTAGATGGACTTGGTATGATTATAACCGTGGGATTATTCGGTATAATCATGACACTGTAATGTTATAAATGATGTGGTAAAAGTCCTCGATGCTTTGTAGTGCATTGATGGGCGCTTTTTAGTATGATTATGACCGAGGATTATTCTTGTATAGTCATGACCATTGATGATTTAATGAATATCCTTGGCCCGTAGTGCAGGAATGACTCGATGATGTGGTTTATTTATTAAGCTAAGTCTCGGCGATAAAAATTGATGAAAACATTTTAAATCATAGAAGATAGTAGATATCATGCTCTACTTGACTCTTCTAATGGATTGCTTATTCCGCTGTAGTTAAACTTGATGTTTATTATATTTTATCAGTTTAACATTGTTGAAGACTAATGATAATTTATTCTGCATTATCTTAGTCATAATATTTCTTACTGGGCTAGTTAAGCTCACCCTTTATTTCACTGTTCTCTTCAGGAAATGAGAACGTAGTCAGGACTAGTCGGGGAACGGAGTGACGGTCCAGATGATAGCATTTGTAGTCCTCACTATTCTGTTAAATAGTGTGACAATAAATGTAATGAGGACTCCATTGAGTGTGGATATTGTCTAAATAACAATATTCTTATTAAAACTCTTAGATTATGTTTTGTTGTATTTTACACGACTGTTGTATAATTAAGTAGTATTTGAATTTTGTACCATGTATTTAGCGACTCAAAATGGGTGATGTATACCTATTTTGGGGGCGTCACATTTGTGTACTCCACTTGTAGTATGGTATAAGGACTACAATATCAAACTTTTAAACCACCCAGAAAGTATATATAATCGAAGATATTTAAGGTCAAACGTGAGTTGACCACCAGCCTGGAATGAAATCTGGAAAAAACCCAGATTCGTGAAGAGCAAGGTTTCTAACATGGTTTGACCATGCCAGATCGTGATCGTGTTGTGTTGTTAGGTTGAGTTAGTGATACGGTAGTGTACCATGACATGAGGACTACAATACTGAACCTTAAGATCACATAAACGGAATCCAAAAAGCTATGATTTAAGGCTGCAAAATAGGACCCTAGCACTGCTTGAGTTTCTGGGCAACCCAGAAACTCAAGAACAACGTCTGACATGTTTTGTGAGGCTTGAATATCTCTGTTGTGATGTTTGATTTCCATGAAGGTTGTTAATGCTTGTAGGGTAACATCATTGCTATAACATTGATGCCTTAAAACGGACAGAAAACATCAAGATCCATAAATTAGATCCGGTCAAACGTGGCACCTTGTCCACTGACATGGTTTTCTAGGCAGCTCAAGATCATGCTCAAGAACACCTATAGCGACGGTTCTGTCGCTATAGGGCCCTTTAGTGACACTTAATTTGAAAAAATGAATTAATTAATTAAATAATTAGTATTAAATGGATTTTAATTATTAAAAATACAAAATAAATTCCTAAAAATTATTTTAAAGTCCGAAAAATAGTTTTTAATTATTTTGAGTATATTTCAAAAATATTTATATTTTTGGAATATAAAAGGTATTTATTTATTTAATTATAATATTAAATAAATTAGTTAAAAATGATTTTAATTCATAAAAAATCATGAAAATTATATTATGATATTAGAAAATATTTTAATTTATTTTTGATGACTTTTAATATTTTGTGATGAATTTCATTAATAATTTATTATTAATGGTAATTAATTTATTAAATAAATTATGGAAAAATAGAATTAATGATTTAAAAATCATATAAAAATGATTTAAGTGTTATAAAAATATTTTAAGTTATAAAATATAACTTTTGATATTTTGACATGAAAATATTAATATTTTAATATCAATATCAATTATTGGATAATGAATTTAATTGTTTAAAAATTATATAAATATGATTTTAAATTATTAAAATACTTTGTGATATTATAATTATATTATAATATTATGTTATGATTTTCATTAATATTTAATATTAAATAAATATTAATGATTAAGGAATTATGTGGTATTTAATTCATTTAAATACGATATAAGTGATCGAAAAATTATGATAAATGATATTAATTATCTAAATATTATTACAAGTTCATGAAAATTGTTTTGACTGAGAAGAAAATTGTCTTGATATTGTTAAATGTTTAGGCAGAGTTTAATTGAACTTAAACTCGAGAATTGTCCGACTAGACCATCGGGATGTTAGATTTGTGTCAGGTTCAACTCAGACTGCAATAGTTTGACTTGATACCGAGTTTTATGTGTTGAATAGACTGATACGGTTATGTGCTATGTGTTATGTATTTAGGTTATTCTATGAATATATATATATATATATATATATATATATAATAGTATTATATTGTGATGATATTATTCTAATATTGGAGATCTATATTACTAATATTAGGTCTTCGGATAAAAGCGTTATAAATTGCGTAACGGTAATCAACGTTTCAGGTAAGTTTTTCTTAACTCTACTAAGAGCTGTTTCATTCGGATATGCTTATGGTTAATCATTGTTGATTTCCATGAAGAATTGTACTCTGTACATATTGCATGTATAAGTCAGGTATAAAAGGCTGATTACCTTCATTACCGTTTGGTCCAGATATATTTGTTCATGTTTAATACTTGTTCAGTCAAAAGTTTGTTCGTACTAATTCACAACTATATTGTGGAATTATAGTCAGCTTATTATTCAGACTCTTTCAATCATGATATATCCTTAAATAAATTTAAACTTGTTGGGTAACTTTCATGTTCACCCTTGCTATATCATGATAAACATTGCAGATAAGGCGAATGCATTCGGATACAAGATAAGGATAATGCCAAGTTCAGCTTGGGATAAAATGTGCAACTAGTTTGTAATAGTATTGTTGGATAATAATGATATATGTTAGATAGTTTATGAATTGTGTATAAGTTAAGGTTACTCGATTTTTAGAAAAATATGTGTAAAGTGTATTGTATAAAAAAATTATGTTTATATCTTCCACAATAGTTATAGAATGATTGTACCAGATCCGTAGTGATTTGGGACCCGGATTTGGGGTCGTCGTAGTTGGTATCAAAGTTGTTGGTTATGAAGCTTAGTTAAGAATACCTGAGACCAATAACTGCAATGAATAGGATAAGATCTAACTCACATAGAGTTAGTTGGTTGGTAAGATTCAAAGACGAATCTCGGTAAGTGTAAAGATACAGAGTTCCCTAACTCTGATAATAAAGTTGAACAGTAGTGGTGAATAGATAGAATCTAAAAGACTAAAAGTTCAGTGATAGGAGATCGTAAAACAAAACGATCAAGATATAGAAATGAATCGTAACATATACGATGAGATCACCTCATGATCTGATAAAGTTATATTATGGGAAAAGAATCAATCTGATGATTGGAAAGTTTACAGCAAGATTGTTTTGTGAATTGGTATAGATTCAGGAAAGGATTATGAATACGGATTAAATAAAATTCGTATTGAGAAGGGGGTTAAGATTAGGTGGGGATTTCATTTGAGGACTCGTGTCGGTAGCTGAGTTGTATGATTCCTTGTATGGGCGGGGAATTGTACTTGGTGTAAAAACTACTTAGTATCTGGCATTGATAATCTTTAAAATGTTGTGTTGCGCTATTTCCTATATGCATGTTAAGAGGTTGATTCATTTCTCATGTGTATAACGGATAGATGGGTCATAGGCAGAGAATATAGGATTAAGTACGAGTTCTTAAAACTCATACTTATGTGACATTCTTGACTCATAGCACTATCTGCGACCGCTATCTGCGACCGTATTAACCCAGTCACTAATACCACTCTCTGCGACCGCATGCGGTCGCTGATCGGTCGCTACCATAATTTTGCCTCCTAATTTTTGGTAGGAAATGTTGGCGCCAAGGTTTTGTCGACCACTTAAAATCGGCTGACCGCATCACGATTAGTTGATATCCACATCATTAAATATCTGCGATCCATGCATGCGATCGCAGAAAGCAATCGTGATCAAATAAAATAAATTAATGCGAGGCTCGCGACATCGATTATCACGAAGAAGAAAAAAAGAGGAGTTACAGCAGACGAGTGAGAAGAGGGAGTAGGGGAAGAGAATGGACCACTTCTTTCTTGCTACCGCTTTCCCGCTTTTTTCGCTTGCTGCATTTGCACCACCACCTGCACCACCACCAGTAACCCTCAATTATCCCTAAATCCCTAAATTCCTAAATCTTTGTACTAATTTTATTTGGTTCAAAGATATACAAATCTTAGTAGATTTAAATGTTGTGTTAATGAGTGGCTAAATTTTCATGTTCTAATTTTATTTTGTTGTATTAATGAGTGGCTAAATCTTTGACTGGAACCCAACAAAAGATGTATTATAGTTTTTCTTTTATAAGGAAATGGTTTTAATGTTCTTCTTCATTGATGCTAATTCATTTTCTTGGGGGTATTTTCTTCTTAATTAGTTCTTTCTAATTTTATATTCTTAAAGTTTGATACAAATCTCAAACGTTTTCATTCATTAACCATGTCATCAACAACAGTGACTTGCATTTTACTTGAAAATTCCAAATTTGCCAACCAACTCTTTTTTAAGAAAGAGGCCAAGTCTTGCACTAATTGTTGTAATTGGATGATGATAAGTAGGCTTGATTTTTTTTTTTGATCATCCAATTTAAGTAATTACACACATGAATGAGGACAACCGTCCATTTCGTGATCAAATAGTAACCACATTACGCATAACACGTCCATTTAAGTGATTAGCATAATGATTGTGTTGATTAAGGTCCCACATTAAAAAAAACAATTATCTAATATAGACAACTGTTAATCGACTTTTTTTAAATGTGAGACCCTAATCAACCTGGCCAATTATGATAGTTAATATGAACAAGTTAATTCTCTATAAATGATTTATATCTTGACTAATTTTATGTGGAATATTGATTGCAAATTTGCAAGTAACATAAAAATTATGAACGATAAAATGGAGTCACATATCTCGTGTTTCCACATACTTCTTATATTTAATATCAAAATAGATTTGTTGCTAAAGATTATCATTGATAATCGAAAATGGTGCAAAAACCCATACAGAAAAACATGATGTATCATTGACATTACTGAGGCCTCTCGCATCACATATAATGTATCATGAAAAAAACATGCCATAATATCCTAATAATTAATATTATCATATTCCTTGGTATCAATAAACATAATGAACTAGTCAAAAAAAAAAGACAATGGCAATCTCACTCACTAGTCACTACCATTCCTCTGGAGGAAGGAAAGGCCCATAGAGGTTTCTAAACATGCCACAAATTATCATTTTCACCAAACATGTATCCTTAGAAATCGTGACTAATTAATGTGATGTACACAAAATATCGAAATATCAATATAATAATATCAAATCATTTGAAACATCTAACATTACTCATACAGAAAAAATAAATAAACTAAAAACCCAGATAGGACTTGAGAGTAAATATTGAAGACCATCTGTTGGTTGATTGAATATCTTTTTATTCCTGTTATAGTCTGATTGATTGAATCTTATATACATGCTTTAAATGCGTGTGTGTGGCTAGTCCATATTACGGGGAGACTCGGCAAAAATTTTTTTATTGGTGGGGTAGTTTGCGAACATTTATACTATTACTGAGCCTATTGGTGATCCACTAGAGCCTATTAAGGGGATGTTGGAGTGATGGGGTTTGGGCTTGGCACCATGAGGCCACAGAGGCCACACCAAGCTTAGCCAAGCCTCACGGGGCCAAGCCAAGCTTGGTTGTTAACATAGTAAGCTATTAGAAAACATTAAGCCAAAATAAGCGATCTTTAGAACCTGTTAGTGCAGCAGAGAAGGTAACTAGATTCACTTGGTCAATAAAGAGACTATTTTGGCTATACCGGAAAAATAAGGGTATTTAACACTTATGTATAAAAGAATAAAACTAAAAAATGTTATAAAAGCTATAAATTGTTCATACCGCTTTAATTTGCCTTCATTCGTTAACATCAAGTATGCTTAAATGTTAATCATATGCTTACAAGTATACTCAAGTATACTACAAGTATGCTCTCAAGTCATATGCTTACAAGTATGCTTAAATGTCATTCATATGCTTACACAAGATGCTCAAGTCATATGATTACACGATGATGCTGTCAGCATGTACTCACGATAAGCCTTTTGTTGTAGTGTATATTAATAAAATATCAACACGTGTCAAACATATTAAATTTGCAGTTCCACCAAAATAATAACCATTGCAGAAAATAATGACAAGAAAATATCCAAGCACGAGACACTAAATTTTTACGTGGAAAACCCTCTAAAACTAAGTATGCTTAGAAGTATTCTTAAATGTTAATCATATGCATGCTTACAAGTATGCTCAAGTCATATGTTAACATTTATAATGTTGTCTCTATAGTAGGTACCGTGGAATCATGGACCTCTATTCGAATCAGTAGTTGGATGGCACGACGAAAGTCAAGTGCCCGGATAAATCTTCTGTTGAATTTAGAGTCTTGGTTGCCAAGTGTTTTTTGGAGTATATGCGTATAGTCACCCTGAATGTATGAATGGTAAAATCGCAGAATCTGATGTCCATGTTTGAAGTGTAAGAATGTAAATTATATGGGCGAGAGACATGGTAAACTATCATTTACTTGTTTCGGGTTCATGAGAAATTACGAAGAATCTTTGGTGGGCACATGGGCGGAGAAGAGATGGTGGCATCACACAAGTACACAATTCAGCGATAGTACTCATCATTATGAATGAAATGGTTTATGATATTGCGGGGCGATTTTGATTGGGAGCAAGCGCAGAGAGCAACCTATGAATTACGATGCCAAAGACTTCTTTAAGTTGTTAGAGCGAGGGTAGCGAGCCATTGTGGCATGGTTGCACCAAACACACTATATTATGCTGCAATGCATGACATTACTTAACATCAAGGCGATCACAACATGAGCCATGAGTGTTTTGAGTCACTCTTGAATGCCATTAAGAGTATGTTGCTTTGACGGTGAGAAATTACACAGTAACTATTACTTTTGTAAGAAAATGGTGAAGAAGTTGGGTCTTGGATACCAAAAGATCGATGCATGTCCCAACGATTGCATGTTGTTTTATAAGGAAAATGAGCAGTTGACAAGGTGCACGTTTTGCGATCATGATCGATTTAGGCCTAATAAAGAGGGTGTGACTACAAAAATATCAAGTATACCGCTTAAGATTCTAAGGTATTTTCCAATAACACATCGACTAAAAAGATTGTACATGTCTTTAAGAACAATTTGAACATATGAGTTGGCATGCGAAATCTCCAAATAAAGATGGAGAACTAAATCATCCCGCAGATGGGAAAGCTTGGAAAGATTTCAACTTAGCACATCTTGGATTTGCATTAGAATCTAGAAATGTGAGGCTTGGATTGTCCACCGATGGTTTCAATCCGTTTGGCCACTCAAATTGCTAAAATCTCATGTTGGCTGTGATTGTTACTCCATCTGACTTGCCTCCTTGGATGTGTATGAAATAGCCATACTTGTTTCTTTCACTCGTGGTTCCCAGGTCCTAAGAGTCCTGAAAAGAACTTAGATGTTTACTTGAGACCTCTTATAGAGCGAGTTGAAGGTATTGTGGGAGGATGGAGTCTGACTTGGGATGTTGCAACGAAAACAAATTTCAACCTTAGAGGCGGCGGTTATGTGGACTATAAGTGACTTCCCGACTTATGGTATGTTAGGCTGGATGGAGTACACACGGAAGTTGGCTTGTCCAGATTGTATGGAGCATACAAAGTCGTTTAATCTATCAAAAGGTCGAAAGCCTTGTTGGTTTGACTTTCATCGCTCGGTTCTTCCCGGTAGATCACCCGTTTGAAGAAATAGAGAACACTTGAGGAAAGGAAAGTAGATAATGATATGCCTGCACCGCGATTGTCGGGAACAGAGATGCGAGATCGTGTGATGAGATTGTCGGTTATCCCATTTGGTAAGGTTGATGTCACAAACATAATCAATGGGTTTGGTGAATCTCATAACTGGGTTCGGAGAAGCATCTTTTGGGAACTGCCATATTGGTCTACAAATTTGATTCATCATAATCTAGATGTGATGCATATTGAGAAGAATGTGTTTGACAATGTGTTTAACATTGTGATGAATGTTACGGGGAAGACAAAAGATAACGATAAGGCACGTTTGGACATGAAAGATATTTGTAAGCGTCCTAGATTAGAACTTTATGAATCTCCTAATGGTAAGATTGTCAAACCGCGTGCAAGGTACACATTGTCCAAAAAGCAAGTTGAAGATGTGTGCACATGGGTTAAGTCTCTGAAACTACCAGATGGATATGCGTCAAACATTGCAAGGTGTGTTACGGGTGGGAAATTGCAAGGAATGAAGAGTCATGACTGTCATGTGTTCATGGAGAGACTCATGACTATAGCATTTCGGGATCTGATTGATAAACCAATATGGGATGCTTTGACGGATCTTAGTCGTTTCTTCAAAGACTTGTGTTCAAAATCATTGAATGAGAAGGACATGTTTGTACTTGAGAATAACATCATAGAGATCACGTGTAAACTGGAAAAAATATTCCCACCTGGATTTTTTGACTCCGGAGGAGCATTGCAAATTCATCTTCCCTATGAAGCTCGTGTTGGGGTCCGATTCAATATAGATGGATGTACCCTTTCGAGAGGGTGATGGGAAACCTTAAGAGGAAGGTGAAGAATAGAGCTTATGTTGAGGGTCGATATGTGAGGCATACAGATTTCGATGAGATATCTACGTTTGTCTCGGATTATTTTTCTGGACGAAGTCTTGACAAAGGCCAATCGAGTATCGAGACATGATGATGGGGGAAATGTTGAACTAAATGGTTGGCTCTCTGTGTTTGATTCTATCGGTAGCGCTTATGGAAAAGGGAAGCGCATATTCCTCTCGAGCAAGAATTACATCTTGCACATACTTACATTCTTCTCAATTGTGAGGAAATTGACGAATTTGTGAGGTACACATGTAAACTTGATAATTTATCTTTTAAGTTGAAAATTTATTCCAATATGTTAATGTTTATAACATGGTATAGATTGTACGATGACGAGTTAAAAGTGAAGCATCCCGGCATAACTGATAAAGATATTCAAATCAATCGGGATAAAAACTTTGCATTTTGGCTAAAGGACAAAGTAAGTTCAATTTTTAAGCACGTAGTATATATATATATATATATATATATATATATATATATATATATATATATATATATATATACTCCATGTTAACTATGACTTCATTTAATAAGATGGAGTTTTTGTAGGCTTTGACTGAGGGATCAACGATTCCGGCTAATGTACAAGTCCTAGCTATGGGACCAGACAGGGACCAAGTCACCCGCAATGGTTACAAAATAAATGGTTGTGAATTTCACACAAAGGCATATGGGCGCGGTAAAAGAACAACGAACTCTGGAGTGTGTGTCCAAGGAGATTGTTACAATGAGCTTGGTCGTGCCTTTTATGGGGAGTTAGAGGAAATCGTAGAGTTGTCGTACAAGGGCACGTATGGGGTTATATTCACTTGTTCCAGTGCCGGTTGGTTTGATTCGAAAAAGGATACGTGTTGTGAGACATGGAATGGAATCGCCGATATTGACCTCCATAGTCTGCGTACTCCAACGAACTGCTGTTTTACCAACTCAAGCAGTACAAGTTTACTATACTCCTAGTCCTGTTAGGAAAAGGGATAGACCGCCTACAGATTGGCAAGTTGTAATTCATACTCCCGCGCGTAGTCATGTCCAAGTAATAGACGAGGATTTCTACCAAGAGGAAATGCTTCGAGACCTCCTATAATAAATATAGAGGACAATAATGATGTAATCCGGTTAGAGGTGGAGATGAACTTTGATGAATTGGATCCCGGGGATGCTTATTGTGCCGGATGAAAGTGATATTGAGGAAGAGTTATTGACTGACACTGACACAGAATCTGAAGAAGATGGTTATGAATCTCCGATACTTGTACAAAATGATTACGACTCATCGGATAAACGATTTTCATTAAAATGTATGTGTAGTTATAATTGTACAAAATGTATGTTTATGTTCATGTTCATGTTCATGTTTAGTTCATAATTATGTACCTTTCATTTATGTTCTCTATATAGGAATGTTCTCTATATCCTTAACTATATCATTTGTAGTTGTTGTAGTTAACTATTTTGCAGTCATGTTTATGTATCTTTCACTTATGATAATCGTAGTTAACTATTTCATACAATTAATTGTCATTCATAATTTCATACTAACATCCTAATTTTTTATTTATAGATGTCTTACGAACTCCTAAACCTGGCCTTGCGGTTGGGTGAGCCCTAATCATGTGCGAAGGGCCAAGCTGCTAATCCGGATGATCGCATTCTTATACAGATCCGTCCTCCTCCAGAAAGCACGTAAGTTAAACATCGTGTATATATAAGGGTTAATATTTTCATTGTTATAAATATATTTTAATGTAAATTACTGTATATTGTAGTGATTTTCAAGATAGTAAAATTGTGAAGTGCATTTCACAATTATGCTTACAGAACTGGCCTACGCCAGTGATTACATGGGCGAGCACACCTCTCGCCCATAAGGATGCAGTTTGGACTGAATTTCAGGTATGTTTTTATTAATTATGACAGATTATATTAATATAATATTCAAAGGATAATTTTTAGTAATGTTATTATTGTTGTTTTATTTGCAGAAAAGGTATAGATGGGAGGATCGCTTGAGTGCTTTCCTGATTCGAGACATTATTCGCGCGAAGTCTTGTGCGGTCCGTACCAAGGATAACTTAAATAAAGAACGACAAAAAGCCATTCACAATGCCGAGATCGACCATCCAGGCCAGGGAGAAGATTATATGCACGAGCATAGCCCCTGGTGGTGCACCCAGTCCATATGGGCTGAGATGTGTGCCCAATGGAGAGCTGAGAGCTGGGTGAAAAGACGAAAGACTGCCGCCACCAACAGAGCCTCGGGTGTATCCGAAGGCGAAAAGGCTAAAGGAACATACAAGGGCGACAGTATTTCACAGTTGCAGCATATCACTGCCAGGGTACGTATTACAAGTTTTAATATGTTTTCAATCATGAATTGTAGAAAATATATCCCATTTTTACTTAGTAATATTGTGTTATTTTTGTATAGAGTCTCGGTCTCAAGGTCACCCTATCCATCAGGTCGGATGTGTACGCGTATTACCCGTGATGGTTCCGCCTCGAGGCTATCCAGATAGCGGTAATAAATTTTAACAACTTGATCTTTAATTAATGCTTACAAAATTAATTTATTTTTAACTATTTAATTGTTAACATGATGACATGCAGGACACTTATAAGCGTTTATTGAATGAGCGCCATCCTCGAAGGCACTCCACGTCCGGCTCATCGATCAAGAGTTGTGGGAGAGGCGTCATTGTGAAGAAGAACTACGTTAAAGGTCAAGGACAACGACGACGCCCATCCTTGATGGCTCATGCTTCGCTTCTTCTACCCATCTACCATACATCTCTAGCCATCCAAATTGCTCATACTCCTACCGACCGTGGTGAGAGCTATATGTCAAGATCGGGATCTTCAAAGATCTTGGCGGACATCCGGGGCTCTGAAAGTCTTTGAGGAGTTAATTTGAAGCGAAGAAGCGGCAATGGCAATGCAAAGATCACAACACGGGGATGGCGGCGAGGTATAAAATCAATTTGTTGTATATTGTTGTAATATACCAATATTAACATAGTTAGTAAATATTTATAACTTGTTTTATTATTTTGTTAATATTACAGGTGATGATCAAGGAGCGGTGATGCTTGATTAGTACCTTTAGATTAGTTTTATAGTTATAATATAAGTTTGTACTTGTTTCATTCTTAGGATGTTTGTATATTGTTACTTAAACAATTTTTAAAATGTTATTATATTTATTCAAAATCATATTGGTTTTGAATGGTTTATATTCTAGTTTAGTGTATGTGTTATATGATGGACGATGGATGTTTATATTGTTGTGTATGTTTGTTATTGTGTATGTGTGTTGGGATAAAACAGTACAAAACAGTGCAGTTTTTGGATTTATGCAAAAACAAGAAGATTCTCGTTATTTTATTTTTATTATTAGCGACCGTGACGCGGTCGCTAATTCCGGTCGCTGACACGTGAAACACGTCAGCTTTGGCCATGGCCCATGTCGACTTCGGCTTAGCTGAATCGGATTTGCCATTTCATCGTTGATATCGGTTATTTGCTACTAATCTGTCGCTAATAGTGGTCACGATGTGCATTTTAGCGACCGATTTTGTCTGACGCCTTTTTAATGACCATGCAGACGGTCGTGAGATAGATATCGGTGACAAGTGATCACGATAAAGCTTTTTGTTGTAGTGTAGTTATATGAAATGTTTATGAACCCCTTAGCGAATGGACGCCAAAGGTCTGACTAGGGTAAGTTCTTAAACTCATATGATTGTGGCAAGCTTATGAACTCATAAGTGTGGTTTGACGAACTGGGTATAGTCGTGTGTTAATAGAGAATTGAGGATTATAGGAACAGATAGACTGTTTAAGCAATTGATTGTTAGTGGAGACATAAATTTTCCAAAACTCCTAGCTATGCTAGACTTCAAAATTTTGACATCAAGCTAAATACGCACTATGCGCTTTTAAAAAAAATGTAGACTCGTAACAATTCCTCCATTTTTAATTTAGTCATGCAAGTATTATCAATCTTGCACCAACTCCCCTAATAGTAAATCATGTGAATCAATAGTAAATCATGCGACTCAATAGTAAATCATGTGACTCAATAGTATAATCATGTAAAAAAACTTATTACAGTATAGTACCTTTAACTATACCTCCATTTTTAATTTAGTCATGCAAGTATTATCAATCTTGCACCAACTCCCCTAATAGTAAATCATGTGAATCAATAGTACACACATGTGAACACATAGTTATAAGCATGTGAATTAATTGCAATTAATTGCTCATTTATTCGGTTAATTACCCGATTGGTCAATATAACCTCCAGACATTAATTATTATCGAAATAAATGTCGATTTCCACTAATACTAATAATTCCCACACAATGAAATTATCAATTTCATCTTTAATCAACGTGAACTTATTCATCATTAATATTATAACTCACAATATTTAACAACCAGGTCGTTCCCAGGAAATAGGGGCTTTTTGATAAGGATTTCTCCTTATTGGCGCGTAATTAAGTGACCAAACCTCTCCTTGACAGAACTTCTAGACATTGGCAATATTGCAAATAATAATATGAATAACTTTGTCGTCTCAATTATTGATTTAATAATATAACATATTATACAGATGATACTGTGACAATAATTGAATCAATAATATGAGAGATATGATGCAACAATTCATGAAAGCAATAATTGAGTATAACCGAAAGTGACTTCTTATGTAAGCATCAATAATCAATACCGGTGTTACTATGCAACCACGCCAGACATCGTATTTTACTACTACCGGGTAGTTCAACGGTTTTAACGGAACACTTTCGTTATATTTTATAAAAAGATAATTCTGTCATTTTCTTACTACGACAATACTTCCGTTGTAAAGTCCACCAATGATTGTGTCATCGTATGAATATTCCCCGACAAAAAGAATATTCCCCAACCAATCGAATATTATATAACAACTTGCTTACTTTGCAAAATTTATAAATATTACCCACAACTATAACATTATATCAAATCCACACCATAATATTCAAAAAAATATTTCGAAAAATTTAAATCTTTATTCATAAAATTTGGGGTCTCACATTAAGGGTCAAGTGTTGATCGGATAAATTTTATCAGTGTCAAACCCTAATGTTATTAAGAACGTCAACATTCAGTTAGAAAACCCTAACGTCTGATAAGAAACCCTAAAAACAAGTTCTGAAACCCTAATTTTAGTTCCGAGAGTGCGAAACCCTAATTCAGAAATTTAAAACCCTAGATTGGGAATGCAAATGCTGGTCTAAGGTTTAAACGTTATTAATTATAATTTATTAGGGAAAACCCTAATGATTCATTGGAAACCCTAATTGATTTTTAGAAAACCCTCATACTAGATATGAAACCCTAATTTTGAATTTTAGGAATTTGAAACCCTAATCTGGGAACTTAAAGGATAATTACAATGCTTAAGTGCTATTAATTATAATAGTAATTAGGGTAAAGCTTAATTAATTAGCAAACCCTAATTTCAAATTTTTAAACCCTAATTATTCCGTCAGAAATCCTAATGCACAATTGTGGACTTAATTGCTAATTTAGCAATTTTAATTGGGATAAAGTAATCCTAATTAACAAGATTGGTTTATGAATAGGAAAGTTTAATTTAATTACAGAATTCTAATTACAATTTAGAAATGTTAATTTTCTATTTTGAAAATCAAAATTTGGAAATCCTAGAAAATGACTTTTGAAAACCTTAGGTTTTAACCCTAAGGGTTAAACCCTAATGGTTTGCAACAAATGACAATTCTAGAAATTAAATGGTATGGAAATGACTATTTTGCCCTATTTGTATTTTTAATAAGTTGGTGATATCAAGATATAGAAATGAATCGTAATATATACGATGAGATCACCACGTGACCTGATAAGGTGATAACAGGGAAAAGAATCAATCTGATGATTGGAAAGTTTACAGCAAGATTGTTGTATGAATTGGTACAGATTCAGGAAAGGATTGTGAATACGGATTAAATGAAATTCGTATTGAGAATGGAGTTAAGATTAGGTGGGTATTTCAATTGAGGACTCACTTCGGCAGCTGAGTTATATGATTCCTTGTATGTGCGGGGAATTGTACTTGGTGTAACAACTACTTAGTTTCTGGTACTGATAATCATTGAAATGTTTGTGTCGCGCTATTTGTTATATGCATGTTAAGAGGGTGATTCCTTTCTCATGTGTATAACAGATAGATAGGTCATATGTAGAGAATATAGGGTTAAGTATGAGTTCTTAAAACTCATACTTATGTGACATTCTTGACTCATAATTATATGAAATGTTTATGAACCCCTCAGTAAATGGATGCCAAAGGTCTGACTAGGGTAAGTTCTTAAACTCATATGATTGTGGCAAGTTTATGAACTCATAAGTGTGGTTTGACGAACTGGGTATAGTTGTGTGTGAATGGAGAATTGAGGATTATAGGAACAGATAGATTATTAAGCAAATGATTATTAGTGTTGACATAAGTTTTCCAAAACTCCTAGCTATGCTAGAGTTCGAAATTTTGACATCAAGCTAAATACGCACTATGTGCTTTTAAAAAAAATATGTAGACTCGTAATCATTTTTGAAACGGTTTAAAGTACAGTCTATGCTACTTATTTCGGCTAGACGCAAATGATTTGAAATATTAAAATATATTTTATTTATCACTTATGTACCATGTAACCTGGTGCAGAGATGATAAAAAGGTGATGAAGTTGTAAATACAGGAATACTTAGTGTGAATTTGATCTAAAATCATTATTCCACTATTGTATGATGTGTTATGAAAAAGTCATACGATGACGACATCCTCAAACGGACTGTTAATACAGTACGGCATCATGACGTCATTCTCGAAAATGTTTTCAAAATATTAATTTGCCAACGTGGTTTGGCTACACCTAAATAATTCGATTAAATTGAATTGTTGATATGAGTCTACGCTATTAGATTCAGGTAGACTAATGTTACAAAAACTCTAAGTGCTCATTGAAAGAAATTTCCTGAACCAAATTGTTTTGGTGCGAAATCCAGTAAGACTGAGGTAAAGTTTTGTGCCTCGACAAAGGATGACGAGAAAATGATAAAACCAAAGATTGGCCAAGACAGGCATAATAATTAATCACCCTTTGTGTCCGTAAGTAATGACGGTTTGCGGATGAATTTCCATAAAACCTTTACGAAAATGATAGACAAATAGTATATACGACTCCTCAGCACAATTTGAAAACTTTTACTCTTGTGAGTAGTGTATTGGGTAACATGTGATGATATGTGTGAATGATGTAAGCAGTATGGTGTAAGGTGTAGGGTGAATTTCAGGGACGAAATTTTTAGAAGAAGGGGTGAATGTGACAACCCGAGAATTTAGACAAATTATTAAAATCTTAATGATGGATTTAAGGTCAAATATTAGACCTAGACAGAAAATAAGTGTATGCATTTGATATTTTTGGGAAGGAATTTTGAGGATTTCAAAATTCTGTGAAGGATTTTGGTGAATTATTCAGGATTAAGTGTATATGTGTATATATTCTGTGATTATGATATTATATGTGTACAGTATGTGGTTAAGGGTTAAGGGTCAAGGGTTGACCGAATAAATTTTATCAGTGTCAAACCCTAATGTTATTAAGAACGTCAATGTTCAGTTAGAAAACCATAACGTCTAATAAGAAACCCTAGAAACTGGTTCTGAAACCCTAATTTTAGTTTTGGGAGTCTGAAACCCTAATTCAAAAATTTAAAACCCTAGATTGGGAATTCAAATGCTGGTATAAGGTTTAAACGTTATTAAATATAATTTATCGGGGAAAACCCTAATGATTCATTGGAAACCCTAATTGATTTTTAGAAAACCCTCATACCAGATATGAAAACCCTAATTTAAGATTTAGAAAATTTGAAACCCTAATCTGGGAACTTAAAGGATAATTATAATGCTTAAGTGCTATTAATTATAATAATAATTAGGGTAAAGCTTAATTAATTAGCAAACCCTAATTTTAAATTTGTAAACCCTAATTATTCCGTTAAAAACCCTAATGCACAATTGTGGACTTAATTGCTAATATAGCCATTTTAATTGGGATAAAGTAATACTAATTAACAAGATTGGTTTATGAATGGGAAAGTTTAATTTAATTACAGAATTCTAATTACAATTTAGAAATGTTAATTTTCTATTTTGAAAACCGGAATTTGGAAATCCTAGAAAATGACTTTTGGAAACCTTAGGTTTTAACCCTAAGGGTTTGCAACAAATGACAATTCTAGAAATTAAATGGTATGGAAATGATATTTTGCCCTTTTTATATTTTTAATAAGTTGGTGAGTAGGTTTTGACTTTAGGTGAGTTGTTCACCAAAACCTAGCCTAGCCATGTGACTAATTTAATACATATCAGCCATCTAGATTGCTATATACATTGCATCCTATCAATTATATGGATTAAAGAGAGAGAGAAGGGCCACTTTACCTTTCATTTTCTCCCAAGACTTTTCTCTCTCTAAAATTCGAAGTGTAGAGTGAGAAAGTGAGATAAGATAAGTTTGTATCAGTTCATAACTTTCCAAGATCATATCACATGGATCAGAATCAAAATGGAGCATTCACTACAAGAAAAACCTCTATCAGCGACCAAAGTTTTCAGCGACCACACTATTTGGTCGCTGTTAATGGTAATAGCGACGGCCATCTGCGACCGGTATTGTTTCTAGTCCCTAGTTTATATCAGCGACCGCATACGGTCGCTAAGCGGTCGCTAGATTGAATTTCCCTCCCAAAATTTGGTGCGAAACGTTGGCGCGGATGTGTTTGGCGACCAATCCTTATCAGCGACCGCTTAGCGGTCATTGATACGCATATCATTAAAAATTAGCGGCCATGAGCGGTCACGATCCTCTTAAACATAATCACAATCGAGCATTAAGCTCGACGAACAACGTAAGAAAGAAAAGAGGGAGAACGGAAGAGGAGAAGAGGGAGAAGGGGAGGAAATTGCAAGCTATCGCTGCGCCACCACCGTCAGCCATCTAAAAAACTCGGTATTAACTACAAATTTTTCATCTACTTCAATAGTGTTCTCTCAAATCGTAACTTTTGCACAATGTTGTTAGTGTGATTTTTATGAATTTGTTACCTAAGATAAATTGAATAATGTAGTGAATAGTATAATGCTACAATATTTTCATCTTGTTCAATAATGTTTCTTTTTGTTTTTATTTGCATTGGTAAACTAATTTTGGGTTTAATTTGTTTGTTTAATATGCTAGAATTTGTGTTCAATTTGAGTTTTGAAATTTAATCTAGGGTTTAATTTGTTATATATTAATCGAATTTGAATTCAACTTGGGTTTGATATATTGGAAATTTGGATTTGATATGTATTGTATTGTATACTGCAATTAGTGTTTGATTTGTGCAAATACATATTCTACAATTAAGTTTTAATTTGTATAAATTTTAGTTTAATATGTAATGTATGAACAGAAAAAAATGTATCAATTTTTGGTTTGTTTATGCAGAAAAAAAAGAGGGGGAGAGCTCAGAATAGAGAAGAGGGAGAAAGGGGGAGAAGAGAAGAAATAGAAGAGGGAGAAAGGGGTCGCAACGCGAGGAGATTGACGAGCAAGAATTACATGCTGCACATACTTACATTCTTCTCAATTGCGAGGAGATTGACGAATTTGTGAGGTACACATGTAAACTTGATAATTTATCTTTTAAGTTGAAAATTTATTCCAATATGTTAATGTTTATAACATGGTATAGATTGTATTTATGATGAATTAAAAGTGAAGCATCCCAAGATAACCGATAAAGATATTCAAATCAATCGGGATAAAAACTTTGCACTTTGGCTAAAGGACAAAGTAAGTTCAATTTTAAAGCACGTAGTATATATATATATATATATATATATATATATATATATATATATATATATATATACTCCATGTTAACTATGACTTCATTTAATAAGATGGAGTTTTTATAGGCTTTATCGAGGGATCAACGATTCCAGCTAATGTACATGTTAATTATGATAATCGTAGTTAACTATTTCATATAATTAATTGTCATTCATAATTTCATACTAACATCCTAATTTTTTATTTATAGATGTCTTCCGAACTCAAGCAGCACGAAAAGCGCTTGTTGGGTCTGAGGCCTCTAATCATGTGTTGAAAGGCCCCTAAGCAATCCGGATGATCGCATTCTTATACGTATCCGCCCTCCTCCGTAAAAGCATGTAAGTTAAACATCGTTGTATGTATAAGGGTTTAATATTTCCATTGTTATAAATATATTTTAATGTAAATTACTTTATATTGTAGTGATTTTCAAGATAGTAAAATTGTGAAGTGCATTTCACAAATATAAGCTTCTGAATCGCCTCACGCCAAGGATTACATGGGCGAGCACACCTCTCGCCCATAAGGATGCGATTTGGACCTAATTTCGTATATATTTTTATCACTCGATAGGTAATACATAGTTAATCAAATAATATTGTTTAGTAATATAACGCTTTAATATTATTATTGTTGTTTTATTTGCGTAAACAGTATAGATGGGATGACGCTTAAGCATCGATTATTCGAGACACTATTCTCGCGTAAATGCGCCATCCGAACTAAAGATAATTTGAACAAGAAACGACAAAAAGCCTCCTGCAATCTGTCAGATTGACCATCCAGGACAGGGTGAGCAATATATGCATGAGCATAGCCCCTGGTGGTGCGCACAACCCATATAGGTGCAGATGTGTGAGAGCTGAGAGCTGGGTCAAGAGGCGCAAGACTGCCGCCTCAAACAGATCCTCAGGTGTATTAGACGGCGAGAAGGCAAAAGGCACGACGGGGCGGCGGATATATCACAAATTAAAGACATTGCATTCTTGCCAGGTACGTATGTTATGTTTACTGATAATCTTTGTAGCTAAAATATCATATGTTTACATAATAATATGAGAAAATGAATTGTAGGAGTCTCGGTCTCAAGGTCAACCTATCAATTGGTTGATGTGTATGTAGCCACCCGTGATGGTCCACTTTGAGGCTGTTTGAGGATAAGCATAATAAGTTCACTTTATCCTAATATGTTGTTTATAAATCAGACGACCTTTTTTTAGTATTTTTTAATTTATTTTAAACTATTTAATTGTTCATCTTCCGACGGACACTTATAAGGGCTTAATGAACGAGCGATATCCTCAAGGCACCCAGCGTCCGGTCGATTGATCAAGAATTATGGGAGAAAGCGTCCATCGTGAAGAAAAATTATGTCAAAGGCCAAGGACAAAGACGGCGGCCTTGCACCATCGATGGCACAGGCGGCTCACGCCACCCGTCTACATCATCGAGGTTATCCACCTTCATCATATACTCTCACCGATCAGGTGAGAGCGATCTCATCAAGATCGTGATCTTCTTCAGATATCTTGGGCGGGCATCTGCAGTCTCCGAGTCCCGATGAGTTGGCGGAGGCGATATGGCGGCAGCAGGAGGCGAGGAGGCGGGAGCAAGACGACAAATAGGAGTATATATATATATATATATATATATATATATATATATATATATATATATATCGCTTATTGTATAGCTACATTGTCATATATGTTTATAGTCTCTCGAGTCAATGTCTTACTTATATGTAACATATATGTTTTATTACTTTGTTAATTACAGAGATCCTAATTTGGATGATCCATGAAGAGCGCTTTAGACTTGTTTTTTTAGATTTTAAAGCCTTGTACTCTTTTAGATTCATTATTTGGACAATTGTATTGGTTTATATGGATGTTTATGATATCGATTGTATTGTGTTGGATGAATGTTTTGTATTGTATTTGATGAATGTTTATTCATGGATGAATGTTTTGTATTGTATTGGATGGATGTTAATATGGATGCTTGTTTATATATATTGCTGTGTTGGGATTGAAAACAGGTACAAAGCAGGTTATTTTTGGGAAATCAATAAAACAGGCAAAATTATTATAAAAAAAAAACATCAGCGACCGCATGCGGTCGCTACCACTACATCAGCGACCGCATAATCTAGCGACCGCATGCGGTCGCTATTGTCCGTCGGCCATCGCAGTCTCACGTCACACCGACGAATGACTCAAAGATACGCCGTAATAATGACGATATCGGTCGCAGAGTGCGGTCGCTAATTAGTTCGGTCGCTATTGTTGGTCGCTGATGTCCTCCCAATGACCGGATTATCTCGATTAGTATCGATGACGCATACAATCGATATTCATCTCATGATCGTATCTACGGTCATTGATATCTTGATCATTGATAAGCTTTTTTGTTGTAGTGATTAAAGGAGGTATAAACCCTAAATTTTTAAATCATTAGATTTAATGTTAGATGTTATGAGTTGTTCTTTAGAAGTGTGTTATAAGATGTCATTTAGTAATTTGGGTTGTCAAATCCCAGATCCATAATATCAAAGGGCTTAAAATGGAAGATTTCTTAAATCTGGAAAAAGTTAGAAAAATGGCCTGACAGCCATATGTCAGAGGCCTTAGATTTATGTGTGTTTGAGTTTTGGTATATGTTATGTTATATATCTGTTCTTTATTATTAGGGCTTGGATCTAAGACTTAAATCAAGCTTAGATCATGTGTATATTGCAAGATATGATCGGTCAAAGAGCGTTGGCCAGAAACGCGATTCTAGAAATCTGGCAAACCCGAAGCCCGCAATTCGACAACGATTGTAGACCTTAGATCTTGCAGTGTTTTATGTTTTTGGTCATGTTGTTGGTTGAAGGTTGTACACTGGTATATTAACTGCAAATACATGTCCTTAGATTGCCCAGATCCTTAACAGAATTCTAGATAATCCAGGTCAAAGTAGGCTTGACCGACTGGCTCATGAATGTTTTCTGGAAACCCCAGATCTTCATCAGCCGAAATTTCTGACAATGTTTGACTAGCTTGAATCTTGTGATTTGAATGTTGTTATGTTGATCTAATATTCTATAATCATACACTGACATATCCACTACACATTTGAACCTTTATAACACATTAAGTAAGATTTTACATCATTGATTCAAGGGCTCAAAAGTAGCACCTCGACTGTTCTTCAATTTCTGAAAAACCCAAAAATTGAAGAACAGGTCTGACATCAAGTTGGATGGCTTAGATCTCTCTGTGATTATATGATTTGGAAATGAACTTTGTTTAAGGTTGTAGTACTACATTCGAACTATAACATTAGAATAATTTACAACCCATAAACTTATGGATCAAAGAATTATAAACAATTGAACTACCTACCTCGTTAACTCCATACGAGTTTACGGAAAAGCTCAAGAACATCCCAAGAATACATTTAGCGACGGATTTGTCGCCTAAAGTCCCTATAGCGACAGTTTATTTAGAAATTAATTATTTAATTTTAAAAAATAGAGAAAATTAGTTTTTAATTATTAAAAATACATAATAAATTATGAAAAAATTATTTTAAAGCCCTGAAAATAGTTTTAAATTATTTTGAGTATATTTCAAAAATATTTAATATTTTGGAATATAAAAGGTATTTATTTATTTAATTATAATATTAAATAAATTATTTAAAATAGTTTTAATTCATAAAAAATTATATTATGATATTAGAAAATATTTTAAGTTATTTATGATGACTTTTAATATATTGTGATGAATTTCATTAATAATATATTATTAATGGTAATTAATTTATTTAATAAATATATTAAATAAATTATAGAAAAATAGAATTAATGTTTTAAAAATTATATAAAATGATTTAAGTGTTATAAAAATATTTGAAGTTATAAAATATAAGTTTTGATATTTTGACATGAAAATATTAATATTTTAATATTAATATCAATTATCGTGTAATGAATTTAATTATTTTAAAATCATATAAATATGATTTTAAAGTATTAAAATACTTTGTTATATTATAATTATATTATAATATTATGTTATGATTTTTATTAATATTTAATATTAAAGGAATATTAATGATAAAGGAATATTGTGGTATTTATTCATTTAAATACGATATTAATGATTGAAAAATCATGATAAATGGTAATAATTATCTGAAAATTATTACAAACCTATGAAAAATATTTTGACTGATAATAAAATTATCTAAGATATTGTTAAGTGTTTAGGCAGAGTTTAATTGAACTTAAACTCGAGTATTGTCCGACTATACCGTCTGGATTTTAGAATTTTGTCGATTTCAACTCGGACTTAAATAGTCTGACTTGATGCTAAGTTTTATGTGTTGTATAGACTGATTGGGTTATGTGCTATGTGTTTAGGTTATTCTATGTATATATATATATATAACAGTATTATACTGTGATGATATTATTCTAATATTGGAGATCTATATTACTAATATTAGATCTTCGGATAAAGCGATATAGAATGTGTAATGATAATCAACGGTTCAGGCAAGTTTTTCTTAACTCTACTAAGAGTTGTTTCATTCGGATATGCTTATAGTTAATCATTACTGATTGCCATATAGAATTGTACTCTGTACATATTGCATGTATAAGTTAAGTATGAAAGGCTGATCACCTTCATTACCGCTTGGTCCAGATATATTTATTCATGTTTAATACTTGTTCAGTCAAAAGTTTGTTCGCGCTAATTCACAACTATATTGATGAATTATAGCCAGCTTATTATTCAGACTCTTTCAATCATGATATATCCTTATATAAATTTAAACTTGCTGGGCAACTTTCATGCTCACCCTTGCTATATCATGATAAAACATTGCAGATAAAGCGAATGCGTTCGGATACAGGAAAATGATAAGGCCAAGTTCAGCTTGGGATAAAATGTGCAGTTAATTTGTAATAGTATAGTTTGATAATAATGTTATATGTTAGATAGTTTATGAATTGTGTATAAGTTAAGGTTACTCAATTTTGGAGAATAGTGTGTAAAGTGTATTATATAAACAACTTATGTTTATATCTTCCGCAAATAGTTATAGAATGATTGTACCAGATCTGTGGTTATTTAGGACCCGGATTTAGGGCTTTCACAGAGTATAAGATGATAAAGCTGGAATATGAGAATTCAAATGGCAAGGATCAGCTGAAAGAGGAAACAACTGAACGAGTGAGAATGAAGGATGCATGGGTAAAAGCCGCACGACGCGTTGATATTGTGGAAAGAGAAGTTCGATCCAAGAAGGCTAACATAGATGATATATATTTCTCTTTTTAGATAGCAATTGGGAGAACCCAACATTGAGTTTTGAATTACCCTGTACATTACGGTCAACCC
This sequence comes from Panax ginseng, assembly GCA_020205605.1. Lineage (NCBI taxonomy): Eukaryota > Viridiplantae > Streptophyta > Magnoliopsida > Apiales > Araliaceae > Panax > Panax ginseng. The sequence continues at coordinate 36,309,998 of CM035137.1, forward strand.
CAATTCGATATGGATCGAAGATTTAATGATTCAGATAATGGATCAGGAGTACAATGAAGCAGTTGAGGGTGGAATATTTCCTATAGCGAAAGTCAATTCCAGCGGTAATGATGACACCAAAGGTTTTCCCAGACAAGTCAAAATTGGTGGTTCAAGTGAGAGCGCTTTTCGTAACTTTCCAAAAAGCGAGGAACCGAACGAAGTTATCACGAGTAAGTTAATCATAAACTCTTAGGAAGTCTATACCTTATTCGATACCGGTTCTACCCACTCTTTTATTTTACCTAGTTGTGTTCAATGTTTGAACTTGACTATTGAGAAATTAGACTTTGAATTATCTATTGAAACTCCGTTAGGAGAAACCTTCGTTACATCCACTATTTATAAATTTTGTTTGATTCAAATCGATACCCTCACGTTACCTGTCGATTTTATCTCTTTAAAAATACTTGTCTTTGATATGATTTTAGGAATCGACTGTTAACTATTTATCATGCTAAAATTGAATATTTTTCTAAGGTTGTTAGTTTTCATCTTTCTAACTGACTTGTTATGTGAATTCAAGCAACCAAACCACTAAAGTCAATCACTATCATATTAAGCCATGAGTAAAGAGGCCCGAACCTTTCGCTGGTGACTTCCAAGTCTTGGAATGCACCGAAGCCAGACTTTCTATAGGGGACGCCGTGAATAACGGTGGCAAGTTGATAGGTATCAATGTGACGTGTTATCCAAGTCTTGGATAAAAGTCACAGTTTTGAATGATATTTCTATTGTTAATAAATTTCTTGACGTATTCCCCGAAGAACTTCCTAGCCTACCCCGAGAGCGTGAAATCGAATTTTATATTGACCCCAGTACAAAACCCATTTCTAAAACCCTCAAATATTTCTTCACCTAGAACGAACGTATCATGCGCCAAAGACGTTGGCTCGAGCTATTGAAAGATTAAGATAATACCATTCAATACCATCTTGGAAAAGTGAACGTAGTAGCTGACGCGTTGAGTAGAAGATCGTATGCATTTACGAATGCGATGTTGTTAACACAAAGACATATTTCATACGACTTACAAAAAATAGGGATAGAGTTAAAGACTCTAGAGACCCACGTAAAGATGACGAATATACGATTACAACTGACTTTAATCGATAAAGTTAAAGCCGCCCAAGCTACAGACTCGGAGCTGATGAATGTGAAGAAGAAGATTCAAGAGGGAGTTATTCTAGAAACAAGAATCGATGAAGAGAGGAAATCTCAACCCTCAATTTTATTGGTCTATTTGAAATCCTCGATCAAGTAGGAACTGTGGCCTATAGACTCGCTTTACCGCCAAGTATGTCACGTGTTCATAACATTTTTTACGTATCGATGTTACATAAATATGTGGACAACCCGAACCACATGATTGAATTAGAACTAGACGAGATAGCAAAAGATTTAACGTATGAGGAGATACCTATTAAAATCTTGTATAAGAAGAAACATATTCTACGCTCAAATGTTATACCTCAAGAGTTAGAATCTGACGAGGTATCCTCATCTGTTCGACATACTAGGTACGTACATCAATTTCGAAGATGAAATTTCATAAGAAGGGGAGGTTGTAAGACCCCAAATTTTATGAATAAAGATTAATTTTCTCAAAATATTTTTTTTGAGTATTAAGGTGTAGATTTGATATAATATTATAGTTGTGAGTAATATTTATAAATTTTGCAAAGTATGCAAATTGTTATAAAATATTCAATTGGTCGGAGAATATTCATTTTAACAGAAAATATTCGTACAATGGCACAATCATTGGTGGATCCCACAACAAAATTATTGTCAGAGTTAGAAAACGACATAAATATCTTTTATAAAAATAACGACAAAAGTTTTATCGTTAACTGTTGGAATACCTGGTGGTAAAAGTACAATAATATGTGTGGTTGCATAGTAGCACACAGTATTGATTATTGATACTTACGTGAGAAGTCACTCAGTTTTATTCAATTATTGCTACAATAATTGCGTCATAGTATCTCACGTTATTAATTCAATTATTGTCAAAATATTTTATATTATTAAATTAATAATTGAGATGACAAGTTATTCATATTATTATTTGCATAATTAATAATGTCTAGAAAGTTCTGCCGAAAAAAGGGGTTTGGTCATCTAATTGCGCGTCAATAGAGAGAAATCCTTATCAGAAAACCCTCTCTTTCCTAGGAACGATCTGGTTGTTAATATTGCGGGTTGTAATAAGGATGAATAAATGTTGTTAAAAATATTGAAGGAATTTCTATGAAGTATTTGTTATAAATTTTAGCGTATTATTTGGACTCCTATTTACCTATTTTTCAAAATAATCGGTGATATTTTATACCGTGCATGTTCTTGATCCCCTCAATCAATGATGTGTACTTATTCTTGGAAGCTTTTAGATAATAAATGAATGACACATGCATAGAACCCGGTGGATACCATAGCACTTAACAAATTTTGTAGTAACTAAACATAATGTTTAGAAAAGAAAAAAAAAAGTGTGAGAAGAAGAAAAATGTACCATTAATGCTTTCAAGTACAGTAACTAGATTGACATGACCACAACTTTGTAGTCTGAAACTTTTTAGGACATGAGAGCAGTGTTGATGTTGGAACACATGCCCAATGACAATTGATTTGATTCCCCTTTCTGCTAGTTTTAAAAAAATCGTGTCTAATAAAGCGTGAATACAAATATATTTCTGAATTTGCACCACAAAGAAGTAATTCTATAAAAGTGTCGTGTGTTATGTAATATATATATATATATATAGGAAAGTGTGTCGTGTGTGTGTATGTATATATATATATATATATATATATATATATATATATATATATATATATATATATATATATTATAATAAATTTTGTTTTATTAGATTATAAATAGAATATATTATATTTTATTTAAAGTTTTCGTTTTATTAGAATATTTTATTGCACAGTAATAAATAGTAAAATCAAAATTTTTCGTCGGTGCGTGCCCGTGAAATCCTTGACTGTTGGCCCGTCATTTCTAAATTCAAATAGTATCCTTCCATTCTCCTATAAATAATATGCTTAGTTTAGAATTAAAAATCATACCAGAATCAGAGAATTCTTTTTCTATAATATTGAGCGTATTTATTTCGAGTTTTAAGAAGCTTTGAGCGTAGAAAATAGTGAAAATTTTCTTCAAGAATATTCTCGCCCTTCCAGTCAGAAGTACTCTCTTTTTAAAGTAAGGAGTATTATTTATTTTATATTCGCTTACGATACTATTTTTCATATTCGTAAGGAATTTTATTTCGTTCAATATTCGAAAGGAATATTATTTTCGTTTAATATTCGTAAGGAATATCATCTTCGTTCAATATTCGTAAGGAATATTATTTTAGTTCAACAGTTGTAAGGGATATTATTTTTGTTCAATACTCGTAAGAAATAATATTTTCTTCCATACTCTGTCGTATATAAGTAATATTATTTCGTTTCAGATTCAGAATTCTACACTCATTTTGTTAAGTTTTGGCTTCTATACTCCATGAAATTAGTTGAATGTCTTTGAAATTTGTGTTTTATCGAGTATCTTTTCATGGAAATATTATTCTGAATATTCTTGATAAGTTTTAACTTTTTCATGTCGGAGTACTATTCACGGGGTACTATTCCCGAATTACTATTCACAGGATACTATTCACTCGGGTACTATTCACCCGGGGTACTATTCATGACAAAAACTGATTGCTTTTCGATCCAAATCATTTTTGATACAATATAAATCTTGAATTTTACTCCACAATGCAGTATCATGTTGGCAATTTAGATAATTTAATTATGGATAAATTAAATTATAAATCTTTAGAAATTTATCATTTGTCTTCTTTTAATTGAATTCTTATATCATTGTCATCATCCACATGCTTATATTGTTATGAAAGTCATCTTTAGCCCGTAGTGCATAGATGGACTGTTGATTGATATAATTATGACCACGGATTATTCGGTATAATCATGAATGTAATGTTATAAATGATGTGGTAAAAGTCTTCATTGGCCCGTAGTGCATGGTGGACAGTTGTTGGTATGATCATGACCATGCGTTCTCTTTGGCAAAGGGTGCAAAGATGAATTGTTGTTTGGCATGTTCATGATCATTGGTGAAAACACGAATATCCTTAGCCCGTAGTGCATGGATAATTCGTGGTCGTGATACTAATGAATATCATTGGCCCGTAGTGCATGGATAATTCAGTGATGTGGATTATTTATTAAGCTAAGTCTCAGCGATAAAATTGATGATAAAATTTTTAAATCATAGAAGATAGTAGATATCATGTTCTATTTGACTCTTCTAATGGATTGTTTGTTCCGCTGCAGTTAAACTTGATGTTATTGTATTTTATCAATTTAACACTGTTGAAGACTAACGATAATTTATTCTGCATTATCTTAGTCATAATATTTCATACTGGGCTAGTTGAGCTCACCCTTTTCTTTCACTGTTCTCTTCAGGAAATGAGAGTATAGTTGGAACTAGTCGAGAAATGGATTGACGCTCCAGATGGTTGTTTTAGTAGTCCTCACTATTCTGTGGAATGGATTGACGGTCCTAGTTCTAGCCTTAAATCTCAGCCAGGGATCATATCCCTAAGCTTTGATACCAACTGTAACGCCCCCAAAATAGGTATACACAACTCATTCTGAGTCGCCAAATACATGGTACATAATTCAAATACAAACTTAATTTACACAATACGACAAACGTAAGCTGAGAGTTTTAACACGAATATTATCTCGTAGACAATATCCAAACTCAAATGAAGTCCTCATTACAATTATTATCACACTATTTCATAAAATAGTGAGGACTACTATAGCCACCATCTTGGACCATCACTCCATTCCCCGACTAGTCTCAACTATATTCTCATTTCCTGAAGAGAACAATGAAAGAAAAGAGTAAGCTCAACTAGCCCAGTAAAGAATATTATGACTAAGATAATACAGAATAAATTATCATTAGCCTTCAACAGTGTAAAACTGATAGAATACAATAGACAACAAGTTTAACTACAGCGGAACATACAATACATTAGAAGAGTTAAGTAGAGTATAATGTCTACTATTTTTTATGATTTAAAAGTTCTTCATCAATATTTTATCTTTGTAACATAGCTCAATAAATAATCCACATCACCGAATTATCCATGCACTACGGCCAAGGATATTCGTTAGTATCACATCCATGAATTATCCATGCACTACGAAAAAAGGATATTCGTTAGTATCACCAATGGTCATGATCATGCCAAACAACTGTCCATCAATGCATTACGGGCCAATGAGGACTTTGACCACATCATTTATAACATTATAGGTCATGATTATACCGATACAAATTTCCTGGTCATAATCATACCAATCAATAGTCCATCTATGCACTACGGGCCAAAGATAACTTTCATCACAATTTAAGCATGAGGATGATGACAATGATATAAGAATTCAATTAAGTGAAAGCAAGGATAAATTTTAAAGATTTATAATTCAATTTATCCAGAGTTCAAGAATATCCAAATTGTCAACATGATAACTTCATTGTGGAGTAAAATTCAAGAATAATATTCATGTATCAAAAATAATTTGGACAGAAAAGAAATCAATTTTTGTCGTGAATAGTATCCCGGGTGAATAGTACCCCGTGAATAGTAATTCGTGAATAGTACCCTGTGAATAGTACTCCGGCATGAAAAAATTAAAATTTAACAAGAATGTTCAGCAAAATATTTTAGTGGAACGATACTAGATGAAGCGCAAATTTCAAGGATATTCTACTAATTTCAAGGAGTATAGAAGCAAAACTTATCAAAATAAGTGTAGAATTAGGAGTATGAAATGAAATAATATTACTTACATACTACAGAGTATGGAAGAAAATATTATTTCTTACGAATATTGAACAAAAATAATATCTCTTACGAATATTGAAATAAAATAATATTCCTTATGAATATTGAACGAAAATAATATTTCTTACGAATATTAAACGAAAATAATATTCCTTACGAATATTGAACGAAAATAATATTCTTATGAATACGAAAAATAACATCTCTTCTGAATATGAAATAAATAATACCCCTTAGCTTGAAAGGAGAGTACTTCTGACTGGTAGAGTGAAGATATTCTTGAAGAAAACTTGCACTATTTTCTACACTCAAAACTTCCTTAAACTCTAAAGAAATACGCTCAATATTATAAAAGAAGAATTCTCTGATTCTGGTGTGATTTTTATTTCTAAACTAAGCTTCCTATTTATAGGAGAATGACAGGATACTATTTAGGAAAAAAAATCACAAACTGCGCAGTAACCAAATTATGGACGTGTAGAATTCTGTTGAATTTTTTTTTATTTTACTATGCTGCACTATGAAGTACTATGCAAACACTATGCAGTACTATGCAAATACTATGCATATAATAAAATATAATATATTCTATTTATAAAAAGTATTCTTTTTTATATAAAAAGTTTTCTATTTTATTACTATAAAATAAAAACTGAGATAACTTTCTACCGACGATTTTGAAAAATGAGTAAGTATGGGTCCATGTAACAAACCAAATTTATAATAAATACTTCATAAAAAACCCTTCTATTTATCTCAATTCACTTGGCTTCACTAAACACATTTTTAATAATATTTATTCATCATTAATATTATAACTCATAATATTAATAACCAGATCATTCATAGGAAAGAGGGGGCTTTCCAATAAGGACTTCTCCTTATTGGCGCGCAATTAGGTGACCAAACCCCTTTTCTTGAAAGAACTTTCTAGACATTGTCAATAATGCAAATAATAATATGAATAACTTTGTCGTCTTAATTATTGATTTAATAATATAAAATATTGTGCGATGATATCGCGACAATAATAATTGAATCAATAATGTGAGATACTATCTGACAACTATTCATCGCTGTAATTGAAGTAAAATCGGAGAGTGACTTCTCACGTAAGCATCAATAATCAAAGATATTGTACAATATCAGTATTTACTATATACAACAATTAATCGTATTCTTCAGTACTTTTATCACTTAATGTATTTCAACAGCTTAATGGTAAAAGTTTTGTCGTTATTTTTATAAAAGTTATTTATGTCGTTTTCTACTTCGATAAGAATTCCATTGTGGGTCCATCAATGATTGTATCATCGCATTTAATATTCTCTCGATAAAGCGAATATTCCTCACCAAACGAATATTTATTTATTAAACTTGCTTATTTTGCAAAATTTGTAAATATTACCCATTAACTATAACATTATATCAAATTCACACTTATTATTAAAAAGATATTTGAGAAAATTAAATCTTTATTCATAAAAGTTGGGGTCTTATGTAAGACCCCAACTTTTATGAATAAAGATGAATTTTCTATAAATATCATTTTTGAATATTATGGAGTAAATTTGATATAATGTTATAGTTATGGGTAATATTTATAAATTTTTCAAAGTACGCAAGTTGTTATATAATATTCGATTGGTGAGGAATATTTGTTTTAAAAGGAATATTCATACGACATTACATATTCATTGGTTGGACCCTCACAACTAATTATCATTTGATTGAGAAAACGATAAAAATATCTTTTATGAAAATAACGACTAAGTTTTACCGCTATAATCGTTGAACTACTCTTGTAGTAAAAGTACAATGAATACGCTGTGGGTCGCATAAGAGCAACACCAGATTGATTATCGATGCTTACGTGAGAAGTCACTCATTATAATCAATTATTGTCAGCAGTAATTGTCGCACCATATCTCTTATATTATTGATTCGATTATTGTCACAAAGATCATCTGCATTATATGATATATTATTAAATCAATAATTGAGACGACAAAGTTATTCATATTATTAAATTGCAATATTTACAATGTCTAGAAGTTCTGCGAAGGAGAGATTTGGTCACCTAATTGCGCGCCAATAGGGAGAAATCCTTATTGGAAAGCTCCCTCTTTCCTGTGAACGACCTGGTTGTTAAATATTGTGAGTTATAATATTAATGATGAATAAGTTCGTATTGATTAAAGTTGAATTTGATAGTTCCATTGTGTTGGGATTATTAGTGTTAGTGGAAATCGACATCTATTCCGATGATAATTGATGTCTGAGGGTTATTTTTATAAATCGAGGAATTTATCGGATAAATGAGCAATTAATTGCTACTAATTCACATGCTATATAACTATGTGTTCACATGTGTGTACTATTGAATCACATTCTTATACTATTAGGGGAGTTGGTGCAAGATTGATAATACTTGTATGATTAAATTAAAGATGGAGGTATAGATGGGGGTACTATACCGTAATTCGTATTTTCACATGATTATAACTATTGATTCACATGATTGAACTATTGATTCACATTATTTACTATTAGGGGAGTCAAAAAAAGTTTGATAATACTTGCAGGACTAAATTAAAAATGAAAGAAAAGTTAGAGGTATTGTCTTCGTAATTTTTGAGCCCCAAAACGTAAATTATCGAAACTATATTTTTCTATAAATAGAAGCTCATTCTTCCTTCATTTCTCACCAATTCACTAAAGCTATAGAGCAATTATTATATAGAGATATTGTAGAGAGAAACTATAGAGAGAAAATCTATAGAAGAAGAGAAGTCAACTACCTCACTATTTCAGTATCCAGTTTCTTCTGAGGTAAGGGGTATTATTTCTTTCTTTCGTCTTCATGAAGAGAACTTCTGTTATTCCATTCTTTATTATTATGTTGAATAACTCTGTCTGCGCAAGTACCGCATACATGGTGAAATTCTTCTGTTATTCCATTCTTTATTATTCTGTTGGAACATCCTGTCTGTGCTTTACGCATGACCTGGTTCCGTTATTTATTATTCTATTGGAACATCCTGTTTGTGCGTTTTACGTCGGACCTGGTTCCGTCTTTATTATTCTGTTGGAATATCCTATCTATGCGTTTTACGCTAGACCTGGTTCCGTCTTTATTACTCTGTTGGAATAACCTGCATGTGCGGTCTATCGCATGCCTGTTGGTTTCTTTTGTTATTCCATTCTTTATTATACTCATTTGGTTAAAGTTTTGACTTCTATACTCCATGAAATTAGTGAAATATCCTTGATATTTGCGCTTCATCCAGTATCTTTTCATGAAAATATTCTTCCGATTATTCTTGAATTTTACTCTCTACAAAGAAGTATCATGTTGACAATTTGACGCGTATTAGTTCTTGGTTAAATTAATTCTTGAACTTGTTTTATTGAATTCTTATATCATTGTCATCATCCTCATGTTTATATTATGTTGAAAGTCATATGTGGCCTGTAATGCATAGATGGACTTGGTATGATTATGACCAGGGATTATTCGATGTAATCATGACCGTAATGTTACAAATGATGTGGTAAAAGTCCTCATTGGCCCGTAGTGTATTGATGGACAGTTGTTGGCATGATCATGACCATTGATGAATACATGAATATCCTTGGCCCGTAGTGCATGGATAATTTGTGGTCGTGACCCTAATGAATATCCTTGGTCAGAGTAGTGTGGGGATGATGTGGATTATTTATTAAAATCGAGTCTCGATGATAAAAGTGATGAAAAACCTTTTAAATCATAAAAGATACTAGATTTTATTCTCTACTTGACTCTTTTAATGGATTGCTTATTCCGCTGTAGTTAAACTTGATGTTTGTTATATTTTATTAGTTTAACATTGTTAAAGGCTAATGATAATTTATTTTGCATTATCTTAGTCATAATATTTCTTACTGGGCTAGTTGAGCTCACCCTTTCTTTCACTGTTCCCTTCAAGAAATGAGAGCGTAGCCGGGACTAGTCAGGGAACGGAGTGACGGTCAAGATGATATCATTAGTAGTCCTCACTATTCTGTTAAATAGGGTGATAATAAATGTAATAAGGACTCCATTGAGTGTGGATATTGTCTAGATGATAATATTCTTATTAAAACTCTTAGATTCTGTTTTGTCGTATTTTACACGACTGTTGTATAATTAAGTTGTATTTGAATTTTGTACCATGTATTTGGCGACTCAAGATGGGTGATGTATACCTATTTTGGGGGCGCCACAGTTAATATCAAAGCTTAGGATATGATCTCCAGCTAAGATGTGAGACAAGAACTAGGAAGGAGAGACGGGGAATTCTTCGCTAGTATGACCTACCTAAGTTTATTTGGTATTTAATTGGTCACGTGAGTATATAGGGATAATATGTGATATGTTAATTAACCCTTATTTTGTGGCGATTTGAAAATGGCATCCAAAAATGTTGAGAACATCAATGGAGCACAGGAGACCGCCGAGTCTCCACGCATCAATAACTGTGACAATGTGCATCGTGAAGGAGACAATCCTCATGCAAACAACAACACCGACCAAATGTTTGACGATGGAATGTTCTCGAGGCTTCATGCAATTCATGCAACATCAAAGTGAGAGCGAGCTCCTCGTCCAAAATGCGGTGGAAACACTAGCAACTCTCGGGACGGCCACCGCTAAATGCTTCAAGGAGCTGGGACCACCGTAGTTTTTGGAGAGCCAAAATCACTTAAAGGCGAGACGTGGTTAAAGCAGACCGTAAGATATTTGATGTCTTGAGATGCTCCGAGGAGCAAAGGTTCCTTTTGCCACCTTCATGTTGCGTGCGTATACGCAGATTCTTGGTGGGAATCAGAAACGCGTACTCAACTTCGCCGCATTGAAGATGACTTGGGAGAAGTTCCAAGAATTGTTCAACGACAAGTACTTTCCCAAAGTATTCGTCACATGAAAGAGGTAGAGTTCATCAAGTCGAGCAAAACAACATGACCGTGTCGCAATCGGCTAAGTTTGCCGAGTTGTCCTGGTTTCGTCCCATTTGGTTGATAATGAGGAGAGAATGACGCGAATGTTTCTAAGAGGTTTGAAACCCGAGATACGCCAATATCTTATTTCTAATAAACCGTGTTTGTATTCGGATGTTATTAATAGGGCTCGCTTATTGAGCGCGATAATGAGTCAACCCAACCAAAAGAAAGCAAAATTTAAAAATGATAATACTAGTGATACTTGACCATCGGGCGGTGACAATAAGCGTGGAGGAATCAACATGCCGAAATGGTAACCACTTCTGGTGGTAATTATGGCCAACATAATAAGAATGGACATTTCAAGAAGAGGAGATTCAACAATGATGGAAAGACGTTAAAGACCAAAGACCCGTTGTTAAGGAAGGAGAATCGACCACCTATCATATGCTTCAAATGCGGAGGAGGACACATCGCTTTAAATCTGCGATGCCGTCCAAAGCATGTTATAATTATGGAAGAGAAGGTCACCGCCCGATTTTGTCGTGCATCAAGACAAGTCCAAATTGGATGGAGGCATCAAAGGCCGCCCCAGACAAGACAAAACCGTAGTTCAAGGAAAGCGTTTGTCGTGACCTCCCGTAAAGTAAGGAAACCGAACGAGGTCATCACGGTAAGTTTATCATAAACTCTAAATAAGTCTATACCTTATTTGATACCGCCTCTACCCATTCTTTTATTTTTCCTACTCGCTCCAACGCTTAAATTTGACTCCAGAGAAATTAGACTTTGACTTATCTGTTGAAACTCGTTGGGAGAAACCTTCATTACATCCATCCACATTTTATAAGTCTTGTTTGGTTCAAATCGGTACCCTCACATTACCTGTCGATCTTATTTCATTGAAAATACTTGTATTTGACGTAATTCTAGGGATTGATTGGTTAACTACTCATCATGCAAAAATTGATTATTTTCGTAAGGTTGTTAGCTTTCATATTCCTAACCAACCTATTATGCGAATTCAAGCAACCAAACCATTAAAATCAATCACTGTCATCTCAAGCCATAAAGCTATTTGTTTATTAAAAAATGGATGTCAAGCTTTCTTAGCTCATGTCACGGATCTAAATAAAAATACGTCAATTTTGAATGATATGTCTATTGTTAATGAATTTCCTGACGTATTCCCTGAAGAACTTCTTGGCCTACCCCCAGAGCGTGAAATTGAATTTTGTATCGACCTTGAACCCGGTACAAAACCTATTTCCAAAGCCTGATATCGAATGGCTCCTATTAAACTTCAGGAGTTAAAGACCCAACTGCAGGAATTGTTAGACATCGATTTCATTCATCCTAGTATGTCTCCTTGGGGTGCTCCTGTTCTATTCGTGAAAAAGAAATATTGGAGTATGCAACTTTGTATTGATTATCGGGAGTTGAACCATGTCACCATAAAAAATAAGTACCCATTGCCACGTATTGATGACCTGTTTAACCAATTACAAGGAGCCAAATTCTTTTCAAAGATTGATCTTCGTTCCAGTTATCACCAATTGAAGATTAGAACCGATGACATTCCAAAGACGACTTTTCGAACTCCTAGACGGGCATTATGAATTCCTAGTCATGTCATTTGGATTGACTAATGCTCCTCGCCGCTTTCATGGATATATGATGAACCGAGTATTCAAGGAGTATTTAGATCACTTTGTGGTCGTCTTTATTGATGACATCCTTATTTATTCCAAAAGCCATGAAAATCATGAGCAACACTTGAGGCTTGATACTCCAAAAGCTTCGTGAATATAAGCTTTATGCCAAGTTGAAGAAATGTGAGTTCGGCGAGGAAGTAGCATTCCTTGGGCACGTAGTATCAAGTCGGGAAATATCTCATGACCCAAAGAAAGATTGAAGCGATTCAAAGCTAAGAGCAACCTAAATCAGTGACCGAAGTACGTAGCTTTCTTGGTTTAAATTGGTTATTATCGGAGGTTCGAGGAAGGATTTTCTCGAATCGCTACTCCACTAACTCAACTGACTCGAAAAGATACAAAATTCGGTTGAACGAGGAATGTGAGAAGAGTTTTAAGAACTCAAGAGAGACTCATTTCAAAGACTGCTACGATAATACCATCCTGCCTTGAGGGATTTGTCATCTACAAAGGATGCTTCGTGCAAAGGGTTGGGATGTGTTCTCATGCAACATGGGAAAGTTATAGCCTATGCCTCTCAAGAACTCAAAGAATATGAGAGGAATTATCCTACTCATGATCTAGAGTTAGCAACACGTTGTCTTCAGACTTAAAATTTGGAGGCATTACTTGTATGGGGAGAAAGTGGAGATCTTTACGGATCATAAAAGCCTCAAATATTTCTTCACTCAAAAGGAACTCAATATACTGACGAGAGACTTTGGCTTGAATCTGCTGAAAGATTATGATCATACCATCCAATACCATCCCGTAAAAGCGAACGTGGTAGTCGCGACGATTAAGTAGAAGATCATATCTGAATGCACGAAAAGCTATATTGTCAACGCATGAAGGCCCATTTTGTATGACTTACAAAGGATGGAGATAGAGATAAAGACTCTAGGGACCCACGTGATGATGATGAATATACGAGTAGAACCGACTTTAATCGATAAAGTTAAAGTTGCTCAAGCTACGCACCGGAGGTGATCGTGCGATGAGGAAGAAAGTGCAAGAAGGTGCTATACCTAAGCAAGAATCGATGAAGAAGGAATATTTTGAGTCAACTCTGCACTTTGTGTTCCTAACGACTTCGATTTAAAGTATAAAATCATGATGGAGGCACACAACATACCGCTTGCAATCCATCTCGGAGTACCAAATGTATCATGATCTTCGCCATACATTTTGTGGAAGCAATATGAAAAGAGAGATAACGGGGGTTTATCTCAAGGTGTCTAACTTGTCAACGAGTCAAGGCGAGCATCAAGTACCAAAAGGTCCATTGCAACCACTTGAAATTCCGTAATGGAAGTGGGAGCACATTACCATGGATTTCATTCATCGGTCTTCCCAATGTTTCTCAAGGCATAGATGCAATTTGGGTCATTGTTGATAGATCAACCAAGTCTGCTCACTTTTTACCAATACAAAAACTTATACACTTGAACGCCTTGCTCAGATGTACATCAACGAGATTGTAAGATCGCATGGTATGCCAAGATCCATAGTTTACGATCGAGACCCAAGATTCACTTCACGATTTTGGGTTAGTTTGCAAAAAAGCTATGGGCACAGATTTACGATTTAGTTCTAGATATCATCCTCGATTTGACGAACAATCAAAGAGGACTATTCAAACTCGGAAGATTTATTAAGACTCAGATCCTCGACTTCAAGGAAGTTAGGATAAGTTCTTACCATTGGTGGAGTTTTTCTACAACAACAGCTTATCAAGCAAGTATCGGCATGGCTCCATTTAAGGCGTTGTATGGAAGAAAGTGTCGCTTCCAAAGATGTCTTTGGGATGAGGTGGGTGAAGCAACGTTGTTGGGACCGGATTTGCTACGTATGACTACGGAAAATATTCAAACGATCTGACAACGTATAAAGACCTCACAAGATTGACAAAAGAGTTATGCTGATCTTCATCGAAAGGATGTGGAATTCGATATTGGAGATCATGTGTTGTTACGTGTTGCTCCATGGAAAGGAGTTACAAGATTTGGAAAGAGAGGAAAGCTCAATCCTCAATTCATTGGCCCATTTTTAATCCTCGATCGAATAGGAACTGTGGCGTATGTGCTTTACCACCAAGTATATCTCGTGTTCATAACGTTTTTCACATATCCATGTTACGTAAATATGTGGAAGACCAGAACCACATTATTGAGTTAGAACCAGAATAAATAGCGGAAGATTTGATGTATGAAGAGGTTCCTGTTCAAATCTTGGATAAGAAGGAACATATTCTATGCTCCAAGGTTATACCTCAAGTCAAAGTTTTGTGGAGAAACCACGATGTTAAGGAAATGACTTGGGAGTTAGAATCTGAAATGAAATCAAGGTATCCTTACCTCTTCGACATACCGTGTAATACCATTCTAATTTCGAGGGAAAAATTTCTTAAGAAGGGAGGTTGTAAGACCCCAACTTTTATGAATAAAGATGAATTTTTTATAAATATTATTTTTGAATATTATGGAGTAAATTTGATATAATGTTATAGTTGTGGGTAATATTTATAAATTTTTCAAAGTACGCAAGTTGTTATATAATATTCGATTGGTGGGGAATATTTGTTTTAAAAGGAATATTCGTGACGACCAAGACAATCATCGTGGACCCCACAACTAAATTATTATTTGATTGAGAAAACGATAAAAATATCTTTTATGAAAATAACTACGGAACTTTTACCGTTAATATTGTTGAACTACTCGGAGTAAAAGTACAAAGAATATCTGGCATGGTTGCATAGTACACCAGGTATTGATTATTGATGCTTACGTGAGAAGTCACTCAATTATAATCAATTATTGCTACAGTAATTGTTGCACCATATCTATTATATTATTGATTCGATTATTGTCACAGTATCATCTGCATTATATGATATATTATTAAATCAATAATTGAGATGACAAAGTTATTCATATTATTAAATTACAATATTTACAATGTCTAGAAATTCTGCCAAGGAGAGGTTTGGTCACCTAATTGCGCGCCAATAGGGAGAAATCCTTATTGGAAATCCCCCTCTTTCTTAGGAACGACCTGGTTGTTAAATATTATGAGTTATAATATTAATGATGAATAAGTTCGTATTGATTAAAGTTGAATTTGATAGTTTCATTGTGTTGGGATTATTAGTGTTAGTGGAAATCGACATCTATTCCGATGATAATTGATGTCTGAGGGTTATTTTTATAAATCGAGGAATTTATCGAATAAATAAGCAATTAATTGCTACTAATTCACATGCTTATATAACTATGTGTTCACATGTGTGTACTATTGAATCACATTCTTATACTATTAGGGGAGTTGGTGCAAGATTGATAATACTTGTATGATTAAATTAAAGATGGAGGTATAGATGGGGGTACTATACCGTAATTCGTATTTTCACATAATTATAACTATTGATTCACATAATTCAACTATTGATTCACATTATTTACTATTACGGGAGGTGGTGTAAGTTTGATAATACTTGCAGGACTAAATTAAAAATGAAAGAAAAGTTGAAGGTATTGTACTGTAATTTTTTGAGCCCCAAAATGTGCAATTATCGAAACTATATTTTTCTATAAATAGAATCTCATTCTTCCTTCATTTCTCACCAATTCACTAAAGCTATAGAGCAATTATTATAGAGAGAAATTGTAGAGAGAAGCTATAGAAAGAAAATCTATAGAAGAGAAGCCTACTACCTCACTATTTCAGTATCCAGTTTCTTCTGAGGTAAGGGGTATTATTTCTTTCTTTCGTCTTCATGAAGAGAACTTCTGTTATTCCATTCTTTATTATTATATTGGAATAACTTTGCCTATGCATAAATACCGCATACATGGTGAAATTCTTCTATTATTCCATTCTTTATTATTCTGTTGGAACATCCTCGTGCATGCTTTTGTACGCATTTACCGGTTCCGTTATGTATTATTCTATTGGAACATCCTCGTCATGGCTTTTTACGCCGGACTGGTTCCGTCTTTATTATTCTGTTGGAATATCCTCACAGACGCTTTTACAATTTGACCGGTTCCGCTCTTTATTACTCTGTTGGAATAACCTGCTTGTGCGGTCTATCGCATGCCTGTTGATTTCTTTTGTTATTCCATTATCTTAGTCATAATATTTCTTACTGGGCTAGTTGAGCTCACCCTTTCTTTCACTGTTCCCTTAAGGAAATGAGAACGTAGCCAGGACTAGTCGGGGAACGGAGTGACGGTCCAGAAGATAGTATTAGTAGTCCTCACTATTCTGTTAAATAGTGTGAAAATAAATGTAATAAGGACTCTTTTGAGTGTGGATATTATCTAGATGACAATATTCTTATTAAAACTCTCAGTTTGTATTTTGTCGTATTTTACACGACAGTTGTATTATTAAGTTATATTTGAATTTTGTACCATGTATTTGGCGACTCAAGATGGGTGATGTATACCTATTTTGGGGGCGTCACATCTTACAGAAGCAACCTTCAGATTCTATATGGAAGTCAGTACAAAATCAGATGAACATAGCATGTTTCCACTAATTATAGATAATGAATACTGCAATGGAGGCACTACAATCTTACAAAACTTGAGTAATGTAAAAGAAAATAGGATGCAAGCTGAAACGCCAATGAGATTAACATAGTGGAATTCTGAACTTGTACCGTTGGCAACACAAGATTACCAAATTGGATCACAATATGCTGAGCAGCTGGCCATCGAAGCTATTGATCTAGGACAAGACAGACAACAAGACATAGCATACACTGGAGAACAATATGATGATGTTATATCAGATCCGAATGAATTTGAAGTTAAAATACATCAAACTTAAAAATACAAAAAAATTCTAGCACAAGCAATAAGACTACATTCAATCAAGCAAAATCGACAACACAAGGTTGAAAGAACAAGTGGTAGAGACTTTGTGCTAGTATGCATAGACAATAAAAATTGCAAATAGAAACTAAGAGTGTCAAAGTTTCAGAAAACAACTATATTCAAGGTGAGAGAATTCAATGATTTACACACTTGTTCATCCTATATACAGCTTGGAGATCATAGACAAGCAAATAGTGAGATAGTTAGTGAATGTATAATGCATAGATTAACAAATTTGAAGAAAATTTACACACCAACGGATATTGTGGAAGACATGATGACAAAGTATAATGTGTCTATCACTTACCAAAAAGCATGGAGATCAAAGGAAAAAGCATTAAAAAAAGTAAGAGGAAATCCACACGAATACTCTCTAATCCCTTCATGGTTGCACATGTTGAAAAAAATAAATCTAGGTAACAATTGGAAACTGTTCATTAAATTTTTATAATAAATCGGTAACCCAATAAAAATGAATTGGTTACCTCTGTATGAAGGTTTTGGCTACTAACTGTGCTATGAAAAAATATATAAAAATAGTTTTTTCCAGGTAATCAATATCTACATAAAATGTAACTCTTAAATGGCATTTTAGAAACCATTTGCACCATATGTAAAAGATTAAATATAATTAATTAGATACCAGTAGTCATATGCATGGTTATCCTCGATTACAAATTTGGACAATATCTGTTACATATATTTACATTGACAGTACTGAATTTTCATTTCAGGCTCCATCACATCCATGGAGTTGGAAAAAAATGGTCGTTTCAAGTATCTCTTCTTTGCAATAGGAGCATCCATTGAAGCATGTCATCATTGCTTCCCAATCATTGTAATTGATGACACATTGTAATTGATGGCACATTCATACAATCAACCTACGGGGGGACACTCCTCATATCAAGCACACAAGATGCAAACAGAAACATTATATCGATTACTTTTGTAGTGGTTGATAGTGAAAATGAATTATCTTGGAGATGGTTTTTCGTCAATATAAGAAATGCTTGTGGAGTTAGGGAAGGACAATGCATTGTTTCATATAGACATGAAGCAATTGTTCAGGGTCTTAACTTTGTATTCCCTGATGTCATGCACGATTCATACACATACAATATTTTGAAAAATATAAAAAACAGATTCAAAAAAAAAGGAGAAGAACTCAAAAAAGCATACAACAGGGCTTGTAGAGCTTACACTATTGAACAATTCAATATACACATGGCTGAACTTGATGCAATTGATGCTCGAATAAGGACATATTTGGAGGAAGAGGTTAAACTAGATAAGTGCACGAGGCTCCATGGGACTGTAAGCAGGTACTCAACAATGACTTTTGTAACAATCTAAAATTTCAAATTGTATTTTAAATATTTATTGAATTATAAATATTTATTTGAGGTGTTTATTGTTGAAATTGATGAAATAAATATTTTATTGATGTGATGGTTGTTAGTAAATATTTATGAATCTAAATTTATTAGATAATATTCTAAATTAAATTATAATTTAGAGAGTTGTAATATGACATGAGGTGTTATATTGTTGATTAATAATTTAAAGTGGTATGTTAAATTATTAAATAAAATTATAATGAAATTATAATTTTGTGATATTTATTAAAGTGGAAAATTTATTTAAAATATAGTAATATGATTAATTTATTTGATTAATGTTGGATATGAAAATCCAAATAAATAAGATGTGATTATAAATTATAAACTAAATTGTTTATTAAAAATAAATTAAAGGAGTTTAATTTGGTTTTGCCAAACAAGGCTTAAAATATTAAGTCTTTAAATTTTAAAGGGTTTTGCCAAACAAAGCCTTATGGCTTTTAGATTATTAATTTTTGAATTTTGAATTATTAATAATATAAATTACATAAATTAAAATAATAAATATAATATATTTATAATATATACGTTTATTTTGTAACTGATACAACAATAAGTATGTGTATGTATCAGTTTGGTTTTTACGCATAACCTTAGTGCTAGGCCTTAGAAAAAAATTCTGAGAATTCAGAGAGAGCTTGACAGAGAACTTGAGAGATTGAGAGAACTTAAGCAATTTCTAGCAACTTCAGTGCTTGGAAAGGATCAACAAGCTAATTGAAGGTATTTTCCCTAATTATATATGAATATGTATATATGAGGTTACAGCATAACTTATATGTGCTCTGTGAATTCAAATTCTCTCGAATTGTTGTAGAAAACTGAGTTATGGCAATTGTATGTAAGTGTAATGCTAGAGTTTATGTTTAAACAAGGAATTTATATGCTAATTATAGTTAAAAGTAGGAAAGATAATTACAGTGTATGTTTTTATGAATATTTTCTCATATGGCTTATGTAAGTACCAATTTTGATGGTCAATTCGTATGCTAAACTATAAATTGAGTCTTGTTCATGCTAGTTCGTTAAGAAACGAAGGTAATGTAGTTGGAACGAAGTGATTTGGTGAAGAATTGAAATCATAGTGTTGATTTTTGGGAAGGATGTCAAAAAATTTGAGTGTTATATAAAAACATGAAATTTAAGAAATTAAATTAGTTAAAATGGTTGTTAAATTATTCTATATTGATCAATATGTGAGGAAACATGTTTGTAATAGTTATATATCAATTGTTTGTGTTAAATTCACTGTTTGGTGGGTGAAATTCGTGTTAGTTGGGTTAAAGTTAAACTCATCGCTCATGCCTTTACATTACTTTCATTACGATTCCAAGACAATTTCTTTGTGCAAGGAGGCAGGAAGCAAAGCAGATTCTGTTGGTCCCGGGTCCTGTGCTCCGTACTATGGTGCAATGCAGACACCTCGCCCCGAGATAATGGTTCTCATTGCTGCGCAGACCTTGAAATACCCTTACCACTTGGTTTAAGGTTATGGTAATGTGTCAAACATGTAGTAAGGAGTTTAAAACAGAATCGTGCTATGTGGTTAGTCGTTTCAAAGTTTCAAATGATTAGTAAGTAATGAACGTGGTATATTAGAACTTAGTGAGCATGATGAATAGTAAACAGGTGTTGTGAAGGTTAACACTTGAAATTTCTGATATTTGTATGGTAGCATAAGACTTGTTCTAAAATAATAAGTCTAACTAGAAATGTGTGTTATGTTGGAACATGAATGCTAGTATATCTAATAGATGGTGGTTCTAAACCTATGTGTAGGTGAACGTGAGTTTAATATTATAGCTTACGCTCAAGGCAAGTTTCTAAACTTATCTTTTACAATTGAGCAAGTTTCTAAGCCTTACCTTTTTACATTGAGCAAGTTCTTTTTCTAAGCATTGATTAAGTAAATTCTTTTATTCTTAATCTTTATTCGAGCAAGCTCTAATTCTAATGTTATCCAATCAAGTTTTGTATTCTAATTATGATTGAGTTATTCTAACTTGTTTATAACTAAGCAAGTTTCTTAAGCTCTATTCATGTATAATGAACACAGTTTTTGAACTCTCGTCTCTATTGTTGAACTATTTTATTACTTTGCATGAGTTATTACCATGTTGAGAAATGTTTTAGTTTTCATCTTGCTATCAGTTAATATATGGTAAGTAATTTCATTTTTAATGTTACAAGATCATAGACCTAGCTTATTATTGTTCAAGCAAAGGTTTATCATTTTATTCATTTTGTTCAATACTTATGCTTTCTAGTTATTTTCAAGCATGAGGTTAATATATAGTCAGTTCACCTATGATTCTCAATTGTTCTATGTTATGTTGTTAGTAAACAACTATTATGTTATCAAATCTTATTGATTCAACTAGTCCCCTAGTTGATGATCGTTAAACTTTAAATTACCCTTGTAAGCTTATCCAAACCAAACTTTCTTTGGTGCGGACTTGTACTCTAAAACTGAGAAGAACAACCCTATTATAGGGATACACAATGCGTTTAGATGTTTGTGCACAATACATGGTACGAAGGGCTGATCCCCCTAAGTACGTGAAGTCCCTACAGTATAAATGTTAAGGTTAGAGTTGAAAGATTACTTGTAATCGTGGACATAGTTCGTGGTCTTATGACCCTCAGATATATATTCCATATTTTGATTCCAGTCTTTGGTTATCATTGATAGAGTACTATTCAGTTTTGATGAGCCTATTCATTGGCAGTTATTATATTCTTATTTGTTCATTGTTATACCTAGTGAGCAATTATTTTACTCACTCTTGCATAAATATTATTATTGCAGCTAAAGTTGAGAAAGTAGATGAGCCTTCAATGTGACGCCCCCAAAATAGGTCCAATCCATCCAACCTATTCTGAGTCGCCAAATACATGGTACATAAAACAACTACAACTTTATTACTACAATTGTCGTGCAAAATACAACAACACATATATTGTGAGTTTTAATACCAACTGTGACTCATGTTCCAACTATGGACAACACCTCACATTGATACATTACATAAAGGTACAGTCAATAACTGTTTTAGAAATTAAAATCTTTGGAAAGTGCTCAAGGAAACCTTCGTACATAGGAGGTCATGAATCTAAGTTCTGATAGATATCATATGTCCAGAAAATTATCCTTGGTTGACCCAATAGACCCCAAGGAAAAATGAGAAGATTACTATCATATTCTTTCCAATGGTGAGTCTTCTCTTGACATATAACTATCTCCACTGTCTCCAGTTGAAAATTATATTTCAAATAAACTCCAAGATCATATAGGTAGTTCTCGTAGATATACTCAGCAAGTGGATGTGCATAACCCTGTCTTAAGATAACACGAGATTGTATATCATTAGACATCTTGTATGATAGTGACAAAACACCCTTCTAAAGTTGGGTTCACCTCACCCTATTGTTGTTCACCAAAATCAATTATTAAGTGACGTATAATATACGACACACACATCTTAGGTCCTCAATACAATTATATATTGTATGTCATGCCGCTTTTATAATGTGTTGAGAAACTTTGATGATCTCACCACCACCACACTATTCCCCGTTATCCCCGGCCGACCCAATTACCTACACTCTTATTACCCGAAAGGAATTGTGAAGCAAAAAAGGGTGAGCACAACTAGCTCAAGAAAGAATATTATGACTAAAGATAATTAAATTATCAATAGCCCTCATAAGTAATAAATCGTAGATTTAGAAATATATGGTAGATGATAAAACTTTTCAACCATAGTTGCAATGAATGAAGCAATCCATTAGAAGAGTCAAATAGACCATAAAGTCTATTATCTTCTCCATGTTAAAAGTCCACCAACAATACTTTAACCTCAGAACATTAATCAATGTATCCTGTTCACAGTCATGTGAATAACTCATAATCATAATTGTAGTTCTAATTTTCTCTTCTCATCCAAGACGAAGATATTTTTCATCACATGTCTTTATCTGAAACATCAAAGATCATGGTTATACCAAATCACGGTTCATGTTCATAATCATACTAATAAGTTAATCTTTGCACTACGGGCCAAAGATATTCATTAAAAGTTCATCTTTGCACTACATGTCAAAGATATTTAACAACAGGTCATCTTTGCACGGGCCAAAGATATTCAACAACAGGTCATCTTTGCACTATAGGCCAAAGATATTCAACAATAATTCATCTTTGCACTACAGGCCAAAGATATTAATATATCAAAGAGATACATAATCATTTCAGAATTTATATAAACAATAATTATAATCATGTTAATCAATTCACCTTTGCACTTAAGCTAAAAATATTCAATTGTAAATTCAATGGTCATGATTATATCAGTCAACGATTCAACTTTGCACTACTGGCCAAAGAGAACCCATAGTCACAATCATACCAATAATCTACCCATCTTTACACTTAAGTCAAAGAGAAATTTCATCACCGGGATTATAAAAATGTTATATATGATAATAAAAACAATACGATCAACAACTGCATTTAATTTCAAGAGTAATATTCATAAATCAATGATTTCATAACACAATAATCCGAATTTTATAAATCACTTAATAATCTCATAATCTAATATTATTAATATTACCACAATATTTTAATCATTTCTTAAACTTATAAACAATTTATTTTAATTGTTTACACTTTACCAATTAATGCATTTAATCATCCTAAAATGCCAAAATCATAAAATTTCATCACCAATAACCAAAACCTTCATCAAAAATCTGCATATACTTTATATAGGATTCCCAAGCCATAAAATCCTATTTTCCAATTTTGTTACTTCATATAACATATTTAATTCATTTACTCATAACTAGTCCATTTTCATGAAAAATACCAAATCAGTTCCAAAAATATTTTTTTCCTGGGATTTAGCAGAATATAGTCCCATATTGAACATATATTTTTCTCAGAATTTTTAAAATTCATTTACTATTTTTCACATGGCCAAAACTGCCAAATATTTAGACATTTATCATAAATTGTACTTTTATCCAAAAATTCCAAAATTTACAGAATATACTGATGTTATATAGATGTACTCTCAATAAAAATTTCACCAATTTTGGAGTTAATCACAAGGAGTTATAAGGGTTTACTTTTAAAATAGTTTTTTCTCATAAAATCCACAACTCCTAATCTATACATCCAAAAATCACCATTTTTGGACACAATCGAGAAAACTCATCAAAATATCATTTCAAATTTTTTTAGAATTTTTGAAGGTCAGAAAAATTACGAAACTGAAAAACATAATAACCCTTAAAAATCCCTTACAATCCCTTCCCTCAAAAGAGCAGTACTTCTGACCGGAATGTAAAGCCGAAGGAACCTTCACTACAAGAAAAAGGTTTATCAATGATCACTTATCAAATGACCATATACTTGGTCAGCAGAGATAGCTATCGACAATCGATCGCGGTCACCGATGATAGTCATCGCACAAATTCTGGTCGCTGGGATGCACATCAGCAACCACTATTAGCGACCTACACATCTGCGATCGATATGAGCAACCAAATGACAAATCCGATCGCTAAGTCGAAGTCGACATGGTCCAGGCCAAAGTCGACGTGGTCCATGTGGTGGCCCGATCAGGTATCGGCTGACCGCGTGCGTCATCGCCGATACCTAAAATATTTAGCGTCATTAATAACTATCGGCTGATCGCATGCGATTATTTGATATGGAAAGAAATAAAAATAGATTTTCTTTGTTTTTGCAGATTTCCCAAAACACAGACTGTTTGTACCTTCTTTATCCCAACACACATACCCAACAACAAAGATACACACATAATATAAACATCCATCGTCCACCAACACATACACCAAACAAGTATATAAACCTTTAAAACCAATATGATTTGAATAAATATAATAACATTTCAAAACTTGTTTAAGTAACATACAAACACCCAAAGAATGAATATACAAGTACAAGCTTATACTATAACTACAAAACTAATCTAAAGCGGTACGCCAAGCATCACCGCCTCGATCACCCTCAGAATTAACAAAATAATAAAACAAGTTACAAATATATACTAACTATGTTAATATTGGTATATTACGACAATATATACAACAAATTGATTTTATACCTCGTCCGTCATCCCCAGTTTGTGATGTTGCTGGCCGCCGCCATCGCTTCTTGATTAACTCCTCAACACTCGTCGAGCCCCCAGATGTACGCCCAAGATCTTCGTAAGATCGCGATCTCGACATATAGCTCTCTCACACAACACCGGGAGTATGAACAATTTTGATGGCTCGATATTGGTAGATCGGGTAGAAGAGCGACTAAGCCACTAAAGGATGGACGCTGTCGTTGTCCTGACCTTTAATGTAGTTCTTCTTCACAATGGCGCCCTCTCCCATAACTCTTAATCGATGAGACGGACGTGGAGTGCCTTGTGATAAGCCTCATTCAATAAACGCTTATAAGTGTCCTCGTCATCATGTTAACAATTAAATAGTTAAAAATAAATTAATTACGTAAGCATTAAAGATCAAGTTGTTAAAATTTATTACCGCTTATCCGGATAGCCTCAGTGCAACCATCATCACGGGTGGCCACGTATACATCCGACCACCATCGATAGGTGACCTTTTGAGACCGAGACTCTATACAAAAATAACACAATATTACTAAGTAAAAATGGGATATATTTTCTACAATTCATGATTGTAAACATATTAAAACTTGTAAATCGTGCACTTGGCGTTGATATCTCAGAATCGTGAAATCTTCGCCGCCAGAGTATGTTCCTTTAGCCTTTTCGCCATCGGATACACCCGAGGCTCTATTGGTGGCGGCAGTCTTTCCCAACTAGGCCTAGATGTCATCCCCTCACATTATTATTGTTATAATTCTGGAATCAGATAACTAAAATAACTTCTAACAATATATTTTCAAAAAACATGGCCTAAAAAGAAGCATCCCACAAATTATATACCAAGGAGCTTTAATTTTTTGTAAATTTGGAATCCTCTCCCTTCACTTTCATCACTGGACCACTTCAAACTCAGAAATTTAAGGCTCATCATGATACTTACCATTTTTCTACAGCTATATCTAATTTTACTCCAAAAGAAGTACCCAAAAGTAATGCCAAACTTGGTCATTTTGGCACACACAAAAATGTTCGTCACAGTGTGAAACTAAAGGAGGGCTAGCTAAAGTTGGAACAAGGTGATACGCATTTGTAGTCTTTAAAATTTGTTTCATCTAAAATAAATATACAGTCTTAATATTTACAAAATTCACAAATTGGGACTCTTTTTGTGGGACGGATGGAAGGTATTGTTAGAAAATTACTGTCCTTGGTAACATCTAAATAACTGAAATTCAAGTCTCTAACAATAAATCTTCTAAACCAATTCAGATGCTTCCGAAAAACAAATGATTATTCATATGAATGATTATTCTCTAGCGAAGAAAACACATCAAATGAGAAAAAAAAATTGACTTAAAAACGAAATCTTGTAAGGAAATTCAACGAAAACATTGTTACCACGATAAAATGAATCAGTTGTTTGACTAGCGATGGCTTCTCAATTTCATCAGGAGGAAGAAGAAGAGAGAATTTATATTAAGAAAACCTAAAATGAAAAGTACATACCAGTGTTTGGTGGGGGCTACGTACGGCGGGCCGCCGCCAGGCTTCTCCTTCTCCTCCTTCTCTTCTCCCCCCTTTCTCCCTCTTCTCTCTATGTTGAGCTCCCTCTCTTCTTCTTTTTTTTTCTTCCGCCTTCGTAGTCGAAGCGAAAGACACATTCTCGATTTCATTTAGTTTGATCAACACCCAATCAATGAATCATCGAGGACCGCTGCGGTCATTAATTTTAATGACATGGACTTATCAAATAATCGCGACGCGTCATTGATGTAAAATGGTCGCACAAAACCTTGGCGCCAACATTTCGTACCAAATTTTACGAGGCAAATTTGTAATAGCGACCTCTCAAATGATCAGAGACACGCGTCATCGATAGTATTTAGCGACTACTTTAAGATACTATCGCGAAATTGCTTGGTCATTATTATTAGTATCTCATGACCGGATATGCGGTCGCTGATAGTCTTGGTCGCTGATAGGCCTTTTTCTTATAGTGCTTGCACTGAATAGCAACTCTCAAAGTATCTAAATACTCACAAAATACGCTTGATAATATAGAGAGAGAAAGAGAGAAAGCTTATGTTTCTGGTGTGATTTTCAATTCTAACTCAAAGACTCTATTTATAGGAAAATGTTAAAGACGTCAAAAAACTTAACTCACCTGCACCCGATGGCTTTACCTGCTACTATTGCCACCCACCACATTTGAATTAGAATTTCAGCACATTTCTTCACCAATCATAGGTGGGGCCCACGCATTCTAGAATTTTCCACCAAAATGATAAATTCAAACTTCAACAATTTCTCGAACTACCACCTCTTAAAATTCATAACAATTCATACGCTCATTTTTAACGGTTCAAAATTTGTGGACATATACTCAACTTATATATGTATAACATATTCAAAAATCACAACGATCCAACTGGTTGGATTAAAAATTATAACTCACGAAATATATCGCAAAGAACATTGATTTGATTTTAATACTTCCATTCCGGCAAAAAATACTTGATAAAATACCTCAACATTAATTCCTTCAATTATAACCACATAAAATAAATAAATCCATCATTTATATCCGCATCAAATAAATATTTCCTTATCATACAAATCAATAAATAATTATTCATAAATAATATTACAGAATCACAATAATGACAATCAGGTCGTTCCCAGGAAAGAGGGGGCTTTCCTATAAGGATTTCTCCTTACTGGTCAAAAGCGCAAATAGGTGACCAAACCTCTCCTCGATGTAACTTTCTAGACATTGCCAATAATGCTATCTAATAATATTATTCAAATAATATGAATTATTAATCTGATAATGGAAATATTGTGCAATGATAATTATTGAAACAACAATAATATAAAATATCAACGCAACAATTATTGAATCAATAGAATATTGAATATTAAACAAGAATTATCAGTAATAATTATTGAGTAGTGCCTTCACGTAAGAATCAATAATTCAAAATATTGTGCAATATCGTGCTATCATTTCTTGGCAACCACGCATATTAATGTATTTTAACCACCGTGTATTCCAACAAAGAAAGAACGTTAACTACTACTACCGTTATTTATAAAACTCAAACTTGTCGCTTTCATCCGGACAGCTATTTTGTTATGGGGCCCATAAATGGTCATACGGCAAATGCATTTAATATTCCCCTGACAACAAGAATATTCCACGACCAAACGAATATTCCCTAGCGAAATGAGTATTTTATAACCACTTACAGATTTTGAAAATTTTACATATATCACCCTTAACTTTAAACTTTTATCAATTTAACCATTTACTGAATAATAATTATAAGAAAAATTGAATACTTTTATTTCATAAAATCCTGGGTCTTACATTCAACTAGCAAAGGAAAGGGAAAAATGTGCAAGTGATGAAGACTTGTAATTTTATTTATGGTCATGAATGATAGACTTGTTATTTAATGATGTGATGTAATAATTTTAAATTTTCGCACTTGATTTATGTTAAGGTTAGACAACGTGGGATGTTTTTGGATTTAATGATGTAACCCTATTTAAAGGGATCATTTATGATTTAATTTTATTATATTTGGGTAGATAGATATGAATGAATGGAAAGTGAACACCAAGTCTTGTGAAAATGAAGTACCTAGATTTGGGGGTGTCACAGGTTGGTATCAAAGCCGTAGGTTATGAAACTTAGGTGTGAAAAAGCCTTAGGAAGTAACCTTTGAAAACATAGTGGTGATAAACTCTTATTGAGTTTTAAGGAAAAAGTAATAAAACACTTATGTGCTTATGTGATTATAACTTATGTGCTCGTGAGTGTCGAGTAGTGATGATTAGTAATTAAAACTTAAAATTTGGTTGACAGGATGGCTAATGTTGGAGAATCCAGTCAGGCTAAGGAGGAAGGATCCCAGATGCCTAGAGAGGATGAGCCTCGAGATATTCAGGTGATTTGGGAACAACTACTGCCACGGGAAACAATTTTATTGGTCACAGTGGTTGAGCAGGAGAGTTTACGTTATGAGGATGATGAGATAGAGACGGACGAGGAGGACCCCGTTGAGCTGCCACAGTCGGATGAGGATGAGGAGAACGAGGAGGAAAAGATTCCACTTAACTCGATTGCCGCCCGTATGTACGACAAAGTATACGACCGCAATGTGGAACTTCATGATACCGTCGAGGAGTTACAAGAGATAGTAGCTGAGCAACAAACGTCGATGGCACAGAAAGACGACGAGATCCAGGATCGAGAGGAACTTCTGAATAATGTTGAAGAGAAGCTGGTCCACACTGAAGGAGAGAACGAGCGAATGATAGCAGAGATTGCAGAGTTAAAGAACAAGTTGAAAGAGGAAGCTACAAAGAGGGCAAGAGCTGAGGACGCATATGAGGAAGCTTATCAACGAGCCGGAATAGCAGAGAGAGACGCACAAGCAAAGAGGATGAAGATGGAAGAGATGAATAACGTTTTTAACACTGTGATCAATCGAGCTCAAGATAGGGTCATGTGTTATCCAATTCAGTTCGAGACGCTACCATCGTACATATTAGATCGCCGAACAATGTTTCGAATTATGGAAAAGAAGCGTCGTAAGGCTATACAACATTTTAATAGAACGTCATAAATGTAATTATTATATGATTAGTGAGTAAATAAGATGTAAATTCTGGGTATGATATAACCAATGGGATGTGATGATATTGAAGTTATCCTGCAACTTTTGTAGTTCAGGAAAGTAATGTAAATAGCAGTGATGCTATTGTTTTGATGTTTCCTAAAAGATTATAAATGAATAAAAGTAATTGTTTTATTCAAAATGTTATGTGTTACGTGACAATTTTTATGATGTGCAAATTAAGTAGTAATACTTAAAGGGTTGAATAGAATCTAATGGGTGTATTTTTAATAGAAAAAGCCTCCAAGACGTCAACCACAACAAAAGAACCCTGAGAATAACAACAATGCTGAGGATAATCCAGTTTAGTAATTCGTAACGCTACTGACATGAGCATTACAGAACCAACCACAGAATTAAACTGCGACTTTTAAGGATTTTAAGGCGGTTGGGCCACCAGAATTTCATGGGTCCATGAATCCGATTGAAGCACAGACCTAGATCATGGAGATAGAGAAGGTTTACGATATTGCTAGGGTAGGGGATAATCAGAAGACTGCTTTTGCAACATTCATGTTGAAAGCAAAGGCGAGTTATTGGTGGCAAGCCAATAAAACCCGAGGAGGTCAAGGGGTAATGTCTTGGGAAAGGTTTAAGGAAATATTCTTCGAGACCTATTTCCCAGAAAGTTCGAAGAATCAGATGGAAGTTCAGTTTCTGGAACTGAAGCAGGGCACCATGACACTGTCGGAGTATGCAGCGCAATTCAACGAGTTAGCGAGGTTTGCGCCATATCAAGTGAATACTGATGAGCGCAAGGCAAGAATATTCGAGCAGGGACTAAAGCCCTAGTTGTACAGCAGGGTTTCCCAGTTCCAGTTAAAGACGTTTGCAGTAGTGCTTGAAAAGGCAATTCTCGCTAAGAATGGAGGCGAGGCTGTAACAAAGCACAATCAAGAGCAGAGTAAAAAGAAAAGTGAAGGTGAAGTTAAGAGTAGTGGTGGTAATGGTGGAAATGGCAACAACAATTTGAAGAGGAAATGGAATGCCAATGTGGGAGCTGGAAATCAGCAAGGTAACCAACAGAAGAAGAAGATGGACGCATGTGCTACATGCGAAAAGTTTCACATAGGAGTGTGCTTAAGGGGAAAGCAGTTATGCTTTAATTGTGGCCAGAAGGGTCACATTTCCCCAAATTATCATCAACCCAAGAAGAATGTATGCTACACCTGCGGGTCGAAGGATCATTTTGTTCGCGAGTGTCGGAAAAAGAAATCTGGTGAGACAAATGGAAGTAAAAGAAATGCTAGTGGAGGTACATTGACTATTGCTGGACCAATGTCAACAAATAAGCCAACAGCAAGAACCTTCAACATGACGGTGCAGGATGCGGTGCAAAATAAAAGATGTCGTGTCAGGTATTATCCCAATCAATGATATAAATGCATATGTATTATTTGATTCGGGTTCTACTTGCTCGTTTATATCTAATGAATTTGCTAAGAGGTTAGAAATACCTAGTGAAGAGTTAAATTTCCCTTTAAACATAGAAATTGCGAATAGGGAGGTAATTCCTGTTAGATTCGTATACAAGAATTGTAGGGTGAACATTAAGGGGAATATCATGACAGTAAATTTAATCCCGATAAAACTTGGAGAGTTTGACGTTATATTGGGAATGGATTGGCTATTCAATTATGGAGCGATAATTGATTGTCAAAAGAAGTGTGTAAACCTTATGACTCCGTCAAAGGTAGTTTTCCATGGTAGCAAATCGCCTAGACAAATGAAGTGTCTGACGGTTATGCAGGCCAAGAAGTTGTTGAGTTAAGGTTGTGTAGGGTACTTAGCCTACATAGTTGATACTCAAAAGAAGAAGGAGATGAAACTAGAGGAGATACCAGTGGTTAGGGAATTCGTAGATGTGTTTTCAGAAGATTTGCCAAGACTTCCGCCTGACCGAGAGATCGAATTCGTGATCAACTTAGCGCAAGGAACCGATCTGATATCAAAGGCCCTGTACAGAATAGCTCCGGTAGAGATGAAGGAATTGATGGTGCAACTGCAAGAACTGCTAGATAAGAAGTACATTCAGCCAAGCGTATCACTGTGGGGAGCGCCGGTGTTATCCGTGACGAAGAAGGATGGGTCAATGCGTCTTTGCATTGATTATAGAGAATTAAACAAAGTCGCTATTAAAAATAAGTATCAGTTGCCAAGAATAGATGACTTATTTGATCAATTGAAGGGTACTAAGTATTTCTCAAAAATAGATTTGAGAAGTAGGTATCACCAACTGAAAGTAAGGAAGGAGGATGTACCGAAGACGGCATTCCGAACTCAGTATGGACATTACAAATTTTTTGTAATGCCTTTTAGTTTGACAAACGCCCCTGCAGCGTTCATGGATTTGATGAACAGGGTGTTTAAACCATTTTTAGACAAATTTGTGGTGGTATTTATTGATGATATTCTAGTGTACTCTAAATCTCAAGAAGAACACGTGGAACACTTACGTCTGACGCTGGAGATGTTAAGAAAAGAAAAATTGTACACGAAATTCTCTAAATGTGAATTTTGGCTGGAACGTGTATAATTTCTTGGGTATGTAATCGACAAGGATGGAATTTCAGTGGATCCATCAAAAGTCGAAGCTGTGATAAATTAGGAACAACCAAAAACTCCATCAGAAGTAAGAAGTTTCTTGGGATTGGCAGGTTATTACAGACGATTATTCAAGATTTTTCCAAGATTGCCACTCTGTTCACAAATTTGACGAGAAAATCTGTAAAATTTGTTTGGACGAAGAAGTGTGAAGAAAGCTTTAAGGAATTGAAGAAGAAGCTTAGTGTGGCACCTGTGTTGTCGTTACCAGATAATACAGGAAATTTTATGGTGTATAGTGACGCTTCATATAAAGGATTGGGTTGTGTCCTTATGCAAAATGGCAAAGTCATCGCGTAAGCATCAAGGCAATTGAAAGACTACGAGAAAGGGTATACAACTCATGATTTAGAGTTGACGGCGGTTGTGTTTGCTTTAAAAATATAGAGACACTATCTCTATGGAGAGAAGTGTGAGATATACACAGACCATAAGAGTCTGAAGTATATTTTCACACAGAAGGACCTGAACATGCATCAAAGGAGATGGATGGAATTGATAAAAGATTATGATTGTGAGATCTTTTATCATCCAGGCAAAGAAAACGTGGTTGCAGATGCTTTGAGTAGGAAAGGCGGAGAAAAAATTGATGTTGTTAACCGATAAGAAGGAGTTCATTTCAGCAATGGCAAGGCTAGAGTTGGAAATCAAATTTCCAAAAGAAGCTGATGAAAGATTGTAGCAGATGGAAGCTAGTCCAACTTTGGTGGATAAAGTAAAGAACGCTCAACTACAGGATGAGGAATGTAGAAAAATAAGAGAAAGTGTGGTCGAGGGTAAAGAAGTGAAGTACAAGGTTGATACTGAAGGAATGCTAAGATTCGAGGGACGAATTTGGGTTCCAGCAGTACAGGATGTTAAGGAAGAAATCTTGACAAAAGCTCGTAGCTCAAGATATTCGATTCATCCGGGAAGTACGAAGATGCATCAAGATTTGCGGTGACATTTTTGGTGGCCAAATATGAAAAGGGACGTTGCAGAATGCGTTGTAAAGTGCTTGACATGTCAGAGAGTGAAGGCAGAACATCAAAGGCCAAGCGGATTATTCCAACCGTTAGAAATACCGGAATAGAAGTGGGAGCATATCACAATGGATTTTGTGGTAGGTCTTCTAACGACTCAAAAAGGACACGATGCGATATGGGTGATAGTGGACAGACTGACAAAATCGGCCCACTTTTTGCCAATAAAGATTAGATTTAATCTTGATCAGCTGGAAAAACTATACGTTAAGGAGATCGTCTCAAGACATGGAGTTCCAATATCAATTGTGTCAGACAGAGATCCGAGGTTCACATCAAATTTCTGGAAGAGATTACAAGAATGCATGGGAACGCAACTGAAGATGAGTACATCATATCATCCGCAAACCGATGGTCAGAGCGAACAAACAATCCAAACGTTAAAGGATATGCTTAGAGCGTGCATAATGGATTTCAAAGGAAACTGGGATGATCATCTACCGTTGGTGGAATTTTCATACAATAACAGTTACCATGCAAGCATTGGTATGCCGCCATACGAGGAATTATACGGCAGAAAATGCAGAACTCCACTATGCTGGGATGAAGTT
Organism: Panax ginseng; assembly: GCA_020205605.1. Taxonomy (NCBI): domain Eukaryota; kingdom Viridiplantae; phylum Streptophyta; class Magnoliopsida; order Apiales; family Araliaceae; genus Panax; species Panax ginseng. The sequence continues at coordinate 36,343,884 of CM035137.1, forward strand.
GGTGAACGTCAACTGTTACCAAAACTGGTGCAATAGACCGTTGAAGTTATCAAAATCATCAGAGCAAAACTGGTAGCTGCTCAAGATCGACAGAAGAAATATGTTAATCAACACATGCAGAATCATGAATTTGAAGCAGGAAATTTCGTGTTCCTGAAAGTTTCTCCTTGGAAGGGGAAAATTCGTTTTGGCAAGAAAAGAAAGCTAAGCCCAAGGTTTATTGGACCTTTCGAGATACTACGAAGAGTGGGAGAAGTGGCTTATGAGGTAGCTTTACCTCCAGAATTAGATCATGTGCACAATGTTTTTCATGTGTCGGTGTTGAGATTGTATAAACCCGATTACAAACATATGATCGAATATAAACCGTTGCAGTTTAGTAAAGATTTGTCTTATGAAGAGATTCCTATCCAGATAGTCGACAGGAAAGAACAAGTGCTCAGGAATAAAGTGATACCTTCTGTGAAGGTGATATGGAGGAACCACAATGTCGAAGAGGCTACATGGGAACTCGGTTTGAAATGATGAAGAATTACCCCGAGTTATTTATTTAGTTCAGGTCTTCGATTACGGGGATGTAATCTTTGTAAGGAAGGAAGAATGTGACGATTTGATTGTTTGAGTTGTGATTCTAGGGACAGAATCCTTGTAAGGAGCGAAGGATGTAACAATCCGGAATTTCAAATTGTATTTTAAATATTTATTGAATTATAAATATTTATTTGAGGTGTTTATTATTGAAATTGATGAAATAAATATTTTGTTGATGTGATGGTTGTTAGTAAATATTTATGAATCTAAATTTATTAGATAATATTCTAAATTAAATTATAATTTAGAGAGTTGTAATATGACATGAGGTGTTATATTGTTGATTAATAATTTAAAGTGGTATGTTAAATTATTAAATAAAATTATAATGAAATTATAATTTTGTGATATTTGTTAAAGTGGAAAATTTATTTAAAATATAGTATGTGATTAATTTATTTGATTAATGTTGGATATTGAAATCCAAATAAATAAGATGTGATTATAAATTATAAACTAAATTGTTTATTAAAAATAAAGTAAAGGAGTTTAATTTGGTTTTTGCCAAAAAAGGCTTAAAATATTAAGTCTTTAAATTTTAAAGGGTTTTGCCAAACAAAGCCTTATGACTTTTGGATTATTAATTTTTGAATTTTGAATTATTAATAATATAAATTAAATACATTAAAATAATAAATATAATATATTTATAATATAAACGTTTATTTTGTAACGGATACAACAATAAGTATGCGTATGTATCAGTTTGGTTTTTACGCATAACCTTAGTGCTAGGCCTTAGAAAAAAATTCTGAGAATTCAGAGAGAGCTTGACAGAGAACTTAAGTAATTTCCAGCAACTTCAGTATTTGGCAAGGATCAACAAGCTAATTGAAGGTATTTTCCCTAATTATATATGAATATGTATATATGAGGTTACGGTATAACTTATATGTGCTCTGTGAATTCAAATTCTCTCGAATTGTTGTAGAAAACTGAGTTATGGCAATTTTATGTAAGTGTAATGCTAGAGTTTATGTTTAAACAAGGAATTTGTATGCTAATTACAGTTAAAAGTAGTAAAGATAATTATAGTGTATGTTTTATGAATATTTTCTCATATGGCTTATGTAAGTACCAATTTTGATGGTCAATTCGTATGCTAAACTGTAAATTGAGTCTTGTTCATGCTAGTTCGTTAAAAAACAAAGATAACGTAGTTGGAATGAAGTGATTTGGTGAAGAATTGAAATCACAGTTTTGATTTTTTCTTTTGTGTTCAAGCGCAGCAATGTATGCCACATACATCACGAGATGGGGCTGGTTCACTGCTTCTTCTACTGCAGACCTTGAAATACCCTTACCACTTGGTCTAAGGTTATGGTAATGTGTCAAACATGTATTAAGGAGTTTAAAACAGAATCATGCTATGTGGTTAGTCATTTCAAAGTTTCAAATGATTAGTAAGTAATGAACATGGTATATTAGAACTTAGTGAGCATGATGAATAGTAAACAAGTGTTGTGAAGGTTAACACTTGAAATTTCTGATATTTGTATAGTAGCATAAGACTTGTGCTAAAATAATAAGTCTAACTAGAAATGCGTGTTATGTTAGAACGTGAATGTTAGTATATCTAATAGATGGTGGTTCTAAACCTATGTGTAGGTGAACGTGAGTTTAATATTATAGTTTACGCTCGAGGCAAGTTTCTAAACTTATCTTTTACAATTGAACAAGTTTCTAAACCTTACCTTTTTACATTAAGCAAGTTCTTTTTCTAAGCATTGATTAAGTAAATTCTTTTATTCTTAATCTTTATTCGAGCAAGCTCTAAGTCTAATGTTATCCAAGCAAGTTTTGTATTCTAATCATGATTGAGTTATTCTAACTTGTTTATAACTAAGCAAGTTTTTTAAGTTCTATTCCTGTATAATGAACGCAATTTTTGAACTCTCGTCTCTATTGTTGAACTATTTTATTACTTTGCATGAGTTATTATGTTGAGCAAGTTTTTAGTTTTCAGCTTGCTATCAGTTAATATATGGTCAGTAATTTCATTTCTAATGTTACAAGATCATAGACCTAGCTTATTATTGTTCAAGCAAAGGTTTATCATTTTATTCATTTTTTTTAATACTTATGCTTTCTAGTTATTTTCAAGCATGAGGTTAATATATAGTCAGTTCACCTATGATTCTCAATTGTTCTATGCTATGTTGTTAGTAAACAACTGTTGTGTTATCAAATCTTATTGATTCAACTAGTCCCCTAGTTGATGATCGTTAAACTTTAAATTACCCTTGTAAGCTTATCCAAACCAAACTTTCTTTGGTGCGGACTTGTACTCTAAAACTGAGAAGAACAACCCTATTATAGGGGATACGCAATGCATTTAGATGTTTGTGCACAATACATGGTACGAAGGGTTGATCCCCCTAAGTACGTGAAGTCCCAACAGTATAATTGTTAAGGTTAGAGTTGAAAGATTACTTGTAACCGTGGACATAGTTCGTGGTCTTATGACCCTCAGATATATGTTCCATATTTTGATTCCAGTCTTTGGTTATCATTGATAGAGTACTATTCAGTTTTGATGAGCCTATTCATTGGCAGTTATTATATTCTTGTTGGTTCATTGTTATACCTAGTGAGCAATTGTTTTGCTCACTCTTGCATAAATATTATTATTGCAGCTACAGTTGAGAAAGTAGATGAGCCTTCAACTAGCAAAGGAAAGGGAAAAATGTGCAAGTGATGAAGACTTGTAATTTTATTTATGTTCATGAATGATAGACTTGTTATTTAATGATGTGATGTAATAATTTTAAATTTCCGCACTTGATTTATGTTAAGGTTAGACAACCTGGGATGTTTTTGGATTTAATGATGTAACCCTATTTAAAGGGAGGATTTATGATTTAATTTTATTATATTTGGGTAAATAGATATAAATGAATGGAAAGTGAACACCAAATCTTGTGGGAATTAAGTACCTAGATTTGGGGGTATCACAACTTCAAACACCGCCGTATCTATTAACAATGCAATCAAGGGAATCAGGGATCTTCCAGTTGCGTCAATGATTGAATGCCTATGTTGTATGGTTCAAAGATGGTATTTCACAAACAAACAAGCAGCAATATCAACATTCACTATCATTTCCACAACAGCTGAGAGAAGATTGCAATCTAATATCATTGAATCAAAGAAACTAAAGGTCAGTGATACAACTTCTAAATTGTTACATGCATACCTACCAAAAGTTACATTTGCAATTTAAGAAAACCATTTAGTCATTTTTGGTTACCTGTATATACTGAAAAAGTTACCAAAAGTACATATTCCTTCCATTATTCCGAGTTACATAAAAAATGATTATACATATTAACTACACCATTAAATTGTGTTGTAGGATGAGACATTAAACCTAGTGATTTTCACTGTTTACGATGTCACCAAACAGTTTATTATGGACATGGAACAAAGGACATGCACATGCCGTAAATTTCAGTACCATGAGATGCCTTGTCCACACGTTTCTGCTGTTATCAGCAAAAGAAATTTGAGCTGTTACAAATTTTGCTCAAAATACTATTCAAAAACAACTTTGGTAGACACGTATTCAACTTCCATCATGTCGTTAGATGACAAAGAGAATTGGAATGTGCCATATGAAATAAGAAACATATGTGTAAAACCACCAAATACAAGAAGACCAGCTGGAAGACCAAAGATAGGTAGGTACAAGCATGGATCTGAAAACAAAATTCAAAACAAATGCAGCAGATGCCAAGAAAAAGGACACAACAGGAAAACATGCAATAATCCACTAATTTTACGACAAAAAAAAGGTCTGATATAGTACATCAGCAAAAAATGTGTAAATAAAAAAACTCTTTGATGTTTACTGTTATTAATCAATAGCCATACATATGGTAATCATTTTATTGGTGTAAAAAAACCGATTTTATCTTGCATAATATTGAATGTTAATTTTTTGCGTTAATTTCTTTTTAACAGAAAGTAATAGGCAAACCACACGACCACTCTCTGATTCTATCTTGAAATAACAATATATATATATATATATATATATAACACAGACATGTGAGAATTGGTTAACTGTTTTGGAATTTTTTTATGATTATTTGGTTACCCACAAAAACTAAAATGGTTACCTTTGGATGAATGTTTGGCTACCAACTATACCATATAAAACACATACATGTAAGAATTGGATAACTGTTTTAGATTTTTTTTTTTATGACTATTTGTTACCCATCAAAACTAAAATGGTTACATTTGTATGCATGTTTGGCTACCAACTGAACCATATAAAACACATACATGAGAGAATTGGTTAACTATTTTTGAATTTTTTTATAACTATTTGGTTACCCAAAAACATTAATACTTGTTACCTTTGTATGAAGGTTTGGCTACCAACTGAACTATATAAAACACATGCATGAGATAATTGGTTACCTATTTTGGAATTTTTTGTTATGACTATTTGGTTACCCACAAAAACTAAAATGGTTACCTTTGTATGAACCAACTACTTTTGGTTACCTGTAAAAAAAAAGAGTCCAAAAACCCCAATGTGAACCAACAATACTATGTTAAACATCTCATAATAAAAATAAATACATAATTCTATTATCAAAAAATTCACAAAACATTTTAAAGTCAAGAACCATAACAAATGGTAACAAATATCCAAAAAAAACAAGATGAAAAAAACTTTACAAGGAAAATACATTGACAACCAAACTATTCTTCTCTGTCAAATCTGTCTGGGTATTCTGTATCAGAATCGTATCCACCTACTTGCTTGTTCTTAGCATGCATGAACAGGTTAACGCATAATTTCTTGCGGTATTGCATGATGGGAAATGGATTAGGCATTTCAGCGGACAGTTGGTGAAGAAAATGATCTACAAAATAAATTGTGAACATTCCGCAATCATTGTAAAAACAAGCAAAATATAAAACAAATTAAATCAAACATCGTACTAGATGGAATAATAAAAAAATGGAAACAATATAAATCATACCCCTCAACTTGTTTAGGTACACCCTCAGCAAATTCAAGATCAATTATATCATGTTCCCCCTTATTACGATATGGTTCACTATCGAAATCAATATCTGACCTACCCTTCTAAAAACCACATATAGACAATATAATGGGTAGAATGAAAATATAAGGCTCACAAACATCCATAATATTTGTTCGTATGACCGTCCTTTTGGTTGAAAAGAATTGTAAACTACTAAAAGTCTACGATGCACCTCAAAGACCAACAAAAACCAATGCCCTGGAACGGTCATGTGAACGAGAAACAAAACATAATCAACGGCAACACATGGTGTGTTCACATCCATCAAAAAACCACGAATATATTCAGCAACATCACCATCCCCCAACAGTAGAGTCTTATTTGCATTTTTATGACAATTTCACCATACAAATCAGACAACTTGACATGAAACCAACAATCTGTTGTAGTGACCCTGATTTGAATATTGGTAGAGTGCCTAGCCAATTTTCTAAAGTAATACAAACAAATGTTGATATGTTGAACCAAAAATCAAACCAAAATCCATCAAATGTAAATAATTGCCAAAAAATAAAACTTTATGATAAAGGTAACCAAAACAGTCACAACTAGTGACCAAAACAATTAAATAAGGTAACCATAACTCACAAAACAGAATAATGTAACAAAGTAACCAATAAAAATTATGAAGGTACCTAATGTTGAAAAAAATACGAACCTCGGTAGGGATAAAAACAATGCTCTCTTTTCCAGAAAACTGACTTAAAATATCAAAATTTGGAATGTCATTGTTCTTGTCAATCTGTAAACATAAAAAACATTAATTGATCAATATAACACAAAAATAAAACACAAGAAAAATAAACAAAAATGCTTAACCTTTTCATCATCCCCATCAATGTGGACCCCATTAGGGGTAAAAAAAATAATTTCTTTTCCATGAGTGTGCCTAAAATTATCAAAAGTTCGGTTGTCATTCTTATTGTCAATCTGTAAAAAAACATTAAATAATCAGTATTGATTCTAAAAACATAAAACACACAAAAAAAACAAACATATATGTTTAACCTTTTCATCATCTTCATCACTCTGAACCCCACCCAAACCACCAACATCAACATCAATATCAATATCAATTTTTCCATGAAACTGTTTTGCATCATCAGAACCTTTGACTACAACATCATTCTCATCAGACGTAACATCATCTTCTAAATCATTAACATTACCAGCATCATCATCATCATCATCATCCAACTCAATACCTTCTGAACCATCATCATCATCATCTTCACCTTCATTCCTACCTTCACTAACACTAGGGCAGCCACGTAGCTGCTTTCTCAAAATCTTCTTTATGTTCTTGCAAATCTCTATATGAAAAACATGCAATTCATCTTTTAAATCAACCCCCAACTTCTCAATTTCTTTCTTTACTTCAGTTACCTTCTCTTCCAAAGGCCTCACTCGTGCATCGATAATATTTTTCACATCAGAAAGTGAAAATTCAAAGTCTTTATCCTTCCTGGATTTCTCCACTTTAATATCAGCAATATTAGAGCCACATCATTTCCACTAAAAAAGTGAAAACCACCCAAATCCAAACGCTCTTTCTCATCGTCCGTAGGAATGATATTTTGAATCATCAACTGAAACATAGTAATCACAATAAATATATCATGTCAAAAATATTGAACAAATAAAAGAAACAAAATAATACACAAAAAACCAATAAATTAAAATCAAGAACTATATATATATATATATATATATATATATATATATATATATATATAAAAAGGTAACCAAACATAATGTTAATGGTAAACAACATACCTGACCAGAACCAAATACTAAATCACTCAACTTCTCATTCTTAGGAGCCTTCCCTAATTCCCTCCATCTAAATAATCTAACTTCTGATACATGATCATCAATACAGAAACCCCTGACTTTCAGTGTAGGAATGGTTTCAAACAAGAAAACTTGGAAAACATAGGGCGATCCATTCAACTTGTAAGATTCACAATAACTGTCCTTGTAAAAATTGTATATCACACCCCCATTCTTACCCTTCTTTACATGTCCCTTCACAGCAAACGATAATGAATTCTTCGTCTATTCAAATGTAAATTTCCCCCACGGATAACTTTCAAGGTCTCCATAAGAAAAAAAGTTAAACAAAGCTTCATCAACATAATTATCTGAGACAGTGGCTAGTATGAAATTAAAAACCAAGAATATGATGGACATCCTGACAGTCTCATCATCATCATCAAAAACAGCACTCCGATATATCCTCCCGATACTAGAACGGGTCACAACCTCATTTCCACAAAACTTTTCCACCAACATATTTTCCATTCCCTTGAATCCATCAATATCCTCATCTCCTTGCCAACTCAAACTAGAAATCAAACAAAATTCTGGCAATCCAAATCTTACCCTTTTCTCACCAAACAGAAACCACATCTCCCCATTATCCCTTTGATAAAATTCTCTCACCAAAGCATGATGGATTATCTGTGAAAATATTTGGGGCTCCCCAACATCTAAAAATTTCCTAAAACAAGATAATTTAAACTTATTCAACTGAACTTCAGACAATTTATTTTTAATAACACTGGGCACTTCCATATCAGACCAATAAATGATTTTTGCTGAAAAATACGATGGTGCTCCTCCTAAAATAGATGTCAAATCTGAAAATACAACATAATACATTACGTACACATTAACCAAATAAGAATAAAACATTCGTTACACTTTAAAACCAAAACTATACAATCAAAAGTATCCAAATATACTAGCATTAGTAACCAAACAACATCATCAAGTTATCAAAACCAATATAATTTGACTATGTAATGTAACAAAGTATCTAGTAACCAAATCAGAATATAATAGTAACCAAACATCCACTCGGGGAGAACATAACCATTTTAACAAATAAAAATTGAAAATTCATCAAACTACAGCTCTAGGGGTAACAAAATTCATTTTTAACAACTATACAATCAACAATATCCAAATATATTAAAATTAGTAACCAAAACACAATCACCAGGTTACCAAAACCAAACTAATCAACCTTTGTAATATAAAAAGGTATCTAGTAACCAAACTAGAATATAATAGTAACCAAACCTCCACTCAGAGTGAAAATAACCATTTTATCAAATACAAGTTGAACAATCTTGACACTACAACTCTATACTAACAAAACACATTTCATCATCTATACAAAGGTACGTATCCAAATATATTAACATTAGTGACCAAAATACAATCAACAGGTTACCAAAACCAAATTAATCAACTTATGTAATGTAAAAAAGTATCTAGTAACTAAATCAGAATATAATAGTAACCAAACCTCCACTTGGAGTGTACATAACAATTTTAATAAATAAAGATTAATCAGTAACCAAATTGAACAGCACTAGATACCAAAACAAAATGACAAGTAACCAAAACAACAAATTATTCCAAATTCTTAAAAATAAATTAAATAACAAACTTTAGGATGTTTTTGGCGGGGAATAATATTCCGGCTATAAGCATCATCTTCATCCTCTTTCCCAACTTTGTTTGGTGAATCTTCGAAATTAGAATTCAAATACATCAATTTCATAGCCTTCTTAGACATATGACTCCCCGATTTCTTATCCTTAACAGGTGATTTGACCACTAACTTCTTCCCCTGCTTTGGGGACTTTGCCACACTATCCTTCACCTTCACGTATTTCTTCACATCCTTAACATAATCATCATCCCTAATTCTTTTTATCTTCCCATCACTCTTCTTATCAACCATTCCCTCAATACTCTTCCTCGTAAAAACCATCCTATACAAAAACGGTAGAAATCACAAAGAGTGAAAAATATACTAACAATAGAGGAGAAACCACAACGCACTACCACAGAAAACGAACCACCACGAGCTGAACTACCATACGGCAATGGCGACGACCTATCGGAAGGAACGACCAACTCAACTTAAAAGAAAATAAGTTTGTCTACAAAGTTCCCAAAATATAAAATAAGGGTTTCCAATTGAAAGATAAATAAACAGCAAATAAGATATACACAAAATTCAAATTAAAACAAAATATGCACAAAAATCGTGAACAATTAATTTTTGAAAAACTGATTTGCCACGTCATCATCTCATTAAAACACACAACTAAATTAAAGGAAAAATAAATTCACTAATTGTGTAAATAAAATATTTAAAATGCATTAATTCTGTAAGTATTTTAGGGATGCACTTTTATTGTAATTATTTTAAAATTTGTACGAAAAATTATAAATGTTCCTATATTATATAGCAGTATTTTGAAACTAAGCCCGGACTGCCCGGTTCAACCAGTTCTATGTTCGGTCCAATTTTATTCGGTTGAATCAGTTTGGTCAAAATCCGAATTGAAGCGATTGATCATCGGTCGAACCAGGCTCAACTGGTAAAATCGATTAAGTTGACACGGTGAATAAATTTTTTTTAAAATATTTTTTTTGTGCCAGTTTTTTTAATATTAAAATTAACTATTTTTAGTAATATTGTAATTCAATTTTACCATGTTTTAGTTCATAAAAATATTTTTTTAAAATTTATTAATTACTAATAATATATATTTTATATATTTATAACGCCACCGATTTAATAACGGTTCAACAACTAGTTGAACCAATAACCCATCCACCCGATAATTTTTTTGGATTGATCTGGTATGAAAACATTGTTATATAGTATCACAACTTTTAAATTTTGGACATAAAATATTGAATTGGTTTTCTTGATTTAACTATATAAATTATTGTGCCATTTGAAAAACTAGTTACTCGATACACACATTTTTGTGTGCAAATAAATATTCACTCCATCCCATTATATCTGACGTTTTAGCATATTTTTTTCTTCCCAAAATATTTGACGTTCTACAATTTCAAGAATATTTTACCATTTGTTTTCCTTCTCTACCCTTCCTTCTCCACCACTATTAATGCCTATTTTCTCTGGAACTCATTCGCCGTTACTCAGTCCATTCTTCACACCTCAAAAAAATCCAGAGAAAAAGAGAGAGAGAGAGAACTAGGGTTCGCTTTCTTCTTCTTCTTCAAGGTTTTTGAGATTCGGCAACAACAATGGATGAGGGTAACGGTACCAGATAAAAGGGGTCAGTGAAGTGGTTCAATGACATCAAAGGGTTTGGATTCATCACGCCCGAGGATGGCTCCAAAGATCTATTCGTTCACCAGTCCTCTATCAGATCTGAAGGATGCATTTTCATTTGAAATTTTAGAAACACGATATTAAACATCTATTCATCTTCTCGTCTGGATGCATTTCATCTGAAATTTTTATTGGGATCATCATCTCACAAAACTTTCGATGTTCTTCTGGCGAAACATTATTTGTACCTTGGATTTGTTCATCCTTTCAACCAAGAGAGTAAAGTCCGTCAGAACAACTTCCGTTTTTTTTGATTGATCGTGCTTGGATCCAAGTGTTGTATTTTTTTTTTATTTCATTTCCTAATTGGGGAGAGAGTTCACTCAATATTGGAAGTCGAGGAAAATAAGCTTGTATGATTGATGAATCTAGGTTTCATGTCTTGATATATATAAACTTGGCTGTTCATCAAAGAGCCCTAACAAATTGATAGAGGAGAAGGAGGTTATAACGGTGGCGGTGGAGGGGGTTATAACGGTGGCGGTGGTAGTGGAAGGAGTGTCGGTCGTGGTGGCGGCAGGAGAGGTGGCCGTGGTGGTTTTGACGGAGGTGGTGGTGGATATGGAAGTGGAGGCTATGGTAGCGGTGGCGGAGGATACGGTGGTGGAGGTGGTTACGGAGGTGGAGGTGGTAATCCATTGAAGAGCTGAAGAAGAAGACGATCCGCGCAGGCTGAAGAGATGAAGAAGAAGACAGAGCACAATATTAATTAAGGGTAAAATAGTAAAATTACATCTATTCTTAATCTATGTAAAAATTTGTAGAACGTCAGATATAATGAGATAGCGGGAGTAATTCTTTATTATTTAAACAATGGTAACACTTTCATTACAACAACTTTTATCATTTATTTAATAAAAATCACAATTTCGTTTATTTTAGTGAATTTAAGGAATGTTCAAACATTCGAGGTTTATCATTTTCTCCACATACCATACATACACACACACACACACACACACACACATATATATATATATATATATATATATATATATATATATATATATATAGGACTATTACATATATTTCGTTCTATGTCAAATCCACCAAGTCTGTGATACACCATCTTAAAAAATTAAGGTAATTTACTTTTATATTAATTATTTTTATTTATATAAAAATATTAATTAATTAATTAGTTAGGCAGCAAATAATATTCCTCAAAAATAAGGAACCAATAAGACTTTAAGTGAAAGAAGCATTTGGTTTGAGAGCAGATCCTCTGTTCTCAAATTTCTTGTCCTCTTTGTATTCTTCTACTTTGATTTTGACACATATTCTTTTATTTAATTTTAAAATTAATTAATATTAAGTAAAAGACTAAATATCAAAATTTAAATGGAGGAACACAAAAAGATAAAGAAATTTAAGACGGAGGATATGCACTCGTTTGGTTTAGCCTCAACGTGAGAAAGAGACTCTGACAACAGTTCCCTAACCCTACTATATGGTGAGTGGGTCCCACTTCCCCACTTCTTTGGATTCTTAATGCTGACGTGGTAAGATCATTGTGCTGAGCTGGAGGATAAGTTGATGGGCCTAATAAAATCCTTAAAAACCCAAAACGACCAAAATAAGAAGGAAAAAAACCGATCTTCCAAACGCCCCCTTATCTCCCCCTCACTCTTATCTTTCTCCTTCGAAAATGGAGACCATGGCCTCTCTGAATCAAGCTATGTTTTCTCCCAGTCGACCCGTCACCAGTTATTTCACTACCGGGTCGGTTTCATCTCTTGTTTTGTCTATGCGGAGCCTGAAGACTCCATTGCCTGCTCAGAATCGGGGCAACAATTTGGTCACAAGGGCCTCAGTTGCTGTTGAACAACAGCTGCAAACGAAGGTTGCTCTCATAAGAATTGGTACCAGAGGGAGGTACTGTTGATTATACACTTGATTTAGTTTTCTGTGTTTGCTTCACTTTGTTGGACTGTAGCTTTTAGATGTGGATATGAATGGTGTATTGACATTTTTCTGTTTTTGAATTTTGATGATGGGTTTTCATAATTTTCAAGATTTTAGTTTTTTGGTCTTTATTTTCAATCCATTTGGTGTAATGGGTATTGGTGTTTTCACTGAGCATTACAAATGAGAAATTAGTTTTATGTGTAGTGCTTAGAGATATTCCTAATTAAAGGGGCTAATAAATGCCACATTAGTGTTTCGGAGTAGTATATAGCTGAGTTTTTAGAATTAATCAAGTCAAAATTTCAAAATTATGGGAAAGTTACAGACTACAGCATTATGGCAAAGGAATACATGATAGGAAACTGGGCAGTGAGATTTATGTATGAAGTTGGGTGGGATGCTCAAAAGATTAATTAAGGCAATTTAAATAGTCTCTGTTTGTTTACAACGTTACAATTTGGGCAAATACTTAGAATTTCAATTGAATAGACAACCCCGTGGAATAGAGTCCTTATTTCTTGCCACTAAGAGGCTCAAACATGTAATGCAAAATTTGAGAATGTGTTCTTAGATATGTGGCTAGCAGGTTCTCTATGTATGTGTGGGATTGCATTATAGAAAGTGCAATGGCAGGAGAAATGTTGTGCTTATGGTCAACAACATGGTTATCAAGGCGACAAGGTGCTGGATAGATGGCAAGGCAAGGTCACGCCTTAGCGAAACTTAGCCCAACGAAAGTAAACTATCCAAAGACATCATCAAGTAGAGTCAAACAGCAACACGAACCCCATAAATGGACAGATCGATGAATTTCGAGTGCACTGGTACAAGTCCGGTGATGATCGAAAACTTCACTCGTCGGAGTGAGGTGTGTCATCGCCAGCGAACAACTTCATCTTAGCTGTTAGGTTCAGTCGCGTGTGTTAGTGTTTATTGTAAAGAATTGAAATGATGAAATTTTTCTCTTTATCTGGAGAGTGGTGAGTTGGTGATTCATTTTGCAATTCACTAACACCACATGTAGGTGATGTAAGTTTTTGGATAGTGCTACTTTGTTTATTGATTGTGCCGTGTCACTTTAGCAAATAACTTCAAATGGAGAACAACTAGCAGCAACTTGTCTATTTGACTAGTATATTTGAATATTATAATCTCAAAAGGTTTATATTGGGGCCTGTTTGGCAATAGTCTTTAAAAACTTAAAATATTAACATTGATATCTTTGTTTCATTTTATACTATTTTATTTAATAATTAAAAAAAATACTAATTTCATGTACTATTAAGGTATACACATACTTTTCTATTAAATAATTAAAGTATATTTTGTGTTTTAAATGGTATTTAATAGTTTTTATTAGGAAATGGAAACATATTTGTGAGTAACTTTCATATGTTTAATATATTTTTGAAGTAAAATATGTATGTGCATATATATAATTATAAATATATAAATTACACATTACAAACGACTTGTCGCCTTGTGGACGACTAAGCGTCCGCCTTATTGCCTGCGCCCTCGTGTTTGGCCACCACCTCACCTCACCTTAACGCCTTGATAACTATGGTCAGCAACATAAAATGTCTTTGTGCTTATGTTCATATGAGGTGGGACAACAGTTCTATGGTTCCTTTTCTCATGTATTTCAATTCCTATGCCTGAGTTGTAATATATGGTTAGAAGCTCTCTTAAAGTAGTCATCTTTCCTTCCCGTCTTAACATTACAATATATGTTAAAATCAGCTGTGCATTTATATAATACAGTAGCTTAGATCTGTTTTCCCACACCAGCAGATAACAGAAACCAAATTATAACCTTTTATGTTAAAACTATCTTATGACTAGTTCTAGCTCACACATGGCATTCCCCACCCATCCCAAAAGCATGAGATTTTAAATGACAAATAAACCAGCAGAAATTTCATGCTTTTTACTTGTTGATAGGAATGTGAAGAGAAAGCTCAACTTAGTATAGGCGTCGGATTGTTTCTTATGTTAATCTAGTTCATGCTGGATTAAAAAAAAAAATTGGGTTCAGTAATCAATATATATATATATATATATATATATATATATATATATATATATATATATATATGCACACACCGAGAGTGTGACCCTAGACATATAAGTGTGGTTTTGATCATAGTTGTTAAGGCGTCGCCTAGGCGTCCAGTCGGTCCGATAGAGGCAAGGCGGCAGGGCGATTTGGTGTAGGCTTGCAAGTCGGGCACCCCGGAAAACAAGTTATCGTCATGGATGCCTCATCAACGACATAGACGAGTTGAGTGAGTGACTTAACTTGTTACTTGATGTGGGTATGGACCGACCCAAAGGTCAACTGGGTAAAAAAACGACGTCGTTTGAGTTTGTAACTAACCCTAATTGTGATTTGTAGCGGTAGTAGAGCAGAAGGGGGAGAGAGAGATTATCCAGTACCCACAGCTCCGACCGACGAGGCGACGACGACGACTACCTACAGCTTCGATCGCTTCATCTTTGTCAAGTATACTCTTCTTTCTTCTCTTTCTTCTTCTCTGGTCGCGAGGACGACGACGGTTGCAGGTATTTCTTCTTTCTTCTTCACTTTCTTCTCCCGCGCAATCTACTTTTTTTTTTCCTTCTTCCCCTTTTATTTTTCTTCTTGCTGCTTCTAGCCCTCTAGTGCTTTCTGCTGTACTTTAGTTTTATGCTACTTCTATAGTATTTGCTGATGTTGGCGGCTCCTTATCCAAAAATGAAAGTATATATAATATAATAATATATACTTTCATTTTTTATATATACAATTATATATATAAATTTATATATATATATATATATATAATTATATATGTACTTTTTGCTTCGTTTATATAATATATTGTTGTGGACAGTGGGTTAAATAATTCTTTCTCGAGCTGACTTGACTAACTGAGACATACCTACATGTGTTTTTTTTTTAACTTGGGTGGTTAGTGGTTATATTTTGGACATGAGATTAAGTCCCATGCTGATACATACACTGATAATCATTATTGTGGACTAAAAAGATATGTAACATTTTATCTGCTTGATGTGTTGGATAGTGAACAATGGTTATCAAACAATAATAATTAATTAATTATGGAATATGGACCAAAAGTAATACATTCAATGATGTTAAAGTAAAAACAAAAGTAGGTACCAAACTCCTAATGGCTCAATGGTTAAAAAACTACGAGGTTTTGGGGATCCATTCTTGCCAAAAGCAAGAATGTTAAATTTCAAATATAGCAAAAAAAAAAAACAAAAAAAATATTTTGATGAATGGTTGTTATTTGGATCAATTGTCTTATATTTTTTATTTGATTGTATTGTGTAGAAAGTAAAATGGCGGAAAGTTTGATGATTGTTTGTTTTTTGATGAATGATTTGTTATTCTATGGTGTTATGTTTTGGGTTTTAATGTATATGAAATTTATTGCCAATATACTTGTTAAGTAAAATAAATAATATATAAATTGCACATCGTAAACAACTTGTCGCCATACGAATGTCATGGCGGTTGCCTTGTCGCCTAGGCGTCCTGGCAGTCGGCTACCGTCATGACTCGCCGTAGCGCCGTGACAACTATTGTTTTGACAATTGTAAACATACAACAAAAATTGTCGTTATTAAAATTCATTTGGGTATCTTAAAATTAAAAAAATTCTTTTTGGTCTGACCTTAGAGTCACCACTCCTTGCATATTATAATGCATAATATTTTGAACCATTACATGAATGAAAGAAAAAGGATATCAGTAATAATGAATAAGACCCATAGCACGCAAACATACAAAATTATATGCACAATCACATATGAACAATTGCATGAAACCTTTTCATATGATATGCTGATAACAATATCTATAAGTATCAGAAACAAATATGTTCTTTTATGCTTTTAAATTTTCCCAAATAATACCGTTGACCTGTTCTAGTCTAATTTTTAAGCGAGATGCTTGCGACTCCTGCTCTTTTGAGGTTTATTTATATCTATTTGTTGTGTAGGACAGCCCACTTGCCCTTGCCCAAGCTTATGAGACACGAGAAAAACTCATTCTATGAAGCATCTTGGAATTGGCAGAAGATGGAGCTATTCAAATTGTGGTGATAAAGACAACAGGCGATAAAATTTTAAGTCAGCCTCTTGCAGACATAGGTGGAAAGGGCTTATTCACAAAAGAAATAGATGAGGCGCTTATAAATTCTGAAATTGACATCGCCGTCCATTCAATGAAAGATGTACCAACATATTTGCCAGATAAAACAATTTTGCCCTGCAATATGCAACGTGAGGATGTCAGAGATGCCTTTATCTCCTTATCTGTAGCTTCTTTAGCAGACCTTCCAGCAGGAAGTACTGTGGGTACTGCTTCACTAAGAAGAAAGTCGCAAATACTCCATAGATATCCATCACTCAATGTGAGTATTTAGTATTATATGACACAATATTTCTTATCTGGAGAATCTCCATCTCTCTTGAGATACAAAATTGATTTAGTCATTAAGGGGAAGGGTATTAAATATCAGAGGAGGACATGTTCAGAATAAATCGTTACTTTATCTTTAAGAAAAAGAGAAAAGAAGTAAACATTTTGTCATATATTTCTGACTATATCCAATGTCAATTCCTGTGCAGCATAGGTAACAATATTTTGGATGCATGTTATTGTTATGCTTCTTTTGCCTAGTTGGTTTGTTTTGCGGTTGATGCAAGCAGGAGTTGTAATTAGTTTTTGAAAAACTTTATGGCAAATACTCAATTCAATATTCATTTGATAAACCACATACCTATTTCTTGTGTAAAATAAGAGATTGGTTTTTTGTGGATGCACGCTGTTGTTATGCCATTGCCCAAGTAGGGCTTGTTTTTAACCTAGAGGGTTTGTTTCGCTGTTGATGCATGCAGGAGTAGCAATGACTTTTTGAGAAACTTATGGCAACTGCTCAATTCAATATTCATTTGACCACCACATACCTTTTTCTTTTTTAAAACAAGAGATTATTTGTTGAAGTCATATTTCAACTAGTTTCTTATAATTATAATTTATATCATGTTAGAACAACAACAAAATCTATTGCTGTTTTTTCTTCATCAGAAAAATAGATTCATTGATAAAGCCAAAAGTCAGTTAATGTAGTTTTTAAACATATTATGTTGGAACAAAAATCATATCTAATGGTAGACTAACACACTCATCATGTACTAGACCAAGGTCTACAGTTCTTTAGTAAATGAAGAAACAATCCAACGCCTATACAGAAGCCTTAAATTTTTGTATTTGAACTCATTCCACATTCCTATCAGCAGGTAAAAAGAATGAAATTTTTACTGGTTTATTTAATTTAGAATCTCATACTTTTGGGGTGGGCCCAGTAGGCGGACATGCCACGTGTGAGGAATTCGTGATGTTCATATCAAAAATAGCATAATTCCAGTCAATCTGGCAATGCCACTTTGTTTAACTATATTAAAATTAGTCCTAATGGTTTTGCTTTTTTTTATTGAAGGTCAGTTCTATCCTGATGTTGATTTCACTGTGCATAATGAAATTATCTATAGGTGCTGGAGAACTTTCGGGGCAATGTTCAGACGAGGTTGAAAAAGCTAAATGAAGGGGTGGTCCAAGCAACATTATTAGCATTAGCAGGACTCAAACGCCTGAACATGACTGAAAATGTGGCTTCAGTTCTTTCTATTGACGAAATGCTTCCAGCCGTTGCTCAAGGGGCAATTGGAATCGCCTGCCGAAGTGATGATGAGAAGATGGTACGCCGAATGTTTCTGCATTTTCTTTTGTGGTGCTTCTGCGAAATTTAGTTAAATCCTCTCTTAGTTTTAGTATGATGCTTGTTATGTTAATGTAGGCTAGTTACTTGGCCTCATTGAATCACGAGGAAACCAGATTGGCAGTCGCATGTGAGAGGTCTTTTCTGCTGACTCTTGACGGGTCTTGTCGGACGCCCATTGCTGGATACGCCTCCAGAGAGGAAGATGGAAACTGTATTTTTAAAGGCTTGGTGGCCTCTCCAGATGGAACAAAAGGTAAGACAATTATTTCTTTCTGATGATAAAGATATGATGTTCCATTTAGCTTTCCCTAGAAATTTACATTCGTCACTTTGTTAACAATGCCTTCTTTTCCCTCTTTATATTCAGTACTCGAAACTTCTAGGAAAGGCCCGTATTCCTATGATGATATGATAGCAATGGGGAAGGATGCTGGCGAAGAACTTCTTGCAAAGGCTGGTCCCAATTTTTTTGATAGTTAAAAATAAGTGGACAGTAGATGAAGATTAGATTCATCTTTGTTTTTCTACTTCTGTAGCTTCCGGTTAGTTCATTCATCCACGCGTTGTATCCGAGTGTAGTTGAAATAGGTTATTTCTATTATTTTGTAAACTAGATAATAGCATTTTCAGCTCAAAGGCTTTTGTTGTATTATCTAATAAGTAAAATAATAACCATTTTTTGCCCCATCTTGCCTCTTAAATTTTTGATTCATTTTCAAGATGTTTTTTTGTGGTGGATGTAGTCCTAAACAAACTGCGAGCCCGACTACGCCCAACTCAAGCTCTAACAAAGCTCATTTAGTCAAATGGGGCTTGCTCAAATAATGTCGTGTTTGACTCAAACTCAACTTATTTTCGATAGACTAAGCTCGACTTGTTTAGACTCAGTTCTTTTAGTATTTATTAAATTTTTTTATATTAAAGAAATTAAATAGTTAGGCTTAAATTCAACTTGACTTAGCTCACTTAAACTCGACTTGAGCTTGACTCGTGCTTGACTTGTGCGGAGTTAGTAGTTCGATGCATATGATTGACTATTTGAACTTCAATATATAATGTGTTGTTTTTCAGTGGCTCAGAAAAGATATGGAGTTGGAAAATTCAACCACCGGGTTTTATCGATTTGTAAATCCTTTAAGAATGAAATTGGATGATATTATGACAATATTAGGTAGCATAGATATTATTATGGGAGAAGTTGATCATCTTTTTGTTTAATTTTTTGGTTCAGTGGCTGGCTGCAGTTCCAGTTTTCACATGTATGAAAGGCAACTCTCAGTTCAGATAAACTTGTTCAGGGTGGGTTTGTGGAACATTTAAACTGATTCAAATTGTAAACACCCTAAAGGGAAACTCAGAGATCATGCAAACTGGTGGATCAAATTTGCGTGGTTCTGTGAAATAAAAGCATGCTTCAACCAAATTTAAATGTTGTACAAAGAGAGATCAATACAGATCGTCAATCAGTTGCAGACAATATTTATAACTATGTACAGCCAACTTTAAATCCTCTCTCTCTCTCACATATATGGGCAATCATCATAGCAAGTATTTATAATGGATCAAAAATGGTCAAACATCATCTCTATTAAAAGTGGAATTACGACATCCGCTATTATTAGTAGCAAACAACGGATACATCTGCTACTATTAGTAGCGGATAATGACAAATTTGTAATTAATTTTGTTTACAATTCACTACTAATAATAGCGGATGTAATCCCCTATTAGTAGCGGATGTACCCGACGTTGGCTATTATTAGTGGTCGATGAGATTTTGTAATTTTAATTTGGACCGTTGAAAGATATATTGAACGTTAATGTTAATGATGGTGTTTGCCTTATGAACCATAACAAGTAAATCACTCCCTTATATATATTATTTATATTATATATAATACGTATGTATGTACTTTTTTAAAAAAATATGTAAATGTTGTTTAGGTAATGATGTTTTAATGGGATCTTCCCAAGCGCGTTATGACCGACCTCTCTAGTATTTAACCAAAACCTGCCCCCATCCCATTACCCTTTCCATAATCACCTTCCATAAACCCTTCTTAATCAACTCTAATCACAAAACTACTTGTTTATGCTGTATTTATAAAATCTTTCTTATCTAAATGAAAAGGAAAATTTAATATTTTTGTCTTCTCCCTAAATAAAACAGAAACAGGGTATATAGGAACTAGCATAAAGTTCAAAAATCATTACTCGCATCGCATGATCAATATATTTCCAACAGTGACATCTTGTAAATTTAAACTACACCTGTACTTGTTTCTCATTGGAATGGATAATCAATCAATAGCTGCAAATTCAAAAATGAATTTCCATTAGAATCATCAAAAGCAAGCATCCAGCACAAATTCTCAAACAGAAGATCATTTCCCTTGATTAACTTAGGAAAGACATTTCCAGTCTTATCTAAAGCATTTGTCAGTCAGCATTTTATTCATGATACAGTAGATAGAAGAACTTGTACAATTTCGATATGCCTAATTTTTAGGAATCTCCCATTTCTATAACCTAGCAAACTCGACCTTGTAAACCCTCAAAAGTTGGAGAGCATATTACTGTAGTATCTAATCCACCACAATGAGACCAACACACTATTCTGCTACTAAACACCCCCCTTTGATCCACCAACCACTTTAATTACCACTTTAATCACCCATATGCCCTTTAAAGTTTAAACTGCAACATATAAGAAAAAGTCCGCCCAAAATGGGTTCTTTAAGCGCAGGCATTAAGAAAGACTTGGTCAATGCTCCTCAGCAGTTTTAAAGGATCTTAATACTAGGATTACACCTAATCAAGGACCTCAAACAAAAGCTAAAAGGTTCAGACACAAAGAGAAATTAGCTCAAAATATGGTGCGCCTTAAACTCAAATCTTGTCCAATCCTTGTCCTCGAAGTTGGGACCACTGAAATAACTTACAAAACGATTGCAATGGATATATAAGCTTGAAGCAAAATTTATACTTCAAGCATCAAAAAAAGAACATCCAGAACCAAACATAAATTGCTGGAGAAAAAAGACCAAGACATCAAGAACACATTCAACATCAATACAAGGCAAAGTCATCAAACAATGACAACTTTAAGTATCACCCACCGGCCACCACAAACCCTATGTTCTAAAATTTCCCGCCTAATCTCCGCCTAGGCGCTGGGCGGTCATCTAACACCTTAATTTGGCTGAACGCCTAAGCAGAACCGTACCTCTACTTTAAAGCTCTACAATACTTGAAATAAATATTTTATGCCTTAAAAGATGTTTTTATTGGTAATTTTTCATGTAATTTTTTTAAAAAAAACTACATCTACTATATGCTTGTATAATATAACAATCATGTATACAAAAATATATAAATACGACTACCTAAGAAAACACCTAGCCGCCCC
This sequence comes from Panax ginseng, assembly GCA_020205605.1. Classification (NCBI taxonomy): domain Eukaryota; kingdom Viridiplantae; phylum Streptophyta; class Magnoliopsida; order Apiales; family Araliaceae; genus Panax; species Panax ginseng. The sequence continues at coordinate 36,365,829 of CM035137.1, forward strand.
CTCCTCCACCTAACGACTTTTAAAACACTGCACGCACTGAAGGAAATATTTTTTTTCCTTGGAAATACCGAGATTTAATCATGTATTGATTCCCCTCGTTAAAGTTTAGGGATCAAGGCATATTTACCTAGAAAAGCAACATACATAACTATAATATTCTATGTAACACCAACAAGGCAATCAGATTGTAAACCTCTTAGAATTCTCTAATCATAAATTAGCATTCAATATTTCATTATAGTAACACTATTCACACCATGTCAAACAATTTACTCTTGAATAACTCCAGCGCTCATGAATTGATAAATCATTTCTTTTTGCCTTTAAGATGCTTCATAGCAGATGTAGTAACATTCTAGACCATGAAAGAGGTATTAACATTACTTGAAATCTGGTTTTGTTTTTGTACAAGAACCTTGAAGCTAAGAGGTAAATGCAGCATAACATGAACCACACAAGTTTTACACAGATGGATACTTCTAACACTACAGAGCAAGGTCACAGCTTTCAACCAGTGCCCCTTCTGACAATTTCCCATTGGTGCAAGGTGACTAAAAGCCTCACAAGCATCCCAAACAAGAGAAATGTGCACTGATTTAGCCAAAAAAGAAAAAGAAAAAAAAAACAAATGTGCAGTGTCAAACGAGTAATGCTAGCAATCCCATTTAAAAGTTCAAAAATCGGCGAATCATTATTACACCAGCTACTTGACATTACTCAACACCATGGTGGTCCCATTTTGTATGCTTAGTAAAACCCTTTTAAAGAGTATATTATGTATTCAAGTCGCTGCACTCCTCATCGAGATAAGCTCCTCATCATCTAATTAAGGTTTCACTGCATACTGATAAATGAGCTTGCACTAGTAATACTCATTCTGAGTGGCTGTAAAACATCTAAATATCAAGGTTAACTTGATACTAGAGGTACTTAAAGGTAGAATATAATGGACAACTACCTGTAGTAAGCAGGCATACATTTGATGCTTTAATTGATCAATAAGAAAGGGCATTTATCTAGCAAAAACTACAAATCTCGGACCAAAGTAAAGCAACATTAAATCATACACTTTAATACCCATTTCATTTCTTATCCAAAATTAAACAAAAATCCAGTAAAAATCTCTTAATTCAAACAACATAAACCAATTCATCAACTACATATCAATTAAGAAAATTAAGAATCGGAAACAAACCCAATTCTTTCTCCTCCACCTTAAAACCGAAGCTTAGAAAAGAACCAACGATTCTTACCACTCTTGAACCTCTCCTCAAGCCTAGCCTTAGTCTCCTTGGCGGCAGTCACCTTCTTGTCACGCGACTGAAGTGCGTCGAGAGTGACCACGTCTTTGAGATCCACGTCGAGTGTGTAGCGAGTGGGCATGATGTGATTGTAGTTGACGAGCTTGATGAATGCCTTCACGCGAGACTTCTTGGCGGTCTTCTTGGCCGAGTCCTTTCGAATCACCTTCTTTGGGTATTTGGCGATGCCGGCGACGAGGCAGTGGCCGTACGGGCGGTCACGGGTTCCGTCATCGAAAGACTTGATGATAACGCCTTTACGGCCAGCGAATCGGCCGTTGAGCATGACGACGGCCTTGCTTGGTTTCAAGAATTTCACCATTTTCGCTCTTTTGCCGCTCTGTATCTCAGTTCACCTAAAACCCTAGAATTTTCGAAAATATATGTGATATATAAGGTGGGGGTAAGTTGTCAAATGGCCCCTATTTGTGGCCATAATTACGTAAACACCATTTTCTTTTTCATTTTTTTCTTTTTGTTTTTTGAATTTCGAAATTCCTATTTTTCTAAAATATGAGTAAAAATAAATTTTATAACCAACATCAACAATCTCTTAATTATAATATAAACAACTTTGACCGAAAAATGACTCATTCCATTACATTCCCTTTTTTATTCAATCACTATGTTAATTCCGTTCCTTCAATTTAAACACAACATTAATGCCGAATGTTTTACATTCCGACCCTTAACATTGTTCCCAAAGCTACTTATATATCATCATCAAGCAAAGAGGACACCTATTGCCCTGAGATGCTGCACAATAAAAGACCAGATGATGAAATATCTTCTGCTCAAAATTCCAGGACCTAGCAACTAGTTAACTCAAGTTATTGCTGTGTTGCAAAGGTTCAACTTTTCTACAAATGTCCTTTAGTTAGTAGCAATAAGGGATGGAATAAATGTGGCACTCATTAAGTAAATGAAAGTCAAAAATCATTGCACTGGATAAAGCCTCCATAGCATTGGAAAGAAGCAAATCCTTACAATTAGTAGCAAATTCACCAAATCTTTTCACAGGTTGTACAACCAAATACCCAACACTTCCAGATTTTGGAATGAAAACACAAAAGGAACCCCGTCCGTGTCTACTCATTGTAGGATTGATACCTTCTGTTCCATAAACAACATGTGAATAACCAACATGGTATTGTGCCGGTAAAACGGCAATGCCGTAATTGAGGTGCAAATCCTTCAAATCCAAATGAGCCCTTTGTATTCTTTCATCTAGCCTATCATTACTCACCCTCGATGCATTACAGAAAATGCAAGAAAAAAGACAACTATTTTAAAATAGAAACAACACAGTAGATGGATATCCCTATTTTCTGTTCCTCCATAGTTACTGATTTACAGATACTCGACTCCGATGTAATAAACACAACAAGTTTTGGTTCTTAATCATCTTGTCTGAGCATTTCCTCTGCATACAGCTAAAATCTGCACATGTAAAACTCCAACAGCATCTTGATAGGACTAGTACTCCTAGAATTAAAAAGAAGTTGATAGTGTGACCATTATTTGAAAACTATGAAGACTCGTTCCTGCAAACATATGTCAATAAAAGTACAATGTATTAGTAACAAAGAGAATATAGGTAAAGGAGATGTCAAAAATAATTCCTATCCCCCCTCCTTATAAAACATGGAAATGAAAAGGAAGGATACAAAAAGGAGGCAAAGACTGTAAATTTGCACGGGCTGTATATCGTCAAATATCATCGTTTCTTGCCTTGTAAATTGTTGAAGCAACAAATATCCACAATGATTTACCTTTAACTAATAAACAAATTTATTCCAAATTTAAGAAACTGGTATATGGTTACAAGTAAATACACCTTTTGTTTTAACGTAGAGACGCGCATTAAATTTGTATTTATCTTCACCATACACGAACACACTACCCCATCCCCACCCCCTATTTGGTAAGAGTCTGTATAGTACATTGATGGAATATTACAATACTATGTACTACTTTAGAAATACCACTTGAGCATTAGAAATTTTACCATGATCCAGTCCTTGAATGTTCAGTCTATTTTGTATCTTCTATTGATATTCTAGTTTCTGCAGGAACAAGTATAGTTTTGGTAAAACAGTCTTGTCACTTTTATTTTACCTCAACTAGAAGTATTCGTATACTTCCTCATACTCACAGTTAGAGTTCTATTTGAAAGTCAAAACGTCAAAAAAAGATACATTTCCAAAGTTACTCTGATGTTATTTTACCTTACTTTTCTCGTTCTCAACTGAATTTTACAGTAATTTACTGTTCTAGGTAATACCGTATTGCTACCAACTTTAATGCTCACTATCTTTCTTTTAAAGTAGTATAAAGCAGGCTACTCAAGAAAGAATTATCAAGAATCGTACAAAGGCTAGAACATGGAACGTGGTTTAATATTCAGAAGACAAACCAGTATATGTCCTTAATATAAAGCATGCATAGGAAGCTGAAAATGAGAAAATAAAAAACATGAGCCATCTAGAAATAAGCAAATAATATAATTGAATAGAAGAGTTACAGTTACAGTTAGCAGTGTGCTGACTTGACTGCCCAGGTTCAATTAGACTTAACTCCATATCATGAGCCGCAGTCCAACCAGGTTCATATGTTTCAAGAAATCCAATCTTTGCCTTGTTAGGTAGATCATGGGGATGAACAAATGGCACTCCTGGAGGCCATCCGATCTCCATTCTTATATTGGCACATGGGCTATCAAGAGTGTGAATATGACTCTCACATTCCTTTAGTGTGCAGAATCTCAGCTTGATGTTCTTCTTATCAGCAATATCCTGAACCCTCTCTTTTAGAACTCTCTGTGCTTCAAGCCGCAACCTCTTGGAAGGTGGCAAAGGCTTACATCTTGAATTATTCTTCCTCCTCCTCATCAAGGGCTTCATAGATCCTGTATCAGCATTTCATCGATCCAAGGACCTGTTGTTAAAAACTTCTTACTAAGAGTTACAAGCACAGAGAAGAAGCAAGTGCAGTCAACATCAAAGTATATAACGAATAGTAAATCGAAAATTATAATGATTACATATTGATTATTGAGCATAAGTCCATGTAGGAAATATTTCTTCTTGAATTCTTCACTTAGCAAAGTAAACCCATCAAACCTCTTCAGGAATTCTGAACTAGTTTATTCTATTTTAAACATTAATACCGAAAGATACTTTTAGCAAGCCTGGCACTAGGAATCGCTGTTGTAGATAAATCTTAACATCGTGTAGGAAGAAGATTTTTGAATTGAATCTGTTCAAAAGAACTTCAACATAATAAAATTGCAGTTATTGAAACTAAAAATGTTAAAACAACATCCATCCTACTGTATATTGGTGAAAACTAATTTGTCTCAAATAAATAATAACACTAGAATGTTACTGCTCTTTTTATTTAAAATTAAGAATATGCTTTTCACAGGTTCAAGGTTTAACAATAGAAAATAGCAATGCCGAACATTGTTATTTTAAAGTATAGTACTGTTTTATCAACAACAGCGAAGGTGGTAATGTGGCCAGAGGTTCCAAACTATTACATTCACTACTTTCAGGATATAACCTAGTTTTTTTTATAGATAAAATAGGTTGGCCACAGACATAGTAATTATAGAAGAAAAGTAATAAGGTCAGTAATATATATATATATATATGGAAATTGAGTAGTGGGTTAAAAACCTACGAATCTGGTATTTCTTAGCTTAGTATATATTGTTATTTCTTGAGCATTACATGTTACTTTTGATAGTTTTTGTGTTACTTTGTAGGAATGAAGGTGAGGATGGGGCTTCGGAGCTAAAAAGGAAGAAAAGCATGAAGAGTTGGACAAGCTGATGAAGTGGTGTGGGGCGCACTAGGTTTACACTGAGGTTGGCGCGGGCCGCTCTAGGTGAGAAGGAACCGGGCGCGGGGCGCGCCGGTCTGACGAACTTAAAGCTGATTTTGTTTCCATAATGCAGAAGTTGACTCAATTAAGGACTTTGACTTTCCTTATGTAATAGGGTTTTGTTAGGGCTATAAGTATTAGTTGTTTACTTAGTTTTAAAATAACTTTTGACTACAATTCATTGAGAGCAACTTCTATTGGAGACTTGGAGATTGCATTGGAGAACATTGAAGACGGAGATTGAAGATATAAAGATTGGAGTTCCTTGACAGAGTTTTTCTTTTTTCCTTGATCCATTATCAATACGTGAGATGCTATTTAATTTTGATCTTCTTGTTTTTATTATGATGATGAACTAATTTTCCAATTAGGAGTACAATGGAACCTTTTGCAATTCAATAATTCGATTATCTCTATTTTCACTTGTTGATCCTATTGAATTGATTATTATATTTTGTGCTTAATCTATTAATTGTAGCTAGCAGTTAATCTGATATCTTAGATGGAATTGAAAGAGGAAATCTAAGATTAGATCTGAATATAATAAAGCATGAATTTGTTGATTCTTGTCAAGGATAACATAACAGTGTATGAAACGAAAGTACTTGTATGTCATGCGTTACTATGTTAGGAGTTTGTGCTTAATGAATCTGTTTTAAGTGTCTTGTACGAAAGTAGCAAAACAACTAAAATAGGGTTTTTTTATTAATCATTGACATATGTTAATAAATTGATAGGCAATCCTAGTTGGCAACTCATTAGATTAAATAAGTGGAAATATGGTAAGGAGATTATTGTAAAGCAATTAGGAAAATTGTATTCCTATGTCTTTATCATCTGGTAATCAATAATTATTAGTTAATTGATTTTTATTTTCTTTTAATCAAAACAATTTCACAAATCAATTGGAGGAGTAACTGTTTAAGTGAATTTGAATTGATAAAAACTTGTTAATTAGATTAATTGTTAGTAAATATTCCCTGTGGTCGACAGTCTTCTTACTTCTTTTTTACTTGATTGACCGTGTGCACTTGCACGTATTTGTCATTATATAAATCGGACAACAGAAACGCATACAAACAAGAAGAAACCAATGGATTTCAAGGCACCTTAAGGCCCAAACTCTGTAGGGGAAAAAAGAAGGGAAAAAGTATAAGAAAGAAAGAAAAAAAGCATTTCCAGAAAATCTTAACCTTAGGACAGTCTCAACAAATAAGGCCGAACATGGCTATTACAACCATGAATGTTGATAGGCAATTAACTACTAAAATCTGGAAGCTCCATTCTAGGTTGTAACTCTACCACCTAGAAAAATGAAGAAGAAATAAAAAGTTGCAGCATTCCTATACTATATCTCCTCAAAGTTTTTTTCCTTGTCCAATTGAGGCTCCATAGAAAAGCCATAAAACTCACGGACCATTGCTCTCCAACTACTTCTCTTTTGCAAGCCTCCACTTTTGTCTTAAAACTTCAAGCCATCAGTGAAAAAGAAAAGTTGGACTATAGTCTACCAGAGCCCATAGCATCTGGGAGAGGGTGACAGCAAGATGAACTGAGAATTAATAACTTAAATACTACAAAGATTCATAGATGATTGTGTTAGGTGAAAATAGGATAAAAGAGACCATCCCATGGCCGTCTAGGAGAGGGTGACAACAGGATCAATTGAGAATTAACTAAGTACTTAAATATTATAAAAATTCACACAAGACTTTGTTTTAGGTACTCAAAACGGACATGTTTGAAAAACTATCAAATATGGTGTTTTTAACCATGTTCTTAAGCCATACAAATAGTTTGACTCCTCCTTCTCCTTCACTGGCAAAAATATTCATATGAGCAATAAAGCCTCTTAAAATATGATTGAAAAACTAGAATGATCTAAACAGAGAACCAAGGAAGCAATAATAGTTGACAGAGCTTGGTTTAAGTATTACTAGACACTACTGATCCATAAGAGGATGCTACACTGTTGAATCATGGGATGTAACTGAATGCAGAGAAATAAAATAAAATACCACTGACCATCTTGAGCTGGAGAGAAATTGAAACTAGGGAAATTCTGCTTGTTGAAGAGCTGATCAGTAGGGTGAGATCTTTGCATGAAGTCATCAACTGGTACTGGAATCTGGAATTGAGATTCAACTCCGTGCCCCGCCGCCCTCATTTCTGAACAATTGATACTGGTCATGGATTTAGGCATGAGTTTAAAAGAAAGCGAACATCTTCCATACATGTTACCCTGCAGATTATTAATATCTGCCCGATACAGTGCAGGGCTGACATAGCCTGCAGTAGCTTGGTACAGAGCAAGTCCAGGGTAAATAATGGCTTCTTGGGGGCCAAGATCACCATCCACAAGAACCCAGCGACCATGAAAATCTCTTACGTGTAGACCCGCCTTATCTGACTTGATAAGGGATATCAGGCTTTTGTCAACCTGATGCTCATCATCAGAAAACATAACCAACTGGCCATCCTCTTGGGTTGTCAAATTATGGTGTTGAGCTCCCTGAAATGATGGCCTTGCATGACAAGAAACAGACAGCACTGAGGATGATATTTCCCGGTTCCTCAAGGGAACATTATCAAGTATTTCAGTAAACGCAGAGCTTCGGAGATTTAAATAAAAGCTGATTGCATCCAGTATATCTCTGGCTGCTTTTCCAAGTAGCACAAATATGTCTGCCAAGCCAGCAGGAGGGAATTCAATTTCATTGTTGGGACCTGTTGGAGTAAGGCCTGGTCTGAAATCATAAGTTTCTTGCCATAATTGGGGATCAGCATAGTAACCAGAGGTCTTGCACCACTCACATGAGTCATTAGTATGAATCATATCTGCAGATGGATATGATGGTTTTTGATGGAAGTAAAGGTGAGCAGATTCCAGGCAAGACCTTAAAAGAGCCCCATCACTTCCTTGAAGCTGGATGATGGCAGCGGAATATTGAGCTAGTGACTGTGACAGAGTTGCAACAGACAGTTTGTATGTATCAGAAGGAAGACCTTCGGAGGCTATAAGATCACTGAGCTTCACACGACCTAAAGTTGGCAGGCCATTGCCTGCCATGGGTCCTTGTCACAATGTAAAGTGCAGATAAAGTATAATAACTGGTGGCATGTATTTGATAAGCTGTAACGATGAAAATTGGCATTAATCAAATGCGAAAGATATTTGCACCACTATTTGGTAATTAAATATAACAGTTCACAAACAAATTACCCCTACAAATATTATGAATCATAAGAACTGAGGAGGAAGGGGTTAGATTTTCCTTAGGTCTCCAGTGCCTTTGAATAAAGAACTTGTACTCAAGCGGGAAAAGAACAAATTCTGACGGGAGAACTAATGGTCAGATGAAAAGATATTGAAATCATGATTTATGATATCATATTTTTTGGAATTATGGTCTATGATATCATTACCCAAAAAGTCTTGAAGAAACATAGCCTCCCAACGCTAGTGCCAACAATTAAATTCCATTTCTACAGACTTGATACAGAAGGAAATAACTCCACTTCAAAATATATAATAGTCTTATGGATTATGCTTTGTTTGTTCTCACTATAATGCTTGACCTAACCATATGTGAATGATACATAAATTCTAAAGACTTCTTCATGAAGTCTTTACATTATGTTGGTTCATTAATTTGGGGAAAGGCAAAAGAATCAAGCATTACATGAAACTGGAAATGTATTTTCAGTTGTCTTCTCTCCCTCAATGTTATTAATAACCAAGAGAATTTTAAAATATGAACTACATCATCACGACAAAACAGATGGGAAATGACATAAAGCTTAAAAAAATTGCCTTTTATTCTTGCTCATACTTTCTTAGTGTCTTAGTGAACCTGCATAATGCATTTTTTTGCCTTTACATTTCCTTTTTCTCAACAAATCGTCAAATCCAATGAAGCCTGAAAATCCAAGATTTCTACCCAAGAACATTCCTCTCAAGTGAATTAATGCACCCTAAAAATCTAGTGAGATGTATAGAATCAAAATTTTAAACTGGTATGTGTTGAGATGTACTCCCTCTATTCCAAAGTTAGAGATACATTTTAACTTTTTTGGGTCATGAATTCATTATAGTTTTGAAAACAATAAATATGGTGATTAGTAGTATGTTTTAGTTAGGTTATAGCAATTATAATTATTTGTGCAAAATTTAAAAAATTCATATTGCTTTTGAATTTTAGAATTTCTCAAATTGATCCAAAAAATGCCAAAATGTATCTCTAATTTAGAATTTAGGGACTGAGGGAGTAGTTAAGGAGGCCCTAGCTAAGTTAGTAACAGGAAGATAGCAATGCAATTCAGGGAAGGGAAAAAACAGATTACACTCAATAGAGAGCATTCAAAAGGGACCCACAATTGATTGTTTCATAAATTGACAACCCAATTACGAGTGTCCCATGTTAATAAATTGAGTAAGATGGTATTAATCAAAGTAATACCAAAATAGAAATTTGCCCATCATAGTTTTGAACCTTTTACCTTTCCCCTCTTAATGAAAATTCAGGAAAAATTATGAACAACCAAATCGATTATTTAGCTAAAAGCTGAAGATGTAGGTTTAGTTATGTATACATAGTGTGTATGAAGAACAAGCACACTCGAAAGCATAAAACTGTTGATTTATATTCAATCGAGAAATCAAAAACACAACTATATGTAAGTTTATGTAAAAATATTTATAGGAAAATAGCCTTACCGGAAAAGGAGAAGGTCCGACGGCAGGTTTCAACTAGCTCCGGCAGGTAGCGTTAAATGAAGAGAGGAAACGAAAATGGCAGAGAGAGAAAGAGGGTTCTATTTCTCTTCTCTCCTTTTCTCTTTTCTGTTCGCCAAGCAAAAGAGAATAAATTTTAACCGCTAGAAAAAGTAATTTATGATAATTTTATTACATGCCCAAAATGATAATAATATGATAAAGCACAAAATCATCCTTTATGTTTTTGTCATTTTCTTTGTGTGGGATTTTTATTTAACTTAATAATAAATTTCCCCCTCACAATATATTTATTATTGCAAATTTGTTCTTTTTTGAGATATAATTAATAGTATAAACTCACAAAATAATATAATTTTGTACTATGAAAATAGAGTTTTTGGCTAATTCTTAAATTCATGAACGAAAACTTCATAATGATTAATGAATGAACTATTTTGTATTTAGAATACAAAGTGGCATGAAAAATTTTCATGCCAATTATTTAAATAAACTGAGACATTTGATTGGACGGAATGGGCGTTATTCAACTTTTAATACGTTAAGGTCTGGGAGTGGTTAGGATGAAATTAAATTTTGGTCAATTAATTAATATAGTGTCAACACGCTACCTCGAGCTGATCCTTTTTTTTTTGTTGCTAAATTTAAATTGAAAGATCAAGCAAAGGGGCATACCCCATCTACTATATGTTGAACATCAAGCAGATGTTTATTCTATAATACTAAAAGCTCACACTTGAAGTTGTTACCAAAGAGGAGCCAACAATCAACATAATACATTTTCAAACTAAATAAAAAAGGCCTATGCAGATCAAGATGGAAGCAGCCAATTAAGAAGTGAGGAGTCCGAGAACACTCTTTGTTGAAAAAGAGTAAATTTATGCAGCTTACACTTTATGAGATGAATGCACTTAAGAATGATAACAATTGCGGGAGTGTAAAAGTTTCTTTCTTGCCATACGGTGGCCAAACATAGCTTGAGGATGTTGGATTTTAGTTTCGTGCTGTTGAAGCTTGAAATGTTATGGATGAGCGTGTCTCAGTCAGAAGAAGGAGCAGGGCTTGAAGACATCATGAAGCACAAGGGAAGAATAGGAACAGTTGAAGAACTGATGAGTAAATGATTCACTAAATGATCCAATAACAAGCACCTAGGATCAAGTTGTATCCCATAAGAAAGTAAAATATCTTTTGTTTTAAGCTTTTTAAGACAGGCAAGCCTAGGAAAATGTATAGGCTGTCAAACAAGTAACTGGTTTAACTAACCGAATCGATTTCTATATGGTGGAAACTTTAATCAGATTTGGGGTAAGACCATCCGGGGGGGCAGACTCCTTTATCGGGATAGAATAATCAAATGATTGTCGAAACCAGGCCCCATGATTCAAAATATTGTTTATCTTTGCCCTTGGTCCAAGTCCAAAATATGAAATGAGGACAGAGTTGGCAAGCTACGAATGGTGATGCCAAGGATTTATGTCTTTGCCGTTACCAATAGAATAGGAGATGTGTGGCAAGGCTATGCTACCAAGTTTTAAAACTTGCCTCCAGATCCAAGAGCAATCAGTTGGAACAAAACACTCCAAACGAAACAGCCGCGCAACCGTTCTTTAGACCAACTAATACATTTTAAAAGTTGTTACTAATGTCAACAATACTATCACTTCAAATTTATTCTTCTCTTCCTGTTTTATATAATTTCTCTTGGCTTCAAAATGTCAAAAAATATAGTAAAACCTTTTCTAAAATTAAAGTATTTTTATATAAAAAAATTCTACACTACCCATATGAAAACAATAAAGAACAACTTGTAAACTCAACACATACTAAAGTAAGGGGTAAATGATAATTGTGAAATACAATTATTTAATTCTTACTCAAGATATGTAACTACTTGGAGTGGCCACATAAGTTCTAATTTTACCTTGTGTTAGTGAGTTTTAAAAAAAATGCAAAAGGGAAAGGAAATGGAAAATTTTCAGAAGTTATTTTTCTTCTGAATGTCATATTTTGTGAGCTTTGTAGTTTTATTTTGATATATTCATTTTCAACGTCATTCTAAGTTTTAATTTGTTGGACATATAAAGAATTTTTAAAAAGTTACTATTCCACTGCAAATTAAATTTGTCATACTAAATATTTGGTAAAAACAATTTTTTTTAAAAGACTGTTTAACCTCGTCTTTTAGTCTGTGATATATTTTATAATTTTATATGTCAATTTTTTTGTTATGAGTTATGTGAATAACTATAATTGATAATATGTTAACGATGTATTTGATATTGTGAGTCAATCTTATTGTTGGGCCAAGGTTATTTGGGCCTAATCCTGTAGTGTCATGTGGGCTTGGACCAGGAGTGATTTTGGTGGACGAAGGATTTGTGGATTAAGGATCCTAATTCTATTTGGTCTCTAGATATAGAAAGAAGTGTTGAATTATGAATCTACTTTCTTAATTTTAGGAGATTCGGTATAATCCTTTTAAGGAAAAGTTGTTTGGGTGAGAGTCTCAATCTGATTCGAAGAGGGATTTCATGAAGGTGGTGAGAATATTATAAATACCAGGCTTGTCTCTGATTTTAAGGTACATGAAAATTATTACTTTCCAGCACTAGAGCATTAAGCCTCCATTGTTAACCTTATATCAGTCTGTACGTATTCTCACACCGGAGCTATCCCCCAGCGGTCCAAGCCGTCAAGCTTTCGGTGTTTACTCATTTCTGTGCAGGATTGGACGCGCTTTGGTGATTGGAGCATGTGGACGGATCTTGGCATTAACATTGGCGCTAGAAGGAGGGCGTCTAGTATTGTTGGTTTTCAATCACACTCATCAACTTCCTGCACCTGAGATTATGGAGACCAGTAGGACAGTTACATGTGCAGGACAGCCGATGGCGAAAGGTTCTTCTCGCCAGAGAGGGTTTATTAAAGATAGACTGGGCCATCAAAGAGCATCCATGATAGACTCGGACCACAAGGTGACTTAGTAGGGTCTCAAGCTAGAGACCATGATGATGTCATTAGAAAGCTATTTTCCACAGCCAGTAAAAGGCCTAACAACGATCGGAGGAGGGTAGAAGGCACACCGCCTAGAACCCAATACCGAGAGGATCAGGCGGACAGGAAATCTACTCTTACCAAGATGGCACAGGAGACAGATAAAGTTTTGAAGGTATTACTGCAACAGAAGGAAGAGATTGCGAAACAGATGGTCCTTATGGCCGAGCAGGAAGACGAAGCCTCCAGCCACACTTAATCTAGAAGACGTGGTAGGTTTCCAGATAGACGAACCAGAACACGGAGGGATGAAGATTCAAGGCGATCTGAAAGCAGGCTTCGGAGCTGCTCCTGAGATCGAAGCAGAGAAAGGGGTCGTACTCCCGAGGATCCAAAGAGGGCACATAGCCCTGCGGATTCTCGGCATGGCGATAATGATAAACGACGAAGCAGATCGAGGGGACGCACACCCGAGATTTCAAAGAGGGCACCACGCCCTATGAATTCTCGGTATAGTGAGAAGGATAGACAACGAAGCAGATCGAGAGGTCGCACACTCGAGAATCCAAAGAGGGCAAACTGCCTTGTGGAGTCTCGACATAGCAAAAATGACAGACGAAGCCCATCCAGGGCAGGTAGTTCTGATGGGAAGGGTCGATCCAGCCTTGTTAAGGACTCTCCAAAGAAAGAAGCTTCCACGAAGCCAGAGGGGATGGAACTGTTGGCCAGAAAGTTAGAGTACCTTCAAAAAGAGTTGGCCGAAGTCAAATAGGGAAAGGTGAGTTCGGCCAAAAGGGCGTCCCCTTTTTCTTCGGAAATCGTTCGAGAAAAGGAGGATCCCAATAAAAAGCTCCCCTATATGGAAAGTTATGATGGCTCAGGAGATCCATACGACCATAGCCAAGCATATGATAGGTTGATGGATTATTATGATTACTCAGATGCGGCTACGTGTCAGACCTTCATAACGACGTTGAGGAAAGATGCTAGACAGTGGATGGGGACCTTAGCCCAGAACCCAATCTCATCATGGGAAGAGTTGTGCGACAAGTTCCATGCCCGGTTTGGGAATAATAAGAGAAGAGGGAAACCTAATGGATCGTTGGCACATGTCGAACGATATTCAATGAGACTCAGGCCAAGTCGTGAAAAGGTTCGTAGAAGCGATGGATCGGTGTGAGATCTTAATGACCTTTAGGCGGTGGGACTCTTTCAGAATGGGTTAGATCTGGTAAAGTCAGAGAAATTGGTGAAGAAGCTGATGTTAAATCATCCAAAGTGCCTAGCCGAAGCATTTTAAAAAAGCTGAAGGCGTCATAGTGGTGGGGGAATCCATGAGCAGTTTAAAGTAGGGCTCTTGTGACGCCCCCAAAATAGGTATACAACACCCATTCTGAGTCACCAAATACATGGTACAGAAACAACTACAACTTTATTAATAAAATTATCGTGCAAAATACGACAACACATAAATTGTGAGTTTAAATACAAATATTGTCATCTAGACAATATTCACACTCAAATAAGTCCTCATTACAATTATTGATACACTATTTTACAAAATAGTGAGGACTACTAAGACAACTTCTAGAACCATCATTCCATACCCCGACTAGTACTCGTTACATTCTCGCCTCCTGAGAAGAAAAATGGAACAAAAAGGAAAAAGGTAAACTCAACTAGCCCAGTAAAGAATATTATGACTAAGATAATATAGAACAAATTATCGTTAGTCTTCAACAGGGAAAAATCTGATAGAATACAATAGACAACAAATTTTAAATCAATATTCGCAGCGAAAATAATAATTCATAGAAGAGTTACGTAGAGAATGAAATCTACTATTATCTATGAATTTTAAAGTCCATCATCAATATTTTATCCCTGTAACATCAATCAATATACATCTTAAGTCAAATATTCATCTTTGCACTACGAGCCAAAGATATTCATCGATTAGTCATGTTTATCTCACACACTGTACATCTTTTTGAACTATGGGCCAAAGATATTCATAAGAAAATCAACCATCTTTGCACTACAAGCCAAAGATATTCAGTAATATCATCATTTAGGACTGAGGATGATGAAAAAAAATAATTTTAAAGACAACGAATCCAGTGAAACAAAAGAACAAATATTAAGGATTCGTACTTACAATCCGAGTTCAAAAATACTTCATAAATAACCATAGTGGAGTAAAATTCAAGAATGATCAAAATATGGATACAATAAAAGCTAGTATCCATAACAGATATTTTGGACAAAAAACGAAAATTTTAATTTTTTTGTGAATAGTCTTGTATTGAATGAATAATCAGATATCGTGAATAGTCTTATATCGTGAATAGTAATCCCGACATCAAAAGACAAGAATTTCACAAGAAAAATATCACCAATATTCCGACAAAATGATATTGAAAGAAATAATATAATTTTTTAAAAAAATATCCCTTACCTTGAAAAGACAGTACTTCTGACTGGAATACTGGATATAGTGCTAAAGGAAACTTGTACCATATAGCAACACTCAAAGTCTCAAAATACTCACAAGAATACGCTCGATAATATAGAGAGAAAAGATTTTAGTTTCTGGTGTGATTTTTAATTCTAACCTAAGCACCCTATTTATAGGAAAATGATTAGAACATCAAAGCAGAAAATTTAATAAAATATTAATATATTTATATAAATTTTCCTTAGCCCACTTTTTTGGTCAAGACATCATCCATACAAGTGACAAAATCACCAAAAATGTTTTTCTAAACAAAAATATTTAAACCTCCAAAAATTAATTATTTTGGAACTTCGGAACTTCAATAATTTATAATAAATAGCCCTTTTATCAGAAAAATTCGAACCTTATGTCCATTCCATAGGAAATTCCATTCTCTACAACTTTGTAAGTTTAAGTTTTTCCAAATTCTAAATAGAAATTGACCGAAATCCACACAGGCTATAATCAAATTTCAGTCAAGAAATGAGGTCCATAAACATGAAAAACATGTTTTAAATATTTTTAGTTACAAAAATACTATTCCTCCTCATTTATTCATATATCCCACATTCATTGTAAAAAATATCACCATTATTATATTATTAAAATATAATAATATATTTAAATGAATTATTTTATCGAAAAAGATAAAATATCAATTTTCAACAATTGTCACATTAAAAATTTTCTCCATCTATATCCACATAAAATGAATATTTTCCTTATCATAATAATCAATAATTAATTATTCATAAATAATATTACGAGAATCACAATATCGACAACCGACGGTAGTTCCCAGGAAGAGGGGCTTTCGATAAGGATTTCTCCTTACTAGCGAGCAATTATGTGACCAAACCTCTCCTTAGACAGAACTTTTTAGACATTGCCAATGATTCTATGTAATAATATTATTCAAATAATATGAATTATTGATTTGATAAAGGAAAATACTGTGCAGTGACAATTATTGAAACAATAATAATATAAAATATCAACGTAGCAATTATTGAATCAATAAAATAAAATATTGAAAAATAATTATTGTAACAATTATTGAGTAGTGCCTTCTTACGTAAGAATCAATAATTGGTGCAATACCGTGTGCTACTGTGTTTTTAACCACCGGGTATTCCAACGATGATAATTGTAACAACTACCACGCTGTATTTATTTATAAATAACTTATACTTGTCGCTTTCTTCATCCAATCGCTTTTTCAGTTATGGGGTCCACACAATTTGCGCCATCATCGCATTTAATATTCCCAAGCAAAGAAGAATATTCCACGACCAAACGAATATTCCCGACAACAATGAATATTTTATAACCACTTGTTTATTTGAAATATTTGCGCATTTTACCCATAACTAACCATATTAATCAAATTAACCCTTACTATTTCAAAATAATAAATAGAGGAAATTCAATTTTATTAATAATAAGTTGGGGTCTTACAACTCTTTAGAAAAACCAAAGGAAAAAGACAAGGATAAATCAGATAGTAATCAGAGAAGATATGGTGGCAGTAATAATCGGTCTGATGGGTATCAGATGAGATACAACAACAATGGGAGTTTGGGAGGAGGTTGCTCGTCTTTTCCAAATCAGAAGGTGAATAAGGTATATACAAAGCTTAATAATGATCGAGCTACCATTCTGGAGAAGATAAGAGACCAACCTTACTTCGAGCTGCCTAAAGAAAACATAAAACTAGGGTCTGGGAATCCATCCAAATATTGTGATTACCACCAGGCAGCGGGGCATGCTACAGAGACTTGTTGGAACCTGAAGGAGTTAATAAAAAAGAATGTGCAGAGTGGGTCGTTAGTACAGTATGTGGCAGGATGAGATCTCTTGAGGATGCAACAAGGGAATAGTGTGCCTGTTCAGACCAGTCAGCCCGTACAACCAGATCAGACTCAAGTGGTAAGACAGGTTATGGATGTGATCACAGGTGGAAACATGGGAAAAATTGCTGGCAAGAAGCGACGTTGGTATCTAGATACGGTAATGTCAGTGGCGGGAAAATCTATAAGGAGTGAAAGGGTGTACCCGGGTTCGGTGATTTCTTTCACTGATGATAACTTCCCTTTGGAACAATTCGAACCTTACGAGGGAGCTTTGGTAATTACTACACAAGTGGGTTCGGTGTATATGAAGCGGATGATGATAGACAATGGGTATTTGGTGGATATCTTGTATGCACACGCTTACCAAGGGATGAACATGGATGGGAGAAAAATGGAGATCGGGCAAAAGTCTTTGTTATATGGATTCAGCAACGAGCCGGTTAAAGTTGCAGGGACTATTGAGCTTCCAGTCATCTTCGGAATGGCTCCACAGCAGGTGGAAATCATGTGCAAGTTCTATGTGGTACATGTGGATTCGGCCTACAATACGATTTTGGGAAGGCCCACTCTGACGGCTCTTCAGGCGGTAACATCGATTCCCCACTTCAAGATCAAATTTCCTACACCACATGAGGTTGGAGAAGTTGCTGGTGATTTGGACTTGGCAAGGAGATGCTATAGGAACGCGTTGATCACTTTAGGAGTGGGGATCAACAAACAGAAATAAGCTATGGTTATTAAGATCGAGCCATTTATGGAAACTAGCACTAAGCCCTTGGTTATGACTGCAGAGGAAATCGAAGAGGTTGAGTTGATCCCGGAAAAGAAAGAGAAGACTGTAAAGATAAGTTCAGGTCTACCGGAACCTTTCTGGATGAACCTGGTGGAATTACTTTGGTGTTATGGATATCTTTGCCTGGGTTCCCAGTGACATGCCTGGGGTGGATCAGAAAATTGTTGAACATAGGTTGCATGTGGACTCAACAAAGAAACCAGTCCGGCAGAAGAGGAGGATTTTCGCTCTAAAAAGACAAAAGATAATTGAGGAGGAGATTGAAAAACTGCTGGTAGCGGATTTCATATTTGAAATTGACCTATCCGGAGTGGATGACAAATGTAGTGCTGGTGCAGAAGCAGAATGAGAAGTGGCGAGTTTGTATAGACTATACCGATTTGAACAAGGCGTGCCCGAAGTACTTTTATACCCTGCCACACATTGATCAGCTTATTGATGCGACTTCGGGATATGCTCTGCTCAGCTTTATGGACACTTTTTTGGGATATCATCAAATTTCAATGTGCAAGGAGGACATTTATGAGTGTAATTTATACCCACGAATCGGATCCTTTATTGCTTAAGAAGTTGTTTGTTCTTCGTTAATTATATAGCTTTTATATTACGTTGTTATTATTTTTCTTAATCTTTGTGTTGTAGGGCTTATCAGGTCATTTCCAGCTTTGTAGGGGCAAAAGGACATTTTGCTATCTCGGGCAATCATAGCGCCGCCTGTGCCTAAAACTAATATTGCAGTCGCCATTGCTGACAGAACAATGATATAAGCATAAAGACCGCAGCCTCCCAGCCTCTATATAAACTGGCCGACTGTAGCCATCTCCTGATCTTTTTTCTTGACACACACTGTGCAAAGACTGATTCTAAGGTATAAACCTAAGCGTACTGCAGTCAATGACTCACAGTGCTAAAGGGAGAAAGAGCTGGATTTGACCTATCTTAAAGAAAAAACAATGGGATATAAAAGGGGGAATGAGCCTTCTTAACTATATATCGAATCCCACTATGGGATAGAGCTTTTTCCTTCTCCTTTGTAATTTCTTTCCCATTTTCTCTTATGTTATGCATGTAAATATAGTAGCATAGATTAGGGAGACGCTTGGGAATTCTTGGAGCTCAAGAGTAATTAGCAACATGGATTGAAAAGCTTGAATGAAATGGAATTCTTGGAGACTGAAGAGCTTTGACAAAGTTTATTCTTATCCATTTGTTTCCTTTGGTTTTGTAACTCATAACTGTTGTCTTTAGTGCTACTTATATTTTGTTCAAGAACCATGAACTAATTATTGGCTCTAAGGTTATAATGGACCCCTTTGTTATTTTAATTGAATGTCTTCTCTCTTTGGTTGGCACCATATAGTTTGGTTTAATATATTCATGCTTAATGATTCTTGCTAAGATATTAGTGATGATTTTGGTAATCTATATGATGTTGAAAGAGGGATTATAGATTTACACATAAATATATTGGCATGTGATTATGAGTTGTCGACTTGTTTCGACTGCATAAGTTGTGTGTAGAATTAACATATATATGTGCACCACGTGTGACCTAATTGAGAACTTAAGCTTCAAATCCTTGTTATGATTAATTCACATAGACATGTGTAGGATTATCACCTAGCTTGGATGTTCTTTTTTGTTCTATTCCCTATCAGGTGGATCTAGAGAGGGTATATTTGTACATACCTCAGAAGAGGTGTATGAGCACTTGCGTGTTCTCGGTCGACAAATTGTCGTGACCACTAAGACCAAAGAGAGAAGGGTAGGAAGTTTGATGAAGCATAACACACCAGGTGTTTGACAAAATGCCAGTGTGGGGTGAAGTTATGACCTTAGCTTGTAACACATTCAATACCCGTCATTATCCATTTATTTGCTTTAATAATTAGATATAACTAGATTAGCTACAAATTTGTATTTCTTCTGCTCAAATAAGACTTAAGCGATACAAAGTCGGTATTTCTAAAAATATTAGTGCTCGTTCCTCGTGGGTACGACACTTTCCTTATCACTGTATTACTTTTTAGACCGCGTATACTTAGACGTGTTTAGTAATCGGTTTTCCGACCAATAAGTTTTTGGCGCCGTTGTCGAGGAACTATTGTTCTAATATTGTCTAATATTGATTTCAATCAAGTTAGTCTTAATTTGAACGTATATATATATATATATATATATATATCTTTTATTTGTTTGATCTTCCTTTTTTTTTTAAGTTTGCAGGTTATGG
Organism: Panax ginseng; assembly: GCA_020205605.1. NCBI lineage: Eukaryota > Viridiplantae > Streptophyta > Magnoliopsida > Apiales > Araliaceae > Panax > Panax ginseng. The sequence goes on from CM035137.1 coordinate 36,386,126, forward strand.
ACGATCAATGGCCTTTTGAGAGGATGGCACAACCAAGATCGGAAGAAGGACTTGAGCGATTGCAAGATCAAATTTCAAATCTCTTGAGGTTTTCTGATAATCTTGAGTGCCATCCACTCGATCACCGCTTGTCGAGAACGCAGTGACATTAAACCGATATACTATCATCCAAACTGTCAGAGTTATCCAAACTCTTGGGACTACAGTCAAGAGTAGTATCATGATCCGAGTTATTCCTATCTGACTCAATTTGAATATTAGTCTCCGCCGCAATACCAGGTGACCTCTCAACCCAGTAAGAGTTTTTTAGTATACTCAACACTAGAAGAAGAGATAAGACTTGAAGAGCTCCTCACAAACTTTATAGAGAGAAATGAGGTTTGAATGGTGAACCAAGATGCATCATTGTAGAGCCTCGAAAGTTAATTGGGACAACTCGTCAATGCCATCACAAATCCACCGCAAGGTAATCTACCAGTCATAATTAGTCTCCGAAGAAGAAGTAGAGCATTGCACGGTGGATACGTAAGAAGAAGGTGATGAGTCTCACAAAGTTATTGAGAGAGATGTAAAAGTGCTAATTGACCAACCCGTGGAGTCTAAAGAAGAAGAAAAGAGGATCAAGAATGGTTATATTGTTAAGATTAATGAAAAGTTAGAAACCACACTCACGGTTGTGGAAACCCTAAAGGGCCCACTAGTGCACAAAGAACGATTTTAGGTTAATGAAACAAGCGAATTAGTGGATAATTCCAGTGGTGAAAGATTCTTCGTGCCAATGGGTGAAGAAAAGAGGTATGACCAATCATCCATGTCTGCCATAAATTTAAAGGAGTTGACAAATAGGCGGAATAAAATGGTCATTTTTGCATATGAGCCGGATTGAACGGCTATGGAATAGTCAAGCCGATGACTTTAAAACAAGCGCTTGGTGGGGAGGCAACCCCATCTCAATATCAATTTCTCTATTTTTCTTTACTTATGTCTAGTTTACATTGTGTTTTTTCTCTTTTGTTGTTAACATAGCTGCCAGTATGATTCTTACTGAAGTGTCTTATCTCATATGCATGTTTTTTGTGGCTAGAGTATGCAGGCATCACATTTTTCTTGTATGTTTCTTATGTATATATTGGGTAGAGTTAAAATTTGTACAAGTTTTTGTTTTAAGTATTGTGTTGATTAGTTAGATGGCTGATATCTGGCTTGGGTTGTGCAGAATAAGAGTCTATTTTGAAGCAAATGTCATGTGTATAAGATTGAAGCAATGACTGCATTACCAGTTTGAAAACTTAGCTCTTTCGGAAATATCTTATTGCAGCATCACTTCACAAGAGTAAACCTACGATGCAGTGCCATCACACATCATGAGCTATCTGAAATATATCTTTGCAATACCACTTCCATGCCCAAACACAATGACTGCGATGCCACATCAAAATCACGATATTCAAAAGCGGCACTGCAGCGCCCAGATTAAGAAAAGAAACACATCACTCTGTTGGCAATTAAGCGTCTTGAATTGATTAAAAAGGGCTGATCAGTTTCTTTTTCTCATATTTACCAAGACTATCGTCAGTTACATTCCCCCTCTCTCGATATACTCCACTTCCAACCATTCTAAGCATCCAAAGCAGTTCACACCCAATTTTATCCTCGCGACCTTCATACAACTGGCCTTCATCTTCATCAAGGGCACATAATCCTCATCAGTCCTTCTTCCCCAGTAATCTAAGGTAAGTGGGTGCTTCGATTTTCAAAATTTTTCTGAATTGGATTGGGGTTAGGGTTAATTCTGCTATTGTTTAAGATTGGGCATTAAGTTTCTTTGAATTATTACTTATTCTGTGAGTATTCCTAGGGACACAACTACCTTAGTTATCATTGAAAACCCTAGTTTCTAGTAGTGCACAGAAGGTGTTTGCCATATTTCCTCAGAGGGCATTTAGGGTGTGCTTGGTACTCGGAGTTTTGGCTTGTAAGTGTGTATAGAGACTACTAAGTTCTGAAATGGCACCAAAGAAGAAAAAATTGACTGTGGGCGGTCCCTCTTCATTCTTGCCACACTGGGATCGAATAAGATTCATTAACAATGAGGCATCAGAAAAGTTCTACACCACCTTGGCCAACAAAAGTTTAGTGCCTGAGAGAGGCCTCAGGCTTGATGTACGACTCGATGGCGAGATGTTCCAAATGATAGCTGACAAAAATTGGACGTATTTCACTCGCCAGCCAGTGTTCCCCGTCATTGCCTTGGTGAAAGAATGTTATGCCAACTCCTCGGCTGAGGGGATTTTGGCAGTGCTTATAAAGGGCAAAACAGTACGGTTCGACAAGAGGACCATCAATGATTGCTTCCAAATGCAAAATTTTGATAGGGATTACTTAGTCGACGGGGTGCGTAGCTACGATGCGGATGACATTGTGAAAAGGTTATGTAAACCTGGCACTACATGGAAGATAAACCAGTACACAGACGAGAAGTCCAGCTTTGCACACACCGAGCTATCGCGCTATGGGAAAGCATGGTATAGTTTCATCTGCCATAACCCCATACCAACCAAGCACGTCAGCAATGTGACTAGAGAAAGGGCATTGCTATTATTTGCCATTGTCACCGGGCTGAACACTGATGTTGGACACCTTATCCAAGAGTAGATCCTTAAGGCTCTGCGCAGCAGCACTTTAGGAGGTCTACCGCATCCTTCATACATCACCTTCTTGTGCCAGTTAGCAACGGTACCCGTGTCCACAGATGAGATATTCCTTCCTCCCATGGTGATTATAGATCACGCCACTATCACCCGATACCAAGTCTAGGAGGGTGCATAGTCTCATCCCCACCAGTGAGGGCTTCTATCGGTACTTCATTTCACCTCTTGAGATCCCACATCTCTGCGGTACTGTCTGCAAATCTGACTAGGTCCATCATCTCTCGATCAATTAGCGAGATCTTTGGCTTCCATGAACCTCCTGCACCAGAAAGTTGACAGGCCAGGTAGGAAGATCGGTGTAGCGGTTCAATGGTAAGATCTCTTCATGCAATATCATGCGGAGTTTGCTAATGCAGTATAGAGAATCTACGCTGTATCTCGGGGTGACATAGCAGACTCATTGCCATTTCAGTTCTCGGTTCCCCCAATTTGTCCGCCATATCCTCCACTATCGCTGACTGCGGATGCTAAAGAGGATGATGATGATGCCGAGTGAGCAGATATGCTTAGCAATGAGGGGTTGCTCATCTTCAGTCTGGGGGTGTTTCTATCTATTATATTCTATCTATTGCCATGATAGGTTGCCATCTTAGTATTGTGTTTATGTTTTTTTTTCTCAGTATTATACCGCAGTCTTGTTTGAACTGCTATCATCCTCTTTTGGGCTGTTTTAGCCACAAACTTATGTTTAATGTTTTATTATATTTTGGATGCATGGACAAATTGTTTGTTGTTTTAGTATATTTTGATGCATGAACAGATTTTGATTATTCTATGGCTTTATTTAGCCATCTTTTGGAGTGCACAGATTGGTATACTTGATGCCATATTTTGGCTATACCCTATTTTGAGCTGGTATTAGTGCAAGGGTAATACTTAACTCCTATCTTTCATGCTATGGTATTTATTCAACCCTGTTGTCTTTTTTTAAGTTTTGATATTCCGAACAGGGGTTTTAGAGTTTATAATTTTTTTGATTGTGGCTAATGATAAGCGCCAAGTGATTATGGCTATTTCTTAGAGTTAGTGTCAAGCATGTGTGGATGAGGGGTTAGTTCAGTTGATAGTCGAGACTGTTATTAATCTGTTCTTCTTAGTAAGCACTGACCAACTGTTTTAGCTAGTTATATTTCGGATATAACTAGTTTGTTATTGTTTTGAGAATATGTTCACTCTGTTAAAACTTTCATGATTACAAGGTAATAAAAGACTTAGACTCTTATATAGTTTCGGATCTTGGATTTTGCCATGTTTACACATATATAAAAAAATAAAAAATAAAAAAAATAATAAGAATAATATATCGAAAGTCTTGCGGTGGGTCGAGATGGAGCGTGAAACGCACTCGCCCATAAACACAGACTGATGTTGAGATGGAGCATAAAATGCACTCACCTAATAATCTTCGAATTTTGTAAAGTCTAATTTGGCTTAAGTTGATTACGTGGCCTTTGCTGCTCGTGTTATTAGATTCATAGGGGTGTTCTACAACTAGTGCCCTAAATTCATCTGGCTTGGGAGTCATTGATCAAAAACTCATTAATGAGTAGCTCTGAATAGCCTAAGGTAATTAAGACCTATCCGAGTCATGCTAGAGCTTTTTGATCATTTTTTACATTTGCATCTTGTTCTTAATGCTTGTTGATTTTTCGAGTGGTAGAGTGAGCATATTGGTATTCACAATCAACTGTGTGAACATAATTTGAGCTATGAGTAGTTAGGATAGTTGGTCTTCACACACACATATAGAATGGATCGAATACAGTCTTATGCTTAATATTGATTGAACCCTTATTCATATCTGTGTTTGTCGTGTTCTCTGGGATTAGCTATGATTGAGCTTAGAAGCCATGATGCTAGTATATAGTTGTATGCTTCATTCACGTGTTGTTTTACTGTTGTTATTTTTGTGTTAGATAGTTTGCTTGAGGACAAACAAAGACTTAAGTTTTGGGGTATTTGATGAGTGAAATTTATACCCGCGAATCGGATCCTTTATTACTTAAGAAGTTGTTTGTTCTTCGTTAATTACATAAATTTAATATTACGTTGTTATTATTTTGCTTAATCTTTGTGTTGTAGGGCTTATTAGGTCATTTCCAGCTTTGCAGGGGCAAAAGGGACATTTTTGTTATCTGCATTTTGCAGTCATTGCTTTCCAGACCTAAAAGCGCTTCTGGCATCATTGCTTACTATGAGCATAACATAAGCATAATACTGTACTTCCAGTTCCTATATAAACTGGTGCTTCTGGTATACCTCTCTGAATCCTTTATATGTTGACACAACACTTCAGTGGTGCCGTTCAGTATAAACCTAGCCATTTGCAATACTGGCTCAGTGCCCAGAGCGGAGAAAATTTGGATTTAACCTATCTTGAAGAAAAAACACTAGGATATAAAAGGGGGAATGAGCCTCCTTTGTGACGCCCCCAAAATAGGTATACATCACCCATCTTGAGTCGCCAAATACATGGTACTGAATACAAATACAAACTTAAGTATACAATATGAGCTGAGAGTTTTTACAGGAATATTGTCTCATAGACAATATCCAAACTCAAATTCAATCCTCATTACATTTATTATCACACTAAATAGTGAGGACTACTAAAACAACCATCTTGGACTGTGACGCCCCCAAAATAGGTATACATCACCCATCTTGAGTCGCCAAATACGTGGTACAAAATTCAAATACAACTTAATAATACAAGCGTGCGTGTAAAATACGACAAAACATAAATCGAGAGTTTTAATACGAATATTGTCTTACAGGCGATATTCAACTCAAATGGAATCCTCAATACATTTATTATCACACTATTTCATAGAATAATGATGACTACTAATGCTATCATCTGGATCGTCACTCTGTTCCTCGGCTAGTCCCGGCTACGTTCTCATTTCCTGAAGAGGACAATGAAAGCAAAAGGGTGAGCCTAACTAGCCCAGTAAGAAATATTATGACTAAGATAATGCAGAATAATTTATCGTTAGCCTTCAACATTGTTAAACTGATAAAATATAACAAATATCGAGTTTAACTGCAGCGAAACAAGCAATCCATTAGAAGAGTCAAGTAGAGCATAAAATCTACTATCTTCCATGATTTAAAAGGTTTTTCATCACTTTTATCGCTGAGACTCAACTTAATAAATAATCCACATCATCGAATCACCCCTTCACTAAGGCCAAGGATAGTCTTTAGTATCATGATCATAAATTATCCATGCACTACGGCCCAAAGATATTCGTGTATTCATCAATGGTCATGATCATGCCAACAACTGTCCATCAATGAACTATGGGCCAATGCGGAATTTTACCACATCATTTGTAACATTACGGTCATGATTATACCGAATAATCCCTGGTCATAATCATACCAATTCCATCTATGCACTACAGGCCACAGATGACTTTCAACAGAATATAAACATGAGGATGATGACAATGATATAAGAATTTAATAAAACAAGTTCAAGGTTAAATTTTTAAAGATATATAATTTAATTTATCCAGAAATCAATAACATCCAAATTGTCAACATGATATTGCTTTGTGGAGTAAAATTCAAGAATAATATTGTACCAAAAATAATTTGGACCAAAAATGAATCAATTTTTATCATGAATAGTACCCTAGGTGAATAGTACTCGAGTGAATAGTATCCCGTGAATAGTACTTCGAGAATAGTAACCCCGTGAATAGTACTCCGGCATGAAAAAGTTAAAACTTATCAAGAATGCTCAGAATAATATTTTTATGAAAAGATCTGGATGAAGCGCAAATATCAAGGATATTCTACTAATTTCATGGAGTATAGAAGCTAAAATTTTAACAAAACGAGTATAGAATTCGAAATCTGAAACGAAATAATATTACTTACATACTATAAAGTATGGAAGAAAATATTATTTCAAGCGAATATTGAACAAAAATAACATCCCTTACCTTAACATGTGACTTGATTCTGCTTTCTGTGAAATTGATCAACTTAAACAATGCTTGCATTCCTTATCTACAATTGGAGTAACCTTCCACACAACAGAAATACTCACAATATTATAATCACAATATTGTATTAAAAGAATTCTATATTTTTAGTGTAATGATGGTGTGTGTTTAGTTGCTCAACCGGGCAACCTATTTATACTAAAAATTGAAGAAACAATTAGCACACACGCTTTGACAAAATAAAAAAATGAGGTATATAATACTGGTAGTGGAATTTATGGTCCCACGGAGAAAATTAAACAAACTTTTACACGTTTTATAAATAATTGAGTTGTGGTCCAGACTACTTTAGAAAAAGTAGAGTGTCGGCAAGTCCTGCGAAACTTACTTTTGTAAAAGAAAATAATTGAACAAACATATGTATATCATACTTATCTAATTCATCATTGATTAATGTTAAATATCATTATATTTAATAATGTTCATGTTTTACAACTTAGAACAACATCCTTTATCATCGAAAACATTACACATTGCATACATGCATGCCTGACGTCCTCCGATTACCTCTGAATGCACAACAGTCCCTAAAATAGCCATTTTAGACCTTGATACTGACCTTAAATCTCAAAACATAAAGAATAAAGTTTTAGGTCTACTCTTTATCTTTCCGAATCATCCTGAATCACCTCAATCGGAGTTCGTATGAAAAAGTTATGCCAAATTTTCTAAAGGACATCCGGACAGATTTTGGCTTAACACTTGACTAGCGCCTAGGCGCCCAACTTTGGCCTAGGGCAAGCGCCTAGGTGCCCAAGAACAGAGTCTAAGCGCCGAGCTAGCGCCTAGGCGCTCAACCCTTGGCACTTAACTCCAATTTTTCAGATTTTGCAACTTTTGACGCACATACTTCAAATCTTCATAACTTCTTCATTTTAAGTCGGAATTAGTCCATTTTTGAAGCTATGGAAAGATTGTAACATGCTCTACAAAATCCCCATGATTTCATAATTTTTTCAGATTCATTAATTATTCCAAAATTTGGCTCAAAAGTCCCCCAAGACTAAGTTTTTCATCGTTTAACATATTTTACGAAAACTTTCACCACTACTTTGATTTAAATCATTTTTAGTCCTTTTAAATTGGAATATTTCCATAACTTCTTAATCTATAGATCATCCTCCTCGGATATTACACATAAATCAACTATCAACACTTTTACAAGTTTGATTTAAGTTCTCAAAATAACTTTTATTCATCCTCAAACACATGCCTAACTTTTTGATCTTAAATTTGATTATGAAATGGAATAAACATAAAATCATCATATACTTCATTATTACTTTGGATCCATCATAATTCCCTATAATCCAACCTTCAACAAATTAAACTCTTAAGAAAATTAAAGAGATGAAAAGTTTTGGTTTTACCTTTTAAGTTCTTATTCTTCCTTCATTGCTTCATAGTTTCATCTTCTTCTTTCTTCATTTCTTTCTTTCTTTCTCTTTTCTTTCTCTCTTCTCTCTTTTCTCTCTTTTCTTCTTCTGGACATGGCTACAGGAGAGAGCATGAGAGAATGAGAAGAAAAATGGCTGCATATTTGACTTAGTCAAAATGAATGGCCAACCTCCTTGGAAAAATGAGAAACAAAGTGTTGAACATGTGACTTTTCAGCCAAAATGGATGGCCACATCTTTGCCCCAGAAAATAAATGGACCAATAGAACAATATTTGGTGCATAATTTAGGGAAAGGTTTGGCATATTGGGAAATTAAATCTCAGCAATCATCCCTCCCCTATCAGACTTAGCCGCCCACGTGTCCACATTCTATAAGTTTAGTATCTCCTCTTTTATTATCTCATTTACCCAATTAATTGTTCGTTTACCTATTTATAAATTTAACATTTTACAATTTTAAAATAATAACCATAAATTAATTTAGACTTTTATTTCATAAAAATCAGGGTCTTACAATCTCCCCTCCTTATAAAATTTTGCCCTCGAAATTTACGTACCTGGTGGTTCGAAGAGATAAGGATTTCAAATTCTAGCTCCCAAGCTACTTCCTCTGTCTCATGATTCATCTATTGCTCATTTCCTGTATTTCAGATATCATTCTAGAATACAACTTCAAAACAAGGGTTAATTGTTATGCCACATATTATCCATATATTCTGACCGACCAATTAAATAAAAATAAACCTAGGTAGGTCATACTGGCGAAGGAATTCCCTGTCTCTCCCCTCCTAGTTCTTGTCTCACATCTCAGCCAGGGATCATATCCCTTAGCTTTGATACCAACTGTGACACCCCCAAAATAGGTATACGCCACCCATCTTGGGTCGCCGGAAACACAAACTAAAAAAACTTCATTTATACAACTGTCGTGAAAAATACGACGACACATATACTGTAAGTTTCAATACAAATATTTTAACGTATATAATACGACAATATTCATACTTAAATTATTACAATGCCATCTAAAGTACATCAGCAAATATTTCAAGTCCCCAAAGGAACACGAGAAGATTTTTGTCCTCCTCATTCTAATGGAGTGCATTTTTCACACTTCCAAATTCGAGTTTGCCTCACCCTATTATTGTTCACCAAAATTAAATATTAAATAATGTATAAAATATGTCACACATAAGGCTGTAAACGAGCCAACACAGTTCAGGCTTGATTCGGGCTCGACTCGAAAAAATACGAGCGGGACTCGGATTCGTTAATAATATGATCCAAATCTGAGCATTAAAATAGTTCGAATAAAAATATGAGTAGAATCTGAGCAAGGTTATACTCGACTCGTTTAAGATTCAAACTACTCGAATTTTTGATTGTGATTCGATACATACTCGGTTAATACATATTCGATTAGATGTTCGATACATTCTCTTATAATATATACAAATTTAAATCAAATTAGGATAATTAGTTATTATTTTGTTTTATTTTTAATTTTAATTGTGATTTTATATTTGTAAAGTGTAATAATAAATATATTTTCTCATTTGTAAGTAAAATAAAAAATTCAATTTATAATTATATTTATTATAAAACTAGTTATTATGTGGAGACTCGAATTTGAGCTTGAATTTGAAGCTCGCGAGTAGTTTGAATAAATATTCGAGTCGAGTCGGATCGAATTCGAGTACTAAATATTCGAGTCGAATCGAATCTGAGTAGAATTTTTCAAATATAATTCGAATTCGAGTACGAATTTATCATTTCGAGTCGAATTCGAGTAGCTCTATGTTCGCTCTAGTTCGACTCATTTACACCCTTAGTCACACACATTTTAAGTTCTCAGTGCAATTATTATGCCACATCGTTTCATAATTTGATTAGGATTGTGACTAATTCGCAACACCACTTTATACCCATGTTCTCTCTGATTGTCACAGCTATACTTTTATTACCTGAAAGGGGTGGTGAAGTAAAAAGGTGAGCACAAATAGCCCAGTAAGAAATATTATGACTAAGATAATGTAGAATAATTTATCGTTAGCCTTCAACAGTGTTAAACTGATAAAATATAACAAACATCAAGTTTAACTGCAGCGGAACAAGCAATCCATTAGAAGAGTCAAGTAGAGCATAAAATCTACTTTTTTCCATGATTTAAAAGGTTTTTCATCACTTTTATCGCTGAGACTCAACTTAATAAATAATCCACATCATCAAATCACCCCTTCACTAAGGCCAAGGATAGTCTTTAGTATCATGATCATAAATTATCCATGCACTACGGCCCAAGGATATTCGTGTATTCATCAATGGTCATGATCATGCCAACAACTGTCCATCAATGAACTATGGGCCAATGCGGAATTTTACCACATCATTTGTAACATTACGGTCATGATTATACCGAATAATCCCTGGTCATAATCATACCAATTCCATCTATGCACTACAGGCCACAGATGACTTTCAACAGAATATAAACATGAGGATGATGACAATGATATAAGAATTTAATAAAACAAGTTCAAGGTTAAATTTTTAAAGATATATAATTTAATTTATCCAGTAATCAATAACGTCCAAATTGTCAACATGATACTGCTTTGTGGAGTAAAATTCAAGAACAATATTGTACCAAAAATAATTTGGATCGAAAACGAATCAATTTTTATCATGAATAGTACCCCAGGTGAATAGTACTCGAGTGAATAGTATCCCGTGAATAATACTCTGGCATGTAAAAGTTAAAACTTATCAAGAATGCTCAGAATAATATTTCCATGAAAAGTTACTGGATGAAGCGCAAATATCAAGGATATTCTACTAATTTCATGGAGTATAGAAGCCAAAATTTTAACAAAACGAGTATAGAATTCGAAATCTGAAACGAAATAATATTACTTACATACTACAGAGTATGGAAGAAAATATTATTTCAAGCGAATATTGAACAAAAATAGCATCCCTTACCTTAACATGTGACTTGATTCTGCTTTCTGTAAAATTGATCAACTTAAACAATGCTTGTATTCCTTATCTACACTTGGAGTAACCTTCCACTCAACAAAAATACTCACAATATTATAATCACAATATTTTAGTAAAAGAATTCTATATTTTTAGTGTAGTGATGGTGAGTGTTTAGTTGCTCAACCGGGCAACCTATTTATACTAAAAATTGAGGAAACAATTAGCACACACAATTTGACAAAATAACCAAATGAGGTATATAATAATGGTAGTGGAATTTATGGTCCCACAGAGAAAATTAAACCAACTTGTACACGTTTTAAAAATAATTGAGTTGTGGTCCAAACTACTTTAGAAAAAGAAGAGTGTCGGCAAGTCCTGCCAAACTTACTTTTGTAAAAGAAAATAATTGAACAAACATCTGTATATCATACTTATCTAATTCTTCATTGATTAATGTTAAATATCATTATATTTAATAATTTTCATGTTTTACAACTCAGAACAACATCCTTTATCGTCAAAAACATTACACGTTGCATACGTGCATGCCTGACGTCCTCTGATTGCCTCTGAATGCACAATAGTCCCTAAAATAGCCATTTTAGGCCTTGATACCAACCTCAAATCTCAAAACATAAAGAATAAAAGTTTTAGGTCTACTCTTTATCTTTTCGAATTATCCTAAATCACCTCAATCGGAATTCGTATGAAAAAGTTATGCCCAATTTTCTTAAGGACGTCCGGACAGATTTTGGCTTAACACTTGACCAGCGCCTAGGCTCCCAAATTTGGCCTTGGGCAAGCGCCTAGACACCCAAGAATAGAGTCTAAGTGCCGATCCTAGCACCTAAGCGCTCAACCCTTGGCACTTAACTCCAATTTTCCAGATTTTGCAACTTTTGACACACATACTTCAAATCTTCATAATTTCTTCATTTTAAGTCAGAATTAGTCCGTATTTGAGGCTATGGAAAGATTGTAACATGCTCTACAAAACCCCCATGATTTCATAATTTTTTAGATTCATTAATTATTCCGAAATCTGGCACAAAATTCCCCCAAGACTAAGTTTTTCATCGTTTAACATGTTTTACGAAAACTTTCACCACTACTTTGATTTAAATCATTTTTAGTCCGTTCAAATTGGAATATTTCCGTAATTTCTTAATCTATAGATCATCCTCCTCGGATATTACACATAAATCAACTATCAACACTTTTACAAGTTTGATTTAAGTCCTCAAAATAACTTTTATTCATCCTCAAACACATGCCTAACTTTTTGATCTTAAATTTGATTATGAAATGGAATAAACATAAAATCATCATATACTTCATTATTACTTTGGATCCATCATGATTCCCTATAATCTAACCTTCAATAAATCAAACTCTTAGGAAAATTAAAGAGATGAATAGTTTTGGTTTTACCTTTTGAGTTCTTATTCTTCCTTCATTGCTTCATAGTTTCATCTTCTTCTTTCTTTATTTCTTTCTTTCTTTCACTTTCCTTTCTCTCTTCTCTCTTTTCTCTCTTTTCTTCTTCTGGACATGGCTACGGGAGAGAGCATGAGAGAATGAGAAGAAAAAAGGCTGCATATTTGACTTAGTCAAAATGAATGGCCAACCTCCTTGGAAAAATGAGAAGCAAAGTGTTGAACATGTGACTTTTCGGCCAAAATGGATGGCCACATCTTTACCCCACAAAATAAATGGACCAATAGAACAATATTTGGTGCATAATTTAGGGAAATGTTTGGCGTATTGGGAAATTAAATCTCAGCAATCATCCCTCCCCTATCAGACTTAGCCGCCCACGTGTCCACATTCTATAAGTTTAGTATCTCCTCTTTTATTAGCTCATTTACCCAATTAATTGTTCGTTTACCAATTTATAAATTTAAAATTTTACAATTTTTAAATAATAACCATAAATTAATTTAGACTTTTGTTTCATAAAAGTCAGGGTCTTACATGGACCGTCACTCCATTCCCCGACTAGTCCCTGCTACATTCTCATTTCCTGAAGAGAACAATGAAAGCAAAAGGGTGAGCTCAACTAGCTCAGTAAGAAATATTATGACTAAGATAATGCAGAATAAATTATCGTTAGCCTTCAACAGTGTTAAACTGATAAAATACAATAAACATCAAGTTTAACTGCAGCGGAACAAGCAATCCATTAGAAGAGTCAAGTAGAGCATGATATCTACTATTTTCTATGATTTAAAAAGTTTATCATCAATTTTATCGCTGAGACTCGGCTTTATAAATAATCCAAATCACTTAATTATCCATACACTACGGGCCAAGGATATTCATTAGTATCACAACCACGAATTATCCATGCACTACGGGCCAACCACTGTCCATCAATGCACTACGAGCTAATGATGACTTTTACCACATCATTTGTAATATTACGATCATGATTATACCGAATAATCCCTGGTCATAATCATACCAATCAATAGTCCATCTATGCATATAAGCCACAAATGACTTTCATCACAATATAAGCATGAGGATGATGACAATGATATAAGAATTCAATTAAAAGAAAGCAAATGATAAATTTTTAAAGATTTATAATTTAATTTATCCAGAATTCAATAATGTCCAAATTGTCAACATGATACTTCTTTGTGGAGTAAAATTCAAGAATAATATTGTATCAAAAATGATTTAGACAGAAAAGAAATCAATTCTTGTCATGAATAGTACCCCAGGTGAATAGTACCTCGTGAATAGTACTTCATGAATAATACTTCAGGAATAGTACTTTGTGAATAGTACCCCGTGAATAGTACTTTGTGAATAGTATCCCGTGAATAGTACTTTGTGAATAGTATTTCGTGAGCAGTACTCCGGCATAAAAAGCTTAAAATTTAACAAGAATGTTCACAAAAATATCCTTGTGAAACGATACTAGATGAAGCGCAAATTTCAAGGATATTCTACCAATTTCACGGAGTATAGAAGCAATACTTTAACAGAATGAGTGTAGAATTAGGAATACGAAACGAAATAATATTACTCACATACTACAAAGTATGGAAGAAAATATTATTTCTTACGAATACTGAACAAAAATAATATCTCTTACCTTAGAAAAAGACTGGATACTGGAATAGTGAAGTACCAGAATACTCTTCTTCTTTCTCTCTATAGCTTCTCTCTCTATAATTTCTCTTATGAGTCTTAGTGAATTGGTGAGAATGAAAGAAGAATGAACTTCTATTTATAGGAAAACATAGTTTCGATAATTATAGGTTTTGGGGCTCGAATTATTACAGAATAGTACCTTCATCTTTTCCTCTATTTTTAACTTAGTCCTACAAGTATTATCAAACTTGCACCACCTCCCCTAATAGTACATGCATGTGAATCAATAGTACATGTATGTGAATCAATAGTTCTATTCATGTGAATAAATAGTTATATGCATGTGAACTAATAGCAATTAATTGCTCATTTATCCGATTAATTACCTGATTGATCAATTTAATCTCTAAAAATTAATTATTATCAAAATAAATATCGATTTCTACTAATATTAATAATACCAACACAATGGAAACAACAATTTCATCTTTAATCAACACGAACTTATTCATCATTAATATTATAACTCACAATATTTAACAACCGGATCATTCCTAGGAAGAGGGGCTTTACGATAAGGATTTCTCCCTATTGGCGAAAGCGAATTAGGTGAAAGCAAACCCCTTTCCTCGATAGAACTTTCTAGATATAAATCAATAATGCAAATAATAATATGAATAACTTTTTTTCGTCTCAATTATTGATTTAATAATATAAAATATTATACAGATGATACTGTGACAATAATTGAATCAATAATATGAAAGATATTATGCAACAATTACTATAGCAATAATTGAGTATAACTGAGTGACTTCTCACGTAAGCATCAATAATCAAAGATACTGTACAATACCGTGTGCTACTATGCAATCACACGTATTACTGTATTTTTACCACCAGATATTTCAATAGTTAATGGTAAAACTTTTGCCCTTAATTTTATAAAAAGATATTTATGTCGTTTTCTAATTTCGACAATACTTCCGTTATGGGTTCCACCATTGATTGTGACAACCCAAATTTTTATAAATTATTAAAATAAGAATTTAATAATTAAAATTCTTATTATGAGATGTTTTGAGTTTGAGCATGTATATATACATGTTATATATATTTTGAAATATGTGATCTGGTATGAAGAGAAATATATAATCATATATTGGGAAAGTGAGGTTTAATAGTTAAATTAACTATTGAAGAAATTAAATGAATTTTGTAGTTTATTTTAAATATTTATTGAATTAAATAGATATTTTAAATAATTTATTTATTGAGAAAAATAAATAATTTATGAAATTGTGGTATAATAATTTAGTTACGTGTATATGATAATTAAATTAAAGCAAAAGGTAAATTTTATTTTTTGAAGATTTAATTTAATGAATTAATTAAATTAAATGAATTGTTTAATATTAAAGGAAATAAATAAATTAAATAAAGTGATGTTTCTAATTTATTAATTAAATTAGATGTATAATTATTTATTTATTATAAGAATAATTATAATAAGATTATAATTATTATAATTATAATTGTAAGCTATTTAGATGGGTTACATGTGTGACAAATAAAAACTATATAATAAAATATTATGAAAATAATAGTGGGGGGAAGTTGGTGTGTAACCAAACATAGCCTTATAGCTTTTGGTTTATTATAACTGACGCGAGCCTTTTTGGTTTTTTACCGGACGAACGCTGGAGTCAGTATATGTGGGTATTGAGAGTGAGAAATTGAGAGAGTAATCTCTGTGATTTTGCCAAAAGAAAGGAGATATTTAACATCTTGTGCTAGCATATAATCAAGAGGATTAAGGTATAATTCATTCCTAAATTTCTAAGTTTTAGTTTTTTTTATTTAAGTTCTCTATAATTGATTTTTGGATTTGTTGTTTCAAACTTTGATTATATGATGTGGGTTATATTGTAGAATTTATTGTCATCATATATGAGTGTGGTTTGAGTATCAAATTCGTGAGAAATTGGTTTGTAGAAAGAAATTGAAATAACAGTGTTTATATATGGAAAAGGGCTTTAGAAAGTACAAAAGTTGATGCTTAATATGTGATACATTCTGTAAATTAATGTTGGATTATGTTAATATGTTAAGAAACGAAAGTGGCGTAGTTCGAATCGTGTCAATTGGTTAAGAAACGAATTCGTGGTGATCGAATTCGCTAAAGGTGTCAAAAATTGAGTTTTTTTTATGAAAACATGAAATTTAAGGAATTAAATTAGTTTAAATTGATGTTTAATTGTTCTAAGTTGATGAATATATGAGGAAACATGTTTGTGTTAGTTTTATATCAATTTTATATGCTAATTTCACTATTTTGTGGGTGAAATTCGTGTTAGTTGGGCTAAAAGCATTCTCTTGTTATTACCTTTGCGTTTACATTTTTATGCATGCACCAACAAAATTGCAATTGTGCTTAGTGCCTAGGCTTCTGACTTGGCAGCGCTTCTGTGGGTCGAGCTTAAGTATGGTGCAGAATCGCCCATACCTGATCTCGAGATAGTGAAGTCTGCTTATTTGTAGGACATGACTAATGGACTTAATATAGTTTGGCAATCATGTTAATGATGTTTAAGACATAATGTGGACTATAATAACAGATTTTAGTATGCTATAATACCAAAATATGGAGATTTTAGTTGTCATTTGAGTAAGTTATGTAATGAAACCAAATGTGATGTTTTCAAAAGTTAAAGATAAATGATAAGGTTTATGTTAGTTTATAGAGAGTTATAAGTTGAAAGAACGATTTGAATGTTAACTTGATTAGTTAATCTAATATATGTTTAAAAGGATGTAAATACGTGTTAGAAGACTTAATTGTCAATTGTAAGAGAAGTGTAACGAGATATAAGGCGGAGGTTATATAACCTAGTTATTGTTAACAAGTTTAATACATCTAATATGTGGTAATGGAATCTATGACGACTTTAATAAGTCTTGGTTTCAAAAGAAGTATAAAGAAACACAAAATGGGATTATGTAATGATAAGTGTCATACGAAGAAGAGTAAACACCTGAAGATATGTGTTAAGTTTCAAAGAGACGCAAGTTATAAAAGATTAAGACTAAGAGTCATTGTGGTTTCATTATATGTGTAACTAATGCATGTGAATATGAACATTTGAACTGTTGTAGGATGTACGCAAAGCATTTAAGCTGTTTTCGATAATTGGTAATCTACGAGCCAGACAAGTCTTTCAGTTCCTATTTACTATGTGAACTTGATGATTAACTGTTTTAAATCTTTATTGCAAAGAGCATGATGTATTATATATATGTTGAGAGTATGAAATGTTAAAGTCAACTTATGACTACGTTAATTGAGTAAAGCATGATGATTAAGTAAGGAACTCAATCTTTATACTTGTTATATGAACTGTGGCACGTATGTTCTGTTAGTCTAATGTTTATGAGATATATGTTGTGCATGTTATTATGTGTTATGTGATGCATGAAAACTGTTAAATTTTGCTGGGCTGTCGAGCTCAACCTTGCAAATAACCATTTTTGCAGGTTAAGGATTGAAGGTAACACTATGTGCTACTTGAATGACGTGGATCAGAAATAATACACGAAGATTACTATTTTAGCTAAAGTTGTTATTTCTTTAAACCATGATTAAGACTTATGAGATGTACTAAATGTTTTATGATGTATAGTTTGATGTTGAGTTGTAAAGCTAAAGTTAGAGTTATCTGATATGTAAAGGTTATCGGATTGAAATGTAAAATTTTATATAATAATAGTGATAAAGTGAATCATAAAATAAGATTGATTCAAAGACATGTAGATGATTAAGGTTTTGATTCAGGGAATTAAAGTAAGAAGACATAAAAGTTTAAATTATTCCGCATTTTATAAAGTTTAACATCGAATATTGATGTAAAATCAGAAGGTAGATGTGTTATTAACGACTGAAGTTGAGAATTAAATTGTATGAATTTTGGGGTTGTTACAATGATTGTGTCGTCGTACGAATATTCCTTGTTAAAACGAATATTCCCCGACCAATCGAATATTTTATAACAACTTGCTTACTTTACAAATTTATAAATATTACCCACAACTACAACATTATATCAAATCCACACCATATATTCAAAAATATATTTCGAGAAAAATTAATCTTTATTCATAAAAATTGGGGTCTTACAACCTCCCCTCTTATGAAATTTCGTCCTCGAAATTGGGGTACGTACCTGGTCTGTCGAAGAGGTGAGGATACCTTGATTTCATTTCAGATTTTAACTCCCAGGTCATTTCCTCCACATTATGGTTTCTCCACAAAACTTTGACTTGAGGTATAACCTTGGAGCATAGAATATGATCCTTCTTATCCAAGATTTTAACAGGTACCTCTTCATACGTTAAATCTTCCGCTATCTCGTCCGGTTCTAATTCAATAATGTGGTTTGGGTCTTTCACATATTTACGTAACATGGATATGTGAAAAATGTTATGAACACAAGACATACTTGGTGGTAAGTCTATAGGCCACAGTTCCTACTTGATTGAGGATTTTGAATGGCCCAATGAATCGAGGATTGAGCTTTCCTCTCTTTCCAAATCTTGTAACTCCTTTCCATGGAGCAACACGTAACAACACATGATCTCCAACATTGAATTTCATGTCCTTTCGATGAAGATCAGCATAACTCTTTTGTCGATCTTGTGAGGTTTTTATACTTTGCCGGATCATTTGAATCTTTTTCGTTGTCATACGTACCAAATTCGGACCCAACAACATTGCTTCACCCACCTCATCTCAACATACTGGAGAACGACACTTGCGTCCATACAACGCCTCGAATGGAGCCATGCCAATACTTGCTTGATAACTGTTGTTGTAGAAGAATTCCACCAATGGCAAAAACTTATCCCAACTTCCTTTGAAGTCAAGGACACAGAGTCTTAATAGATCTTCAAGAGTTTAAATAGTCCTCTCCGACAGCCCGTCCGTTTGAGGATGATATATTGAACTAAATTGTAAATCCGTGCCCATAGCTTTTTGCAAAATAACCCAAAATTGTGAAGTGAATCTTGGGTCTCGATCAAAAACTATGGATACTGGCATACCATCCAGTCTTACAATCTCATTTATGTAAATACGAGCAAGAAGTTCAAGTGAATAAGTTTCTTGTATAGGTAAGAAATGAGCAGACTTGGTCAATCTATCAACAATGACCCAAATCGCATCTATGCCTTGAGAAACCTTAGGAAGACCAATAAAGAAATCCATGGTAATGTGATCCCATTTCCATTCTAGAATTTTAAGTGGTTGCAATGGACCTTTTGGCACTTGATGCTCCGCCTTGACTCGTTGACAAGTTAGACACCTTGAGATAAACTTCGCGATCTCTCTTTTCATATTGCTCCACCAAAATATATGTCGAAGATCACGATACATTTTGGTACTCCTAGGATAAATTGCAAACAGTGTGTTGTGCGCCTCCATCATGATTTTATACTTTAAATCAGGGTCGTTAGGAACACAAAGTCTGGAGTTGACTCGAAGTATTCCTTCTTCATCGATTCTTTCTTTCGGAATAACACCTTCTTGTACTTTCTTCCTTATATGCATCAGCTCCATGTCTGTAGCTTGAGTAGTTTTAACTTTATCGATTAAAGTCGATTCTACTCGTATACTTGCCATCATCACATGGGTCCCTGGAGTCTTTAACTCTATCTCCATCCTTTGTAAGTCATACAAAATGGGCCTTTGCGTTGACAATATTGCACTCATACCCGCATATGATCTTCTACTCAACGCATCGGCTACCACGTTCGCTTTTTCATGATGGTATTGAATAGTATGATCATAATCTTTCAACAGCTCGAGCCAACGTCGTTGTCGCATGTTGAGTTCCTTTTGGGTGAAGAAATATTTAAGGCTTTTATGATTGGTTTAGAACTCCACCTTCTCCCCATACATGTAATGTCTCCAGATCTTTAGTGCGAAAATGATTGCTGCCAACTCTAGATCATGAGTAGGATAATTCCTTTCATATTCTTTTAGTTGTCGTGAGGCATAGGCAATGACTTTCTTATGTTGCATGAGAACACATCCTAACCCTCTACCTGAAGCATCACTATAGATGACAAATCCCTCTGAACCAGATGGTATTGTCAGAACAGGTGCTGAAATGAGTCTCCTCTTGAGTTCTTGAAAACTCTTCTCATATTCTTCGCTCCAATCGAATTTTGTATCTTTTTGAGTCAGCTGAGTTAATGGAGTAGCGATTCGAGAAAACCCTTCTACAAATCTCCGATAATACCCAGCTAAGTCGAAAAAGCTACGTACTTCGATCACTGACTTAGGTTGCTCCCAGCTTTGTATTGCTTCAATCTTTGCCGGATCAACAGATATTTTGTGATTTGATATCACGTGCCCAAGGAATGCTACTTCCTCAAGCCAAAACTCGCACTTCTTTAACTTGGCATAAAGCTTATTTTCACGAAGCTTTTGGAGTATCAGCCTCAAGTGTTGCTCATAATCTTCATGGCTTTTGGAGTATATGAGGATGTCATCAATAAAGACGACCACAAAATGATCCAAATATTCCTTGAATACTCGGTTCATCATATCTGTTAGTTCCCAGTAGGCACACAATAGATCTAGAAGGGGGGGTTGAATAGATCCTTTTTCTTTTCAAATACTTTTCTCTTTTATTTTGTATTGCTAATGAATTAGCATATGACAATCATAAGAATCTTTTCAAGCATAGCATAATAAGTAAAAGATCCCCTTCATTGATATATTCATAATTATACATACATTATTCTTAGAGTTAGTTAAATGTAAGAAGTTAATACATACATAGTAGTTATAACAGTTAAGTACATAATGTAAAGGACATAAAGTAAATGAAGCAAGGGATTTTAAGTGGTTCAGAGACTCAAGCTCCTAATCCACTCTTCTGCTTTCAACTAGCAGGATTTCCACTAAGGAAGGCGTTACCACTGAATCAAGAAGATTCCTTGAGGCCGTGACCTTGGAACTTTAGTTCACTGAGAACTCTTCATGGCCAGCAGCCTTGGAACTCCTTTAGTTCCCTAAGAACTCTTCAAGCCCAGCAGGCTTGGAATCTTCATTTAGTCCCTCCGAAAAAGGACCCCTCAGGCTCTGACTTCTTGTTGATAGTTGTTGGTGGTGGTGGTGGTGCCTTGCTGCTAAGATGTCCTTTAAGCTCTTCATCTCTGAATGCTTAGCAGCTTGACATGATCATCCTTGAGGTGCAGTTGAGTGTTGCATGATGCTCAGGTTCTTAAGATATTCAACCTCTTCTGATGATCCCTTGTTGAACTGCAGTGAAGATCATTCTTCTTGATACTTGATGGCTGCACATGATGAGTTTCTAAGATGACTGTAGGCTCTTCTGTTAGGTACTTGGAAAATTTCTCATGCTCGACATCATGATGATGTTGGTGATCTTCTTCCTTGATACTTGATGCCTTCTCATGATGGACTTGCTAAGATGATTGTAAGCTCTTCTCTCTGGTACTTAGAGTCTTCCCATGATAGACATCAAGATGAAATTGATGTTCTTCTTTCTCTTGGCAGTTCAGAACATTCTTCTTGTAGTAGAACTCTCACTTTTACATCATAGAATTCTTACTTCTACTTCTTACTCTATTTATCTCAAAGTGTTCTTGGTGGATCGTAGAGTGAGTTTTTAGACCTTTATTGGTCACTCACTAATTTACGTTATTTAGATCAGTCCACCATCTCTCCAACCTCAGCAACTTTTACAACATCAGTAACTCTTGATCTTTGAAGCTCTGACTGATATATACTCCTTCCCAATCTTCCCGTTGGAATATAACCGTTGAAAGTTATTTGAATTACTTCACATATCTCGAGTTATTTGAGGTAGACTGCAGATGTGACTTGACATCCCCTTTATGACTTTCTGACACTACAGTCTACTGTTTCACCTACCCCGACAGAGATATCACTTTGATGTCTTAGGCATGTAATCGACTTTATTTCCTCTCTCTGACTTTCTAGATCAGAGGTTGTCCTTTTGCATCGATGCTCTCAATAAGCTCTATTCGATTATCAATCGTCAGATTAAACCATTGCCAATGCTTCAATCTTTAGATGGCCGAACTCCACGATTTTGATGCATATCTTCTTAAACCTGATCGTAGTGTCATGTTGAATGTTGCTCATCGACTGGTTGAGAAAACACTACGATCCTGACAAGTGTTCATTGGATCCTCAATGTAGAACACCTCTTCCTTTGTGCAGTGCTTCAACTCTTTTGTTTGCTTTGAATGATTTCAGACACTGATGGCTTGTTCCTTGTTTTGGCCTCTTCTGAACATCAAGACACTTCAGATTTATGGCATGCCCATCTCGCTTTCTAATTGTGATCTCCCGTTCACTTATCATTAATGGACTGACCTAGTTCCTAATCACTTTAGCCTTGTTCTTCAAAAGTTTACCAGTATCTTCGTGTACACTCCATCAGTTCCTTCTTTGTTTGGCAAATACTATGATCCTGGTTACTTCCAAGATCGTTGTCTTCTATTCACTTGACAGCTACTGCATTTGCTGACTTTACTTAGTCAGTTTCTTTGACTGAAGTCTTCTTCTGATCAACTTGTGGAAGACTTCATCTTGAATGGCTTCACAACTCAATCTGTAAGTTGATTGGGTTGGTCCTTAGATCTTCTGTTAGCTTGCATGCCATTCGTTGAGTGCTATTTGGTTTCCCTTAGGTGGAATGTATCTTTGTAGCTCAGACCAGAGGCTTCATTACTTTGGATATTCTACGAGTGCTCATTTGTTGAGAATCATGTTTACTCTACGATTCTGCCTTGGCGTTGTGAGCACATCTGTTGAAGCCTTAGTTCTGCACTGTACGATTCATCTTTGGTTGTGCAGACATTACGAAGTTGAAATCAGATCTTGAGACTCTACGATTTTTGTCTTTATGCTTGTTGTCTTCATCTGATCTTGCTCGACTACGATCTCTGCCTATGATGTGATCATTAGACTCTACGACTCCGAGTGTAGTCTACGATTCTTGACTTGGCTTCGGCAGATGCTCGGTCGGCTCTTAGACAAGCTGTCTCTACGATTCTGAACATGACTTCCTCAATAAACTATGTCTATGAGTAAGTTCTCCTCGACACACTATGATCCTTCCTGATCTCTTCTGGCAGTCTACGAACTCCGAGATCTACTATCTTGCAGACTACGATTCTGCCTTGATAGCTCTCGAGTTTTCCTCGACTCTCCTGAAAGACTACGATTTCTGGTGCAATGCTCGACGATCAGATAAGCCTATCTATTACATTATAAGATCAACCTAACAAGATTGATTTTTCTATATTTATAGTCCTTGTACATCATTTCTTTTTAAGGACTTTACAAAGCTGTTTTGTTTATGTAGGATCAACCTAACATATTGGATCAATTCATTCTAAGTCCTTGTACATATGTTCATATTATCTATCAAAGGACTTTACAGCTTTTCTTAATGCAAGCATACTTGCATATCACTCATTTATATCATAATCAAATCATACATAAATAGGAATATCATTCACATGCTTATTCCTAACAATCTCCCCCTATTTGATTATGACAAAAATAATTAGTGCATATACATGTTATGAATGAATCTTATATACAGTGAGCAGATGTATTTCTAAAACAGATAATCGTGAATGTCATTGATAATAATATGGAATTACATAAACTTATGACACTTAACATCCTAGATCCAGAACATACTTAACTAGATAGAGATGTACCTTTTTGGCTTCATATGTGTTTCCAGGATGTTTGTTGATCAGCTACTTTTCTGTTTGATCTCTTTGCTCCTGCTCCCCCTGGGACTCATGCTCTTCTTATTTTTTTGGCTCCCCCTCAAACTCTGCATTCATAGGATCATCATCCTTTGGCTCCCCCTCAGATGATGATTCTGCTTCTGCTACTGCTATCTTCTTCTTAGCCTTCTTGTCTTCTGCCTTTTTGTCTTCTTTGCTTCTTTTCTCCTTTCTCCTCCTTGAGTGCTTCTTCCTATGTCTCTTTTTCTTCCCTTTTTTGTCATTAATCACTTGTGAAATCTGCTCCATTTTGGACATTAGTTGTTCTATCATGTAAGATGAGTTACCAACCTCAGTCTTAAGTTCTTGTTGGCTCAGCTTAATTTGCAGAGAGAGAGAGACTGATTCAGATTGTCAATCTTGTCAGAGAGGGATAGAATTTGCTCTTCATTGGCCTTCTGTGCTTGTAGACCTTCGGCTTTCTGATCATACATAGCCTTCAGATAGATTTGATCTCTCTCTCTTTGATTTTGAGAGATATATCAGTCATAGTGGCTTGAAGTCTGTCTTGAACTGCATTGTCTCCTGCTTCTGTTAACATCTTTGACCCTTCAGTTATGATTTATATCTTCTTAGTTAATTCATAAGAATTCTTCACTAACTCCTGCTCCATAGGAGTTTGGTCATTTTATTGGGCAGCTTCTTGTTGAGCACTAGACTGGACTCCACGATTTCCATTCTTGAACAGATTTTTGAAAGCAGTAAGAATCTGATAAATCGTTGAGTACCAATCATTGGTGGAGAATGAAGGAATATCAGACAATTTTGCTTGAGTAGAGGGAAGCTTCTCATACTGAACTTGATCATTTTCTATGGTAGAGTAAAGAGACTCTACGATCGTATGCTTGGGCATAATCCTTTCGCCATCAGAACCCACTCTATAATCGTAGGGAATGTAGTGGTTACCAGAATGTCGATAGATTTTGAAGTGAGACTAGTCTTTGATCATTTTGGTTGCAAACTCCTTTACCCTTGGAAAGTTTTGAGATACCAGCTCTAGATTTGGAAACTGAGAGTAACACCAGCTGAAGTAGCTCCCATCTCTATCAGTATGTGCTTTTAACTAAGGCATCCACGGGAAGAACTATCTCATCAGAAGATCATCAGAATTGTACAGTATTGTTGTGCAATCTAACTCCATATTTTTCCAGTTGTTAAGTACCTCGTTTGTAGTCATTCTTACAACTCTGAGTTGTTCGTTTCCATAGCTTATCCATCTTGCTGCTGGTTTAGCTAGTGGTTCATCAAAAACTTCCACCACTATTCTTCTGCTATTTTTTCCTGGAGAGAGGACTGGATAATGGTCTGCTGATTCCTCTGATTCCTCAATCTCTTCACCTCCTGAGCTTGAGTCATGCTGACTTTTTTCATCTGATTCATCAGTGAATCCTTCCTTCTGATTTTCATCACTAGTATCTTCTTCAGCATCTTCTTCCTTGGACTCAGATTCATCATCATTCACTTCAATTATTACAGTAGAGTGTTCACCTTGCTTCTTTGGGACAGATTTAACAAGTAGTATGTTGCTCTTTCTTCTCCTTAGAGGTTCAGCTATAGAAGAGTCATACTTTTCTTCTTCTTCAGAATCTGAAGCCTTTGAATCACCAGATAATCTTCCTTGATGTTCAGCATTAGCAGGGGCAGGTCCTTCTTCTTCAGACTCAACATCTTTGGAACCATCATGTGGGCTTGTTGGAGCATTTGCAATAGGAGATGCAGTTGTGTCAACTTGTAACCTTTCTTCATCATCAGAGTGGATGCTCTGAGAGTTAGCCATAGGGCTTTCATATTCTTCTTCACCATCAGATTTAGCTCTTCCTTTCATAGATTAAACTTCTTCCTCATTGTTGGACTTGTTCTTTGAGGGTTCATTCTTGAAGCTTTCAGTTCCCTTCTTATCTTCTGACTCTACTTTCTCTTTTTTGGTAGATAGACTTTCTTGAGGAGCTTGAACTGATTTCTTCATCACCTTTGCTTTCTTTTTGGATGGCTTTTGGAGTAGTCTATTACTCCTTCTTCTCTTTGGGGTACCAGCAGTTGATGCTTGTTCTTCTCCTGCTCCTTGTTTCTTCTGGTCAGTGGAGAGACGACTTGATGGAGCCTCTGTATTCTTCACATTCTTAGACTTCTTCTTTGCTGGTGTGGCAACAACTGATACAAAGTTATCAGATTGAGAGCTTTCCACTTCTTGTGCCTTCCTCTTCTTGACAGAGACCTTGCTGCTGCTACCAGTTGTTATTAGCCTCTTGTTTTCCTTGGGATTTTTCCTCCAGTTTATAAATAACTGTGGAGACATTACTTTATGAACATTAAGAATTTCGCCCTCATCATCCATAATTTTATTCTTCAACTTTTTCTTCAAGATGATACTTAAAAACCTTCCATGAAAAATCTTTGTGAGTGGTTTTTCAGTTTACCTTTTCTTTTCTACCTTATCCAGCCATTTATACATTTGATCAAGTAGGATAGCTCCAAAGTTGATGCGTTCCTTCAGGATTATAGCAGACATGATCTTTAGCTGTTAGTCAGTCACAGTATCATGTGCAGTGTCTTTGCATAAGATACATTTACCCACTATTTTAGCAAGGAACTCGATTTCTCCAGGAAACTCCTTTTTCTTCATGTCCTTCAGACTAGGGTTTCTTTTGTACTGCATAATCTTCTTAGCCTTTTTAGTGTCGATCTCTTCCTGCCTTTTTAGATCTCGGTCAGGAAGGCCTAAGCATTGATTGATGTCAGAAGAATTTAGCTTCAGAATCTGACCTTTGACCTTGGTAGAAAGGGTTCCAGAATTTATAGATGCGTTTGAGTAGAACTCTTTAATCAGTTCAGTATATACTCGAGTGTTTGCCTCAAGACACTCTGAGAATCCAGCCTTCTTCACCAGTTTAAGAATATTTCTGAACCTCTTTTCGAATTTCTCAAATGTCTTGGTTTTGAGCTGGATGCCAGTGATTACTCGCCAATCTGCCATTTGAAGAGTTCGAAGAATAAGGGTATTTGATTTAGGAAGTTTTATGAAAGATAGTTGAGTGTGATTTGGGCAAGGCTCTAGAGGGTTAATTGATTTAGGTTGTGAAGAGGATTCTAGGGTTTGAAAAATAGAGGGAGAGGTTTGATAGCTTCTGATAACTATTTGGAGATTTTAAATTTGTCTTTATGACAGTTTCTTCTTACTCTACATAAGTTGTGCTGTGTTAGCCAGTCATTGGTTGCAGATGCCCAGTAAGAAACTATAACTCTGCATAAACTTTTTAGTTTCATATTTCTTTTAAGAAAATAGGCATTACTGACGTGGATTGACCATTGACCTTTTCAGTACATAGAGTAGCTTGGTGAGAGAGAGCTAAGGACTCTATGATTTTCTTTGTCGACTCAACGATCGTCTTCTGAGAGATGCTTCAGTAGATGATTTGACACTAATCTTCACCTTGAAGTTTCATGGCTTAACCACTGATGTATACTGAGATAGTTTGAGCACTAGAATTCTTAGGTGATTTTTTCGAGCATCTTTTCACACTGTATGCGCACTTATCTCCACATGATCTGAATAGTTGAGAAAGTGTCTGATTCTTCTGAGCTCCTCATGAGCTAGTATATCCTTTGGGAAGACTACGATTGTCGAGTCTTATTCTACGATCATTGAGGTTGTACTACGATCGTCGAGTTCACTTTAGAATCTATTCTGCGATCGTTGACTGGCCTAGTCCTTGAGATTAACTTGACTAGGCATTTCTTCTGGGTTAAGGTAGCTCAGGAAGGGCCAACCTCTTAGAGTGAACTAAGGGTTAGGTTTGTCCCTGAGGCGCTTTCCAGATAAAAAACTTTAGAAGTGATTTGCACTGATCTCTCATTTGACCTTTTCTGCTTGGGAGTTCCTCTACCAACTTTAGACATTTGGCTGTAATCGTGGTGTCTTCCTGCTCTTACACTATGATAAGATGTTTGATCGTAGGCGCTCCACGATTTTGAGTTGGATGGTTGACTAGGTTATCAGTAATACATTTTCAGATGTTCCTACTGACTATGGATCTTCATTTGGTTCATCAGCCACAAAGTTTTGGGACTTTGTAACTAGTATATTGCTTCATAGAGTATTTATGATGCTTTCAGTGCTGTTGTTCCTTAACAGATCACTGCTCCCCCATGGTTGATACTGTCTTCTCAGAGAGGTGTGAGTTCTTCTTCTTCATGTGCATCAGAAGGAATCCTTGCATATCTTCTTCTGACTGAAGTCATCACAATCGTTTAACCTCCTTAGATCATAGAGGTAGAGATCTTCAAGACTGATTGCTCTACGATATTTTGACAGAACTACGAACGTAGTCTCCTTCGATGGTTTGTACTTGTGAAGTCCTGCTTCTATGATGAGTTCCTTGAGGGTTCTTCTCAGCTGATATGCTTTGGATGATTGAGCATATAAGACCCTTTTTATCTTAGAGTGAATGTTCTGCTTCCATATGGAGATCAACAACCATGTGAGCTTCTTTCATGTTAGCTCAGCAATCTTCAAGCACAGGCTTTGACAAATAAGAATTTTGTCAGATTCATTTCTGAAATGTCTTAAGCCTTCTACTGGTTTGAATCTTCTTGACTGAAGTCTTCTGCTTCATCATTCCTTAGTGTGGTCAGATAGACCAAGTACCTGTAGTTTAGATAAATTTCTATTTTTGGTACCCATGGTTAAATGGGTCCTGCCAGGTTAGCCTTCAAAATCCCTTTTCCTCATATATTTGAATTATCATCATATTGATCACCAACAATCATATTCATACATGTATCCAATTTTGATATTACTTTTTGAGAGGCATGATGATGATTGTGTGTAAGATTAATCATTTTAATAAAACACTCTTTTCCTTTGATGGTTTCATCATTTGCTTGGTTATGTTCACAGAGTTTAAATGTTCACAGAGTGAGAATCAACTCTATTACTTATTTGAATATGGTTGATTCATGGAGGTGATCAGTTTCTACGAATCTTCAAGATACTCTTGTTGAACTGATCATACTCTGTGTGTTATCAAAAACTTAGAACATAGGTTTGCACATACATACTAACCCATCAGCAAAGATTACTCCACTTAAGAATAATTAAACCTTGGTATGATTATGACCTATTTTTAGGTTTGTAATATTCATGAACGCAATCAAATTGCACAAAATAAGCGAAAATGTGGAAAATTAGAGTTTTAAAATTTTACAAACCATATACCTGGATCACCCTTTATGCACAATTATTAATTAAACGAAAAAATATGAAGAACAAGAATCATACCCTTGAAGTTTCGAGCTTCCTCAGGTACAAGTTCACCTCCATTCCTTTTCGCGTTCAACTTGAATCCACCGGGTTTGGTTCCTTTCTTTGATCAATGTTAGCCACCCAAGTGTTTGACCTCTAGAGGTGATCCACCAAGAAAGAATAAAGATTCAAGAAGATGGGTGTTTGGTAAAACCCTAGTTTTTCTATCTCTATAGAAAAAGAGGTACTCTCAAACAATTGGAATTACGTATGTTGTGAAAAAGTCAACAACCACACTCACCCATAATAAGACTCCTCTTATTTATAGATGTGGGCAACCCTCCTTAACAATTAAGGAATCGGGTTTTATTTTAATTAATTAAATTCCTTTAATTAATCAGGCTCCCAATCATATTAGGAATAAATGAGAGTACTTTTATTAATTAATTTCCAAACTCCTTTAGGAATTAAATAATAATAATAGTAATAATAATAATAAGACTCCTCTTATTAATTTATTTTTAATATTTTCAAAATATTAAATAATAAATATTAAGCTATTTAATTTATTCTATCACCACAGATTAAATTAAATATACTTAACTTATTATTACGATTATGTCATTAACTTCTTAAATAATTATTCTTCCTTTTATGGTGTGACCCTTTAGGTTCTCCATATTAAACCAGTTGTGAATAAATCAATTAGAATAATTCTAATCTTATTTAAATAAATAAATTAAATTATTAATTTATTTAAATAAATAATATTTATTCTACAATATGGATAAGCCTCCCTAGTGATTAACGACTTTCCAAATAATATAGATTTCAACATTAATCATAAAAGAACCTTTGAGTAAATAGTTACCGTATAATTCAATCCTTCCACCATACAATGTCCCAATTAAATATAAGACATGGAATTACTGTCAAGCCTTATTTTATTTAATTATATGTATTTCGATTCTTAAATGCACAACTCCAAATAATGCAAATTAGAAACTCCTTTCTAATTTCATTCTCGCTTTAATCATGACTCTTTGGGTTGTCATTCATCGAATCACATAGGACATATCTCTTCTTTTACTAAAACTGGTAGATTCTTTATTGATCATATATTATCTCCATGTATAACTTATTATACCCAAGCATACCCTTTGATATACCCTAAGGGTCTTAAAGAATAAATCAAAGTATAACTTATCATACACAAGATACTATGATGATCTCAAGTCCAAGGATCACTTGTACTACTATCACTACAGGAATTCCTATTGACAGGCAAGTAAAACTCCATTAAGTATTCCTTAGCGAGCCACGTTCATTGAACTTATTCTCTAATAAGCACCTACATACTTGCTTTAGTGTCTCCACAAATGATCATGAGATCAATCGTCCTCATCCAATGAGCAAGCAACGTATGTATCAATCTATTCGGATTTACTAATCCCCAATTTAGTAATCCAACGATTGGGAACTATTTTAGTTTTAAGCTTTCTAAGAATTTAGATCTCATTAGAATGATCATCATCATTATTCTAAAAGCATTGCTTAAAACTATGGGTTTATCACATATTATAAAACAGCATCATGTAGATAATTAAAAGCCTCTAATAAATTAATATTTTTTATTAATAAATGAATAAGATTGTTATAAAGTATATGCTTTATCATCAAACATGATTGGCTTGTGTGCATACTACTTTCAATCTCCCACTTGCACTAAAGCCAATTGCCATGGTATCTCATACCCTTCTTCTCTAAGTGACGATTATCCTGTTGTTGGATAAGCTTTAGTTAATGGATATGTAATGTTGTTCTTGAGAGTCCACTATCTCTATAGTGATTTCCCATCTTTCAATGATTCCTATAATCAAATGAAAGTGCCACAACACATGTTTAGATCCAAGATGAGACTTAGAAACTATTCCTAGTTCTGTAATGAACTTTTCATCCAAACAATCAACTTGTAGCTTCATTTATAGTTATATACTTTGTCTTTATCACTAAACCAGCAACTCTTTGCTGTTTGGAACCTTTCCAATTCACTGCACCACTGTTCAAGGTAACCCTTTACCTTAAAGTGAATTTTCTGTCGTCTTGGTTTATCTGAAAAAACTCTAGTCTGTTAAGCCCTCTAGTTTTAATTCAGACCCCCCATGAATATGATCACATCCTTAGTGCCGGTTAAGTACTTTAAGATGTTTTTCACTGACTTATAGTGAACTTCTTTAGAATATGACTGATCAACATCAGGTCTCGTACATTTCATTGCATACATGATAGTTACTCATGCGATCTCTCTTGTATGAGTCTATGGGGACTATTAAGAGAGATACACTCCAAGGCTCATCAACATGAGACATCCCATGGAGTTTGCCATGCTAAATGTCTTTAGTATGAAATGAATATACGTTTCATTAAGTCGAGCATCCTCTTAAATCTATCTATATAGATTTTATCCCCAATTACGATACTCTTCCCAAATCATTCGTGGAGGAATGTTTAGACAACTTTATCTTTACTAATTTTAGCATTGGTATGTAATTCTTTATCCGTAATATATCAACATATAATACTAAAAATGTCACGACGCTCCCACTGAGCCTTTTGTACACACTAGGTTTATTCTTGTTTTTGATAAAATCAAACTCTTTTGATTGTCTCATCAAAACGAATGTTCCAAATTTGAGAAGCTTGCTTCAATCCATTTCTCTAAGTGTCTACAACTCTTACCTCATCGTATGTAACTGGATCATCATATTTTATGATGCGTACCTCATCATCATCATCTATGATGAATCCATACCTCCTGTATCTTCAAGATTATTCCGATTTATTATCTTGTGGTACAATAGGAATCTATCTACAAGTTCCTCTTATTTGACTTATAGTGTTTTTTGGTTCTTGAACTCTTCAAGATTCTATTATCCTCCCACTAGCCCCTTCAATGATAAACACCTTTATCTTAGAAGGCAACATGTTTCATAACATAAACCTTTGTTGAGTAGGATTATAGAACAATATACCCTAAACTTACTTTAGGATGTCCCTCAAATCTGCACTTGTCAAATCTTGTCCCAAACTTATTCTTTGAAACCTTTTCACATAAGTTAGAAAATCCCTTATCTTCAAATACTTAAGATTAGGAATCCTCCCTGTCTATAACTTTTATGAAGTCTTGGGGCTGGATTTTGAGGTTACCTTTTTTGTAGATATGCAGCCATTTCTAGGACATTATCCCATAAGGATACTGGAATGTCGATAAAATCATTACGGACCGTACCATGTCCAACAAGGTACGATTTTTCCTTTCAGATACATCAATCAATTATTGCGTATCAGGAGGCGTCCATTATGAGATAACCATTTAAGATGATCTAGAAACTTATTATACGAGTATTTATTCCTTGATCTAATCAAAGAATTTTAATACTTTTCAAATTAGTTTCACTTTTGAATTCTTTGAACCTTTCAAATAATTCATAATTGTATTTCAGCAAATACGCAAATTCAACTTTTGAATGATCATCTCTTTTTCTTATACTAGTTTATTCAATTTGCAAAATAATTTTTTTTACGTAAGTCAAGTACACAAAATCCATTAAGCAATATTTCAGTTTTATACAAAATATTATTATTATAAATAGAACAACAATTGTTCTTAAATATAATACCATAGATTTCATTGTCAAACAATAAAATGGAAATAATGTTTCCAACTGGAATACAATAACAACTTATTGACTTAATAGATTTGCCCGTAGGCAGTGCTAAACTATAAGTTCCTATAGCTAATGCAGCAACCTTTGCTTTATTTACCAGACATAGGATTACTTATCCTTTGTTTAGCTTTTTACTCCTGCTTGGTCCCTTCATAAATCTATATTTATGATAACCAAAGTCGGTATCCAATACCCAAGTAGAACCTTGACTTAAAAAAAAATATTATTTCAACCATGAACAAAAACTATATTTGTAACTGAAGTTTCACTAAGCTTCTTCTGGTTAGCCTCTACAAGATACTTCTTGCAGTTTCTTTTCTAGTGTTCAGGCTTATTTCAGTGGAAACAAACTCCTTTGCTATCTGTATCAGTTTTGTTCTTATTATCCTTTGTTTTTGCCTTTCTATTTACCTTCTTAGAATCGTTCTTCTTTTAGAAGATCCTTTGACCCCTACTAGTAAGACTTGGTCTTTCTTGGTGGAAAGTGACTCAGCATTTTCAACATGTTAAGCAAATTAGGGAGGCTGATATCTAATTTGTTCATATGAAAAATTCACAACAATTATGAAAGGAGTCCGGGAGTGAGTGTAAGATCAAATCTTAGCTCAACTATTCATCCATGACAAAACCTGTTATCCTAATTGTTCGATCAAATTGATCATGTTTAGGACATGTGTCTGTACTGTAGTGTCATCGGTCATTCTAGAACGGAAGAGCTCCTTAGATATTTGATATCTTTCAGTCCTACTTTCCTCACCATCAACTACTTGATGTGCAGGAATATAGTAAGAGCATCCATAGTTTTATGCTGACGCTGAAGCTCGTTACTCATGAATGCGAGTATGATGCATTGAGCCAACTGTGCATCATATTGCCATTTTCTAAAAGTAACAATCTCTTCCTCAGAGGCATTATCTGCAACCATTACAGGGATAGCCGTATTAAGGACATAAGATAGCTTTTCAACCATGAGAACTATTCTCAAATTTCTTAACCAATCCGTTTAATTTGGTCCGGTTAATTAGCATCTAATATGCTTCGCAATGATAGTGATTTAGACATTATAAAATTCTATAAATGAATTTGTAATTAACAACATTTTAGCATACATTCTTTTATTAATTACCAAAATAATTTAGGTCTTATTTTAAATTGGTATCTCCCACTATTTTCTTCAAACTATATTACCCTCAATTATATAGTTCGGCAAAATCTAATTAAAAATTTGCTAGTGAGAATAAGGATCCCATTTCAAATGTATATAGCCTTGTGGTGACACAACAAACTATATATAAATAAATAGGTAGAAAACTCTTGTCAAGAATATTATATATAAACTCTTTTATTTAATTTTTTATTTTAATTATAAAATAATTAAGAATATTATATATATATATATATATAGTAACCAAAGTTATAATATATATTATATAATATATATATATATATATATATAACATAATCGTACTTGAAATCATACTGAATCGTACTTGAAGTTATATATATTATGAAATCATACTGAATCAGCGTGGCCACCATATACATAAAGCACGGATAGCGTTTAAAAAAAAAACTGTCTCAGCCTAAAACGAAAAATAGTAAGCAACAGTCCTCGATTTGATTTCCATTTTTTTTATTAAATTTTATACAACAAAATTATGTCCAATTAAATTATTTTAAACACATATTAAAATAAAATAATTAATAATTTACATAAAGGTTTGGCTCTGATACCACTGTTAGGTTTGTAATATTTATGAACGCAATCAAATTGCACAAAATAAGCGAAAACGTGGAAAATTAGAGTTTTAAAATTTTACAAACCATATACCCGGATCACCCTTATGCACAATTATTAATTAAACGAAAAGATATGAAGAACAAGAATCATACTCTTGAAGATTCGAGCTTCCTCAGGTACAAGTTCACCTCCAATCCTTTTCGCGTTCAACTTGAATCTACCGGGTTTGGTTCCTTCCTTTGATCAATATTAGCCACCCAAGTGTTTGGACTCTAGAGGTGATCCACCAAGAAAGAATAAAGATTCAAGAAGATGGGTGTTTGGTAAAACTCTAGTTTTTCTATCTTTATAAAAAAAGAGTACTCTCCAACAATTGGAATTACGTATGTCGTGAAAAAGTCAACAACCACACTCACCTATAATAAAAATCCTCTTATTTATAGATGTGGGCAACCCTCCTTAACAATTAAGGAATTGGGTTTTATTTTAATTAATTAAATTACTTTGATTAATTAGGCTCCCAATCATATTAGGAATAAATGAGAGTACTTTTATTAATTAATTATCAAACTCCTTTAGGAATTAAATAATAATAATAAGACTCCTCTTATTAATTTATATTTAATATTTTTAAAATATTAAATAATAAATATTAAGCTATTTAATTTATTCTATCACCATAGATTAAATTAAATATATTTAACTTATTATTACGATTATGTCATTAACTTCTTAAATAATTATTCTTCCTTTTATGGTGTGACCCTTTAGGTTCTCCATATTAAACCGGTTGTGAATAAATCAATTAGAAAATTTTTAATCTTATTTAAATAAATAAATTAAATTATTAATTTATTTAAATAAATAATATTTATTCTACAATAGGGAAAAGCTTCCCTAGCGATCAACGACTTTCTAGATAATATAGATTTCGACATTAATCATAAAAGAACATTTGAGTAAATAGTTACCGTATAATTCAATCCTTCCACCATACAACGTCCCAATTAAATATAAGACATGGAATTACTGTTAAGTCTTATTTTATTTAATTATATGTATTTCGATTCTTAAATGTACAACTCCAAATAATGCAAATTAGAAGCTCCTTTCTAATTTCATTCTGCCTTGGCCAAGGACTACTGGGTTGTCATTCATCGAATCACTTAGAACATATCTCTTCTTTTACTAAAACTGGTAGATTCTTTATTGATCATACATTATCTCCATGTACAACTTATTATACCCAAGCATACCCTTTGATATAACCTAAGGGTCTTAAAGAATAAATCAAAGTATAACTCATCATACACAAGATACTATGATGATCTCAAGTCCAAGGATCACTTGTACTACTATCACTACAGGAATTCCTATTAACAGGCAAGTAAAACTCCATTAAGTATTCCTTAGCGAGCCACGTTTAGTGAACTTATTCTCTAATAAGCACCTACATACTTGCTTTAGTGTCTCCACACAAATGATCATGAGATCAATCGTCCTCATCCAATGAGCAAGCAACGTATGTACCAATCTATTCGGATTTACTAATCCCCAATTTAGTAATCCAACGATTGGGAACTATTTTAGTTTTAAGCTTTCTAAGAATTTAGATCTTATTAGAATGATCATCATCATTATTCTAAAAGCATTGCTTAAAACTATGGGTTTATCACATATTATAAAACAGCATCATGTAGATAATTAAAAGCCTTTAATAAATTAATATTTTTTATTAATAAATGAATAAGATTGTTACAAAGTATATGCTTTATCATCAAACATGATTGGCTTGTGTGCATACTACTTTCACTTATTTCAAACTACTCTCAAGATGTTATCTTCAACCTAAAACTTGGATGGAGAGAAAGTTTGTTAGCATTTGAGTTTCCAACTTCAGTGTACTTTCTCTATTCTCCTTTTTAGGGAGAGTATGATCTCTTGATAGAATACTATTATGGTGTATAAGGTAGTGCAACATGATGTATACATTTATACTGATGAGGAACCGTACCTTTACATTGTTAATTTCTTGACAGTCATTTATCTTGATATACTGAGGTTAGGCATTGATGTGCATACTTTTTCCTTTACTTCTGACAGCTTGTTGCTCCAGTTGTCCTTTGATCAATCAGTCATAGTCTTGAAGATGTAGGCTAAGAAAATCTTGGCATCCTTAGTTCTTTGATAACCTTGAATCCTCAAGATTCACATCCAGCTGTTGGTTGGCCAAATATATATTTAAGGGATTCTTCTTTCTTCTTTGAATGAGCACTTCTTAGCACATATGGCCTTTTCATCTTTCAGTTTGGTGGATGCTTGACTCTTTACTGTTGATGCCTCTTGAGCTCCCATATCTGCTCTTCAGACAACAAGATTGACTATGGCCAAGGATTGGTCTTGTTGTTATGACATTTAAGAACATGGACCAATCTGAGCAGCTTCAGGTGTATATACACATTTACCTGTACACAATATTTCTAACTTGTGAGCTCATCTATATTTACAAGTGACTTACTACTAAACTAAGTTTAGAACAATGTCTGTGCCTAGGATCAGACTCAAAGAGATTAGCTTTTGAATATAGCAAGAGAACCTGTTGGTAGTAGTTCACAGTAGGCACACAATAGATCTAGAAGGGGGGTTGAATAGATCATTTTTCTTTTCAAATACTTTTCTCTTTTATTTTGAATTGCTAATGAATTAGCATATGACAATCATAAGAATCTTTTCAAGCACAGCGAAATAAGTAAAAGATCCCCTTCATTGATATATTCATAATTATATATACATTATTCTTAGAGTTAGTTAAGTGTAAGCAGTTAATACATACATAGCAGTTATAATAGTTAAGTACATAATGTAAATGACATAAAGTAAATGACACAAGGGATTTAAAGTGGACTCAAGCTCCTAATCCACTCTTCTGCTTTCAACTAGTAGGATTTCAACTAAGGAAGGGCAGCACCCTGAATCACTAAGATTCCTTCAAGGCCATCAGCCTTGGAACTTCAGTTCACTAAGAACTCTTCAAGGCCAGCAGCCTTAGAACTCCTCTAGTTCCCTAGGAACTCTTCAAGCGCAGTAGGCTTGGAATCTTCATTTAGTCCCTCCGAACAGGCCCTGGCTTCTTGTTGATAGTTGTTGGTGGTGGTGGTGGTGCCTTACTGCTAAGATGTCCTTTAATCTCTTTATCTCTGAATACTTAGCAGCTTGATGTGATCAACCTTGAGGTGCAGTTGAGTGTTGCATGATGCTCAGGTTCTTAAAATACTCAACCTCTTCTAAT
Organism: Panax ginseng; assembly: GCA_020205605.1. Classification (NCBI taxonomy): domain Eukaryota; kingdom Viridiplantae; phylum Streptophyta; class Magnoliopsida; order Apiales; family Araliaceae; genus Panax; species Panax ginseng. The sequence continues at coordinate 36,424,206 of CM035137.1, forward strand.
GATCCCTTGTTGAACTGCAGTGAAGATCATTCTTCTTGATACTTGATGGTTGCACATGATGAGTTTCTAAGATGATTGTAGGCTCTTCTGTTAGGTAAATTTCAAAACCCTAAAATAGATCCATGCAAAAAATTTTGAAACAATTAATTCAAAGGTTTAGAAATTATACCGATTATTAAAGCTAGAATCGATGCGTCAATCTCCAACGCAATTCAAAATCGAATCAAGGCTCTACTTGTATCCACATCGAACGCCCCCGCCAATCGTCAAACACGATCTTAGTAAGAAGGAAAATCGCGAGACTAGCCACCAAGGATGAGGATTTTTCTAAATTATTTTCTCTAGTCTTCTCTAAGAGCTATTAGGTTTTTGTTTTTGAATAATACCTAAAAATGGTCGCTATATATCATATATATAGCAGATTAAAAGGAATTAATCAAAACCTAATTTAATAAAATCCTATATATATATATATATATATATATATATATATATATATAAGTCTTACTTAATTAATATATATATATATAATCATCCTTTTTAATTTAAATTGTGAATTTAAATACTATCAATCATATTGATATATTTAAATCTTTATAATTTAAATTAATTCCTTTTAAATTACGTTCTATGTGTGTGACCCTATAGGTTATTATTACGCTGGCAATAATTTTAAAATCATATTATAAAATTATAAATAAAGTGAGCGCATCTAGTAATGCATCATCGCTACCCAAGTAATAATAAGATCGATGATTCGATGCAACCTTTTCGTGACCAATGTTTCAATGTAATTTAACTCCTTTTAACCTTAATATCCTAGATTAAACTCTCGAGTCATGGAATGTGTCATACTCTTCATAATTTAATCTGAGTTTTCTTGATCAATGAGCAGACTATATGAAACAAATCACTATTTGAGTATGGCTATGCATTTCATAGTCCTACTCAATCAAGAGGCCTATGGATATCATCCCTAATATATATGAGGGTTAAATTCCATCTAGATCACTCATATTCCTCACACGATTCATGATGTACCCAATAATCACCTTTATAGTCCACCCTATTAAAGGTGACATTTGATGATATCAAAGTACATAAATTCCCGTAGTAATAATATAGTGATTTCAGTGCCTGAGGACCATTACATCATCATTACTATGAGAATTTCTAATGACACTTCTCGCATAATGCTCCACATAGAATTCTCATGGTGGGTCCGCCCAAAGACATCGCTTTCTTCAATATGTACCTATGCATCGACTTAATATCTCATATATTTATGACCAATGAGATTTGGTCATCAACAATCCACATACTAGTCTTAATGCATCATTGTTGTCCCATCAACAATGATACTCGACTAGGACACATTTAAGAACAATGATACTAATTGTAATTATATAATCTCATGTTCAAGTCACATACTTGAAACTATATAATTTGTATCACTATTCTAAGGAATTTTATTATGTTAACATTTATATAACGCAAAGAAATAAAACCATAATAAAATCATTCATTTATTCAATCAAATATAATATCAAAATGTTAAGCAATTATATCAAATAATCGGCCTCTAGGGCATAAACTCTAATAGCCTCCCACTTGCACTAGAGCCAATCACTCATGTATCTAATACCCATGGAACTAGTGTGACCTTCGTGCTTCACATGACAAAGCCTCGGTCAAATGGATCTCGCAACATTATCATCTGTCAGCACTCTTCCTATATGTACATCTCCTCTATCAATGATTTCACTGGATGAGATGGTACCGCCTAAGTATATGCTTGATCACAGAGATCTCGGGTTCTTTAGCTCGCAATGGCTCCATTATTATCACAAAGATAGAGCAACCGATCAACAATGGTTGAACAACACCAAGTTCAAAGATGAACTTTTTAATCCATACACCTCTCCTCGTCGCACTAGAAGCAAAATAATATACTCAAATTTCTCTCTTGTAGAATCTCCACCATCGCCTCTTGCTTCAACTCTTCCAAATTAACAAAGACCACCATTAAGGCAAAATACAAAACCCGATCGAGACTTATAATCATCATTATCACCGAAACTAGCATCCGTGTAACCTTTTACGCTAGTTCGCTTTCACCTCCATATACCAAGAATGAATCCTTAGTCCTTTTTAGGTACTTGAGGATATTCTCGATCACGTCCAAAGGACCTTCACCGATTCGATCGGTATCTCGCCATCATGCTCAAAGCATACGAGACATCCTGGACGAGTACATATCATCAGATACATGATAGATCCAATTGTCAAGCATAAGGGATCTTTCTCATACGCCCTCATCATCTTGTGATTTAGACATTGGGCCTTAGAGATCTTTACACCATGAGTCATGGGTAAGTGTCCTCTTTTTGCTTCTTGCATGTCGAACCATTTCAAAGACTTTATCAATATATGTACTCGACTTAGGTCGAAAGATTTTTCTCGATCTATCTCGATAGATCTTGATACCTAAAATGTAGGTCAGATCGCCTAAATCTTTCATGGAGAAACATTTTCCTAACCATGTTTTTACAAATTCAGAATGAAGGAATGTCATTCCCAATAATTAATATGTCATCAACATATAATATCGTGAATACAATGTGACTCCCACTAACCTTCTTATATACACAAGGTTCATCTTCATTTTTAATAAAGCCAAACTCTTTCGATCGCTTCATCAAATCAAGATTCCAACTCCGAGAGGCTTGCTTCAATCCATAAATGGATCGCCATACCTTACATACCTTTCCAAAGATCCTTTTGGAGTGACAAAACCTCAAAGTTGTGTCATGTACACATCCTCAAGGAGATTTCCATTAAGGAAAGCAGCTTTTGACATCCATCCGCCAGATTTCAGAATCATAAAAGGTCGCAATAATAGCAAGTAAGATCCTCGATGGATTTAACCATTGCCACCGGAGAGAAGGTTTCATCATAGTCAACACCTTGAACTTGTTTGTAAACTTTTGCTACCAAATGACCTTTTTAGAGGTTTGTACATTACCATCCATGCTCGCTTTCTTCTTGAAAACCCACTTGCACCCGATTGGTTTTACTCTTCTGTGTGGATCAACCAAAGTCCATACTTGGTTAGTATACATGGAGTCCATTTCAGATCTCATGGCTTCAAGCCATCTCTCGTAATCTGTCCATTCATAGCTTCTTGGTAGAAGCAGTGCTCATCCCGATCTATGAGCATCACATCGCCATTTTTGAGTCACAAGATATCCATAATATCTCTCTGCCTCAAGCGTGTCCTACCAGATCTACGAATTCCTTGTGTAATTTGAGCAGTTTCACTTTCCACAACATCTTGTGGTTCCCGCCACGCTCCAACTCAGTGTTCAATGATATTTTGTGGTTCTCAAATTTCTTCGAGTTCTACTTTCCTCCCACTCGCTTCCTTTAGAGACAAATTCTCTTCTAGAAAAATACCAGCTCGAGCAACAAACACTTTGTTCTCGTAAGGTTTGTAGAAATAATACCCTTTTGTTTCTTTTCGGTATCCCACAAAATTACATTTGTCGATTTGGGTCCGAGCTTGTCGTAATCCGCACGACGCTTTACAAACGCCTCGCAACCCCAAATCTTCATGAACGACATACTAGGACGCTTCCCACCCCACATCTCATATGGTGTCTTCTCTCAACCGCTTTTGTAGGAACACTAAGCTATGTGAATGCAAATTGCCTCTGTGGCATGACCCCGTGCTTATCGAAGATCTCGCATGACTCATCATCGATCGTATTCATGTCCAACAAGGTTCGATTCTCTCTCTCGTACACACCATTCCATTGTGGTGTTCCAGTGGAGTGAGTCGTGATATAATACCACACCCTTTTAGAAGGTCATCAAAGTCTTGCTTAAGTATTCACCTCCTCGATCGGATCAAGGGCTTTTATGCTTTTGCCAAATTGGTTTTGAACTTCATTCTTGAATTCCTTGAACTTTTCAAAGGATTCGATTTGTGTCTCATAAGATACACATATCCATATCTACCAAAGTCGCCAAGAAATGTAATGAAGTAATAAAACCTACCTCTTGCTAATCTAACTCATGGGTCCACATACATCACTATGTATAAGTCCCAATATATCGCTAGCCCGTTCACTGTGTCCAAGGAAAGGGGCTTTAGTCATCTTGCCTAATAAACAAGATTCACATTTTTCATATGATTCAAAATCAAATGAATCCAAAAATCCATCTTTATGGAGTTTTGATATGCTGCTTTCATTTATATGGCCCAAACGACAAAGTGTTGTAGATATGCTCTGATTTGAATCATTTGATTTAAATCGCTTTTGTATTTATGTTATAGATAGGCATTTCTAAATCAAGAATATAAAGACCATTAAACAATTGTGCAACACCATAACAAATATCATTTAAGTAAAACGAACAACGATTGTTCTTAATTATAAATGAAAACCTTTTCATCCAAACAAGAAATGTAAATAATGTTTTTGCTTATAGCACATAATAACAATCCTCTAATTCTAATACTAGCCCAAAGGGGGCAAAGATAAATGATAAGTTCCTACTACCAAAGGCAAAACAACTTTTTGCTCCATTCCCAACTCAGAGGTCAACCTCTCCTTTTGCCAAAGTCCTACTCCTTCAAGTTCCCGCAGACATTAACACAAATGTGAGAACCACATCCAAAGATCCAATACCCATGATGTAGAAGTAGACAAATTGACTTCTATAACATATATACCCAATCAAGTCACACTTCCTTTCTTTTTTTTCACTTCTTCCAAATAAGCATGACAATTCCTCTTCCAAAGGTCCAAAGTTTCCACAAAAGTGACAATCACCTTCTTTAGCCACCCCACCTTTAGGTTTTAAAGCCTGCTTGGTTTTGGGAATTAGGTTTAGCACCGTATTTAGATCCTATCTTTTTCTTGCTTTTCCATTTTCCCTTAGCATTCCCTTTTTGCACCATCATTATGGGAGCGGGTCCTCGCTTTTTTCATGTTGTTCTCAGCAGCTCTTAACATGCTCAACAACTCAAGAAGGGGTTTCTCAATTTCATTCATTAGATAATTCATAACAAATTGAGAGTAGTCATTGTTCAATGATTGCAAAACAAGATCATTTTTGGGCTTCCTGAGTGATTGAAAACCCAACCTATCAAGGTACTCAATATACCCAATCATTTTCAAAGACATGTGGACCAACCGGATCACGCTCACCCATCTTGCAAAGATACAACGCCTTTGTTTGTATCATACCTCTCCCGCCGAGCATGCCCTTCAAACAATTTCTCGAGATGCTCGATCATCTCATAAGCATCCATCAACTCATGTTGCTTCAAGCTCAAAGCCGCTCATGGTTGCTAGCAGATGAGACAACTCACGCCCGTAGCATCATCTTGATGCTTCTTGTAAGCATTATGCTCCGCACGTGGTGCAAAGATGATAAATGGTGCCAGCAGAATGGGCCCATCAAGACATATAGCTTACGCTTTTGTTTGGACAATCCTCAAGTTCCTCGTGCTACCAAGGAAATTAATTCCACTCAAATTTTGTCCTTCTCAAGGACCGATCGAGTGAAAGACTACTTGTGGTTGTTGTTGTTTGCCATTGATATCTACAATTTATAAGTGCCAAAATAATAAGTCAAATTGCAGAGTTGATATTATGTAATTGATAATAAGACATTCAAAATATACCTCCCACTATTTTATTCAAATTAATAGCCCTCACCATTAATTCTAAAGCATTTTCTATTAAATCTTTCTAGTGAGCCAAGATCCATATTTCATTACGACTTAAGTTAGCTTTCGCTAATCTCTTAAAACACAATTATTTAGGTAGACAACCCTTTTGTCAATTATATCATATATAACTCTTGATAGTTTGGTAAACAACATTTGTTTCTAGTCCATCTAATGGTACCTACCAAACTCTATGCCTCTAAGTCCACAATCCTATCGAGATAACTTAGTTAAGTTTCAGCCCAATGATTTTAACAATTTGATATCACAATTATCCTATCGCATCTTACCTAGATAAATAGGGTACTTTGCTTTCGCAAACCTACATCTATCGATCAAGGTCTTGATGAGTGTTATTCATCGAAGGCATCCGATTTAGACTTAATAATTTAATGAGGGATTTTATAAATAAATTTAGATCTCACCAATTTTTTTTAATCTTATTAAGCATGCACATTATTTATCATATCATATCACATACAAGCATAAATAAAGTGCAAAATTAAATGTGTCACGCTTATGGCCCAATCCAATCGTCAATCTTTTCAAGCTAATGAAAGATCAAGGTCAATCTAAGGTGGTAAAAGATCTTAAAATAAATAGCTTCCTCGATCTTCCTCAAGCATGTGCCTCCTCTCCATCATCATCTTTCCATCGTGTTCTCCATCTTGACATCTTCATCGATTATAGATTATTACATGATATAAAGAAACCTCGAAGTTACATTCGAGGGGATTTAGATGAGAAGAGAATATTACATTAGAATTTATAGAAAGGCACGACATGCAAGCCAGATTTCAAAACCAAAACCACTAACCTATGGGTCAAAAGGCCATAATCAGGCACCATGCATATCACAATAAGCACATAACAATTTATATATAATTAAAGAAAACTATATATAACATATATAGGGGACACGACCATCGCAAGCTACATTGGGGTCCAAGGGGGGTCATGGGGGTCTCACAATCAGTGGTCCTGAATCCAAATTAGGTGGTAAAAAATTTTTTTTTTGAACTACAATCAGATTTTTTTTCCATACTAAATCTCTCAAATAGCTTTAATCATATATTTAATCCACCAAAACAATCATAATAATAATACACCCTAGACATATCATATATGTCCAGCTTTAATTAATCATATTAAACCAAATCAGATACTTCTAATCCAATTAGAACATAAGTTGTATAATCGTTATTACGCCATATAAGATACAATTAATGTAACATCATATACATGCATATCTATTATCGATATTCATAATACCGTAATATGTCGATTATATATAATATCATATACTCAATTAATGTAACATCATATACATGCATATCTATTATCGATATTCATAATAATGTAATATGTCGATTATATATATCATATATAATTTCAGACGATAAAATTGTATCATCATATATCATATATATCGAAAAATAATATAATCAATTTCAGATCGGTAAAATTGTATCATCACATATCATATATATCGAAAAAATAATTAAACACGTTATCTCAATTAATCAATTTCAAAGTAGTAGCTCGATACCACCGTAGGGTTTTCGACACGTAAACGCATAAAAAAAAAAATAATTTAAAGGCAATTTCAAACCCCCTAAAAGATCCATGCGAAAAAATCAATTAATTCAAAGGTTAGAAATTATACCGATTATTAAAGCTAGAATCGATGCGGTCAAATCTCCAACGCAATCGAATCTAATCGCGGCTCTCTACTAGTATCCACATCGAACGCCCCGCCAATCGTCAGCACGATCTCGTAAAGAAGGAAATGCTAGACTAGCCACCAAGGATGAGGATTTTTCAAAACTTTTTTCTCTAGTCTCTCTCTAAGAGCTATTAGGTTTTGCTTAATGAATAATACCTAAAATGGTCGCTATATATCATATATATATATAGATTAAAAAGGAATTATTCAAAACCTAATTTAATAAAATCCAATTTATATATATATATATATATATATATATATATATATATATAATTAAGTCTTACTTAATTAATATACTATATATATATATTATCCTATTAATTTAAATTGAATTTAAATACTATCAATCATATCGATATATTTAAATCTTTATAATTTAAATTAATTCCCTTTAATACGCTTATATGTGTGTGACCTTATAGGTTATTATTATTACTGGCAATAATTTTAAAATCATATTATAAAATTATAAACAAAGAGCTGCATCTAGTAATGCATCACCGCTACCCAAGTAATAATAAGATCGATGATTCGATGCAACCTTTTGCGTGACCAATGTTTCAATGTAATTTAATCCTTTTAACCTTAATATCCTAGATTAAACTCGAGTCATGGAATGTGTCATACTCTTCATAATTTAATCAAGTTTTCTTGATCAATGAGTAGACTATATGAAACAAATCACTATTTGAGCATGGCCATGCATTTCATAGTCCTACTCAATCAAGAGGCCTATGGATATCATCCCTAATATATAGAGGGTTAAATTCCATCTAGATCACTCATATTCCTCACACGATTCATGATGTACCCAATAATCACCTTTATAGTCCACCCTATTAAAGGTGACATTTGATGATATCAAAGTACATAAATTCTCGTAGTAATATAGTGATTTCGTGCCTGAGGACCATTACATCATTGTCACTATGAGAATTTCTAATGACACTTCGCATAATGCTCCACATAGAATTCTCATGGTGGGTCCGGCCAAAGACATCGCTTTCTAACATGTACCTATGCATCGACTTAATATCTCATATATTTATGACCAATGAGATTTGGTCATCAAATAATCCACATACTAGTCTTAATGCATCATTGTTGTCCCATCAACAATGATACTCGATTAGGGACATTTAAGAACAATGATACTAATTGTAATTATATAATCTCATGTTCAAGTCACATACTTGAAACTATATAATTTGTATCACTATTCTAAGGATTTTTATTATGTTAACATTTATATAACGCAAAGAATAAAACCATAATAAAATCATTCATTTATTCAATCAAATATAATATCAAAATGTTAAGCAATTATATCAAATAATTGGCCTCAGGCATAAACTCTAACACTCTCAATAAGCTCTGTTCGAATATCAATCTTCAGATTAAACCGTTGCCAATGCTTCAATCTTTAGATGATCAAACTCCATAATTCTGATGCATATCTTCTTGGACCTGGTCATAGTGTCATATTGAATGTTGTTCATCGACCAGTTGAGACAACACTACGATCCTAACAAGTGTTCATTGGATTCTCAATGTAGAACACCTCTTCTTTTGTGCAGTGCTTTGACTCTTTTGTTTGCTTCGACTGATTTCAGACACTGATGACTTTTTCCTTGTTCTAGCCTATTCTGAATAGCAAGACACTTCAGATTTATGACATGCCCAGCTCGCTTTCTCCTTGTGATCTCCCGTTCACTTATCATCAATGGGCTGACCCAATGCTTAATAATGGCCAGCATGTGTTTGTTTATATATATATGTATTATATTTTTTTGTTTTGTTCTTATTGGATGATTGCTTGAAATTGGCATCCGTGATTTCTCAAAATTTTCATCCGTGAATTGCATAACTGTTGCGTCTGTGATTTTTTCTTAAATAGTGCCCCTTCCATTCTCCTATAAATAGGATGCTTAGTTAGAATTGAAAATCACATCAGAATCAGAGAATTCTTCTTCTATAATATTGAGCATATTTCTTTCGAGTTTTAGAAAGTTTTGAGCGTAGAAAACAGTGAAAGTTTTCTTCAAGAATATCCCCGCTATACCAGTTGGAATACTCTTCTTTTTAAGGTAAGGGATATTATTTTTGTTCAGTATTCATATGAAATAATATTTTCTTCCATACTCTGTAGTATGTAAGTAATATTATTTCGTTTCAGATTTTGAATTCTACACTCATTTTGTTAAAGTTTTGGCTTCTAAAATCCATAAAATTAGTAGAATATCCTTGATATTTGTGCTTCATCCAGTATCTTTTCATGGAAATATTATTCTGAGCATTCTTGATAAGTTTTAACTTTTTCATGTCGGAGTACTATTCACTGGGTTACTATTCCTGAAGTACTATTCATGGGGTACTATTCACTCAGTTACTATTCACCCGGGATACTATTTATGACAAAAATTGATTTCTTTTCGATCCAAATCATTTTTGATACAGTATTATTCTTGAATTTGACTCCACAAAGTAGTATCATGTTGACAATTTGGACATTATTGAATTATGGATAAATTAAATTATAAATCTTTAAAAATTTATCCTTGTTTTCTTTTAATTGAATTCTTATATCATTGTCATCATCCTCATGCTTATATTGTTATGAAAGTCATCTTTGGTTGTAGTGCATAGATGGACTTGGTGTGATTATGACCAGGAATTATTCAGTATAATCATGACTGTAATGTTACAAATGATGTGGTAAAAGTCCTTATTAGCCTGTAGTGCATTGATGGACAGTTGTTGGCATGATCATGACCATTGATAAAGACACAAATATCATTGGCCCTTAGTGCATGGATAATCTGTGGTTGTAATACTAATGAATATCCTTGGCCATAGTGCAGGGATGATTTGATGATGTGTATTATTTATTAAGTAGAGTCTCAGCGATAAAACTGTTGATAAACTTTTTAAATCATAGAAGATATTAGATTTCATGTTTTACTTGACTCTTCTAATGGATTGCTTGTTCCGCTGCAGTTAAACTTGATGTCTATTGTATTTTATCATTTTAACACTGTTGAAGGCTAACGATAATTTATTTTTCATTAACTTAGTCATAATATTTCTTACTGGGCTAGTTGAGCTCACCCTTTGCTTTCATTGTTCTCTTCAGGAAATGAGAATATAGCTGGGACTAGTCGAAGAACGGAGTGACGGTCCAGATGTTTGCATTAGTAATCCTCACTATTATGTGAAATAGTGTGATAATAAATGTATTAATGACTTATTTTGAGTTTGAATACTGTCTAAAAGACAATATTTGTATTAAAACTCACAGCTCATGTTGCATATTTAAGTTTATGTTTTTATTATGTACCATGTATTTGGCGACTCAGAATGGGTGATGTATACCTATTTTGGGGGCATCACAAAGTTAATATATATACTTATATATTAAATCGATATCCTTTATACATCGGACGGCTCAAACTTTAACTTTACAACTCAACATAAAGTATATACATAAAACATTGAGTACATCTCATGAACCTTAATCATGGTTTAAAGAAATAACAACTTTAGCTAAAATAATAATCTTCGTGTATTACATCTGATTCATGTCTTTCAAGTACCGCGTAGTGTTACCTTCAATCCTTAACCTGCAAAAATGATTATTTGCAAGGTTGAGCTCGACAGCCCAACAAATCTAACAGTTTTCATGCATCATGTAGCACATAATAACATGTTTATCATACATCTCATAAACATTGGACTAACATAACATACATGTTGCAATTCATATAACAAGTATAAAGATTGAGTTTCTTACTCAATCAGCATTCATTAGTCATTCAATGTAGTCATAAATTGACTTTAACATTTTATACTTTCAACATATATATAACACATCATGCTTTTTGCAACAAAGATTTAAAATATTTTATCATCAAGTTCACATAGTAAATAGGAGATGAAAGATTTGCCTTGAACATTGTTTACCAACAATAGTTTAACAGCTTACAGCTATTTCACGTGCCCTACACAATTATATAATCATGCACATCAACTATTAGTCACATACCCATGCATAGTAGTTGTAATGTAAACTATACTCTACATCCCATAATCCTTCCTATTATCAATACACAATGTTCAATTTGATTGTGTTAACTTTTGACTTATATCTCACTATATTTCATACTCGAAGTTTATTCCAGTGTTTAAGCCTTGCTAGGAACCATTATTGGTTTTATATTAACCCCATTTCATATCTTATAATATTTATTTCATTTGACTTAAAACACTTTTTACCTTCATTAACACTTGTCACGGCGTTTCGACGTTTATTCGTCACACACCTGATTTATCTCTCTTGTGTATGCTTAGTATGCTTATAAAACTTATTTAATACATCATTTATCAATGTTAAACATCATTATATTTACTAAAATTCATGTTTTATAACTTATAACAATATTTTTTATCGTCAGAAGCACTACACTTGCATAAGTGCATGCCTGACGCCCTCCAATTGCCTCCGAAAACACAACAGTCCCAAAGATGGCCATTTTGACCCCTTATAACGACCTCAAATTGAAAAACTTAAAGAATAAAAGTTTTAGGTCTATTCGTCCTCGTTCCAGATCATCTTAAATCGTCTCAATCAGAGTTCGTATGAAAAGTTATGGCTATTTTACCAAAATAGGTCAAAACAGTAACACATGACACACTATGGGGGCGGTTGCACCTATTTCCTTCACAAACCCAAGCAGCGTCAGGCACCTAGAAGCGCCTAACCGTGCGCCTGGCCTCCTAGGCAAATACATGCGCTTGGTTTCTTCCTTTCAGACATGCATTTTGCAATGTTTTTACTTCAAATCTTCATAACTTCTTCATTTTAAGTCAAAATTAGTTGGTTTTCGACTTTATGAACTCGTGAAACACTGAAATACTCATCTATAGAATAATTATAACACTTCAAAAACATTAAAAATTCATTTTAAGGGTTCCAATTCAGTGTTCATGCTAATTTTTCATGTTTTAAACATATTTAGCGAATTAATTCACTACGAATTCGTTTTACATCCGTTTTGACTCGTTCAACTTGGGTTGTTTTCTTTTTACATCATAATAACAACATCTATAATCAATTTCAGATTATATCATGAATTCATCATCAATATTTTATTCCAAAACAAGCCCTAATGTATATATATCTATAAAACTCAATTTCTTCTTGTTTAATCATACTTTCATGAACTTGATCACCCTAAAACCACTTTTAGATGTTATAAAATGGGTTATACCAACCCATAAACATATTTATTCAACAACTTATCAAATCATACAACCAAATAACTTCTATAGAAAACTCAAGAATTGAGGTTTTAGAATTGATTCTTACCTCAAATCTTCTTTAACCTCGATAAAGGATAAAATTGCTTGACTAATCCTTCTTTTCTTCCTTGATTCTCCAACTTTCTTTCTTTAACTTACATAGAATTCCTCCTCACCAAACTATCATTTCCTCGACTTAAGCAAAACTAGCGTATAAATAAAGAATACGTGAGTTAAGTTATCTATTATATAAAGGAAAAGTCTTGACTAATTAAAAATATGGAGAGTATCTAAGCCTTGTTTGACTAAATCCATTAGACTCTCTTCTTGTTTATTTTAATATTCCTTTTAATATATGATACCTATGTCACACTACAATTTATTGCTAAATTATTTAGCTAGCTACATTTAAAAAACTATACAATTATAATATGTATAACTATTACTCCATACATTACGAAAATTATATTCATAACACCTTCACTTAAAATAAACCTTTCCATTAAAATAATTAATATTTATTCCATTAATTATTTTAATTAACTCAAATGAATCATACAATTATAATATATAATTATTTAATTCATTTCCTCGCATAAATTCTCTCAATACAATTTATTTAATCCATACATTTAATCACTAACTAAATATTAATTCAATTTATTAACCTCTAACCAATAATTATTTATAGGTATATTGGTTTTTCTTCTCTCACCATCAATTTATATTTTATTAACAACATTCAAGATACTAAATATTTTCATATATTACCATGGCATGTAATATATATTAAGAATATCAAATTTAATTAGCAAAACTCGTATATTAACTCACTATTTTAATTAAGTGAATTAACTCTTTTATCCACTTTACTACAACACCACTACCAAGTAAGGTTTTAATATTCAAATAATATTATTCCATAATATAGTTTCAACTTTATTTAAATTATCCAATATTTATAGGGTTAATTTCTCTTTACCACCAAATTCCTTATCGCGACTAAATTATTTTATTTCCTTTAATAGTTTAATCAACTATTAAATCTCATAAAAATTTAATTTCTTCACATCAAAACACATAATTCAAAATATATACATCTCATAATAAGAATTTTAATTATTAAATTTTTATTTTAATAACTTATAAAAATTCGGTTGTCACATAACCAAAATCCTAATGTTTTATAATCATTCTAGGTCATAATAAGACTTTTAAACACATAATACATAATATTATCAATAAAAATTATTTTATTAAATAATATTTCTTTAAAATTAACTTACAAGACTATCCAATTTCTCTAGACATTACAAGACCTCTCTTGAATCTTCATGCTAAACTTCTTTTAGATCGAGTCAATGTACGTTCCTTGAGACAAGTCAAACATCCTTTTAGATCTATCTCTATAGGTTTTTATCCCCAAAATATAGGATGTCTCACCTAAGTCCTTCATGGAGAAGTGTTTAGATAACCAGATTTTGATCAATTGTAGCATAGGAATATCATTCCTTATCAATAATATATAGTCAACATATAATACTATGAATGAAACAACGCCCCCACTAACCTTCTTGTACACACATGGTTCATCTTCATTTTTGATAAAATCAAACTCTTTGATGTCTGATCAAAACAGATGTTCCACCTTCGAGAAGCTTACTTCGATCCATAAATCGATCGTTGTAGCTTACAAACTTGATTTGTTCCAACCGTTGAAACAAAACCTTCTGGTTGTATCATATATACATCATCCTCAAGTTTTCCATTGAGGAAGGTCGCTTTCACGCCCATTTGCCAGATTTCGTAATCATAATAAGCTGTAATCGCAAGCAAAATCAGAATAAAATTGAGCATAACTACTGGTGAGATGTTTTCCTAAATACGCATTTAGCAAAACACACAAGTATACGCGATAGAATAGTAGTAATGCAGCAAATAAAATATCGTAATATCACCTACTAACTTTATATTAAACCAATTTTATTAAACAAATCAATAATTGTTGTCAATTCTATGAAAACTATGTGAACTAACTAATTAAAACTATCTACCAAGAATTGGATTCATATTAAAAAGGCTTAGGATCACAACTTCCCTTGATGATTCACTTCAATGTCAATATTTTATGTTAAATTAAATCAGTTAACATGGATTGTTAATCAGGAACTCATTAATATATATAAGAATCTTTTAATGAACCTATAAATAAATCCTCCTAAATCCAATTAAGATTAGAATTAGAAAGAACACCTTACCTAATCAACTCACTATATCTCTATGTGAGTTGGAATTAATAAGAATTGCAAGCACAATTTCTCATTTAGATCACATAAGGCATATAGGTATATGTATATCCTATACACGAATAACAAGTTTCAACACATGCAGAAATCATAATCTTATGCTAATATATCCAAATCTAAATTCATATTCCATTTATCAATTTCATATGAATTATCCCACTAATTATTGGTCAAACAATTAAGCAACTATACACAAGAGATAATAGATAATCCAATATTAACTACTGATAATAAACAGAAAATATATTAATTAAAGTTACTCAACAAGTTTTGTTGCAATCCTAAATAGAAGTTTAGTTCATGATCGAAATAAAAATTATCATCCTTAAATAAGCCATCATTCAAAATTACAAAAATAAAAGAATAAGAGAAAGAAAAGAAGAACTCTTGTGAAGCAATCCTTGACTCTAACTTAATCTTCAACGTTGATCTTTCTTCGTCATGTAATCCTTTTCTTCAAAACCTTCATCCTCTCTTCAAAACTAGGGTTTAATATATTTCTTCCTGTATCAGCATGTGTCTTTTTAATATTTCTCACGTTCCTTCTCCAAGTCAGCCTCCTAGAATCCTTTCCAGAATTAAACTGCTCAAAATAAGGTAACTAACTTTTTCCTGACTAATCCACCCCGACGGTTTTATTGCCCTCAATGCATCCGCCCTGACGGTATTTTCCTGCAAATTCGCACCAGCGATTTTAATACACTGTGGAATCCACCCCGGCGATTGACCAGCCAAGCAGCTATAAAAATTTTATATAAGTCCTGATTATCCTATTTTCACCCTCCAGACCAATTCTTGCAACACAAACATGAACACAAGTAATAATGATACTAAAAATACTCAAAGTAACAACGAATCAAGCTTAAAAGGCAACCGATTCGTCGGTATAAAACCCACGCATCATGAGAAGGTTTCATCATAGTCAACACCTTATCTTTATTTGAAAATTTGTGCGACCCATCGAGCCTTATAGGTCTCTACCTTGCCGTCCACTCCAGTTTTCTCTTAAAGACTCATTTGCACCCAATAGGTTTAATGCCTTCAGGTGATGAAACCAAAGTCCATACTTGGTTTTCATACATAGAGTCTATCTCGGATTTCATAGCTTTTAGCTATTTCTCTGAGTCTTTACTACTCATAGCCTCTTCGTAACTCAATGAATCATCATCATCTATGATGCGTACCTCATCATCATCCTCTATGATGAATCTATACCTTTCAGGTATCTTCGGTACTCTTCCAGATTTATGAATAGGTTGTGGTACAGTAGATTCTTCCACTTGGTTAGGTACCTAACTTTGATCGTAAGTATTTTGTGGTTCTTGAACTTCTTTAAGATATATCTTACTCCCATTGACCCCTTCAAGGATAAACTCTTTTTCTAAGAAGGCAACATGTTTCGCAACAAACACCTTTTGATCAGTAAGATGATAAAAATAATAGTCAGATGTTTCTTTAGGGTATCCCACGAATCTATACTTATCGGATCTAGTCTCAGAACTTATCATTCTCAAATTTTTTTGACATAAGTTAGACAACCCCAAAGCTTACCATGTTTAATATTTGGTTTCTCTATCCATAACTCATATGGAGTTTTTAGGATGGATTTAGTAGGTACCTGTTAAGTAGTTATATGCAATTGATTCTAGGTATAACCCCAAAAGGAAACCGGAAGGTTGGTAAAACTTATCATGGAACTAACCATGTCCAACAATGTTCGATTTCTTCTTTCGAGACACACCATTCAATCTGTGATGTCCCCTCGTAGTCCATTGTGGGATTATACCATTTTTTAGACAATTAAGAAACTCATTGGTTAAGTATTCACTACGTCGATCCGATCGAAGAATCTTAATACTCTTGTCAGTTTATTTTTCTACTTCACTTCTGAATTCTTTAAACTTTTCAAATGATTCAGATTTGTATTTTATCAAATACACATCCAAATATTGAATGATCATCAGTGAAAGTAATAAAATAAGCTAAAAAGAGTTTTGGTCATCTTACCCATGAGATAATATTCACAAGTTGGATATGATTCGTAATCAGATAGCTCTAAAAGTTTATCTTTATGCAACTTAGTTAATCTTGTTTCATTAATATGACAAAGTCTACAGTGCCACATAAAGGTATAATTAACATAATCTCTTTTTATTTTCTTAGTTTGTTCAATTTGAAGTATATTTTAATGCAAGTCAAATATTTAAAATCCATTAAGTAAATTTTCAACACCATATAAAATATTTTTATTATAAATAGTACAACTATTGTTCTTTATTGTAATTTAAAGTATATTTTAATGCAAGTCAACTATTGTTCTTTATTGTAATATCAAAGTCAAATATTTATGTATTACAACTATTGTAATACTTAAATTGAAATAATATTTCTTATAAGTGTTGTAATCCAAATTCATAATCTTATTTCACTTCAAAATATATAAAAATAAAGTTCAAGTTAGTTAACTATTTATTATTTTGAAATATATATTAAACTTGGCAATTTAAGTTAAGAGTACTTCACAAAATATATATTGCTCTTATTATAATTTTTTAAGAAAATACTCCTCCTAGTTGTAAAAATAAATAAATAAAATCAAATATAGTTTAGATTTAAATAATTAATTTGAAAAACTCTAATAAAAGTATCAATATTTTTTCATTTTAATTAATATAAAATTACTAATGTAAAATATTTTGAAAATGCTTCTAATAAGAAAATTTTATTTTTTAATACTTAATATAGTCACATCAATGTTAAACTTTTTAAACTTGGTTTTAAAAATTAAAATGAGACTCTTTTTTGTATAACAGAGAGTAATATTTTTACAAGTTTCTTTTTTATTTTCAAAATTCTATCTTATATGAACATGAACATTCTTTATTATAAAATTAACTTTATTACATAACACTAGTCTCACACTTTATTCATGATAATATTAATATACAAAATATTCTCAAGTTTAACTTCAAATATAGCATTTGTCATCTTTTGCTAACTAATTTAATTTATATATATATATATATATATATATATATATATGATAATATTAATAAAATTTTAAAAGCTAGTTTGAGACATCTACAAAATTATAAATAAAATAAAATAAATTATAATTTTCACGCAATAAATATAGAATTAAACACTTTGAAATATTGATTGTATTATTTTATTTTTTTGAACGCTCATATGAAAAATTGAGTTGCCTACCAAAGAAACATATCAATTAATATGGAAAGAGAGAAAGAGTATATAAATATTAAAAAATAAAATATGGATCTAACTATATTAAAACTATAACCATTTGGGTTCAAACCATACAAACCATATTAAAAATGGATAATGTAATTTTAATTCTTATTTGGACCCATAACCATTTTATACAAATCAAAACCAAATCAAACCCATATTTTTTCAAAGTTTAGTGTTAAACAATAAGTTCTTACAACTAATGCAAGAACCTTTACTCCATTTTCCACTGTGGGATGATTTTATCCTTGTTACTACTTTTTTACTTATGCTTAGTCCCTACATAGTGTTTACATATGTGAGAACCACATGTGGTATCCAATACCCAAATAGAATTTTGACTTTTAGAAAGATTAATTTCAATCATGAACAAACCTTGATCGGAAGTAAAACTTCTCCAAGTTTCTTCTGCTTTTGATCTGCAAGATAATCCTTGCGATTGCCTTTTTTCAATGACTTCGACTTGTTGCAATGGAAGTATATTCCTTTTCTAGCTGGATCAACTTTTTTATTATTTTTCACTTTCTCCTTATCTTTAGCTTTCTTTTTTTTCTTCTTTTCAGAAGATACCTTGGGCCTCTTCCTTTTCTTGAAAGAATCATCCACCAATAAGACTTGGTCCTTTTTGGATGAGAAGTGACCTTCAGCAGTTTTCAGCATGCTAAGTAACTCAGGCAAGCTCATGTCTAACTTATTCATGTGAAAATTCACAACAAATTATGAGAAGGTAGTAGACGGGGAGTTCAACCAAGAGAAGATGTTACATAGACCTCCTATAATAAATGTGGAGAATAAAAATGAACTAATCCAGTTAGAGGGTGGACATGAACTTGATGAATTGGATCTCGAGGGCGATATGTAATGTCCGATGACATTGATATCGAGGAAGAGTTATTGGTCGACACTTACAAATAAATCAAGAAAATGATGGTTATGAATCTCCAATACGTATACAAAATGATTTTGACACATACAACGATTTTCATTAAAATGTATGTTTAGTTTTACTTATATCACATACAATTACATATATACACGCTCTCTATATCCTTGTCCTGTTTATGTACCTTTCATTTATAGTTGTCATAGTTAACTATTTCATTCAATTACCTATCATTATTGTCATTTTATTTGTATATGTAATATCATATAACTCATAATAATATCCTAATATTTTTATTTATAGATGTCTTTTAAAGCAACACAAAAAAAGCGCAATTGGGTGAACCTAATCATGTCCCGTAGACAATCTAATCTGGATGACCAAATTCTTATACATATTATACCTCCTCCGGATAGCATGTACGTTATCTAGATATTATATATAAGCATTTTATATTACCTTTTTTAGATATATACTAATGTAAATTGCTTTAAATATTATAATAAAATCATTTATCTTTAATGTGCATTGTTGTATATTATAGTGATTTTCAAGATGGTAAGATTGTGAAGTGCATTTCATAATTATGCTTGCAGAATCGGCCTACACTGTTGATTACGTGGTAAGCACACACACAGCCTACAAGGATGCAATTTTATTTAATTTCCTCGTATAATTTTTAATTATGACATATAATATAATTATTAAAAGATATTTTTTAGTAATGTTGGATTATAGTATCACCGTCTTAATATTATTATTATTTTTTATTTGTAAAAAACATCAGTAATACAAACATTGTTCTAGCAAAAGTGTTCTAACAAAAGTGTATTGTTCGAACAAAAGATAACTTGAATAAGGAAAGGCAAAAAACTCTGCATAATGCAGAGATCGACCATCTAGGGCAGGGTGAGCAGTACATGCACGAGCATAGCCCTTGGTAGTGCGCACAACCCATATAGACTGAGATGTATGAACAGTGGCGAGCTGAGAGCTGGGTGAAAAGACACAAAACTGTTGCTACTAACTGAGCCTTAGGTGCACCTGAAGGCGACAAGGAAAAAGACACATATAAGTGACAAAAGATATCACGCCACAACATATTATTGCACGGGTACGTAATTTACAAAGTTTAAATTTTAGTTTTAGAATATCACTAAGGGTGAGCATTGGTGCGATGTGGTTTTGAACCGTGCAGTGCGATTTTATTTGGTGCAGTTTTGGTTTCAAAATAAATTGAAACAACAAAAGTTTATGCAATTTAAATTAACAATTTAGCATCACACAATATTAAATATCACTTTGATTACACACAACCTTACTTATAATGTTTGATCTAAACAAAAGCTAAATATAATAGAGTAATATGATGTAAATTATTAGAGTAGAATATAGTAGAGTAAACAAAAGTTAAATACAATTTTACAACTTTACTCTTAGTAACAATATGCTGTAATATTCTCAGTAATAATATGTTGTAATAATTTATAGGCTACTGTACCATAATACAACATATTGTTACTAAGAGTAGATCAATCATATTACAACATAATACAAAGAGACAAAACATTATAGGTTACTCTATTAACATGGTGCGGTTTCGGTTTTATGCGTGCGGTTTTGGCTAGTAACCAAACTGAAACCGTAAATTTGGGTTTTTAACCCACCTAAAACCGCCACATACGCCGGAACCGTTGGTGCAATTTTAATTGGTGTTGTTTGTGCGGTTTTTGGTGCGGTTTCGATTCCAATTTGATTACTTGCTCAACCCTATATATCACATGTTTACATATTAATATACGAGCATGTTTTGTAGGAGGCTCAATTTTAGGGTCAGCTTATCCATTGGCTAGATGTATATGTGGTCACCCGCGATGGTTTACCTAAGGCTGTCCAGATAATAGTAATTTATTTTTATAACTTTGATATGTTTATAATTTTTTACATCATTCTTACACATTTTATATTTATTTTAACTATTTAATTTTTAACTTGCTGACAGGACACTTATAAGAGTCTAATGAATGAACGTTATCCTGAAGACATTCCACGGCGCCGAATGATTAAGAATTGTGGGAGAAGGCGTCAGTTGTGAAGAAGAACTATGTCAAAGGCCAAGGACAATGATCGACTATCAGTGACACATGCAGCTCTGGTAGTCAGTCTAATCAATTCTCATGTCATTTGACGCCGCACACTTCTACTGACTATGTAAGAGCAATTTGTCAAGATCAAAATCTTCTTCTTACACTTGGCAGACATCTACAAACCCCAAGTCCTGAGGAGTTAGCAGATGCAGTGGTGAGAGCAGCACAACATCAAGATGACCTCGAGGTAATCTTGTCATTGTTTAGCTTTGCATGTTTAATTTAGTTTTCTGTTATTGTAATACATCAGAAAGAGTCATTTTTTTCTTTGCATAAGTCATACCAGTATCAACATATATCCATACTATATATTTAACATGTTTTATTATTTTGTTACACCATATTTAGACGATATTTGATGCGTGAAGACATTTGTATTCTTCTTTTCTCTTGTTCTGCATTTGTATTATTCTTTTTTTACCGACTAAATGTACGAACATGTTTATATTGTATGTTATGAGATTTGTATATAAATTTTCATCGAACGATACTTGTTTATATGTTTATACATGTATGGATGTTTATATAATATATATATATATATATATATATATATATATATATATATATATACGGCTGGACCTAAGGGAGGCGGGGGGCACCCTAATTCACTAAATTTCGTGGGGGTTAGGGGCATATTAGAAAAAAAAAAATAAGAGGGTTCAAAGTGAATTTTGTACATATTATGTATAAAGTCAAGAAGAATAAAGGCACCATTCACTTGCTCAAACCATCTCTTTTTCCCCAATTCGGCAATCCCCACCACTAACTGCTAAGTAACTATCCATTTTCCCCAATCCCCACTAACTGGCTACTGCTAAGTCACTATCCATGTATCCAAACTTTTCTATTCTTCTATTCGGCAACTCACAACTCACAAGTGGCAATAGATGAACAGAGCATGCGATCTCACCAATCACGATCACGTCGATCAGTTCGCCATCAATCCGAAAGTATATTTTAATTTTACAAATTTAATAATTACTTTAAGAATTTTTGTAATTGTTTATGGATTCTTCTTGTTTGTAGTTTTATAAAATTAGGGATTTTTACTTCTTAAAGCAACACTACAACAATGAAGAGAACTCCATCAAATAAAAGTTCTTCAAGTATGTGTTTCTAATCTATTTTTACATTCTTTAAATTTTGTAATTTATTTTTAAATGTTACTTGTTAGTGGTTTAATTGAGATCGCTTATTGTTGGTGCTAATTGCTAATTACACTTGACTATTCATATTATATATTGATTTATTTTGATGTTGAATTATTTTTAAATATTTATCGATTGTCGTGCATGGACATACGAATCGGGTTACAACAACTAAACGCATAAAATTTGAATCTATTCATGAAAATGTCCAAGTCAAGGGACTAGTGACGAACATGTCATCGCCGATATTCACCAAGAAACTCACCCGCAAAGTGTTAACCTCCAAACCCATACACATCTTTTGCCCAAAATATCTCCTTCACTTAATAATATCGAGGGGATCCCAGAAAAGACCACCAATAAGTTCTTATCCTCTAGCTAAGAAAAAGAGAATTTTCAAGAAGTTATTTACTTAGGGACCCGACTCAACCAATACCTCACAAATTTCTAGATACACTAATTAGTGGAATTGCTCAGAATTCAACAAGAATTGGTACAAAAAATATCAAAGTTGGTTGGAATATAGTTTGAGTGAAGATGCTCTATTTTGTTTGTGTTGTTACCTATTTAAAATTGATCATGGTAACCAAGGTAGTGGGGATGCATTTGTCAAGTAGGATTTAGAAATCGGAAGAAGATGGATGATTAGAAATACATGTTGAGATCATGGTAGTGTTCATCGAAAATGTGAACAGTTTGTCGTGATTTATCGAATCAACCTCAACACATAGATATCAATCTTGCTAACATAATCGAGCAACAAAGGATTAATTACCGCCTTCGATCGCTCGCATCGCTTAAATGTGTTAGGTTTCTTTTAAAAGAAGGATTGCCTTTTCGTGGTCAATATGAGTCGAGGGTTCAAGAAAACGAGGACTATTTATTTCTCACCAGAGTTTCTTTCGAAAACAATGATGAGGTGCGTAAGTTGTCTTAAAAATGCTCCAGAAATCATAAATTGATTGCACACTCAATTCAAAAAGATATTTGTAGAGTCACGATTTTTGACTACACAAGCTATCATTAAAGAAATTGGGGATGGATTTTTTTCTTTGTTGGTTGATGAGGCTCGTGATACATCAATCAAAGAACAAATGGCGTGGGTTTTACGATATGTGGACATGTATGGTCAGATAATCGAGCGATTTCTTGCCATTATTCATATTCTTGAAACTTCGCTTTGACACTAAAAGTCGCTATCGATCAACTTTTTTTCTAAACATGGATCGAGCATATCACGCAAAAGCGTGGTCAAGGTTATGATGGAGCTAGCAATATGTCGTGGAAGTTTAAAGGTCTTAAGAGTTTAATATTATCTCGAAAATCCATGTGCTTTCTATATTCATTGTTTTGCACATCGCCTTCAATGACACTTGTCATAGCTTGCTAAGAAACATAAGTCATTATGTTCTTTCTTCGATTATCTTGGATTGTTAGCAAATGTTGTTGGGGCTTCTTGCAAACGAAAAATAAATTCTCCGATCAAGCAATTTCAAAAAGTAGTCAAGGAGTCATGAGTGGGCGAAATCAAGAGTGGACGAGGTTCAATCAAGAAACAACAATAAAACGACCGGAGAAACGCGTTGGAGTTCACATTTTAAAATAATTTTGAGTGTTATTACCTTGTTTTCTCCAATAATGGATGTGCTCTTTCGTTTGTAGCAGATGATGTCAAAGGGAGAAAAGTATGTAACCTAGTACACTTTTGAAATTCATGCATGATTTTGAGTGTGTGTTCTTGTTACACTTATTGAAAGGAGTCATGGGAATTACAAATGACTTATCACAAGCCTTACAGAGGAAAGATCAAGACATCATAAACGCAATAGCTCTTGTCAATGTAACCAAGCAACAATTACAATGCATGAGAGAAAACTCGATGATTTGTTAATGAAACTTGTGAATTTTGTGCATCAGATAACATAGTTGTCCCGAGGATGGAGGATATTTTTGTGTTTCCGTGAAGACCACGACGCAATATTGAAGAAATCACAAACCTTCATCGCTTTAGGGTTCAATTATTTTCACTCGTGATTGATAGTCAACTTGGGAGTTGAATGACCGCTTTGATAACACAAATACAGAAAGTTACTTTCAAGTATAAAGCATGTCTTGACCCGCGTGACTCTTTCTCGCATTTGACAAAAAAAATTAATTGAATTTGCGAAACTTTACCCTTCGTAATTTGATGATATGGAACTTTTGGCACTTGATGGTCAAACTCCAAAATTATATTGTGGATATGAGAACGATCCCAATTTTTCGAGTATAAAAGGAATTGGTGAATCGCTCAAATGTTGGTTCGTAAAAGAAAGGATGATGTATATCCCCAAGTCTATTTGTTGTCAAATTGGCTTCTACTTTTGCCCGCTGCTATCGCTGAATTTTCGCTGAAATCGGAAGAATGATTTTCAAAAACATCGTTAATATATTTGCTATCATGAAGAAATGAAACTTCGAAAATGTTATTATAAATAATATTTGAGGATGGTTTAGAAAAATGATTTATGAAATTTTATTTTGTAAGAATTTTTTTTCAAGTTTAACCCCTCGAACTATAACGATGATCCGCCCTATATATATATATATATATATATATATATATATATATATATATATATAATAATATTTTGTGTTCACTTTATTTATATATATGGATGGATCGATGAATGTGTATGGATGTTGGTTTATTTATAGATATTGATATGTATTGAGATATAAAGCAGGTATAATTTTTTTGGGAAGATAATTTTTTAAAAATTTAGTATCAGCGATCGCACGCTAACGTCGCTATTACTTTTTGTAGCGACCAGAGCTGCATTATTTTTTTTTTAATTTTTTTTTACTATCAGCGACCAGACAGGCACTGACACGTGGCTCCTCATCATGCTAAATGCTAAATCAGGCTCAAACTGGCGAACCGGATCCGTCGCTATTATTTTGAAATGGTGAAACCAAGTATTAACCTTAACTTAAAAAGGTAACTAGCTAGAATACTTGTTTTAGTCCAAATATGCAAAACTCTATATTTTGTAATCTCCAAAAACAAGATCTTTACTAATTAATTCTGTTTTGTGTACTTGGCTGGAATGTACAAATTTCTTGCCCTTGGTTATAAATACTTTTACAAGTTTATTTACTTTTAATTTCTTGTTTAATAGCGAAGTATTTAGATGCATTATAAGATAGTTGAGACTTTTTCACCTGAAGAAACTGACAAATGAAAGAGGTTAAACAGGCACATATTTGCTAATTAAGTGCATGACAGCAGAAAAGTTGGGACTTTTTCACCTTTTTTTCTTCATATATGCAATTGGCTTGCTGGGTTCAGTATAGGAAACAAGGAAGTTGATGAGGCAGATCCTAATTTGGTTGATGGAAAAAAGGTGACTTTGTTGTAGTGGTAAGTCCTAGTTCCTTTGTCAATTTGATATACTGAATTTTCATGATTATTATGCTCCATCTCTATGCTTACCCTGTATTTCTTTTGTTTGATCACAAAATGTAGATTATTTGATCTGCTCATTTCCTTTAAAGCTTCATTAGGGCAAAATGGCACATGCATGTGTCTTCTTGTTACTCTTGTAAACTAATGGATTCTAACAAAGTCAATGTAGTAGATGGTGTAATACAACAGTAATGAGACATTTCACGAAGATTATAGAGTAGTAATCTACAGACATGGAGTTAATGAAACTCGGAACAAGGCCAGACACTATATACCCAGCAACCTCACCATACGAATCAGCAACATTAGTTATCATTATGGAGTACTATATTAAATGAGCTTAATTAATTAAGCTCCATTGTGAATTTACCTCAAGATGCTAATCTCACAAACATTTGCAAGCATCTTGCTTTGTTTCCATACACACGCAGACATTGGAGCTTAATCCATATCAGATGTAAGATAGAACACTATTCCATCTATTGTATCTATGGTCGTCAATGTATATGTGTGTGCATATATATAGATAGATTAAATCAATTAATCAAGGCTTTGAGGTGCAATACAGTTGACAACCATAACTACGTAAAAAGAAAAATGGAGCAAACAAAACCGAAGAAATAGGGCTATGTTATGAAAGTACAGGTAATAATCTCTCACATGCAGAATTTGGAAAAAGTATAGGCGCCATCATGGGCAAAAGCACATTGAAAAGAGGCCTACAGCCAACAAAATGAAATTTAGGAAGTTTATAATGAATTTAGCATACATAAAACTTGGAATTCATGGAGAAAGGTCGATGCATACAGAGAATGAGATCTCATGTAGTCATGTAGATAGCTAGCAAAAAACCACAGGGCTGAAAGGGGAAGAAGAAAAATAGAAAAAAGGAAACCTTATCATACAGGGAGCTTAAGTTGTGCATAAAAGAGTCGAGGTTTGCCTAACTTTTCTATCACTTACTTGGAAAGAAAAGTACCTTAAGGGCATTTCCTGGCTGAAATTCTTTTGAACCAAGTCAACCAGACATCAAATATTCTGAGCATTGTAGGAAATAGACTATATATATCTATACTGCCATTCAGCACCAGAATTTGTGAGGAATCAAGAAATCAATGAAGATTGACTAGTCTTCTAACTGCTGTTAATATTGTGGTAGAAGTTGAGTGTGCTTTTCTCTTCTTAGCTAAGATCATGCGTGTATAATTTGTTAACTCTTGTATGTCTAGCTGCAGTTTGCGCTTCTTCCAAAATGCGGTCTCTTACAATGACTTTGCTCAAATACTAGAGATTCTAACAATTTTACACTGGAGCTGCTGCTTCATGATATCCCTGGAGGTGAAGATGCTTTCGAGCTGGGTGCTAAGTTTTGCTATGGTATCACAATCAATTTCAATGCCCATAACATTGTTTCTGCATTTTGTGCTGCTAAGTTTCTCCAAATGACCGAAGCAGTTGAAAAGGGAAATTTTTCTTTAAAACTAGAGACTTTCTTCAATTCATGCATCCTCGAAGGTTGGAAGGACTCGATTGTCTCAACTGCAGACTACAGGAAGGTTTGTCAGAGTGGTCAGAAAATCTCGGGATCATCAGAAGGTGCATCGATTCTATTGTTGAAAAAATACTTACACCCCCCATCAAAGGTGAGAAACTTCGCATCCCTTTCCCATTTTCAGCTCTTTCTGGACCGGAAGATACTATTATTTACTCATATTTTATCTTTTAGTTTCAAATCATAATAGGAGATTGTGCAGGTCACATGGTTCTACACTTATACCAGACCAGGGTATGCAGAAAAGCGTCACCACTCCATCCCAAAGGATTGGTGGACAGAGGACATAACTGAACTTGACATAGATCTGTTCAGATACATAATCACCACTATGAGGTCAGCAAATATGCTGCCATCACAACTTATTGGTGAGGCTTTGCCTGTTTATTCCTGCCGTTGGCTACCAGACATTACAAAGAATAGACCTCCGGAGAGTTCAGATTCTCAAAGTGAAGAATCCTTGGATAGAAAGCGGAGAGTACTTGTTAGCATTGTAAGCATGATTCCAGAACACCGAGGATCTGTTTCAGTTGGATTCTTGCTAGGGCTCGAGTATGGTTAAGTTTCTAGGCGTGTCTCCAGTAATAAAGGCAGAACTTATAAAGAGATGTAGCCTTCAGTTTGAGGCAAAACTGAATGACCTGCTGCTACCTTCACACTCCTGAGGATCGGCATTTTTATGACATCAACTTGATTGGGGCAGTGTTAGAATATTTCTTGAGGGAATGGAGAAGGCAATCTGTTGTAGAACGTAGCCAATCTATAAGATCAATTATGAAGGTGGGGAAGCTCATTGATTCGTATCTTCAAGTGGTTGCAAGGGACACGCCAGTACATAAGGTGGTATCTCTCGCTGAAACTCTACCTGGAATTGCCCGGCCCAAACATGATGATCTTTACAATGCCATCAATATTTATCTCGAGGTAAGGTTCTAATAACCATGCGTATACCATAGAATCAATATATTCAGAAAACCTTAAAGGAAGGTCTAATGCCACACATGATGCCCATCTCAAAACCAACATAATGCCACCTTGGAAGGCAACCTACTGTTTCTTGTTTTTTCCCTCGCTTTCCCTATCAAAAAGTAGCTAGTATTGCTACAAGCATTAGAAGCATGATCCAATTATAATGGTATGTCCAAAACCTTTTCAGTTATTCTTTACTGACTCGGTTGGTCATGCTTCTAATGAAATAGAACACCAGAGATAGCTAGGAAAGGAGATCAGGGAAGGAACTTACTGAATCCAATCGAAAGAAGACGACAAGACAAGAGAAACAAGATACAGATTTAGTTACTGTATTACGACAGTTATATGATTTTATTTTTTCTTCTTCCAGTGGAAATGGTGATAAACTGTAACTGTTTTACTACAACTATATCCAAACGCTTCAAATTACATCAACCTCAAACTTGCATTCATTCCAAACTTGTATTTTGGCCCTATTCGCAAGCATTTGAGACATACGTGAGTCTCGAGCCTTGTAAAAAATTAATGAGACGATAATATCTCTTTTGAACCTACAGATGGAAAATTAATGAGACGATAATATCTCTTTTGAACCTACAGATGGAAAATTAATGAGATGATAATCTCTCTTTTGAACTGATCATACCAATGCATAAATTACTAGTCTATGTAAGAGTTTTGAACTAGGGCTGTTTAGGTTTTTTATTTTTTCAAAAGTTCTAGCATCAAATGTCTCATTGTGTTGATACAACAAGAGTTGTCTTCGTCAAGTTGTTCACTTTCCTCCTAACTAACAATCTTATTCTTCTTATTTAATGCTCGGTCAGCATTCGATACAATTTTTGAAACAGTAAATCCTGCTACTTCAAAATTGTTTGATCTTTGAGGAATTAAGGCATTGCGAATGATAACGTTAACTCCATCATATGTCCAAACACCTAAATGAGCCTCACCTTTCAGTCCAATGGCAAACCAGCCCAGACCTGCAGCCGCAACATCTACAGAACTTGAATACCATGAGTTGCCACTGACACGAATTCCTTTTCTCACCCAATTTCCAAGCTCTTCAAGTCGTGACTTCCCATTTGGTGGCTGAAACAAAGGATATTAAGAAGGACATCAGTCGTGGGCCAGACAACTAGTCATGTACCAACTACCACAAGATAAGAATCAATAAGAATATTTATATTGTGATAAAGCTTTATTTAGCCTCTTCACCAATTGGAATCTTTTAAGCATCATAGGTCCAATTGACAGTGCATAAAGTACTTTGGAACACCATATAAATATTCTATTGTCGGAACGCCAAGCCACATACATATTGATTTGATAAAAGGCTGGATTTATCTCCCATGTGAAGATTTTTTAAATCATTGTTATAAGAAAATTGAATTATTAAGGAATAAAATATAAGTAAAATATTTGCAATACGTGATGCATAGGCAGGAGAGCAAGTAAAAACATTTTGATTGCCCGTGCTTGAGATCTTGCGGAACAAATTATGGAACTTGGATTCAATTAAAAACATGAAAGTGGGTAAGATTTATATATGCTTTATTAACAGTTAGGGCAAAGACTATCCAGGACAATTTGGGTTTGCTAGAGCATGGATTGCAGTTCGGTTCATGAAATCTACTGCAATTAAATTGATATTTCTGGAGTCTAACAAGTTGTTTTCATTACTGTATAAGCTCCAGAATGATGCTAGCTAGTTAAAGTTCTAAGTTTCCTATTTTTCAATCTTAATCCTAGAATCCTATTCATATCTTTGTGGCTTTTATGTTCAAAAATCTCTCCAAAGATCCAGAATCACTTGTTCATTTACTTATACTCGCCAAAAAGAAGGTTAACCTAACCCAGCATGTCATCTAGATATAGACCTCTACTTGTTCAGTTGAAGGGTTCACATATAATAGAACTACAATACTACAGAACTAAATCACTAAAAAATATAGCTAAAGCAAATCATACCTGTAACTGGCAACCAAAATGACCTTCCAACATTGTGCATGCATTCTCTGTTTTGCCCATGTGCAGCGGAAGATAAGGAGATGCCCATACAGTAACATATATAGAATCTACCGGCGATTCTTCAATATCTAACCTCATGAGCCCAGCAATATGAACTGAGTGACCTGCCTGTTACAACCAAATGAAACAAACAGGAATCTTAGAAATGGATGCAATTTAGTTTCTAAACAAGAGCCACACCAAGTCCAATTAATAACTAAAAGCAAGGTGAAATCAAGTCCTGGTAAAATATTGAAAGATAAGATCAGTTTTTAAATCCATACCAAAGACTAGATATGACGGCAGATTCAATCAAATCCCTAAAAAGTGTTCTGCATATGCTTCAAACTTTGGTATTCTATATCCACAAACACAGCTGCACTTGTTTTTATATATATTCTAACATAACACAATAAGATCAAAACAGCTATGTGTTGTCCTTATCATTGTCATATCTTATGTATATACCTCTTTAAGCAAATACCAATAGTCCATTAGGCAGGATGGTTCATACATTTACACTTTTCAAATAACAAATAAAGGACCTTACAGTTCAATGATTTGTGTCCAACAACTTAAGCTCACATACAGCAACAAGAATTTGGATAATGAATAAACTAAACTTGATGAATGAGCACCAATCAAGTAGCACACAGTTTAAGATGCATCAAGCTTGAGTTCAAATCATAAAGAGGCTATTTAGCCAAAAGTATATGGTGTTGCATTTCAATGCCACTAGAAAGATGTGATGCATCTAGTATGACATAATTAGCATTATATACATGAAGAAGGCTTTATATATTGAATTTCACATGGCAAAGTACCATCTTAAATAAAAAGTTAGTTTCTAGTTTTATATTCAGCCGTCATACTCGTACAAAAAGCCAGTGACATTAAGTGAAGTATAAAAGTAAAAGGATTGTATATGCAATAAAAGGAGGGAGTGGAGCGGGAATGGAATCTACTTTCGAGCATATCATCATACATAAAGTCTAAGAAGAAGAGAAAGGAAAAAAGTGAAGCATGTAATCAAGTCCTAATATATCATATAAATCATAATATACAAAACCCAAAATTCTCAAGAATTGTTTACCAAAAAAACAATTCCAACAATTGGGATAGCCACAAAGATGAGAATTCCAACAAAAATCTTCTCAACTTCTGTATTGGAGCATGACCCCTCAAATAATCATTGCTTTACATTTCTAATGAACATCACTACACCACCAAGGAGCATTGCCTAGATATGAGCTCAAAAGATTTTTACAAAAGTGAATACCAACTTTGAAGAATCCAATTTTAAGATAAGAACCAGTCACCCTAGAAACAGTACGGGAAAACAGAACTTTGCCCAAAAAGTTTTCTTAAAAAAATAAAAAAGAATATTAACGAATCCACTGATCTCTCATGGTAAAAGAGTTGGCAAATACCAAAAGGTCTATAAGCAAGTTAATATCAAATAAAATTAAAGTCCAAAGAGTTTACCGTAAAAAAAAAAGTGGTTAGTCGTTTGTAAGTTGACCTAAACGCCTGCTTCTAGTTTTAAAATGGATGAAAAGAAAAGAAATGGAAGGAAAATTTAAAGCTTTCTTTCCAATTTCTATGTTTCCCATTTTTAATAAAATGAAAAAACAAAAAAAGAAATTGATAGAAAACTTGGCCACTTTTTTCGTAAAGTTTTCCGTCCAAAAGTGGCCTCGATTTGGACGAAAAAGAAATTGGAAAAAATTATATTTTATAATTCCCATATTATCCTCAACTTTCAATATAATAAATTTTAAATTACAACTCATATCCCCAATTTATTTTTATCTACTTAACCTAATCGATGTGATGGACAAACTGATGATCCGAAACCCCAGTAACCATTTGAACTATCAGAGCTAAATGATGCATCAACAACCCCACTTGGGCTGCCAGGGATTTTGATTTCTTCTTCATACTTACGTTTATGTGACTTTTTTTTACCAATGCAAAAGATATTTGATATGTTCCTAATGAGCTCATAGCATTCATTTATTTCCTCCTATAAATAATGAAACTCCAAAATGTCAACTTTTAGAACAAAGAATGAAGAAATTTTCAATGGAAATATGTGATACCTTGGTGGTTTTGAAAACACCTAGAAGCTGGTTTTGATATTGAATGACATTAAAAGGCTCAACTTGGTGTATAACGTGAAGCATTGTTGCAGTGGCTAACACAAATGGTAAATAACGTATGAATCTCTTTAATCTACATTAATAATCATGAACAAAATGTTCATTAGAGTGAATAAATTCGTTTTTTATCTTTTATTTGTTTGTTTTCTTTCAAAAGATAACATCTTTATGGTCAAAAATAGGAGAGTTACCAGCTATGACAGATAGGAGCAAAGCTTCACATTTCTTGAAAACTCCCAATACAGATCACTCTTCAATCCAAGCCTCCTTATGATGTGATGAAGAAATGAAAGTAGGGTATGATATGACAATTGACTTTGTTCATTTATTTGGATATTTGCATTTGATTATGAATTTTTTTTTTGATTAAATTTATCTTGCATATTTTATTCATGGTTCAATGGTTATAATTAATAGAAGGAGTGATATTTTCTTTTCTTTTCATTAGAATTCAAAAACGCAAGAAAAGAAAGTTTTTAAATTTTCTACTTTTTTTATTAAAACTCTCAGAAACAACGCAAAAGAAAATTTCAAGTTTTCTATTCTTTTCTTTCTATTCTAATTTAAGTTTTTTATTCTTTTCTTTTCCTTTAAAACTCAGAAACAAAGTGAAAGTATAGTGGCCAAAAAAACATTTACTCATGAAAAGCACTTCACATAAGCAATGCAATATATGATGGATCAATCAGAAAGGAAAAAACAATAATAATAATAATAAAATAAGCACTTACCTTAATCCTATATGTTCTTGGTTTCAACTCCTTCTTATGTGAACTAACTAACTTCTGCTCCTCTCTAGTCAATCTTGTCGTAATCTGATGCGGGTGAAGAAGCCTGGCGTATCAAACAATTTTGCCTGACCTGGTAACACACCCTCAACCCTAATAATCCCCAACGTTGTCCCAGGTACCGGAGCTTCTGTTAAATGACTCACATTTCCTCCAACACACTTCCCAATAGCATTAATCAATGTCGACTTCCCTGCATTCTGCGCACCAACTGCCCATACA
This sequence comes from Panax ginseng, assembly GCA_020205605.1. Classification (NCBI taxonomy): domain Eukaryota; kingdom Viridiplantae; phylum Streptophyta; class Magnoliopsida; order Apiales; family Araliaceae; genus Panax; species Panax ginseng. The sequence goes on from CM035137.1 coordinate 36,457,863, forward strand.
TGCCCTCTCGCCCCTGCCAACGCAACCACATCATCAACAAGATTTTTCAATCCCCAATCCCTCACCGCACTCACTAAATGCACACTTGTTAACTTATTGGCTACGCCCTCCCTCGCCCTCGTTCTTACCCAATGCTCAAACCCCGTAGGCGACAATGAGTCTGGTAATAAGTCAATTTTGACACAACTAACACAACCCTTGGTACATTTCCTGATTTCCTTCTTCCAAGCCCTACTGTTCCCATCAATTGTGCCAGAAACCAACTCTAGCCACAATCCTAGGGAATGAACCGTCAAAATCCACAGCATCCACCACCATCAAAACCACAGTTCGAGGCCCTGAACTCGAACTCAACCTCTTCCCAACTGTATGATCAAAATCAAAGTCAGGCAACAAGTTTTCTACAGTTGAATCTTTCACCTTGCCATAAAATCGCAACGAGTGACACCTCGCGCAAACCAAAGGCTTTTGGGCAAATCAGGGGCAGTGTTTAGATGGTTTTTTTGTCGGGGTTTCGAGTTCAAGAAACCCTTTTGAGATAATTTGATATTTCATATTCACCAGCCACTGGGTTTTTGCCAATGGGTGTTTTGTAATTGGGGTTCTTGATTGACTGCTTAACATAAAACCCAGGCTTTTTGGGATCAGAGTCTTGCATTGGAACACCACAACCAGGGCAAATGTGGAGGGTTTGGGAAGCGGGTTCTTCGTAATTTCCATCTCTGGAGATTGGTAGAGGAAATGGGGATGTGGGGTGCGAAGAAAAGGGTCTGAGAAAGTTTAATGGCGGTGACAGGGTTTTAGGGTGAAGGGTGTTAGATACAGGTTTTGTATACGTATAGGCGGAGAGAGGAAGAGGAAGAAGGTGTTTGAGCTTTGATGGTGAGAAGATTCGTTTCTTCATTTATGTCTCTCTTCTGCAGCGGCTGTTATAGTTTGATGGTGTCTGAATGGTGCTAAACAAATACTCAAGAAATGTCATTAAGCTTTGTTTGTTTTGTAAAATTAAAAATCTGAATAGCTATTATTAGTGCTGACCGAAGAAGCAGCATAAGGCTGACTGATTTATTAAGCAGGGTAGCTGAATGTATCTTAATATTGCTTTATATTGCACCAAAATTAAATTTCATTAGGAACGAAAGAAAAAGAGATGCATAAGTAAGAGTGAGGATGATACGATTTGGTGCGGTTTAAAGTTCAAATTACATTGAAATCTGAGTTAGGCTATGGTTTGACAAATTCAAAATCGCATACCTAAACCGCATGTGATTGAGTATGTGCGGTGGCTTGATTAGTGCGGTTTTGGTTCCAAAACCAATTGAAACAACAAAAAAGCTAAGCCTTCAATAGAATTTAACACATAGTTCACATCGAAGCAATTAACTTGTGTGATAGAGTTGGCAATAAGAATTATATCAAGTAGAAACAAAGCTCCTTCTCCGTCACAAACATGTCAAATTCACCATCAAATCATAGAACAAAGGAGACACATAAAATAGTTTTTAGTTTATAATAAACGAATGATGCTTTAAAACTAAAATATACGCTTATATAAAACAACTGAGACCATAAATTGATAATAAGCAAGAAGGTTTATCTAGTTCCTAATTTGAAAAAATAATCTATTAGATTATTACTATTATAAGATAGACCTTAACTAATGCATCAAGTGCTCCGAACCAATGAATTTGGCCCCTCATTATATAAGCCCTCCAAGAATACATCAAACAAATTCAAAATTTCAAAACTCAAATGCTTAATTTTTACTCTATAATCTCTAACCATCTTCTTTTCAATTACCAATGCAAGAGGGGGGTGAAAATAATTTTAGAATTTAAGAGATAATACCATACAAAGTGATCTATAAACACACCCAGAGGTGAATAGTCAAAAGTGATCTTCAATTTTTAAAGTTTACTATAGAAGATATAATCTGACCTGTCCAAAACCCATGTCCGTATTAGATATGCTCTTCTCGTCTAATATAAATGGACAAACTAATACATGTCCTGTATTAGTATAAAAAATTTTCGATTTTAAACAAAAAAAATAGCGTAATATTGAAGCTTAAAACAAAAACAAAGAACAATAGAATCACACCAAGATTTTTACGTGGTTCATCCCTCATCCTCTAATCTAGTAGCCTAATCCACGTCCAATACTAATCTGGTATTGAGACTCTTTTATTAAACTTAATACTCAATTAAATACAATAAAAAGAACTCCATGTTCAAATAAAGTTTTCCACCGATGGACACCTCTCACTTTTTACACCAAAGGCAACCTTTCTCACCATCGAGACCTTTGCACCTTTGCAACCTTGAAAGCTTCCTTTGAACAAACTTTATCCACTCATCGGATCATCAAGCCAAACTAGACTTGAGCTCAGATTTGATTACAATAAATATATGATTACAAAGAATTCTTATTTCAAATAACAAAGAATTAATACTAAAACAAGACTCTTTGAAATGAACTTTGATAGCTCTCTATAGAAGTATCTTTGTATAATATTGATATTTGCTTTGATTCCAATCGAATCGATGTATATTTCCCTTGTCTTATATCAGATCCTGTTTTAGCCAAGAAGAGATATATATAGAATAGACAAATGACTATAAAACTTTGTTACCTTAAATATCTCAACAAATGTTAAAATATATAATTGAGACCAACGATATAATAATAATTGTTAGCGAAATATCTTATATCATAGTTGGTATAGAGATATGATTTCAACAAATAATATATGCCAGCGAATATATATTAATTTAAAAATTTGAAATCCAAGTCAAATTAAAAAAGATTATATCAAGGAATAAAGGATAATATCTGATAACAAATTCCTTATAAGACTCCTTTCCAATTTGAATAGCATAATATAAGGAGAGGAAAATAGTCTAAGTGAAATACTCAACAAATTGCTCAATCAGTACAACGAAAAATATAGGAGCAATATGAAATGAAAGATAAAGTCCATACTCTACACAAGAGTTCTAACCCAGCTTAATACAAAGACTCCTAATTAGAATAACTTTCACCTAAACCAAAAATATATTCTTCCTATTAATATATTTTGATTCAAATATTAAAATGTTCCTTAACAAAATATAATTAACATAATAACAATTTCCTTAATATAATACTACATATATAATATCAATTTAAATAATATAAATCAACCCATCATACAAAACAATAAATTATATTATTTAATCAACCCATTTCACTTCACCATATATGAAATATTTTTCCTTTAAGACCAAACATGCTAAAAAATCACTCCATGCAAAATATAATATTTCCACGCAAAGAATAATATATTCATGCATCATAGAATTAAAATTATTTTCTAAATAAATCAAATAATACCATTACACAAACTCAAATATATTGTCATTATTAAAATCACCAATAATAAAAACTAACATTCTCCCCCTTTTTTATGATGACAATATATTATCTTTTAAATTTATATGCTTCCCCTATCTATAAGGCTCCCCCTAAATTTATGCATATTAATGAGCTAAAAAAAATGACTTGATCCAAATATCACATATCTCTCCCCCTTTGTCATCATCAAAAATAAATTAATTCATATCAATTTACCCAAATATTTATAACAAAATCACATATTAATTCAAAATGAACAAAATGATCAAATACATTTAGCAATTTGTTAAAATATATATATATATATATATATATATATATATATATATATATATATATATATCAACATCTTGTTACCAATAATAAGCTTGATAGTTGAGCTCCTTAATGTAGTCTCAAAGTAAAGTATCATTTGTCTCCATTTTGACCTTCAGATATCTACAAAATAAACAAATCTTCTCTACCTTTTTGGTAAATCTTCTTGGGTCCATTTGAGTTAGTAGCATATAAATCACATTTTTTTACCCAAATTTGTTTTATTCTAATTTAATTACAAATTAGAATCAAAATGATCTTTAAAACCATATTTTCTACAAGTAACAAACTATGAACAATAAAGTGGATTAAACCTTGGTTTACTATTAATCATTTTAATATTATCATGTGTTCTATTTTTCACAGATTATACCCAATTCCTTGTTTATCAAGACTAGACCTTTGTGCACCTAACATAATATTTAGATTCTTTTCTCTTTGCACAAATTTAGCAAGATCATTTTTTAAAGATGCTATTTTTGCATTTGTTACATTATCATTACATTATCATCATTTTTCCATCATTAAAAGCATCTATGCATGCATCTCTCATTTTCAAATTTTCTTTTAACACTTCATTTTCATTTTTAGATATTCATTTTCTTTTCTCTTTTAATAAGTGACCTAACTTCATTCATTAGCTTATTTACATAATTTTAAAATAATCAGCTTTTCTTTTTGAGCTATTGATTTTCATTTTGTAAAGCAATATAATCAGTATAGATATTTCAAAAGCTTTATAAAATTTGTTACCTCAAGTTGATCATCATCTTCTAGTCCCATGAAATGAGTTGGACATTTTCTTCTTCTTGTTTAGCTTTGACTTGCTCACCGGAGTTGAGCTACCTTTTGATTTTTCCTTTGTTTCTTCCTTTGTAGTAGTCTCTCGAGTTTTCTTGAGATCATTTCAATTTCTTCATCAAGATCTTCGTGATCACTTTCATTGTTGCTTCTCAACTTGAAGTGTAATGATTTCTTTATTGGTGCTTCATCCTCTTCATCATACCTCTTTAGTTGATTTTAAAAATTCTTCAAGCTCTCCAAATAAAGTGAGAGTTTCCATCATACTAATTGTTGGTGAGTCTTGAGAGTTGTGACTTTTGCAAAACCGTTTGGGCATGACTCTAAGTATCTTTCTATTTATCTCCTTTGATCAATTTTCCGCCGAAAGCATACTTAGAGAGTTCATAAGAGTGAGAAATCTCCCTTGAGCTTCATTAATTGTTTCATCCTTTTCTAACTTGAATAACTCATAGTCTTGCAATAGCATACTTAACTTTACCTCTTTGACTTTTGAAGTACCTTCATGACTCATCAAGACAAAGTCCCATTTCTTTTTTCATTGTTTGCACGATGATACTTTATCAATTCAACTTGGACCATTCTCAACTTAACAAGGTTTTCATGGCTCTTGAGTTGTAGGAAAATATATAGCTTTCTTTTGCATCCATCTCCATGAGAGCCTTTGGTTTGCCATTATCATGTCTAGGAATGACAGTCCATTTTCAACAACCCACCATTCCCATGGGTCTCTTTTAAGAAAAATCTTTATTCTGAACTTCAAAAAGTTGAAGTTTTCACTTTCGAACAATAGCGATGGCCTACTTGTGGACTGACCTTCTTGAAAGTTTAGGTGTGCCATATGATCTTCCCCTACGACCTGCAACGATTAATATTAGTAAAGCCAAGCTCGATGCCAAATAAAATTTTGTAATTAAGCACACCTAGAGGGGGTGAATAGGTATAAATACTCAAAAGTGATCTATAGTGGTCAATTTTTGAAGTTTACTATAAGAAGTTATAATCTGACGATCTAATCCTAAACCTTATCCGTATTAGATATGTTCTTACCGTCTAAGTATAAACTAAACAAAATGCTAATACCTATCTCAGAATTAGTAAAAATTTTTACGCCACAATTTTAAACCAAAATAGTTTAATCCAATATTGAAGCTTAAAACATAAACAAAAGAATAGTAAATCACACTCAAGATTTTTCACGTGGTCCAAACCTTTCTATCCTCTACCTCTAGTATCCTAATCCACGCCCAATACCAACTGGTATTGAGAAATATATGATTTTTTATTAAACTTAATACTTAATTAAATACAATAAAAAGAACTCCTGCTTAAATAAAGCTTTCCCTCGTTTGCGATGAACACCTATATATGTATTGCACTAAACGGCGTAACCTTTCTCACCATCAAATGACCTACTTGAGACCACCTCTACAACCTTGAAAGCCTCCTTTATCACGTTTCAACAAACTCTATCCACTAACGATCATCATTAATTTAAAATATTTGAAATCCAAGTCAAATTAAAAAAGACTATATCAAGAATAAAGGATAATATCCGATAATAAATTCCTTATAAGACTCTTTCCAATTTGAATAAAAGATAATATAAGGAGAGAAATAGTCTCAATGAAATACTTAGCAATAAATTGCTCAATCGTGTACAACCTAAAAATAAGGAGCAATATGAAATGAAAGATAGTAGTCCATACTCTACACAAGAGTTCTAACCTCAGCTTAATACAAAGACTCATAATTGTAATAACTTGCTCACCTAAACCAACTCCTTAATATATTCTAATTCAAATATTAAAACAACTCGTTAACATAATAACAACGCTCCTTAACAAAATATAATTCCTCAAAAATAGATAATATCAATTTAAATAATATAAATGGGCCATCATACAAAAATAATAAATTATATTATTTAATCAACCCATTTCAAAATCAGCTTTAGCTTAAATCATATACTTATGCATATTTTTATCATTAAAATCACTTCACCATATATGAAATATTTTTCCTTTAAGACTCAAACATGCTAAAAAATCACTACCATGCAAAATATAATATTTCCATGCAAAGAATAATATATTCATGCATCATAGAATTAAAATTATTTTCTAAATAAATCAAATAAGACTATTACACAAACTCAAATATATTGTCATTATTAAAATCACCAATAATAAAAACTAACACACACATGGTGCGATTTCGATTTTATAAATATATTTTATTAAGAACCAAACTGGAACCAGAATTTGGTTATTCAACCCATAAAACCGCCTATACGTACGAATCATGAAAAGCGATTTTAATTGGTGCGATTCGTGGCTTTTAAAGCGATTTTGGTTTCAATTTGGTTACTTGCTCAACCCTATGTACAAGTATTTACACCCAGTTTTTGAGTTTTAAAATGGACAAAAAAAAAAGAAATTGACAAAAAATTTAAGTTTTTTTTTTTCTCATTCCTATGTTTCTGAGTTTTTTAATAAACGGAAAAGAAATGAAATGGATAGAAAATCGGCCCACTTTTCCAAAGTTTTCTGTTCAAAATTGGTTTGATTTAAACGAAAAGAAATTGGAATAAGTAATATTTTATAATTCTCATATTATCTCTCAACTTTCAATATAATAAATTTTAAATTACAATTCATGTCCTCAATTTATTTTTATCTACTAAACTTAATGTACAATAATACCGACAAAGAAAGGGAAACTATTTTTTTGTTCGATCACTGATATTATATGGTCTTATATTTATTTATGGCCTTCAATTCCATCATTCTCCATCGATGCGAAAAATAGAAAGCAAAATAAGTTCAATATTTATTTATGAAACTAAAGGTATTTTTATTTTATTTTAAATATATCTAGAAAAGAAAGAGATTACATTTTTACGTATACACATTAAACTTTATAAGCTTGTATGAATAGAATAAAGTGTGATAAAAAAATTAAAAGAATTGTAGAAGAATATTTTTATTCATGGTTTAATGGTTATAATTAATGTAAGGGTAAATTTATAAAAGTAATATTTTTTTTTCTTTTA